>OZ035880.1:154169307-155615522 GCA_964034835.1 Muscina levida
CTGAGCTTAAGCGTAGTTCTTTTACGCTCTGTAAACTATTCGTTATCCGAAGTTACTCCTTAACCTGATCAAACTAACAACGTCCCCCTAACCGATATTAAAACATACGTCAGCAAATTCATATCTATAGCTCCAATTACTATCTGTATACAAATATTACCTTATATAGCCCTAAAAACATGTTTATATTCATGGCTCATTTATAGTACTGACATCATTGTCAGTATTTCCCTTTAAATTTTTTAGACAAACATTTCTGACGACTTATTGCCAAAATTTTTGACAATATAAATTGACGCAGTGTAAATAGTCCATAAAATTTTCTGACACAATTTTTCAAATATTGCTCTTTGCTTCAATAACAGTACTTTTTGGCGGAAATAAAAGTACTTTTTGATACAGTAAACATCATTTTTGAAACAATTAAAAAACTTTTTGGTGCAATAATAGTAATTATTAGTAAATTTAAAGTATTTTTTGGTACAATTAAGGTACTCTGTGATACAATTAATTATTCTTTTTGTGCACAATAAAAGTACCTTTCAATACAATAAAATCTACTTTTTGGTACAAATAAAGTACTCTTTGATACCTTAAATGTTTTTTTTTAACAATAATTGTACTTTTTTGTACACTAAATTGTACTTTTTGGTACGATAAATGTACTTTTAGTACACTAAATAAATTTTTATAATCTGTATATCAAATATTATCGCTCTAGGGCTAAAACAGTTTTGTCACGCTCCCTCCGCCCACTGGTCCAAAATGCCATATACATACTCATATTCGTGTTGTCGTGTACTATCTAGGTGTCTCTAGGGCTTAAATACAGTTTTGCCACTTCCACTCCTCCTACTGACCCAAAATTAAAGTTTTGTTTGCATATTTATATTCGTGTTGTCGAATGCTATCTGTGTATTACATTTTATCTCTCAAGGACTAAAATACTGTTTTGCCACGCCCCCTTTGCCCACTCGCTCACTGATCGAATATTTTAATTCCGTCTGTATATTCATATTCGTATTGTCGAGTACTATTTGTATACAGAATTTTATCTCTCTAGGGCTAAAATACAGTTTTTCCACACCCCCTCCGCCTATTGACCCAAAATTAAAATTCCGTCTGGATATTCGTATTCATGTTGCCGAGCACTATCTGTGTATCAAATTTTAGATCTCTAGCTCTAAAAATATGTTTTGCCACTCCCACTATGCCCATCGGATCCAAAAATAAAATTTCGTCTGAATCTTCATATTCGCGTTGTTGAGTACTATCTGGGTATCAAATTTTATATATCTAGCTCTAAAAAAAATTTTGCCACGCCCACTCCGCCCATTTGCCCAAAATTAAAATTTCGTCAGCAAATTCATATTCATGTTGCCGAGCACTATCTGTGTATCAAATTTTAGCTCTCTAGCTCTAAAAATATGTTTTACCACGCCCACTACGCCCATTCCCATTGGGTCGAAAATTTAAATTTCGTCTGCATATTCATGTTCGTGTTGTCGAGTACTATCTGGGTATCAAATTTTATCTCTCTAGCTCTAAAAAAAAGTTTTGCCACGCCCACTCCGCCCATAGGATAACAAATTACTAAATATATAGCTTATACTAATTTCCATATAGTACACTAACTGTCTTCCAAATTTCATTGAAATCGGTTGAGCCGTTTAGGCGTGATTGAGCAACAAACAAACAAACAGACAGACATTCTAACAGGAAAATTCTATGCGGTGTAGTCTATCGCCCCAATAAAAGAATTCGTTTTGACAAATTGTTCGAAAACATTGAAAACTTGGCTATTCAATATTCAGATATAATTATTTTAGGCGATTTTAATAACAATATTTTTGAGGAGTCACATTTAACAGCCATAATGCAGTCATTTAGTATGAATTTAGTCAATACGGACAATCCCACTCACTACACAAGTACTACGGAAACCTTGATTGATTTAATCTTTGTTAGTTCTAAGGAACATGTACTGTTATATGATCAGTTATCTGCCCCTGCGTTTTCCAAACATGATCTATGTTTCCTAACTTATGATTTACAGATTGACCATACTGAGAAAATAGTGACATTTCGAGATTTTAAAAAAATTGATTTGAGACTTTTGGCTTATGAATATAGTTTAATTTCTTGGCAACAAATTTATTACATGTCTTCCATTGATGACCAAGTGCTTTTTCTTCAAAGTAATATAAATAGTTTATTTGATAAATGTGTTCCTTTAAAAAGTAAAAAAAAATCCTTTAATCAAAACCCATGGTTTGACAATGAAGTGAAAACTCTTATTAAGATAAGAAATGACGCTTTTTCACGATGGAAGCGATTTAAATTACCTGAGTTTCACCAAACTTACAAACAGGCAAGAAACATAGTAACCTTAAAAATAAAGATGAAAAAAATAAACTATTATAAAGTAAAGTTTCAAACTGCTTTAAGTGCTAAAGACACATGGAAACAACTAAGATCCTTAGGAATACGAAAGGATACATTGGCAATAGATGAAGAAATGGATCTTGATCAAATTAACAAGACATTTGTTGACATACCTATGCAAGAATCAAACCCCAGCTACTATCAACATGTTTCCAATCCAACTCCTGATAATTCCTCCTTCTAATTCGCAAGTATTACCCAAAATGATGTTATCTTTTCAATAAAATCTATTAAATCCAATGCTGTTGGAACCGATGGTATTGACCCACGATTTTTAAAAATTATTTTACCAAACATTTTGCCTTACATAACATATATATTCAACGCTATACTGCTAAAATCTTATTATCCAAAGGCGTGGAAATATGCGAGGATAATACCCATTCCAAAGGGCGATGAAACTTATAGGCCAATATCGATTTTACCATATTTGTCAAAGGTTTTTGAAAAACTCATGAATGGTCAAATTGTAAATTTCATAAACAACAACTCGTTACTTAATTACGCCCAGTCTGGTTTTCGTTCAAGTCATAGTTGTACCACAGCACTTGTTAAGGTATCCGAGGACTTAAGATCTGATTTGGACCATAATATGATCTCTTTTCTTGTGTTGCTTGACCACTCTAAAGCATTCGATACAGTGGATCATAATATTCTGTACCTTAAGTTAGAGAAATTGTTTAATTTCTCTGAAAGAGCACTAATGTTAATAAAATCATACTTGTCAATGAGATCGCAATCAGTGTCCTGTAAAAATCGGTTGTCTATGCCACTCTATAATTTGCGTGGAGTACCACAAGGCTCTATATTGGGACCTCTGCTATACTCAATATACTGCAATGATATTCCTGAGCAAGCACAATATTGCAGAATTCACATGTATGCTGATGATGTTCAGCTTTATTTAAGTACCTATGTCAAAACAATAACTGAGAGCGTTACACGTTTAAACAATGACTTGACAAATATTAGTAATTGGGCTAAAGCAAATGGACTAACCCTAAACCCTTCAAAGTCAAAATGCATAGTAATTAGCAATAATGCAGTCTTTGCACCCACCAATTTAAATATTATGTTATCGGACTCAAACATTGATATTGTTAAATCGGCTAAGAACCTGGGAGTTATTTTTAATAATAGACTACAATGGAATGATCATGTAGGAACAGCGATCGGTAAAACGTATGGGGTATTGAGAAATGTTTATCTTTACAAAAATTTTACGCCTCCGAATTTAAGAATGCTACTAGCAAAAACATATCTGATTCCTAAACTTCTGTATTCATGTGAACTTTTCTGTAATTGTGGTAGAGACTCTATGTCCAGACTGCGTGTTGCGTTCAATAGTATTGTAAGATATGTATTTGGTTTGGGAAGAAGAGATCATGTTTCTGATTTTGCTAATCAAATATTTGGTGTTTCTTTCGAAACCTATCTTCAAATAAGGACTTTAATATTTTAACACAAAATTATTTACACCCGAAAACCTAAATACTTGTTTGATATTTGACGTTTCTCACGATCTAATAGAGGCAACCAATTGATACAAATAAGACACATTAGACGTGTATCTGACCATCATTTCTTTGTCAATACAATTCGTCTTTGGAATAATCTCCCTAATAATATACAAATAATAAGTATCGAAAGGCAATTTAAGACATACTTATACAGACATTTTCAGCAATCATAATTAAATTAAATAATGTTATTAATATTTATGCTTATTTTAAGTCATTTTTAATATTAACATTTTTGCTTCTTATATAAAACATATGTTTAATATTTTATATTTTGTTTTTTTTTTTCGTTGTTTTTTGTTCTTCTCTTTTTATGTTATAAATGTTAGTTTTAAGTTTAATTATATGTTACTATTTTGTTTATTTTCTTTTTGCATTATTTAATATATGATTATATATCTACCATAACCAACTATCTGTCCAACATAAATGTCCTGTACTTAATATAAGACTATGTCTTTTGTGCAGGAAGTAACAATAAATAAATGAAATGAAATGAAAATGAAATGAAATTCACATTTATAATATTAATAGGATTGGCTTATATGCCATATTTTGCTAATATTTATTTTGACCAAACGGCTAAAGGTACAAACGTTGGGGTTCATATTTATTTTATAGAGTAGTTGTGCGATGCAAAAAGGTTTTTCAAAATTCGTACTTTTGGGGCTAAAAAGGCCCAAAAAGGGGTACAAGTGGTACCATCACCCAGTTCAAACTGTTACAGGTAGAATCGCGAAAATCTATATGGGCTTGCTTCCTATAAAATGAGAGAGCTACATGAAGGGATTTTCGGTAATTTGTATTTTTAGGTCCAAAATGATCCCAAAAGGGATAAAACTGGTACCATAACCAGGACCAAACGGATAAAGCTATAATCAGGGAAATTTATATGAGCATGCTCCCTATAAAACTATAGATCTGCATGAAGGGATTCGTTAAAATTCTTACTTTTAAGGCTAACAGCGGCCAAAAAGGAATATTACTGGTACCATCACTCAGACCAAACGGCTAAAGTTACAATCGCGAAAATCGGTATAGGCTTCCTTAGTACAGAATTAGAGAGCTAGATAAAGGAATTTTCCAAAATTCGTACATTTAGAACTAAAAAAAATTTAAAAAGGGATAAAAATTCGTACTTTTAGGGCGAAAAAAGGACCAAAAAACAAAAAAAAAACTGGTACCATCACTTAGACCAAACCGCACAAGGTAGAATCGCGAAAATGTTAGTGAATTTCTATTTCATGGAGTAGTTGAGCGCTATTAAGGGATTTTTAAAATTTCGAACTTTTAGGGAATAAAAGGCCGAAAAAGGGATAAAACTGGTACAATAACTTAGACAAAATTCCACAACGTAGTTGAGAATATTTATCTAAAGGCCGTAGAATCAGGCGCTTGGAATTTAATAAAACCAATTAGCACCTTAATCACATGCCTCAAGTAAGGATTATGCAATTTAGTGTGGTTTTCCCCTAATGAAGTAGACTTCAGCTAATAAGGCATTTTTGAATATCTAAGTTGGGAGCGGAAGAAATAGGCGAAACACTAGACTTGCGAGCATTCTGATCAAACAAGTGGTTGTGGAAAAAAATTAAATAATCAATAAACCCAACGCGATCGTCCCCTATTTCTGTGTTAAGTAAAGCTATATTAGGATAAAGTTTTGGAGATAAAACTGATAGTCTAGCCACGCCCCTAGATATCGAGTAATATTACACAGTGATACAAATGTGAAGAAAAAAAAAATATACAGGGGTTCTCATGTAGCATTTCTGTTAGACTGGAGCCCATAGAGTAAAGTGATACTTTTAGTTTTTCTCGGTCACTTCGTTAAGTAATGATTTCATAGCAAATAAGGTGACATGACGATATTCCTTAAATTACAAGTTCCAAAATTCATAAGTATTCTCTTTGTAAACCGATTTTCAAAAATTTACTTTTGTTGTAAAGCTATGACTTTCACCTTTTATTAAAAAAAAGAAAATGAAAATCGGTTAAAAAATAGTGAAACGGCGGCTGTTTAAGCAAAACAACCTCGAAAAAAAATTGCGAATTCTCATTTTCTCAACGCTCTCAGTTGATCATGCAGCAGCGCAATGTATATTTTTTTATGCTTGTATTATGCTATATTTATAAGAAGTTTATAGGAATCGGTGGAAAAATGAATGAGTTATGCTAACAGGTTTTTAACCTTGAAATTCTATCGCGCTTGACTACGTCGATGTCACTACTGCACTAGTCGTTGACGATGATGGCTCCAAATATTTTGTAAAGCATTTTGCTCTCGATGACTCCCACAATAGATTGAACCGCTTGAGGTATTACTCAAGATTCTGCGCTGTACAGTAAGACAGGTAGGACAAGTGTCTAGTAGAGTTGAAACTTTGTTCGTCGAGAGAGGGCTTTGTCATTAAATCGATAGCTTGGTGCGTAGTGGCAGCGGTTTGCGAACAATTCTCGTCAATTGATTTCCAGGCTGACATCAGTATTATTGTTTACGCCGGAGCCAAGGATCATCTACCACTTCAAAGTTATAGTTTCCAAAGTTCATTCCGTATCCAAACGAATAGACTCTTCGTTCGTTGAAACAAATAAATTGGTTACGTCCTCATTTACCATTCGATTCACTTTTGACAACTATTTCTTAATGCATGAAAAGGCTGCAGTAAAATCCGGAATTCCTCGGCCAATGGTATCTATATCATCGGCATACGCGAGCAGCATGTGGCTTTTGTTAAAGATGGTGTCAGTCGTGTTTACTGCAGCATTCCGCATGATCATCTTCATTATGATGTTAGAAAGATTGCATGATTGCCTTGTTTAAATCCTCTAATGGTAGAAAATCGCTCTTGCAGACTTTTATCTATTTTCACTGAAAACATCGTGTCAGTCAGTGTCATGCCGCAAAGTCATATCAGCTACGCGGGGATACTAATTTCAGCCATAACATCGAACAGACTGTCGTATGCAGCGTTGTAATCGATTAACAGGTGTTGATCTGCATTTTTTGGGCCTTCTCCATGATTTGTCGTAGTGTGATGCTTTAGTCTTTCACGTAACACAATAGAAGGTCCTGGTATGAGATTAGGTAAAAGGTTGAACCCGCTGTATTTGATATTCATTTGGATCTTCTTCTTAAGAACAGGACATATAACACTTAGATTCCAGTCATCGGGCATACATGTCTTAAGCCATATCGTGTTTTTGAGCTGGTGCATGTACGTTGCAGTTGCCATCTCATCGCCGCGGGCCATCAAAAGCTGTGCTGGCAGTCCATCGGTTCCCGCTACTTTATTGTTTTTAAGCAGTACAATTGCCGTGTTGTTATATTCCAATCATCGTCGAACGAGCTGAGATCGAAAGTGATCCCATCATATTTGCAGCATACTTTGCATGTCTGTGGCTAGATAATAGGGTGATCAATTATTCGGGTTTTTGCGAAAACCGGTTTTCGAATTATTCGAAAAATGACATTTAAAAAAAACCGGTTGCTTTTTTTGAAATTCACAAAAAACCGGATAATCCGGTTTTGAAATGTATGCCAAATAACAAATTAAAACGCAATTTTTGACAAAAATTTTTATTAAAAAATAACAGAAAACCATTCAATTATACCTATAAAAAGTAAACTTTTATTTTAATTATAATTACAATGCAAAACATTAGTGAGATCAGTTTGTTATTTTAACAAAAACAAACAAAACAAAACAATTAATTTGTAAATTAATTGATTTTATATAAATATATTTAATTTAATCTTTAGTTTTCCCTAAAGTAACATTTAAGAAATAAGATACAATTTAAGTGCGTGTTCTTTGGTTTTTATAAAACTTGACATTGAAAATGCCCGTCTGTCAAGGTTTCGAGTCCTTTTGCCGCTCTTATCCATATATTAAAAATCAAAAATCATTTTTACTTGAATATTTTAGAAATGTGCCACTAATTGGGAGTTTACTCGTACTTAAATACAAAATGAGAGTATTCAGAGATTGAACACGTCGTTCTCATTTACGTCTTTTTAAAATTTCATATAAATTTAGTGATAATTGGTTTTGAATTGTTAAAAAGTGTTTAAGTAAAAATGTAAAAATACCTTCAGCATCAGCTAAAGTCGAAGAGTTTGCAGAAAGTTTTTGTATAGACATTTCCAATGGTTTAAGGATGTCACTAAGCACAGACAAAGTTTCGATATCATTTTCACTAAATGGTGTCAGTCCTAAGTTCAATAAAGTATGATTCACACATTTGTGCAATTTTAAAAATTGGGAAACCATATTGGCCGTAGAATTCCATCTGTGCTTTACATCATGAATAAGTTTAAGCTCCTTATTAAATTGGTCTTTTACAAACATTTGTAATTTCTTTAGCTTTTCAGCCGACTTATTAGACATTGAAGATTTATAAAATTAACAATTAGGTTGTTCGGCCGAAACGCTGGAAAAAACATGTACGAGTACCCATTTAACACAATTATGAATAAATTTAAATAAAAAATATCGAACGCCAAAAAACCGAGATTCGACAAAAAAATAACCGGATTATTCGATATTCGAAAAACAGGGATTTAAAAAAAACCGACGGTTTTTATGAGTGAAAAAAACCGAGTAGCCGGTTTCTGAAAACCGAACTGATCACCCTACTAGATAACCATCTCTGTCCTTATAGGTGGTGATAATTGTTCCAAAATCATTGGTTTTAAGCTATTGGTAAAACTTTCAGACATCACCCCTCTCCCTGAAATTTTTGATATCCTGGCTCTTTTTTTTCTTCCATAGACGCTTTTTCAGTCTGAACAGGCGTTTCATCTCCCGCCTTTTCACATTATAACGCTCCGTCACTGCACGTGTCGCCATTGGCTGCAATTTTGCCTTGTATACAGCATCCATTTCCTCAGACATTTCGCGACATTGATAATCGTACCAGAGCTTGTCTGAGCGTGGTTTTTCATAACCCAGTACGGTCGTTGCGGGAGTGTTCATAGAATTCGCAATATGCTGCCACTGTGTGTCGGGAACATCAGAACTAGGGGGGTTTGTTCGAAGTAATTGAGAGAGTTGGTTAGAGTAGGCATTGGCTATCTCGGTGGTGTGCAGCTTTGTGATGTCTAGCTTCATTTGCGTTTGATTATGAGTATTGTTAGCACTACTTAATCCTGTGTGTACCTTGGCTGCAACTAGGCGGTGATCTGAGTCAATATTTGCACCGCGCATCACACGCACGCCCATAACGCTTGAAACATTCCTTCCATCAATTACCAAGTGATCAATCTGATTTCTTGTATGTTGATCGGGAAATATCCAGGTTGCCTTGTGGATATCTTTATGCGGGAATCTGGTTCCTCTCACAACCATGTTTCTTGCCGACGCGAAGGTAAACAGTCTAAATGTGTTATGGGAGATATTGTTGTGACGACTGAATCTTCTTGAACTATTTTGCCATTAAAATGCTAATGTCATGGACAGAGCAATTGTCATATATGTCCTCCAGGCACTCATAGTATGCATCGTTGATGTCCTCGGCTTTGTTTTCCTCGGGGCGTGTACACAAATCAGCATTATGTAAAAGTATTTTGTCTTGATGCTGATAGTTGTTATTCGGTCTTTTATAGGTTTAAACTGCAATACAATGTACAAAGTCTATTGCCGACTATGAATCCACATCGAAGGTCGTGTCTTTTTGCATGCAAGCAAATTATAACAATATCAATTGAATTTAACAAATCTGTACCGGTTGAAGAAACAAATCTCGACATGTTATTCATATCTTCATAATAAAACTGCAATAATCAACTTCCATTACTTTCTACATCAAAAGTAAATATCATTACAAAATAACATTGCCACATCAAATAAAAAAATTCGGTAAGAGCGTATAACGCACATGACATCAAACACCCAACTCTGGTACAGACAAACTCAATTCTCTTTTAATATTTTTTGTCAACATAACGTTGAATTAACATCAGACATCAGACACATATCGAATTGGCCATCCCACCAAATGTGTCGGACACTTTACTATATTTGTTTAGTGAGTGTGTGGGACTAAGGTTGACTTATGTTACTACAGATCTGTTGTTAGCTTATCCGCAATCTCAGATTTGACAAATTTGCATGTGGTTTTACATTATGGCCCAAAACAAATGACTATGTTCTAGTTATTTCTCTCACTCTCTGTGTTTAAGCTGATGTCACACACTCTGTTTCAGACTGAAAATCAAAAAGGTCAAAATCTCAAAATGAAAAAAAAAACACACAGAACTCTGAACTGTTGGCAGAAAATGTTACCAAAAATAATAAAGTAGTTTCTGTTTAAACAAGAAGAACAAAAAAACACGAAACAACAAAAAGAGCTCAGCAGGAAAAAACAACATTAAAGCTTGCCATAGCTTTTTTATAAATAATGTAAATTTTGTTAGTTTTGTTGTTTTGTTTTACAACACACGCACACGCATGCATACACATATGTGAAAACATAAACATTTATGGCCGGCACCATTCCATATGTTTTGGCAAATGTAAAAAGGAGTGGCAAATAAAGGATAGACGGACTGTTGATGTGCTTTCGGATGATGGGTTTACCCAGAGGCAATTTACAGCAAACCATTGTAATATGTTACAAAACGAAAAAAGGCCTTATAAGGCCTGTCATATGTGTTGCTAACTTGTGAGAGTGTTTGGATGGATATACATCTGTACATCCGTAGGCGTATGGGCACTAGAAGGATATAACGGATTCAAAGTATCTTTCTAAATTTAGCCAGTGAGTGATGGACGGGAACATTGTGGGAAACGTCACATATACCAACGAAAAATTAAAGCCAATCGCTAAAGTCCTAATGATGTTCCAATTTCTGTTGATGTTAACTAGCCGCTACTCTTTAAGATAAGGCATTGTTTTTCATTTCCTATTTAGATATCTTTTGAATTATATTTGCTGTTGTAGTGTAATTTCAATTCTACATATGTATATTTATGTATATATTTTCTTAAAATATTTGCAAATAACACATACAAGTGAATTTGCATAATTTGAAGAAAATTTTCTCATGACAGGAAAATATCTCTCAATTTAAACACTTTAACTTAAACTAAAGGATATGGACAAAATCCATGCATAACAATGCTGCAACAACACTCACTCAGAAACTAACAAATGTAATCTATAGGGTCGCCAAGCTCAAACTTTAGTCCCGGACTTTGGGTATAGCTAACATAAATTTGATATTGTTTTATGTTTAAATAAAATGCCATTTGTGAAGGGATTTGTTATGATTCCTTTCTTGTGTTTTTTTTCTTTGTCCGCCTTTCTTTGTAGTTGCCCACACTATGAGGGTCTTTGTGTGCCCATTACCAGCATTGCCAACCTTTTGCCTATTACACTCCCCCTAGGGGAGTAGAATATTTCTTAGGCCTGGCGCTTACAGAAGGGACCTCACATCGATTCTAATTCATTGACACTTTTTAGTGGGGGGGATGTGGTGTAGGAGAAGAGTATGTTTGAATTATTTCTTTTGATTTATTGTAATTTGTTTTGCATTGTACGAACGAGCGCCAAGAGTTTGTCAGTTGTCGTTAGCATTATAGGTTCGTTGTTATCGCTCACTTTGACATTGTGTCCTGTGTCGTTTTCTTGTGCGAACCAATAAAAACATACTTGTCTGGCCATTAAAAATATAATGATTAGTTCCGTTCGGTTACTATGTTTCATTTCATGTTCATGCTCACTCTTTTTGCACAGGGAATCCTTACATGCCAATGTTGTTGTTGGTGACCTAAAAATAAAACAATTTATTTCATATTCTCTGGAGATCTTAAAAGGTTTCCCTGTTATCATTGTGGCATTTTCTTTGAGTACGGACAGAAACAAATACGCGTGCCAGTATGCTATGGCGTGTTATTGTTGTGCTGGCACAGTGGGAGTGGGAGAGGACACACCTACGAGAATGACAAATAAATGAGAAAAAGCAAATTGTTATGCATTATGAGTTTGTCATACATTTGACTCTTGACAAATGACATTTTATTTACGCTCATACTTAACCAACTGACCTCACTTATGAATATTTCTTTATTTCGTTTTTTTTTGTTCCTACTTCTGTTTACTATTCTCAAAGTGAAGTCATGTTATTGCAGATTACTTTGTGCGAGCGTGTGTGTGTGTTTGTTTCTTGGGGGATATGGCTGTATACATGTGAGACATTGCGAATAGTGTGAACAGTTGTAGACGTTTGTTTGGACGCACGAATCGAATTAATTTTTGTTTTTTTTTTTTTTGAGTGGAAAAATGTAAACAATTATAGTTTTGATTGGAAAATATAATATCAAAATGAGGTAGGTTAAACATGGTTTTTTAGAAGCAAGTTTTTCTTTAATGCAGAATATGCAGCCACAGTGTATAAGAAACGTACAAAATAGATGAATCCTTTCACCGACTAATAGTCTGATCTTTGATGTATTGATCATTGCTCCATGGATATTTTAAAGCTAAGCCATGTTCCTTGCCACTATGACTCTAACTAGTGTAAATCCGTTGTTGGACAATTTGGTATGTAGACTGAATTTTATGGTCGTATGTTTCCTGTTTGCTCGCGGCGTAAAAATTGCGACATCTATTACAGCTGCCATGTGGATTTGTAGTTGGCGAGAGACTCAGACATCTTGTCTCGCGATTCAATCCTGTTAGTTATCGAATAGCTATAATCCGCTTCAAGGCGAAATATTTCGACCTCACGCTGATTTATGCTCATGCCCCGACGGAAGATAAAGACCATGAGATTAAAGATAAATTTTACGAGCGCCTAGAGGAAATATACGCTGCTTTGGCCACGACATTAAAATTGTTCTAGGAGACTTAAATGCAAAAATAGGAAGGGAAGATGTTCTTGGTCCTTCGATCAGTAAATACAGTCTGCATACCGGCACGTCAGACAACGGGTTTAGGCTGGTTAGCTTGGCAGTGCGAAGGAATATGGTAATGAGTGGAACCAAATTCCAGCACAAATATATCCACAAGGCTACTTGGCTATCCCCCGGATCAAAACACCAACAATCAAAGGGATCATGTGGTAATTAATGGCAGGCATGCATCTAGTGTCATGGACGTGCGTGTGATCCTTGGTGCTAATATTGGCTCGGATCATTACCTGGTTGCAGCCAAGGTGCGCACAAGATTGAGCAGAGCGAACAACTCACGCAAAGCTGCAAACCGCAGAGATAGCCACTGCCTACCCCAACCACCTCTCTCAACTACTACGATACAACGCCTCTACTGCTGACGTTCCCTATATACAGAAGCGCAGTCCATGGCAACCGCCGCAGCAACCGTGCTAGGATATGAAATACGGGGCTCAGACAAACCCTTGTACGATGAAGAATGTCGCATAGCGTCTGAGAAACAGAATGCTGCTTAGAACTCAACGCTATAGCCAATTGTAACCCGGGCTTTAGGGAACGGCACACAGTAAACCAGGCGAGACAGCTATTTAAAAGAGAAAAAAAAACGTCAGATGAAGGAACGGAAGAACGAGGATGTAGAGCGTTACATGGATAGCTGTCAGGCCCAAAAATTGTACCAGAAAGTAAAAGCTAAAGGCTACGGTAATGGGCTATCCTCCTGTAAGGACAAGGATGGAAATCTGGTTACAGATACCCAGAGTGTGCTGCATATATGGGGAGAATACTTCCAGCAACTGCTGGTTCCAGAAGGCAGCACACGTGGAGATATAACGCCAATTGTCAACGACGGTTCAGATTGCCCACCACCAAGTCAATTCGAGGTAAGAAGAGCAATATCGCAGCTGAAAAATAACAAAGCAACCGGTGCTGACGGACTTCCGGCAAAGCTCTTCAAGTCCGGTGACGAGGAGCTAATAACGAACATGCCCGTTGATTATAATCTAAGCTTATTATGTACTGTGCTGAGAAAAGGTAATCCAAGTGTGTGCTCCAACTACCCCGGGATCAGCCTTTCAACCATAAGGTCCTGCCGAGTGTGCTATGTGAAAGACTAAAGACAATGTTATCCAACCTGATCTGGCCATATCAGTGTGGCTTTATACCTGATAAACCAACAACTGGCCAGATATTCACACTTCGGTGAGTCCTGAAAAAGACCCAAGAGAAACAGATCGACATGTACCATCTTTTCGTCAACTACAAATCTGCCTTCGACAGTCCAACACGGCAGAAATTACTCGAAGCCATGGCCGAGTTTGGTATTCCAGCGAAGCTGATACGCCTTTGCGAAATGACGCTGACTGACACGAAATCTTCAGTAAAGATTGAAAAGGACCTTACTGAGCCATTCTATACCAGACAGGGCCTAAAACAAGGCGACGGCCTATCGTGTGACCTCTTCAACATAGTGATGGAGATGATAATGTGGAAATCTGCAGTAAACACGAGTGGCACGATATTCAACAAACATCACATGCTACTCGCGCACGCTGATGATGTAGAAATCATCGATCCAAACTTGCGAAATATGACCGCAGCCTTCTCAGGTATACAAAAGAAATCAGCGAAAATAATTCTAATGGTGAACGAGGACAAAACGAAGAACGAGGAACGAGGATGTAGAGCGTTACATGGATAGCTGTCAGGCCCAAAAATTGTACCAGAAAGTAAAAGCTAAAGGCTACGGTAATGGGCTATCCTCCTGTAAGGACAAGGATGGAAATCTGGTTACAGATACCCAGAGTGTGCTGCATATATGGGGAGAATACTTCCAGCAACTGCTGGTTCCAGAAGGCAGCACACGTGGAGATATAACGCCAATTGTCAACGACGGTTCAGATTGCCCACCACCAAGTCAATTCGAGGTAAGAAGAGCAATATCGCAGCTGAAAAATAACAAAGCAACCGGTGCTGACGGACTTCCGGCAAAGCTCTTCAAGTCCGGTGACGAGGAGCTAATAACGAACATGCCCGTTGATTATAATCTAAGCTTATTATGTACTGTGCTGAGAAAAGGTAATCCAAGTGTGTGCTCCAACTACCCCGGGATCAGCCTTTCAACCATAAGGTCCTGCCGAGTGTGCTATGTGAAAGACTAAAGACAATGTTATCCAACCTGATCTGGCCATATCAGTGTGGCTTTATACCTGATAAACCAACAACTGGCCAGATATTCACACTTCGGTGAGTCCTGAAAAAGACCCAAGAGAAACAGATCGACATGTACCATCTTTTCGTCAACTACAAATCTGCCTTCGACAGTCCAACACGGCAGAAATTACTCGAAGCCATGGCCGAGTTTGGTATTCCAGCGAAGCTGATACGCCTTTGCGAAATGACGCTGACTGACACGAAATCTTCAGTAAAGATTGAAAAGGACCTTACTGAGCCATTCTATACCAGACAGGGCCTAAAACAAGGCGACGGCCTATCGTGTGACCTCTTCAACATAGTGATGGAGATGATAATGTGGAAATCTGCAGTAAACACGAGTGGCACGATATTCAACAAACATCACATGCTACTCGCGCACGCTGATGATGTAGAAATCATCGATCCAAACTTGCGAAATATGACCGCAGCCTTCTCAGGTATACAAAAGAAATCAGCGAAAATAATTCTAATGGTGAACGAGGACAAAACGAAGTTATGAACAAAGACACTACTCGTTTGGGAAACTGCGTGAACGTCGACAACTATAATTTCGAGGTGGTAGAACATTTTATCTACAAACACTCCGCCATCAACAAAAAAAAAATGTCAGCCTCGAAATCTGGAGAAGAATCCTGCTTGCAAATAAATGCTACTACGGATTAGCATGCGATTTAATGACAGAGCCCTCTTTCGACGAACAAAAAACCAACTATACCAGATACTGTTTCTAATTGTCTTAATGTATGGTTCAGAATCGTGGGTTATGACACAAGCAGATGAATAGGCCTATCATCATTAACGGAGAATATCGACGTCGAATAAGTCATGAGCTGTACGAGCTGTATACTGACATTGACGTGATCAGTGGCATTAAGGTACAGCGGTTGCGTTGGCTAGGTCATGTTGTACACATAGACGAAAATACTCCTGCTCGAAAAGTCTTTGAAAATGATCTCGATGGGCGGCACAGAAGATGGCGATCAAACCTCCGTTAGAAAGACCAGGTTACTGAGAACCTTGCAGAACTTGGTGCGACTAACTGGAGAAGAAACGCAGAAGATCGAAACGCTCATAATATTTGTCTACGTATGGTATAGAATCGAATAGGAAGGAAAAGAAGTGCTAAGTAAGTATGCCTTTTGGGCATGCGCACAAATCAGATTGAGGTAGAAGTATTTTATTTTGATGCGAAGAGTGGCTATTTGATCGCATACAAGATGAAACCGCGGGAAAATATTTAATTATATTGCCCATTTCAAATCCATTTCCAAATAAGTGCTTTATTAGAAGTCTCAATATTTACGTCGTGTTCATTTACTTCATATCAACCTCATCTTCTGGAACATGGCTATGCCAGTATAAGTATTTGTCGAGGACATTTGCCAGTCGGACAGTGACACTTTCTCTGTAGAGGGGTTGGGCCATCCATTTGCATATCATTGAATCATAATCTTTCCTTTTTTGGGCTGGGGTATTTGCAGGGCAGGGCCGGGGTTGTTAAAATTTGGTGGGTTCCGTTCGAGTAGAAAAACTAGATGCGGGTTGTTTGCCTAACCATCTGTGTTCGCCAAAACAAAATTGCCTAGGGGCCACCACGGGGTGATTGTGTGTCGGCTTAAGATAGTCCCGACTCAATTTGTATACCTTTAACCGTAGGGATAATGTTATATATCATTTGATACGGGAAAAGTGTAAGGCATAAAAGGAAACGTGGTAGACTCCAAGTATCAGCTATGTCCTTATGAAAATCCTTATGATAACTTATCATTAATAATATTTGCTGATATGAAGTTGTGGTTGTGTGAAATGGCAAATACAAAAAGATCTATTTTAAGGATATTAATATTTTTCTCATAACTTCCAAACGGACAACTGCACCTCTCATACAAATGGCCGAATTCACTCTCATAGTTTTACATACATCTCTTTGTTGTTGGTACACCTGAATTTCGTAATATTTAGCGTAAGATATTTGCTTACAAAAATCAGACTCAGAATATGGACTATATCGGCCGACCCTTTCTGATACCTTCCATACAAAATAACCCATTTATGAATAGTTAATATTTCCCTCACATTATTCACATGGACAACTAGAGAATATTTAAATTTGCTCAGTTTACATAAGTTAACTTAAAATTTCTCACCACCCTACCATGACACATACGTGCCAATTTTCAAATAGAACAACAACTTTAGTAGTAGTTTAATGGTGCTTTTTTTTAGCTATTCTCTAAGTTTCATCGCACACCAACATTCACACAGTCATCTGTGTGACATGAACGTTGATACAACTGTACCTGTGAGTGCGTAAACAGTAATGTGAGTGACACAGAAAAAAAGACAGTAACTAACACGCATTTACTTACGCTTCCTTTCGTTATCCTTGGTGTCGGAATGACAAAGTGTTTTACTTTTTGCTTCTAACGATCAACTCATACACATTCATATGCACATGTACTCGTACTCATACTCAAAGCAGAGTAGGTAGATTGAAATGAGCGAATGCCAGAGAGTGGGCGGATGCTTTATTGCCGTTTCACTTTGCACCTAATAATAACACTGTGACACAAAATTGAACTTTTGGAATCGGAATGGGATGAAACCAAATGCAAATGAAAGTTGACATTATGTATAACAAAACCCTCAAGGGATTTCTTAAGTTTAGTGCTAGATTTTTTTGTACACGCATTTGAAGTTGGTGATTTTTGAGCGCTGGCTAACAAGAAAAATTCATTAAAAAAGTCATAAAATAATGCTATTTATCCCGGAAAGTTGTGGTATCTAACTGTTTTTGGGGTCGAGGAATCCATTTTTGGCATTTATTTTTATTTTTAAGCGCCGCTAGAGGGCGATTTCGTAAATTTTTATGGTTTAGATCGAATTTTTTGTCTTTCTACACGATTACAGCCGTAGATTAAGAGCTATCGAGCTAAAATTTGGTATGCGAGCTTCTAACCACCAAGCGGAGATTGGGTTCTTAGATGGGCATGATCGGACAAAACCTACTCCCACCTCCCATACAAATTGTACCTTTTTTGAGGTCTGTCCCTGCGATCACAGTCGTAGAGTAAGAGCTATCGAGCTGAAATTTGGTATGCAAGCTTCTATCCCCTAAGCGGAGATTAAGTTCTAAAATTGGCATGATCGAACAAAAACTACTACCACCTCCCATACAAACTTGCCCTATTTGGGGGTGTTCGTCTGTTTGTCTTCTCAATTACAGCCTTAGATTAAGAGCTATCGAGCTGAAACTTGGTACGCAAACTTCTAACCTCTTAGGGAAAGTTAAGTTCTAAGAAGAGCAAGATCAGACAAAAACTCCTCAAACCCCAAAATATGGGAAGTTTGCATTGGAGGTAGGAGAAGTTTTTATCCGATCATGCTCATCTTAGAACTTAACTTTCTCTAAGAGGTTAGAAGCTTGCATACCAAATTTCAGCTCGATAGCTCTTAATCTACGGTTGTAATAGCGAGGAAAATTAGACGGACATCCCCAAAAAGGGTTATTTTGTATGGGAGGTGGGAGTAGTTTTTGTCCGATCATGCCCATCTTAGAACTTAATCTCAGCTTAGAGGATAGAAGCTTGCATACCAAATTTTAGCTCGATGGCTCTTAATCTACGACTGTGATCGCAGGGACAGACCTCAAAAAAGGTACAATTTGTATGGGAGGTAGGAGAAGGTTTTGTCCGATCATGCCCATCTAACAACCCAATCTCCGCTTGGTGGGTAGAAGCTCGCATACCAAATTTCAGCTCGATAGCTCTTAATCTACGGCAGTAATCGTGTGGAAAGACAAAAAATTAGATCTAAACCATAAAAATTTACGAAAGCGCCATCTAGCGGCGCTTAAAAATAAAAATAAATGCCAAAAATGGATTCCTCGACCCCAAAAACAGTAAGATACCACAACTTTCAGGGATGAATAGCATTATTTTATGACTATTTTAATGAATTTTTCTTGTTAGCCAGCGCTCAAAAATCACCAACTTCAAATGCGTGTACAAAAAAATCTAGCACTAAACTTAAGAAATCCCTTGAGGGTTTTGTTATACATTATTCCAACTTTCATTTGCATTTGGTTTTATCCCATTCCGATTTTGGTTGTTGCACAGTGTAATGTATGTAAGCATGTATGTGTTGAAGTCGGCTTATGAATTTTAATTATATTTTTATTTCTAGTTCTTTGTAGATGTTGGAAAAAAAAACAGTTTTGCATTTGCCTACGTTTTATATTTATATTAACATTTACTATTTAATTAATTTAAATGCCGGAACAATTTAATGTTGTAATCAAAGTTAACGTAAACGGTAGATGATGGTAGTTCTATCTTTAATCGTATTTTCAGTGCTTTTGTGAAGGTGCAGTAAAAACCATAGGTTTATTTATAGGGGACAATTTGACTTTCGTTAAACGAAGCCTTAAAAATTATTTGTGAACTATGATCAACAAAGTTTGGAAAACTAACTTATACTTTAACAAAGAAATAGTTAGTATGTTGTATTTACTTTTGTGTTTTTATATACTGATAATTTAATTTCTGATGACGATATTTAAACGTAAACTTTATTAAACATCGCTATTTACATTTTGTGTAATGCAATATTAATAGTTATTGTAAATATAACAGAAAACGTGACCAATGCTTAAATAGGCTAAATTATTTTACGTGTGTGTCAAAATTGTCATAGTTTAGTATTTATGGTAAACTGACCACATTTTATATTTGGTTAATATTGATAAATATTTTCTAATATTTACAAACATAACATATTTGTAATCCAACGTTAACCGCTCTCCAAAAGACAACAAACACTTTAATAATGTCAGTACAGTAGTTTTAGGGATTAGAACCACTGTAACCACAATAATACAACAGCTTTTGCGTTATTTTTATTAAGAAAATGATGCAATACTAGCATGTGGTTTGTGGGCATTTATATTATTAACTTGTAGTTAAAGGCAGCATACAGTAAATGGAATTTGTTCATTATGAGCTACAAGTGCATCTTAACGAAAATTAGTGAGCATGCAATACTTTGCCATTGTCGATATACTGCGCTTCTTCTCGAGTTCGTCACACCAAGTTGTACAAGGTTGTCAGTAACCTGGTCTTTCCAACGGAGTTTTGGTCGCCCTCTTATGCGCCGTCCATCGAGTTCATTGTCGAAAACTTTTCGAGCTGGAGCATTTTCGTCAATACGTACAACATGACCTAGCCAACACAACCGCTGCAACTTAATGCGTCTGAGCACATCATAGTCAGTGTACAGATCGTACAGATCATGATTCATGTTAATGATGATGGGTCCATATACAGAGTATTTTTTGTATCGAATACTGTTAAAACCGATTCATTCGCTTGTGTCATATCCCAAGATTCTGAACCATACATCAAGAAAGGGAGAACTAGTATCTGGTATAGCTGGATTCTTGTTCGTCAAGGGAGGGTTCTGTCATTAAATCGCTTTCTAAGTGCTTAGTAGCATTTATTAGCAAGCCGGATTCTTCTCTAGATTTCGATGTAGACATTATTTGTTTTGTTGACAGCAGAGCGTAGGTAGATACAATTATCAACCACGTTGAAATTATAGTTGTCAACGTTCACACAGTTTCCCAACCGAGTATATACTTTGTTCCATGAAACTACTAACTTCGTTTTGCCCTTCTTCTGTATACCTGAGAAGGCTGCAGTCACATCCCGCAGTTTTCGATCGATCATGTCTCCGACATCAGCGTACGTAAGTACCTTGTGGCTTTTGTTGAATATCGAGTGATCGCTGCAGCTTTCCTCATTAACATCTCCGTCACTATGTTGAAGAGGTCACACGATTGACTGCCGCCTTGTTTTTGGCCGATATAGAAAGGCTCTGTAAGGTCCTTGCCAATTTTTACTGAAGACTTCATGTCAGTCAGAGTCATTAACCCAACGCATAACCTTAATTTCCATATCCACCCCATGAATGAGGTATAGGATAGCTTCTCGCGTTGTTGTGAATTAACACGCTTTCTATTTATAGAGTCACAACTAACCAGTCATGGCTTCGAGTAATTTCTGCCATATCGGGATTTCGAAGGCAGCTTTATAGTCGCCCAAAAGATGGTACTTGTCGATCTGTTTCTCTTGGGTCTTTTCCAGGATTTGCAGCAGTGTGAAGTTGTTGATTTACCAGGTCTATCAGGTCCGATCAGGTTGGATAACACTGGCTTTAGTCTTTCACTTAGCACACTCGACAGAACCTTATAAGCGATGGGTTGATTCCTCGGTAGTTGGAGCACACATTTGGATTACCTTTTTTAGCACAGGACATAATACGCTTAGATTCCAATCATCGACTATGCTCTCGTTCAGCCAATAGTGCGTAGAAGCTGGTGTATGCTCGTTATCTCAGCCGGAAGTCCGTCGGAACCGACTGCTTTATTATTTTTCAGCCGCGATATTGCTCTTTTTACCTCGGCTTGACTTGATGGATACCTTTACCTGCGCTGCTTTCTGGAACCAGCAGTTGCTGGAAGTGTTCTCCCCATATATGCAGCACACTCTGCGTATCTGCAACTCGATTTCGATCCTTGTCTGGAGGGTAGCCCATTACAAAAGCATTTTGCTTTACTTTCTTGTAAAATTTTCGGGCCTCTCCTCTATCCCTGTATCGCTCTATATCCTCGTTCTCCCGTTCCTTAATCTCACTTTTTTTTCGCTTAAATAGATGTCTCTTCTGTTTAACTGTACCCTTGTGCCGATCCCTAACAGCCCGAGTTACAATTGGCAGTAGCGTTGCCCTTTAAGCAGCATCCTGTTCCTCGGACGCTATGCGACATTCTTCATCGTACCAGGATTCGTCTGAGCGCTGTTTTCCATATCGTGCTAGGATATGGAAAAACGGTTGTTGCGACGGTTGCCATGGAATGCGCAATATGCTGCCACTGTGTACCGGGAACGTCAGAAGTAGGGGGCGTTGTGTCGTAGTAGTTGGGAGAACTGCTTTGAAGTAGGCAGTGGCTTTCTCTGGGATTTTCATCTTCGCGATGTCTAGCTTTTTTTGTGTTCGGTAACGTGCAGTTTTTCGCTCTGCTCAATCTTGGCCTCAACCAGGTAATGATCCGAGCCAATATTAGCACCACGGATTACGCGCACGTCCATGACACTATATGCATGCCTGCCTCAATTACCACATGAGCAATTTAATTTTTGGTGTTTTGATTGCCTTGTGGATATCACTTACTACCTTGTTCCTTCCCGCTGCGAAGCTAAACAGCCTAAACCCGTTGTCTGACGTGTCGGTATGCAGGCTGAATTTACCGATCGATGGACCAAGAACATCTTCCCTTCCTATTATTGCAGGGCCAGGGCAGCGGTCGTATGTTTCCTCTAGGCGCTCGTAAAATGCATCTTTAAATTCATCGTCTTTATCTTCCGTCGGGGCTTGAACACATATCAGCGTGATGTAAAAATATTTCAACTTGATGCGGATTGTGACTATTGGATTACTAACTGGATTGAATCACGAGACAAGATGTCTGAGTCTCTCGCCAACTACACACCACCAATTCACATCCAAATTCATGCTTTTCGGCATGGCAGCTGTAATAGATGTCGCAATTTTTACGTGGCGAGCATCCTTGTCCTGTCCATCTCATCTCCTGGATGGCGGTGATGTCAGCCTTATATTTTTTGAGCACCTTCTCTATAGAGAGTCCGGAAGTTCCAGGTGCATATCATTAAATCATGGTCCTTATTACGTTTGCGGGGGTCGTCAACATTTTGGAGGTTCCGTTTGTTACTTTTTCTTTGTGGTGTTTTCATAGCCAGTAAAGGACCTGAAGGTGGGTGGCTAGCCCAACCATCAGGGTTCGTCGCTCACTATCAGCCGCTATTCATGAACACCTTTGCCCAGGTTCCACCACGAAGGAGGTTGTGAGTTGGCTTGAGATGCAAGATTCACTTTACGCCCCCAAGGGCACCTGTCATAAAACACAAAATGTTAATAATACATCAAGACAAATATGCCCTTTACGTTGCTAACATTGTAAAATTAGAGCAATAGCGAGTCTGATTTGATCTGTTCAAGTTTCTTGAGCGTAAATCCATTTTTTACAATACTACTACCATAACACATTTTGTAAAATACAACATTATAAACTTCTGTTTAAAATTTGTACCATAACCTTAAATTATAAACAGTTATTGGCTTTAAGTTTCCTTCAAATATTACCACCAAGTTTATTGACATACCTGCCTCCAGCCCTTTCTCTCTCGTATGCCATTGACATATGTATGTATATACGAAGTAGAAGTTCATTTTATTAGTTATTCATTAGTTTCGCAGTCTATCCAAATTTTCTATAACATTTATTGTGTTGCAAGTCTATTATTTTCTATTAACGTATTAATATAGTAGACTTTTTCTCTCTTAGTTATTGTTAATATTGTTAGCTATAGTTATGTCCCCTATATGAGCTCTGGCTCTCAGCTGTGGGGGGTGGAAACTTTTCTTAATGTATAAGTTTGAGACATGTTTGAAAAGTTTTCTTTGTTATTATTGATTTGTCGTACGTCTACTGTGAGGGGTCAGACGAGAGTTATTTTGTTTTTGGGTCATAAAATGTCATTAGAAGAAAAGTGACAAAATTTGTGAAATGCTAGAAGAAGTTTTGTGCTAATCGTTGGGGAGGAGAGTTTAAATTTGTTATGGGCTTATTGTTTAATCCAGTTTCTTTGTTAAATGTGTAAGATTGATGATTTTATGACGGAAAGATTTCGTGCTATATGTACATATAAATAATTCACAGTTTTTTTGTTATTAAAGTTTTTATATTGGTGTTGCATTACGATATAGTTCTTTGTATGAAATATTTTTGATATGAAGTAAATTGGTTTGACAGCTATCATACACGTTGACAGAGTAGAACTTTATCCGCCAACGCATCTTTTAAAAGCGAAGTTGGCATATAAATAGATGTAGGTTTCGTTGAAACTTTTCTTACTTTAATAATAAATTCGAGACGAGGGATATTTAATATTCTTTTATCTTTAATCTGTGGTGTTAAGTTTTATCATTGTAGAATGCAATGATTGCATATTAAGATCGTAGATAATGTGAATTATTATAAAAACATCCACAGTATTTCAGCCAGGAGAAAAACTTAAAAAAACCCTCACCCTATATATGAGATTAGGTATTTGATACAATATATGTCAAAAGTTCAGTTCAATACCTCTAGGGATTTGTATTGGAGTATAGAATTACGTTTACAGTACCAACTGGGAACAAAGAAAATATTATCTTAAAATTCTCAAAAGAAATCAAAATTTCTAATGGGTTGGGTAAAGCTACCGGTTACTTAAGTTTCACCTATGAAATATTTGGAATCCCATTTTGAATCCCATAACTACAATTTGGAAAAATTTAATACTGGCAAATTTTCATAAGGATCTGTGAAGGTTTACTTGAGTTACCTGCCCACCAGCCTGCTGGAGGTACGGATATGACATATTCTCTTTAAAAAGCACTGATACGAATTTGGTCTTAAGCTACTTGGGACTCGACTCGTCCCCCTACTGTGTTACAGTTTTTCACAGTTTTATTAAACTTCCAAATGGTATTGGTATATTGCGAAAAAATCGAGTTTAACTTTCATCACATGCGATCCGCCGAGTCATGGGAGATACTTGAGAAAAAACGTAATTTTCCATTACAACCCAAGAATGACATATGGGACAGCATCATCCATAGAGATAATGGTTTATATTATTTGATTAGAGAAAAAGTGTAATGCATTAAAGGGGACGTGTTAGACCCCAAGTATCTTAAGACCAAATTCGTTACATGACTTATTAAGACGATTGTGCCATGTCCGTCGGTCCTGCAGGTTAGCTGGATGGCTGGTGGTTAGGATAGCTTAAGTAAACTTTGAAAATTTAAGAGTATTAATATTTTTCAAACTAAAACGTAATGGGATTGTAGATGGGCAAAAGAGCCCTACCCCTTATGTTTCATCCCATATAAAAAAACTTATTTTCGTAAAAATAATACTTCTCCTTTTATTACAAGGTTCTTAAAACTTTGTTATAACAGACAAACCCTAAGAAAACCAAAACTTTTGGCACAACCCCTCTAGTAGTTCTCATACAAATGACCAAATTGACCCAGGTAGTTATACAAACATATATTTGTTATAACAACACTGTATTGAGTCATAATTTGCCTGCGATGTACGCTATGGAAGTTTGACTCTGGGATGAGTACGGAATATATAGGTTAAAAGGGTCGGCTACCTGCTACACAAAATTACCTTACTTAATTTACTTAATTTCCCTTTACAAACCATGAATGAGGTATGGGATAGCTTCTCGCGTTGTTGTGAATTAACACGCTTTCTATTTTTAGATTCACAACTAACAGCACCTACTTGTTTATCGACTAATGCGAACGTCACTGTTTAAGAAGCTCTTACTAGACATGCCGATTGTCTTGACACTTAATACTGCGAAGTTGCTGTCAACAACATTCGAGGAGAGCCGACAATGAAAGAAAATGTTTTTTTTTTTTTAAGATGACTGGAGCCAGGATTTGAACCTATGATCTCCCGCATGGTAGTCGCGTGGTCTACCCACTATGCCACGGCCGGTCCCACACAAAATTACCTATCTTTAGAAAATCGGGTGTTTGTGTGGGGTATTAGACTTTGGTCAGTCTGGTTTTCTTGGAATATTAGGCAAAACATCAGAAAAACCGAAACATTTTGGAACCTCCCATACTTCCTTTTCTTCTTATTTGACAGCAGCAACAGAAATTCATCCATCAATAGCACTATGCGACAGTCAAAAAAGGGATGGGATGAAACCAACGGGAAATGTTATATCGGTCAAAAACAAGTTATACGTGGCCCGGCGTTTCGCTGGGGAAATTGTCGCCTTTGGTGGTCTTTTTTTGACATTACTCGAGAACCACTAGTCCGATTTTGCTCAAATAAATTTAAAAAAATTAATAATTACAATTCCTTTAATCTGTTCATATAACGTTTTTCTATATAGTCAACAGTTTTGCCGGTAAAAATAAATCTATGAAAAAAAAGTTAATTTTTTTTAAATTTGTTTCAGCTAAATCGGACTAGTGGTTCTCGATTTATGTCAAATAAAAGAACTTAAAACGTGACAAATTTCCCTATACGATACTTACTAACTTCAAATCGATATTAAATTATTATGGCATGTAACTTGACAAAACGAATAATGCAGCAGTTCTTCTTTATGGGGCTACCTTCACCTGCAGTTCTTAGAATTGAGTCCCAAATCAATAGGCTGAAAAATGTTGTACTGTATTATAACTTTTATTTACGGCGGAACCAAGGTAGGCAAATCATCTACCAATTCAACGTTCTAGTTCTCAAAGTTCGATCAGCGTCCCCAACTAGTAGACCTTTTGTTCGTTGTAACAAATAACTTGGTTTAGTCCTCTTTAATCACAAGACCCACTTCCAACGACTACCTCTTAATAACCCAAAAGGCCGCATTAATATTCCGCAATCCACGGCCAATGTTATCTATGTCATCGGCATAGGCCAGCAGTGAGTGCAGCCCTTGTACTGCAGCCTTCCCCATTATCATTTCCATCATGATGCTAAAGATATCGCATGGCAGACTATTGGCCTTGCCTAAAGCCTCGCTTGGTAGAAAATTGATGTCGGATTGTTGCCTATTTTCAATGAAGACTTCGTGCCAGTCGGTGTTATCCCTGAAAGTCGTGTTAGCTGCTAGGGAATACGAAACTCAGTCATAGCATTTAATAATTCCTGTCGTATTGAACTGTCGAATGCAGCGTTGTAATCGATAAACAGATGGTAGGTGTCGATCTGCATTTCTTGTGTCTTCTCCAGTATATGTCGTAGAGTGAATATCTGGTCGGTGAATATCAGTGAAATTTTGAGGACGATCAAACTATTACTATGACAGTTATAATGGTATGCTCTTAAAGGGGCGCGGCACAACCCACTTCCAACCTGGCTGTAATTCAAACATATGTAACAAATTTCATCTTCCTACCTCTGGTAGTTCATGAGATATAGCCTTTTGAACTTTCAAGTTGTATGGACAGTGCCACACCCCTTTGATTAATCACAACCAAGTATAGCTAAGGACTATTACACTGTACGAACAACATATATACCAAAAATAATCTTCATACCTCTGATAGTTCATGATATACAGCCGTATAAAGTTTCAAGATGTAAACCCCGCCTACTGACCCGATCCCGCCTATTTTTCGTTGCGTCACGAATTTTGTTGCCAAATACATCCACACAAGTTTTCAAGGCGATTGATGATATATATTGCATTTTCAAAAATTGGGTCCACGCCCACTTGATATATCGAAAATTCAGGTAGCCAATTTTCACCACCGACCACGCAGGAACATTCTGTGAAAATTTCAAAAAGATCTATCAAGCCATTCTCGATCCTATACTGTACCTAAAAAATGCAAACTAACAAATAAAAACTTATTTTTATAAGCAACTAGTGGGCCCGGCAATGCTTCGCAATTGCATATTAACTTGTAATATATTTCCCATTTAGGTCTACAAAGTAACCTGTATACTAACTATCTCTTAAGGCGTAAAAACACTTTTGTCATGGCTTCTCCGCCTATTGACCACAAATGAAAATTTCGTTTGAAGCTTCATGCTTTAACCATAAAAACCTCTTTTGTCATGTCTTTTTCTGAAGAATACTCCCGAATACTATTTTTGTATTGAACTCGTATTACCATTTTTTGAGATAATTCGGTCACCAACGTTTGGCTTAAGAAAGTGATGTTCTCACGCGATATATGCCATGTTAAGCCGTCGTGTTGGAACCATTTCTTTTTCGAATAATCTGCAATAACATGATAAATACAAAAAATCAATTGAACGTCCACTGGCTCTAGTTCTTCTACCAGTTAGATTTTATATGAATGTAGGCCAAGATCTTTCCTCAGCATTAGCAGAGACCGCGTTGCTGAGAACGGCGTCGGTTCGATAAATTCGAGTCCCCTGTCACACTAATGTCTACAGTGTCGATAGCTTCTATTACCTGCTCAGATGGATGATTATATTCACCGTAAACTTGACAAAGGGCTTTATAAGTTTGGCGAACAGAATGCGCATTTTGAAATTAAATTTGTAAACGTTGTTCTTGTGTAGTTCTTTCATGGTGATTTTCCAAAGTATACTTAAAGATAGTCTACCACACTTCATTAGTATGACAGCTAGATTTACACTTATACATATCAGAAGTTCTATACGTTAAAAAATACCCCATACATAGGTTATTTACAAATTTTTGCTAATGTTTCCTCTGACATATAATACAAATTTTAATGATGTCCCAATCAAACAAAAGGTGTTTTCCAGTATAACTACAATGAATATTGCTTAATTTTTCTATCTATAGGATTTTTTACCGATTCGCTCTCCTGAAAAGTAATTAAAAAATTGAAAAATGGTAATAGTATACCAGAATTGAAATCTACGATGAATTCTAAGAAAATTTCACTAAGAAAGTATATGTCTAAAAACAATTCGAGAAGTATGAAGATTTCAGGTGGAGATATTTTTTTAGTGTATGAGGAATTATCGAAAACTTCAGACCGATGGGCCCCGGCTCTAATTTTGACCCACCATTCCGATGTTTGGAGACCAAGACGAAGAGAATGGTATATTTTTGACATTGTTTGGTATCCCGTCCAATATTCTGCGCCATAACTTTTTAACCAATACATAGATTTGCTTCTGTAATACCTCATTTAGTTTGTTGGGAAGTCAGAATTACGCAAAAAAATATATATCTGAAGTTTTCGGTTTGTGCTCATGTAAAACCAAAAATCTCAATCGTGGCACCGCCCACTTTCTTCCTGGCAGTAATTAATTCTGCTTCATCGACATATATACCAAACCTCATCTTCATACCTCTGATAGTTCATGAGATATAGCTCTTTAAACTTTCAAGTTGTATGGGCGGTTCCACGCCACTTTATCCAATCACAACCAAATGTTGCCAGGAAATACCTACAGGTCAACAGTACCACTTGTTAAAATTTTCGTATCAATCGGTCTATTTGAAAAGCCGTCAGAGCGATTTTTGAAAAGGGGGCGTGGCACCGCCCACTTCCACCCTGCCTGTAATTAATACTGCTCCAACAACATATATACCAAATCTCATCTTCATACCTCTAATAGTTCATGAAATGTAGCATTTTTAATTTTCAAGTTGTATGGGCGGTGCCACGCCCCTTTATCCAATTACAACCAAATGTAGTCAGGAACTATGTACAGGTCAACAGTACCTCATGGAAAAATTTTTGTATCAATCGATCTATTAGAAAAGCCGTTAGATAGATTTTTTAAAAGGGGGCGTGGCACCGCCCACTTCCATCCTGGCTGTAATTAATACTGCTCAAACAACATATATACCAAATCTCTACTTCATACCTCTGATAGTTCATGAAATATAGCCTTTTTAATTTTCAAGTTGTATGGGCGGTGCCACGCCTCTTTATCCAATTACAACCAAATGTAGTCAGGAACTATCTACAGGTCAACAGTACCTCATGGTAAAATTTTCGTATCAATCGGTCTATTAGAAAAGCCGTCTGAGCGATATTTGAAAAAAGGGGCGTGGCGCCGCCCACTTTTTGAAAAAATAAAACCTTTTAAACCATCCGGAAGCTATAGCGAACAAAACAAAAAAAAAATTTTGAAAATCGGTCCAGCCGTTTTTGAGTTTTAGCGAGACAACTGCACAGCAATTCATTTTTATATATAAGATTATAATGCTATCCTAAAAAAAAAAATTCCGACACTTACAGCCTGCTTAGATTTTAGGAATATAAAGTCTGAACCTACAATGTTTTCTTCCATGTTCCAGTCTGTCACTTGATTAATAACATAATAAGAATTTTGCACACTATTTTCATGTTTACATTGGGTCGTAAGCGTCATGCATGTATGACAACATGTTAGGCAAATTTACATTTCATTGAAAGCCTTTCCATCCCTTTAAAAATCAAAACAACTTTAACACATAGCACATTGCCAGTTTTTTAAAAACCTAAACTTTTTCAAAATTTGCCCCTTTGTTGCTACCAATTTGTGTCAAATGAAAAATGTTGTTTTCAAAGAAAATTGAAATTGATTGTTAATAGCAATAGAAACGAACAGCAGCAGCAGCAGCAACCCAAACATCTTACTCACATCATAGTAATCCTTTCCTAGGAAATTGTTGTCGCTTCCAAAGGATGACAACAATATCATCCTTAACAAATTCGAACATAATTTGGAAGAAGAACAAAGTTTTCTTTGGCAATTTGCACGCTTACATACTCATAAAACTATCCTATTGGCAATTTATAAGCAAAGAGCTGAATGTAAGGGTTGATAGTCTTGATTTTATGACCATCCCCAGCAAAAGGGTTTAGTGCAATTAAGCAGTGGGTTGTATCTTAATATGTCGTCATTTTGTTTTAAGAGTTTCATCAATATGTGCAGCCTATGTATGTTGTTTGTAGGTTGATGTGTGTAACAAATGGTCAGTAGTCCGTTTTTTGGGGGGGGGGGGGATTTCAAACCCCCATTAAATAGTTGTGTCAATTAAAAATTTAGTCTTTTGCATGTGATTAAACTTTCATGAGCTTAATTAAGCAAGTTCTTATTGTACACTTGTGAAATTTCTTAATTAAGAATCTGTTAAGAGACCAACCTTAGATAAGTAATTTCAATTCTAAGATGTCTGCCATAGAGTGAGTGGTCAGTGGTAGATGGTAACCTTTTCTTAATTAAACTTCTGGATGTGGTAAAAGGGATGTTTAAATGATACATTTATTTCGTAATAGTGTTCAAGACACTGGACAGATAGTGAAGCGTGTAAAATTGTATTTCTGTGGCAGAAATGGGAAACGAGGAAACCCGGTATGCTCGAATTTTATATATATGAGAAAACAGCGATGATGCGGCGATCACATCAATTATGTGTAATTTTTGGAAAATTTTTATTGCTTTTTTTCAAAGCTCTTGTAGTCGTCCATCGACCCTTAAATCCCTTTCGCGAAATCTTGATTGGTTTGGAAGTTATTAATATCAGTTATGTGTTATATGAGAAACTTTTCAAAATAAACAAGTATTTTTAACTCTCCTAAAAAGTAATTGAAAACACATGAATATTTTTGTCGGAGCAGCAACGTTATAATAAATCTCTCTAAAAAAATGCGGAGTTGTTAATTTCCTGCATTCTTCATAGAATTAATTAACCAATTTTCTTACTATGATGAAAGAATTTAAAAAATTATTATAAAAATTGTAGTGTTCTCAAAACCGTAACTATATTTAAACAAATTTCAAACATCGAAGAACGTTAACTCTAAATTACCCCTTTCTCCTTTCTTTCTTTCTTTTTGGCAGTATATTTTATGGCATCTATGGAATTTAATTTCTCCAACGAATACTTTTCTTTAGGTTCCTACACATTGTGTATAGTACTCGTACAAAAATAGCTGCATTCCTTGGTGGAGAGCATGACGACGAAATAAAATTGAATTATTTCTTTGTTCTCCCCTGTGTGACAAAAGGGAATACCTGCAATTCCACTTGTACAAATCACAAGTGAACACAACAATTTCATATTTCCTCTAACACCTGCTGCTGCTTCTGCTCTGCACATCTCTCCCGATGGAGTTGATTGTGCTTCTACGGGTTTACTTTGGGTTCAATCCATTTATTGTAGCATAAAATATGATTTCACTCAGTTCATTACCGTGCCCCCGTTCGTCTTAGTTTTTTTTTTACAACCGCATTTCCGCTTTTTTTATTCGTCGTATTGTATTTCCGCTACTGTATTGAATTGGATACAACACAATCCACATTCATGATATCTTTGCTCGTTACTGTTGCTCCATTCGCTGCTCCCCCATTGTGTGCCGGTTCCTCTTTGTGTGATGGAAGTTGTGATGCGGCTTTTTCCTCATTTTTTTTTTTGTTTTGTTGAGTTGCTGCCGTAGTTGGATGTCATTTTGCTTAACAATTGTGTTTCGTGGTAAATTTCCTTTGCGGTGATGGAATTCAATTCAAAAATCAATTTGAATGGCACAGAGCGGTGAGAGAGAGATAGGGTGAAAAATGGAAACATGATTTTATGGAAATATGGTAACGATTTTGTATAGGTCTGTGGCTGTAGCAATTGTTTCTATTGTTTGTGATGAAATATGACGTTATTAGAAATACAGCAAGTCAAACTAATGTTATCAATGACTCTGTCACTCTGCCACACAAAAAAGGTTGTTGTGGGTGTTCTGCAGCATTTACTACATTGGTCAGACTGTTTTGTCTATCAATCAATACCGGTGCATGAAGCTGTAAAATGAACAACTTATGAAAAGAGAACATAATGGTTTATGGTGAAAAGAGCACATTATGGTTGAAGCCGTGGTCTTACTTTGTCGTTGTTATTAATTATGGTAATTTTGAGTTTTACTTTAAAAAATTTCAAAATTTCGTTTATACACTAAAAATGACCCACCATCGAAAAGTAGCGTGAAAAGTAGCTTAAAAAAGTATCGTGGGTCTTTCCCCAGATCCTTCCACTGGTAATTAAAACCGTACAGTCCGTTTGGAGGCCGTTGGATTTGGGGTGGATTCTTTGCAAAATAAACTTTGGAGCGGGCTTTGCCAAGCTGTCGCATGAACTCAGAAGAGTACTGAAAATGAATTTATTGCCCTTCTAAGGACGAAATCAGGAGATAAATTACATGTTTCAGCAAAAGATTGCATCTATTCACTCCAGTAAGGAAAAAAAACTGGTTTCTTTCAGAAAACGTTAAAGTTTTAGAGATCCAGCGTGTTTCCATGACAAGAACCCTATTGAAAACGTTTCTTAAATGTACTCTAACAACAGGCAATATAATAGCGTTGCCGAGCTAACATCGGCAGAAACAGCTGCTTGGGAGAGCTTTGAAAGTCCAACCCCGAAAAGTTACTTACTTACTTAATTGGCCTATTACAACTTACAAACGTAGTTTATAAATTTGAGGCCTGAAGTGTTAAGAAATTCCATATGCTTTGGTCTTCTGCGTGTGTTCTTCAGTTAGTCCTCTCAGATGGTGGCACGCCGCCAACCACTTGGTCCTTCCAATGAAGTTTGGGTCTCCCTGCTCTGCGCCGTCCTTTAGGTTCGCCTTCAAACACCTTTCTCGTTGGAGTATTTACATCCATCCTGGCAATATGTGCCAGCCATCGAAGTCGTTTCATTCTGACTCTTTTATCTACGTCGATGTGTCGCCGTCGACACAGATAGGTCCATATATTTTTTGGAGTACTTTTCTCTCGAATACTTCCAGGTTTTGTATGTCCGTTGTCGGAAGCACCCATGATTCGACAGCATACAACAGAACGGGTAAAATTAACACCTGGTATAGCTGTTTCTTCGTATTTCAGGATAAGGTGGTGTTACTAAAGTGCTGCCGGAGTCCGTAAAAACATATATTGGCCAGCACCTTTCTCCGGTTAATTTCTTGCCTCACATAATTTTTCTTGTTGACGGAAAATATGAGGTAGGTAAACTCATCTATCATTCGTCGAAATCATTATTTTTGTTATGTCCACTTTTGTCGACTCCTTTTCCTAGTGATGAAAAAACTGCAGTAACATCCCACAGATTTCGGCCAATTATGTCTATATCATCGGCATAGGCTAGTGCCATGTGGCTCTTGTGGAATATGGTGCCAGACATGTTGACACCAGCCTTTCTAATCACCTTCTCCATAACTATATTAAATAGTGTACAGGACAAGCTATCGCCCTGCCTGAGACCTCTTTCTGTGTTAAATGGTTCAGAGTAATCCTTACCAACCTTAACCGAGTATTAGGTGTTTTCCAAGGTACATCTGCAAAGTTGAAGAAGCTATGCAGGAATACCAAACTCAGACATGGCCTATTCCTTATCGGAAGTTCGATGGCAGCTTTGTAGTCGACGAAGAGGTGGTAGGTGTCGATCTGCTTTTCATGAGTTTTTCCAGGATCTATCGTAGAGTGAATATTTGATCCTTCCTAGATTTACCAGGTCTAAAGCTGCACTGATATAGTTTAATCAGTTTTTCTACAATCGACTTCCCCTTTACCTCGGAGGAACCCTGTGCACTCATTTTGTCTCTTCTTCAGCTTCTTCTTTTTCCGTCTAAAAAGACGAGCTGCCTCTCGTCTCTTCTCCCTGTGCCGTTCACGAACAGCTCGCGCTGCCATTGGCTGCCGTTTCGCTCTGTATGCAGCATCCGTCTCTCTCGTGGCATTGCGACTTTCACCGTCGTACCAGTCATCTTATTAAGACGGCTTTGAGTACCCAAGTACGCTTCTCGCAGTCCGCTATATGGAGTCGGCTATAAATTGCCACTGCGATGTTATATTATCAGGGGTTGGAGCAATCCCCAGCAGTTGAGTTAGGTGATTGGAGTAGGCGTCCGCTACCTCTGTGGCCCGCAGTTTACCGATGTCCAGCTTTCGTTGTGTCTGGTTTCGTACGTTTTTCGCCATGCTTAGCCTTGTGCGTACCTTAACTGTGGTAAGGAAGTAGTGATCGGAGTCAATGTTCGCACCCCTGATCACTCGTACGTCCAGAACGATGCGTACCTTCCATCGACTACCACGTGATCTAACTGATTCTACGTCAATTGATCTGGAGATAACCATGTTGCCTTATGAATATTTTTATGGTCGAATCTAGTGCTGCTAACTACCATATTTCTTGCCGCAGAGAAATCAATCATTCTAATGCCATTGTTCGACGTTTCGGTGTGCAGACCGAATTTTCCGATGGTAGGCTTAAATGCGGTCTCCCTGCCTTTTTTAGCATTAAAATCGCCTGGTATAATTTTTATGTCATGGCTCGGGATACGGTCATATACATTTTGTAGGCTCTCGTAGAACTCGTCTTTGTCCTCATCGCGTTTCTCTTCTCTCGGAGCATGGACACATATAAGTGTTATGTGGAAAGACTTTGTTTTGACTCTTATGGTGGCTTTACGTTCACACACCGGGTTGAATCTTGAGACTAGGTGTCGCAGTCTCTTGCCAAACACAAATCCACATCCAAACTCATGCTTGTCCGCATGGCCGCTATTGTAGATGTCGCACGTCTTCATGCGCGAGCACCCGTGTCTTGTCCACCGGTTTTATTGTAAAGCGGTTATGTCAGCCGTGTATTCTTTGAAAACTTCCGCCAGTTGGATGAAGGCACCGGGTTAAACCTTGAGACTAGGTGTCGCAGTCTCTTGGCCACCACAAATCCACATCCAAACTCGTGCTTGTCCGCATGGCCGCTATGGTAGATGTCGCACGTCTTAATTCGCGAGCACCCGTGTCTTTTCCACCGGATTTTCTGTAAAGTGGTTATGTCAGCCTTGTATTCATCGAGAACTTCCGCCAGTTGAATGAAGGCACCTGGTTTACACAACATTCCAGGTACATATCCTCAAATTCTGGTCCTTAATTCGTTTGCGGTGGTCATCAAAATTTTGGGGGATCTGTTTTATTCTTTTCTTATTTCTTTTCATTGCAATAGTTCAAACGTCAGGTGGGTTGCAAGCCCAGCGTACCACGTCGCAGTTTTCTCCTTGGAAAAGTTGTGCCGATCCAATTTTTTTGTGGACGATTTACATTTTTAAGCCCACATAACTTATAAGCAATGCCATATTTTCGTGTTCACACACCTCGTGCATTCTGAAAACTTGCATTATTTTAAAGTCACCTTTTACCGACAAAAAAACTGCCTCTTAAATTTGGTGTAACGTAACGCACTAAAATTAATTTAATTTTGTTTTCCTTTCGACTTCATTCAGTCGTTTGTAAGGTAACTTAAATTCCTTTGAAACAAATAAAAATTCCAAACGTATGATGACATTCAATTTTCCTTGATGTCCTGTTGCCTGCCATATTGATGCAGTACACATGTGTGTGTACGTACGTTTGTACTAGCACTACCGCCAGGCCAAGACATGAAAGGGTGAAATAACAACGAATGTTAAACTTTACCAAGCTAACAAAACGAAAAAAAAGTATGTGGGAAACGGAATGCACAACAATATGACCGGCAATATAAAGTTCAACAAATATCAACCATTGGTCAACAAGGATATACTCGTGCAACAAATATACTGGAACACCAAACAGTTTTCACAACATCAACCAGACCCTTGAGGTTGCAACAAACATAACCACAGAATAGCAGCCAGTTACAAACTATTCCCTGCACAGATATGCATTTATATGTTGTACATATGTGTATGTACATTAGGGTGGCACATGTAGTCGCTGGCTGATGAGAGTTAGAAATCATTTCTGTGTGCTAAGTGATAGTAAGCAAGGAGTGATATTAAAAGAGTTTTGAGTAGCATAAATAAATAATAATTTTCTAGAACACAAATATATGAGCTATTCGCAGAATCACCTAACTCAATAACCAAGACCAAAGATTACATTAAATGCCAGTGTTTAAAACAAATTCGGGAGGTTATGGAAAATTTCGTAAAATATCGTAATAACGACTACCCTAATAGGAACGCGTACTAGATTTTTGGTCCATGTGCATGTCGTTGACAAAAATATAACGTTACGCAACAATACAACTCTTCGAGTTCAGAAAACTAAGGAAAATGTTGTGGAAAAAATGCATTGCGCCATTTCGATACAGTACATCGAATACGGGGTTTATAATCATTGCGGTCCTTTCAAAACACAAGAGGGAGGATAAATCAAAATTGTGAATTGTTGTTTTTTTTGTTAAGACCCTACCATAAACACAGAACAACATTCATATTTGCTTAAATTTAACTGCTTGTTGATGTCTACTGGATACTAAATTTGTAATGAGTTTCCCAAACAATAATGCCATGGCAATTATATTGAAAAACTAGGTGCAACATTCACAATATAAAAAAGAATTGTTTTGTAATGTTAATGACCATTTTGAACAGATAAAATTTACTGGTGAATCCTAATGTTTTTTTTTTTTTTAGGAGGAAAGTGGTGCCTAGCTGTACCACCCTTATAAAACAGACACTGAATCAGTCACTTTTGCTGTACAAATATAATAAACAATTTTGTAAATAGAACACTCTCAGGCAAACCAAGACGCAAAATAAGCAAAATTATCAACAGATATAAAAAATATTTTTTTGAAAATCCGAAATGTTGTAAACGTGCTACTGTGATATTCATTTAATTTTAAGCGCTACATTTAGATCTAGACAAAAACAATAAAAAGCTTTATGCTTCTACGTAACTTGTTACGTTTTCTGTATCTATATAGGAACACCTTTAAAACGTTTAACAAATGTACAAACACACACACACCCAAACACCTCAGCTACAAAGTTTAACTGGCGTAAATTGGTAGAAAATCCTGATACTGAATTTTCAATTCTTTGTATATAAACAAAAGTACAAAAAGTACACAATTGCTAATGATTCTTGGGTTATGGAGCCCAAACAATATCAACACAAATTTGCCACCTCTCCTCCCTTAACAACTAATGTTAGACAACAAAACAGATAATTTTGAAACACCCCACCTGTCCTCCACCAGTGCTTAAATGGTATTTTTTCTCGACGTATCCTTAATTAAAGTGATTTCCGTTTACCGTTTTACATTAGAGCAGGCGATACGATACAATGTAAAAAGGTACATCAGATAGACAATTTTGTGTAAAGCAACAACTTTTCTTGCATTTCTAGGAATTTGGTGTGGCATGATGGTATGGCAACTAGACTTTGGTTCTAGTGTTGTTTGGGAATAGAATATCATATTAAAGTTAAGGTTAAATGGTCGTTTAATGGTGTGTGCATTTTATATATTATCTAGCTTAGAATGGCTCGTTATTTTATAGTTGTCTTAGTGTTTAGTAAAGTACGCCCGATTTAGCTTCGTAGAAATTTATTCAGTAACTAAATTTAGTTTAGTTTTCATACGAAATGTTGTTAAAACCCCTAAAAATTTTGGATTAAAATAAAAGTGTGACAAATATCGACATTTAACATCAACATTTATTTATAGCGAACTTTAAGAAGGTTAACAACAACTACTGCCAATACCTTGCAACCTGAAGGCATAACATTTTGTGCCAAAAATCATTTTACAATTCCGCCTATGTTTGAAAATAAGCAAATTTTGATGGCAAATTTCCAAAAAATCTCCAGGACCATTAAGTCCTCCACTACAACAGTGGTTGCGTTTCCAATCTTACTGACATTTGTTAGCCTTTTTTGAAAATAATCTGTTGTTAAATCAGTGCAAAAATTTAAATTTTTACACGTTATGTGCAATATGTCAAGAGAATGGTAAAAGTAAAAATAAATAATCGTTCGATCGATAACACTATGGAACATTTTCGGGGCCATTGCCTGGTAGGGTAAAAAATTCCAAGTCATGCTAAAGATACTAGGTCAGTATTGTAAAACCCACAAAGGGTTTGGTGTTCTCAAGTCAAATTTTTTTACGACCTTTCATAATTTTAGCTTAAATTGTTTCCGTAAATTTTTAGCTTCAATTCAAAAACCATTGATGATTTGTCATTTCATTCTTTAGCAGAATTGTAGAGAACACCAAACTCTTTGGGTATTTAACTATACTACACTTGTAATTTTCTGAATTTCTCACCCTCCAGATTGCATGTTGCACTGTGCTATTAAACCATAAATCCACAATATTGGAATGATGTGCGTATGATTAATATTAAGTCCATATAAAATTAATATTACTCATACGTTGTACTCACATATGTATCTAGTACTTACTTAACTTAATTTCCCTTCACTCCCCATGAATGAGGTATGGAATAGCTTCTCGCGTTGTTGTGAATTAATACGCTTTCTATTTTTAGATTCACAACTAACGGCACCTACTTGTTTATCAACAATTGCGAACGTCACTGCTTGAGAAGCTTTTACTTGACATGCCGATTGACTCGACAATGGATGAAAAATGTTGTAACTGGAGGCGGGAATCGAACCCATTTGCAAACTTGATACCTATGTACAGTACAGTATGTAAAGGGTTATCCAATAGGAGGAGTTATTTTGGTATTCAAAGAAAATGCCATATTTTGAGATAGATGATCGGATGTCTAATTCACAATAAAAAGGAAGGTATGCCGTTAATAATGAAAACATTAGCCAAATGGCTACCACGAGCACGCTAACAGGACCATATCCATTTCATGAAATTTGCCATAAACAAATCGCAAAGTGGTGCCCTATATCCTCGATACCCTCACGAATTTTATTTTTGAAGTCTTAAATCGACGCTGGGCTAATGGCGTAGACCATATCTTTCACGTGGCCCCAAAGGAAGAAGTCGCAAGGTGTTAAATCACAAGATATCGGTGGCCAATTGTGATCACCTCTTTGAGAGATAACACGGTCCGGAAACTTTTTCTGTAAAAGATCAATGGTTTCGTTGCTTGTGCGACACGTAGCGCGGTCTGGTTGAAAGTATACGTTGTCCAGATCAAAACCACCCAACTCCAACCATAAAAAATCATTAATCATCCCTCGATAGCGCAATCCATTTACCGTTGATGCGGTGTTGATCCAACTTCATTTTCGAAAAATTAAGGTCCAATGACCCCGCCGGTCATTGGGTTTTCCGAGCCCTTTGGGTTTTCCGATCCCCAGATGCGACAATTTTGCTTGTTGACGTAGCCACCAAGGTGGAAATGGGCCTCATAAGTCAAGATGATTTTTCGATGGAATTCTGGATCATTTTAATGCATTGCAAGGACCCAATCAGCAAAGACACTACGTTGTTGATGATCGGTCGGCTTGAGTTCTTGTGCAAACTGAACTTTATAAGACTTAAGACCCAAGTCTTTATGCAAAATACGTTGTAATGACGTGTGTGGATTGCCCAATTCCAAAGAACGACGAGGAATGGATAAACTTGGCTTTTCTTCAACACTTTGGACTACAGCAGCAATATTCTCAGTTGTTCTTGAGCGATGTGCACGGCTTTTATTCTTCAGATTACTAACTTGTTCCAACAGCTCGAACTTTACCACCAATTTCTGTATTGCGGTCCGACAAGGTGCTTCACGACGACAAAAAAATGATTTTCACCATTTTTGTAGTAAATTTTAATAAATTCAATGCATTTTAGAAGCGTGTATCGTTCCATTTTTAGTAATGGCGTAGTTTCTACTTGTCAAATGTCAAAAAATAAAAGCTTCAAAAGTGACAGCTACCGAAATAGCAGGCCATTCACAAGAACACCTCTCATTGGAAAACCTTGTACTTGGGTCAGGGTGTCCATTGGCTATCATTAGCAAAGACTAGTTTTCGAATTATCACAGATGATGAATGCCTATATATAGCCAAAAATTTGAAATTGTTAGGAAATTTAAAAATTTTTAAAAAAAGATTTAATTCAAACAAATTGGTCAAACTTTTAACATGGATATAGTAACGGAAATTATTTATTTAATCCTTAGCTACAATTCTGTTGAAATAATGAAATAAGAAATCATCTTTGATTCTTAAGTTATAGCTGACCAATTACGCGAACCAACATCAAGATAAGGAAAAAGGATATTCTGTAAAGCGGTTATGTCAGCCTTTTATTCTTCGAGGACTTCCGCCAGTTGGATGGAGGCACCTGGTCTATACAGTGTGCTAACATTCCAGGTGCATATCCTCAAATCATGGTCTTTAATTCCTTTGCGGGGGTCCGTTTTATTATTTTCTTACGTCTTTTAATTGCAATATTTCAAACGTCAGTGGCGGCTTGCAAGCCCAGCCCACCATGTCGCAGTTCCCTCCTACTGCCAGAATTTTATTACAGCTGCCCATTCTGGGTCAGACGCTGACCAGGGTACCGCTCACTCTAAACCGACGTGCCTGGGTTTTAGATTTCGCCTCTTACAGTTAGCCTTGCTCTGACGGATGCCAAACGCAAGTTTCCATAATTCAACACGTGGAGGTACTCCGTCCGCAGTAGTACCACGAATGTGGAGCTCTGTAAGTAGACTTGCAGTGTAATTGGCAAGGATCAATATTGGTTTGTCAAGTTAAACCGTTCAAAAGCTTTACCTTGTATCACACTCCTGACGTCCTTCAATAAAATATAAAAATGCATCACTTTGTGAGTCTTTGAGATAGTCTTGCCTAAAATCCTCGTCATCCCATAAAAAATCTAATTTGTGTCGTGTTACGAAAATTGTTATTTAAATGTAATTAAACCCAATGGAATCACACGACTTTTGACAACCATCTTACAGTTGTTAAGGGCATAAAATCGACCCACTGTAATTTACTTGTTTACAAACGCCCCAGAACAGCTGCACTGCGATACAGTTGGTAAATCAAGATAGTGTATAGTATAAACAAAACGGCTAGAAAAGACACCGCGTAACGAAGGACAACATAAATACTCACAAAAGAGCAAAAACAAAATAATATTCCTTTAAAGTTTGATGGGTCAGCACAGATAACATTTATCGCTAAATTTAGTAAAAACTTTTGAATCGCTAGTTAACAATATGACCAGTTAGTGTGGGAATCTGTGTTATTGCGGCAATGACCAGTAAGTGTAGGAATTGGTGTTGTTGAAAATCTGGTGTAAAAACAAACTGTGGCAATCATTCCAAGAAGCAAGCAAGAATAAAATTCTTTAATTTTTTAATTTGTGAAGTGTATATATTAATTACGGGATCGGCCGTGACATGATGGTTAGAACAGGCGACTACCATGCGGGAGATCCCAGGTTTCACTCCTGGCTCTAGTCATCTAAAAAAATAAAAAATAAATTTTTCTTTCAAAGCCGGCCCCCTCGATGTTGTCGACAGCAACTTCGCAGCATAAGTGTCGAGTTAATTGGAATGTCTAGTAAAAAGCTTCTCAAACAGTGATGTTCGCATTCGTCGATAAACAAGAAGGTCCCGTTAGTTGTGAATCTAAAAATAGAAAGCGTGTTAATTTACAACAACGAGAGAAGTTACCCATATCTTATTCATTAATTACAGCCTAATTTAAGTTATGTGTTGTTGATTATTCAATATCGGCTAATATTTACGTTTGAGTGTAACCTTTCCCGCTGTTCTCATAACTAGCAGATATTATGAATCCTGTCGAGCCAACAGCCGAAGCGATTCTGCAAAATTTATTTAAGAAAATCTTATGTTGGCAAGAAAAACTTACGTTGGTTAAAAGTAATTTGATTAATTTTGTAGACTAATGATCTTTAGCAACCCCTACGCATACATAAATTTAGATAACTGACTACTATTTTTCTGGATTAAACCGAAATTTTTTCTTTAGCCACCGTAGTGCCTGAAAATTATCCAACAGTGTAGTCCCAAAAATGTCTTAGCCAAGGAGATACCCATTTCTGTACTCCCACTTAGCTGTCCCTGAACCCATACAGATATTATCCTCCTCCCCAGTGTAGGGCATTAATGTAAACACTTTAAATAAGGTCATTAAATGAAGATGATTTTATCCATAAAAGACATAAAATAATAATAACAAAGGAAGCAATGCAGTGACCTGTAATCACGAAGAAAACATTTCGTTAGCGAAGAAAAATAAAATAACACAAAAGAAGCTTCTTAAAGCATCTCTTCAGCGTGCGTATGATGAGATGTGATGAAAGCATAACATTCAACGGTGATGGGAGAGCCAAAGAAAATGGAGTAAACAGTTCAATGATAAGTTTTAAATCCTGCACTTTGTCTTTTATTAAGTCGCACAAAGAAATGACAAGCTCTTATTTTAAAATATATTGAAAATAAAACACATACATATTAAAGAAATGATTTGAGCAGAGCATATAACATGTCTTTGTTGCACGCATTTCTGTATACTACATATGTGGCATTACTTTAAAATGTCACATTTTTATGATGGTTGTGAACTTATATATCACTGTAATAGCTTTTAATGGACTTTTAATGGTCACAAGCCATTGAGAAATAAACCATTTTCTTCGGTTCGCTTATTGACACACACACACACACACAAATAGAAGCAAAATCTTTCACAGAAATAACAATAAAGTCCAAATCATACTTTATAGCTGAGCATGGGAATATAAAATCCTAAATATTAACTGGGAATCGTTGGTAAGCTGACAAGAAAATGTACGTTAAAGTGACACATACGTGGGGGCCTTTAATGCGGATAGCGATTGTAGCAGGGTACATCGATTTAAATTAAATGTTAAATGTGTTTATTTTTAATATTTTAAAACAAAAATTCGTTATATTAATAAATCAGTTTCTAGGAAAATGCATTATTTTCACTGCATGACAAAATGTTCAAAAATTTGATGATTACCGATATTATCCTTTCTTAAGGTGGTTTATAGGTAGACACGTATTTTTATATATAGGTAGAAACATGTCTCTTAGCGTCTGTTTTCCCCAGTGGGGCGGCTAAGAGTCATAAGTCTGTTGACCCTTACAGGTCTCCCATCCGTCTTGCTAAAGTATTTTACTAAAATCCAATCAGCGTCTGTTCTCATAGTGAGCGGCTAATGGTCTGCGTCTGTCTCTAGTTGAGCGGCAGTTTTTCGCGCATAAAATGCAATTCTAATTTTAGTCTAAAGTTTCAGAGTCACACTATAATGTAGAGTAGTGCGGTAGTAGCTTGAGTAACGTATTTGCAACATACTCTCTACGAACAACGAAATAATCTTCCCCCTGTCTCCTAGTGTCTGTTTCTCCCCAGTTGGGGCCGCTTGTAGACATATGTTCATTGATCCATAGGGGTCTTTTATCCGCCCTTTTAAAGGTCGTCGATCTCGTTCTTAAAATTCATCAACGCCTGCCCTTCCCTGTCTTCTAATAACTGTTTCTTCCCAGTTGATGTGGCTCAGAGACATACGTCCGCTGATCCTTAGCGGGACGAACAAAAGTCCTTCTAAAGGTCGTCGGTCCTATACTTACAATCCATCAACTTCTGTCCCCATAGTGAGCGGTTGATCGTCTACGACTGTTTCCAGAGGAGCGTCAGGTTTTCACGCCTGGCAGTAAGGCATAAAATGCAAACCCCTAGTTTTCGTCCAAATGTCCAAAAACAAATTTTGACCTGCGTATCCGGTGAAGGACTTTATAGTCTCCGGAGACCTGACTACTGCAGCTTCGGTTTCAGGGTGTAGTTTATTGTCTGCTACTAAGAACTCGTTTAGTGAAGTGGTGGCGCCAGGCTTCGTTAGTGCGCCAAAAACCAAACCGACACTGCAAAAAGGCAGTCATAATATAAGTCTGGTACATAGTGGTTCTTCGAAACCAGGTACATCAAAGACTCTCAAGGTCCTGATGGGATGTAATCCTGTCGAAACCAATGCTTCAGGTGCTGGTGACGCAATAAGGCTCCAGTTGACCGACAATTCAGCTTCCTTAGTACCTACAGCTAAGCAAAGAGAGAAGACGAAAGATAATTCGGTTCTCTCCGAAGCACCTCCCTCGGCCTCAACGCCCTTGACATCCACTTCTTCTTCCCCTATTCTCAAAACACCTTCCAGAAGGGCCTTTGTTACCAGGCGTTCTGCCTATAAAATAATTAGACGGTCGACGAGCGCACGGGGCATGAAAAGAGAACAATCCAGTGGGCTCAATCCCACATCGAGTAGTTAAAAGGTAGCGTACCTCCTGCGTAACAAAACCACAAGGAAGTCGCCCGATGTAGCGCCTAAACGTCAATAAATTGGAAATCATTTGCCGTTTCCCTTGCTGTGGCGTTCTCAAAAATAGTTCGCGAGCGATCCGAACCACCGCCGCAATGTCATGATGTGGCCTGGTATCAGAGACACATCAAACTCGTTGCTTGAGCAGCTGAGCGCTCAGCGCAACTGTACAAGGCATCTATAGAATCGCTCGATAAGGTTTGGCCTCTTGAACCAATACATTTTGCTGATGTTTCACAGAGGCCACAATCTATTGTCAAGATTCCCGCTGAACCCTTTTCTTCTTCTTCTTTAATGGCAGCAACAACAGAAATGTATCTACCAGTAGCCGCATGTAGAAAAGTATTCCAAGCGTTTCGGTCTTTTGAGCTCCGTAGATAGTTCGTCACATCAAGCTTAGTTAGCAGCTCTTTCACCTTGTCCATCCATCGGAGTTTTGGTCGCACCCTCCTGCGCCGCCCAATGAGTTTATTGCGAAGACTTCGAGCCGGAGCGTTTTCGTCCATTCGTACAACGAGTCCAAGCCAGCGCATTCGGTCTATTTGAACACGATTGACTACGTCGATGTCGTTGTACAGCTCATGATTCATTTGACGACGGTTCTCGCGATGATGGGTCCAAATATTTTGCGTAGTATTTTTCTCTCAAAGACTCCCAGAATAGATTGATCCACTTGTGTCATTACCCAGGATTCTGCGCTGTAGAGCAATACAGGTAGGATCAGAGTCTGGTATAGTTGAATCATTCTATCTTCTTCGAGAGAGCGCTTTGTCATTGAATCGCTTGCTTAGCGCATAGTAGCAGCGGTTTGCCATCAATACTCGTCTTTTGATTTCCAAGCTGACATTATTATATTTGTTTATGGCGGAGCCAAAGTAGACAAAATCATCTGCCACTCTTTGTTCGTTGAAACAAATAACTTGGTTTTGTCCTCGTTTATTACCAGACCCACTTCAGCCGACTGCTTTTCAATGCTCGAAAAATCCGCAGTAACATCTCGCAATCCACGTCCAATAATATCTATATCATCAGCATACGCAAGCAACATGTGGCTTTTGTTAAATATGGCGTCATTCCTGTTTACTGCTGCTTTCCACATGATCATCTCCATTACGATGTTAAAGAGATCGCAGAAAAGACAATCGCCTTGTCTAAAGCCTCGCTTGGTAGAAAATGGCTCTGACAGATTTTTGCCACTTTTCACTGAAGACTTCGTGTCTGTCAATGGCATCCCGCAAAGTCGTGTCAGCTTCGCGGGGATACCAAACTCAGCCATAGCATCCAACAATTTCTGTCGTATCAAACTGTCGAATGCAGCTTTGTAGTCGATGAACAGGTGGTAGGTGTCTTCTCCAAGATTTGTCGTAGGGTGAATATCTGGTCGGTCGTGGATATACCAGGTCCAAAGCCACACTGATAAGGTCCAATCAGGTTCGCCAAAATGGGCTTTAGTCTTTCACATAACACACTAGACAGACCTTGTATGCGATTGGTAAAAGGCTAATCCCGCGATAGTTGGTACACACTTGGATCGCCTTTCTTCAGCAAGGGACTTAGGACACTCAGATTCCAATATTCGGGCATGCACTTTCTGAGCCAAATCGCGTTTATGAGCTGGTGCATGCATGTTACCAGCTCATCGCCGCCGGGTTTAAAAAGCTCTGCCGGCAGTCCATCGGCTCCTGCAGCTTTTTTTATTTTTAAGCCGTGCAATTGCCGTGCCGATCTCTATTAGGCTCAGTGGTGGACAGTCGCTGAAACCTCCGACCCTATAGAAATCCCGGCAATTCTTCAATACATTAAACCTAATTACCAACACAGGACTGGAACTTAGTTAAGGAAGACTCCAGGATGCCACCATAATAGTTAATAGTGACTCAATTCACTTTTTTGACTCCATCTTCCTGTATGTATACAAAAGCGACGATCGAAAGAAGCCTTCAGCTCAAGTGGGTTCTAACATTGGCCACGATAAAACGGCCTGTCCGTTTGTTGACGAAAACTCTAACTCGGTAGCAGTAGATAAGGATGACCTCTTGAAATCTGACGACGACACAGATGACGCCAACATAACTGTCGTTCTCTCAAAATTAACTATACTTTGCAATTAATCATCATATTTGCATGCATTTTACTATACATGGCCAGGTATGTATGCTGTTGATGTAAGGGTGAAACTTTTTAAGTGGTATTTATCTTCCACATGATTGATCCAATCCTAACCAAACTTGGGACCATTGACTAAAACAGTTTTGGCTAGGATATCACGAAATTTTAAGTCGATCCAATTATCCAGTTCAGAGCTACAGCGTTTTGGAAAAGCAAACTATACCCAGGTATGTTGCTGTTGACATAAAGTTTAAGCTTCTATAGACACGTTTGGAAGGCATACGTCAAAAACGACTTCAGCGGTCATAAAAACGTAAAAACTGTTATACTTTTATAATCTATGTCTTATGAGCTTTCGAAAGAAAAGCAACTTAGCTAGAAGTCTACTTGAAAACATAAATTGACAATCGCCTACTTTTTCATGGTATATATACGCCGTTCAACCAAAGTTCATTATTAATGTTTTCTATAATAAACGTACAGTCATTATATTATTATTTTCTGTCACATTAATTTAGTGGAATTAATTTTGCTAACAAATGTTAATAGCTAATTAAAAATGAGCTGCCCAGACAAGTTTTTTATATTATGTGATTACGTAGGTGTACTGTGTGGGGCGCCAAAAAGCTTTTTGGCCAAATATTAAATTGCAATTCTTTGTTTACATTGTGATTCATGCGATTATTGGCAGTAGTAGTACGAAAGAACACTTTGAACCCAAACAAACAAAAAAATATATTTCTACGACACAAAGCAAACGTATTATTATGCCTAATAATGATGTAGGTTAATGTGCGTTTCGTATATTCAAGACTACTGCGATAATCATTTGTCGGCGACAACAAGTCAATGAACTTAAGGCTGTAGTAGTTGGCAAAGTAATAATAAATTGGATAAATCAACTTGACACTGGTCGCATACAGTAAATGACAAGACGACATTAATTGACTTGATAAAAACTAATTGCAAATATTGTTGGTCGACAATATATACATAAATGTGACTAAATGATGTGCAGAATTGCGATAAGTTGGCTATTAAATATATGGACAATTATAAATTCGTTTAAATTAACCTTCGCCTTACCAAAGGTTTTTATGTACGTCGTTTACCGATACCCACCAGGGTGACCACGCTGCTTTTGTATGCATTTACTTACGGACGACCGAATCTGGATTGCCACACAAGACAAAGAATGTTGAGGACTATGATAACTACATGATTAGTGGAGAAGCTGAACATTCTGTCAGATTAAGGTAAATGATAAAAATTCTTCTTAAGGCGGTGCGAAATTGTTCAAGGAGGCCCCACAGGTAAATCGCTGTAAATAAGTAACGCTGTTTGAGATTTAATTAGAAGATTTTGAAACAAAAAACAACAAATAAAGGCGTCAGAAGCGAAGGAGTGCAAGTGACAAATTGAAAAAACTGAAATAAGTATGCAGTCGAGCTCCTTGATACAATCTCTGTCTACTAGAATGAGATAAGATCAATTTTTATTAGCAGTGGTGATATCTAGCCGAAAAACAGTTCAAGTAATAACTGCACTATAATATGAAACCTTATCTCGAAATTAACTTTTCGTCACTTGCACTCTTTTGATTCAGAATATATCGACAAGCAACAACGTATATCGAAACACATAATAAACTAATAATTGTCAGGCTGCTCCAATCATAGACGTCTTCCATATAGTAAATTATAACTTAAGATCGCATTATCTGTTACATGATTTTGGGCATCGACCTCGATTTACACAATACTTTCTTTTCAAGCCAGGTAAATACAGTATCTTAATCTGGTAGAAAAGGTGTATAAAGCGAAGGCAGCGAAACCAGTTTTCACCCCATGTATAAGGTGGGGGGATATTTCCGCGTTGCTGTGAATTAAGATAAAACCGAAATGGTCACCCGGGTGGGTATTGGTAAGGCGAAGGTTAAGTTGTTGTCCGGATAAAATATTATCGAAATCGGAATACTCTTATATGTTGCAGTCAAAAGCTAACACAGTACAATATACGATTTTGGGACTCAATTCGGAGAACAGCACGCGAAAGTTGCCCCAAAAAGAAGAAGTTCTGCATCATTCGTTTTGTCAAGTTAAATGCCATAATAATCGATTTAGTAAGTATCGTATAGGGGAATTTGTCACGTTTTAGGCTCTTATGTTGGTGGCGTATGATTTTCATAAGTAATATTCCACGTAAATCATGCGCCATGGAGTACAACAGTTTTATTGTAACTGGTACAAAATAAACCGAGTTCAAAATCATTCGATGAATGGAAAAGTGAAACTGTTGTTTATGTAGGGAAACGTTATATGAACCGATTAAAGGAATTGTAATTCTTAATTTCTTTAAATTTGTTTCGGACTAGTTGTTCTAGAGCTATGTCAAACAAAAGAGCCTAAAATTTTACTAATTTCCCTATACGGTATTTACTAACTTCAAATTGATATTAAATTATTATGGCATGTAACTTGACAAAACGAATGATGCAGAACTTCTTCTTTTAGAGGCTTCTTTCACGTGCAGTTCTCAGAATTGAGTCCCAAATCGATGTGCCGAAAAATGTTGTATGTACTGTGTAATGGTCGATTGATGCATATCAAATTATAAGTAAGTAACACATTAGTCATTTTAACCTAAGTTTACCACAATAAGCAACAGGGTACAATTTTTATATCTTTGGTATCCTGCAAAAAGGTCTTAAGTTCACTTGAGATGATGCCACACCATTTGATACATAAACGCCACGTTAGCCAATACTCATTACATTTGAAAAATAAAATCACGTATACGTAACTAATCTATGGTACACCACAGTAATCTTTGTGTGCCTGCAAGCCTTTGTCGCCCCTACAAATACATACGTACTAGTACTATTTTCACTTTTCAATAACAAAACAAAAATTAAAACAAAAATCACAATCAACTGACTTTTAATTACCACAAAACCCATTAAATGTGATTGAATTGTTCGCATTCGCTATTTGATGTAATTTTTACTACATTTTTATGTTTAAATCATTGTTACAACAAAATGTCACCACCACCATCGCCATCATCATCTCTAGAGATGAACTTTCAAAAGTAGTCCACTGATGCCAGTAGTCTGTAATGGTAGAAATGAAGTCATTGCCTCAATAAAACAGTTAACAGCGAGAAAATGGACTGTTTGAGATGGCTGAAATGCTTTTTAAAACGTAATAAACTTGATGGGAATTTAAGTAGTTTTACTTCGTGTTGTTTTTTTGGAGAGATGAAACCAAGAATTTATTACATAGAAGTTAACTGTGATTTACAAAGTAAAGTTGAAATTGTAATTGATGCAATTATAAAATTAAATGGCAAAATTCAATGTAATTGCAGCATTGTTGTGTATTGTTGTTAATTGATAAAATATTTTGTGGTCTTAAAGCGGTAATTACGAAATTTTTGTCTATCAAATATTTCAATGAATATGTAATGTTTAACTACGCTTCGGTTGCTGTGAAATATCTTAATATATAAGTTAGTCTTTTCAAAGGCTGGCACTGACATTATTAGCTTGTGTCTGGTATGGCGAATTTTAATAACAAAACTTTACTAACACGCTTTGCGCCATATGAAGCATTTGTTTAGTTTTTACATATAATGTAAACAGAATGATATATATAAGTGTAATATAAATACTGTACTCTTGTGTGCATTCAGTTTGTCATCACATGATAAGCATGCAGCAATGTGAAAATAAATAGTACAAAAAAAAAACATTAAGATATTCGAGAGACTCTGGCATTCGTTGAGACGTAAAAATTACTGTGTTGGTAAGATCCGAGAATGACAGCTCTTTAATGTTTAGACTAAAGGTTTTAAATAGCTGACAACTAAGACAAAAACAACTTTGTTGTCCGGTGATGCCTTGGTTATGATAACTGTCAAAATATTGCGGAAACAACGATTTAACTGCTATGGTACCTTGTAGAAGTAATAGCTAAATTAAAACACAGTAATTTCAAAAATGATCGGTTAGATAACAATAATAATCGAATATGTTACATAAGCCTTATAAAAAACTTAAAAAACAACTTAATTTCCCTTTGCACCCCATGAATGAGGTATGGGATAGCTTCTCGCGTTGTTGTGAATTAACACGCTTTCTATTTTTAGATTCACAACTAACGGCACCTACTTGTTTATCGACGAATGCGAACGTCACTGTTTGAGAAGCTCTTACTAGACACGACGATTGAATCGACGCTTAATACTGCGAAGTTGTTGTCAACAACATTCGAGGGGAGCCGACAATGAAAGAAAAATTTTTTTTTTTTTTTTCTTTTAAGATGACTGGAGCCAGGTTTGAACCTGCGATCTCCCGCATGGTAGTCGCGTGTTCTAACCACTATGCCACGGCCGGTCCCACATAAGCCTTATATTGTTACATATTTGAAGTGAATCAAGGACTCACTCTAATGCGAAAACTCTCCTATATCTCGTTAGATGCAAAGAACAATAGTTTTATACCCTTACCCTTAGAGATGTGCGTATATATCATTTGAAACAAGAAATAATATAACGAACTAAAGGAGACGTGGGGAAGAGCTGATTAGAAGCATGCATCAGCTTATGGAGAACATATGGGTACAAGAGTGCATTCCCGGGGATTGGATCCTCAGTCTGTTATGTTCCATATACAAGAAACCAAATCGTAGGGAGTGTAAGAACTACCGTGGAATAAGCCTAATACAACTGCGTACAAGGCCCTTGTATGAACGTAAAAAGTCATTTATAGAAAAACTACTTGGTCTTTATCAGTGTGGTTTTAGACCTAGTAAATCTACGACGGATCAAATATTCTCTTTACGACAAATGCTGGAAAAAAATTCATGAAAAGCAGATCGACACCTACCGCCTCTTTGTCGACTGCAAAGCTACCTTCGACTTTCCCATAGGAGTAAGTTATATGAAGCCATGTCTGAGTTTGGTATACCTGCAAAGCTAATTCGACTTTGCGGATGTAGCTTGGAAAACACCAAATCTTCGGTAAAGATTGGTAAGGACTATTCTAAACCACTCAACACAAAAAGAAATCTATGGCAGGGAGATAGCTGGTCCTGTACACTATTAAATATAGTTAAGTAGAAGGTGATGAGAAAGTCTGGTGTCAACTTGTCCGACACCATATACCACCAGAGCCGTATACCACTAGCCTATGCAGATGATATTGACATAATTTTCCGAAATCTGCGGGATATTACTGTAGTTTTCTCATCGTAGGAAAAGGAGTCAGAAAAAACTAGTTTAGCGGTTTTGAGGTAGTAGTTAAATTTATTTACCTCGGATCTCCCGTCAATCAGAAAAATAGTATCAGCCAAGAAATCAAGCGGAGAATAGTGATAGCCAATAGATGTTTCTACGGACTTGGGCAGCACATTTGTGACACCACCTTATATCGGGATAATAAGAAACAGCTATACCTGATGCTTATTTTACCCGTTCTGTTGTAATTTGCCGAAACGTGGGTGCTTTCGACAACGGACATACAAAACCTGGGAGTATTCGAGAGAAAATAACTCCGAAAAATATATGGACCTATCTGTGTCGATAGGAAGAACCATGAGCAGGATGGATGTAAATGCTACATCGAGAGGGAGAGGAGAAGGATCAAGTTGTTGCCGAGGTGCTACCATCTGGAAGGACTAACTGGAGAACGCACGCATACGACCAAAGCGTGTGGAATTCTTTAATACTTCAGGCCTCTAATTGTAATGGGCTACTTAAGTAAGCCAGTAAGGAAACGTGTTAGACCCCAAGTATCTTTATACAAAATTCGTTTCAGGACTTAAGGTCGATCAAGTCATGTCCGTGTGTCTGGCCGACTGTCTGGCAGGTGGACAGGATAACTCGAGTAAACCCTAACTTATCCTTATGAAATTTTTCTGATATTTATATTTTCCAAAATAAAGTAATGAGATTGTAAATAGGCAGAATAGTGCCACACCTTAGGTACTACCATTAAAAAATTATGTTTTTGTTGATAATAAATATTTCTTCCATAACCGCAACGCACAACTGGAGGATACTTGAATTTTAACAGTTTAATAATGTTGTTTTGGTAAACACACCGTCAGAAAACCGAAACCTTTGCCACACCCCTAATGTAAACTCCTTTTTTGTTTTATATACATATCTTTTTTGTAAGTACACAAAATTCAGACATATTCTGGGTAAAATGTAGCCTTGTTGTATGGTACCTCCCTAACAAAATGACATATTTTTGGAAAAAATAAAATATCTTATAAAATAACATATTTTTAGAAAATTTATGTATCACCCTTATGTTAAATTGATCGGCTTTATTACCTTACAATAATAGGCAGACCCTCAGAAAACCGAAAGATACTGCTTTTTCAATCTGGTACCTTCTATTTTTTATGTTTATGGACGAATGCGAACGTCACGGTAGATGACTGGAATCGAACCATGGATCTCCCACATGGTAGTAGCGAGTTCTAACCATCACGCGACGTTCGGTCCCCTACACAAATTAGTAAATTTCTCGGAAAATAATATTTTACCACTGATTTCTAAACAAAACTCCTTAATACGTTGGAAATATTGTACTTTTAATATTATGTACGCATAGGTCAAAATTAAGAAACCGGGTGGTTCTCAGTTGGTACCGTATAACACCCTCTCGGTAACCCCATACAAAATAACAAAAAGCCCAGTGATAGTAAATTGAACTTTTTGCATTTGCTGAAGAATATCACTTTTTACACTGTAACCTTTTTTACAGTTTTACCACATTTCTGTAAGACCGAATATACTATCTACAACAGTTCACGCTTAAATAACACTGTGGAACATTTTCGGGGTCATTGTCTGGGGGCTGAGAAGTTCCAAGACAGGGTGTGGTAATTCTGACTTTTTATATTTTTTTGCTTATTTTGATGTTTATTAGCTTAGTTGTATAGCTATAACTCAAAAACCTTTAATGATATCTCATATCATAGGGAAAATTTATAAAAAAAGGCGATTAATTAAATTTTTTTTAAAAACGCCATTCGATAAAATTTGTCTACCTTGATTTATTTAAGCCTAAGCTAATTCTGTTGAAGATTAAAATGAAAAATCATCAATGATTCTTGAGTTATAGCTGATAAACTAAAACTTTTTTAAAACTTTCTTTACAATATTTTAAAACTATTAAAACAAAACATTTTGTGTACGTTGTAAATATCTCGGAAACGCTGCGCAGTCACCTCCAAGCTTCAGTTTCATTAAAGAAGTATACATGCATATGCTATTTTAAAACACATAACTGCATGACAACTCGGAGTTAGTTTTTACATGACAACAAAGTCATCCAGCGACATACATAGTTGAATGAACATACTTGTTGTCATTGTTTACAGCCTAAAAGTATGTTGTGCTTGCATTCTTTAACTTACTAAAAACAAAAACAAACATTAACAATTTATGTATCACTTTGAATGAACACGTGTGTGTGCGTCTGTGTGTAGCCTATATGCAAGGATTTTTCTGCTAATATGACAATGAGCTTATTTTACAGTCCCTTGGATGCGTGTTTGCGTGTGTGTGTGTGTATTGAAAGTGTGACTGCTGTGGGTGACTTAGAGTATGTATTTAATTTGCATAATCCTTTAGAATATTAACATGCTTATGTTTAATGATTCCACTTGCTTCCATTTCATGCTTTGCCTTTGTCTTTCATGTTTTTCTTTATGCTGTCGCCATCACCATCACCAACCATCTCTTTGCAGTACTTTATGAGGCTAATGTTGTTGCTGTAGAGGATTGTTACAAGTAACATTTTAAACTTATTGTCTTCAATGTACTAAACTAAGGCTCAAAAACACACACACACACAAACATACTCATCCATGTAAAGAATTCTTCTAAACGTTAACAGACACACTCACTTTTAGATAATTGAGCTCTTTGTCTTTGGTCTTCTTGCCTCCGTCAAAACACTTTTGCCAGAGCATTTGGCTTGTTTTTGGTGTCTTTACAAAAGCCATTACGGCATTTTATAAGCATTTTGCCTCCAGTCTGTCGCTGCTGTTGTTTTGATATACACACGAAAAAGTAATACAATGCTTGTTTTTACTTCTTGGCGCGTCCTTGGCGTCCTTCTAGTTCTTTGCCTGTGCTGCTGCATCTTGTATGGAAGATATTAAAATATTTAAGCATTCTCTCTTTGCATTTCATTTCCTTTGCCCCCAATGTATGATATGATTCGTCGGCTGCAAACATTTTCACATACTTTTTGTAATGAACGGCAACAACATAAGTTGTAACAGCGACAACAACACCAGCAGCGTTTGGTGTAATTACAAATGTGTGTGTTCGTGCAAATTTATATGTGTGTGTGTGTGTGTGTGTATCTATTGCATCCTCATAAAGTTGAAGTCTTAATTAGTGCTTTTAAATTTAATTATTTTTAATTTGCCACGCCAACGTTAAAGCTGCATACAAACAAACGCTATCTTAGGCTAAATTATGAAATTTATTTAAACATCTTTTTTCCGCTAAATTTACTTTGAAATTTATGAAAGATTTAAATTGAGGAATTTATTCGGGACCGGCCGTGGCATAGTGGTTAGAACACGCGACTACCATGCGGGAGATCGCAGGTTCAAACCTTGCTCCAGTCATCTTAAAAAAAAAACAAATTGTTCTTTCATTGTCGGCTCCCCTCGAATGTTGTTGACACCAACTTCGCAGTATAAGTGTCGAGTCAATCGACGTGTCTAGTAAGAGCTTCTCAAACAGTGACGTTCGCATTCGTCGATAAACAAGTAGGTGCCATTAGTTGTGAATCTAAAAATAGAAAGCGTGTTAATTTACAACAGTGCGAGAAGCTATCCCATACCTCATTCATGGGGTGTAAAGGGAAATTAAGTAAATTTATTCGGGTATACCATTTACTGACTTTACTACATCATGCGGCAGCAGCAGCGGTCTTCATGATTGATTATATAACCAACCAATCAATATGTGTTTTACTTGTAAAAGCATTCAGTTTGTGAATGAAATAAGAAACATTTGGGTATCCTAATAAAACAGTGGTTAAATACTTCTTTCAAGGCCAAAACAGACAGGCATACCCAGTTGTCTATATAATTATAACAGTGATCCCAACAGGGCTTTGCTATTGCGTATTTAACGAATACTTATAATATGTTTGCATTACTTACTTAAGGGGCTTAGTTTAAGCATCGATCTTGTACGCTCTTTAAGCAATTCGTTACCCAAGCTAATCCGTAAACTTAAAACGTCTCGCTAAACAAAATTAAAATATTCGTCTGCAAATTCAAATCTATAGCGCCAAGTACTATCTGTATACAAACATTTTCTGATATAGTCCTCTAAACGTTTTTCCCGCTGTCCCTTATGCCCACCGATCGGAAATAAAATGTTCATCTTCATATTCCCGCTGATAGAACAAAAATATTTTGTCGGTAAGTTCAGGTCTGCATTGCCGATTCCTATAAAGGCTCATTTACACTATTAACCTTATTGTCAGTATTTCTATTTCAAAATGTGTCAGCATCGTGTAAATGAGGTTGTTTTGTCAGAATTTACCAAAATAATTTTTTGTGATGAATTATTGCCAAATTTTTTATAAAACAAACTTACGCCGTGTAAATAGTCCTTAAACTATATTCACACAGTTCTGAAAAACATGTTGTCAAAATGCTGAAAAGTGTAAAAAGACGATTACAGAAATTTTAGTCAGGTGAATCTTTTTAGGGGCAGCTCAAAAGATATGCATGATAAAGGGTCAAACTCAGTTATTTATGTGGGACGTACCAAAAGAGGTGTGTAAAATAGTTAGGTTTCATATTACAAAACCAAATTTCATTATCACTCAGGTGTCCGTTTGGAAGTTATAGGAGAAATATTAATTTTCCCAAAATAGGTCATTTTGTGTGGGAGGTACCAGAACGAGTCAACCGATTTAGTCTATATTCATTCCTCAGTCATATTTTCATAAGCGTTCATCGTTCGCAAAATTTCACTGAATTTAGTGTACTTACAAGAAGGATATGTATGTAAAACTATGAGGGTCAATTCGGGTATTTGTATGGGAGGTACCAGAAGGGGTGTTGCAAAGGATTCAGTTTTCTTTGAGTTTGTCAACTTACACCAGATAATTAAATTGACCACATTCAAATATTATCCAATTGTTCGTTTGGAAGTTATGAAAGAAATATTAATTTTCCAAATATAATACATTTTGTATGGGAGGTACCAAAAGGGGTCAACCGTATAGTCTATATTTATACTGCAGTCTATTTTTTATAATCGTACATCTTAAGCAAAATTTCATTGAATTTTGTGTTCTTACAAAAAAGTTATGTATGTAAAACTATGAAGGTAAATTCGGTCATTTGTATGGGAGGTACCAGAAAGGGTGTGGTAAATATTTCGTTTTTCTTATAGTTTGTACAAAATAGTAGTGCCAAATAATTAAATTTACCTAATTCAAATATCCTCCAGTTGTCCCTGTGGAAGTTATTGAAGAAATAGTAATATGGGTATTTCCAGCGGAAGGACGGACGATTTCATAGTTAAAAATTGCTATATTTTTAACTTTTTGTTTCTGTAATCATATAATGAATTTGTTGAACTTTAACAAAACAAGCTGTACATATCGTTGGAAAGTCTCTTCTTTCCAAATCCGCTCAGAAACTTAAAATCGGTTCTTATTTATCCGAGTTACTGGCTTATAAGTGCGGAAAAGTACGAAAAACTGGTTTTTACCCGTAACTCAAGATTTTTATGGGTTTTAGAAAATTTTAAAATCAGATTCTTGTAGTGCTCAGTAGCGCCTACCAGAAAAATAGTATAATTTCAGAGGTATTGTTTTACAAAAAAAAACTTAACTTGTCACATAAGAAATTACGTTAAATTTAAAAAATTTTCGTAGACACTTTAAGTTGCTGTAGAAAATTGTGTGTGTCCGTAAAGCACTTTGTGTTAGTCATAATTTTGAATACAACATTTTAAGTAAAGTTTTATTAAAACAACATAATAGTATTGTCCAAAATCTACATTTTTAAATATTAATATAATCTTCAAAATATTTCAACTTTTCGAGAAAACTACAAATTAAGAAAAAAAACGTGCGTCCGCAACGCCAGGAAATACCCATATATTAAAAATACATTAAAATATGTAATTTTGTATGGCAGGTACCAGAAGGGGTGGGAATATCGAGTAGCCAGCCAGACAGACTGACACAGCTCTATCGTCTTAAATAGTCCTGAAATAAATCGGGTCTTAAGATATTTGAGGTGTAACTGGTCACTTTCAATGCGTTAAACTTTTTCTCGTATCAAATGATATATACCATCATTAGGGTGGGGCGATTAGTATGGAAGGAAAAAAATCTTAATGGGCGCTTCGTGTTTCTGATTCTTGGGATTGTACTGAGCAAAAAAGTCCACTAGACCATATGTCTACGGTAAAAATCGAGCCTCCCCATTTTGACTTGAAGTTTTTTCTCAAACCTTATTTTTTTGAAAAATTTGCAAATGTTCTTCGGCTCATATTTCATAAACTATTTAAAATTTTGACTCATTTTCAAAAGTAAAACTATAGCTATTGTCTCGGGCTACAATTTCTCTGAACATATTATTTAGAAAAAACTTCGTTTGCATGGTGAAATAGTCGAAAATGTGGAAAATTCACCACTTTTTGTCACGTTTTTTAGATATTTTGGCCTATAACAGCCAAACCATTGAGATTTTCGATCCAATACTAACACTAAAATGGTAGCCAAGACAATAGTTAAGAACTCTCTAGTACATCGCAAAAGCATTGGAACACTCCTTCTAGAAGTTTTGGCCTTGCGAAAGTGCATATTTTTCGTGAAAATATTGATAAATTACCATTTTCAGTTGTTCATAGGGCAAAATCATAAAAATGTTCTATTTCTTATTTTTATTCTATTTTATTATTTTATTCTATTTATCTATTTTCTTATTTTTTAGTCTTATATTGGTTTCAGTTCATTTGACGCATTTTTGTTAGTTTATTGTAAACGATCACAGCATCAAATACACATAAAATTAAATACGCATTTTTAAATATTTGCCGCAAATGTAAGTTTTATAAATAATTGTTTCGTGTCTAAGCTGTGCAGTGCTATTAAAAACATTTTTTTATTTAAGAAATAGAACATTTTTATGATTTTGCGCTATGAACAACTGTAAATGGTAATTTATCAATATTTTCATGAAAAATATGCACTTTCACAAGGTCAAAACTGCCTGAAGGAGCATTCCAATGCATTTGCGATGTACTAGAGAGTTCGTAACTATTGTCTTGGCTACCATTTTTGTGTTAGTATTGGATCGGAAATCTCAATGGTTTGGCTGTTATAGGCCAAAATATCTAAAAAAACGTGACAAAAAGTGGTGAATTTTCCACATTTTCGACTATTTCACCATGCAAACGAAGTTTTTTCTAAATAATATGTTCAGAGAAATTGTAGCCCGAGATAATAGCTATAGTTTTACTTTTGAAAATAAGTCAAAATTTTAAATAGTTTACGAAATATGAGCCGAAGAAAATTTGAAAATTTTCCAAAAAAATAAGGTTTGAGAAAAAACTTCAAGTCAAAATGGGGAGGCTCGATTTTCACCGTAGACATATGGTCTAGTGGACTTTTTTGCTCAGTACAATCCCAAGAATCAGAAACGCGAAGCGCCCATTAAGATGTTCAAATCGCCCCACCCTAACCATCATCCCTAAGGATAATGGTACTATCAGCCCTAAAGCTGATGGTAAAAATATAATGAAGTTAAGAAAAAAATGTTTTTTGTTCTTGGTGTTTGCTTCAACAACAGTATTTTTTGACAAAATAAAAGTACTTTTTTATACAATAACAATAATTTTCGGGACGATTAAAGATTTTTTTGGTACAATAAAAGTACTTTAATTGTGTACAATAAAAGCACTTATTAGTACATTTAAAGTACTTTTTGGTACAATGAAGGTACTCTGTGGTACAATTACAATAAAAGTACTTTTTAATAAAATAAATTGAAGCTTTTAGTACCACTGAAATACTTTTTGATACCATAATGTACTTTTTGGTACAATGAATGTACTTTGTGTACAATAATATTACTTTTTGGTACAATAAATTGTATTTGTTATGTGCAAAAATAGGACTTTTTGGTACAATACTTTGTTCTTTTTAGTACAAAAAATTTACTTTTTAGTACCGATTATTATTTGTGTATCAAATATTAATGCTCTATGATTAAAATACAGTTTTGCCAAGCTCCCTTCGACCACTGATTAAGAATAACAATTTCATCTGAAAATTTGAACCAAAATACAGTTTTTCGATGCCCTTCCGCCCACTGATCCAAAATTAAAATGTCGTCTGATTATTTGGTCACACCCCTGCCGCCCCCTGATCTATAATACAAATTTTATCTGGATATTCTTATTCGTGGTGCCGTGTCATATTTGGTTGTCACCTTTAATTTTTCTAGGGCTAAAATACAATTTTGCCTCGCCCACTCTGCCCACTGATCCACAATTTTAATTTTCATTTCATTATCATTATCGTATTATTGAGTATCATCCGTGTACCAAATTATATTTCTATAGGGCTAAAATGGACCGGGACCGGGCTAGGGACCGGCCGTGGCATAGTAGTTAGAACACGCGACTACCATGCGGGAGAACGCAGGTTCAAACCTGGCTCCAGTCATCTTAAAAAAAAACAATTGTTCTTTCATTGTCGGCTCCCCTAGAATGTTGTTGACAGCAACTTCGCAGTATTAGTGTCGAGTCAATCGGCGTGTCTAGTAAGAGCTTCTCAAACAGTGACGTTCGCATTCGTCGATAAACAAGTAGGTGCCGTTAGTTGTGAATATAAAAATAGAAAGCGTGTTAATTCACAACAACGCGAGAAGCTATCCCATACCTCATTCATAGGGTGGAAAGGGAAATTAAGTAAGGGCTAAAATACAGTTTTGCCGCTCCCATTCCGCCCACAGATCCAAATTTAAGTTTCGTAGGCATATTCGTATTGTTGAGTTCCATCTGTGTACCAAATTTTAACTCTCCGGGGTTGAAATCCAGTTTTGTGATGTACGCTCTGATTACTGATCCAAAATTTAAATTTTGTCTGCATATTTATATTCGTATTTTAGAGTACTATCGGCCTACCAAATTTTATCTCTATAGGGATAAAATGCAGTTTGGTCTTGTCCCCTCCGCCTACTGATTCAAAATTAAAATTTCGTCCTTTTAATTTCTTGTTGCCGAGTACTTTCTGTGTACAAACTTTTATTCCTCTACAGCTTAAATACAGTTTTACCACGCCCCTTCCGCCCACTGATCCAAAATTGAAATTTATCTGCATTTTCTTATTCGTGTTCCTGTGTTCAATTTGGTTGTCAACTTTGTTCTCTCTAGGGCTAAAATGCTGCCCACTGACCCAAAATTAAAATTTCGTCTGCATATTCATATTCTTGTTGCCGTGTACTGGTTGAAAAATTGTATATCTCTAGCTCCATAATTTCGCCTATAATAATTTCCATATAGTACACTAACTGACTGCCAAATTGCATTGATATCAGTTCAGCCGTTTAGGCGTGATGAACCCACAAACAAACAGACAAATAAACAAATACACAGATATTCACATTTATAATATTAATAGGGATTTATGGTTGGAAAGGTCTAAGATTTCTTTTTTTAAAACCGTTAAGAATTGACTGAGTCTTATGCCTTCAAGTAAGGAAAGTAACGAAAACCCTGTTTTTGTAACCCCAAGTCAAGATTTTTAGGGTGTTGGGGAACATCGGTATAAAGATTCAAGTTGTACTCGACCAGACCTACAACATACAATTGGTGACTCTCCAAGTTCCTTAATATTTTTCCATTTTATAGCAGATGCTATGAAAACATTTTTGTAAAACATTGAAGTTATGCAGCTTTTAGCATAAAACGTTTCGTAACGGTACATTATTTTGGTACACTTAAAAGGACTGCCAATAATGCAATTTGCCAGCATTAACATAAAGACAACAAAAAGTTATTAACGATTGTTTGTGAAAACCATAGCTATATCTCTAGAACAGGCATGCACAAAAGCGCACACCTGTGTGCAGTAGCAGAATATTTGTATACGTGCACTAATTTCTGTGCTTGCTCTATCACCCAACTAGTTACACGATGAAGGTATAATATTATGTTTACGAATGTGATGTATTGTATGTAATTATGGTACACTGGAAATATTTATAATATTTGATAAATCATTGGAGATTGGTTTGTTTTTGAACCAAACAAAAAATATTTCTCCCTATGTGTTTTACTCGCACGCAAACAATATGCATAAGTATGGGTGTATGCATGCCTGCTAGCGCGGGTCAATTAGTTCGAGTCGAAAAAAAATCATGGTAATCGTATACCAGAATCAGAATCTATGATGAATTCTAAGAAAATTTCACCAATAAACCATGTGTATAAAATCAATTCCTAGTTCGCGCTGAGACGCATGAAGATTTAAGGCATAGGTATATATTTAGTTTATTTGTTTATAATATTCATACATATTTGTTAAACCTATAAGAAGCGACTAGCTGCAAAATATCTAAAAAGTTAATGTCTTTGTTTAAATTCCTCTGACATTACTACGGAATATATCACTCAGTTTTCAATCATAATCGTTAAGTGCTTCATTTAAATACTGGTTGTTACAAATAAATAAATGAAAACTGCCTTCTTTGAAACATTTGAAATGTGAGAAACCTTAAATACACCATATGTGTTTACACACAGCAACCACTTTGCAATCCACAATAATCTTTTAATTTTCATGTAATAAATGCCATTGATGTCCTTCCACTTCTCTTCTGCCGACACTACCCAATCCATGAATGATTATATCGATATAACAATACTTTGGCATCATATCCAAGAAATGACTAAAAATAATCCCCTTTTACAAATAATAAATCTTGATACTAAAATAATATCAATATTGACTTCATAATCATGTATAGGATTTCTTGACGTTTCCTCTTTTTGCCTTTAAGAAAACCATTCAGTTTAATATATTCTAAGTATTGTGTCTGCATGAATCCTTGGTATCCTTGTGTAGGTGTGTTAAAGTACAATAGATAGTTGTACTAGTACAAGTGTATGTAATTCAAAGAAACGAGAGAAAAGAGAACGTACATGGACACATTTCTAATGATCGGTTATATTAATTCCAATATAGTATACATTTCATATTATCTTAGCTATATTAATATGGCACAAATCTGCCTGAAACAAATATTGTAAAACAGAAGTACAATTTAATATTGTAAAAATAAAAATAAACCGAGCATATGGATTAATTCTATTAATTTCTATGAAGCACCTTTCGAAAACCTGGTCTATTTGTATAGGAACCTTCAGAACGGCAAGGTTGATACAGCTAAAATTGAATCCCTTGCTATATTTTGCGCTGTAACGTGTCGTATGAAGTTTTGAAAGGATCGAGGACGAGAGTGTATGTACCAACCAGCCAGCAGGAAATAGCTCAATGGACTTAAATGTACTTATTTTCAGTAATGCAGTTCCAATTCATTCCCAAACTTATATCGTACTTTGTACTCTGCAAAAAGGTTTCAAGTCCATTTTTTGCATTTCTAAGTTATTGATTCGCGACCGGCACCCCTCAATGTTATCGACAGCAACTTCGAAGTATAAGTGTCGATTCAATGGGCATGTCTAGTAAAAGCTTTTTAAACAGTGACGTTCGCATTTGTCGATAAACAAGTAGGTGCCGTTTGTTGTGAATCTAAAATAGAAAGCGTGTTATTTCACAAAAACTCGAGAAGCAACCCATACCTCACTCATGGGTTGTAAAGGGAAATTAAGTTTAAGTTTTTAAGATTTATTGACGATTTAAAGTTTATGGCCGCTTCTGTTTTGATACAACAACTATATAGTTATATAGATATATAGACTTTGGATTTCTTCTACAGGGCTTAGACTATGACTTATAACACTTTTGCATCATTAAGTCAATTGCACAAAAATGTGGACTTAGAACTTTTTACAGGATACAAACGATGTAGTCTTACTATACAACAATCAAACTAACATTCGAAATAAAAACTAAATCCCACATTCTGCATTGTACCTTTTTAAAAGTCGGCGACAATAACACCAGCAACTACAAAACGAAAAAACACTTAACCATATTTCCTTCTTAACAGTTTCTAATATCTTGTACTTCTTCATGCCTCTTGTCTGCCAATAAGAACATTTCTCAAAACACAACGATATCTATGGGGCAGAATTGCAAAAACATAACAAAGTGGAAAACAAATGCATTTTCTTTTTTCTACATGAATTTCATTCTTACAAAGCAACGTTATCGTTTTACTTGCAGGTATCTTCGGAGGAAACACAATACATTAGAACGGTTGACAATTTAATTGCGTCGAGACTGAGTCTCAAAGTGCAATTGCAGGCTGTACATTTTGCTGCTGCCGGTACCTCCCCCAGTGGCAACAGTAATTCACACATGATAAATGCTTTAAATCCTGACGGAACTGTTGGTAACCCTTCGCCTACAACAACATACGGCAGTGGCAGCACTGGCGCCTCAGGGGGCGCTCTGCTGCTACGTTGTACAGCACAAATTGGTGATTTGTATCAGGAATATAAAGAAATTGAATTAGGAACACCACAAAGGGATCCAGTACCAGCCAGAGGTAAGTACCACAACAACAGCAACAGCACTGTAACTATGAATATTTTTTTGCTCGAGTAGATATTTCTGTGTTTGACTATGGCAGAACACAACTATATCGGATGTTTTTTAGAATAAGAATGCACAGTGGTAGACTTAGGAAAATGCAGCAATTCACTTGTGGGTATACTTATTTATCATTAGGTATTTGACATTAAAGTGGCATTACCTAGAGTGATTTTTATTTTCGTAATTATACATAAGATATATGTATACGTAACATTGTTTTAGTAGCGTATGCAATAAGAATACCTGTGCCGGCAGAATTTGACTCATATAATGAGAAAAGGAGGGAAACGAAACGCATATTAAGGAAGAAAAAGCAAAAGTTCTACCAGAAGGTAAATATCAAAGGTTTTGGAACACGAATCCCCACCTGTAAGGACAAAGATAGAAATGTGGTCTCGCAGATTGTACAGCAAATATGGAGGTAACACTTTTGCACTCTACTCGATGGCAGCATTAGTAACGAAATCACGGCAATCATCGACGACGGAGTATATTGTCCACCACAGAGCCACGATATTTAGCTTATAAGACGATTTAGCTAATGGAATGAATTTCCGGTGTTTGCACTGTGAGTGTTCTATGTTGCTTAGGAAAGGTGAACAACTATTGCGGGATCAACCTTTTACCCATCGCATTCAAGGTCCTGTCTACTGTGTTATGTGAAAAACTAAAGCCCAATCTTTGGGTTCCATGGCAAAATGGGGCAAAATAACAATAGAAAACGATTTTCTTTTCTTCTCTATTCCTTTCCTCTCTCCTTTTTTCTACTTCCCTTCCCTTTCTTATTTTTCTAACGGGTAATCAAGATGGATCAGCAGATCGCGGTGTGTAGTGTGATATGGTTTTTTTTTCAGAGTACACGTACCGGTGGGGGTTGTAAAATGAATCGTGCATCTCAAACTGACTCACAACCTCCTTCGTGGTGGCATTTGGGTAACGTTGTTCGTCATAAGTGGCTGATAGTGAGCGATGAACCCTGATGGTTGTGCTAGCCGCCCGCCTTCAGGTCCTTTACTGGCTATGAAAACACGAGAAGAAAAAATATTCGACTGGCGGATGTCCTTAAACAATACAAGGCTGACATCACCGCCGTCCAGGAGATGAGATGGACAGGACAAGGATGCTCGCGACGTAAAAATTGCGACATATATTACAGCTGCCATGCCTAAAAGCATGAATTTTAATGTGGTTTTGTAGTTTGCGAGAGACTCAGACACCATGTCCTGTGATTCAATCCTGATAGAGATCGCATAGCCGCAATCCGCATCAAGACGAAGTTCTAAATCACGCTGATTTGTGCTCATGCCCCGACGTAAAATAAAGACGATGAGATTAAAGATGCATTTACGAGCGCCTAGAGGAAACAAACGACCGTTGCCCTGGCACGACATTAAAATTGTTGTGGAGACTTCATTGCAAAAATTGGAAGGGAGTATTGGTAAATTCAGCCTGCATACCGTCACGTCACACAACGGGTTAAGGCTGGTTAGCTTCGCAGCGCTAAGGAACATGGTAGTGAGTGGAACCAGATTCCAGCACAAAGATATCCACAAGGGAACTTCTCTATCCCCCGATCATAACACCAAAAAACAAATTGATCATATGGTAATTGATGGCAGGCATGCATCTAGTGTCCTGAACATGCGTGTGATCCGTAATGCTTATATTGGATCGGATCATTACCTGGTTGCAGCCAAGGTGCGCACGTTACCAAACACAAAGAAAGCTGGACATCGCGAAGCTGCCAGATGTCCAGAGATAGCCACTGCCTACTCCAACCAGCTCTCCCAACTACTGCGACACAACGCCTCTACTGCTGAAGTTCCCGATACACAGTGGCAGCATATTGCGCATTCCATGGCAACCGCCGCAACAACCGTGCTAGGATATGAAAAGCGGCGCTCAGACAAATCCTGGTACGATATAGAATGTCGCATATCGTCTGAGCAACAGGATGCTGCCTATAGGATGCTGCTTATAAGACAACGCTACAGCTTATTGTAACCCGTGCTGTTAGGTAACGGCACAAGGAGACAGTAAAACAGGAGATCCAAGTGTGTGCTCCAACTACCGAGATCGAGAATATAAAGCGATACAGGGTAGAGGTGAGGCCCGAAAATTTTACCAGAAAGTAAAAGCAAAAGGCTATGGTAATGGGCTCCTCTCCTTTAAGGACAAAGATGGAAATCTGGTTACAGATACACAGAGTGTGCTGCATATATGGAGATAACACTTCCAGCAACTGCTAGTTCCAGAAGGTAGCGCACGTGAAGGTATCACGCCAATTGTCGACGACGGCTTAGATTGCCCTCCACCAAGTCAAGCCGAGGGAAAAAAGAGCAATATCGCGGCTGAAAAATAATAAAACAGTCGGTGCCGACGGGCTTCCTGCAGAACTCTTTAAGTCCGGTGGTAAGAAGCTGATAACGAGCATGCACCGGCTCCTACGCACGGTTTGGCTTAACGAGTGCTCTGATGATTGGAATCTACGTCATGTGCTTAAAAGAGGTGATTCAAGTGTGAGCTCCAACTACCGCGGGATTCGCCTTTTACCCATCGCATATAAGGTCCTGTCGAGTGTGCTATGTGAAAGACTTAAGCCAGTGTTATCCAACCTGATCGGACCTTATCATTGTGTCTTTTGACATGATAAATCAACGACTGACCAGATATTAACACTTCGGCAAATCCTGGAAAAGACCCAAAAGAAACAGATCGATATGTACCATCTTTTCGTCGACTATAAAGCTGCCTTCGACAGCCCCATACTGCAGAAATTACTTTAAGGAATGACACTGACTGACACGAAGTCTTCAGTGAAGATGGGCCTAAGACGAGACCTAAAACAAGGTGACGGCCTATCGTGTAACCTCTTCGACCTTAGTGATGGAGATGAAAATGAGGAATGCTGCAGTAAACACGAGTGGCACTATATTCAACAAAAGCCACATGCTACTCACGTACGCTTGTGACGTAGACATTATCGGTACATACAGAAGGAATCAGCGGCCTAATGGTGAACGAGGACAAAACGAAGTTATTAGTTTCAACAAAGAAAGAATCTACTTTTACGTTGACAAATATAATTTCGAGGTGGAAGATAATTTTATTTACCTAGGCTCCGCCATCAACAAAACAAATAATGTCAGCCTCGAGATCTGGAGAGGAATTCTGCTCGCTTATAAAAGCTAGTTTTTATGATTTAATGACATAGCCCTCTCTCGACGAACAAAAATTCAGCTATACCAGATACTCGTTCTACCTGTCTTGATGTATGGTTCAGAATCCTGGGTTATGACACAAGCGGATGAATCGGCTCAGGCAGTATTTGAGAGAAAAAATACACCGTAAAATATATGGGCTCATCATCGTTAACGCAGAGTATGGACGTCGTATGAATCATGAGCTATACGAGCTGTACACTAAGCCGGGTCGAAAAAAAAGTTGTCAATGTCACCGCCTTATATGAAAAATTAAGTAAGGGGAGCGAAACATTTTTTTCTGTGGTCGCGGCAAAAACGCCGGATTCGGGGTTTTTACCATAACATGGTTATTTGTATACCGATTGTCAAGATCTACGCATCGTTGAAAAGGTATTAGCCACAGCTTTGTTAGTGTGTTAAAGACTTTTAACTACGACGCCAGCTTCCAGCGGTTCTCATCATTGTATTCTTAAAAACCCCCCTTAGCATATAATTTTTTGATGTAGATTTGAAGGCCTTGAAAAACTATTAACGATTTTAGAAAAAACCGCTAACTAAAAGTCAGTACATGTGATAATGCGAAATATACATTTGTTTATTTTTATTACATACGTTTGTTATAAAACGTGTACAATTGAAAAAAAAATAAAGTTCAAACAAATAAAAATCAATATTCGAAAATACCAAATAATCGGAATACTATCTAACTGAAGAATTTCCAAAGATTTTTTTAGCGACCAATGTAAATAAAGTATGATGACGCTTAATGCCATATGGGATCATGAGGAAATCTTTGGTTGAGCAAATAAAACTTTTTTTACAAATCTACTTCGAACTATCATATGTACTAAAATGTTAAATCAATATAACTTTTTTGTTTATGAAGAAAATGTAACGTTTATTTCGCAATTATTTTATAGTTTCTACAGGGCTTCAAATCTGCATCAGAAAATTTTATGATTAGGGGGGTTTTTAAGGATACAATATTGAGAATAACTGGACTATGACGTCATAGTTTTAAGTAACTATATTAATAACAAAGCTCTTGTTAATCCATCTTCAACGATATATAAAACTTAAGAATCGGACAGCGAATAACAAAGTTATGGACAAAACGTCAAAACCGGCGTTTTTGCCACGCCCACAAAAATAAAAATTTTGCACCTCCGAATTTGTTTTTATAATTTGTTCATATAAGGCGGTAACATTCATATATTTTTTTTTCTCCATATAGATCGACCCGGCTTACTGTACACTTTCATTGACTTGGTGAGACGCATTAAGGTGCAGAGGTTGCGTCATATTGTACGCATGGATGAAAATGCTCTAGCTCGAAAAGACTTCGGCCATGAACACGATGGACGCCGCAGAAGAGGGCGTCAATAACTCCTTTCGAAAGTCCAGGTTACTGAGAACCTTACAAAACTTGGTGTGACTAACCGGAGAAGAAGCGCAGAAGATCAAAGCGCTTATAATATTTTTCTACGTGCGGTATATTAATTGGATTGTAAAGAAGTGCCAGCGTAAACAAAACAAAAAACATGTTCACAACTATTCTTAACCTAAAGCCAACTCTAACAAACCTGATTGGTCCTTACTAGTATGGATTCAGACTTGGTGAATCCATGACCCAATAATTGCAGATCGACAAATACCCTCTGTTTATCGATTACAAAGCAGTATTCGGTAGTCTGAAACGATAGAAACTACTCGATGCTATGGCTGAGTTTGGTATAGCCGTGATGCTGATACGACTTTGCGGGATGACATAGACTGATATTAAGTCTTCAGTACCAAGCCAGGTTTTTAACAATGCGATAGTCTGTCATCAATATCTTTAACCATCATAATAGAGATGATCATACGGAAGGCTGCAGTAAACACGACTGGTACAATCTTTAATAAAATTCACATGCTACTTGTGCATGCCGATGATATAGATATCATTGGTCGAGTACTGCGGGATTTTACTGCGGCCTTTCCAAACATTAAGAATGTGAGTCTGGTGATAAATGAGGACAAACCCAAGTTATTTGCTTCAACGAGGAAAGAGTTTACTCGTTTGAGAAGCTGCGTGAACATTGATAACTATAACTTTGAAATGGTAGGTAAAAGGGTCTACCTTTTATCCGTCTTAAACAAAAAAACGTTGTACGCCGCCTCTGCTTCACCAAAATGGCAGTTTACCTGCTGGAGCGTATAAACAAATAAAATTAGGATTTTCTCTCATCTATGTCACTGTACTTGTTCTCTTCTTCTTCGAACGATACAACAATACCTTGAAATAGTATCACTTCTGCTGCAATCTATAACAATTGTTACACTACTTGTTTATTTTTATTGTCAATTTTTAATGTCCTTACTCGATTTTAGTGTTTTCTCTCTGCTTTGGGCACAACTGTATTAGAAAAGGGGGCTCATGTTATTCTAAAGAATGAGACCTAAAGCCATTTATTACCATGAAAATATTCGTATTTAATAGATGTTGTATTTGCGCACACACGCACGCACACACACAAGTTTGGTACGTTTAGTCATACTTCCCAGCGGCGGAATTTGAGAGGCCTTTCTCATATAATGCATGCAGTAGTCCTTATTTGGGAATAAGATTTGAAATAAGGAATACAGAACGCATGATTTTTCATCTGATTTAGGCATTTTCTGGACAGACCTGCCAAACACATGTAAAAAGAAGGCAGAAGGATTTCATACACATCCCCTCTCGCTTCCAAATAGCAGAGGTATTGTACGCCTTCTAAATGGAAAGAATTGTTAATGCGTTTTTTTTTTCAACTTTTATGAAGCCCTGACAGAGGCCTTTGAAAAGAAGGCAGAGGGATTTCATACACATACCCTCTCGCTTCCAAATATAAGGGGTTTTGGATGTCTTCCAAATGGAAAAAATTGTTAATTTCCGTGGAAGGGGTTTTTTTAAACAGTGTATCTTTAGTTTCAACCAAACAATTCGAATGCATCTTCATAGGCTAGACAGTAGCATGGCTGACTAACAATCACGAGGTAGTGGGTTCAAACTCCAGCAATGTTTACTGTCGTTGGAAAAAAAATGTAAGTATAGAAAAAAATATTTAGAAGTCAGAAATATCTAAAATAACCGGTGCGCTCTCAAAAACACTATATAATTTGAGGGTGCACTGTACAGTTTTTTTTTTATTTGCAAGTCATTATTTTTACATGTGTATGCAGACCTTCCATAATGCCTTCTTATAGAAAGCATCCATAAGGCCTTCTTCTGGAAACCGGCGACGGAAGGCCTTATTTTCCAATGTCACGCAATGTAAAAAAAGAAAGGAAGAAAGAAGGTCAAGGAAGGCATACCGGATCCAAAAGAAGGCCTTCAAACTCATGAACGAAGGCCTTCCTTCTCATGATTTCCGCCGCTGGGTTAATGTTCTAGTGTACATTGGTATGTCGTGTTCGTGCGTATATATACATTGCCATTTATTTATGCATTTGTTTGCTGTAAAAATATTTATGTTTTGTTGATATGCATATGGGATTCCATCTCTCTCTCTCTCCCTCTCTGTGCCAGCGCCTATTTGTGCTTTCCTTGTGGCTTAAATACAAATATTATGGTAGTCAACATTGGATAGTTACTTGAGAATTGTAAAGTAAATTGGGGGGTGTCGGAAGTTCAGACCTGAGGCCATAAATGACAAATGTTATACATTTAATCCTTTGAGTAATTTGTAGCATGTTTCACACATTCGCATACCTACATACAACCATACATATAGCGATTGAAGAAGTATTTCACACATATATGGTATGAACGAACCGTCTCTTCATGTTGTCACACAATCATGGAAAATAACTTACTAAAAAAAGTGCACACACACACCCACACATGGGATATATGAATATTGACGCCTTGGTATATAGGAATTATTGCAAGTTTATTCATTTAATTAAAGTTATTTGTTTACTTTAGTAAATATTCTCCGGCTATTGAGGTATGAACGATGTACTAGTGTATGGGGTATTCTATAATCGTGCTCAAAAAACATTTTTGATTCACTTAAGAATTTATGAAATGGGTGAAATCTTGATGTTTTTTGTATCGCAATATATGATAAAATGTGTTCTGCTATATATCTCTATAACCATGCTCAAGATTCTAGGCAAGTTCAGGATGAATTTTGAGTTCTTTGAATATTTTTCGTGGTATTGGTTTGTTCATTTTTTAAGTCTTCATTATTAACATGACTCATTGCTTATTAATACATAAAATGGTCTTATAAAACAGTATCAACCGAAAAATAATTGTTTAAACCCATTTTCGCAGTTGGCCGTTTTCAACTCTCCGCATAGTATTTATGTTATGTCAAACAAAAGAGCCTAAGACGTACACATTTCCCTATAAGATACTAACTAACTTCAAATAGATAATGAACTATTATGGCATGTAACGTGACAAAATTAATGATGCAGAACTTCTTCTTTTTGGGGCTACTTTCACGTGCAGTTCTCAGAATTGAGTCGCAAAATCATGTGTATTGTATTGATGAGTAAGATAATAATATCATCATTAGTATGAAAAAAGTCTTACCCATTTAAATATAATTCCTTTACTATACGGAAAGACCCATATAAGAGAATTTCTAGATATGCAAAAACATTTCTTATGTCGTATCCCTTACAGTTTATTTCCCAACAATTTATATTTCTTATAACAATAAAAACATGTAAAACTTATTTATATTTTAAATCAGCTTTAACAGAAAAAAGTATAACATCAACACAATGATATTATCGTTTACGATTTTAGATATTTATTTTTATTATTTGATTTAATATTTTTTTTAATTTAACCAAATTTAGAAATAAATTTTATTCGATTTATTATTGCATTTATAACTGTTGAAAAACCAAATATTATTTTAACCGATTAAGGTGTTATGATGCTGTATTTGAAGTGATTGATAATATAATTACAAAAAAAATCAACAGCGGCTTATGTATATAGTGAATAAATTTATAATAATAGAATGCTGCTGAGTCCTGATTGCTTCTGCTTCTTATTTGGCAGCAGTAACCGAAATTCAGGTAGAAAATAATTCCTAGTACTTCGTAGATAGTTCGTAACACCAAGTTTAGATAACATCTCTTTTACATTGTCCATCATTCTGCACCGTCCAACAAAGACTTGCGCTGGTCTATTCGGACGTACTTGGCTACATCGATGTCGTTATACAGATCATGGTTTATCCGACGACGGTACTCGCCGTTTACGGTGATGGGTTCAAATATTTTGCAAAGTATTTTTTTCTCAAAGACACCCAAAAAAGATTGATCTGATTGTGTCATTACCCTGAATTTTGCGATAGAGCAAGAGAGGTAGGCTCAGTGTCTGGTACAGAGTCCACATGGTTTTACATGAGTCTCGCCGTGCAGGCCTTACCCATGGTGAGCTAAATATACTGGGCATATTACAAAGTGATTGCCAGCGCCAACCTGGGATGGCCAAACCAAGGTGAGGCCTATCTTAACACCTCCGCTACTCTATGAGTCTATAGCACCCGCTTGCAATGCAACTCCACACCGAGCTCCACCAACGATTTCGTGTTAACCACAACCCGTGTAATGCTCCTTCAAGGGGGCCTACAACCAACGATCAGTCGGGAAACTATGTCCCGGGGCTCCTGATCCCCACGCTACCGGTCACACTCACCGGTGCACGCGGGTAATGATATTTGCATACCGGCACCCCGGATATATGGAAACGGTTTGGAACCACACTAAAGGCATACAGTACCCTCACCAGTGTAAACGGTACAGTTGGACCTTTGCACTTAGATAGAGGGCTTTGACATTAAATCGCTTGCTTAACGACAGTAGCAGCTGTGCGCGATCAATACTCGCCTCTTGATTTCCAGGCTAATATTATAACACAGTGCAACTCATAAATTGGTGCCACCTTCGTACCCAGATATATTATTATGGGCAATTATATATTTCAACTTTTTAAGGTTAATCAAGTTTAAATCTATATGGTCAAATAGAATCTGTGTATATTATCAATATCTCTACCAATTATCGAGATATCAGGTTTTTACTGTAGGCATAGCTTTTGTTCCATCTGAATAACCATCGTGTCTACTTACTAATAACGATATATATATGATAAAAATAAAAAATCCCCTCAAACAAAAGTTCAGTAGTCATTGCTTGCTTTTTAAACCCCTGATATCTCGAGAAATTGATAGAGATATTGATAATATACACATATACTATTTGAACATATAGATTTTAACTTGATTAACCTTAAAAAGATTTAATATATAGTTGCCAATATTAACTACTTCGGAATCCAATTTCAAAAATTTCTACATCATTTCTACATATCTCGTCGTCTATAAGAGAAATGGTAAAAGTAAACACATACTATTCGATATTAAAATATTATGGCATGTAACTTGACAAAACAAATGATGCAGAACTTCTTCTTTTTGGGGCGACTTTCGCGTGCAGTTCTCAGAATTGGGTCCCAAAATAATGTGTTTTAATTTGTATTATAAGATAATTATACTGACCAATTGCAATTATCCTCCCATTATCCATTTGGAAGTCAGGGAAAAAATAAAAGTTATTCAAAAACTGATAATTTTATATGGGAGACACTAGAAGTGTTGGGGCTATTCTCCTCATTAAAAAACCCATTAAGAAATGATACATTTTATAAGAATCAGTTAAGGTGTATTCGAGTTATCCTGCCCACGATTCATCTAGCCAGCCAAACAGACGGACATGACACAATCGTCTTAAAAAGAACTGAAACTAATTTGGTCTTAAGATCCTAGGTGTGTTAGACCTTCTCCATATGCGTTACTCTCACCACTAAGGGTGAGGATATAAAAAATATGGTCTTATTCAAAAATTTTGGCTGTCGGAATCGCAAATATTTTTTAAAGACCATTTATAATGTCTATATTATTATCATAAATGTTGTGGTTGGGCATCCATCTATACCATAGACGTCCAACAGTGGACAATTATGCTGACTCAATGCACACGTATTGTATTTCTCTCCCACTTAGTCCATTTTAGTTTAAATACTCACTAAATTTCCTTTAGTGCGGTCTGTCTCCCTCTTACTCATAGCACCTCATTATATCATGGACGACTGTGATCTATACTGACCATGGAATGATGATTATAATATGAGATTACTATGCGGATGAACGTGAATTCGAGCACCAACGCCAACAATCAACATTTGTTTGAGCGATATTCTCTTCCTTGTGTGGACCGCACTAAGAGCATGTCAAATTTCTCGAATGCGTTTGTATTGTTCATTTTTCTTCTGTGTTTAAATTTTCTAGGGCACAAGAAAGCCAACGAGCATCTTTTAAAGCATTCTCTTAATACTTTATGTACACAAATTGGCAATGGTTGAAATGTAATTGTAACTTCCTTTTTTTCTCTGTTGGTCCTACAACCAAAATTTGGCTCTTCTCATATCTTATTCCGTTTAGCTTCACAATTTCACAAACAAAAGATTTTCATTACTGCGCAGTGGCCTCCTTTGACTTCATTCTTGGCTATTTTACATTTATATAATTGTTAACAATTTTTGTTTGTTTTGTTTTGGTGCGGCGCTATCGCATGGTGATGTTTATTTGTTTTGCATATAATGCTATTGAGAACTCGTTATTTCCTACTTCGCCCTCCCTGGTGTTGTATATGTTTTGCCATTGATACACGAAAAGAAATGATAGGCTACAAAAGTATTGAAACAAAAGTATGCTGAGACAAGTAATGTACCTTAATCTGAACCATTCAACACGGAAAGAGGTCTCAGGCAGGGCGATAGCCTGTCCTGTACACTATTTAATATAGTTATGGAGAAGGTGATGAGAAAGGCTGGTGCCAACATGTCTGCCACCATATTCCACAAAAGCCACATGCCACTAGCCTACGCCGATGATATAGATATCATTGGCCGAAATCTGCGGGACGTTACTGCAGTCTTCTCATCCCTAGAAAAGGAGTCGGAAAAAATGGGTTTAACGGTCAACGAGGACAAAACAAAAATAATGATTTCGACGAACAAAGAGTCCTCTCGATGGGGACGCAGCGTCAACGTTGAAAATTGTTGTTTTGAGGTAGTAGATGAGTTTACCTACCTCGGATCTTCCGTCAATAAGAAAAATAATGTCAGTCAAAAAATTCAGCGGAGAATAGTGCTAACCAATAGATGTTTTTACGGACTTCGGCAGCACTTTAGTAATACCACCTTATCTCGGAATACTAAGAAACAGCTTTACCAGGTGCTACCGTTCTTTTGTATGCTGCCGAATCATGGGTGCTTACGACAACGGACATACAAAACCTGGGAGTATTCGAGAGAAAAGTACACCGGAAAATTTATGGACCTATCTGTGTCGACGGCGAGTTTCGCCATCGGATGAACCATGAGCTGTATGAGCTTTACCACGACATCGACGTAGCTAAAAGCGTCAGAATGCAACGACTACGATGGCTGGGTCATGTTGCCAGGATGGATGTAAATGCTCCAGCGAGAAAGGTGTTTGAAGGCGAACCTGAAGGACGGCGCAGAGCAGGGAGACCCAAACTCCGTTGGAAGGACCAAGTGGTAGGCGACGTGCCACCATCTGGTAGGACTAACTGGAGAACACACGCACAAGACCGAAGCGTGTGGAATTCTTTAGTACTTCAGGCCTCAAACTTATGAACCATGTTTATAAGTAGTAATGGGCCACTTAAGTAAGTAAGTAAGTAAGTACAAGTATGAAAGTTTCAGTCGGGTAAACCGACATACATATACCCTCACCAAATATGTTATTGGGCAAAGTTTACCTTATTTTGTGATAAATGCAGTTAGTGTTGCCTTTAAAAGCACGAAAACGCAAATTTGTTTCTTTTACAGAAAAAAATCTAAATTATGCTCGCCTTCATAGACACGAATTGTAGATAAAATGCGGCAACTTATGTCTTAGGCGGTGCGATAAAATTGTGTGTGTAAACGTTAGTAAACAACAAGAATGTCATAGCAATTCGTTATCGATAACACTCCTGAAATTTTTCGACAGATTCATTGTGTATGAACGCGCCTTTACACTTACTTACTTATGAGTAATAAAAAAAGTATACATTACTCATACGCTCTGGCATAGGTAAACTTCACATAATATGCTATGTATGACCTTATTATTTTTAAATTACAAATTTTCAACTAGATCAAAAGTTATTAGGTTTAGGCCTAAAATCTATTTCAACCAAAAAAACAAATTGGCATATCTATTTCAATTCAGACCAAATACATATTACTTTCATGCCACATAATTTTGTTCCGTGTATTCCAGTTGGTCACTGTTTACACAAAAATATATTGGCCATAGGCTGGGGCTTTCTCTGCCATAATAAAAACTGCCATTTTCTGGTCATCAACACCGCTTATTGCCTTTTTGTTGTTGTAACTTTTTTTGTGTCCTTTGTGTTGTTGTTTTCTTTTGGGCTTTTTATAATTTGCGTTCTCTGTCGGTATTATGGAGGCGGAGTGGGAATAACAAAACAACAACATTGATATTGTTAAGTATCATTTCAAGCGTAGGGGAGGCACCTCGGCCTGTCATCATCATCAGAGCCCCTGGTGGTCGGTCGACCATGATGTCGTAGACTAGTCTCTTTTTTTTGGTGCGACGACCAACCCATAGGCTATGGTGATGTTCATGTTTTTTCACATTTTTTTCAACTATTTGGAGCATTTCGACCATGGCTGTAGTATATTGTAGCTATTTTGCAGCATTTATTAATTCATATATTCCCATATGAAACTAAATAGCCATGGACAAACGAGGCTTTGGTTGTGTTTTACTAGGTATGAAACTAATTCGTGCAGTGTTGGCAAAAGAGAGAGAGAGAGAGAGAGAGGAGGAGTAGAAAACATTCCAGAAAATTCATCAAATACACTGTGCCTTAAGGAATGCAACAATTTAATTAAGACTCGCGTTGTAAGCATTGTCTTAAAATGAAGTAGACACTCGTAAAATGCCATGTTTTTGAGATCTCAATACGCATAAGTATACGCAACAAAGCGTCTACATTTAGTTAACAGTAAAAGAAACATTTAACAGCAACTGGATTTTCCCACTGACTTAATGAGCATACGTCTGCCTACAATAAAAAAAAAATATACATTTAAACAACGATGTGTAATTGCCGAAATGATATATCAATTACGATGTAAAAACAACATTGAAAAAAACATCATATATTTACATTTCATACAAAGAATTTTATATTCGTTGTATTTGTGCGATTGATGGGTGATGTATGGGCATTAATGAGTTATGGTTCTTGACTTTTAAGAATGTTCTAACACAAATTTTCATGTGTATGATAGGCGTAAATATATTACAATGTAGACGGGACTTAATGAGTATAAAAGTACTTGTATTGATAGCAGCTTGTGTCTTAGACTTTGTTTGCGTATTAAAACAAGTGTGACGGCGCTGGGGAACCTAAAGCAACGAATTTGGTAGCTACTTGAGTACGGGAGCTACACCGGGATATTTACACAGTACAATTTTTTTCAGCTCATAGATTTGGGATTCAATTCTGAGAACTGCACATGAAAGTAGCCCCAAAAAGTAAAAGTTCTGCATCATTTGTTTTGTCAAGCTACATGCCACAATAATTTAATATCGATTTAAAGTTAGCAAGTATCGTATAGGGGAATTTGTCACGTTTTAGGTAAATTCATCTACTACCTCAAATCAATACCCGTCTAAGTTCACGGTGTCCCCATTGAGAAATCATTATTTTTATTTTTTCCTCGTTGACCACTAAACCCATTTATGCTGACTCCTTTTCCAGTGAAGAGAAATCTGCAGTAACATCCTGCAGATTTCGCCCAATGTTGTCTACATCATCGGCATTATCTAGTTGCATGTGGCTCTTGTAGAATATGGTGCTAGACATGATGAAACCAGCCTTTCACATCACCTTCTCCATAGCTAAATTAAATAGTGTCTAGGACATGGTATCACCCTGCCTGAGAACTCTTTCCGTGTTGAATGTTTGAATGGAGTGGTCCTTACCAATCTAGCCAAGGATTTGGTGTTTTCCAAGGTACATCTACAAAGTCGAATTAGCTTTGCTGGAGTACCAAACTCAGACATTTCTTCATTTAACTTACTCCTTACCGGAGAGTCGAAGGCAGCTTTGAAGTCGACAAAGAGGTGGTAGGTATCGATCTGCTTTACATAAGTTTTTTCCAGGATTTGTCGTAAAGTGAATATTTGATCCATCATCTCTTCACCTGCCTTAAAAACTTCATCAATGAGGCGGAACATTGTCCCACGTATCTCGCTCTGACTCGAACGTAGACAGTTAATACTATCGCCATGGACTGCGGCAGGTTTCCCTAGAGTGTGAAAATATTTGTGAAATGTTCTCCACATATCATCCGTTAATTATCCGGGTCTGTCAATAGCTGACCATAGCTGTCCTTGCAGGAGGGTAGTCCAGTCTGTTCTAAAAAGTCGGCTATTTATTGACACTGCGTGGTAAAAATTTCAGAGATTATATCCATTTATACATCTAACCACCGGCCGCGGCATACTATGCCTACAAACTACCTGTCTTTATTTTAAATTGTATAGAAGATTTTGTTCCAATCCTGCAATGAGGTAGCAACATCTGCTGTTGAAACATATTATTATCAGTTTTTCAACTACTGTGGTCAACTTTTTCCACATTTTTTTATTTCATTTGAATAATAAATCAATCCACAGCCTTTGGTCGTTTCTATACAACATTCTATCACAAACAATTTTAACCGGAATATCAAATATTAGATTTTTTTGTAACCAACAATTTCTATTTTATTCTTATCTTTTCAGTGACATCGTCTGGTGGTGGTTTTCAAAGTTTTTTAGAAACATATTTTGGTCCCAGTTCCGGAGCGACTTCTAAATTACAACAACACCAACCATATGGAATCCTGCTGATATCGAACTTAATTTTGATAATATTTGTGGTCATGTTCGACACGAGATAGTTGAATGATTTAATACATTTTTATTATTATACAAAGGATATCACAAACGAACACAAAGGAACTTTGTAAATTATTATTAACTAATTAAGGTAATTTTACACGCAAAAACACAAACACACAGACACACACACACACACGCAGACAAACTCTAATTAGATTTTCCAATAAATTCGATGAAATGTTTTGCGAGTGAGCGAAATGCGAAGAGTTGTAGGCAAAACATTGTATAATTAAATAAAGAATTGCCGCCTCGTCACTGTGGTAGAAGTGGGGATGGGGAGGCGGAGATATTGCACTTAACTAATGCTTTTAATGCAAAGCTTACATAGATTGAAGTTAGCTGTTAATCAACTAAATACTGTTCTCATACTGTAGTTTAATTTATATTTAATTTATAACCTAGAATACAGATGTGTATATTTGAATACAAACAAAAAAAAATGTACTCGACCTTCGTTTGGTTTACGTTTTAAATGTTTTTTTTGTTCTTTTCAAAACTACTAGATAATCGTAATTTATTTAGTATTTACATATGATTAACAGAAGAAGAAAAAAATCCCATTGACGTTTTGTAAATAATTTAATTTTTTCGCAAAAAATATAAATACACTATATACACACACACAAACACACACACATTAACACACTAAACACTCTATTAATGGATATCATGTGTAGGTACTTAATAATTAACACAAAAAAGGGGTGAAAACACATAAACAAAAACCAACCCAGCAAACATTTGGTGATGTTAATAATCCAAATAAACGAATACACAATCAGGATTTTTCAATCATTTTGTACATAATATAACATATTTTTCACGGTGGCACGCATACAAGTAGTCAACCATTTAATCATTCTTCTACATAGATACGGCTAAAGTTATACAATGGCCAGTCAATTCATGTCAGCTCTGCGTAAGATAACCATACCCCCAAATTGTAGAGAGCCATCGTTAGGACTCTTTGTTCGTTGAAATCATAATTTTTTCTCGTTTACCGCTCACTCCTTTTTCAACAATGATAAAACTGCAGTAACATCCCACAGATTTCGTACAATAATGTCTATATCATCGCAGTAGGCTAGTGGCATGTGGCTCCTATGGAATTTGGAGACAGACATGTTAACATCAGTCTTCCTCATTACCTTCTCCGTAACTATATAAAATCGTGTACAGGACAAACTATCAATCTGCCTGAGACCTCTATCCGTATTGAATGTTTCACAGAAATCCTTTCAAATCTTAACCAATGACTTAATGTTGTATCAGCTATGTCTTATATCTGCAAAGGTGTATTACATTTACAGCAATACCAAACTCGACTCTTCAAACGTCAGCTTTGTAGTCGACAAAGAAGTGGTATGTGCCAATCTGCTTTTCATAAGTTTTTTTTTAGGATTTGTCGCTGATCGAATATTTGATCCTTCGTAGAATAACCAGGTCTAAAATCACACTGTTAAGGTCCAATTAGTTTTTTCTGCAATTAGGCACAATTTGCTCGAAAGGCTTATTCCATGGTAGTTCTTACACTCTCCCTACGATCGCATTTAGACGGAACATACAAACTGAGACTCCAATCCCCGGTCATTCTCTCCTCTAGCCAGATGTTCTACATGAGCTGATGCATGCTCCAAACCAGCTCCTCCCCACCTGCCTTAAACAATTCATGCGGAAGACCATCGGCTCCAGCCGCTTTATTATCGTTATGGCGGGATATAGCCACACCGGCCGTGGCATGTTGGTAAGAACATGCGAATACCATGCGAGAGATCCATGGTTCGAATCATGTCTCCAGTCATCTACAGTTTTCTTTCATTGCCGGCCCCCTCGATGTTGTCGACAGGAACTTTACAGTATAGTGTCAAGTCAATCAGCATATCTAGTAAAAGCATCTTATACAGTGACGTTCTCATTCATCGACAAAAATGTAGGTGCCGTTGATTGTGAAAAAGGAAATTAAGTTTCCACACATATCTCGGTCTGACCCGGAGATGTACAGTTAATACAATCGTCATGGATTAGAGCGGGATCCTCTGGAGCGGTGTCCGTATCTGTAAATTGCTGAAATGTTCTATCCATATTCTCTTCCATATTTTCAGTGCGTTGTCCGGGTCCGTCACTACCTGGCCATCGCTCTCCTTGTAGTTGGGAAGCCCTGTTCTACGCATTATCTTTTACTCTTTGGTAGAATTTTTTGGCTTCCCATCTAGTCGCGAGTTCTAACCATCATGCCACGGCCGAATTTGTTATTGGTCTCACTGCTGCTGTATACATCCACTTACCGACTGTGGGAGTGGCCACAATTGCTACCTATTGCACTCTTGCACATGCATAGAGCTGTATACGCTTCTCTACCCCCTTCCCACTATGTATGGTATGTAACTAGACTCTCAGTCCAAACGCTATCTCGACGAAATTGAATAAAATCACAACCTTGTAATATCCTCAAAATTTGCTCTGATGGTGACATAGATATGTCACTTTATATCTTTTTATTCACAGTTCGGCTGATTTCCTCTCATACTACAATAAAAATATTTAATTTCACTCCTCATTTTGTTGTAAAATCCTTTTGTGAGACATCATTAAATGTTTGTTGGACTTAATTCATTTAACACACACAGACACAAGACACAAGTATGAATCAAATAATTATCAAATAAACCAGAGAAAGAAAAAAAACTGCGTAATATATACATAAATTAAAACCATAAAAATGTGTAATTAATGTTCATTTTGTAAACAATACCCCTCTTTTGTAAAGCAGCATTAACGCAAATAAAAAAAAAACAGAATTAATCACAAACAATATAGCGAAACAACAACAAAAACACATAAAGCATACATACGTCTATATATATAATTTACATGTATAATTATAGCAATTTAATTATGTTGTTGCAATGAATAGCGAAGAGAAAGAATAAACATAAGCAAATACTACTTAAATACACTTGCAAACAATGCCAACATAAAACAACATTACAGAAGTAAACTGCTTAAAAAAAAACTTAATCACAATTTTTAATGAATTACTTTCTGTTGGTACAAAACGCTCATACATCGACACCAACGCATTCACTCACTTTTAACGCATACAGTCATCAATGACAAACAACCATTTATACACATACACACACACTCGCAGTATCCTTTTAGATTTCATGTTAAGTATTTGTTAATGAATGTCTACATTGTTTAACAATATAAATGTTTGATTGTATTTGTTTGTCTCTCTCACTCTATCAACGACGCCACACTTTTGTATGTTATAAATGTGCTTTGCTTAGACTCACTATAGCAGTGAATAAACTTGTTTCGATCGCACAGTATTTGCTAATTTTTAAAATATTTAGATAAATAAATAAATAAAAAAAATATTAAGTCTCTTAGCGTTTTATTTAAAGGGGAAGGTAAAAAGTTCGCAATATGTCTCAAAGTATGTAAAAAAATCGGTTTCGATTTGACTGCTTCAATTTTCAGCTAAGTACCAGGTGACCAGAATCAAGCAAATAATACATTTTTCAGTATTGAAACACCCTGTTTATGTAGCGCCTAAAAGTATACCTAAGATTTTATGTTGCAAAATTAAAATCATACAGGATGGTCCGAATATACAAAATCGTATATTGTTTTTTTTCGGATAACCCTGTATGGTTTTAAATTTGTAATAAACATTTTGCATACTTTTAGGCGCAAGTATTAAATAGTCGATGCTACTTGACAATTCTGGGCTCCTGTTAATGCAATGAAATCTCGAAATCGCAATGATGCAACAGATTTAGCTTTACTTACTTTTTTTACCTTTTTTAAATAAAAAGAAACCTTTAAATGTTAGTTTTCATGTTCCATTTTTATTATTTTCAATATAATATATATCTGTAATGTGCCATATTTTCTGTAAAACATAAAAAAATAGATAGATATACTTTGGGCAACGAATTATTTATATATATTTTCTAAAAATATTAACATTAGTTTATATATAAATTAAAACATGGCTCCGTCTTGCTTCTGGCAAATCACTTACATTGGAAAAGTTCCGTAAAAAATTGCATCTGAAAAAAGAGAAAATTGTATACAATATAATCAGAAATTATGTCAAAGTTTTCATAAAATTATAGTTCAATAATGGAAGAAAAAAGCCGTAAATTTGGAACCGATTTTGTTAGAAAAATTATCAAATTTTTTAAGATAAGAACAGTAACCCATTTATTACATAAGTACTAACATTAACAATTTAAATTTGAATAACAGGAATGGCTGCGCCGTTCTAGGAATTCGAAAATAAGCGCATTTTGGATCTAAGGGGGTTGTACCCACTTCGTGTGGATACTTAAGTTAAAGTTATTGTAAACATTATTCCATGATAGTTTTAGGTATCTAGTCTCTAAGGCAGTTCTGGACCAGATAGATCTATTTTTTTTGTAGCGATAGTTCTGATATTAAATTAGGATTAGATTTTAGTTGGCATACGTTTGCCAACCGTGGGCCCACCTGTTTTGATATAAATTGAATAAAGCGATAATTCGGCCAGTTTTCATTGACTTTTAAATGTCTTTATTATGCTGATTTATTTACAAAAATTAAAAATTTATAATACTCAAATGATTATATTCTAGCAGTCTATGCCATTTGAAGCAAAAGAAAGTTTTTATTCAAAAAAATCAAATTTTGGCAAGTGGCTACCTTTTTGCACGAAATTTTGTTTTCAAATTTCGCCGGAGCGATAGTGTTCTTAGATAGTGCTTCAAAAATTTAATAAATAAAGCGAAAATTCGAATAGTTTTCATTGACTTTTTAAAATTTTTTTTATGAAGAAAATTTTTATAAAATTTGTTTTGCACAAAAATATTTTTCTCCGAATTTCGCCGCAACGGCATTGGTTTTAGATAGTGCTTCAAAAATTTAATAATTTGGTATGGTTTTTTCCTATCATATCATGTTTTGGTACAAATTGAATAAAGCGAAAATTCGACCAGTTTTCAATAACTTTTTAACATCTTTTTTATGTTGAATTCTTCACAAAAACTAAAAACTAACTTCTTTACAATACTTAAAAGATCATATATTAGCTGTATATGACATTTAACACAAAAAAAAAAATATAAAAAAATCCAAATTTTGGCAAGGGGTTACCTATTTTATATATTTTTGCTCAAAAATATTTTTCTCCGAATTTCGACGCAGCTACTTCGGTTTTAGATAGTTCTTCAAAAATTTAATAATTTGGCATGATTTTTTGCTATCGTGGGCCCACCTGTTTTAGTATAAATTGAATAAAGCGAAAATTCGACCAGTTTTCAATAACTTTTTAACATCTTTTTTATGCAGATTTCTTGACAAAAACTAAAAATGGACTACTTTATAAGACTCAAATGATCATATTTTAGCCATCTATGCCATCCATTATTTCACAAAAACAATTTTCTCTAAATTTCGCCGCAGTGACCTTGGTGCTTCAAAAATGTAATAATTTGAAATGAGATTAAGGTTCATTGCTATTTAGGATCAGAATAAAATCTGGTTTATTTAATTTTTTAGACTCATTCTTACAGTATAAGTACAAAATAACCTTCAACTCCTAGTTTTTTGATTTAAACTCCTATCGAGAGAACTTTAAACTAGCTATCAGTTGGTATATGTAAAATTTTTGTATTGCTAAAGGAATTTTCAATGAAAGAATATAAGAATAAACAATCTTCTATACGCTGATTTGCCCAGAACTATACTCTCAATGTTCTGTGGAAATAATCATAAAGTAACTCATCCTATGGAAATAATAATTTTACCCCCTTGATGAAGAACCAGTAAACCGAAATCAAAAACCCGGTTAAAATGGGTATTCGAAAATTAAATTTTTCGAAAAACCGGCATACGGTTTTGAAGAACATAGCCGTTTAGGCGATATTCCGTTTCGGATTTGAACACTCTAGGTATCGTAATAAAACAGTGGATAAAACATCTTCAAACTTTAAAAATAGTAAAAAAAAATGTAGGTTTGGTCGAGTACAACATGATTCACGAGTAAAACTCTTATTTGTCGATGAAAATCGGTGGTTGTTATTCATGTTTTTTGAGGAATGCAACTTTCTTCAATTTCCAAATGACTGTAACATTGTGTACTCTAAATTTTGTAGTACAAATGTTGGAGGCCCAGCAAAATAGTAGCAGATTAGGAACAGGAACAGAAAAACGATTTTTCAAATTTTCAATATGTTGAACATTTCAACATTCGACAAAATACTAGGCGACCAGAATCCAGCAGATAATACATTTTTGCAGGCTTTAAATCACCCCGTGTATGTAGCGCCTAAAATATACATTTGGTTGTAAGTATAAGATTTTGTTTATTCGGATCACCCTGCATGGTTTTAAATTTGCTGCAGAATATTTGCATACTTTTAGACGCAAAATATTGTCGATGCTACTTTACTATTCTGGGCTCCTGTTATTTTAATGGAATCTCGAAATCTAACGAATGACGCAACAGATTCATTCAGAGGCCTTACTTACTTACTCTTTTTAAATAAAAAGAAATCTTTAAATATTGGTTTTCATGTTGTTTTTTTATTATCTATATAATTTATATCTGTTATGTGGTATTCCATTAACTACACAAAATTATGCTACATTAATGCTAATTACATATTTTTATTTTTTTTCATTAGGTGTCAAATCATTTGTTTGCAAAGAACCAGGATGTACACAAGTTCACTATTCTCCCTGATTAGCAAATGCCACACAGGCAAAAGATCTAACCATTGTCTGATATGTGGTAAACGTTTTCTTACTGGTTCCGTGACGAAAGGCGTTATGAATGTGAGGACTGTGGCTAGTGTTTCTATCGTGCAGATGCTTTGAAGAACCACCAACGAATACACACTGATGAGAAACCTTTCGGTTGCCCATTTTATACAACAATAATATTGCTTCTACGTTGCCATTTATTGATGGTGGACCGGCATCTTTATTTGAGTACAACATTGGTTTCAGTAATAGCCCTAACATCGATATTATTATGATCTTCAATGCAGAATTCCCAAAGACTTTGATTACAACTTTAATGGCGGCCATATATCATGAATATGTACATAGAACTATGCAACTAAAATCAATATACTTACCATAAAAGCTCTTTCCTTTTTACCTTTTTGTGGAATATTTTGTACGTTTTGCGTTAAGAATACTTGTGACAGATTTTATTGTTTTCTTACTTTTACTAAATTTATATCAGTTAAGATTATTTTTAATTTTAAATTTATTATTTTTTTAATTGAAGAAACTTTAGTAACTAATTTGATAATAAATAAAATTGCCTTGAGGGCCTTATTTTTATAATAATTATAAATAAAAAAAAATATTAAAAATCTTGTTGTTTTATTTAAAGGCGATGGAAAGTGCAAACAAAGTAAGTAAAATTAATAAATTATTTTCTGTATTTCCTATTCTTTGGGCAAAATACCAGGCGATCAGAATAAAGCAGATAATAAATTTTTGCAGGCTTAATTCATCCTGTTTATGTACCGCCTAAAAGTATACTTTACATTTCAAGTATAAGATTGTGTTTATTCGAATCACCCTGTATGCTTTTAAATTTGCAGTAGAAAATTTGCATACTTTTAGGCGCAAGTATTAAATTGTCGTTACTGCTTTACTATTCTGGGCCCCTGTTATTTTTTCAATGAAGCCTCCAAATCGTAATAATGAAAAAAAGTGCCAACGAATGAATGGCTCAACAGACTACTCACCTTTACATACCTTTTCTAAATAAAAAAAATCCTTTGATATTGGTTTTCATGTTTTTGTTTTATTATATATTTTATAATTCATTTCTGTTATCTGGTATATTTTTTGTAATAAAAAAATATAAAATACGGTCTATGAGAGAAGTATGTTATAGCATATATATTTATTTTCTAAAAACATTAACATTAATTTATATATAAATAAATATAAAAGCTTCGGCTTCTACTGGTAAATCTTTTACATCGGTAAAGTTGCGTAAAAAATTGCATCTGAAAAAAGAGAAAATTGCACAGGTAATAATATTTAAATTATGTCTTTGAATTCGAAATTATGTCTGACAAAGTTTTTATAAAATAATAATTCAATAATAGAGAAAAAGGGCATTAAATTTGGAACCGATTTTGTTAGAAAAATGATCACATTTTTTAAGATAACAACAGTAACCCATTAATAATGTACTTACTTACAGTAACCGTTTAAATTTAAAAAACCAAGCGTGGCGGCGTTGTTCTAGGAATCCAAAAATTGGGACATTTTGGATCGTATTACAACCGCCTTCCTGTGGATACTTAGATTAAAGATACCGTAAACACGATTACATGATAGTTTTAAGTCCCTAGTCTCTAGACTCTAAATAAAGGATTAGGCGTTAAAAACACCAATTCAACAAGCTTTCAGTTGGCATACATTTGCCAATCCTGGGCACACCTGTTTTGGTATAAGTTTCCATTGACTTTTAAACGCCTTTATTATGCTGATTTCTTATCAGAAATTAAAAATGAACAACTTTATAGTAGTCAAAAGATCATATATTAGCTAGCATTCTATACCATTTAAAACAAAAGAAAATTTTTATAAAAAATCAAATTTTGGCAAGGGGTTAACCTATACTTTTTTGCACAAAAATATTTTTTTCTCCGAATTTCGCCGCAGCGGTTTTGGTTTTAGATAGCGCTTTAAAAATGTAATAGTTTGGTATGATTTCTTCCTATCGTGGGCTCACCTGTATTGGTATAATTGAATAAAGCGAAATTTCGACCAGTTTTCATTGACTTTTTAACATCGGCATTATGCTGATTTTTGGACAAAAACGAAAAAAAACTACTTTATAATACTCAAATGATCATATTCTAGCAGTCTATGTCATTCAAAACAAAAGACAATTTTTATACAAAATTCCTATTTTGACAAGGGTTAACCTATTCATATTTTTGCACAAAAACATTTTTCTCCGAATTTTGCCACAGCGTCTTTGGATAGTGCTTCAAAAATGAAATAATTTGGTATGACTTTTGTCTATCGTGGGTCCACCTGTTTAGGTAAAAATTAAATAAAGCAAAAATTCGACCGGTTCTCATTGACTTTTTTACATCTTTTTTATGCAGATTTCTTCACACAAAAGAAAAATGATCTACTTTATAATACTCAAATGATCATATATTGGCAGTCAATGCCATTTAAAACAAAAGAAAATTTTTATAAAAAAAAGATCGTGCTTCAAAAATTTATAAATTTGGTATGACTTTTGACTATCGTGGACCCACCCGTTTTTATTTAAATGAAATAAAACGAAAATTCGACTAATTTCCATTGACTTTTAAACGTCTTTATTATGCTGATTTCTTGACAAAAACGATAAATTAATTACCTTATAACACTCAAACAATTATGTTTTAGCAGTCTATGCCATTTATAACAAAAGAAAATTTTTGTAAAAAAACACAAATTTTGGCACCTATACATTTTTTTGCACGAATTTCTCAGCATCTGATTGTTTTAAGATAGGGCTTCAAAAATTTTATAATTTGGTATGATTTTTTCCTATCGTTGGGTTACTTGTTTTGGTACAAATTGAACAAGCCGAAAATTCGACCAGTTCTCACTGACTTTTTACCATCGGTATTATGCTGATGTCTGCACAAATACGATAAATTAACTACTTTATAATACTTGAACGATCATATTTAAGCAATCTATGCTATTAATAACAAAAAAAAAAATTTAAAAAAATTTTAAATTTTGGCAAGGGGTAAACCTATACATTTTTTTGCACAAAAAAATTTTTCTCCGTATTTTGACGCAGCGGCTTTGGTTTTAGATAGTGCTTCAAAAATGTAATAATTTGATATATGTTCAAGGTTCATTGATATAAGGAATCACAACAAAATCAGGTTTATTAAATTTTTGGACCTATTCTAACCATTTAAATACTAAATAAACTTCGACTCTTAATCATTTGATGTAAGCTCCTATCGAGAGACCTTTAAACTAGCTTTCAGTTGGTATATGTTTGCTTCTGGTAGTTAAACCAATCTTGGTATGATTTTGAATAGCGAAAATTCGACCAGTTATTATGAAACTTTCTTATACTGTTAAGTAGAAGTGTATACGAATCTAGTATTAGTTAGCTGTTCTATCTGTTGTAGTTGGGGTGATAATTCTTTATGCCGATTTTAAATTTATTGCCGCTTCATCGTCCGATTATCAAACAATCATTATTGGCAACTCTGTTTTGTTCCTTTGTAGATAACAAGGTTTGTATCAAGGGATTGTTAGGTGATGTTGTGAGTTTATAATTCCTCCAAAGATGGCGCCAGCTAGTTTTGTTGTTATATTTTGCGATGTTGACAAATTATTTCCTTTTTTCCTTGGTCCTTACGCAAGTTGTATTTTTGTAGTGGAAGCATATCAGATGAGTTTTGTTAGTTGGAGAACTCGAAAGTATTAGAAAAGTAATTTTTTATCGAATTTGATTTGGTCAGGGCCCCAGTTGGGAATCGAACCCGGCACCGTCGAATTGCTAATCTACGTCGCTTCCACTGAGCTATCGAAGGCCACTTAAATTGTTGTTTCCTATCGTGTTTGTTTAATTCGTGACGGATGGCAAATTCAACCGTCAAGGTTTTTAGCCCTTCAATAACCTTCGATGATCGTATGTTACATATATATTTTGTTACTCAAAGACAAACTATTTCGTAATGTTTATGAGTTACCAGCACTCAATTATTCATTTGTATATTAAAATTAGTAAGGATATCTTAAAAAAGTAGCCTTCACCTACTAAACAGCAACAAAATAAAGTATAATGCTCGATTTTTGTATATTCGGCAATGATATTTATATTTACTGGTTCGTTTTAAGGCGTTAAAATAAACCAGGATACCTCAAAATCAATATTTCCTCTTTTTACTATCTGTTAAAAATCATTTCATTTAAAAATAATTAAAGTGATTTTTTTTGTGTTTTAAGTGATATTTGTACTATTTTTTGATTAAAGGCATGTCGCAGCATATTCCAATGAAAATACAAAGCTTAACTATAATAAAAAATATAAAATTATAGGTAAATAACTTTAAAAACCCAAAGTATGTTATCATTATTATGTATGATATCTATCAATGTTATTTTTTGCAATGCTTTTTTATGTGTTACTAGCGGACCCGGCGAACTTCGTCTCGCCCCAATTTAATGCCTTTAGATAAACTCAGTAGAGAGTGGTATGACAAACAATGTTTTTTTGATTAGTTTTCCGTCGCAAAAACAAACAACGAAGTCGTTGCCAAAAAGTGAAAAGGCAACGTTCAGCTGACCGCACGTAAAACAGGAAAATTCGAGATTAATCCCACATACTTCCAACGATTGGCCTTGCGATTTATTGATTGTCTTCGGGGAATTGGAATGGATGATCAGTTGATTCGTAAGATAAGGACTTCCTCTTCTTAGAATTTGTTTTTAACGATCGTCTGTTAAATCACATTGTTTATCAGATTCTTGACGGACAACCGCGTACCGTTGCACAATTTCGGTTGATTTAGATTCCGCAATGTGATTATGATCGATCCCACCTTCATCTGTAAATTATGCGGTACATTAATCGAATTGAATTCGGTCAATTGTTGGTCGCATCATCCTCGTCGGTCACGCGGTAAACAGATATGTACAAATGCAGTTCTCCAGCGATTTTACTTTTCTAAAATTTAATTCAAGCCATCAATGTCCTTATTCTTCGCTGCCCGTTAATTAATCCAATCGAGATTTTTATAATTTTGTGCAATGTGATGAGTTGCTCTACCGACGTTGTGAACTTGCAAAAATTTGCAGGGAACGATATCAATTCAGTGGAAACATTAACACGAATTTGGCCGTTGCCAATTTAGCAGATGGTGGGAGGTTCTTTTCAACCGTGAGAAGACTCATCGTCAGTTTCAAAGCGGAATTCTCAGTTCGACTGCCTTCCAATAATGTTGCAGCCATGCCAGGGGGTGCAGCGGCCAACGTTATTAGAGATCTTGAACAAATTGTTCCCTGAATAAATTAAAAATGTCTTGCCTGTCCCACCGAACACTGTGAGATTTAATCAATCTGGCATCTCGAATTTAAAAAAAAATGTTTTCGTAACTCGCTCATATTTTTTTTTACGTGAGAAGAGACCCCACTTGTTACGAAAACAAACACAAAAGAGAATACAAAAATGTTATTGGCGTGATATCAAACTATCAAACACGAGCAATTTCATAGCATGCAACAATTGATTTTCAAGCTTGCATTGATCACAAAAGTTTGAGTGATCAGGTCGAAGTTGTGAGTGTTTTTTTTTGGCCTTAAATATTTTTTGTATTGAAGGTTATTACTTAAACTTAAAATTTTTGTTTTATTCAATATTTATTTTTGCACTCAAGTATTTTGAAAAAATTGTTTTATAACCACCTAAAAGGTAAGACAAATTTTAAAGCTTTCAAATCTTTGATAGGCTAGAACTTCCGAAATGCGGCGCACAAAACACCATCCACAGTACGCAAGGAATTAAAGGATAGCAAAGATAGAAAAATACACATTGGCGTAGATGAACTGTGTATACTCTGACTAATTATTGCACAACGGTTACGTAATCTAAGGTGTGATCGTCTTATAGGAGGCATTAGCCAAGCAAATAACTCTCCCTAAAAAAACTAAAAAGTCGTTACGAAATGAATCCCCGCAATCCAAGTGGATAACTTAATTTTTCAAACGTAAACTAATTTATTGATAAAATTACCAAATATTGCATAGAATATCAATATATATTTTTTATCTAATCTAATAATCTATTTATTATCTCGTTAAATTCTCCAACCAACATTTATCCGAAATTTTCCACCTTGACATCGTTCAAAATCTTCAAATTATGCGAAAACTGCAAAATTTCGTCGATAAAAATATAAATTTTTTTTGCGCTTTTCCGAGTTTTTCCATAAGAATTTTCTATTTTTCCATTCTTACAAAAAAGCAATTTTCGAATTTTTCAATTTGCAGACTTTTCCGAAGGATTTTCCCAAAATTTAAGCAAAATGGGCCGGCACTTGATGAATTTATATACACTTTTCACACCATTTTTATACATATAGATTTCACAATAATCCGAAATTTTCCAAGCATCCCATTGAATTTTCTACTTTGACGTCCTCCAATATCATCAAATCGTCGAAAAAATCCAAAACTTGAGACTTTTTCCGGAATTTTCCGAGTTTTCCACCGATAATTTTTCTATTTTCCATTCAAAAAGTCATTTCGGAACAATTATCCGAAATTTTTCACTGTTACATCGTCCAAAATTATCAAATCATACAACAATATGCAAAATTTCGTCGAAAAAATATTAAAATTTTTCGAATTTTTCCGGAATTTTCCGAGTTTTTCCATAAAAATTTTCTAATTCCTTACAAAAAAGCAATTTTCGATTATTCCAATTTCCAGACTTTTCCGAAGGATTTTCCCAAAATTGAAGCAAAATGGGCCGGCACTTGATGTATTTTCACACCATTTTTATACATAAAGATATCACTATAATCCGATACTTTCCAAGAATCACAATGAATTATCCACCTTTTAGTCCTTTAATATCATCAAACCATGCGGTGCAATGGAAAAATTCGTAGAAAATATCCAAAACTTTCGACTTTTTTCCGGAATTTTGGAATAATTATCCGAAATTGTTCACTATTGCATCGTTCAAAATTATCAAATCATACAACAATATGCAAAATTTCGTATGAAAAATAATAATTTTTTTCAAATTTTTCCGAAATTTTCCGAGTTTTTCAACAATTTTTTTTTATTTTTCCATTCGAAAATCTATTCGTAACAATTGCACACATAATTCCATACAAAACAGCAATATTCGGTTTTTCGAATTTCCCGACTTTTCTGACGGATTTTCCCAAAATTTTCTTTTACATAAATTGGCTCCTGGCAATTACGAACAAATGAATAAAAATTTCAGCAAAATCGGCACAGCCGTTCTCAATTGATGAATTACTATACATTTTTGCCACCATTTGTATATATATAGATAGAAAATTGTAATCACACACTCATAAATTCCATGAACATTTACTTAAATAAGGTGCTTTTTTCTATATTTAGTTCATATGTAAGTGTATATTCAAATATATGTACGTATGTTCCATGAAAGCCAAAAGGATATTAAATAGTTGTCATGGTCGTAGCCATAGTAATCGTCTTCGCCGTTACCCTCGTTCAGCATATCTTTCAGAGATGAGTATTCTTTAACGGGTTTAGGTTCTGGTTCAATTTCATCCAAGGCAGTGATTTCTTCATCGTCGAGCTCATCTGTAAAACAGGGAATGTGGTAGAAAGAAGAAAATAAGTGAAACTGACATATCGCTATATAACTAAGTATAAAACAAAATCTGCGAAAAATTTCAAAAGATTTCTTATATAACTTATTATCCTCTTGCATTTACTCTTGTACGAACAAATGTTTGTTTGAATTGCTCTCCTGTTTCTACGACAACGGATAATTCACTAAAATCAATCTACGTTTTGCTTTTATCTCGCGCATTTCCTTGAGGAATTCAGGGTAAAGAACATTCCACATGGCATTTTTACGCTCAGCCTCCTCATGAGTCAGGATGTAGACCATCCAGAGTCAATTCTTCATTCTCCTGTACGGTCTCGGATTTCTCTAATTCCATTGAATCGCGGATTCAATGTCCGGCTTGAGACCTTTAATTTGTACTAATTTTTGGTCTTTTTGAGCGGCAGCCTCTGTGGCATCCAGGTTGGATTTTTCTATGGATTCAGCAGTTTCCTCTTCTTCAAAGATATCTTTGCCGCGAGTCAGTTGCTTGTAGGCACCATGTTGTGAACGTTTGAGTTTCTTATCCAGTTGTGTGTCGATATTCATATGTAGTGCTTTCAATTCAGACTCACCGACCTCGATGATTTTTCAAATTATAGTTTCAAGGCAATCGGCATGTCCAGTAAAAGCTTCTCAAACAGTGACGTTCGCAATTGTCGATAAACAAGTAGGTCCCGTTAGTTGTAAATCTAAAAATAGAAAGCGTGATAATTCACAACAAGCTTTCTCATACCTCATTCATGGGGTGTTAAGGGAAATTAAGTTTGTTAGGGAACGAACGCTTTTGGAGCATAACCAAAACACCGAAAAATATAACTTTTTCTGTTGGCGCAGCAACGAAATGTAGTGTAAACAATGGCTTACTTCAATTTCCGTTTTCATTTTGGCCTACAAAAACGAAAATGGCCCGCGAGACTGTTGTGCAATGTATCGGCTTCACCAGTGCATTTAAACAAAATCAACACACACATTTACGGATTGCGCTATACAAATGTAATACTTATATGAAATTATTAATTCATATATCAACGTTGTATATAAGTGTTAATAATTATGATATGATGTTATTTGTTTGGAATCGATATACATATGTAAATATGTATGGATGAACTATACAGAAGCAGAACTGTCAAGGCCTTCCGCAGAAAAGTCATTCTGTAAAGAATTTCCCAATATTGAAAAATGTTTTTTTCTTCAAAATTTGGAACGTCGCTTATGACACATTCCCCATTAGTGTCATCGAGATAGTCAGACGAGTGCCTTACTAAATAAGGCAATATGGAAAAAATAACTGAACTATTACTTACAAATGCATATGCTTGATTATAGGCTTACAAATCATGAAATCCGCTACTGCGTTAGTACGTATGAATGTATGCACGTATGTATGATAACGTATTTGTGTGTTTGCATGACAAACAACGAAATGGCAAAAAAAATTCAAGAGTATCAATGAATAATTGCAAACAGTACAAATAAATAATTCATATGTGTATGAACAAACAATTAAAATGGCTAAATAAAAAAGAATAATTCATTTGAAATTGTTGTGTTATTACATATCATTTGTTTGCGCAGAATACTACATTGATTCGTTAACGCAATTGGACAAGTGAAATGAATCAGGTATTTAAGGCTGACAATTTTGTGGGGGGGGGGGGGGGGATAAGTCATTGGTTGTAATGAGAGGACTGAAAGTAAGAGATGTCAGCAAAGAGATAAAATTATTATTGAAATGATGTGTTTAGGATATATTTGGAGATGGTTTCAAAAGTGGTACAGTACTATCTAATAAATTTAGTGCAGCTAGGAACGTTGGAACAATAGAAAAAAATTAATAATATAAATTTAGGATAGTTGTGTGTGTTGTATAAAAATTTATTTGTATATATATATGTATAAATGAATCGTTTGTTTGGTCCCTTACCACTTGAAAACACCTGTACTATATTGGATACTTTCTTCTAAGGGTTTGCTACGCGACGGTGTAGAAACAAATATAAGTGGAAAATTACACTATGCGACAGTCAAAATCGGAATGGGATGAAACCAACGGGAAATGTTACACCGGCGTTTCGCTGGGTCACGTCTAGGAATCGAGATATATCGATTTGAAGTTAGTAACTATCATATAGGGGAAATTGTTACCTTTGGTGGTCTTTTTTTTAACATAAGTAGTTTGAACCCTTTCCGATCACTGACCCCTACCATTTGTCTCACAGTGTTATCAACTACTGGCGCTGAAGGCGGTGATAATGTGTTTATTAGTTTCACGTATAAGTAACATGAATAGTTAGATAAATATTACACATTCGTAAAGAACAACTCTAAATTCTATCTTAACCTTTATGTGAACGCCACCATACCTGGGTATGTTTTGCGTTTTCAAAACGCTGTAGTTCTGAACTGGATAATCGGATCGACTAGAAATTTCTTGCTATTCTACCCAAAACTGTTTTACGCAATAGTCCCAAGTTTGGTTAGGATTGGATCACCCGTTTAAAATATAAAAACCACTTACATAGTTGCACCCTTACGTCAACAGCATACATACCAGGGTATGTATAGTAAAATGCATGCAAATATGACGGTATAATTGAAAAGTATAGTTATTATGAGTTATTTTTGAGTGGACGACATTTATGTTGGCATCCTCTGGGTCATCGTCAGATTCCAAGAGGTCATCCTAATCTACTGCTACAGAGTTACAGAGTTACAGAGTTACAGAGTTGAAGTCTTTGTTGACAGTTGGACACGCCGATGGATGTTGTAGCCCCCTTGAGCTGAAGGCTTCTTTCGATCGTCGCTATTGTATACACGCAGAAAAATTGAGTCAAATCCATAGTTCACTCTCTCTTGTGTCTCTCCAAGTGGCAAAAGTGAATCACAATTAAATATAATGGTGGCATTTCTAGAGTCTCCTACCGCTTCAGAAACCTTAACTACTTTTCAGTCCCGTGTGGGTAGTTAAGGATTACTATATTGAAGAATTGCCAGGATCTCCATAGGGTCGGAGGGTTCAGCGGGAATCTTTGATATAGATCGTGGCATCTGTGGAACATCACCAAGATGCAGTTCTTCAAATCTCGTACTATCGCACACTCTCGCACTGACATAAAGGTTAATTTTTGAAATCTTTCGTGCATATGTTTGCGCGAGCATCGGACTTTACCGATAAGAGCCACATAAATCATATTAAGTAAAAATGGACCGGCAGTTGGCGCTGGATGGACTTATTTCGAACATTTATAGTTATGGTCCGATATTATTCAAATTCAACATGTATGTAAATTTTGACATGGAAAAATGTTCGTCAGGATCCAGTAGATGGCGTTTAGGTTATGTTACGCATAGTTTTTAAAACGTCTTTTATACATCACTCTTAATTGATTACATTGCGTACGAACATTTAAACATCATAAATATTGAGGAACAAAACTAGTTAATAATTTATATATGTAATATCTTCGTTAATTTTTTCACGTACTTACATAAATCAATAAGTTGCCGTGTGTTTGTTACCGATGTTCTCTATAATGCGAGAACTGATTTTGTTTATGGGAATTTCCCATGGAAGATGAAGTCACCACCAAGGTTTGTATGTATATACTTTTAGGTTAAGGTTAGGTCAATATGCTAGCCACGTTCAACACAGCTCACATGGGTCCTAGTACGAGTCCCGTTGTGATACTGTTATTTAATTTTCGTACCAAATATTCCTATTCTGTTCGGTGAACGTCGCTATCAAGCCATTTTGTTGCTCAGGTATTGTCTAGAAGTGTCCGATGAGCAATATTTTCATATATCAGGTCACCAAAAGCAGGACAGTGACATAGAAGATGCTCCGTGGTCTCCTCTTCTTTCTCGTCATTGCAGCTTCCACAAAAATGATTGTAGTTTCAAGCTCTTAGCGTGTTTACCAACCGGCCAGTGACCGGTTATTACAGCTTTGATGTTTCTCAGTTGGATTCTGGACAAGTTCAGCGCAAATCGTGTCCTCTGTGTATCCATTGTAGGTCAAATTTGTTTGATCGCCATGCAAGTGGGTTCTCTCATACATCTCTCCTTAACAATGAGGTTCAGTTTCCCCGCAATTAGATATTTATCCCATGTGAGAGGGATCCCAATGAGACCGTAAATTTCGCCCGAGTTCACGGTTGTGGTGGCCCTTGCCAACGTATCGGCCGTTTGGTTACCAATATGTCCCCATGTCCTGGAATCTATTTTAGGGTAACCGTCAAATGTCTCGCTATCTCCTCAAGAGACGACCGGCATTCTCGAACATTTCTTGAAGTGGTGTACGCGGTCTCCAGGGATCTGATAGCCGCTTCACTATCAGTAAGAATATGAATATTGCCGCCCAATATCCCACCATACTGAATTTTTTCTACGGCTTTTCTAACGGCCGCTACTTTTGGCTGAGCTATGCTACAATGGTCTGGTAGTCTGATTGATAGTTGCAAATTCAACTCCTCCAAAAAAATTCCACAGCCTGCTCTATTTTTAAATTTCGAACCGTTCGTGAATATCAAGATGACATCCACTCCAAAGTTTAGGGCATTATCATGGTGTAATCCATGGGACAGCTCACATTGATTAGGTCCAGAATTTTGGCATGGCTATAGTTCCTGTGCATCCATGCTTTTGTCATTGGGGTGTTCGCTGCTATTTTCCTCGCCTCAATGTCCGGGGGTAACGAGTAAGTTCCCCTGTTATCATCGTCGCCACCAGTCTCATAATGCGTTCGAATTTCAGCCTTTGCGACTCTCTACCTAGCGCCGGCCACCAGACTGCCGATCCGTAGAGTAAGATGGGTTTAATAACTGAGTCATATAACCAGTTCACATTTTTGGGGTAATTCCCCAATTGAGGCCAATTGCCCTTCTGCAGCAGTATAGGACCATTGCCTGACCTGGGTGTTCAGATTCCAATTCAGTTTACTGCCCACTATTAGCCCAATGTATTAGGCACTATCAGAGAGTGTAAATGCGACTCCATTTAATCTGGGTTTGGCAAATTGAGGGATTTTGTATATTCGTCTGAAAAACACAAGCTCAGTTTTACACGGGTTTACACCCAGCCCACAATCATGACACCATTTTAAAAGAAGTTTCAGCGCTGATTCAAGAAGCTCAGATAGTAGTTTAGGATCCTTGCCGGTAACTATTAGTGTCACGTCATCCGCATATGCGACGGTTGTGCAGCACATTATTTCCATCGTCCTCAGGAGTATTGATGTTGAGATTCCATAGTAGTGGAGAGAGTACTCCTCCTTGTGGTGTACCGCAAATCGCCACCTTGGAAATATTTGACACGCCCAGACTGGATCCAATGCGCCCAAAATTTCAGTAGTTTATCAGCTAAGGCGATGACCACTGGGTTAATCTCCAGTTGTAACATTGAGTCAATTGCAGATTCAGTTTAGACATTATTAAAAGCTCCCTCAATATCCAGGAAGGCAGCGGGAGCGTAGTCCTTGTAGTTCAGAGATCTTTCAATGAGGCTGGTTCGTGTAGGCATGCTGAGCCTTCGATAGGACTTCAGGTTTAAGAGCTGATTTGATATATGCATCAATTATTTTCTCCATAGTCTTAAGTAAGAAGGAAGATAGGCTAATTGGTCTAGAGAGCTAGCCCAAGGGCAACATGAGCGAGACAGCCGCACATGTATTCTCACACAATTGAACGAATGCTTGAGCATTCGTCCGACGCGGTTGTGTTGACGCTTGTTGTTAGCACGACAATAAAATAAATGCATTTTTTTGGTAAAAATTAATTCTTATATGTTAACTAGCGGACCCGGCGAACTTCGTCTCGCCCCAATTTTATGCCTTTAGATAAACTCAGTAGAGAATGTTTGATAAACAATGATTTTCGATTAGTTTTTCGCCTCAAAAACAAACAACGAAGGCGGTTCTCCAAAACTCGAAAAGGCAACGTTCAACTGATCGGACATAAAACAGGGAAATTCGAGATTAATCTCATATACTTCCAACGATTGGCATTGCGATTTATTGATTGTCGTCGGGGAATTGGAATGGATGATCAGTTGGAATTATCTAATTCGTAAGATAAGGACTTCCTCTTCTTTGAATTTGTTCTTTATGATCGTCTGAAATCACATTTTTTATCTGATTCTTGACGGACAACCGCGTACCATTGCACAATTTCGGTTGATTCAGATTCCGCAATATGATTATGATCGATCCCACCTTTATCTGTAAATTATGCGGCATATTAAGCGAGTGGAAAATTTGGTCGGATTTTTGGTCGCTTCATCCTTTACGGTCACGCTGTAAACAGATTTGTACGAATACAGTTTTCAAGCGATTTAACTCTCTAATTTGAAATTGTAGCTATTAATGTATTTATTCTTCTCTGCTAGTAACATACTGCCCGTAAATTAATCCAATCGAGATTTTTATAATTTTGTGCAATGTCATGAGTTACTTTTCCAACGATGTGAACTGGCAAAAATTTGCTGGGAACGATATCAATTCAGTCGAAACATCAACCCGAATTTGGCCATTGCCAAGCGCTGGCTGTTGTTTCGGGAATTCAGCAGAAGATGGGAGGTTCTGGAATGAGCCCCTAATTTTTTGGTCAATTACAACTTCTTGACGTTTTCAAGCATGGTTTTAGTAAATCAGCAGCATTAGACATTTTGAGCAAAATCATAGCCCCACCAAATCGTTTTAAATTCCCTCGTAAATCCTTTATCGTTCGGTCAACTACTTCCAAAGCTCATTTAGTCGTTATCGAGCATTCATCCGAAATGTTGATTGGCATTCGCCGTTGCGAAATTCTTGGTCATTGTATACTTTGGCTTTTCAACTGTGAGAAGATTCATCGACAGTTTCAAAGTGGAATTTGCAGTTCTAATGCCTTCCAACAATGTGACAGGTATGCCAGAGGATGCAGCGGCTAACGTTATTTGAGATCTTGACCAAATTGTTGACGGAATCAACAAAAAATGTCTTAGGTGTCCCATTTGGAGCATCGAGAAAGTAAATGCCTCCAGTTTCATCGTGAATCGTACACGTTCTTGTACTCGGTATTTAACAGCGGCACATTAGTTCGAACTCTTCCGATCAGCTCATCTAGATTATAGTCTTGCTCCCGTTAAAATTCGCGATCGAATGCATTTTGCATCGAACGATTTGACGCTGGCACTCCCAATGTCGGGTTCGACGGATTTTTTATTTAAATATTATTTTTCTCGTTACCAACCAACATTTAACCGAAAATTTTCCACCTAGACATCGTTCAAAACCATCAAATCATGTGAAAATTGCAAAATTTTGTCAATAAAAAAAAACACATTTTTTGGACTTTTCCGGAATTTTCCGAGTTTTTCCATAAGAATTTTCTATTTTTCCATTCGAAAAGCCATTCCGTAACAACTGCACACAAAATTCCATACAAAAAAACCAATTTTCGATTTTTCCACTTTCCCGACTTTTTCAAAGGATTTTCCCAAAATGATCTTGCATAAAACCCTCATACCAATTACGAACAATTTAATAAAAATTGGAAACAAAATGGGCCAGCCGTTCTCCCTTGATGAATTATTACACACTGTTTACACCGTTTTTATACATAAAGGTTTCACAATAAACCGATTTTTTCCAAGCAGCACAACGAATTTTCCACCTTTACGTCGTCTAAAATCATCAAATCAAGCGATACAATGAAAAATTTCGATGAAAAAATTCAAAATTTTCGAGTTATTTCAAGAATTTTCCGAGTTTTCCACGAAGAATTTTTCTATTTTTCCATTCGAAAAGTAATTTTGGAATGATTATCTGAAATTTTCACATTTACATCATTCAAAATTATCAAAACACAAAAAAATGTAAAATTTCGTCGAAAAAAAATTCAAATTTTTGGAATTTTTCCAGAATTTTCCAACCAAAATGTTCTGTTTTTTCAACCGAAAAGCCACTACGGAACAATTGCACACAAAAAGTTATACAAAAACTCAATTTGCGATGCAAAATGTGTCTGAAAAAATCTAAATTTTTCGAGTTTTTCCGGAATTTTCCGAGTTTTCCACCGAGAATTTTTCTATGTTTTCATTCGGAAAGTCATTTCGGAATAATTATCCAAAATTGTTCACTGTTACATCGTCCAAAATTATCATATCATACGATAATATGCAAAATTTCGTCGAACAACAAATTCAACTTTTTGAATATTTCCGGAATTTTCCGCATTTTTCAACAAAAATTTTCCATTTTTCTACTCGAAAAGCCATTCTGTAACAATTGCACACAAAATTCCATACAAAAAGGCAATTTGCGATTTTTCCAATTTTCCGACTTTTCCGCAAGATTTTCCCAAAATTTTCTTTCACATAAACCTGCTCCTGCCAATAACGAACAACTTGAAAAAAGTTTGAGCAAAATCGGCCCAGCCGTTCTCAATTGATGAATTACTATACATTTTTGCCACCATTTTTATATATATAGATGTACATTGCCATTAGAGTTTCTCTCCCGGGATTTCCCGGTCATTTTAAATTCCCGGTTTCCCGGGAAATTCGTCCGGGATTCCCGGGAAATTAAAACACCTGTGGCAGAGCAAATTTTAAAAGCTTTAAGAAGCGAATTGAAGAAAGAAGGGGCAAACGACTTTATACTTTAGTGAAGTATCTTAAAGATCCAACAGTATTTGATAAAAATACTAATAACTTATTTCAAACTGCTTCAAAACAAAATGTGATCGCGTATGCTGAACAACTTTATACTCGACTTTTTAAAGAAGACGTTATCGACGAAGTTCTGGAATCGGACGAAATTCCTATTTGTGACATTAGTATCGAAAGACCATTTAAGGATATTTTAACCGATCCCATAACAAGTAACAGACTATTAAATTACAAATTAACTTTTATTGTTTAACTAATATTTTTATATATACTTTAAAAGGTTTTTCGTTTGTTATGTTTTTGTTTGTAACGTTTTTGTTTTCCTTGCAGCTTGTACTATATAATCTCATACTGCAAAATTGAAAAAAATTAACATAGTTTTTCTTGTTTTTCTACTGCGCGAAAATTCCCGGGAATTCCCGGGAAAGACAAAAATATTTCCCGGTTTCCCGGGAAATGAAAAGTCCGGGAAAAAGAGAAACTCTAATTGCTATACGCTCGGCAGTAATATTTCCTGGATTTTTATATTATAATTTTGTTCATTGTTATGAAGAAAACTATACAACAATTTCCTTCACTACAGTGAGAGAGGGAAGAGAACAACTCACCAACAAAAACTTATATTGTGGTTGTATTGGGCTGCCGTTCACTGGTCTAAAATCCTTGGCTTTAGTGTGGGCTTGTTGGAATGTGCGACAGCTTCAGACAGGCTTTGAAAATTGTCAGAATCCAGGGCGTCAATACTTCGTTGTTCTTTTATAGATCCGGGGGAATAATTCTATCGGATCCCGGTGACTTAAAAGATTGGAAACTTTCGATTTTATGTCGGAAATACCAAAGTTATAGCTGACCGATTTTTCCATAAACTGGTAATCACTTTCCCGACAACCTGGGAAGTGTGCTTCCATCAGCACCTCCAGAGTTAGTGGACCATGTACCACCTGGTCTTTGTATGTACGATGGTATTATTGGATTCGAGGATAAAATTTTACGTAGCCGACTAGATTCCGAAAAGCTTTCTACATTACTGCAGAATTTTCTGCATGACTGCCTTTTTTCCCTCCTGATCAGGATCCTGTTAACTGCAGGCTGTACATAGTGAACATCTGTATTTGTGCGTATATGAATAATCTGGATCACTATTACCCTGGGCGAGTCGTTTGTTTGTCTTTCAGCACATTGGAAATCAGTTAAGGTTTATATTAGAATGGATGAATTTAAGTTCACGATGCATAGTTAAATCGGACTTGATCAGTTTCGTGGGTGGGCCACGACAACTCTCATAACTACCAAAGGGACAACTGGAGGATATTTAAATTTGGTCTGTTTAATTATATTGTAATAGCAGTAATACCATCCATACAAATGACCGAATTTATCCATCATAGTTTTAAATACATATCCTTTTTCAAGATCACTAAATTCAATCATATTTTAAATATGGACAATATCATCCGACCCCTTCCGGTACCTCCCATCCAATATGACCTATTATTGGAAATTTAATTTATCTTTCTTAACTTCTAAACGAAAAACTTGTAATAGTAGACAAATCTTCAGAAAGCTAAAGAAATAGTTTACATTAAACTATTGGCATTCATAACAATTTTGTACAAAATTTACCTGCTGTCGTCTATTAAATTTTATAAAAATATCTCGAATGTACACCACAATATATGATATGCGGCAAACATGAAAATTTAAAGAGCTTTTAATCAATGCCACATAACCAATACAACGTTCGACATTATACTATTGCTAACCACCTTAACTTAATGAATATTCAACAACATTTCCTGCTACAATAACAAGCCAACACCTTAGTAAACTATCTATTTATTTACTGAGGGGGAAAAATCTTGAAACTACTCGTACAAAGATGAAAATGTTACGAGCTGAAATGAAATCATATCGAATTGAAATGAAAGAAGAAGATACAATATTGTCAACTTTTAACAAAATCCTAATATGCATTTCACTTCCTCATTCAGATGGCACTGATGTGTGTGTGTGTGTTTGTGTTGCAGGCTGTCATTGTCTTGGCCACAGAGGTAAAACGAAAGGTGTTGTGGGCCTTTTATATAAATTAAAAGGGCTGCTGTTGTTTTTCATCTTATTTTTTCTAAAATGCATGATGTGGTTAAGATAACCAGTAACCAGTGCAACTAATGCCGAGTTTCTCTTCCAGAAAAATAAGCTAAGAAATTTGTTGGGTATATGCAGATGATGTGTTAGTATGGAGAGAACACTGTTATATCACTTTGACTCTGATCCAAAATGCGAAAACTACTAGCAAATTTTTAAATATTGGTGAAAATACATTAACATAACAAACATTCCATAAGAGTAGACTCAGCTATCGTGATCAATAAGATTTGACAAATGTATCCATGTATCGCCAGCTGAATATAGTACATGTAATGTATCTCTATCTCGTTTCGTTACGTGTCCATTTCGTTATTTGGAGAAATATCGGAAAAGGGCCTTTAAATGGGACTTTACAACATTCAAATTTCATGTTGTCGACAGCAACTTCGCAGTATAGTGACGAGTCTCAATCGGCATGTCTTCTAAAAACTTGTCAAGTTGCTGACTAATATAGAAATGTTTTTACTTACACAAAGCCCATTTCTCATTCATCGGCCAAGACAATTACTAAATTAAAGTAAGTTGCTCAATCTTTTTACGCAATGCATTAAATCAATAATATATGTTTGCCCTCCTGTTGTTGACTTTTTTTAGCACTTTAAAGCCAGATATTTTTTTATTTACTACATTAAACCATACTAAGTAGACTTAGTCACTGTAAAGGCCTATTTTGCAAATTCATTCTAATTTTTTCCCGCAGTACAAATTGTACGTGCACATTGGAATGTCGTGTAGAACTGTGTGAGTATATAAGGAGGAGGAATCATGTATATTCACAAATATGCCAGTAACGACGACAAGTGCATAAACATCCGTAAGATACAAAATAAAACTACAGAAAATACGAGTGCGATCTATAAAATTTTAGAAACTCAATTATAGCATATATTAATACATGTACCCTATACGAATTGTAACAGTTTTTACAGCTGCCATGCAGAAATACACCAACTTGGATGTAGATTCATACAAGACAAGAGATTTCGAGAGCTGGATGGACCAGGTGAAAGAGCTGTTATCTAAATTTGGTGAGACGAAAAAACCCAAGCGCTTGGATTGTTATGTACGCACGGCTACTGGTGGATAAATTGTGTGTGGCAGCTGCCAAATAAGATGAAGATGATCTGATTTTTGTGTGAAAGTTATTAGAAGTGTTGAAACTAAATGACCAAGTTTCAAAGGTTATGAAAGGCTCTTCAGTGCATCAACTTAAAGTTAAATGTACAAGGTTGAGTTGTCAATAGAGTGTTCAAATACCTCCTTTTTTTAAAAACCCGGTTTCCGAGTTGTTCGAAAAATTGATTTTTCAGAAAAATCGGATTTCGAATACAGCATTTAAAAGAAAACCGGTTTAACCGGTTTTTTCGGGTTTTTCCTAAAAAGTTAAAATAAAAATAAAATAAAATAATTTGGTTGAGGCGAATGCATTTTTTTACACTTACTTTTTAATACATTTTTGTAATCTCTTTCATTTTATTTTTAAAAGTAGTATTTTGGGAAAGGAATACATTTTTGGAATAGTTTTAATTTTGTTTTTTAATAGTATGCAATTTATGTGTTCAATTCTGAGTCTATTCTTCTGTGTCGTTTTTATAAAACTTGATACAGAAAACATGTGCTCACTAATTTTGGAAGTAGGATTTATTGACAAAAGCGCGTTTAGAAAGATGTTGAGCTTTTCTGTCCTTTTATTAAATCTATCGAAATAGTTGAAATTATCATATTGGCTTGTTGCATGGCAATTTGTTTTTACCGGTGGATTTTGGATGCTATTTATTGTTGTTTAAATCGTTGTAAAGACTACCATTAGGGGATCCCTCTACCTCACAATCTGAACTGTTGCTAGACTCTGTCGTTGTTGAGAGAATTGCAGGATAAAGTCTTTTAAAAAGTTCGTTCGCACATTCCATCATTTCCGCATTTTTATAATACTTTACACAGGATGAGCTTGTAGGATATTTTCCGCAGCTAAGATATATAATTGGGGTCAATGTTTGTATTCTCCTTTCCTTAAATCTTGCTATAATTTTGTCTCGTTGCTCCCGAGCATACATGGAGTCCATATTTTTGAGATGTTTCAGTAATAGAGTCACTGAATCATTTGATAATCTTTTAATTGCGAGCGCTAAAGGCTGTAGCCCTGAGCTCAAATCTCTCAAAATTTGTATTTCCTTTGAGGTGAATGGAGTTTCCCCTAAATCCAAAAGCGCATGGTTGACACATGGGTAAATTCTTAGAAACTATTCAATCATTGCAGATAAGGAGCTCCACATTTGTTTCACATCGAAAATGAGCCTTAGTTTTTTATTTTGCTCCTGGAAAACATAGCTCTGCAATTTTGCGATAATTTGAGACACGCTTTTAATGAGCTCGTATGATTTTTCGGTGATGTACAATAAAGCCATATGGCCTTATGTCCCATTCGATTGGAAAATAAGGCCATATGACATTATTACCACAAAAGGTGTGAAATAAAGCCATTATGGCTTTATTTCAACTTTGACAATATTTTGAATAAAATGTATCTAGTATTTTTGTTTTGCGCGCCTAGTCTAGTTGCATAACCAGCCTCGCTACTCTCTCTATCTCTGATTCTGTTAATAAGTCAATAAACATAGTGGTGTACTAGATAACACATTGCAGCGAGAGACGAATGCGGTGGTCGGCACGCCTCCCCCACTTCATCTTCTTCATAACGCTTTTTCATTGCTTTTAGTCGCATCTTTCATTGGAATGGCATTATTTCCACTTTAATCGGAAATTTAAAATGGTGTTATTGCGCAAACATGCTGGTAATAAAGTCATTTGGCATTCATCATTGTCATTATCATCGTCGTAAAATGATTTTTTTAAAGTAATTTGAAATTGAATTTTAAAATTTAACAAAGCTTCTAAATACATTCACGTTTATAAAACGTAAAATTTTTTTTTAAATAAATTTGAAATTGAATTTTAAAACTTTAAAAAGCTTCTAAAAATATTCTCGTTTACAAAATGTAAAAAGTTTTTTCTAAATTAAGTTCAAATTCAATTTTAAAATTTTACAAAGCTTCTTAAAACATTCTCGTTTATAAAATGTAAAAAGGTTTTTCTATTATAAATTAATTTGAAATTGAATTTTAAAACTTTAAAAAGTTTCTTAAAATATTCTCGTTTACAAAATGTAAAAAGTGTTTTGTAAATAAATTTCAAATTCAATTTGAAAGTTTTTACTTTAAACTCCTTTTAAAGTTGTTACAAAGCAAATTTAAAAAAACCGAGTACCCGAAGGAAAAAACTCGGTTAAACCGGTTATTCGAAAATGAAATTTTTGCAAAAACCGGCATACGGTTTTAAACAAAAAAACCGGATTACGGTTTTTCGGTTTCGGTTTTGAACACCCTAGTTGTCAATATACTCCCCCCATTTTCAATTTAGACCATGGCTTAAGATAAATTACAACTGATAAAATTGTATGTGAATCGCTTTACTTTTGCTCAAGTTTTACTGACTGTTTCACGATGTCGAACGTTAACGTTCGCTTGGGGTTTTTGCGTTAAACAGCTGAAATATGTATAGTAAATCAGCTGTTTATCGCATAAAAATAATCAAATTTTAACGTTCGGCATCGTGAAACAGGCAGTTAGTATTGTTGTTTTAAAATACCTGAGGTCTAACTCGGGGCGTCGGTTTAACTTGCTAAACTCAGAGTGATACTTGCCAATTGCACTTCAAGTCTAATCACAGAGCTCCGTATTCGTGGTACTACTGCGGAGTACCTCCACGTGGTGACCCCTGGAAACGTGCCATTGACATCGGTCAGAACATGGGTAACCGTGAGGGGCGAAACCTAAAAGCCAGGTACGTCGAAACAGAGTTAGCGGTATCCTGGTCAGGAAAAAAATGAGACGTGGTGCGCTGAACTTCCAACCCGCCACTGACGTTTGAACTATTCCAATGAAAAGTATAAAACAGACCCCAAATGAATTAGGGATGATTTGAGGATATGCATCTGGAATGTTAGAACACTGTATAGACCAGATGCGTCCATCACACTGGTGTAAGTTCTCGAAGAATACAAGGCAGACATAACCGCTTTGCAGGAAATCTGGTGAACGGGACACGGGTGCTCGCGCATAAAGACGTGCGACATCTACTATAGTAGACATGCGGACAAGCACGAGTTGGGATGTGGATTTGTGATTGGCAGGAGACTGCGACACCTAGTTTCAAGTTTCAACCCGGCGTGTGAACGTATAGCCACCATAAGAGTCAAAACAAAGTTATTCCACATAACACTTATATGTGTCCCTGCTCCGACAGAAGAGTGGTGAGGACAAAGACGAGTTCTACGAGAGCATAGAAAATGTATATGACCTTAGCCCAAGCCATGACATCAAAATTGTACTAGGTGATTTTAATGCTAAAATAAGCAGGGAGACCGCATTTGAGCCTACTATCGGCATCAGGCTGATTGATTCCTCTCCCTCAAGAAATATGGTAGTTACCAGCACTATATTCGACCATAAAAATATTCATAAGGCAACATGGTAATCTCCAGAGCAATTGACGAGGAATCAGATAGATCACGTGGAGTCGAGACACGCATCGATTGTTCTGGACGTACGAGTGATCACGGGTGCGAACATTGACTCCGATCACTACCTTACCGCAGTTAAGGTACGCACAAGGCTAAGCATGGCGAAAAACTGCGGACCACAGAGATCATGGACACCTACTCCAACTACCTTATTCAACTGCTAGGGAATGCTCCAATACCTTCTACCTGCAATATTACTTCGCAGTGGCAATATATAGTCGTCTCCATAGAGCGGACTGCGAGAAGCGTACTTGGGTACTCAAAGCCGTCTCAAGAAGATGCCTGATACGATAACGAATGTCGCAATGCCACGAGAGAGACGGATGCTGCAGGACGAAACTGTAGCCAATGGCAACGTAAGCTGTTCGTGAACGGCATAGAGAGAAGAGACGAGAGGAAACTCGTCTTTTTATACGAAAAAAGAAGGAGCTGAAGAAGAGACAGAATGAGTGCACAAATTTGCTCCGAAGTAGAGAGAAGGCCCAAAAATTCTTCTAGAGAGTTAAGGCGAGAATGCGCAGAATAAGAACAACAAAGCGACTGAAGTCGATGGTCTCCCTGCTGAATTGTTTAAGGCAAGCGGAGAGGAGTTGAACATCTGGCAAGAGGAGAGCATGCCCGAGGATTGGAGTCTCAGTGTGTTATGTCCCATATACAAGTAAGGAGATCGTAGTAAGCGTAAGAACTACCGTGGAATAAGCCTATTACCAATTGCGTACAAGTTCCTTTCGAGCATATTGTGTAAACGTCTGAAGCCAATTGTAGAAAAACTAATTGGACCATATCAGTGCGGCTTTAGACCTGATGAATCTACGACGGATCAAATATTCACCTTACAACAAATCCTGGAAAAAACTAATTAAAAGCAAATCGACACATACCACCTCTTTGTCGACTACAAAGCTGCCTTCGACTTTCCGACAAGCAATAGGCTCTATGAGGCCATGTCTGAGTTTTGTTTTTCCTGCAAAGCTAATTCAACTTTGCATATGTTCCTTGGAAAACACCAAATCCTCGGTTAAGATTGGTAAGGATCATTCTGAATTATTCAACACGGAAAGAGGTCTCAGGCAGGGTGATAGCTTGTCCTGTACACTATTTAATATAGTTATGGAGAAGGTGATGAGAAAGGCTGGTGTCAACATGTCTGGCATAATATTCCACAAGAGCCACATGCCACTAGCCTAGGCCGATGATATATACATCATTGGCCGAAATCTGCGGAATGTTACTGCAGTTTTCGCACCACTAGAAAGGGTGTCAGCAAAAATGGGTTTAGCGGTCAACGAGGGCAAAACGAAATAATGATTTCGACGAACAAAGTGTCTTTTCGATGGGGACGCACCGTCCACGTTGAAAATAATTGTCTCGAGGTAGTAAATGAATTTACCTACCTCGCATCTTCTGTTAATAAGAACAATAATGTCAGCCAAGAAATCAAACGGATATTAGTGCTCGCCTATAGATGTTTTTACGGACTTCGGCAGTACTTTAGTAACACCACCTTATCTCGAGATACGAAGAAACAGCTATACCAGGTGTTAATTTTACCCGTTCTGTTGTATGCTGCCGAATCGTGGGTGCTTACGACAAAGGACATACAAAACCTGGGAGTATTCGAGAGAAAAGTACTCCGAAAAATTAATGGACCTATCTTTTTCGACGGCGAGTTTCGCCACATAATGAACCGTGAGCTGTATGAGCTTTACCATGACATCAACGTAGCTAAAAGAGTCACAATCCAACGACTTCGATGGCAGAACCTGAAGGACGACGCAGAGCAGGGAGACCCAATCTTCGCTGGAAGGACCAATTGGTAGGCGACGTGACACTATCTGGCAGGACTAACTGGAGAACACACGCAGAAGACCGAAGCGTGTGGAAATCTCTTTCACTTCAGGCCTCAAATTTATGAACCAAGTTCGTGAGTTTTATTGGGCTACTTAAGTAAGTAAGTAATGAATATGGGCTATAACTGTTGACCCCTTCTGGTACCATACCATACCATACAAAATTACCTATTTTTAGAAAGTTAATATTTCTTCCATAAGTAATTTAAATTAAAAATAGGTTAACTCAAGACTTTTTTATAATCACAATATTTCGCGCTACCAACCACAATTTTCTCACCTTACCTCCGTTTTTATGATCAAACGCTTCTATCAAAACAACATTGACTATTGTAATTTCAAGTTTCCAGAAACTATTTCCGGTTTTGAATGTTTCCTCCTATCTATGTTCTGCTCTCTGTTATTCCTGCTGTTCCTGATGTTCGTGCCTCTGCTGCTGGGGTTCCTGTTGCCATTGTCTGCTTGTTGGTATTATGCCAAAGCTATTGGTAACGGTGTTCAATTTAAATAGTGCAGCTCTACTCATTGAATTACAGTTTGAATATCAACACAAGCAGGCATGAATATTCATATATGCATTTCTATTCGGCTAAGGCAAAGCATGTACTGGCATAAGTACGACTACGACGTATGTGCGGCGAGTACTACACATCCACAGATAATATATGCCTAGATCCATATGCATTTCCCTTGAAGATACATATACTTTTGGTATTTTCAGTAGAGAATGTAGAATTCCAAGTGTAGCACAAGAAAGCAACAGAAAAAAAATAACAGTTATGCATTCCCAATGCTACGAATAGAGGTATAGGCAGGCGTGTGTGTTAGAGATGTTGGCTTTTTTTTAAGATAATTGATACAAAAATTCGCAAATTGTGGTAGTTGTCGAGTGGAGGCAACGAAATATGGATGAATGTTGACGTATGAGTGAGCATGGTCTCTATTTATGACGCTCGGTTGTATTAGGAATTAACAAATTTAAATTTTACCTGTAAACGATTGGTACAGCGCTGGAATTTTATAAAACTCACTTAAAACTAACTTTCCCTTTACACCCCATGAATTAGGTATCGGGTAGCTGCCCGCGTTGTTATAATTTAAAACGCTTTCTATTTTTAGTTTCACAACTAACGCACCTACATGTTTATTGACGAATGCGAACGTCACTGTTAGTAGACATTCCGCTTAACTCGAGACTAAACTGCAAAGTCGCTGTTTATAGTCAATTTGAATTTCAACAACAATGTAATCAAATCAATTAAATATATTATTATTACGACAAATTCTCTATACAATCATTATTATATGCAACATTTTTAACAATCAAGCTACAAAATCAGTAAATGAATATACAAAAGCCATTGTTGGCTTAAATTTAATTAAAAAGTTAATTGTATTTACGATTTTTTTTTCTGTGTTCATATGAAGGAGTTTAACTACGCCTTTTCCATTCATTGAATAGAAAATCACATCTCACACAAAGAGTACTACTTTCAGGCAGGACAATCGTGTGCCGAGTCGTATAGTATTATTTTAAAATTTAATTATAAAAATTTCCTTGAAATTATTGCTGTTTCTTGTCAAAACAAGATAACGGTTTAAAACAATATACATGTTATTATTTTTACAATGTAAAAATAATAATTATAATGTTGTCGTTTCCAATAAAGTCAACATTTGATTGTCACTACAAAGCAACAATGTATGTGTGTGTGGATTTGTTGTAAAAGCAGTAAAAGCAACAAAGTGCATTAAAAGTATTTTATTACTGATGTAAAACATTCTACAATAAAAATGGTTTTTAATATTAAACCAAAAACAACAAAAAAACAAAAAAAAAAAACAACACGTACACGAAACAAATGGATAAATGTATCAAAGAAATGCTTTTAGCATTTTTATAGTTGTTCTTGTCATGGTTATTGTGCAAAAGCATACAAATTTATAAGTTACATCTTTTGTCTCTTGACTGAAAATATCAGAAAATTGGCAAAGAATGTAAAATACAAAATGTTATTTATTTGATGTTGACATCAATTTAGAGTTGTGGGTGGGCAAGGTAGACAAAATAAAATTTGACTAGGTGTTAACTGAGTATGAAGTGAGTTGAATGAATCAGTAATATTTTACGGACTAGAGAAAAAACTATGATCTAATGGTTGGGTGCCGTTAGGGATGTAAAGTGAATCTTGCATCTCAAGCCGATTCACAACCTCCTTTGTGGTGGCACTTGGGTAACGTTGTTCCTGATATTTTTTTTATCATAAATAGCGGCTTGTAGTGAGCGACGAACTCTTATGGTTGGGCTGGCCACCCGCCTTCAGGACCTTTACTGACTATGAAAACACGAGAAAGAAAAAGTAACGAACGAAACCCACCAAATGTTGACGACCCCCGCAAACGTAATATGGACCATGCTCTAAGGGTACACACCTGGAACGTCCGAAATCGTTATAGAGAAAGTGTCACTATACGACACAGCCGTGGCAAAATGGTTAGAACACGCGACTACTATGCGGGAGATCACAGGTTCAACTCCTGGCTCCAGTCATCTTAAAAAAAGAAAAATTTTCTTTCATTTTCTTCGCAGTATATGTGTCGAGTAATCGGCAGTCTAGTAAGATCTTCTCAAACAGTGACGTTTGCGTTCGTCGATAAACAAGTAGGTGCCGTTAGTTGTGGATCTAAAAATTGAAAGCGTGTTAATTCACAACAACGCGAGAAGCTATTCCCATACCTCATTCATGGAAAATTAATTTTTTTTTTTAAGTCACTATACGACTGGCGGATGTCCTTAAAAAATATAAGACTGACATCATCGCTGTCCAGGAGATGAGATGGACAGGACAATGATCCTCGCAAAATTGCGACATCTATTACAGTTGCCATGCCGAAACGCACGAATTCGAATTTTTAGTTGGCGAGAGACTCAGACATCTTGTCTCGCGATTCACTCCTGTTAGCGATCGAATAGCCACAATCCGCATCAAGGCGAAATATTTCAACATCATTTGTGATGTGTGGTCATGCCCCGACGGAAGATAAAGACGATGAGATTAAAGATGCATTTTACGACTGCCTAGATTAAACATACGACCACTGCCCTGGCCACGGCATTAAAATTGTTCTGGGGTACTGGAATTCAAAAATGGGTCCATCGATCGATAAATTCAGCCTGCATAGCGACACGTCAGACAACGGGTTTAGGCTGGTTAGCTTCGCAGCGGGAAGGAACATGGTAGTGAGGGGAACCAGATTCCAGCACAAAGATATCCACAAGGCAGCTTGGCTATCCCCGGATCAAAAAACCAAAAAACAAATTGATCATATGGGCATTGATGACAGTGTCATGGGCGAGCGTGTGATCCGTGGTGCTAATATTGGCTCGGATCATTACCTGGTTGCAGTCAGGTAATGAGCAGAGCGAAAAACACAAAGAAAGCTGGACATTGCGAAGCTGCAAACTCCAAAAAAAGCCACTGGCTACTCAAACTAGCTCTCCCACCTACTACGACATAACGCCTCTAATTCTGACGTTCCCGATACACAGTGTCAGCCATTCCATGGCATCCACCGCAACAACCGTGCTAGGATATGAATAACGGCGCCCAGACGAATCCTAGTACGATGAAGAATGTCGCATAGCGTCTGAGGAACAAAATGCTGCTTATAGGGTAACGCTACAGCCAAGTATAACCCGTGTTGTTAGGGAACGGCACAAGGGGACAGTAAAACAAACGAGGCAGCTATTTAAGCGAAAAAACCTCAGGTGAAGAAACTGAAGAACGAGGATATAGAGCGATGCAGGGATAGAGGAAAGGCCCGAAGTTATAACCAGAAAGTAAAGCAACAGGCTACGGTAATGGGCTCCCCTCCTGTAAGGACAAGGATGGAAACCTTTTTGCAGATACGCATAGTATGCTGCATATATGGAGAGAACACTTCGAACACACCAGAAGGCAGCGCACGTGAAGGTATCACCCCAATTGTCGACGACGGCTTAGAATGCCCACCAACAAGTCTAGCCGAGGTAGAAAAAGCGGCTGAAAAATATAAAAGCAGCCGGTGCCGACGAACTTTCGATGCCCGATGATTGGATTCCAGGCGTATTATGTCCTGTGCTGAAAAGAGGTGATCAAAGTGTGTGCTCCAACTACCGCGGGATCAGCCTTTTATCCATCGCATATAAAGTCCGGACGAGTGTGCTATGTGAAAGACTAAAGCCAGTGTTATCAAACCTGATCGGCCCTTATCAGTGTGACTTTAGACCTGGTAAATCAACAACTGACCAGATATTCACATTTCAGCAAATCCTGGAAAAGATCCAAGAGAGCCAGATTGACACGTACTTAATTTTCGTCGACGGGACCAGCCGTGGCACGTGACTACCATGCGGGAGGTTCAAACCTGGATCCAGTCATCTTAAAGTCATCTTAAAAAAAAAATGTTTCTTTCATTGTCGGCTCCCCTCGAATGTTGTTGACAGCATCTTCGCAGTATGAGCGTCGAGTCAATTGGCGTGTCTAGTAAGCGTGTCAGTGACGTTTGCATTTGTCGATAAACAAGTAGGTGCCGTTAGTTGTGAATCTAAAAATAGAAAGCGCGTTAATACCCAACAACGCGAGAAGCTATCCCATACCTCATTCATGAGGTACAAAGGGAAATTAAATTTTTCATTTTTTTTATAAAGCTGCCTTCGACAGCCCGATACGGCCGAAATAACTCAAAGCCATGGCTGTTTTTGGTATTCCAGCGAAGCTGATACGCCTTTGGTATACATAAGGAATCAGCGAAAAGGGGTATAATGGTGAACGAGGACAAAACGAAGTTATTAGTTTCAACGAACAAAGAATCTACTCGTTTAGGATACTGCGTGAACGTTGACAACTATAATTTCGAGGTGGTAGATAATTTTATCTACCTAGGCTCCGCCATCAACAAAACAAATAATGTCAGCCTTGAAATCGGAGAGTATCGGCGTCGTATGAATCATGAGCTGTACGAGCTGCACTCTGACATTGACGTGGTCAGATGCATTAAGGTGCAGCAGTTGCATTGGCTAGGTCATGTTGTACGTATGGACGAAAATACTCCAGCTCGAAAAGTCTTCGACAATGAACTCGATGGACAGCGCAGAAGAGGTTGTGACTTACTAGAGGAGAAGCGCAGAAGATCGAAATATTATAATATTTTTTTACTCGCGGTATAAAATCCTATAGGATTGCAAAGAAGTGCCAGCTATGTATGTGGGATGTGGGAATTGTTGCGGTTTTCTGAGGGTTTACCCTGCAGGGAATGGAACTAGATTAAAACTAGCTAAATTACTGTCCCTAAGAGTACAGAACTAGTTCCGCTTCTATCCCCTCGCAATGCGTTTAAGCATCTACTTTAACATTGACATGTCATTGGACGAGGTTAATTGTCCCCCATCTGCATTACCAACGTGCTTGTACTTTAGCTATTGCACAAGTAATAGCCACTTGACTAGTCAACAAGTCCCCACTGTGTGCCGTAAAGCAAAACAAAAACCAACAGGAGCCAAAAAGAACGGTATTTTTTCGTGGAATGTCCAAAAACACATTGTGATCGTGAGGGTGGGTTGCAGATCTACAACAGAATACACATGAAACCCGTTGAACTGTCCCCTCTATGCATTACCATAGGACTAGTGAAGTAGATAGGTGTTAATGAGCTAGTGCAATCGACAGCCCTGTAGTGGAAATTGTCACATCAAAAACTAGAGGGTATCTACTGTTACAAGACCAAACTGACCAAATCAAAATAACCTCCACCAAAATAGTTTTTATAAAAATATTTAAAAATATTACTACTCAAACTTTAGTCGCGTCCATAAACATATTTTAATAAAATATGCGGACAAATCAGTATATACCTGAACAAATTAAGATCACCAATAAAGGTACCATGCCTGAAATATTAGTCCTTATTCATAAACTGTCTTTTAATGTTTACTGAGCACACTGATAGTGCGTTAAAAGTGAACCATAGTTCAACTTTTAATACGCGGATAAACCTATGTATATAACCTATATATATAAAACTGTCGTATATAATCTGTAAAACATTTACCACCAAAGTCACGTACTTACTAATAAACCGTTTCAATAAATTTTGTTGTCGCCATTTAATGGTTAGTACCAACGGTACTGCGTTTTTCTGCAACATCGGCAATTCTCTACCTGGCTATAGGAAAAAAAATCTTACAACAGCATTTTAAGTATCATATTGAATTGAATGGTTAAGAAAAACTCTTTATAGACTTTATTAACTAATGGTCTCCGAAGAAATCCTTATACTGAATTTCTAATGTTATTTGTACTATCACTCCACAAAACCAATACAATCCAATGGAATCATAAACAGGGGAGAAAATCAATATGAAAGTATTCAATAACTACAAAAAAGGCAATAAATTAACTGAAATTTATCGGGCAAGAAAAAAAAACCAAACTGCAAATACTAAATGGAAGTAGTAAATGTCCTTTTCTTCCATTTGTTCCATTTTTTGTTCGCTTAGTGAAACTTTATTTTCTTTACTTCCGTTTTAGTATGCGTTTGGCTATATGATTTGCTATTATATTCGATTTCTTCTCTTAATGGTCAATGGTTTTTCTGTGAAGTTCTAGTTCTAGTTTTCTCTTGTAGCGACACTTATGGATACATTGCAATACAGGCAGACGACGATGGTCGAACGTTGAACGTAAAGATTATTGGGCGTTTTGTTGTTTCAAATTATTGCAACTTTAAGTGAAGATGACCAGCAAACATTTCAGATATTAATTAGGTAAAGTGTTGATACACTTACAAGAAATGGGAGGTAAAAAAATTAACTATTTACAAAAAGCGGAGTTGCCTAGTTATTAGTATTCACTAAATCCTTAAATTGCATTCAATTCGACAATGTGACATAATTGTCATCAAAATTATATTGTATGTTTATGTGTAAGATCCTTGAATACCGGACTTTAGTTTCAAAATTGTATAGAGTGTTATATTTTTTATAAAAAAAATCTCCACCAAGAATGTCACTACATCCTTAAAGCAAAAGACACTATCTTCAATTCAATATAATCCCAGACGACTACCATAGTTTTCCTGACATCTACAAACAATTCAATTTTATTTAGAAATAACACAACAGCCACAACTATGGCGTATTTATTTTCCAGCGTTTGGATAAACTAAACTGTACTAAAAAGGGCCATCTACCTATTTTGATTACAGAAAACGCCATTCTCTTAGTGGCGGCACGACATTAGCTTGATACGATTAAAACCCATTTGTTCGAAGTTAGTTTGATTCACTGACTAAACTCATATCCTAAAAATGTTGCTGGTCATCTGCACATACATGTGTGTGTGTGTGTGTGTACGTGTATTTGTATTGCGCTGTTTGCGTTTCCTATTCCATTTGCTGTAATCCTCTTTAGTGTTTTCGCCCTTTTTTTTGCCCAGTGTTCGTTCGGTTGGCCTTAAGCCAATTGCTTTAACTATATTTTGAAGGCAAAGACAAATATTTGTTCAACGTAGTTCACATGTATCGCGGAATGATGTTCACACCAGGGTTGGAAGAATTGCGAATTTATTAAATGACACCAAGACTCCAAAAAGTGTTACAAATTTTTCCCCTTTAGATATTAAATATGGATAGTACCACAGTGCAGCAAAATTTTTGAGGGCGGAATAATTTCTAAGTAACAATTTTGTAGAAAATTTTAATGTTCTTAAGTTTTACTTTAAGGTCCTTTTCTGACATTTCTCGAAATAAGGACGAAAATGACACGTCAGGAGTCAAGATAGAGAGTTAAAATGTTCCACAAAAGAAAACCCTCGTTAAATTGCATTGAAGACATCTGTTATCGAAAATTCAACAGTAGACTAGTTTTGGTCGCTGTTCACACAGAGACAAATTAATTAGAAAAGTTGGAAATATCGATTTTTGGTCTTAGAGAACCCAAAGTAAAGTGTTCCGAGAAACATTTTTGTAGAGCATTTATATGTTGTAAAATCCCATTCTAAAACACTACTCTGACTATTCTCAAAATAAGGATGAAAAGGACGAGTAAGGAGTCGAGATAAATTGTTAAAATGTTCCACTTAAATAATCCTCCATTAACTTCTTTGAAGTCATCTGATATCGAGAATGGACAAAAACAATAAAAAAAATAGTGTTATGTCAATAGCAGAACTGCTTTACTCACGTCAAAAACAATTTTAATATGTAGCTAATTTTTTTTTAATGTTCGTTAATTTGTATTGATTTTCTCGGAAAATTTATCTTAGGGGTCTTTTATCCGTCATACTAAAGGCCGTCGGTCCGGTACATAAAATCCATCAACATCTGTCCTTATAGTGAACGGTTGATGGTCTGCGTCTGTTTCCAGAGGAGCGACAGGTTTTCACGCCTGGCAGTGAGGCATAAAATGCAACCCCCTAGTTTTCATCCAAATGTCCGAAAAAACTTATGCCCTGCGTTTTCGGTCAATGGCTTCATACTCTCTAGAGACCCGACGTCGGTTTTAGGCTATAGTATGATGTCTGCTACTGAGACCTCGTCTAGAGGAGTAGTGGCGCCAGGCTCCGCTAGATCTGGTACGAGTGTGAGAAAAACCAAACCGACATAGCTATAAGGTAGTCTTCATTCAAGCTTGATACATAGCGGTTCTTCGAAGAAGTTTCCAAGGTCCTGATAGGATGTAATCCTGTCGAAACTCCTGCTTCATGTGCTGGTAACGCAACAAGGCTCCAGTTGGCCACCAATTCAGCGTTCGTAGTTCCTACAGCTGAGCAAGGATAAAAGGCGAAAAATAATTCCATTCTCTTCTGAGGCCTCGGCGTCAACGGCCTCAACTTCTACTACTATTCCGCCTAGGCACAAAAAAACTTCCAGAAGGGTCTTCATTACCAGGTGTTCTGCCTTTAAAATAATTAGTCAGCTCGGTGACAAACCGGTCGAGGATTTTAATAGCAGCGTAACTCCTTTGGAGAATGACAAAACTAAACGGATGTTATCTGATGTAGAGTTTTAATGGCAGCGGTCTGAGAACTCTACCCTTCTGAAATCCGAAATATTCAAATTTAATGCTGCACGGGCACTACAAAGATCGTATAACGATGTTGCTAAAGACCACCTTATCTGGGCGATCATATACCGTAATAATAGCGACGGCACCATTTCCCCAAAAAAACTGGAAATCAGTTGTCGTTTCTCTTACTGTAGCGTTCGCGAGCGATCCGGGCCACTGCCGCAGTGTGATGATGTGAGCTGGTTTTAGGGATACATCAAACTCGTTGCATGTGCAAATGAACGCTCAGCGCAACTGTAAAAGGAGGCTATTGAATCAGTCAGAGAGGTTTGGCCTGGTGCGAGATTTTAAGCAAAACATCTTGCTGATGTTCCAGAGAGGCCACGATCTATTGCCAAGATTCCCGCTGAACTCTCTCACCCTATGGTAATCCTCTCAATTCTTCAATATAGAAATCATTATCTACACATACAGGACTTTAAAGTAATTAACGGTACTGAAGCGATCGAAGACTCCACTTAGAGAGATACAAGGGAGATCGTTCTATGGATTTAACTCCACCTTCCTGCGTGTATAAAAAAGCGACGATCGAAAGAAGCCTTGAACACAAGGGGGCTCCAACATCGGCGACGATAAAATGTCGTGTTCATCTTTCAACGAAGACTCTAACTCGGTAACTCGGCAGCAGCAGATAAGGACGACTTCTTGAAATCTGGGGACGACCCAAAGGACGCCAACGTAACTGACGCCTACTCAAAATTAACTCAAAATAAACTTGTAAACATGTTTGCAAGCATATTACTATACATACGCAGGTATGTATGCTGTTGACGTAAAGGTGCAACTTTGTAAGTGGACTTTATCTTCCAAACGAGTGATCCAATCCTTATTAAACTTGGAACTATTGCGTAAAACAGTTTTGGCTAGGATATCAAGAAAGTCGATGCGATTATCCAGTTTAGAGATACAGCGTTTTGAGAACGCAAAACATACCCAGGTATGTTGCAGTTGACATAAAGGCTAAATTGAAAACTTTACCGGGCCATCAAAAAAAATTAGACCTAGGGTAAATTTGTCCTCCGGAAATGTTCATGTAATTACTAGCGTAATGAATGGATAATTATTTTTCGGAAATTTATAAAATGCTCGACCGAAATATTGTCTCTTGGTGTAAAAACTACATTATGGAACTTTAAGTAATATCAGACAACTTTTTCCCATGCCCCAAAGAGGTCAAAGGCCTGGTTTTTAGTAAATCCAATAATTTTTACTAATGTTCAGTTAAGGAATTATATTTTTTCTCGCATATATGTAATAGTAAACTAAAGAAGTGTGCACCCGCGCCTCGGCTTTTTTTACATACCTGGTTCCAAATTGTCTGGTTATATCTCTACTATACTGTGAAATTTTCAGGACGATCAGACTATTATTATAGCTGTTATTTTCTTCTAAATGGGGCGTGGCACATTCGACACTGGCTGAAATTCATACTGTACCAGCCACACATGCCAGATATCATCTTTATACCCTTTTTTTATCACAGGATACAACCGTTTGAAGTTTCAAGATTTATACCACGCCCACTGTTCTGATATCGTCCATTTTTTGTTGGATCATGAGCAATATATAGAATATATATATAAATAAAACAACAATATTCCGCTCGAACATACAAAATCCAAAGTTGAATTTTCGCTGTCACCCTAATGATTACCAAAGGCTTTCATTTTGTTAAAGAAGGAATTGGAGAAATTAAGGAATTAATATTAAAAAAAAAATGCAGTTTAGTTTATTTTCAGATATTTCCCACTTCTATATATTTCTCTCCATAATTACATTTATTTTTTTCCAACGACAGTAAAAAGAGAAAAAGAAAAAAGACCTTGATGACATGACGTTTGTATGCCCAAGAAGTCCTTGTTGCATGCCTGCTTATAGAAGTCCCTGGATTTTTCGCCACTGGGAGTGTAATAACAGTATTACCTCAAAGTTATTATGAATTAAATTTCCTATTAATTAATAACACACTGTGACAAAATAGAAACAATTTAAGGAACTTGGAGAGTACAACATGACCCAGTATACCAAAGTTTCCTAACACCCTCAAAATCTTGAGAGGGATCTTTCCTCACTTATAAGATTATAACTCAGTCAATTCTTAACCGAGTTTTGGTATCTTAACAGTTTTGGAAAGAGGAATCTTAGACATTTTCAACGATATAGTTGTGAAATCACTAAGATATAGTTGGGATCTCACCTTAAAATGGGTGGAAACCATATGAAAGTGCAGTTATCTCCTAAACTCAGTGTCCAATTACAAAAAGAAGCATAACTTGTTACCACCCTACAATAGTTGGGAAAGCATTAAGGAATTCATTGGGAGCTCAACTTAAAATGGGTGGGAAGTTATCGATGTTCATATGGAAAACTTTAAGTCCCGTTAATTCCTAAACTATGCGTTCAATTGCCAAACGAATTTTAATTTGTGAAAGTTGAATTATAACTAAAGTACAGTTGGGATCTCACCTAGTACCTTTATCTCCTTAACTAATTGCAAAAATTAGGTTAATTTGTGATCATATCGATCATATCATTTTAACTTAGCTAGTGTAACATGTAAGTTTTACAGCAAAAACGTTTAAAGTTTGTGACTTATATGGATATTTCCTGGCGATGCGGACACGTTTTTTTTCTTATTTTGTAGTTTTCTCGAAAAGTTGAAATATTTTGAAGATTATGTTCATATTAAAAAATTTAGATTTTGGGCAGTACTATAATGTTCTATTAATGAAACTTTACTTAAAATGTTGTATTCAAAATTATGACAAACACAAAGTGCGTTACGGACACACACAAATTTCTTATGTGGATAGTATATTCTTTTTTGTGGAATAAATAAGACATATTAAGGTTTTATAAATTACTTACTTCACATTTAAAATACTTTTACCTTTGATGGTACTTCAGTCTAAATGTGTGTTGCGGACACACGTTTCGGACACACACAAAGTTCTATGGTTAAAACAGGGTGACAAAAAATTCAAAACCTGGGAAATTATACTACTTTTCTGGTAGGTGCTGCTGAGCACTACAAGAATCTGTTTTCAAATTACGCAAAAACTCCAAAATCTTGAGTTACGGGTAAAAAACCGATTTTTCGAACATTTACACACATATAAGCCAGTAGGGCGGATAAATATGAACCGATTTTAAGTTTCTCAGCGGATTTGGAAAGAAGAGACTTTACAAGATGTATATATAATTACAAAAACAAAAAGTAAAAAATATAGCAATTTTTTGCTATGAAATCGTCCGTCCTTCCGCTGGAAATATCCATATATATTCCACTTATATCTTCGTCCGTGATTCATGTGCTCCATATTCCATTTTGATAGTTTTGGGTTCATGATACTTATCCGGTGTTACTGATACCAAATTTTTCAAATCTGCAATTCGGTTTAAGCTATCTCTTATAGAAATTGAGATATATTGTGTACATTTAACTCTATATCGCTTTGCTCTATGTTATTGGAAAAAGCTACTTTTTGAATAAAACTGAAACCGGATTTTTTAAAAAAGCAAGAATTAGAACGCTATAAATACTATACATTAGCAATATTTCCACTTTTTTTAATTTTAGAACTAGTTTAATGACGCATTCCCACTTAACCAATTTCAGAAGAGATACTTTTACACAATCGTCAACTATTTTGTCAAGATATTTTACATATTTACATACATATTTGTAATTTCAGAATAAAGTACTAAATAAGCTACCAAACAACTAAATTTTCCCATCCCTAATTCTCAGGTCCTGGCACATTCCTTGCTTACCATATTAGGTGACGCCAAGTGCTCTCTCCCTATCTCTCCCTTTCTTACACTCATTCTCGTTGGAACACAATTTATTTCAATTTTCAAAAAAAGAAATCACACCACAGACTCTTAAACCAAAACTGCAATTGAATATTTGTACTCGTAATGTATGAAAATGATTTATATTGATACATTAATGTTGGACCATTTACTCTGGTTGGTCTACACGGTAACATTTTCCATTCCTAGGAGAACTTTTTTAAGCAAACATATGTGTGTATATGTGTGTGTGTCTTATTTTCTAGTGACTGTTCAGATATTTTGTTGAAACGTTCCCAGTCGAATAATTTGAATGTAAGGCGGAAGTAATAGAAAAATTCCACAGAATATTAATGTGTAACAATATTTATGAGATTATTGCAAATGTTTTCAAATTATTCATACGTTATGTTCGTGGAGGGAGGATAGATTAGGCAGAAATTGATAAGATGACAAATTAAAAGTGATAACTTATGGGATTTAAGGCAACACAAAATTATTATACGCAAAGGGCAGACTTGGTCTTTTGTATTCTGTTTATGAAAATGAGTTTCGAGCAATTTATTCATTATGTGGTTTTAACTTCTAACAATAATTTAAATACCATCAAATCAACGCAGGGCAACACGAATATTGTTCTTTATCCATTTGCTCAGCCGGTACCTCAGAAAATAACTAACATATAGCAGTTTTACTTAATAAGGCATACTTCAATATTACATTATACGTAACATATGATAAGTACCACGCCATAGGCCGCTTTAATACGTAGGACCAATACACACATAGTGTTTTACATAAGACACCGCGAAGTATTTATTAATTGCTGTCATTTGTAATGGCCGTGGAACACTATGTGGCTATTTTCAATTATTTCAACAGTTAAAGTTTATTCAAAAAATTATGCTAAATTATTCTTTTAGTCCAACAGCAGTATGGAACTGCAATGGGTTCGTGAAGACAACTACTCAACTTTTCACATTTTCTTGTATTACTTTAATGAAACACTCCACCCACTAAACTGTACCGTATATATATCAAAAACTTTACTTTAGGATGCCACAAATACACACCGCCATAAGAGTATTTAATTGTTGTTTTACCCACAGAGAATATAGTTACATGAGAGATGTATCATATATGTGAATGTATCATTGCATTAGTGTCCGTGTGTTTGCGGTAATTGAGTGTATGAAATGCTAGGATGGTCCATCCATCCGACCATACGAACGAGAATATTGAACACAACACAGTTACCGTGATACAGTGTGGAGTGAGAGCGAATAAGAAATTTATGACTGCTTAATTACAAATACATACAATACACAAAGAAGTTTATGAGTCAGTCTGTCTGTTGATATTGGTGGGAACACTGTTTTTACGCACACAAGTACCTATGTATAACAAATCATTTATGGTCTGAATGAACTCGTCTAGTTTAAGCTCATTTGCTATGTTTTGGTCGAGACAACAGACAAAACATAACACGGAGTGCACTACTAATATGTTAGTCAAAGAGAAATTTTGGTATTTTGATAGTACTTAAGGACAGTGCGGTAGCTGAATATTGTTGTCAAACAGAAGGTTTAAAAACAATACATCAACTGGTGACTGTGAACTTTTTTCCGATAGTCACTTTGTTTCCTTATACTTACTTACTTAAGTGGCCGAGTACAACTTACGAACGTGGTTCATAAATTAGAGGCCTGAAGTATTAAAGAATTCCATACGCCTCCGTCTTCTACATGCGCTCTCCAGTTAGTCCTACCAGATGGTAGCACGTCGCCAACCACTTGGTCCTTTTAACGAAGTTTGGGTATCCCTGCTCTGCGCCGTCCTTCTGGTTTGTTTTCAAAAACCTTTCTCGCTCGAGCATTTACATCTACTCTAGCGATATGTCCTAGCCATTGAAGACGATGGATTCTGACTCTTTTAGTTACGTCGGTGTCGTGGTAAATCTCATATAGCTCATGGTTCTTTCGATGGCGAAACACACCGTCGACACAGATAGTTCCATGTATTTTTCGGAGTACTTTTCTCTCGAATACTCCTAGGTTTTGAATGTCCGTTGTCGTAAGCACCCACGATTAGGCAGTATACGACAGAACGGATAAAATTAACTCCAGGTATAGCTGTTTCTTCGTATCTCGAGATAAGGTCGTGTTAATAAAGTGCTGCCAAAGTCCGAAAAACGTCTATAGGCGAGCACTATTATCCGTTTGATTTCTTGGCTGACATTATTATTCTTGTTAAAGGAAGATGCGAGGTAGGTAAATTCATTTACTACATCGAAACAATTATTTTCAACGTTGATGGTGCGTCCCCATCAAGAGGACTCTTTTTTGACTCCTTTTCTAGTGATGAGAAAACTGCAGTAACATCCCGCAGATTTCGGCCAATGATGTCAACATCATCGACATAGGCTAGTGGCATGGGGTTCTTGTGGAATATTGTGCCAGACATGTTGACACCAGCCTTTCTCGTCACCTTCTCCATCACTCTATTAATAGTATGCAGGACACGCTATCGCCCTGCCTGATACCTTTTTCCATATTGAATGGTTTAGAGTGATCTTTGCCAATCTTAATAGAGGATTTGGTGATTTCCAAGGTACATCTGCCAAATCGAATTAGTTTCGCAGGAATACCAATCTCAGACATGGCTTCATATACCCTATTCCTTATCGGAGAGACGAAGGCAGCTTTGTGGTCGACCTGGTGTCGATCTGATTTTCCTGATTTTTTTCCAGGATTTGTCGTGAAGTGAATATTTGATCGGTCGTAGATTTACCAGGCCTTAACCCGCACTGATAAATTCCAATTAGTTTTTCTACAATTGGCATTAGACGTTCACACAATATGCTCGAAAGGACCCTGGACGCAATTGGCAATAGGCTTATTCAACGGTGGTTCTTACGCTCACTACGATCTCCTTTCTTGTATATAGGACAAAAAAGCCTGATACAGCAATCCTCGGGCATGCTCTCCTCTAGCCAGATGTTCTTCATGAGCTGATACATGCTCCTTATCAGCTCCTCCTCACCTGCCTTAAACAATTCAGCCGTGAGACCATCGGCTCTAGCCGCTTTGTTATTTTTAAGGCGGGATATTGTCACACGTATATCACTCTGGCTCGGAGGTGGACCGTTAATACCATGGTCACGGATTGGAGCAGGGTCTTCTGGAGTGGTGTCCGTATCCAGTAAATTTATGAAATGTTCTCTCCATATCTTCAGAACGTTATTCGGGTCCGTCACTAGCTGGCTGTCGCTGTCCTTGCAGGAAGGCAACCCTGTTTCACGCATTTTCGCATTAACTTTCGTGTAGAATTTTCGGGCTGCCCCTCTACTTCAGAGAAACTCTATGCACTCATCCTGTCTCTCCTTCTGCTCATTCTTTTCCCGTTCTTCGTCTCTTCTCCTTTCTCGTATCTCCTCCCTGTGCCGTTCACGAACGGCTCGCGTTGCCAGTTTCGTCCTGTATGCAGCATATGTCTCTTTCGTGGCATTGCGACATTCATTATCGTACCGGGCATCTTCTTTAGACGAATTTGTGTATCCAAGTACGCATCTCGCAGTCCGTTCTATGGAGTCGGCTATATATTTCCACTGCGAGGTTATATTATCAGGGGTTGGAGCATTCCGCAGCAGTTGAGTTAGATGGTCGGAAAAGGCGTCCGATACCTCTGTGGTCCGCAGTTTACCGATGTCCAGCTTTCGTTGTGCCTGGTTACGTACGTTTTTCGCCATGCTTAGCCTTGTGCGTACCTTAACTGCGATAAGGAAGTGATCGGAGTCAATATTCGCGCCCCTGATCACTCGTACGTCCAGAACACCCGATGCGTGCCTTCCATCGATTACCACGTGATGTATCTGACTCTTCGTCACTTGATCTGGAGATAGCCATGTTGCCTTATGAATATTTCTATGGTCAAATCTAGTGCTGCTAACTACCATATTTCTTGCCGCAGAGAAATCAATCAGTCCAATGCCATTGTTCGAAGTTTCGGTGTGCAGACTGAATTTTCCGATGGTAGGCTCAAATGCGGTCTCCCTGCCTATTTTAGCATTAAAATCGCCTAGTACAATTTTAATGTCATGGCTGGGGCTACGGTCATATACATTTTGTAGGCTCTCGTAGAACTCGTCTTTGTCCTCATCGCTTTTCTCTTCTGTCGAAGCATGGGCACATATAAGTGTTATGCGGAAAAACTTTGTTTTGACTCTTATGATGACTATTCGTCGACACACCGGGTTAAACCTTGCCAACCGCAAATCCACATCCAAACTCGTGCTTGTCCGCATGGCCACTATAGTAGATGTCGCACGACTTCATGCGTGAGCACCCGTGTCCCGTCCACTGCATTTTCTGTAAAGCGGTTATGTCAGCCTTGTATTCTTCGAGGACTTCCGCCAGTTGGATGGAGGCAACTGGTCTATGCAGTGTTCCTACATTCCAGGTGCATATCCTCAAATAATGGTCCTTAATTCGTTTGCGGTGGTCGGCAACATTTTGGGGGGTCTGTTTTATTATTTTCTTAATTCTTTTCATTGCAATAGTTCAAACGTCAGTAGGGGGTTCCAAGACCAACGCACCACGTCGCAGTTTTCTCCTCCTGCCAGGATTTTATTACAGCCGCCCATTCTGGGACAGACGCTGAACAGTGTACCGCTCACTCTGAGCCGACGTGCCTGGGTTTTAGGTTGCGCCTCTGTCAATGGCACGCTTCCAGGCGTCACCACTTGGAGGTACTCCGTTCGCAGTAGTACCACGAATATGGAGCTCTGTGAGTAAACTTGAATTGTAATTGGCAAGGATCACTTTGTGCTTACTAAGTTAAACCGATCAGAAGCTTTACCTTACACCACACTCCCAACATTTCCTCTAGTAGCAAAAATAAAGAAATATTCTATTTAATACACAAGTTTTTTTGTTGTGACTTAATTTTATGGGACAGAGAAAATTTTAATGTTCTAAAGCCCCATTTTAAGGCCATTTTCTGACTTTTCTCGTAGTAAGGACGAAAAGGACTCGTAAGGTGTCAAGAAGGTAAGTTAAAATATTCCACAAAAAAATCATCGTTCCATATCAATGCAGCCATCTGATATCGAAAATGTACTAAAACAATAAGAAACATAGAAACCCTGACAAGTTTAGGTCGCTGGTCATACAGTGCTTTGAAAAGTAACAAAATCATAAGTAAAAGTTCGACATATAGATATTTGGTCTAAGAGAATCCCAAGTTAAGTGTTTTGAGAAACATTTTGAATGTTCTAAAGTCCCATCGTCGTTTTCTAACTTTTCTCGACCAAAGGACGAAAAGGACTGGTAATGAGTCGAGATAAAGTTTTTAGTATGTACAATATATGTTGCGAATTTGTTGTCGTTGGGGGTTCTAAAACCGTTTCACAACCTCCCTGTGGTTGCAACGTTCTTTAGTAATATTTTTGCACACGGGTAGCAGTTAACATTAAGTGACAAACCGTGATAGTTAGACCGGCCGAACGCCATACAAGTGATATAATGACAAAGCCTTCTTTCCGCCTTCAAAAATAAACACTGAAGTAGGAAATGGTATCCGTCAAAAATAAACATAAATGGAAAAAAATCAAAAAAATACTACAACAATTTGTGTGTAATTAAACAGAACTGCTATTAATGCTATATTTGTCAAGCATACTTTGCTACGCCCTTGTTTTTCCACATGCTCTACAAAAAAAATCTGCTATTGAAATACAGGGGCTGTGTTTCATTTAGTCTTGACCTCGGCAACATTAAGGGGCGATGCAAACCGTTCGACATTCCTGGCAATCTGTTTGTTTCTTTATCGTCATTTGCCTAAATGAGGAAAAAATCGTTTGTTTCCTTTTTGTCAGTTTGACAATTAGTTAATTGCTTTTGGTTTTACGACCTTTCGTCGGTCCACAATACAATGCATACAAGTTTCTGCTAAGGGGGTTTCTCTCCTATATACTGTATCATACATTTAGACTGTACCATCTGGAGTAGTATTAGTGTCAATTTGATATGCCTGTTATCAAAGAAATACTATTTTCAAATAATAAAAATCAAGTCAAACGGAAGAATTTAATTTTTGCTTTCTTGACACTTGCAATGAGGCGGGTGCTGCTTGTAATTTATGTTAAGTAAAATTTTATTGATGTTATTTTATCGGGTTGAAAAGAAGAAACAATTAAGATGCGGTCGTGCTGGAATGGTAAAATTGAAGTTAATTAATTTCCTCTTAATTGCTTTTTATATTGTAATTGCAAATTGTTTTTGTGGTTTAGTTATCGATTAACAATAAAAGTAACTTTACACACTACGATGATTTTTAATGTAAGTGTGTGTGTGGTTGTGCGACTGCAAGATTTTAATTGAATTGTAAATCACATTGGGTGTGCTTAGATTATTTTTTTATGGTATGGAAGTTCATAATAGATATATTGAATATTAGAGAAATTTGAGATAGATGGTCTTGATTTATATGGACTAAAGTGACAAACTTAAGATTGCGCAAGTCCATTTGCATACTATCACAGAAAGCGTTTTAATTCACAACAACCCGATAAGCTATCCCATACCTTATTCATGGGGTATAAAGGGAAATTAAGTTTTTTTTTAATTTTGCAAAAATATTGTTTTTTGTATGAGAGATACCAGAAGGTTTCAAGCGATATAGTCTATATTCACAATTTTTTTACAATTTGACTGAATTCAGTGTACTTACCAAAAAGTTATGTATGTAAAACTATGATGTTGAATTTGGTCATTTGTATGGGAGGCATAGGTTACAGTTTTCCTAGGGTTTGTCTACTAATACTATGTAATTAAACCGATTCATTCAAATATCCACCAGTTGTCCGTTTAGAAGTTATGACAGAAATATTAATTATTTGTATGGGAGGTATCAAAAGTGGTGCAGCTTTTCTGCCCATTGACAATCATATTACTTTAAATTGTATACATAAGCTTTCGTGTATATGTATTAGGGCGGCAGCGAAATGTATGTATACATACTTAATTTCCCTTTGCACCCCATGAATGAGGTATGGGATAGCTTCTCGCGTTGTTGTGAATTAACACGCTTTCAATTTTTAGATTCACAACTAACGGCACCTACTTGTTTATCGACGAATGCGAACGTCACTGTTTGAGAAGCTTCTACTAGACACGCCGATTGACTCGACACTTACTGCGAAGTTGCTGTCAACAACATTCGAGGAGAGCCGACAATGAAAGAACAATTTTTTTTTTTTTTTAAAGATGTCTGGAGCCAGTTTTGAACCTGCGATCTCCCGCTTAGTAGTCGCGTGTTCCAACCACTATGCCACGGCCGGTCACAAATATATGTATAGCTTGATGTAAAATTAAGGAACTCGATTAAGGAATTGTATTACATATTTATTTGTAAATATGTTATAATCAAATATTAAATTTTTTTGCCAACTTGGTTTCAATTTGCCTTATTATATCTCTACTATACTGTGAAATTTTCAGGAATATCAAAGATTATCTTTTAAATGGGTCGTGCCACAACCCACTTCCACCCTGGCTGTAATAGACGCTGTAACAACAACACATCTATATACCTCTTGTAGTTCATGAGATAAAGCCGTTTAAAGTTTTATACCACGCCCACTCTGTCCTCCAGATATTATAATTATTATTAGCCTTAAAAACAACTTGACAACATATACATTTATATCTTAGTGTCTAAGTCAGAGGCCGAAATGATAAGAGATTTCCATTCGCTTCGATCTTGTGCGCACCGTCTCCAGTCAGTTCTACCAAGCAGCGTCAGTGATTCCTCCACCTAGTCCTTCCAAAGTAGTCGCGGTCCCGCTTTTTGCGCCGTCCTTCAAGGTCTTGATAAAATACCTTTCGCGTTGGAGTCTTCATCCATCCTCACGAAATGGCTTAGCGAGTGTAATCGTTGCACTCTGATTTGCTTGACCACATCAATGTCGTGGTATAACTCGTATAGCTAGTGGTTCATCCAAATCCTTAACTCTGCGTTTACGCAAATATGTCCATCTATTTTGCAGATGCAGATGAACTGCATCCGCCCAAATTCGGAGGCATACAACAGGACCGGTAAAATTGGTACATAATAAAGTTGGACTTTGATGGTTCAAGATAGAGTGGTGTTTATGAAGTGTACACGTAGCCCAATGAAACACCTGTAGGCAAGCACAATCCTCCGTTTTATTTCTAGGCTGACTCTGTTGTTTATGTCCATGGCGGCTTTGAGGTAGATGAATTCAGCCACAGTCCGCCCGATAATGTCGCTATCATTAGCATATGCGAGCAACATGTGGCTCTTATTAAATATGGTGCCAGACATGTTTACCGCTGCTTTACTTAACAACTTCTCCTACACTACGTTGAACAGTATGCACACCAAACCATCACCCTGTCTAAGACCCCTCGTCGAACCGAAATGCAGATCGTTACCAATCCGAACAGAGGATTTGGTATTCGTAAGGGTACACCGTCAGAAACGCATTATCTTCGCAGGGATACCGAACTCAGACATGGCTTCATATAGTCGATGCCTGATGGGACTATCGAAGACAGTTTTGTAATCGACAAAGAGGTGGTAACAGTCGATTTGCTTCTCATGGGTATTCTCGTAGTGTAAATATGTGATGCGCCTTCTAGAAGCTAAATACTCTCTATGAGCTGTAGCAAGCTTAAAACAAGCTCATCTCTGTTCTATAGGCGGGATATGACAGTTTATATCTCTGTTTCAAGTTTTTTGTCTAGATTAAATCTAAGACCACACACTATATTTCATTACGTTGCATTGTCCTTAGACGCTACACTCTCTCATACATTTGTTTGTTTCCCGCAATTAAGGGATCGGGGAAAACCTTTTCAGAGAAAGAGAAGCAGCTTAGCTCGGATATTATCCTTTCGATTTGTTACAAAGTCTTCAGCAACCGAGTTTTCAGATATCAATAGGCTGCATAAGTGATCTTTCCATATTCTCAGTACGCTCTCGGAGTCAGTAACGAGATGACCACCATTGTCTTTACAGGAGAGAAGACAAGTTTCATGTACCCTATAATTTACCTGCTGCTAGAAATTTCGGGCTTCACCTCTGTTTCTGTATTCTTCAATGTACACATTATACTGCTCCTTCAGCTCTCGTTTTTCTCGCCTGAAGAGTCGAGTGGCCTCCCATCTCTTCTCCTTGTACTTTTCATGCACAGCTCGCGTTGCCATTGGCTGCAGTTTGTATGCAGCATCTTGTTCACGGGTGGCATTACGGCCCCAGTACGATCCGCGCAGTCCTTTCCATAGAGTGGGCAATATATTGCCTTTGTGCGCTAGTAGGGTGATCAGTTCGGTTTTTAAAAACCGGCTACTCGGTTTTTTTCACTCATAAAAACCGTCGGTTTTTTTTAAATCCCTATTTTTCGAATATCGAATAATCCGGTTATTTTTATGTCGAATGTCGGTTTTTTTGGCATTCGATATTTTTTATTTAAATTTATTCATAATTGTGTTAAATGTGTTCTCGTACTTGTTTTTTTCCAGTGTCTCGGAAGAACAACCTAATTGTTAGTTTTATAAATCTTCAATGTTCAATAAGTCGGCTGAAAAGCAAAAGACCAATTTTATAAGGAGCTTCAACTTATCCATGATGTTAGGCACCACTGGAATTCTATGGCCAATATTTCTCAATTTTTAAAATTGCACAAATGTGTGAATCATACTTTATTGGAGTTAGGACTGACACCATTTAGGGAAAATGATATCGCAACTTTGTCTGTGCTTAATGACACCCTTAAACCTTTGGAAATGTCTATACAAAAACTTTCTGCAAACTCTTCGACTTTAGTTGATGCTGAAGGTATTTTTAAATTTTTACTTTAACACTTTTCAACAATTCAAAACCAATTATCAATAAATTTATATGCAATTTTCAAAAGACGTATATCAGAACGACGTGTTCAAACCCTGAATACTCTCATTTTGTATTTAAGTACGAGTAAACTCCCAATTAGTGACGCATTTCTAAAATATTCAAGTAAAATTGATTTTTGATTTTTTATATATGGATAATGTTTTGCATTGTAATTATAATTAAACTAAAAGTTTACTTTTTAAAGGTATAATTGATTTGTTTTCTGTTATTTTTTAATAATTTTTTTTGTAAAAAATTGTGTTTTAATTTGTTATTTGGAATAATTTTGATAACCGGATTATCCGGTTTTTTGTGAATTTCAAAAAAAGCAACCGGTTTTTTTTAAATGCCATTTTTCGAATAATTCGAAAACCGGTTTTCGCAAAAACCCGAATAATTGATCACCCTAGTGCGCTAGTATTTTCGGGAGTTGGAGCATCACGAAGTAGTTGAGCAATTTGGTTGGAATATGCGTTGGCTACCTCCACGGTCTGCAGTTTAGCGATGTCCAACTTTGTCTGTGCATGGTTACGCAGGCTTTTCGCCCTGCTTAGTGATCCGAGTTGAAGTTCGCCCTTGATCACTCGTACGTCTATGACAGTTGACGCGTGCCTTTCATCGATGACCACGCGATCAATTTGGTTTCTCGTTACTTGATCGGGAGATATCCACGTTGCCTTGTGAATGTTTTTGTGGTCAAATCGTGTACTTCTAATTAATCATTCTGATTCCGTTTTGCGATGTGTCAGTATGCAGACTAAATTTTCTGACTGTTGCGCTATAAACATTCTGCCGGCCTATTTTGGCATTAAAATCTCCCAGCACGGTTTTAACATCATGGCCCGGGCAACGACAACATATGTTTCTTCAAGTTGGGCGTAGAATTCGTCATTGACCTCGTTACTGTTCTCCTCCATCGGCGCATGAGCACATATCAGCTTGATGTAGAAAAATGTTGCCTTCATTCTTATGGTGGCGATTCGTTCACTGACAGGAGTAAACCCAGAGACCAGGTGAAGTGGTTTTTTACCGACCACAAATCTACAACCAAACTCATGCTTAAACACGTGACACATCCTCATCCGCGAGCATCCATATCCAGTCCAAACCGGATTTCCAGTATTGCGGTAATGCCAGCCTTATACTCTTCGAGGACATCTTTAGGTTGAATAGAGGCATCATTTCGGTATAGAGTTCTAATATTCCAAGTGCATATTCTCAAATCATGATACTTCAAACGTTTGCGGTGGTCGTCAACTGTTTTGGGGGGTTCTTTTTCACTTATTTCTCATTTTATTCACTGCCATGCTGGGTGGGTGGCTGGTGGGAAGCCCTGCTCACCAGGTTCCGCATTTTATTCCTACTGCTAGGATTAATTTCAACCGTTCTTTCTGAGACAGGCGCTGATTAGTAAGCCGCCCAATATTTGACTACGGGAACCACGGAGACATCACCCTCCTATTAGAACCTCTCTAGAGGACACAACATGTGGTGTAGATCTTATGTAATGGTAGCCCTGACTCGTCATCCTTTTATATTACGCCCTCGGTCTTATTGCTCCGGTCGGGGATTACTTATTAATCGTAGTTAATATTACCAAAAATCTAAAACTGTATTTTCGCTGCCACCCTAGTGTACATATGACATCTCGCAAATTTGGCCTTTGACTTTGACTAATCGTGGAGTTACCTTAATTAAAATCAGAATCACAATTCCGTGATATCGTTCTCGATCAGTGTAGTGATTTTGTGTTAAACTCCGAACCAAGATTCGTACAGTTTTGTTCAAGTATTGTAGTATGTTTACACCAAAACTTTCCCTGCTTTTACATACAGACAATCATGTATATTGTACATATGTATATTACACACATAAAATTCATAACAAATTTAAATTGTATTTATTTTTTATTGTTACGTCGAAAGCCACCAAAACACTTGAATAATTCATTGATCTAGTATGTACAAATTTATGACCACGTACTGTACATATGGATCCATATGCACTTTTGTAACATCTCCGAACCTTAATGTGCGGTTGATGGTACGTGTGGGTGCTGCTAGTGTCATCGACGACAATAAAGCTTCGTTAGTTGATAGATAACAATATGTTGATGCGGATGCTCACGCATCCTAGTACTCTCTGGCTTTCAGTGAGCACAAAAAAAAAGAATACCACATTTGAATTTCATCTCATGTAAGAAGCAACAATTTATGGCACAAAAAAATTAATACTTATTTGTTCATAGCAAATTCATAATTGGAAGTGTAAAAAACGTGGAGGTTTTTTTGAGCAAAATAGCGTAACCTAATCAAAATGAAATAAGCAAATCTTAATGATATTCACCACATGAACGTGTCACATTTGCGATGGTTGTAAAAATCACAAGTTAAAAAAATTTAAAATTAATAAAAATTCGATGGATATTTTTGGGAACTATAGTGGGTGGGTGGTACGTTTATTGGCACGAACAAATTTGAAAGCAGCTAATGAATCACATACTCGGATGTCAATTATAAAAAAAAACGTGGAGATAAATTCAAACGGATACAAATTCTTTCATCGCATACAATAAAAAAAACAAATCCAACTTTTTTGTTAATAGTCCAATGTATGTGAATAAGTGAATGAATAAATTTGTATCCGTTCGAATTTGTTCACAATTATATAATGAATATCTTAGGATGTGAATCAAAAGATATATTCAAAGGCACTTTTATACTGTTTGGATTGGATAGTTTAAGGATCTTTCATAGAATACAACAGCTTTCGCGATGAACAAGAGTTTACCCATTTTCGTGAGGTTAAACTATATAGGAGGACATTTGTATTAAATTTTTCATGATTTTGTTGGTTTCAATCATACCCTGATGGTTAGAATGTGGAAGTACTACAAGGGTAACCAGAATTTGAACATCAATATTTCTTAGTGATGTCGACGACAACTTTCATGTAGTCTAGTCAATTGGCATGTCTAGTAAAGGCATCTTACAAACAGCTGACGTTGGAATTCATGAGTAAACTTTAGATCTCGTAGTGTGAGTCTAAAAATAGAAACTTGTTAACTTACACAAATAGGAGAAGCTATTCCATATCTCATTCTTGGGACGAAAAAGCAAAAATAAGTCCTTTTTTTAAAATTTCTTTGTATGATGGAAATGTTATAATTACACAGTACAACTCTTTTGTTTGACATAACTCGAAAACCACAAGTTCGATGTAGCTGAAACAAATTAAAAAAAATTAAAAACTACAGTTCCATTAATCTGTTCATAGAACGTTTCCCTACATAAGCAACAGTTTCACTTTTCCATTCATCAAATGATTTTTAACTGGGTTTATATTGTAGCAGTTACAATAAAACATTTGTAGTCCCTGGCGTATGATTAACGTGGAATATTACTTATGATAATCATACGCCACCATATAACAATATAACTTCTTTAATGGCAGCAACAACAACAAAAAATGTATCTATCAGTAGCCGCACGTAGAAAAGTATTCCAAGCGCATCGGTCTTTTGCGCTCCGTAGGTAATTCGTCACACCAAGCATAGTTAACAGCTCTTTCACCTGGTCCATCCATCGGAGTTTTGGTCTCCCCCTCCAACAACAAAAAACAACAATATAACAAAAGAGCCTAAAACGTGACAAATTCCCCTATACGATACGTACTAACTTCAAATCGATGTTAAATTATTATGGCATGTAACTTGACAAAACGAATGATGCAGAACTTCTTCTTTTTGGGGCTAATATCACGTGCAGTTCTCAGAATTGAGTGCCAAAATCATGTGCTGTACTGTGTCAGTGGTCCACACAATTAAAATTTAGGTGGCACTTGTATTACAGCATCAATAAACAAAGAAGACGGACCAGATTTTTCAGCCCATAACTGAATTTGGAGTGACCTAGTATGCGGCTATAATTTTTATGACTACGACAAAAGTCGTTTCTATCAATCCCTAACAATTTAAGTTCTTATCACTGATTAACTACCTTCGCTGTTTTAAAGATAATTTTATACTTCATTGAGTTCGACTAATCAATTGCATTACATTAACATACAGTGTATTTACGACGACCATGCATTTAAGAACGTTTGCAATATAAATTGGCAACATGTTGTAGAGCATTATTTAAGTGTGGCAACAACGACAACTAGCAAACAAACGAACACAAAGCCATACTAACATATCCGTACATACAAAACTACTAGAACATTTCCTGCATACAAAGTAACATTGTAAAAATATGTCACAACATAGACTCAATTAGTGACGAGGTTCGACGTGGAAATAAGCAAATAGTTACAGGTGGAAAATCTGAACATGTGATTATATGTTCTAGTTGAAAATATAGTCTAACTGTAAGTAATAGAAGTTTTGTGCAATTGATAACAATCTCATACAAGAAGCATTTAGGAATGCGGTATGTTGCGTCTGTTGTCAGTGCACTAAGTTTGAGTCAAGGGCAATTGGAAATATGTAGGAGAAGACAAATATAAATTATAAGAAATATTGCACATACTAGAGATGTAAGAGATATAAATTGGAGGATTGATTTAAAAAAAAAAGTTTTAAACGGTTTAAATCTATAATTAAAATATCATAAGTTTACTTTTGTGTAGGACACGAAGAAAACGAGATGGGCTCACCTGATAAGAATCCTAGAATTGGGTTAAAGATCAAATTGGCGTCAGTCAGATGCCATTCAATTCGTGCAAATATCCATAAAGAAAGGTGTTGATACCATCGTAGCTATGGTACCATGGTAGCATTTAAAAAATACTTACTTACTTGCTTAGCTGGCACTTCTTTGCAATCCAATTGAATTACATTTCCCACACGTAGAAAAAAAATATAAAAATATTATAAGCGCATCGATCTTCTGCGCTACTTCTCCAGTTAGTCACACCAAGTTCTGTAAAGTTTTCAGTAAACTGGTCTTTCCAACGTAGTTTTGGTCGCCCTCTTCTGCGCCATCCATCGAGTTCACTGTCGAAGACTTTTCGAGCTGGAGCGTTTTCGTCCGTGCGTACAAGATGACCTAGCTAACGCAACCGCTGCACCTTAATGCGTCTGACCACGTCAATGTCAGCGTATAGCTCATGATTCAAACGACGCCGATACTCTCCGTTAACGATGATGGGCTCATATATTTTACGAAGTATTTTTCTCTCGAATACTGCCAGAACAGATTCATCCGCTTGTGTCATAACCCAGGATTCTGAACCGTACATCAAGAGAGGTAGAAGTAGTATCTGGTATAGTTGGATTTTTGTTCGTCGAGATAGGGCTCAGTCATTAAATCGCTCGCTTAGTCCGTAAAAGCATTTATCAGCCAGCAGGATTCTTTCCCGGATCTCGAGGCTAATATAATTTGTGTTGTTGATGGCGGAGCCTAGGTAGATACAATTTTCTACCACCTCAAAATTATAGTTGTTAACGTCCACGCAGTTTCCCTTTTTTTTTTTGGAACTTATAACTTTGTTTTGTCCTCGTTCACTATTAGAACTAGTGAACAGTTTTCGACCGATGACGTCTACGTCATCAGGGAACGCCAGTAGCATGTGGCTGTTGTTGAATATCGTGACATTAGTGTTTACTGAAGCTTTCCTCATTATCATCTCCATCACTATGTTGAAGAGATCATACGATAGGGCGTCGCCTTGGTTTAGGCCTCGTCTGGTATAGAATGGCTCTCTAAGGTCCTTGCCAATCTTCACTGAAGACTTCGTGTCAGTCAGCGTTATTCCGCAAAGGCGTATCAGCTTCGCTGGAATACCAAACTCAGCCATGGCTTCGAGTAATTTTAGCCGTATCGGGCTGTCGAGGGCAGCTTTATAGTCGGCGAAAAGATGGTACGTGTCTATCTGTTTCTCTTGAGTCATTTCCAGGATTTGCCGAAGTGTGGATAGTTGTTGATTTACCAGGTCTAAAGCCACACTGATAAGGACCGATCAGTTTGGATAACACTGGCTTAAGTCTTTCACATAGCACACTCGACAGGACCTTATATACGATGAGTAAAAGGATAATACCGCGGTAGTTGGAGCACACGCTTGGATCACCTTTTTCAGCATAGGACATAATACGGTTAAATTCCAGTCATAGGGCATGTACTATTGATGCCAAACCGTGCGAAGGACCTGGTGCATTATCGTTGTCAGATCCTCGCCACCGGACTTGAAAAGCTCTACCGCAAGCCCGTCGGCACTGTATGCTTTATTAGTTTTCAGCCGCGATACTGCTTTTTTACCTTTGCTTGGCTTGATGGTGGACAATGTAAGCCGTCGTCGACAATTGGCGTGATACCCTCACGTGCACTGCCTTCTGGAACCAGCCGAGAAGTGTTCTTTCCATATATGCAGCACACTCTGCGTATCTGTAACCAGATTTACATTCCTGTCCTTACAGAAGGGGATCTTATTACTGTAGCGTTGCTTTTACTTTGTGGTAAAATTTTCGGGCCTCACCTCTACCCCGGTATCGCTCAATATCCTCGTTCTCCCATTCCTTCTTCTGGCGTTTTTTTTTCGCTAAAATAGCTGTCTCGCCTGTTTTATTGTCTCCTTGTGCCGTTCCCTAACAGCCCGGGTTACAATTGGCTGTAGAAATGCCCTATAAGAAGCATCCTGTTCCTCAGCCGCTATGCGACATTCTTCATCGTACCAGGATTAGTCTGACATCTGTTTTTCATATCCTAGCACAGTTTTTGCGGCGGTTGGAATGCGCAATATGCTGCCACTATGTAGCAGGAACGTCAGAAGTAGAGTCGTTGTGTCGTAGTAATTGGGGGGAGCTGGTTGGAGTAGGCAGTAGCTATCTCCGTGGTGTTCAGCTTTCTTTGTATTTGGCTACCCAATCAATCTTCTGTGCATCTTGGCTGCAACCAGGTTAAGATCCGAGCCAATATTAGCACCAAGGATCAGATGCACGTCCATGATACTAGATGTATGCCTGCCATCATTTACCACATGATCAAATTGATTTTTGGTGTTTTGATCGGGGGATATCCAAGTTGCTTTGTGGATATCATTCTGCTTGAATCTGGTTCCACTCACTACCATGTCCCTTCCCGCTACGAAGCTAACCAGCCTAAACCCGTTGTCTGGACGTGTCGGTATGCAGGCTGAATTTACCGATCGATGGACAAGGAACATCTTCCCTTCCTATTTTTGCATTAAAGGCTCCCAGAATAATTTTAATGTCGTGGCCAGGGCAGCGGTCATATGTTTCCTCTAGGCGCTCGTAAAATGCATCTTTAACCATCGTCATTATTTTCCATCGGAGCATAAGCACAAATCAGCGTGATGTAGAAATATTTCACCTTGATGCGAATTGCGTTTCAAAACCCATCAACAATCCTGTTTTTATAATTAAAATACCATCCTCGTGCCACAACTTACCACGTATGTCGTATGCAAAAGGCTATGATGCTACATTGAGGCACGTTAACCATTTTTAAACTGTTACAGTCGACCTGTATGACTGAATGTCGCAACGGCGGAATAAATGAGTGAATAGTGGGACAACAACAAAGTCACACACACACCCAAGTGATTACAATATACCAACCGACCAAGTCCATGTTGGCAAAACGAACTGCAACATTACCAGCGACATGATAAGGGAAACCGTGGCAATGGCGGCGACAACCCCATTGGCGGCTGCTGGCGCATAACGGTATAGCTGCAATAGCGATTATTAACAACAAATAGACTTCAAATGCATTTGATATGCTCTTGATATTGTTGCAAAGCTAATACAATGACAACAACAGCAACAACAACTGCAACGACAACACAACAACAGTCCTCTAACAACAAATGTAAATGAGCAGTCAAACTAAGAGTTGCTGCATGTATGTATGTATGTATGTATGTTTGCGTTAATGTTTACTCTCCGTTTTGGTTTGTTGCACTGGGCTGGCAAGGACAAATTACATGCGGTGGGCCATAGAATGAGGATGGCCGCAGTAGTTAGAGAATATTATATCGATTTGGAAATGCAATAAGAGATTTTCTGTAACTGTAGGTCGCTAGATATAATAGTGACTTTGCATTTCGGATAAACATCGATTTTATTAAAGAAATTTTGTATTAATAACACAGTACAACATTTTCAGCTCATTGATTTGGGACTCAATTCTGAAAACTGCACATGAAAGTAGCTCCACAAAGAAGAAGTTCTGCATTACTCCTTTTGTCAAGTTACATGCCATTATAATTTAATATCGATTTCACGTTTTAGGCTCTTTTGTTTGACATAACTCGAGAACCAATATTCCGATTTAGCTGAAACAAATTCAATAAAATTAAGAATTACAATTCCTTTAATCTGTTCACATAACGTTTCCATACATAAGCAACAGTTTCACTTTTCCATTCATCAAATGGTTTTGAACTGGGTTTATTTTGTAGCAGTTACAATAAAACTGTTGTACTACGTGGCGTATGATTTACGTGGAATATTACTTATGATAATCATACGCCACCATATAAAATGTATGTTATGTCAAACAAAAGAGGCTAAAACGAAGCAAATTTCCCTATACGATACTTACTAACTTCGAATCGATATTAAATTATTATGGCATGTTACTTGACAAAACGAATGATATAGAACTTGTTCGTTTGGGGCTACTTTTACATGCAGTTCTCAGAATTGAGTCCTAAAATCATGTGGTGTACGTATTGCAAACATAGGTGAAGTTTTGAAATTGTTTTATTATAACATTTGGACTGACTAAATAATACATTTAACAATTTTACTACAATTAATGTATCTATGGTCAAAAGTTCAAGTTATTTGCAAAAACCAAATTTTATAACCGGATTTAAGAAATCATACTGAAACTTGTTTTACCAAAAAAAAAAAACAAATAATTGCTAATTGGACCCTGAAGGTCTTTGTATTTCCTTCACAAACTTAGTACCTAAAAACTTATTTGCTTTTTGTATTCCATGAATAAGATATTCCATACTAGAACATGTCGACTATTTACTTAACTTTATGTTTTCTTATATTTCTTTAATCTTCAACTGAAAAATGCAACAACAAGTTACATAGCTTAAACCAACATTCAATGTGTTTTCACTGCAATGCACGTTTGTTCATCTCTGCATTTCGGAATCGTGTAAGAGTGAAAGCGTCATGAACGCATTGCATTACATTGTTGCCAACAAGTGGAGCAATTAGTTATTCAGTTGAAGTTGTAACATTAGTTCATAACTCTATTAAATCTTCTCTTTTTTTGTTGGCTTGCAGTTCAAGGTATGCATAACGTTCCAAATGTTCGGCGTAATGCGAAAATCTCGTGATGATTTTTACAAAAGTGACACGAAACTCAAACGTGAAGTATTCAAATTATTAAGCGTTCTAAGCCGCAAAAAGTTCAAAAGCTGCTACGGCATGACAAAGAAAAATGTTGTCAAATAATTTTGTAGTTTGGCATAACTTCGTCCGTCAATCTATGGCATAATGTTGAGACTATAGTGGCGAACAGTATCAGCGACATATGAGTAACATATTTTTGTGTGGCTTTTTAACATAAATGTGCTTTCTTTTAGCGGAATTGGCGACTGTAGTGTCATTATCACTTATTAAGCTCTTTTTAGCGATTAGACATTTAGTTTAGGAGATAAATGCATTTAACGATTTTTAATTAGGTTTAGGACATAGGGAATTTCCAACTTCACTTTTTCATAGTTTTCTAAAATTAAGCTCCTTTTTGCGATAAATGCATTTAAAGAGTTTCAATTGGATTTGGAACTACTGCAAATAAATTTGGAGGGAACAGTTTCGTACTCTGCTTGCTCCCAAAGGCAGCATAAGTGACGAAACCACCCCAATAAACTACGACGGAGTAGATTGTCTACCGAGCCGAAACAAGATTAACAAGGCAATTGCACGGCTTAAAAACAATAAAGCCGCGGTAGCCGGTGGACTGCCGGCAGAGCTCTCTAAGGCCGAGGGCGATGAGCTAGCAACGTACATAAATCTGTCCATAAACACGAATTGGCTCAAGAAATTCATGCCCGATGATTGAAATCTGAGTGATCCACGTCCAAAGCTTAAGAAAGGCGATCCTACTGTGTGTACCAACTATCGCGGGATCAACATTATCCACCACTGAATAGATATTCATACTACCAGATTTTCTGGAGAAGACCCAAGAAATGCAAATCGACACTTACCATTTACTTATCGATTACAAAGCTGTATTCGGCAGTCCAATACGACAGCTATGTCTGAGAGTTTGGGGAATGGGGGTTTTCTTATTTGTGTATTTCTTATTGTTATGCATCTGGGAATAACTAGAATCTCTTTTTGGTGGTCCCCTACCAGCTCACAACGTCCGAGAGATTACGTATTCCCCGGGCAATGTCATTGAACATCCGTACAGTGGTAGCAAATGTGAAAAAGCGCACTGTTAAGTAACCTAATGGCATGCTACCACCGATGCGTCTTAGGAAGTAGAAAACAGAAGTTACTGAAGCTCAACACAATGGCTCACTTAGTGGCTTTGGCAGCCCCAAGAAATTAGGATCGAGCGCGGTGGCCTAATAAGCCACTCTCCTCAAACAAAACTAATTATTATGAAAACACGAAGAAAAGAAAAACAATAACCCCCCAAATGTTGACCACTCCCGCAAACTTTATAAGGACCATGATTTACGGAATGTCCTGGAATGTCTGAACTCTCTACAGAGAAGGTGCTCTATCCAAATGCGGATGTCCTCGACAAATACAAGGTTGTCAACTCTGAAATACAGGAAATGCGATGAACGGGACAGGGATGCACACGTCGAAAGAACTGTAACATCTTTTATAACTGCCATGCAGATATACACGAATTTGGATGTGGATTCATAGTCGGCAAGAGACTTCGACATTTGCTCTTGCGTTTTAAACCTGAAAGAGACCGAATAGCCACTATTCGCATCAAGGCGAAATATTTTTACATTACGCTGATTTGTGTACGCGCCCCGACAAAGACATGCCCTGCACATGACATTAAAATTGTTCTGGGTGTTTGTAATGCTCAAATAGGTAAAGTTCTTGGTTCAGCCGTCGGAAAATTCAGTCTGCACAACATCACCTCCGATAACGGATTCAGACTAGTTAGCTTCGCTTAGGCAAGAAACATGGTAGTGAGTGGAACTAGATTCCCGCAAGATAACCTTGATATCCCCTGATCAAAATACAAGAAACCAGGTTGATCACGTGGTAATTGATAGAAGGCATGTCTTGAGCGTTATAGACGTGCCTGTGATGCGTGGTGCAAATATTGACCCGGATCACCACCTAGCTGCTGCCAAGGTACGCACGTAACCAAACGCACAGGAAACTAGACATCACAAAGGTGCATACCACCGCGATAGCCAATGCCTACTCCAACCAACTATCTCAATTAATTCAAACCAACCCGCCAATTTCAGATGTTCCCGACACCCAGTGGCAGCATATTGCTAATTCTATGACCACTGCCGCAACGACCGTACTAGGTTATGCAAAACCACGCTCAGGCAAGCTCTGGTACGATGATGAATTTTGTGAAATGTATATCTTCAGAAATTTCGCGACATTCATCATCGTACCATGCTGCATATAAGGCAAAACTGCAGCCAAAGCTTGCAATGGCGGAGCATTATAATAAGAAGAGGTGGGAGATGACACGCCTATTCAGGTGGAAAAAACGTCTATGGAAGAGAAGAGGGAGAGCCAGGATATCAGAAATTACAGTGATAGAGGCGAAGCCCGAAAAATCTACCAAAAGGTAAAAAGTAAAGATTTTGGACCACGTATCTCCACCTGTAAGGACGGAGACGGAAACCTGGTCACTGACATTCAGAGTGTGTTTGCAAATATGGAGGGAACACATTCGATCTGTACTCGTTCCCAATGGCAGTAGTGACGAAATCACACCAATCATCGACGACGGAGTAGATTGTCCACCACCGAGCCAAAACGAAATCAGCACGGCAATTGCACGGCTTAAAAACAATAAAGCTGCGGGAGCCGATGAACTAACGGCAGAGCTTTTTATAGTCGGCGGCGATAAGCTGGAAACGTGCATGCATCAGCTCATAAACACGATTTGGCTTAAGAAATGAATGCACGATGATTGGAATCTGAGTTTTATATGTCCTGTGCTTATAAAAGGTGATCCAAGTGTGTGTACCAATTATTGCGGGATCAGCTTTTTACCCCTCGTACACAAGGTCCTGTCTAGTGTGTTATGTGAAAGAGTGGAACCCATTCTAGCAAACCTGATTGGACCTTATCAGTGTGGCAAATCCATGACTGACCATATATTCATACTACGTCAGGTGCTAGAGAAGATTAATGAAATAAAGATCGAGAGTCTACTGGTTGACAACTATAACTTAGAAGAGGTTTTTGATTATTGTCTACCTTGGCTCCGCCATAAACATTAATAATAATTTCAGCCTGCAAATCAAGAGACGAATATTGATCGTAAACCGCTGCTAATATGAGCTGAGCAAGTGATGTAATGATAAGGACCTCCCTCGACGAGCACATATAAACAAATTTATCAGACACTGATCCTAGCTGCATACAGCGCAGAATCCAGGTACAAACAGATCAATCCATTCTTAAAGTCTTTGAAAGAAAAATACTTTGTAAAATATATGAATTGAATGAGCTGTATAACAATAGTCGTTAGTCAAGAGCGTTCAAATAGACTGAATGCGCTGGCTTGGACACTTTCTACGAAATGATAAAATAACAATAAATAACAATCACAAATAACAATAAACTTGATGGGGGCGCAGGAGAGGCGACCAAAACTTCGTTGCATGGACCAGGTGAAAGAGCTGTTATCTAAACTTGGTGTGAAGAACTATATACGGAGCGCGAAATATCGAATCGCATTGGAACTAACTGCGGCTACTGAAAAATACATTTCTGTTGCTGCTGCTAATTCGAATTGGACTTAGACGATTTCTCAATTGGGTAAATGGGTATTTCTAACCTCTCTATAGAGATTTTCCCACTATTTCATAGTGATCACAAAATAAGTTTGTTTCTGCAATTAGACAGAAACAGAGATGTTGAAATACAGAGATGTTAGACATTAGATTAGGATAAAAGATAAACTTGGGAAATACAAATTACGTGGATGATATGATAGTTAGTACCACCCTATGGACAAACGCAAATAAAGATTTAGTGAGAATCGAAATTTTCTTTCAAATATCGTTATCGTGTTTCACATATCACAAAACAGTCATGTGTTTTTCAATTGCTTTTCAAGAGAGCCAAAAAAACTTTTTTGATTGGAACATTTCTCATATATTCTACATTTAAAAAAAAAAACAACATAATTTTCCTTTACACCCCATGAATGAGGTATGGGATAGGTTTTCTCGTTGTTGTGAATTAACACATTATCTATTTTAGATTCACAACTAAAAGGACCTACTTGTTTATCGAAGAATGTGAACGTCGCTAGAAGCAATTTACTAGACATGTCTTTTGACTCGACACTATACTGCAAAGTTGCTGTCGACAACATCGAGGGGGCGGGAATGAAAGAAAAATGTAGTTGACTAGAGCCGGGAAACGAACTACGGATCCCTTACATGGTAATCGCGTGTTCTAACCACTGTGCTATGGTCGGTCCCTACATTCTCCATATAACTGATATTAATATCTTCCAAACCAATTAAAATAACACTAAAAGGATTTAATGGTCGACCATAAAAGCTCTAAAAAATGCAATAATAAAAAATTCGACAAATTACACATAATACGATTTGGTCTGAGCAGCGACGATACTAAATGGGAAAACATCTGTTGGATTCTCAAAATGTAACTATTCATTTGATAACTATGTTTTGATACTACATTGATACTCAAATATCCTTTCAAACATTGACGTCATTTTAAAGGGAAAATAAACTTACCACAGATATAAAAACTTATTACTGAGTTATGTTATGATGGATATCAACTGTCTATAACACGAAAATATCTTGATGGCCCATCACATTGTTATTTTGTGTATATTGTAATAACAAAACAACAATAGTTACTATAAATAATAGACTGTAACATCCCAGGAAAATTTTTCAGAACTTGTTGCGAATGGTATTGATACTAGAATCGTTTCTTTTTTAATCGACTTTCTATTCTGTTTCTGGTTCTATATAACCGATTATGTACAACATGTTGCACCACAGATTCCGTAGAACAGAAAATGTGTATTCGTATTCGAAATAAGTATTTTTTAGAGGGTATTTATTAAGAAAAACTCAAAAATCTGAGTAAAAATATATTTCGAACTAGCACCCAATTGAAAATCAATGAAATTTCAAAAAACAGCATATGTAATTCAGTTATGTAGCAATTCATTTCATAACAGGTTCCATGATAACATGTTGGTTTTGGGACAATTTCAAACAAAAATAATATATTGTGCAACCGAAAGTGGAACTTGTTACTTATCAGTAAAAGCTGTTCTGTAATTGTTTCTTTGCAACAAAATATTTTGCTGGGATATCACTTATTCTACGAAGCGATTAATCGCCTAGCAATAAACATCCTTAAAGCTCCTTTCAAAACTCCAACGCAGCACCACCTTTAAAATATTTGTTGTACTTAATATTTGCTTGAATAATAAAGTGAATGAACGATATCGCTATTCATTTCATCTGTAATGATTGCAAAACAAACAACCACCATCGCAGTAAACAAACAATTACAATTGAATCCTCATTTCCATTAAATTATATTCATTCGACCCTTTCCCAGCGACGACGACGACATCTTCCTGCATTGAACCTTAATTGAATTTATAGGCTTTGTTGCGTTTCAGTTTGCCTGATAGGGCAAATTGTTAAAATTTAACACAATTAAATTTAATACATCCAATAAATAACATTTTCAACTGACAGTATCAACATAAATAAAGAAACATCCCTCCAGCGTGGTATCTTCAAGGAACAACTCAGACAGAGAGAAAATCAAATACGAAAGCAAAAAAAAAAACAAAACAAAGAACAAAAAAAAAGGATTGAAGTCAATCAACATGAATGAAAAGTCAGCAACAATAAAAGTTATTGTAAACACTGATGATATACTGCGAGCGGCCCCACAGGATAGGAATATAAACAAAAAAGAAGAAAATAATATGCTAATAAAAATACATACATATATACGAAATTGAATCAAATAACAATGGGAAAGAAACTATTGTGTGTACTGAAGTGAAAGTCGTTTGTTTGCATTATTTGTTTGAATGAATATATCTGGCCAGAGAGACGTTTACACATAAATACTTTATATGTATATGTTCCGAAAAAAACTGTTTTTATTCGGTCTGATATCTGCTGTTATAAAGTTGTGATTGATGATGATTGATACATTATTATTAATATGTGATTATCTGAAAAATTGCACAATTCTACTACTTGTTCTGCTTTGCCAGGAACAAAACATATTCATTCTTCAATTTATACATGTAGAAAAGAAATGCAAAATTTTCTTAGACGATAGTTTCTCACACCAGCTCCTTAACCTGGCCCATCCATCGAAGTTTTGATCGCTCCTTTGTCCTTAATTTTAATGTCGCTTTTAACCTCATTTATCACCATATCCACTTCTGTTGTATGTTTCGTGTTTTCATAATAATTATACCCTCACCTTTAGGATTGAGCGTATATATCATTTCATACGTGCAAAAATGTAACGCATTCAAGGAGTCGTGTTAGACCCCAAGTATCTTAAGACCAAATTCGTTTTAGGACTTTTTAAGGCTGACACGCAGGATGGCTAGTAGTCAGAATAACTCGAGTAAACCTTAACTGATCCATAACTTATATACATATATTCTCTTCATAGTTTATAACTGTTTCAACAGGTCAAATGCTACCGTTTGGTATTAGTTTGGTTCACTCCCGAAAAAGCTTGTTGCACTCTTTACTCAAAAGTAACCTTCTTAACATTTAATTTTGATTTTATTTTGGAACCTTCGACTCATAGAGGCTATTTGTCTTCGGTGACTCTTAGCGAAATTTTCTGGAGAATATTTCTATCGAAGATTCTAAGCCTTGACCTCCCTCCAAAATTGACATCTAGACAGTTTTTCAAAATAGGGCCAAGCATGTTCCACACGGGTTGCAGCTACAGGGTTAAAATGTTACGAGGAAATATTCCCCTGAATGTTTTAGTATAGGTCTCCGAAGAAATGAAATACCCCAAATGTACTTTTATAGATGATTTTTCATATTCTTTGAATCGATTTTTGACCAAAAAATAAAAATTTCACAACACTGTAAAAAAAAACTTGTGACGTACTAGAGCAAAATGGAGTTTAGGGTTTTGTTACTGAGGTCAAATGCTATCGATTGATATTGGTTTGTTTCACCCCCTAAAAAGTGTGTTGCACTGTGTTATTAAACACAAACCACCTGATCTTAAGTGGAAGGACTTGGGTCTAGGGCATTTGTAAGTCAGTTCCACTAAAACCATTGTTTTATCAAAACTGATGACCCCGATCTCTTCAATAATACATTACTAATATCAAATTAATTGAATTTAATATAAATATCAAAAAATCTTTGCTTTCCATTTTTTTATTATAGTGCAAATATTTACGTAATTTGTCGTTATTTCAGTGTGAGGTGTTTTATTTTAAAATATTTCTTATTAAAATGTTTTAAATACTTATATATTTTTATAAAACTAATATTTTTCAATGTATAGTATCGATTTTCTAAACATAGACCTTATTCACCCCACTCACTTTATGTTATTTTGAGCCCCACAAATGACAGCTTAAACAGCAACAGCTACAACAACAACAAAAACTTCTAAAGTCGTTACGCAACAACTTTATGTCACATCCAATTAAAAGCACTTTTTACACATGATTTGTTTAGGGCGAAATTATTCTAAAGTTTTCTTGGAAATCTCAAGCAAAATTGTAAATAATCGTTTTTGCACACAAACAACAGCACAGTGATACTTCAAACCACATATACAGTAAAGGGGATATCATATAAGTGTGATGAAATATTTAAATAATGAAATATTTATTGCATTCTGAATGGGGTAAATGCAATTAATTAATGCTTTGCAATTTTCGCATATATTTAAAGTAATTTCCCATCGCCATTTTTAAAAATGATCGCCATAGTATGGATCCGCTAATCAATGTTGATTTAAATGCGCCCAAAAGTCTGCTGTATATTTGGGTGATCGCAAGAGTTTACATAGAGTTGCCGTTATCTTGTTTTATTTCTTTTGATTATTAGTATCATTTGAGTGGGTTCATTCAAATATTTCGGTATGTTGGAGATGTTGTTTAGACAGTTAAATCAATTCCATTTAATAGGTATGGGTTGATTAAAGAGCAATTAATATAAAGGGTGATGCATTTAGATATGCTTTTATTATATAATTGGTTTTTGAAATCTTATTATGACCCACAAGTACAATCTCTGACATTAAGTTTTTTAATTATAATTTCATTCAAATGTTGGCCACGGCTATGCTGCAGATGGTCTAATTCTCGACCATTTTTCACAGCATTGCTTCTATGTCTTAAGCCATAGATGGCTTATCGATGGCGACTTTTGAATTTACCCAAAGAAATATATTCTTAGATTCGAAACGATCCATAAAAAATAAAAAAAAAAAACTTAATTTCCCTTTACACCTCATGAATGAGGTATAGGACAGCTTCTGTCGTTATTATACCCTTCACCATGCGCATGAACGGAGTGAAAGGTATATTCATTTTGTTCTTCCATTTGTAACGCCCATAAGGAAGCGTGGTAGGTATAACAATATATATATATAAATGATCAGCATCGAAATCTGAGTCTGTCTGTCTGTCCCCGCGATTACAGCCGCAGTTTATGTTATATCGAGCTGAAATTTGGGATGCAAGCTTCTATCATCAAAGCGGAGGTTAAGTTCTAAGATGAGCCCGATCGGTCAAAAACTACTCCCACCTCCCATACAAACTCCCCCTTTTTGGGGTCTATCCCTGCGGTTACAGCCGTAGTTTAAGGCGAATCAAGGTGAAATTTTGTATGCAAGCTTCCCAACACTAGGCGGAGGTTGAGTTCTAAGATGAGCCCGATCGGTCGAAAACTGCTCCCACCTCCCATACAAACTCCCCCTTTTTGGGGTCTCTCCCTACGATTGCAGCTGTAGTTTAAGGGCAATCAACCTGAAATTTTGTACGTGAGCTTCCCTACACTAAGCGGAGGGTAAGTGGTAAGATCGGTCAAAAACTACTCCCACCTCCCATACAATCTCCCCCTTTTTGGGGTCTATCCCTACGATTACATCTGTAGTTTAAAAGCAATCAAGCTAAAATTTTGTATGCAAGCTTTCCTACACTAAGCGAAGGTTGAGTAGTAAGATGAAACCGATCGGTAGGTTAGAAAATATTGAGCTGAAATTGTATATGCAAGCTTTAATCGTATAATAGGAGTTTACTTTGTAAGATGAGCAATATCGGACGAATACTTCACTCACCTTCCATACAATTTTCCCCCTTTTTGGGGGTGTCCGTCTGTATATCCCTATAGTTTATGAGCTTTAGGTTTGCAATTTGGTATGTAAGCAGAGGTTAAGTTCTAAGATAGGCATGATCGGATTTAAACTACTCCCACATCCCACACAACTTCCCATATTTGGGGAGTTACAAAATTTATAAAATCGAATAAAATCTATACAAAATTACATACAAAATGGATGTGTGAAGCTAAAAGTAACGTCCACTTCTCACCAACTCCCCTGTTTTGTGGTACAAAGTTTAATAAAATATAGTCGTAGTGCAAATAACCAGTTTTACCACCATTTTTACAAATGGTGAAGGGTATCTGAGCTTCGGCATAGCCGAAGATAACCGCCTTACTAGTTATGAATTAACACCCTTTCTATTTTAGATTCCCAACTAACGGAACCTACTTGTTTATAGACGAATGCGAACGTCACTGTTTGATAAGCTTTTACTAGGCAAGCTGATTAACTCGACACGTATACTGCGAAGTTGCTGTCGACAACATCGAGGGAGCCGGCAATGAAAGAAAATGGTGATGACTTGAGCCGGGAATCGATCCGCGGTTCCCCGCATGCCACGGTCGGTTCCCCGATCTTTGCGTTCAGTTAAAACGTTCGAAACTGACATTATGATTTCCCCATTAAGTCTTATAATGACACTATCGTCCCCAAACCGACCAGATATTAACATTACGATATTAACAACACATACCATATTTACGTCGCCTTGTAAGCGTTATTCTACTGTCCGATACGATAAAAATTGTTAACCCTTTCAGCCCCAATGTTGCCTGAGAGCAACTTCACGTGTTTGTCATTAAACCACAAAGACCACGATTGCATTATCTTCTAAATTTTTGCAGGTATCACTGGGTTTATGTGTAAAGAAGAGAGTGTAAAACAAATAATACAAATTTACCGTTACCATTTGATTTGATTCTATTTTTTGTGCAGAGCGATCAGCATAATTTAGTTATTCAAAATGAAGTGTTAAAAAGAAGTGTTTTGTTCTAAATCATAATTAAATAAATTCAAATAGTGATTACTAGCTTTTTTATTATAAAAACATAAAATAATGAAAATATCAAACTTTTTATACATCAAATATCTTAGTTGTCCATTTTTTGTATACCAAAATGGGCCAAAATTGCCTACAAGCAACTTTCTCTAGCTCCAAAACGGGGGGTCGAAATGTCTCCAAATTTTGTATGAACACTTCTGAGACAGATATATGAAGATAAAAACCAAAAACAAAATTTTCGATACACAGACAAAAATGTGGGGTTCAAAGGGTTAAAGTATGGTTATTCCAACCAACCGAACTCCAAATGAAACAAAGTCTTCATTGAAGATAGACAATTCTGACGCAGCCATTGATAAGAATTTGGGCGCGATCGCGGTGGGTGTATTGATATTATTACTTGATATCTAAAGTGGATGGAGTAGTACATTTTTAGAGGAGGTACCGGAAGGGGCGAGGCCATGTAGCCCATTTCCAATACTGTAAGTAGTTTTGGGGAGATATTAACTTGTGTAAAGTTTAAAAACAATTGGTTACGTTTTTCGAGTGTTATCTTGCGTAGCAGCCGGACAAAAAGGCGGACGGATAGACAGGCAGACGGACATGGCTCAAAGGAATCAAAAAATCATGAATCGAATTTGGTTCAAAAAAACATAGGGTGTAAAGTGAAGCCTTCTATGTGTTACACTTTTGGGTCGTATTAAATGATATACACCAATACCTCACTTTGCGTTGTGGTTACGTTCCAAAAAATCACGACGCAATTTGAAACGACGCAAAATTAATTATGATTTTCGATAGCAAACCATGTAAAGATCGAAGATAGGTTCCAGGTTTCCAAAAACACTACTTTTTAAAAAGCAAATTGAACAAAGTAAAAATTTTAAAAACAGAAATAATATAAAATTTTGTGGAAGTGTATCATTTGAAACTTTGGCTAATTGTCAATATTGTGCCACGCACTAGGATGACGCCCGTTTCGGACTCCATGACGAGTTCGTATCTATTTTTTTTTTGTAACCAGAAATAACCCTTACAAATTTATAAAAATATATTAGCACAACAAAGTGAAAAAAACTGTATTAAAATTGCGCTGAGAGAATCTCCGAATAAAAGTCTCGAAACCAAAACAACGCAACTTCGAAAATCTAACGACACACAGTGAAAGTTAGCCATAATTCAGGAGCGACGTAACTTCAAAAAAAAACGCAAATCAAAACGACGCAAAGCGAGGTATTGGTGTATTCCGTCCTAACAGTAGGGTGAGTTTATAAAAAAGATATGTCAATGTGGGTCAATTCGGCCATTTATATGTAAGGCAAAGGTTTTGGGGTTTTGAAAGTTTGTCTGTTATTACAATGTTATTAAGCTGACCAACGTGTCCAAGCCAGCGCATTCGGCCTATTTCAACGCGCTTGACTACGTCGATGTCGTTGTACAGCTCATACAGCTCGTGGTTCCTTCGACGACGATAAAGATGATGGTTCCGTTAAAGATGATGATTACAAAAATTTTGGGAAGTATATTTCACTCGAAGACTCTCAGAATAGATTGATCCGCTTGTGTCATTACCTGCGCTATAGAGCAAGACAGGTAGGATGAGAGTCTGGTAGAGTTGAATACTTGTTCTTTGTTCTAGAGCTTTGTTATTATATCGCTTTTTTAGCGCGCAGCAGCAGCGGTTTGCGATCAATACTTGTCTCTTTATTTTCAGACTGACATTATTATTTTTGTATATGTTGGAGTCAAGGTAGACAAAGTCATCTAGCACTTCAAAGTTATAGTTGTCAACGTTCACGCAGCGTCTCTTACGAGTGGACTCTTTGGTTTTGTCCTCATTTATCACCAGACCCACTTCTTTTCAATGCTCAAAAGGGCCGCAGTAACATCCCGCAATCCACGGCCAACGATATTTATATCATCAGCTTACGCGAGCAGCATGTGACTTTTGTTAAAGATTGTACCATGTATGTTTACTGCTGCCTTTCACATGATCATCTCTATTACGATGTTAAAGAGATCGCAGACCTTGTCCTTGGCCTTGTCTAAAGCCTCGCTTGATAGAAAATAGCTAGGTCATGTTTTTACAAATTTTTACTGAAGACTTCGTGTCAGTCAGTGTCACCCCGCAAAGTTGTATTAGCTTCGCGGGGATACCAAACGCAGCCATAGCATCCAAAAATTTCTGTCGAATGCAAATTTGTAGCCGATGAACAGATTGTAGGTGTCGATCTGCATTTCTTGGGTCTTCTGCAGGATTTGCCGTAGTGTGAATATCTGGTTGGTCGTGGATTTACCAGTTCTAAAGCCACACTGATAAGGCCCAATCATTTTCGCTAAAGTGGGCTTTTGTCTTTCACATAACACACTAGACAGGACCTTGTATGCGATGGGTAAAAGGCTAATCCCGCGATAGCTGGTACACACAATAGGATCGCCTTTCTTAAGCACGGGACATAGGACACTCAGATTGCAATCATCGGGCATGCACTACCTGAGCCTAATAGTTTTTATGAGCAGGTGCATGCTTGTTACCAGCACCACGCATCACACACACATCCTTAACGCCTGAGACATGCCTTCCATCAATTACCACGTGATCAATCTGATTTCTTGTATTATCTTTATGCAGGAATCTGGTTCCACTCACAACCATGTTTCTTGCCGACGCGAAACTAACCAGTGTGAATCCGTTTGGGAGGTGTTGCTGTGTTGACTACATTTGCCGACTGCTGAACCAAGAGCATCTTCCCTTTCTATTATATTATAATATAATCTCCCATAACAATTTTAATGTCATGTGGAGGGCAGCGGCGCTCATAAAATGCATTTTTAATGTCACCGTTTTTGTCTTTCGTCGGGGCGTGTACACAAATTAACATATTATAAAAATGTGAGGGTTAAAATTATGCGAGGAAATATTTCCCAGAAAATATTAATATAGGTCTCCGAAGACATGGTCTAACGTTAATGTATTTTTACACATGATTTTTCATATCCTTTGATTCGACTTTTGACAAAAAAAAAAAAACAAACTTCAAAACAGAAAAAAAAAAATTTTTGACTTACTGGAGCTAGGATGTTCAAAACCGAAACCGAAAAACCGTATGCCGGTTTTTTATTTAAAACCGTATGCCGGTTTTTGCAAAAATGGCATTTTGGAATAACCGGTTTAACCGAGTTTTTTCTTTGGGTACTCGGTTTTTTTTTTTAAATTGCTTTGTTACAACTCGAAAAGGAGTTATTGAAAAAGTAAAAACTTTAAAATTGAATTTAAAATTAATTTAGAAAAAAAACTTTTTACATTTTGTAAACGAGAATATTTTAAGAAGCTTTTTAAAGTTTTACAATTCAATTTCAAATTAGCTTAGAAAAAACTTGTCAACCGTGCGCTTTCGGTTTTAGGGGAACTCCATTCAGCTCAAAAGAAATATAAATTTTGAGAGATTTAAGCTCAGCACTTCAGCCTTTAGCCCTCGCAATTTAAAGATTATCAAATGATTATCGATAGATTTAATGAAATGATAAAAAAGCTCAACATCCTTCTAAAAGCGCTTTTGTCAATTAATCCTACTTCCACAATTAGTGAGCGCATGTTTTCTGTATCAAGCTTTATAAAAACGAAACAGAATAATAGACTCAAAATTTAACACTTAAATTGCATACTATTTCTTATACTATTTTAAAAAACAAAATTCAAAATATTCCAAAAATGTATTCCTTTCAAGTAAAAAGTAAAAACACAAAAATTAATTTTTCGAATAACTCGGAAACCGGGTTTTTAAAAAAGGAGGTATTTGAATACTCTAACTGGAGCTAATTGGATTTTAAGGTTTTGTTATTGAGGTCAAATGCTACTGTTTGGTATTGTTTTGTTTCAGCCTCGAAAAAATGTGTTGCACTATTTGCTCCAAAATAGACTTTTTACCATTTCCTTTTAATTTTGTAAACTTTGACTTGTAAAGGTTATTTATCTGAGGTGACTCTTAGTGAAATTTTCCTGAGAATATTTCTATCGAAGATTCTAAAACCTTGACCTCATACCAAAGTGTGACGTAGTATGGCAAAATGAAGTTTAATCGATCGATTGATATTAGTTTCGTTCACCCCCGAGACAATAAACATTTAATTGCAGCATAGTGTAATTTCTTATTGAGATATCTAGGGACAGCCCTATGTTACTCCTAGAAACTAAGAAAACTAATTGTTTACAATTCAAAGGATACGTTAAAATTTTTTATATTGGGATTCTGCTTATTAAACTCAATACTAGTATCAACTATTGATAAATATAACTAAATAATATTTTTGTGGACAAAACTTAAAGAAACCACATACCATATCTATTTTCAAGTTCTATCATTCTAGTTACATCCCCTCTATTGCCATTGTAGGTAGCAGATATACAAACCAACGACAAGATATTAATGCAAAAACTGACGAGAAGTATTTGTGTGGCTGAGTATGTGTGTGTGTGTGTCATAATCAAATCCACAACATTACATTTCACACTTAGATACAATTTGACTAAAATATATGCATGATGTATGCTATGCATATGCCAGCTGAATATATGTTCTTATACATTTGTGTGGAAATAACAAAATAACTTTATAAAACATTTATTTTTATATCCTTCTCACCAAGTTTTTCTAACGTTGGATTTTGTAAAACTTAAGTTTAACTACTTGAGAAAATTAACAAAATCTCAATCACACTTCATTAGTTTGCAATTTCAATAGAAAATGCAAATGTATTTAGGAATAAATTGTGGTACACCGCCAACACCAGCACTATCGACAACAACATCGTCATCATCATCTTTATCTTCATCATTTTAGAAAACTGGTTCAACATTTGTACACTTAAGACGTTGTAACGTTACACTCATGTTGTTGTACGCGTACGAGGATGTTATTAGGATGTTAGCAGTTACTGAATTTGTCGCTCTATACTTAGGAAACTTTTGCGGTATTTTAATTAGAAAATTGTCAGTTTATCATCATGATTCACATATGAGTGTAATGTGTAATGCAGTGATTGTAGGGGCGTTGCACGTATAGATGTGTACAATAATACATCAAGAGTAGTGCAACTAAATGTCTATATGAATATGTTTGTATAAGATTTTTGTGACTAGTGACGAAGATAAGCCGTTACAATATAAACGACTACCATTAGGGTTGAGTAGATAAGAACTCAAAAAAAAAAATTAGGCAGCTGTAAACAAAGTTGACCAACTTCTACGACTTTTATTTAAAAATCCTATTAATCGGATAAGAGAAGTATAAGAAAAGCTAATGAAATTATAAGTCGCAAAATTTAATTTTTTGTCATTTCGAAATGAATTCTTCCGTTTTACCATTAATGTTGTAAAAAATTGTATCTGAAGAAATATTTTAATCTTAAACAATTGTATTCGGCCTTACATATTTGTGTAGCATTTTGTCTGTTTATTATTTTAACACAAAGACAATAAAATTAAGTTAATCAGAAATTCATTAGCACTAACATGCGAGCTTATGAATTACATAGCTGTAGATACTCTTATCACTCAACTCACCTACTTGAAATTTCTGTTATGGCTGCTCTTTCCATCACTTCAATTCATTTAAGTTCTTCATAATCATAGTCACCATTAAATCGCTTAGCCATTATTAAATCTGGTAACTCTGATTGCAAAATCCGTTTTGTCACAACTTGAGCGTTTGTCTTTAAAATGTCATACACCATTAGTCTGTTTAGTCGTCGCTGATTATAGTGCGAGTACAAGGTAAATGTTGCATAATACATCATGTTGCACACACACACACACACACACATTTCAATACGAACATCATGAACTAATTACCTGAATCTAATTATGTATACTTGTAAGCCTATGAATGATAAAGCTACTCAAGTCTACGTATGAGAATCAGTGATTAATGCGCTCATATGACATATTAAATTCAAAGGAAATTTGAAATAAATGAATCCTTTTCCAAATAAGCGCTGACGATGATTTGATATTATATGACAAACTAAGCACTTGGCAAATGAAAAGAAAGTGAAATGTGCTTGCGTGAAATTAATGTGAAGTGCTTAATTAGTTGCTAAAAGTTTTGAATGGTCTAGATACCAAAGTGCAGCTAATCAAGAGGAAAATAAGACGCAAACAAGGTTGTGCGATAGTCACTGACTTTTTTAATAGTTTTCACAAGATGACATGTCATTTGGTCGAGAATGCATGAAATATGTATTCATTATTATGGTTAAGGTGACCTCGGTTGTATGTGTTGGTGTATATAATATGTACACCATATCTACACAGGGAAAAATGAGGCATAGTCTCACGACCTAGATTTTTTCAATTCAAGTTTTTGAAGAGGACAGCTTTGAACTAGACAGCTGTTGTGTTCCTTTCGTAACATGTTCTTATATTAAAATAGATAATTGGGTTTACCCAGGTAATTGGATTTACAATTGATCATTGAGGAATAGGGAAATTTCTAGTTTGAGTCTTTCTGATTGTTATTTATTTGGAAATAACCAGAAGCTCTCTTTGGAGGTTCCCAAGCAGCTCACAACATCCATAAATCACGTATTCCCCGGGCAATGCCACTGAACATTCGTCTAATGGGAGCAAATGTAAGAAGGTGCAATGTTGAGTAACCTAAACGGCATATTTCCACCGATACGTCTTAGGAAGTAGGTAACAGAAGTTACCGAAGTTCAAACCCGGGGGGCTCTCTTAGTGGCTTTGGCAGCCCCAAGAAACTAGGATCGAGCGCGGTGGCCTAATAAGCCACACTCCTTAAACAAAACTAATTATTATGAAAACACGAAGAAAAGAAAAAACAAGAACCCTTCCAAATGTTTACGACCCCCCCAAAAACCTTCTAAGGACGATGACTTAAGGATATGCACCTGGAATGTCCGAACTCTTTACACGAATGATGCCTCTATCCAATTGGCGGATGTCCTTGACAAATACAAGGCTGACATCACCGCCCTACAGGAAATGAGATGGACGGAACAGGGATGCACACAACGAAAGAACTGTGACATCTTTTACAGCTGCAATGCAGAAAGACACGAATTTGGACGTGGTTTCATAGTCGGCAAGAGACTTGGACCCATGGTCACGCGGTTTAACCCTGTAAGTGACCGAATAGCCACTATTTGCATCCGGGCGAAATATTTTTACATTACGGTGATTTGTGTACACGCTCCGACGGAAGGCAAAGACGATGCCATTTAAGATCCATTCTATGAGCACCTGGAGGAGATATATGACCGCTGCCCTGCACATGACATTAAAATTGTTCTACTAAAAAGCAAGGGAAGATGCTCTTGGTTCAGCAGTCGGAAAATTCTGTCTACACAACAACACGAAATCAGACTGATTAGCTTCTCGTCGGCAAGAAACATGGTTGTGAGAGGAATCAGATTCCCGCATAAAGATATCCACAAGGCGACCTGGATATCCCCTGATCAAAATAAAAGAAACACGATTGAGCACTTGGTAATTGATGGAAGGCATGTATGAAGTGTTATGGACGTGCGTGTGATGCGCCGTGCAAGTATTGACTCGCATCACCACCTAGTTTCAGCCAAGGTACGCACACGATTAAGTGGTGCTAAAAACACTCGTAACACTCAAACGCAAAGAAAGCTAAATAGCCAATGCCTACTCCAACCAACTCTCTTAATTACTTCAAACAAACCTCCTAGTTATGATGTTTCCGACAGCCATTGGTAGCATAATGCGAATTTTATGACCACAGCCACAACGACAGTACTGGGGTTATGACGAACCACGCTCAGATAGGCCCTGGCACGCTGATGAATGACGGAAAATGTCTGAGGAAATGGATGCTGCATACAAGGCACAACTGCATCCAATGGCAACGCGTGCGGTGTTGGAGCGTTATAATGAGAAGAGGAAGAAGATGAAACGCCTGTTCAGGTGAAAAAAGCATCTGTGGAAGAAAAGAGAGAGACAGGATATCGAAAACTATAGGGATAGAAGTGAAGCCCGAAAGTTTTACCAAAAGGAAAAAAGCAAAGGTTTTGGACCGGGGATCCTCACCTGTAAGGACGGAGACGGAAATCTGGTAGCGGAAACTCAGTTTGTGCTGCAAATATGGAGGGAACACTTGCGATCTATACTCGTTCCCGAAGGCAGAATAAGTGAAGAAATCACATCGATTATAGACGATGAAGTAGATTGTCCACCGCCGAGCCAAACTGAGATCAGCTTGGCGATCGCAAAGCTTAACAATAATAAAGCTGCGGGATCCGATGGACTGTTAGCAGAGCTTTTTAAAGCCGGCGATGATGAGCTGGCAACATGCATGCACCAGCTCATTTACACGATTTGGCTCAAGGAATGAATGTTCTGAGCTTAAGAAAGGCAATCAAACTGTGTATTTCAACTATCGCGAGATCAGCCTTTTACCCATCGCATACAAGGTCCTGTCTAATGAGTTATGTGAAATCTAAAGTCCATTCAGGCGAACCTGATTGGGCCTTATCTGTATGGCTGTAGACCTGATAAATCCACGACGGACCAGATATTCACACTAAGGCAAATGCTGGAGAAAACCCAAGATATGCAGATCGACACCTACCATCTGTTCATCGACTACAAAGCTGCATTCGACAGTTTGATACTACACAAATTGTTTTATGCTATGGCTGAGTTTGATATTCCCGCGAAGCTAATAGGACTTTGCGGGATGACACAGTGAAAATTGGCAAAGATTTGACTGAGCCATTTTCAACCAAGCGAGGCTTTAGACACGGTAATAGGCTGTCTTACGATCTCTTTAACATTGTAATGGAGATGATTATGCAGAAGGCTGCAGTAAACAAGAATGGTACCATCTTTAACAAAAATCACATGCTGCTCGCGTCTGATGATGATATGGTATTGGCCGTGGATTGCGGGATGTTACTGCGGTCTTTTCGAGCATTGAAAAGCAGTCGGCGGAAGTGGGTCTGGTGATAAATTGGGACAAATGCAAGTTATATGTTTCAACGTATAAAGAGTCCTCTCGTCTAAGACACAGCGTGAATGTTGACAACTATAACTTTGAAGTGGTAGATGACTTTGTCTACCTTGGCTCCGCCATTAAATCAAGATACGAGTATTAAACGCAAACCGCTGCTACTATGCGCTAAGCAAACTATTTAATGACAAAGCGCTCTCTTGAAGAACAAAGATCCAACTCTACCAGACTCTGATACTACCTGTCTTGCTCTACAACGCAGAATCCTGGGAAACGACACAAGTCGTGAGAGAAAAATACTTCGCAAAATATTTGATGGGTTCAAGCAAGTTTCGAGTTTCGTCGTCAAATGAACCACGAGCTGTATTTCGACGTAGTCAAAACGTTGAAATAGACTGAATGCGTTGGCTTAGACACGTTGTACGAAAATGATTTAGCTCGAAAGGTCTTCGTCAATAAACTCGTGGCGCAGGAGGAGTCTACCAAAACTTCATTGGATGGACCAGGTGAAAGAGCTGTTATCTACACTTGGTGTGGCTAACTTTCTACGGAGCGCAAAAGACCAAAACGCTGGGAATTGTTTTCGACGTGCGGCTACTGATTGATAAATTTCTTTTGTTGCTGTCGTTAAAGAAGAAGATCTCCTTTTTTTGTATATGGGAAAAAACAGGCTGAGACTCTAACTCTCGGGAATGCTCTCCTCTAGCCAGATGTACTCCATCAAGTAATACATGCTCCTAATCAGCTCCTCCCCACCTGCCTTAAAATATTCAGCAGGGAGATCATCGGTTCCAGCCGCTTTGTTATTTTTAAGGCTGGATATTGCCACACGTATCTCGCTCTAGCTCGGAGGCGGACAGTTACTACCATCGTCATGGATGGACTACCATCGCTGTCGTTGCAGGAGGGCAACCCTATTTCACGCATTCCCGCATTAACTGTCAGGCACAATTTTCGGGCTTTCCCTCTGCGTTGGAGTTACTCAGTGCACTTATCCTGCCTTTTTCAGCTCCTTCCCATTACGTCTAAAGAGAGGAATTGCCTCTCTTCTCTTCTCTCTTGTGCCGTTCACGAACACCTCGAGTTGCCATTGGCTGCAGTTTCGACCTGTATGCAGTTTTCGTCTCGCTCGTGGCATTGCGACATTCATCATCGTACCAGGCATTATCTTGAAACGGCTTTGAGTACCCTAGTACGCCATTTCGGTGTGCAGACTTAATTTACCGATGGTAAATTTAAATGCGGTCTCACTGCCTATTTTAGCATTCGCAATCGCCTAATACAATTTTGATTTCATGGCTGGTGCTACGGAGTCATATACATTTTCTAGGCTCTCGTAGAACTCGTCTTTGTCCTCATCGCTTTTCTCTTCTGTAGGAGCATGGGCACATATAAGTGTTATGTGGAAAAACTTTGTTTTGACTCTTATAGTGGATATTTGTTCACACACCGTGGCGTAATCTCTTGCCAACCACAAATCCATATCCAAACTCGTGTTTGTCCACATCGCCACTATAGTAGATGTCGCACGCTTTCGTGCGCGAGCACCCGTACCCCGTCCACCGGATTTTGTGTAAAGCGTTTATGTCAGCCTTGTATTCTTCGAGAAGTTCTCCGCCTGTTGAATGGAGGTCCCTGGTCTATACAGTGTTCTAACATTCATGGGGCATATCCTCAAATCATGGTTCTTTATTCGTTTGCGGTGGTCATCAACATTTTGGGGGGTCCGTTTTATTCTTTTCTTACTTCTTTTCATTGCAATAGTTCAAACGTCGGTGGCAGGATGCAAACCGCAGCTTACCACATCGCAGATTTCTCCTTCTGCCAGGATTTTATTAAAGCCTGGCCAGGGTATCGCTCTCTCTGAGCCGACGTGCCTGAGTTTTAGGTTTCGTCCCTCACAGTAAGCCGTGATCTTACGTGTGTCAAAAGCACGTTTCCAGGCGTCACCACGTGGAGGTACTCTGTCCTTAGTAGTACTACGAATACGGAGCTGTGTGAGTAGACTTGAAGTTTAACTGACTCCCTGGGTTTGCCAAGTTAAACCGATCATTATCCGCCTGGATTTGTGCTTTATTCGAAATACACTCTATTGACAGCAGATACCTCATTATCACATTAAAGAGTATTAGTGTTCCCAACCTTAATGGATATGCTCCGACGTTCACGGCGACCTTTCAGTAGAATGGTCTCCGTCTGGTGCTCTGCCTGCTAAAATTTGATGTTTTCATCCAGTTTTCAATTTGGGCCGTTGCTTCGTCAACGTACAACTCTACTTTATTGATGCGCCGTGCCGTCTCGATTAACGTGATATCATCCGTTAAGCACAAGTATCCTCTACCTTTTTACGTTGTCATAAACAACGTTCCATAGAAGCGACCCCAGAACTGAACCCACCGTCACAACAAACGGTCTTGGTCCCTCGTCCATTTCCGCCTGATATTTTTTTTACTATTTGCATAACAGTGAACTCGCAGCATTCCAATTTCATCCACATTTCGTTCCCATCGTGCGGCGTTGAACGCATTTTTAATACCCAGGGTGACCAATTTACTATTTTTTATATTTTTCCCTCCTTTTCCTTTAATGGCGGTGATATCTGCTGGAAAAAAAACAACTATTTGATTGCACCCAATGTGCAATAGTGATAATATATGTGTACATCAGTGGAGCACCGGCTGTAATACTATTAACATGACGAATACTCTTAATGCTACCCGTATGTGTGTGTTTGTTGCGGACATGTATTCTCGGAAAAGACCACGTCCTTGACAACCAAAAGTTATGCGTCTAAATACTAAATATGCACAAAAAAAATCTTGTTTTCGGTTAGATGTTGTTTATCAACACTTAAATTCATTTTCAATTCCATCATACCGCATAGATTTGTTTACAAATCCATCAACTTTCTCACGGTCATTTTCAAAAGAATGGAGTACCATTCAAATACGTATACAAAATATATTGAAGCTCTATAGTTGTGCAAGCGTATACATATAACTACAGTGAAACTTCGATATTACGAACTTCGTTATAACGAAAAACTCAATATAACGAATTTTTAGCTGAGACCCTTGAAAAAACCTTTTTATTGCAAAGTTTTTCATACAAAAATGCTCTATAGCTATAACGAAAAAATTCTGATCTATAAAGCCTCTATATAGCAAAGTATTTTTTCAAAAGCCTCTATACAACGAAATTATAATTGAGTAATACATACATATAACATTTTAAGTGTGTAAGTCATTATCAAAAGCCTCTACATAACGAAGTCTTGAACTATAGTCTCCATACAACGAAGTCAGAATAAAGCATAAAGCAAAATTAAATTTTAAGCAAAACGGGGAATTCCCTTTTAAAACCAACGAAAGGTAAATGTCTTTGCAGGTTAATATGTAAAGCGCCACAAATTACATAGTCAGTTCTGTTTTGGTTCTTTGTCAAAATGAGTTTATTAAAGCGTAAATCAATTTCTATACGAGAAAAAACAAACAAAAATTACACATTATTTTACTAAAATGTAATAAAATAAAAAAATAATAAAAACTTAATTTTTTATTTACCTCTTAAATAGTTAATTTTTATTATTATACTAGTATTTTCGTGTAAAATAGAATTCGGACAAAAAAAACTATAGTTATAACGAATTTCTTTCGTATTTCTTTAAATTTCGTAATACCAAGGTTTCACAATGCATATGTATAACGAATCAATAGCTATAACGAAGTATTTTTCGGTCCCCTCTAGATTCGTTATATCGAAGTTTCACTGTATAACCTTGACATAATAGCGCTCTTCACCGAAAAAAAATACAAAGCAACTTTCCTCACTTTTGTCCCTGAGGCCAAATCATCTAAAATCCCCAACCCCCAAATGTTGACGTTGTTTATGAATCTTTGATAAATCAAATAAAAACAAAAACTAAAAACATGAAAGGATGAAAAAAGCCAACTATCCGTTTTAATATTCCCAATGATACGGGTTGGGGATTTAGTTTTAACAACTGGCTGTACTTGTAAGCACCTGACAAGGTAGAGAATGCATACAAGGATTTAGGTTAAAAAATATAAGGAAAGGGAAATGATAATAACAGGAACATATATACGTATACACGTCCGTCAACGGGTGGTGACTGGAACCAGATTTCAGCATAACGATATCTACAAGGCTATCCCCCGATCAAAATACCAAAAAGCATATAGATCATGTGGTAATCAATGGAAAGTATGCAGCTAGTATCATAGACGTGTGCTAACATTGCCATGGATCATTATCAGGATGCAGCTATGTTGCGCACAAGACCGGACAGAGCAATATGAATATGAAAAACGGCGCTCAGACGAATACGCAGAGTGTGCTGCATACATGGAGGAAACGCTTACACTAATTTCAGGTTCCGGATGGCAGTGTTTTACTTCCTGATAAAGTTAAAGGAAATTTCGACAGTTTCGACCGGCAGACATTTGCCATCCCGGTATCTTTAATACACAATACCAAATGAAGCCCTGTATCATGTTTGATAATATGAACTAACTCTAATACTGTAACTATCTCCAGAATTTAACAACAGCTTTCTGCGAATTTTGCATTCCCTACCCACTGCTCTAGTAATAGACCCAACTAGAGTAAATAACAACGCAACGGTGTTGGTGCTACGACCACGAACAAGCCGGTAACGAGGATGTTGCTGGTTGACAATGCCAATGGTTGACAATGGTGGCTTATGAGGCCGGTGCGTGACCTTTCTTTGCAGCCATTCAGCAACTGCAATTATCACAGAAACTACTGTTTCTGTTTGTTTTAATTAGCGAATACGGCATTTTTCCCAACCAACTTCTGTCATTTAAAAGTTAACATAGCCTTAGGCTATCAACCAAAAATTCATCGTTGTTGTCAACCTTTGTCAAGCAGCAGAGAGAGAGAGAGCCTTGCTGTAATGACGCAATGAACAAATGGAAATTACACAGCAACAGCGACAGCGACAACAATCAAGCAACAACGGTTGTGTGACGGCTATTTGCATACTCTTGAGAAAAGTTGTGTAGAATGAGTCGTACGTACCTTTAATTACTCAGCTAGAGATAGTGTGTACGTGTAGTACCATTGTTAGCATTATGTGTTATTGTTTATGTATATAAGTATACATATGTATATATGTATCCATATAATGTATATTATACAAAATGTTGAGTGAAAATCTACATTTTACACACTACGTGGTCCTCACAAAGAATCTGTCATTTGCAATGCAAAAGTATGTTGAATGACCGACCCTTATGCCAGCCGTGATGTTTTTTTTTATGACGCAAGTGAAAAATGTCCTTTGCAGGAGGTCAATTGTTACCCCCTATTACAATGTTTTTACTTGGTTTTTTTTGTTGTACAACATACAATCTTGCATGTGATCGTGAGCGTCTGTTGGCAATAGAAGCATTTCGGAGCTATGTGGAGCGGCCAAGATTTGCAGGAGCGTGAGCGAAATTATTTTTCCCGGAGAGGAGCGTGGGCGGAGCAGTTTCCGCTCCGACATCTTCAGATGCTTTTTAATATATTTTTTTTAATATTTATTTTTTACTTCAATTTTATTTAACTAAAATAAAAAAATGTGGAATATCCAATAAAATCCGGCTGTGGAATAAGGGCTAGTACACGCTACTATCAAGCGGAAGAATTCGGGGATCGATTCTTGCCTCTGGTCATCTACATTTTGCCTCCATTGCCGGCCCCCTCGATGTTGTCGACGGCAACTTCGCAGCATAAATGCCGAGTCAATCGGCATGACTAGTAAAAGCTTCTCAAACAGTGACGATCGCATTTGTCGATAAACAAATAGGTGCCGTTAGTTGTGAATACAAAAATAAAAAGCAAGCTAATTCACAACAACACGAGAAGCTATTCTATATCTCTTTTTATGTCAATGACGTCGTTTGATAACTTCTTGTTTCTTAGTAGGAGCTAGGAATTGATTTTAGATACATAGTTTATTGGTAAAATTTTCTTAGAATTCATCGTAGATTTCGATAGACGACTTTGGCGAACAAAATTGACCCACCCTAGTGTACATCCTTGACCCGTCCGTAGCATTGCCAGTGTGGCAGTAATATCAATCTTATATTTTTTACGGATGTTCGCCAATTGGTTAGAGGCATCAATTCTGTAGAGATTTTGGACTTTCCAGGTGTATATACTTAAATCATTGTTGTCATGGAATTAACTACACAGTACAACACATGAGTTTGGGACTCAATTCTGCGAACTGCTCGTGAAAGATGCCCCAAAAAGAATAAGTTATGCACCATTCGTTTTGTCAAATTACATGCCATATTAATTTAATATTGATTTGAAGTTCGAATATATCGTATAGGATAATTTGTTACGTTTTAGGCTCTTTTGTTATATTGATATATAGTAGCGTATGATTATCATAAGTAATATTCCACGTACATCATACGCCACAGAATACAACAGTTTTATTGTAACTGCTACAAAATAAAACCGGTTTAAAATCATTTGATGAATGGAAAAGTGAAACTGTTGCTTATGTAATGAAACTTTATATAAACAGATTAAAGGAATTGTAATTCTTAATTATTTTAAATTTGTTTCAGCTAAATCGGACTAGTGTTTCTAGAATTATGTCAAACAAAAGTGCCTAAAACGTGACAAAATCCCCTATACGATACTTACTAACTTCAAATCAATATTAAATTATAATGGCATATAACTTGACAAAACTAATGATGCACAAAACAATGATTGAAAAACAGTACTATTTTTGTTTAGTATAAGGCACAAAAACATATAAGTTGAAAGATATATTTATATGTACAATACATTCAAAACGTTAAATGTTCACAATTTGTACATCAAAATGCAGTGTCATGTGCACATAAATGAGTTATATACATATTACAAGGTGTAACTATTAATATGTTTCAATTAATTGCTCGCGGTAGTGTAAATATTACTGCATTTAATTAGCTGGTATAATATAATTTATGTTAATTTAATATGCAGCATTGAAAGACTATGCAATAATCGATTAAATCGACAGATTAATTATTTATGAGGCAAATATATTTATAACATTGAATTATATTACACGAATTTGATGTAATAAATTAGTTAAACTCTAATAATATGCGAAAAATGCTTTAAAGGCCAACTGTAATACGAACGCACATAACAGTTAGTGGGGGGGAAAATACGGGTATAGCACCCAATGACCATTTGATGCTTTTCTTCAGCGCCTTTCTTTCGACAAAGTGTCAAAGGGCATATTAAAAACCAATAAAAAGACCGATAAATACCCTCACCCAAAATATATGGCACTGGTAAAGACAATAGTTATTAAAATGAACAGATTTTTAAATGAAATTACTTATGTATTATTATTTACCTGCTTGTGACGCGTAATCCTTTGACACCTGTAATAAAAATATAGAAAAGGTTACAGCCAGTAAATGTAAAAAGTTAATTTCAATATATCTGGCGATATAGTCATTTTATATGAGGTTGCCGAAGGTGTCTTTTATTGTACCTTAAAAAAATTTATTTTCTAATAGGTGAGGCAAACCTTCTGATTTCTTAAGGTTCTTGAAGAAGTTTCTTTTAAAAACTTTTGGAATACAATTTTTTTCGGGAAGTTTGATAATTTGTATAGGTGATAATTTAAAAATTTAAGTAAAGACCCACATGGGGGCTTGGGTGACTGACTGATCACTCCCCAGCCCAAACGGCTAAAGCTAGAACCGTGAAATTTGGAATGTAGGTTCTTTTTATGACGTAGGCGCGCACTACGACGGGATTGTCAGAAATTCGGACTGCAAGGGTGAAAAATGGGCGTGGCACTGTCCCATACAACTCGAATTTTGATATGGCTGTATCTTTTAAACCATTATACTTACGAAGTCGAGATTTGGTAATTATATCGATCGTATACGAAAAAATAATTTGTTTGTTGAAAGTGGGCGATGTCACGCCCCTTTTTAGAAAATCGTTATATGGGTCAAATAAATGGACCGATTGCAGTTATATTTTCTTTGTGTGATACTGTCCATAGGGCCTCTATCATAGGCTACATGAAATCATAATTAGACAAAGTGGCGTGGCTCCGCCCAGTATGAAGATGAGATTTGCTACATATGTAAATGGTGCATGAAGGATTTCGTCTCGCAGGGAAATGGGCAGTGCCACGCCCCTTTCTAAAAAATCGTTATCTCGGCGAAATAAATTTAATAATATGTTTACTGTGTAGTACTGTCCGTTGGGCCTCTACCATAAGTTAAAAAAAAACATAATTAGACAAGGGGTGTGGCAAAGCCAACATAAACCAAAATTACAATCACTCATATTTCACGAGCCACGTAAGGTATGAAGATGAGATTTCCTACATATGTTAATGGTACATGGGGAATTACGCCTCGCTGGGAAATGGGAGGTGCCACGCCCCTTTTACAAAATTTTTATGTCGGTCAGAACTATTGTAGTAATATTGTCATAACCTATTTATTTTAAATTATCTACTTTCTGTAGATAGGGTGATGAAATTTGGGATGGTGATTCATATTTTCGAGTAAACGGGAGGTTAGAATCGAGTTTTGGAAATTTGTACTTTTAGCGGGTAAAAAATTACCAATAAGAAATAAAAGTTATACCATCACCTAGACAAATCGGCTGCTTACTATTAAATTGGATTGGTTTATTTTTAATCCGATATTTCTGGGCAATAAAATTTAAAAAGGGATAACAATTTTACTATGACCCAACCAAACGGCTAAAAATTTAATCATGATTAATTATATAGGCTAGCTCCTTATGTAATAAGAACGAAGGAGGGTTTTCGAAATTCTTACCCAAGCGCCGAAAAGGGAAGAAACTGGAACTAAACGGTAAGGGTATAGTCTCAAAAATTGAAGCGAATATTTTAGTTGTCCGATGTGAAGTAATTTTTCGAAATTCGTTCTTTAGTTGGTAACATACGGAACAAGAAATAAAACTGACGATATCACCCAGATGCACGTTTAAATAAATTAGTCTTAAACACCAGTAAGACAAAAATTTATAAGATTTAAACCTTATGTCTGTGCGAGCGATGGAAATATGTCGGTACATGTTGATGGGTCGCTTATATCAGAATCGAAGAGTGTAAGATATTTGGGAATGACTCTTACTCATAATCTTTCATGAGATGTCCATATTAACAAGATAAAATCACAGATTTCTTCGGCCACGGGGGTCTTATATAAATTCAAAAATAAGCTGAGCAGAGAAATAAAAATGATGATTTATGAAACTCCTATACATTTGCGTCTAACGTATCTTCCTATCATATATGCTCATAAAAAATGCAGCTCAATGAAAACTTTACAATCTGCACAAAATAAAGCACTTAAGACAGTTTTTACTTTACCAATAACATATCCTACGATTAATCTGTACAAACATAAAGCAAAGACAGTTTTGCCAATACAAAGTCTGTATAAACGGCAACTGTTAATACTCTGGGTATATTAGAGGGATCAGTTGAGTTCGTTCGAAATCGAACAAAGACAGGTCGAAATACAAGACAAGCGGACAATATCACAACTTCAAGATGTAGATTAGATGTTACAAAGCAACGTATTTGTTTTGCTGGAACAAGCGAATACAACAACTTGGCTGCGTATTTGAAAAATATTGTTGCAATTTCAGTTTTCAAGGAACATATGAAAAAATATCTTTTGGATAATGTTGAAATACTTCTTATATATTAAAATGAAAATGTTTAATTAATTGTATAATTCATGCACTTTTTCGTGTATTTGGCGAACTTTGAGCTAAAATTTCATAGTATAAAATTGGTAAGAAATTATCTAGGGAAACAACATCCAGTTTTTTAAAATTTTTGAGGAAATTTCTGATCTTTGAAAAGTCGTCAAATTCAATACGGGAAATTTCCTTAACATTGTTTTATATTATTGGCATGATCCTGAATACTTTTGTAAGTGTATTTTTTGATTGAATATTTTAAGATTTGCACAGAAGGCAAACCCCATGTTAGTGGAATGGAAAACGCAATCCTTTTGGAAAGCGCCTCAATCGAAAGAAACTAGCTGTTTTCTTTGTGAAACATAATTTTACTTCCGAAATTAAGAATATTCATATGTACACTATGTTGCGAAATTCTAAATCATTTGAGGAATTTCTGTAAAGTCATCCAAGGTTAAGGTAAGAGAAATCTCTCTCAGAAAAATTCTCAGAATTCATTCTCAACAATATCCACCTTTTCCTCATTCCTTCTCCAACCTCATATGTAGTCTGTTTGACTAAATTCTGTAACTCATAAGGTAGATCTTGGTTCGTAGATTTCCTGTCTGTCGCTCCCCAACTACAAATGTATAGATCGGAAGTGATGAGGAATCGCTGCCATATATCTTTTAAATTTTGCTTTCTAGACATCTACCTCTTGTAGTAGTTCGTCCGAAAATCGTTAAAATCATTGTTCCTGTGCTCAAGAGCTTATTCTGATAATTGTCCTAAACATGTAAAAAATATGAGTAATGGAAGAACTTGGAAAAATATTTAACGATGGTGGTGCTTTACCTAGTGTTAAAATCGCTGAAGTAATGATATCCTTTATGCGGTGGGTGACATACTCCACCAACCATATTTTTCTACGACAAGCCTGGCAGTTTTAAGAGCGTAAAATCTGTATTTGTTTGGGTCTGTGTTCAGACCGAAAATCTTCGATATCTTCATTAGTTGCAACTTGTTGCAATCAGAAGAAGCGACAAAGTGTAACCAAAGGATCTACCTTTAAGGTGAAATTGGTTTCAGAGTATTCCGAGATGCTCCAAAATAGTGACACAAATTGTCAAACGGAATTTTTCAGTCTTCGACGAATACTTTCGGGGATTTTCGGGATAAAAATCGACACTCCAAACAGTGGAATTATCTTTGAGGAATGTTTAAAGAAGTAGAAAAAGAATCTAGAAGATCGAAAGTGACCAGTGACATATTGCATTTCACCCTTTTCGGGTTAGTGTGGTTCACCGAATTTACGTCGGAAAAAAGCTTCTCTAAAACATTCGACTGCGGATTATGGGTTAAAATTTAGCTATGGGGGTGAAAAATTTGCTTTTGGACTACCATAGACTATCAAGAAAGATAGACATATTTAGAAAAAGGTTTCTGGAACCTCCAAAAATTAACCTCATGCGCGCCTTTTTGAAGGAAATCGGCCACAGTGCGGCGGCGATCTAGAAGATCGAAAGTGACCAGTGACATATTGCATTTCACCCTTTTCGGGTTAGTGTGGTTCACCGAATTTACGTCGGAAAAAAGCTTCTCTAAAACATTCGACTGCGGATTATGGGTTAAAATTTAGCTATGGGGGTGAAAAATTTGCTTTTGGACTACCATAGACTATCAAGAAAAGATAGACATATTTAGAAAAAGGTTTCTGGAACCTCCAAAAATTAACCTCATGCGCGCCTTTTTGAAGGAAATCGGCCACAGTGCGGCGGCGATGAGCTGGCAATATGCAAGCACCAGCTCATTAACACAATTTGGCTCAAGGAATGCATGTCCGTTGATTGGAATCTGAGTGTTCTATGTCCTGTGCTTAAGAAAGGCTATCCAAGTGTGTGTACCAACTATCGCGGGATTAGCCTTTTACCCATCGCATACAAGGTCCTATCTAGTGTGTTATGTGAAAGACTAAATGCTATTCTGGCTAACCAGGTTGGATCATTTCAGTGTGGCTTTAGACCTGGTAAATTTACGACCGACCAGATAATCACACTACGACAAACCCTGGAGAAGACCTAAGAAATGCAGATCGATACACACCTTCTGTATCGACTACAAAGCTGCATTCGACAGTCCGATACGACAGAAATTGTTAGATGCTATGGCTGAGTTTGGTATCCCCGCGAAGCTAATACTATTTTGCGGGATGACACTGACTGACACGAAGTTTCAACGAACAAAGAGTCTACTCGTTTGAGACGCTGCATGAACGTTGACAACGATAATTTTAAAGTGATAGATGATTTTGTCTACCTCGGCTCCGCCATAAACGAAAATAATAATGTCAGCCTGGAAATCAAGAGACAAGTATTGATCGCAAACCGCTGCTATTATGCTCTGAGCAAGCGTTTTAATGATAAAGCCCTCTCTTGACGAACGAAGATCCAACTCTTCCAGACACTGATCCTGCCTGACTTACTTTGCAGCGTAGAATTCTGGGTAATGACACAAGCGGATCAATCTGTTCTGGGAGTCTTCGAGAGACAAATACTACGCAAAATATTTGGACCCATCTTCTATTAACGGTGAGTACCGTCGTCGAATGGATCATGAGCTGTACAACGACATCAACGTAGTCCAGCGCGTTCAAATAGACCGAATGCGCTGGCTTAGATATGTTGTAGGAATGGACGAAAACGCACCGGCTCGAAAAACCTTCGGCAACAGACTAGATGGGCGGCGGCGTAAGATGGGGCAACCAAAACTCCGATGGATGGACCAGTTAAAATAGCTGTTAACTAAGCTTGGTGTGACAAACTATCTACGGATCGCGAAAGACCGAAGCGCTTGGAATACTTTTCTGCGTGCGGCTACTGATAGATAAATTTCTGTTTTTGTAGCCATTAAAGTAAAAAAGAAGGAGCATGACCTCGGTCCTTTGTGTGGGAGGAACCAGAAGGGGTGTGGCAAAGCTTTTGGTATTCTGGAAGTTTATCTACAATTAAAATATAATAAAAGTGGCCAAATTCAAATAGCCTCTAGTTGTCCGTTGGAAAGTTATGGGAGAAATATTAATTTTCGAAAATAGGCCATTTTGAATGGGAGGAACCAGTGTCAAATTTTCATAAGCGTACATCTTACGCAAAATTTGACCCAATTTAGCATATTTTCAAACAAGATAAAACTATGAGTATCAATTCGGTCATTCGTATGGGAGCTATCGAAAGAGGTGTTGCAAAGATTTCATCACTGAGGGTAAATAAAGTAAATTCAAACATCCTCCAGTTGTCCGGTCAGAAGTTATGAGAGAAATATTATGTTTTTTTTTTAAATATGCCATTTGTAAGGGATGTACCAGAAGGGGAGGGACTATTCTGCTTATTTAAAATCCAAAAACTTTATTTTGGAAGTGTTAATTCTCAAACTTCATTCGAAGGTTTGCTCAAGTGATCGTGCTCACCAGCAAGCCAGACAGACGGACATAGCTCAATCATCTTAAAAACTCCTGAAACAAATTTATTTTTAAGTTACTTGGGGTCTAACTCGTCTCATTTAATCCGTTAAACTTTTTCTCGTTTCAAGTTTGTTTTAACATGCGTTGAGGAGACCTAAAATTATGTGCATTATCCCTGTTTCAAGTAATTTATGCTGTGATCTTAAAAATTAAAAAATTTGTCACTGGGAACCCCTATGTCAATCTGCTTTCAAATAATGCTGTTGGTTGTTCTTACAACACCACTGCCGCAGTTTAATAGAGAATCAACGAGTTTGATACATATTTAATAATTGTCCATATTAGCTAATCAATAGCGGACTAATTACTGAATACAATGTAATCTTATAACGTGATATATTTAAGATAATTACAATAAGCCAACGCCAAATCGTGACCAATGTAAGCACTTAAAGAAAAACGTTACAACTAATGCAATAACTAATGTAATGTAATCTAGCGGACATTTTAATTGTACATAGTTACATTGAGTAAATAGTAAGTTGTTATATTTTTCACTTAGAGAATTTCCAAAAAATAAATTTAAAAGAACAATCTCTGTAATGAGCCGTTGAAGAACTTTTCGCATTTAACTAAATTGACGAATCAGAACCTAAATTACGACTTTTCTGAATGACAGATTTTTTAAGAATTGCTGGCAGCTGCGACAGAGATCGAATTCAGGTTACCCGACATGATAGACGCTTATTATACCCACTATCAGGTATCAGTCTTTAAAAATTATTGCTAATAAACCCACTGAATGGGTGAAAGACACTTCAAATCACATTTATTCTAATCACAAGTTACTTTAATATTATTTCTATTCTTAACACACTCACATATATTTTTTTCCAGTGCACTACCTTAAGTCCTTTATCTTGTATTATTGAATTCAATGACGTACGTACGTGCATCTGTACATTGTATACATGTATCGATGTAGTATACAATAAGTATTTATATGTGTATGGGCGTCAGTATGATGTTATTGTCATATAATCGTTTAAATATTTGTCGATACAATGATCCAAACATGTTATGTAATTATTTAATTAGCTTTAACTACCTATTGTTGTAAGCGATAAATGCTTTCACTGCATGTCATAATTATAAATATTGAACAATAATGGGCGCTTTATCAATTTATTTTAGGCATTTAATTGAAGAGTATAAACTTCTTGACATTTTGCAAAGATGTATGGGAATTAGCCATAATTTGTTGGCATAGCTTTAACTGTGCGTATAGTTTTCAAAATTGCTTAAATAAATATATTCAAATAGGATCGACTGTGGCATGATACGCGGCCATAAATAAGGTTCACTGCCTGTTGTGACCCCCTCAAGGTTGTCGACGGCAATGTCGGGGTAATCGAGTTAATAGGCATTTGCCTAGTGAGAGCTTTTCAAATAAAGCTGATTCATCGTTGAACTCTCGGCCACGTTGAAAGTAAGATGTGTAATTGCCAGAATCTCTCTCATATCTTTTTTGAGGGATGCGTTTTACTTACAAAGTTTTGGCCTAGCCAAGGGCACATAGTAGTTTTTATAACCAAATTTCAGCATAAAGCTATCCACAGGACAACTTAGCTTTCCCTCTATAAAAACACCAAATATCAAATTGCCCATGTAGTAATGGCATGCAACTAGTGTCATGGATGTGCGCGTGATCCATGGTGCTAACATTGGGTCGAATCATTACCTCGTTGATGCTAAGGTGCGCACATGATTGATTAGTCTCAAAAAAACTGGTCATTGTAATGCTGCAAACCCCAGAGAAATGCCTATTACAACCATCTCTCCCAACTACTACGACACAACGAGTCTACTTCTGACGAATTAAGGACCATAATTTGAGGATATGCAACTTGAATGTTAGAACACTGTATATACCATGTGCCTCCATCCAACTAGCGGAAGTCCTCGAAGTATACAAGGCTGACATAACCGCTGTACAGGAAATCCGGTGTACGGGACACAAGTGCTCGCGCATGAATACGTGCGACATCTACTTTAGTGGCCATGCGGACAACCTAGTCTAAAGGTTCAACCCGGTGTGTGAACGTATAGCCACCATAAAAGTCAAAACAAAGTTTTTCCACATAACACTTCTATGTGCCCATGCACCGACAGAAGAAAAAAGCGATGAAGACAAAGATGTATATGACTGTAGCCCGAGGCATGACATCAAAATTGTACTATGCGATTTTAATGCTAAAATAGACAGGGAGACTGCATTTGAGCCCACCATCGGAAAATTCAGTCTGCACACACCGAAACATCAGCTCATGGACAACATCTGGCTAGAGGAGAGCATGCCCGGGGGTTGGCGTCTTAGTATGTTATGTCCCATATACAAGAAAGGAGATCGTACTGAGTTTAAGAATTACAGTGGAATAAGCCCAATTGCATAGAAGGTCCTTTCGAGCATATTGTTTGAATGTCTAAAGACAATTGTAGAAAAACTAATTGGACCTTATCAGTGCGGCTTTAGACCTGTTAAATCTACGATGAATCAAATATTAACTTTACGACAAATCCTGGGAAAAAACTCATGAAAAGCAGATCGACACCTACCACCTCTTTGTCGACTACAAAGTTGGGTGCGACTCTCCGATAAGGAATAGGCTTATGACTTTGATTGGTAAGAGCACTGTGAACCATTCAACACGGAAAGAGGTCTCAGGCCGGGCGATATCTTGCCCTGTACTCTATTTAATATAGCTATGGAGAAGGTGATGAGAAAGGCTGGTGTCAAAATGTCTGGCACCATGTTCCACAAGAGCCACATGCCGATGATATAAACATCATTGGCCGAAATCTGCGTGATGTTACTGCAGTTTTCTAATCGCTAGAAAAGGAGTCAGCAAAAATATCTTTTTCGTTTCGTTCGTTTAGTTTCGCCATCGGATGAACCACGACAACGACGTTGCCAAAAGTGTCAGAATCCAACGTTTTCGACGGTTGAGACATGTTGCCCGGATGGATGTAAATGCTCCAGCGAGAAAGGTGATTGAAGGCGAACCTAAAGGACTACGCAGAGCAGGGAGACCTAAGCTTCGTTGGCAGGACTAAGTGGTAGGCGAAGTGCCCCATCTGGTAGAACTAACTGGAGAACGCACACAGAAGAACACTTAAGTAAGTAAGTAAGGGTACCGGCACAAAAAAAAAATTCCTTTACACCCCATGAACAACGTATGGGATAGCTTTTTGCGTTGTTGTGAATTAACAGACTTTCTAGTTCAGATTCACAACAAACGGAACCTACTAATTTATCGACGAATGCGAACGTTACTGTTTGAGAAGTTTTTTTACTAGACATGCCGATTAATTCGACACTATACTGCGAAATTGTTGTCGACAACATCGAGGAGCCCGGCAATTAAATTTAAAATTTAGATGTTTGGAGCCAGGAATCGAACCAGTGATGTCCGCATAATCTTCTAACCACTATGCCACGGCTGGTCCCGGAAGACAGTGAAACGGCACAAGGACACATAAAAGGCAGCTTTTTAAGCCTAACAAAATTCAGATGACGGTAGAACTAGGATATAGAGAGATACAGGAATAGAGGTAAAAAATAAATGTAACGTGACTAGGGTCCCCCTGGAAGGACAATTATAGAAACTTGGTAACAAATACGACTCTTTTCTTTAAGTCCGACGGCGATGAGCTGATAACGACCATGCGCCAGCTACCACGCTCGATTTGGCTTAACGACTGCATGCCAAATAATTAAAATCAATATTGTTATGTGCTAAAAAAAAAGGTGATTCAAGTGTGTGCTTCAATTACCGCGGGATCAGCCTATCAAACAACGCATAAAAGATTCTGTCGAGTGAGTTACATGAAAGACTAAAGCCAGTGTTATCCCACCTGATTGGTCCTTACCGGTGTGAATTTAGACCTGGAAAATCAACAACTGACCAGATATTGACACTTTGGCAAATCCTGGAAAAGACCCAAGAGAAACAGATCGTCACGTACTATCTGTTTCGCGACTATACGAGTAAAGCTGACTTTAAAAGTCCGATACGGAAAAAATTACTCGAAGCAATGACTGAGTTTGGTATTCCATGGAAACTAAGTCTCCTTTGCGGAATGATCCAGACTGACACGAAGTATTCAGTGAAAATTGGCAAGGAACTTACTGAGCCATTTAATACCAGACATGGCCTAATACAAGGCGACTGCCTACTGTGCGAACTCTTCAACATTGTAAAGGAGCTTAGGGAAAGCGAGTTGCACGATATTCAAAAAAAGATGTTGATATACATTATTGACCGAAAGCTGCGGGATGTGACTGCAGTCTTCACAGGTTTACAGAATGAATCAGCTTAAATGGGTCTTAAGGTTAAGGAGTGCATAACAAATTTATTAGTTTTAACGAACAAAGAATCTACTCATTTAGGACGGTGCGTAAACGTTGACAACTACAACCTCGAAGTGGTAGATGATTTCATTTACCTAGGCTTTACCTTCAATTAAACAAATAATGTCAAAAATACTTCTTGCAAATATATGCTATAACGGATTTATTGGAAACCTTGACGTCCCTTTAATTACACCCAAATATAAACATATAAAACGCCGATACAGGTATATTTGTTTGACCCACTCTACCAGAATTAGTCGTTAGAACATTGCTATTCTCTAAAATATTTAATTTTGTTGCACAGTATTATCTGTTCCACACAACATTTAACCTAATCAAATAACTGATGTTCATTTCAAAGAAAGCCACTTATTCGTTTTACCTGGTTAAGTGTACGGTAATGTTATAGCCTAATTAAACTATTAAACACATCTCTAAATAAACTATCGCATACCTATTGGCTATTTCATTTAAATCACTAACGCCATTAAAAAAAAATTAAACCATTAATAAAATAGCCATAACTAACCACTTCGTCTACTGCTGCCCAGACGATGATTCAATTAGTAATAAAATGTTAATTAGTTTAAAAAAATACACAGTTGTTGCACGAAATAGTACATAAATTTAACAGCCACTTCTGGTGTTTATTTATTTACTCAACAGCCACTACCTCTTGCAACAGTTTGTAGCACAATGTTTTTCGTGTTCTGTTGCTACTGTTGTTATTGTTGTCCTGTTGCTGTTCGGCTTCTCACGTTATTGGGCTTGGTTAGAGTCGCTACAGCACGCCGTGGCACTAACGTAGTGGCATGAACATAGCTGGTTGACAATCGAATTAATTGTCGGTTGTTATTTTTCTGGAGTGCAGTAAATTTTCTAGACAATTATTGGTAGCAGGAAACTGCAGGATGTTGGGGTGTGGATGAGTGATTGTGATTTAGTCTGAACAATGTGGTGAGGGTAATAAAAACCAATCTTGGTGTGTTTACCTATTAATCGTGGGTGTAATGTGACTAAATAAATAAATACCAATATGAACATAGTGACGACAGTTTATAAGTCATAATAGTGTTGGGTTTCAATGATGTATTGGTTTAAAGTTTATAATTTTATAAGTTTTTTATAGCCTTTATAGTAGAATCGGTCGTATACTAAGTTTAACATTCGGTTGGCAGTCTCTCCTCACAGAGTTGAACTTTTTTCGATAATAGTACTAACTTACCTTTACTTATATGGTATTTATCCTTCTATGAAAATAAACGACCACATGCCGCAGTTAAAAAAGTATTATATGAACTACAATCTTTTGCACTTCTTCTCTAATTCGGCGCAATATCTTTTAAAAGGTTGTCAGTAATTAGGTCATTCTGCAGGACTTCTGTCACTCTCTTTTGTACCGTCCATCGAGTTCGTTGTCGAAGATTTATAGTACTGAGGCATATTCATCCATGTTCACAACATGACACATTCAATGCAATCGCTATGTATGAATGCGATTGACCAAGTCAGTATAAACTACCACTTCCAAGTTGTAGGTGTCATGGTTCACCCAGCATCCCCAATGAATAGAATTTTCGTTGGTTGAGACTAAATACAATTCTTAATATTAGATCGCCGATAGATAACTTTGTCTAATTTCTTTTGAATATTGGAGGAGGTTGCAGTCACATTTCGCAGCATATGCAAGTAGCATGTGGTTTTCTGTCTTATATCATCCCAGTAGTGCGATCGTGCGGTTTTGCGTACAGTGGTATTCCACCTTATCGTCTCTATAAGAATGTTGACTGTCGCCTAGTATAAGCTCTAGCATGAATTGGCTCGATAAGGTATTTGCTTATTTCTACCGAAAACTTCGAGTCAGTCAGGATCATTATGCAAAGGATTATCACTTTCATATGAATATAAACCTGAGTCATGAGTTCAAGTAATGTTTGCCACTTTATAATAGACGAAAATATGTTGATATGTAATTTGTTCTTCATGGGTCTTCTCCTGTATTTCTTGTAGTATACATATTGAGTTGGTCGTGGATTAATCAAGTTGGTAAAAATAGGTTTTAGTTTTTCGCACAACACAGTCAAGCGTACCTTATTAACGACGGCTAAAATGCTGATCCAGCAGTAATGGTTGCACATTCCATCGGCATGTATAGCTTAATAGTTTCTAAGGCATACAAAATCGATGAACAACTTCACCTGTTCGTGAACAACTCGGAATGTCTGCCGAGAACATCTTTAACAGCTTTAAGCTGCATTCTACACAAAGATTTTCATTTCCATCATCGAATTCAAATATTATACGAAGATTGCGATCACAGGTTCCAGTATGCTAATGAAATGCTATAGAGGTTTAACAGTTTAACCAAAATTTTTGTATCCTCAGACACGGCACACTTCTGTCTGAATGAGCATACTAGTTCTAAATTAAAGCATCAAACCTTTCATTATGTCACTGTATTAGCAGCCTTGTATGCACGTAGCATTGATGGTCAATATTGATTGGATATTGATGCTGCTACAGTGAATACAGAGCGATAATGTGCTGCTATAGAACTTTTTCGTTCCAGTGCTTAAAAATTTCAATGGTTTTAATCAACGACCTACTTCCAATACCTTATTCAGTGTAGTTCGCTTACTTTTCTCGAGTTTATTGACGAAGATGTGGCATCTTCATCCAATCGTACAACGTATCCAAGCTAGCGCATTCGGTTTTTTTGAACGCGCTTGACTACGTCGATGTCGCAATACAGCTCATGGCGCGTCGACACGGTACTCACCGTTAAAAATGATAGGACCATATATTTGTCTCTTCCGGAATAGATTGATTCTGGCATTAGACAGGATTCTGCGCTTTAGAGCAGATAGGTAAGATCAGTTGCTGGTAGAGTTGGATTTTTGTTTGTCGAGAGAGAGATTTGTTCTTAAATCGTTTGTTTAGATCAATGCTCATCTCTTGCATGCCGACTTATTTATTTTGGTTTATGGCGGAATAAAGGTATACAAAATTATATACCATCTCAATGTTAAAGTTGTCAATATTCACGCAGCATCCAAAACGAGTAGATTCTTTGTTCATTGAAACAAATAACTTATTTTTCTGGTCATTTATCACAAGACCCATAAGTAACATCCTGCAGTCCACGGCCAATGGTATCTATACCATCGACATACGAAAGAAGGATTGTGACTTTTATTAAAGATGGTATCAGCCGTATTTACTGCAGCTTTCCGCATGACCATCTGCATTATAATGCTCAAGAGATCGCATAACATACTATCGGCTTGTCTGAAGCCTCGCTTATAAGAAAATAAGTCTGTCAGATTTTTGTCTATTTTCACTGAGGACATCGAGTTAACCAGTGTCATCGTACCAGCTTCGCGGGGATACCAAACTCAGCCATAGCATCTTACAATTTCTGAAGTATCGGACTGTCGAATGTAGCTTTGTAGTCGATGGACAGATGGTAGGGGTCGATCTGCATTTCTTAGGTCTTCTTCGAGATTTATCGTTGTGTGAACCAGGTTCGCCAGAATGGGCTTTAGTCTATCACATAACACACTAGACAGGACCTTGTATGCGATGGTTAAAAGGCTGATCCCGCGATAGTTAATACACATATTTGGATGACTTGAAGCCTTGCAATTGCAGTGCTGATCTCGTTTTGGCTCGGTGGTGGACAGTAGACCGGGTCGGTCCCCATACAAAAATTTTTTTTCTCCAAAGTCGAGGGCAAATATTAATGATCACCTCGAGACAACTTAAAAAAAAAATTTTTTTTCCTCCCCCACCCCCGGTAAAACAGCCAAAATCGTTTTTTTATCACTGCTTTTTTGTTTGTGGCTCAATCGTTAAATCAATGACATCGGTGTATAGGTCTCGACGAGTACTACATTTGTCCTATAGATGTCGCAAACAAACAGTAATAAAAAAAACGATTTTGGCTGTTTTTCTGGGGGGTGGGCGAGGAAAAAAAAATTTTTTTTAGGTTGTCTCGAGGTGATCTTTAATATTTGCCCTCGACTTTGGAAATTTTTTTTCGCGACCCGGTCTAGTGGACAGTCTACTCCATCGTCGATGATTGGTGAGATTTCGTCACTTATGCTGCCTTCGGGAACGAGAAGAGATTGAAAGTGTTCCTTCCATATTTGCAGCACACTCTGAGTGTCCGTGACCAGATTTCCGTCTCTGTCCTTACAGGTGGGGATCCTTGTTCGAAAACCATTACTTTCTACCTTTTGGTAGAACTTTCGGGCCTCACCTCTATCCCTGTAGTTTTCGATCTCTTTATAACGCTCCGTCCCCGCACGCGTCGCCATTGGCTGCAGTTTTGCCTTGTACGCAGCATCCATTTCCTCAGACATTTCGCGACATTCATCATCGTACCAGGGCTTGTCTGAGCGTGGTTTTTCATAACCCAGTACGGTTGTTGCGGCAGAGGTCATAGAATACGCAATATGCTGCCACTGCATGTCGGGAACCACAGAACTAGGGGGATTTGTATGGAGTAATTGAGAGAGTTGGTTGGAATAGGGATTGGCTATCTCAGTGGTATGCAGCTTTGTGATGTCTAGCTTTCTTTGCGTTTGATTACGAGTGTTTTTAGCACTACTTAATCGTGTGCGTACCTTGGCTGCAACTAGGTGGTGATCCGAGTCGATATTTGCACCGCGCATCACACGCACGTCCATAACGTCTGAGACATGCCTTCCATCAATTACCACGTGATCAATCTGAGTTATTGTATTTTGATCAGGAGATATCCAGGTTGCCTTGTGAATGTCTTTATTCGAGAATCTGGTTCCACTCACAACCATGTTTCTTGCCGACGCGAAACTTACCAGTCTGAATCCGTTATCGGAGTTGTTGTTGTGTATACTGAATTGTCCGACTGCTGAACCAAGAGCATCTTCCCTTCCTATTTTAGCAATAAAATCTCCCAGAACAATTTAATTGTCATGTGCAGGCCAGCGGTCATATATATCCTCCAGGCGCTCGTAGAATGCATCTTTGATGTCCTCATCTTTGTCTTCCGTCGGGGTGTGTACTCAAATCAGCGTAATGTAAAAATATTTCGCCCGGATGCGAATGGTGCCTATACGGTCACTTACAGGGTTAAACCGCGAGACCAGGTGTCTAAGTCTCTTGCCGACAATGAAACCACATCCAAATTCGTGTCTTTCTGCATGGCAGCTGTAAAAGATGTCACAGTTCTTCCGTCGTGTGCATCCCTGTCCCGTCCATCTCATTTCTTGTATGGCGGTGATGTCAGCATTGTATTTGTCGAGGACATCCGCCAGTAAGATAGATGGATAGAGGCACCATCTCTGTATAGAGTTCGGACATTCCAGGTGCATATCCTTAAATCATGGTCCTTATATCGTTTGCGGGGGTCGTCAACATTTGATGGGGTTCTTGTTTTTTCTTATCAGGCCACCGCTCCCGATCCTAGTTTCTTGGGGCTGCCAAAGCCACTAAGAGAGCCTGTGTTGAGCTTCAGTAACTTCTGTTACCTACTTCTTAGGACGCATCGGTGGTAGAATGCCGATTAGGTTACTCAACATTTCGCCTTCTAACTTTAGTAGCGGTTGCTTTAAAGTCATTGCCCGGGGAATACTTGGTCTAAGACCGGAAGTAGTTAGCTGCATGGACAGTGCCACAAAGGAATCGCTTTTGGTCACTCCCAAGTGAGTGACAATCAGTAACTTTCAACCTCTGGGCAAAGTCCCATTCCCATTACACTAATTACCAGAAAATTGAAAATTGAGAGAGTTATAAAATTATTTAAATTGACTCCGTAAAATTACCACTTAATGCTGCACTAGAGCGTAAGTTCTTCAAGATTCCCCCAATGTCAGCCTAATCTCAAATGACATTTAATTAATTCTATTTAAAGGATATTACCTTGAAAATCAATTTCTTCAAACAAGTAAAAACGCAATTCCACCTCCAATCAAATCTCTTGGCCTGCTGACATCCATTCGGTGGATCAGCGACTAAAACGACATTTATCCGCAATTCCATTTACAGCAGCAATGAGAGATAATTTATAAAACATGACTAACAATTTAAATATGTTTAAATTTGCTCCCCCCCCCCCCCCCCCCTCCACCTTTGAGAGGATGGATAACAACAGTCAGAACAAGAACGAACACTAGCAACTAATGACATCATTTATCAGTGACTTAAATGCCAAAATATTTAAACAAACATTTCGGTATCTTTTTGTCGGGTTCTTTGTTTCTCTCTCTCTTGTGTCAAAGCAAAAACTGACCCAAAGGACTTAAAACCAAAAAGCTGTTCAAATAAAGAAAACACTGCGATTTTGCAAGTGAGCAAAAAAGAAAAAGACAACACGGAAAGTACCGAAACGATTATGTAAATGAAATTGTTTATAATCATTGTTTAATTTATGTCCGTGCAAAATGATTTAAAAGTTCTTTATTTAAATTCTCATTCTACCTCAGAATAACGTCCCAACGGGAAAAAAAAGTGATGTCGTACCCTACTAAGAAGAGTTGGAGGATGTAAACAAATGCTTAAATGTTTAATGAGTGATCTGGAGGGACAGCACAATTAATAATGTGACAGCAAACTAAGGTAGTGGGAACTATGGTTTTATAAAGATTCGTTTTAATGTAAGGACATTTTACAAATAGATTCGTCATGTACCCTAATGGATGATTTTACATCATGAGATGCTAAAAGTACAATAAATAGAAATTCAGCCTTAAAGTAGTGATGTCAAAAGCTTGAGCAATTGCTGAAACAAAAAAATAATCAATCCTACAAAATGCTTTGCCATAAACAACTTTTTGACTTGAGCCTTAACGATATCATACTATAATAATGCCTTAATTTACAACGAAATAACTTTTTAAACAATATTATCAAACGCGCGTCATTTAAAGAATTGGGTTAACCTTTTTATACTTTGTCGGCAACACACCACAAAAAGAATAACGTTAAATACCGTAAAGAAAGAACACACCAAACAACACACCAACGCAATTGCGATCAACTTTAGGTGGGGAAATGAAACGAAAAACAAGTTAATAAAATTACCATAAAATTGTTCATAACAAAACCCATTCAAACCATCCATCCGCCCCAATGATTCCCAGTCGACGCGGCAATAACAATAATAACAAAAGTATCGAAAACCAATAATGATAACAAAAGCAACAGCAACAGGGCCGCGCATGCAATAGCAGCAGCCGCAACAACATCGTTGTAAGCAACTTACTCATTGTCACTTGCAACTGCAATATTTGGTGTGGTAGGTCGTTCCGTCTGTTAATAGCAGCAGCGCAGCAACATTGTTGTCATACGTGGTGGCGGGCGGCACAACGGCAATTGTGTTTTCACATTCTTTGCTAAGAGCCCAAGAACAAAAAAAAAATAAATCGAAACTCGAAATAAATATAATAAAAAACGTATTTAAAAGTTGTCGTATTCACTTTTGGTGGTGACACAGATACCCAAACCGTGTCCAAAGCCAAAATACGTGCATTTGGGTGCCTCAGTGAACACTATGTGGGCCTTTGTACACACAAAAAGGATAATAACATGAAATATTTGAGAATGTGAACGTGACTGTAAAATGTTTAACTATTCGATGGCAGGCCAAAGGGAACCACCACAGTTTACACCTGTGCGAGGGGATTGCTAGGAGGAAGCGAAAAAAATAATCATACCACCATAGTACGGAAAACCTCGCTTCACGAAAAGTATTTTCATTTTTATCTCTCGTTTTGTAACTCGCGATCAGAGACAAAAAAAAATAATTCTCGTGAAAGTAATTTTTATTTACGAGTTATATTTTTTATCTTTCATGAGTGATCAATACATGCTTTAAAAGTATTGCTCTCTCTAACGAAAGAGAAGAAAATATAACACTCACTCAAAAAAATAACTTACACGAAAGATTTGTTTTGCATTCTGAGTTCGAATGTTAACAAAAAAGATAAATATGAGAGAGAGCGCGAGGGAGAAAAAAATATAAAAATACTTCTCTTGGAAATTGACAAAGGTCAGTTTATTTTAATGTGTTGTTTGAAAGAGTTGTAAACAGTTAATATGAACAAAGGTCAATTTCATTTCGCACACACGCGTACGTTGGATGACACTTTTTACCAGAGAATTTAACATCATTTTATGATTAAACTCGTGAGTGAGAATTAATTTGTAACGAGTAGATATAATTCTCATATGAGTGCTCGGTAGATAAATCTCGTGAGTGTGATAAAAAATTGTTCTCTTCATATTAAAAATTACTTTCACGAGAAAAAAATATTTATCTTGAGAAAAAATAATATATATCTTTAAAGATAACAATTTGTTAGCCTTAGGTATTTTTATCTATTCAAGAGAAAAAAAAAGAGTACTCACCGTACTATTCATACCACTGTTGCGTCTTAGGAAGAAGGTTATAGGCCACCTTATAAACATCTCTGTTTAAATAAACAAATGCGTCATCCTTGTTTGTTTTTTTTTTTCCAAAATGCTAATGCTTAACTCTGTACTTGAAAATTTCCGATTTTATTATTTTCTAAATATAAAAATTTGTAATTTTTTAGGCAAATTTCCTGTTTTTTCATAAATATATTTATAACTGCGAAACTGTTATGCAGACAAATGATATACGAACAGATTAAAGGAATTTAAATTCTTAAATTTCGAAATTTTGTTTCAGCAAATTCGGCCTAGTCATTTTAGAGATATGCCCCCCGAAAATATGCAACATCGATTTTTACGACCCCGACGGAAGACAAAGACGAGGACATTAAAGATTCATCCTATGAGCGCCTGGAGGCGATATATGACCGTTGCCCTGCACATGGCATTAAAATTGTTCTAGGAGATTTTAATGCTAAAATAGGAAGGGAAGATGCTCTTGGTTCAGCAATCGGAAAATTAGGTCTGCACAACAACACCTCCGATAACGAATGCAGACTTCGCGTAGGCAAGCAACATGGTAGTGGGTGGAACCAGATTCCCCCAAAAACATATCTACAAGGCAACCTGTTCAAAAACCAAGAAACCAGATTGATCACGTGGTTATTGATGTAAGGCATGTCTCAAGCATTATGGACGTGAGTGTGATGCGCGGTGCACATATTGACTCAGATCACCACCCAGTTGCAGCGAAGGTATGCACGCGATTAAAAACGCTCGTTACCAAACGCAAAGGATGCTAGACATCACAAAACTGCATACCACCGGGATAGCCAATGCCCACAGCAACCAACTCTCTCAATTACTTCGAACCAACCCCCCTAATTCTGAAGTTCCCGACACCAAGTGGCAGCGTATTGCAACTATCGTACCGGGTTATGTATAACCAAGCTCAGACAAGCCCTGGTACGATGAAGAATGTCGGGAAAAAAAGGACAACAAATGGAAATGCGTGCTGTGACGGAGGTTTATAATGAGAAGAGGATGAAGATGACACGCCTCTTCAGGCAAAAAAGCGTCAATGGAAGAAAAGGGAGAGAAAGGATATCGAAAATTACAGGGATGGAGGTGAAGCCCTAAAGTGCTACCAAAAGGAAAAAACCAAGGTTTTGCACCAGGGTCCTCCATCTGTATGGACGGAGACGGAAATCTAATTACTGACATTCAGAGTGTACTGCAAATATAGAGAGAACACTTTCGATCTCTACTCATTCCCGAAGGTAGCATAAGTGCCGAAATCACAACAATCATCGATCATGGAGTAGACTGTCCAGCTGCGGAGGCCGATGGACTGCCGGTTGTTTAACGCTGAAGGCGATGAGCTGGCAACATGCATGCACCAACTCATATACACGATTTGGCTCAAGAAATGCATGCCCGATGATAGGAATCTGATTGTTCTACATCCTGTGCTAAAGAGAGGCGATCCAAGTGTTTGTACCAACTTTCATGGAATCAGTCTTTAACCCATCGCTTACAATGTCCTGTTTAGTGTGTTATGTGAATGACTAAAGCCCATTTTAGCGAACCTGATTGGACCTTATCAGTGTGGTTTTAGACCTGGTAAATCCAAGACCGACCAGATATTCACACAACGAAAAATCCTGGGGAAGACCCAAGAAATGCACATCGATACCTACCATCTGTTCGTCTACTGCAAAGCTGAATTCGACAGTCCGATAAGACACAAATTGTTAGATGTTATGGCTGAATTTGGTATATCTGCGAAGCTAATACGACTTTGCGGGATGTCACTGACTGACATGAAGTCTTCAGTAAAAATATTCACAAATCTAACAGAGCTAAGTGAGGCTTCAGACAAGGCGATAGTCTGTAGATTTATTTGACATCATAATGGAGATATTCATGTGGAAGGCTGCAGTAAACAGGAATGGTACCATCTTTAACAAATGGGGGATGTTACTGCGGCCTTTTCGAGCTTTGATAAGCTGTCGGAAAAATTGGGTCTGGTGATTAATGAGAACAAAACTAAGTTATTTGTTTCAACGAACAAAGAGTCCACTCGTTTGGAACGCTGCGTGAACGTTGACAACTATAACTTTGATAGATGATGATTTTGTCTACCTTGGCTCCGCTATAAACAAAAATAATAATGTCAGCCTCGAAATCAAAAGACGAGTATTGATCGGAAACCACTGCTACTATTCGCTAAGCAAGCGATTTAATAACAAAGCGCTCTTTCGAAGAACGAAGATCCAACTCTACCAGATTCTGGTCCAACCTAACTTGCTCTACAGCGCAGAATCCTGGGTAATGACGCTGATGGATCAATCAATTCTGTGAGTTTTCGAGAGAAAAATAGTAAAATACTTCGCAAACTATTTGGACCCAACATCGTTAACGGCGAGTACTGCGCCGAATAAAGCATGCGCCGTATAAGCTGTACAAAGACAACGACGTAATCAAGCGCGTTCAAATAGACTGAATGCGATGGCATTGTAGGAAAAACTCGATGGGCGGCGAAGCAGGGGGCGACCAAAACTTCGTTGAATGGACCAGGTGTAGGAGCTGTTATCTAAGCTTGGTGTGACGAACTATCTACGGAGCACAATAGACCGAAGCGCTTGTAATACTATTGCATGTGCGGCTGCTGATAGAAAAAATTTCTGTTGTTGCTGCTATTGAAAAAAAAGAAGAGTGATGTTAATGTAAAGCGTAGATGCTCTAGAATTATTATTCTCGCCATTCCAGAACGTCTGTATGCAGATAACTGATCTGTTTTCATATTTTATTGAAAAATCCATCAGTCATTTTGAACAAGAGTTCGAATGATCTGTCTAGTTTCGATTCTTTAGTTCCAGGCATTTAACATAAACTAAATTTCACTTTGCACCTAATGAACGTGTGAATTAACAAGCTTCCATTTTAAAACTCAAACTTGGGGACCTACATTTTATAAATGAATCAACGAGCATTCGATGATTAATAAACATAGATTACTAGAACAGGAATCGAACCATAGTCTCCCGCAAGATAGTCTCGTATAATAACACGCCACGTCCGACCCCAAAATGTAGGTGATACCATCACACCACGGTCAGTCCTTAAACTAGTTGCAAATATATTCTAAATGGTTCATCCAAGATAAGGAATGTGTAAAGCATGCAAAATGTTCTAAATCAAGTAAAAGTATACTTTAAAGTATAATTGTAAACAGGAATACTATACATCTGTCAAAGTAAGACTTCTTAAACACTTAAGAACCAGTTTTGTATGCCAATCTGCGAACAGGTACTTTTGGACAATTGACACCTTCTGCATATCACCGATGTAGCCAATGCTTATTTCAACCTTCTCCCTCAATAACTGCAACGACCGTACTTGGTTATAAAAAGTAGGCTGCGACAAGTCCTGGTACGATGTAGAATTTCGGGTATTACTTGAGGAAAGGATTTAGTATATAAAGCAATAATGGTAATGGGCGCTATAAGAGAACGGTATAAGGAGAAGAGGAGAAACACAAAACGGCTATTCAAACGGTAAAAGTGTCTATAAGGGAGAAGATTTAGCAAGGATATCGAAAAAGGTTATGTAAAAGGGATCTGTAAAGACAAAGGAGGAAATCTGGTCCATCATCTCCGGTGACGGATTTATACCGTTGAGAAATGATACTTCAGTACAGACATATAGACAGTTGTACTGCATGCGTATAACAAAGCCGCCAATTTTGATGTACTGCCAACATAGTTTTTCGTTGTGGCGATGAGTTGGTTATGTGAATGCACCAGCTTGCCAGATAATTGAATTGAGTGGATCCTTCCATGTGGCTTTAGACCTGGTAAATCAACTACAGATCAGATATTGATACTAGAACAAATCCTGGAAAAAAACCAAAGAAATGCAGATCGACATTCACTATTATTAAATCGATTTTCATGGCTGAATTTGCTGTCTTCGGAGCTGATGCGACTTTGGAAATGATAAAGAAAAAGAAATACTATCGAGTTATCCAGCCAACAAAACTCATCCTAGATGATGATGGATTAACATCGCAAAATAAATCATATCAGCTGGCGCCATCTTTCAAACAAATTTGACGGTTAAAACACACAACAACATCTAACAATCCCTTGACACAAACCTTGCCAACAATGATCGTATGACAATCGGATAACATGCCTGATCGAGTGCCGATAAATAGAAAATTGCTACTAAGAATTCCTCCAGCTGTTACAATAGCAAAGCATTCTCTCAACTATTCAAAATCTTACCCTACCTGACACTGGTTCCATCTGTTAAGTTCATTGCCACAAAATATAGCTCGACACAAGGGCTTCAATAGAAAATTTAATTGAAGTATTCCGGTTTTCACACCAAGTATGGAAATCAAAAAATTAGACCCTTCCTTCCTTGTATCTATCAATGTCGGTCCACCAATCTGCAAAATATGTTTGTGCATGCAGGCTAAGTGGTTGTTGGTCTGGGTGCATGTTGGCTTTGGTTTGTGTTATAAGTGTTTTATTTTTTTTTTGCTCGATTCATCAATTACCATAAACAAACATGGCCTGACCGAAGTTTCTTATAAAACAGAAGGGTTGCTGTTACGTTACGTTCTTTATTGTGTAACAAAATTGTGAAAAATATTTTAAAATTTCTATTCCATTTTTCATTTAAATGCCATTGTTGAATATTAATCAGGACGTTTGTTGATATCATAAAATGGAGCAGTGACTTTTATAAATATTTATTAAGTGAATTTATGTACATTTCAAGAGGTGTTATGGTGATGCAGCGTGGAACTTGCCACACGCCATCCTGAGTAGTATGTTGGCATTGAAAATGGAGAAAAAAATAACGGAACACCTACCAACATTTGACGACCAGCAATATATAAGGACTATTATTTAAGGATATGCACGTCTCTACACATGAAAAGTGTATCCGATTACCGATTATGTCGTTGACAAATATAAGAAGGACATCATGGCCATCTAGGAGTTTTATGGGCAGGACAAGGGGAGATATTCTGTGGTACCTACATGATGTTGAAAGAAAGGAATATGTTATATGAAACTTCGACACCTTGCCTAGCGAATCAAACCTGTCAGTTGACGAATATGTAAAAAATAAATCGAAGCTAATTTCGATAATTCTGTTTGAATTTAATATCTTTAAAAAATATAACCGTTAAGATGATATGCCTAAATCAATGAAGTAGGCAGGTTTTTAAATTTGTTGTGCCCATATATTTAACTGTAACTATTTATAAAGAAACATCCACTCAAATATCCCAATATTACGCCCCACATTGCAAAATTATGTTACAATTAATATATGTATATCCATTACTCCCCTTTTATTGTCACAATACAAGTAGTTTGCAAATAAATCATATTTCCGTCATAGCTAGAAATCATTACTGCTGCCAAGTTTTCATACACATGAAGATGAAATAACTTCAATAATAAACTCATCGAAAAGTCCTTGTTCCATGATGTGACCATCAAGCTGATGAAATCATCTTGGGAGGGTCCGGTCATAATGCAAGCAACTTCCTAATCCATCGGCCAACGAGGGTGTGAAAGTTTCTGCTAAGCTGCTAAGTGAAGCAGCAACAAATCTCCAGCACTCCCCCAAGCTGTGGCTGATGAATCATCCTACAAATAGAGGAATTATTAGTAACGCCGGCTTAACTGCCGCTGGGAACACTTGTAGCAGCATTTTGTATTTTTGTTTTTTTTTTTGTTTTTCACAGCAATGAGCACTCCAAGTATTTAACGTAATAATTGTTTTTACCCACGAAAGTTTTTCCTCCCTATGACTCTGTTGGTGTTTATGCGTATTCGTAAGGGCAGTTGTGTGGCTGTTTTTATTGCTGTTGCAGCTGCTGCTGCTGTTGTTGTTACTGTGTAGAACGAGGTATGTAACGTAGCGCTACTTGGGGAAATTGTTGTTTTCACTTCTTTTTAAGTCCTTGCGTGCCTTAGTTTTTTTTTTTTTGTTGTTTCTTAGCTGCCTTCGTTCCAACTCTTTTGCAACTCTACTTTTTGTCTCTGCAATCTGCCAACTTACAGAGCTTTGCAATAGCAACGCTAAAGAATGAATCGCTATGAACAACAGCATAGTCGGTCGCTGTGAACATGAATAAGTAATTAAAAAGTTGTTATTAAAAATTTTATGGCAAAAATGTTTGTGTGTAATTGAAATGAAATTAAATGAAGAGAGAAACAACAACTATCGTTTAGTATAATTTGTACAATTTAATGAACGCTTAAAAGTACGGGCGCGCTTAAAAGCTATTACAAAAAAAAAAAATTGCCCAAATGTTATAGAGTTGCAGCTCTTAAGGCGGTGTTGCAATTGTCCTCATTGGCCACTTGTTGTGAGTGAATATTTGGAAAGGAAGATTTCAATATAGATTTGTTAATGTGGCCAAATTGAACTAATGTTTGTAGCATTAAGGCTGAACACTCGAACTTCTGTGGAATAGGGCCTAAGTAAAATGCTGAATACATTGTAAACCTAAGCAATTGATATTCTCACGGGAAAATTAACCGGTACAATATCATTCGCAGGACAGGTTCCCTGGGTTGCACGAAGGGTCCAAGAATTTGGATGTGGATTTGTAAATGGCAAGAGACTCAAACATCTTGCCCCACTGTTGGATGCTATGAACGATCGTATAAACACAATTTGCGCATATACGAAATTCCTCTCCATTCGTCTGAGTTGTGCATATGCCCCGACGGAAGGGAAAGACGATGAGATATGCCGATTAGGGTGGCAGCGAAAATTCATCTTTGAATTTGCGGTAATGCCCTAGAGGGATATTGGGTCAGTTGTTATAAAACGGCTATGGTCAACATTTGAGCAAAATCGAACAACTTTAAGCCGTGTCTCAAAGTGATTAAAGGTCAAATCCATTTATATGAAAATAGGTTTGTCTTTGTTTGTTTGCGTCTTATAGTGCAGTAAACGTCTTGAAAGATCTTTTTGAAATTTTCACAGAATGTAGCTGTGTATCAAGTGTTGGATCCTATTTTTAAAACCGAAATATTTGGAGGATTGTTTCTCCAATTTGTGTGGATGCATTTGACATAATAATTCGTGATCCAACAAAAAAATGGGCAGGAACGGATCAGTGGCCTTGGTTTAAAACTTGAAATTTTAAACGGCTTTATTTCATGAACAATAAGAGAAATTTTAAACGGCTTTATTTCATGAACAATAAGAGGTAAAAAGCTGATTTGCAGTATGTATGTGTTGTTGGTTCAGTATGAATTACATCCAGGATGGAAGTGGGCTGTGCCACGCTCGATTTAGAAGAAACCATTATAACAGCCATAATAATAGTTTTATCGTCCTTCACAGTGCAGTAAAGATATAAACAGACTATTTGGAACGAAGTTGGCAAAATGGACCGAGGTGCCGACCACACACGGCAATATTTTACTATTACATATTTGCGAGAAAAAAAATACAATTCCTTAATCGAATATAAGTAAAAACTAGTAAGGCTGTTATCTTCGGCTATGTCGAAGCTCAGATACCCTTCATCATTTGTAAAAATGGTGGTAAAACTGGTTATTTGCACTATAACTATATTTTATTAAACTTTGTACCACAAAACAGGGGAGTTGGTGAGAAGTGGAAGTTACTTTTAGCTTCACACATCCATTTTGTCAGTAATTTTGTATCGATTTTATTCGATTTACCGATAAGTTTATGAGTTGGTGAGTTGGAGCTTATTTTTATGAATTTTGTAACTCCCCAAAAATAGGAAGTTGTAGTTTAAATCCGATCATGCTTATTTTAGAACTTAATCTTTGCTTCTGGACAGAAGCTCATAAACTATAGGGACATACAGACGGACACCCCCAAAAAGGGGGAGTTTGTATGGAAGGTGTGAAAAGTATTCATCCGATATTGCTCATCTTACAACGTAAGCTCTTATTATAGGATTAAAGCTTGCATATACAATTTCAGTTGCATATACAATATAATCGCGGGGGCAGTTACACCACAAAAAAGGTAGTTTGAATGGGAGGTGGGGGTAGTTTTTGATCGATATTGCTTATCTTAGAAAGTAGCCTCCGCTTAGATATTGAATCTTGAGTACAAAATGTCAACTATATACCTCTTAAAATACGGCTGCAATCGCAGGGACAAGCCCAAAAAAGGGAGAGTTTGTATGGGAGGTGAGAGTAGTTTTTGACCGATCGGCCTCAATTTAATACTCAATACAGCAGAAAAGCTTTCATACAATATTTCAGCTTGATTGCTTTCAAATTACTACTGTAATCGCGGGGACTGGCATACGGACACCCCCAAAAAGAGGGATTTTGTATGGGAGGTGGTAGTAGTTTTTTACCGATCGGTCTCCTCTTACTACTCAACCTCCGCTTAGTGTAAGGAAGCTCACTTAAAAAATTTCAGCTTGTTTGCCCTTAAACTTCGGCTATAATCGCAGGGACAGACCCCAAAAAGGGGGAGTTTGTATGGGAGGTGGGAGTAGTTTTTGACCGATCGGGCTTATCTTAACCTCCGCTTTAAGGATAGACGGGCACCTTTAAATCGATTCATATTTCAATGCTGATCATTTATATATACATATTGTCATACCTACCACGCCTCCTTATGGGCGTTACAAATGGAAGAACAAAATGAATATACCCTTCACTCCGTTCATGCGCATGGTGAAGGGTATAAACATATGATTTGCTAAGAACCTGACCTTTGACCTCTTTGGGACTAGGGAAATAGTTTTCCGTACTTTTTTTACATCAACTGACAAAATATTTCGGTCTAGCATTTTCAAATTTACGCAAAAATATCGTGCACAAATTTCGCTGTCACCCTACATGGTAGTGTGTAAAACCAGATATCCATACAAAGATGTCCACAGGCCAACCTGAATATCCCCTGATTATTCTTCTTTAATGGCAGCAACAACAGAAATTTATCTATCAGTAGCCGCACGTAGAAAAGTATTCCAAGTGCTTTAATATTTTGCGCTCCGTAGATAGTTCGTCACACTAAGCTTAGATAACAGCTCTTTCACCTGGTCCATCCATCAGAGTTTCTTGCCGAAGAATGTGACTTTTGTTAAAGATGGTGCCAGTCGTGTTTACTGCTGCCTTCCGCAAGATCATCTCCATTATCATCGCATGACAGACAAACGCCTTGTCTGAAGCCTCGCTTGGTAGAAAATGACTCTGTCTGATTTGTGCCTATTTTCATTGAAGACTTCAAATCAGTCAGTGTCATCCCGAAAAGTCGTATCAGCTTCGCGGGCATACCAAACTCAGCCATAGCATCCAACAATTTCTGTCGTATCGGACTGTCGAATGCAGCTTTTTAGTCGATGAACAGATGGTAGGTGTCGATCTGCATTTCTTTGGTCTTCTCCAGGATTTGTCGTAGTGTGAATATCTGGTCGGTTGTGAATTTACCAGGCCTAAATCCGCACTGATAAGGTCCAATCAGGTTCGTTAAAATGGGCTTTAGTCTTTCACATAACACACTAGACAGGACCTTGTATGCGATGGGTAAAAGGCTGATCCCGCGATAATTGGTACACACACTTGGATCGTCTTTCTTAAGCACGGGACATAGGACATTCAGATTGCAATCATCGGGCATGCATTCCTTGAGCCAAATCGTGTTTATGAGCTGGTGCATGCACGTTACCAGCTCATGGACCGCCGGCTTTAAAAATTTCTGCCGGAAGTCCATCGGCTCCCGTAGCTTTATTATTTTTAAGCCGTGCAATTGCCGTGCTGATCTCGTTTTGGCTGGGTGGTGGACAGTCTACTCCATCGTCGATGATTGGTGTGATTTCGTCACTTATGCTGCCTTAGGAAACGAGTAGAGATTGAAAGTGTTCCCTCCATATTTGCAGCACACTCTGAGTGTTCGTGACCAGACTTCCGTCTTTGTCCTTACTGGTGGGGATCTCTGTTCCAAAACCTTTACTTTTTACCTTTTGGTAGAACTTTTGGGCCTCACCTCTATCCCTGTAGTTTTCGATATCCTGTCTCTCTCTTTTCTTCCACAGACGCTTTTTTCGTCTCTTTATAACGCTCCGTCACCGCACGCGTCACCATTGGCTGCAATTTGGCCTTGTATGCAGCATCCATTTCCCCAGACATTTCGCGACAATCATAATCGTACCAAGGCTAGTCTGAGCGTAGTTTTTTATAACCCAGTTCGGTCGTTGCGGCAGTGGTCATAGAATTCGTAATATGCTGCCACTGTGTGTCGGGCACATCAGAACGAGGGGGATTTCTTGGAGTAATTAAGAGAGTTGGTTGGAGTAGGCATTGGCTATCTCGGTGGTATGCAGCTTTGTGATGTCTAGCTTCCTTTGCGTTTGATTACAAGTGTTTTTAGCACTACTTAATTGTGTGCGTACCTTGGCTGCAACTAGGTATTTGCACCGCGCATCACTCGCACGTCCATAACGCTTGAAACGTGCCTTCCATCAATTACCACGTGATCAATCTGATTTCTTGTATTTTGATCGGGAGATATCCAGGTTGCCTTGTGGATATCTTGATGCGGGAATCTAGTTCCACTCACAACCATGTTTCTTGCCGACGCGAAACTAACCAGTCTGAATCCGTTATCGGAGATGTTGCTGTGTAGACTGAATTTTCCTACTGCTGAACCAAGAGCATCTTCTCTTATTGTTTTAGCATTAAAATCTCCCAGATCAATTTTAATGTCATGTGCAGGGCAGCGGTCATATATCTCCTCCAGGCGCTCATAGAATGCATCTGCCATTGTGAGTCGGGAACATCAGAAATAAGGGGTTTGTATGAAGTAATTGATAGAGTTGGTTGGAGTTGGCTATTTCGGTGATATCCAGCTTTGTGATATCTAGCTTCATTTGCGTATATTTACGTGAATTTTTAGCACTGCCTAAACGTGTACCTTGGCTGCAACTACGTGGTGATTCGAGTTACTTCGGTTATCTACTTCCTATGACGCATCGGTACTACCATGCCGTTTTGGTTACTCAACATTGTGCCTTCTCACATTTGCTACCACTGAATGTTTAGAGGTATAACTGGAGCCATGAGTAGAACCTATAATTTCCCGCGTGGTAGTCGCGTGTTCTAACCATCATTCCAAGGCCGGTAAATAAAATGCTCTTACACTACAAAGCGCTTTAAATTTCTTCTTAATGGGATTCACTATAACACAGTATTAAAATTTGATTATAACAACAAAAAACGCCGGACAATTTAACCGAATTTCAAAATGTTGTCGACTTTTGCAAACTTCATGTTGACTCAACACGGTGCCTTTCCCTAACCCTTTGCGGGATCTCCTCAACGAATATTAAGATAACATCACCGTCATTCAGGTGTCGGTGGACTAATTACGGCATGCTATATAAAAGCATAACATGCATTTTCTTTTATGCAGAAAGACATTAATTCATAAAGCAACAGTTTGGCATTTCATAACTTATTAAAAATTTAACCAATAAAAATCAACAGCTTCTACGTGAAATGTCCCTTAACCCATAAAAAGATCACAGATTCCCAGCTACTCACCAAAGCCTAACCAGATCAGTGATAACATTTTGCTTCTTAAACCAAATATTTAAGAAATTTTTTCACGTTTACACAAACATTTGTTTCCATTTGTTAATCTTCAATGCCTTAAAAGTACATCGACCATGCCACAAATGGTACGGTGAGAATGACAAACACAGCAAAATGTTCTTAACATAATCATAAATTTGTTATTTTTATTAAAAATTTCACAAACAGTGACAATTTTTACACCCTCATACTACGTTTAATTCATTTTGTTGTTACAAAGCGGAGCTGCAGAGCAAAAACAAAAAAACGAAACAAATAAGAAAACAAAATGAATACTACCAGCGTATAATGTACAAGTACAATTTTTTTTTTTTGACTAAATAATTTTATGTTAATTTGGATTTGAACTGTTTACATTTAGTTTAAGTCGCAGCAAAAAAAGCTAAATCATAACAAGAGCGAGGAGAAATGACAAAAAAAGTGAACGCTTCATCATACAAGTGGTTTCAAAGTCTATGTTAAGCAGTATTTTGTTGTTTTTTTTATGCTGTTTCTCTGTAATCCATGGAAATCTTTTTGTTTCATAATGCTGGTGTCACACGTTTATGGAAAAAAAACGAAGTACTCACACTCGTCCTAGCACTTGTGGTTCGTGTGACATACAAGAGATAACGTTAACCTTGCACTAGGTGGAAAAGTGATAAAAAAAATGTGCAGTGAGTAAAGTCACACTGATATCATGCAACTGGGTCAGTTAAGAATAATACGTAACATATCTGCATATGTGTGGTTGTACATATGAAGCTGTTGTGTTCTCAACCAAAAGTAGGGTAGGCTACAATAAATTAGAGACAAAAATAAGTTAATACGAGGGTTGCTTTTACTTATGTTAAGTGGCATGGTAAAATTGGTGTGGGTATAATGTGGAATTTAAAGGATGATTGTTAACATAATGTCTTGTATTGCAAAATAACAAAATATATTTAAACCAGTACAGAAATTAAGGTACGGTAAACTGACTAATAAAGGGGTTTCCAAAAGGGTTTTTACGGTAACAACAGAGAACTATAGAAAAAATCTCTTATTATTATATATATACATCGTTTTTTAACCGTTTTTTGTTTTTGTTTTTCATATTTGTATTATACTCTAGCAGACCCACATTATGCACTAGGTCACTCCCCAAGTTCCTTACTTTTGTTCCATTTTGTAACAATCTGTTATCCAAAAATAGGTAATTTTATATGGGAGATACCAGAAGGGATGGGGCTATTCAACCCATTTACAATCCCACTACTTCATTTTGGAAATTATTAATACTGGTAATTTTCGTAAGCATCAGTTAATGTTTTCCTGAGATTTCCCTGCCCAATAGCAATCCAACCAGTGTTAATGTGTTACACATTTACTCGTATTATCCTTAGGGATGAGGATAAAAAATCGAAAACCTCGTCATTTAATAATACTACTACAGGCGACTTATCTATAAAGCATTCGCGTTGATCTCGTTATACAACTTATGGTTCATATGACGCCGGCAATCTTCGTTACCGATGATGGGTCAAAATATCTCCCCGAACGAATATATCTGATTGTATTATTGTATCATAACCTACCACCGATGCATCTTAGGAAGTAGGTAACAGAAGTTACTGAAGCTCAACAAAATTGGCTCTCTTAGTGGCTTTGGTAGCCCCAAGAAACTAGTATCGGACGCGGTGGCCTCATAAGACACTCTCCTTAAACAAAACCAATTATTATGAAATCACGAAGAAAAGAAGAAAATAACCCCCCAAATGTTGACGACACCGAAAATCTTATAAGGACCATGATTTCATGATATGCACTTGGATAGTCCGAACTCACTACTTCGCGAATAGGCGGATGTCCTCGACAAATACAAGGCTGACATCACCGCCATACAGGAAATGCGATGGACGGGACAGGGATGGGCACGTCGAAAGAACTGTGACATCTTTTGTAGCTGCCACGCAGAAAGACACGAATTTGAATGTGGATTCATAGTCGGCAAGTGATTTCGAAATCTGGTCAGGCTTGGTTTACCTATAAGTGACCGACCACTATTCACAACAAGGCGAAATATTTTTACATTACGCTGATTTGTGTACACAACCCGATGGAAGACAAAGATGGGGACATAAAAGATGCATTTCTATGAGCGCCTGGAGGAAATATTTGACCCCTGCCCTGCACATGACATTAAAATTATTCTGGCAGATTTTAATGCTAAAATAGGAAGGGAAGAAGCTCTTGGGTCAGCAGTCGGGAAATTCAGTCTGTACAACAACACCTCCGATAGCAGATTCAGGCTAGTTAGCTTCGCGTCGGCAAGAAACATGGTAGTGAGAGGAAACTGATTCCTGCATAATGATATCCAGGCAACCTGGATATCCCCTGATTAAAATGCACGAAACCAGATTGATCTCGCGGTAATTGATGGAAGGCATTTCTCAATGGACGTGCGTGAGATACGCGGTGCAAATATTGACTCCGATCACGACCTAGCAGCAGCCAAGGTACGCACTCGATTAAGTAGTGCTAAAAACGCTCGTATCCAAATTCAATGGAAGCTAGACATAACAAAGCTGCATACCACCGAGATAGCCAATGCCTACTCAACCCAACTCTCTCCTAATTCTGATGTTCCCGGCACCCAATAGCAGCGTATGGCGAATTCTATGACCACTGCCGCAACGACGTTACCGGGTTATGAAAAACCACGCTGCAACAAGCCCTGGTACGATGAGTAATGTCGCGAAATGTCTGAAGAAAAGGATTCTGCATATAGGGCAAAGCTGCAGCCAATGACAACGGGTACAGTGACGGAGCGTTATAAAGAGATGAGGAGGGAGATGAAACGCCTCTTTAGGCGTCTATGGAAAATAAAGAGAGAGCCAGGATATCGAAAATTTCAGGGATAGAGGTGAAGGCCGAAAGTTGTACCAAAAGGTAAAAAGTAAAGGTTTTGGAGCAGAGATCCCCTATCTAATCCTAAATCTGGTCGCGGACACTCAGAGTGTGCTGTGGAACACTTTTAATCTCTACTCGTTCCCGAGGGCAGCATAAGTGACGAAATCACACCAATCATCGACGATGGAGTAGACTGTCCACCACAGAGCCAAAACGAAATCAGCAAGGCAATTGCACGGCTTAGAAATAATAAAGGTGCGGAAGCCGATGGACTTCCGGCAGAGCTTTTAAAAGCCGGCGGCGATGAGCTGGTAACATGCATGCACCAGCTCATAAACACGATTTAGCTCAGGGAGTGCATGACCGATGATTGGAATCTGAGTGTTCTATGCCCCGTGTTTGACAAAGGCGATCCAAGTGTGAGTACCAACTATCGCGGGATTAGTCTTTTAGCCATCGCATACAAGGTCCGGTCTAGTGTGTTATGTGAAATACTAAAGCCCATTCTGGCAAACCTGATTGGACCCTATCAGTGTGGCTTTAGACCTGGTAAATCCACGACAGACCAGATATTCAACAAATCCTGGAGAAGACCCAAGAAATTCAGATCGATACCTACCATCTGTTGGTGGATGACACTGACTGACACGAAGTCTTCAGTTAAAATTGGTAAAATTGGCTTTAAACAAGACGATAGTCTGTCTTGCGATCTCTTTAACATCGTAATGGAGATGATCATGCGGAAGGCTGCAGTAAACAGGAGTGGTACCATCTTCAACAAAAGTCACATGTTGCTCGCGTATGCTGATGATATAGATATCATTGGGCGTGGATTTCGAGATGTTACTGCGGCTTTTTCGAGCATTGAAAAGCAGTCGGTTGAAGTAGGTCTGGTAATAAACGAGGACTAAACCAAGTTATTTGTTTCAACGAACAAAGAGTCCACTCGTCTGGGAAGCTGCATGAATGTTGACAACTATAACTTTGAAGTGGTAGATAATTTAGTCTACCTTGGTTCCACCATGAACAAAAATAATAATGTCAGCCTGGAAATCAAAACTTTGCGCTAAGTAAACGATTTAACGACAAAGCGCTGTCTTGAAGAACAAATATCCAGCTGTACCAGACTCTGATCCTACCTGTCTTGCTCTTCAGCGCTGAATCTTGGGTAATGACACAAGCGGATCAATCTATTCTAGGAGTCTTGGAGAGAAAAATATACAAGTAAAAATTTCAACGTACAGTAAATATATAAATCTTCGGTAGCGATTTTTTGTATTTCAAATTTAATTTAATACTTAGTATACTCTACTAATAACCTTCAATCTGTAACAAATATATACATTTAATTTATCATGCATTACATTTCTTGTGTAGCATAAATGTTCAAGTTATTATACGTTGACAATCAACAGACCCTGCTACGAGCATATCATACTAAATTTGCATAAATTAAAATTAAACACAAGTATGAGTACAAACCAAATACAAAACAAACAAACTGTAATGGAAGAGAATCTTTTAACGCCTGTACATGATACTTTATGTTGTGGGACTTTATTTATTCGTTCCACTTCGTTTCATTTCGTTCCCATATGTTGACTGATTATAAATTTAAATTTAAATCAAAGTAATAAAAACGTTATTTACACGTTTGTAAAAAGAGAAAGTCTGTCAGACGTATTGGCTTACTCACATATTTCGAATGGTCTGACATCGACAAGCAGACTTTAGAATTCTTCCTCCCACCCTAGATGGTGAGGAATCTTGTATATGCGCGCTAGTACTCGTAACATACATTCATAGCCCACACCCATGTCGGCGTAATAAGTTTCAACATGAAATTATTCTTTCAAAGATATTATCTTCATTTTGCTGCTTATTAATGTTTGAAGAATTTTCAGAATTTTTATGACTTTTTCTTTAATATTTCCTACAACAGGTAAGCGTTTTTGTTGCATATACTGCAAAATTTTACAGCTATGACGTATTTTTTTTATTACTATGAAATATATGATCGTTGTCGGATATACAATTGTTGTTGTTGTTGTTGTAGTAAATGACACTTTGAAAGCTTCAAGAATAAAATTGACCAAAAAAATTATTTCAAACGAATCCGAGATTGTCATACGTTCTTTAAGGTAATATATGAATACTTCACTTGCCAATTCGATTAACGCCATGAAACATAAAACTGATATTGCTTTTTAAACGTTTATTAAATTACAAAGTCATATTAACTATGTAAACAATTAAACGATGTATAAAATGTTTAGTGGGAGTAGTTCATTGAAGTTTTCTTTTAATACAAAAAGTCTAAAATTTCTTAAAAAATCAAATTTTCTAGTCTGGTTTACCTTTGAGCCAATCATATATGATTCAAGCATCTTATAATTACATCTTCTTTATATATAAAATTCTACTGTACGTGTGTTGTGACTGAACTCCTCCTAAACGGCTGGACCGATTTGCATAAATTTTTTGTATGCGTTTGGGTGGCGCCCCGGATGGTTTAGATTTACAATTCGGTCCAATTGGACGAAGGGGCGTGGAACCGCCCATACAACTTGAAAATCAAAAGGGCTGTATCTCATGAACTATCAGAGGTATGAAGATGAGATTTGGTATATATGTTGTTGAAGCAGTATTAATTTCAGCCAAGGTGGAAGTGGGCGGTGCCACGCCCCTTTTCAAAAATCGCTCTAATGGCTATTCTAATAGACCGATTGATACGAAAATTTTACCAAGTGGTACTGTTCACCTGTTAATAGTCCCTGACTATAATAGGTTGTGATTGAATAAAGAGGCGTGGCACCGCCCAAACAACTTGAAAATCAAAAGGGCTATATCTCATGAACTATCAGAGGTATGAAGATGAGATTTGGTATATATGTTGTTGAAGTCGTATTAATTTCAACCAGGGTGGAAGTGGGCGGTGCCACGCCCCCTTTTAAAAAATCGCTTTGCAGGCTTTTCCAATAGACAGATTGATACGAAAATTTTACTAAGTGGTACTGTTGACCTGTAGATAGTCCCTGGCTATATTTGGTTGTGATTGAATAAAGGGGCGTGGCACCGCCCAAACAACTTAAAAATCAAAAAGGCTATATCTCATGAACTATCAGAGGTATGAAGATGAGATTTGGTATATATGTTGTTGGAGCAGTACTAATTACAGCCAGGGTGGAAGTGGGCGGTGTCACGCCCCCTTTTAAAAATCGCTTTGCAGGCTTTTCCAATAGACAGATTGATACGAAAATTTTACCAAGTGGTTCTGTTGACCTGTAGATAGTCCCTGGCTATATTTGATTGTGATTGGATAAAGGGGATTGTTAGAAAATTTCACCAATATACTTTGTGTCTAAAATCAATTCCTAGCTCGCGCTGGGAAGCATTAAGATTGCAGGTAGAGTTTTTTTGTTTTCAAATAAGCAAAAACCGAAAACTTCAGATATATTTTTTTGAAACCTTCTGCGGAAAATTATGTGTTGCTTAAAAAGTTATGGCCTTTCAAAGTTGGCAAACAGAAATTAAGTTTTTAAATTCTTGAATTTTTGCCTTGCGGAAATCCAATATGTAGGGCGGGATCCCAAACAGCATCAGAACAGCATTCTTTTCGTCTTGGTCTTCAAACATCGGAATGGTAGGTCAAAATTGGAGCCGGAGCCCATGGGGTCAAAATAAGGGCATCTTGGATTCTATGATGACGGGTGTGAAAAGCGTCCTCAGAATCGGAATCTATGATGAATTCTATAGAAATTTTACCGATAAACTATGTATCTAAAATCAATTCCTAGCTTCCGCTGGAGGCAGGAAAATTTTAGCGCGAACTAGGAATTGATTTTAGACATATTGTTTCTTAGTGAAATTTTCTTAGATTCCGATTTTGGTGTACGATTAAATTGATCCGAACTAAATAAATAAAAAGTGACGAGGCGCTGCCTCCTCAATTCAATATTTGAATTTTAAACTGTTTCAAATAATGGTCCGTACACCAGACAGTTGAGGACATAGACTAGCTGCGCAGACGAAAACTGTGATATGTTTTGAATATTTTAAGAGATATGTGTTTTTCAATTACTTTCCAAGAGAGCGAATCGGTAATAAATCCTATAAATAGAAAATCTAAGCAATATTCATTGGAGTTGGACCGGAAAAGTAACATAAGCTAACTTTGAAAGTAACCTATGTATCGTTCACTTTGTTAAACCAAGCGTTTGGTGACCGAATTATCTCAAAAAATGGTAATACGAGTTCAATACAAAGACAGTATTCGGAAATATTCTTGATCCGTGGGAGAAGAAGACATGGCGAAAGAGGTTTTTATGGCTAAAGGCATAAATCTTCAAACGAAATTTTTAATTAAGGTCATTAGGCGGAGAAGACATGACAAAAATGTTTTTTACGCCCAAAGAGATAGTTAGTATACAGAAGGTTCCCGCTACTACAGAAATAAATAAAAATTGAATTTTGAACTTTGAACTTTAAAAGAATGTCCGATTTGAGGTAGAAGTGTTTTTTCGCCCTACATACAGGTATGACTTTGCTGATGAACTTTTTAATTTCGTAATAGAGCCTACGATATTAAGCATTTAAAACAATAAAATTAAATTGGTTAACTTCCATGTTAAGGATTTACTTGAAATTAGTTACATAAGTTAATACACTCAACATATTATTGTCGAGCTTAAGTACCGTTTTCAATGAAATTGTAGACCTACAAATGTATTAATTAGCGTTTATATAGCATTTAGGATATCAAGAAATGTGAAATATATTAAAAGTTGATATGCAATAGTATCTTATAAATTTGTGTTGTTGAGAAACATGCAACTATCATGCTAGAGATCCAGGGATCGATTCCTCAGTCATCTACATTTTCTTTCATAGCCGGCCCTCTCGATGTTTGGCGACAGCAACTTCGCAGTATAGTATCGACTCTATCGGCATTTCCTAAGTATGCACAATAACACAAGAAGCTATTCAATACCTCATTCATTAAGTGTAAAGGATAAATGGTATAGGTGTTTTTATCGCTTTAAATTTACCTATACGTAATAAAATATATTTCTTAAATTTACGTTAAGTGTATCAAATGATACATCAAATTCGGCTTACGATCAGAAAAGTGTTTTTTATTGTTTGATATTTTTGGTCAAATTCAGTGTGTCACGCACTAGGATGACGCGTTTCGAACTCCATGACGAGTTCATCTTCAGACCCCTTTGTGACGAACTGATGCACAATGGTACATCATCAGCTGTATATATATCTACAATTATGTCAAACATGATACATCAAATTCGGCTTACGATCAGAAAAGTGTTTTTTATTGTTTGATATTTTTGGTCAAATGAACTCGTCATGGAGTTCGAAACGCGTCATCCTAGTGCGTGGCACACTGAATTTGACCAAAAATATCAAACAATAAAAAACACTTTTCTGATCGTAAGCCGAATTTGATGTATCATTTGATACACTTAACGTAAATTTAATATATAAAAAACACGATCGATTAAAACTAACAAACAAATAGTTTAAAATAAAATATATTTCCATATTATCTCTCATCCTTGAAACGCACAACGCTCTCCACAATGGTAAAATTATAACAATTATCTATTATCGACACTTAACAAAACCTGCATCCACTCAAATGGGGGGAAACCCCAAAACGGTAGGAAAAAGTGTTGATAGCTTTATTAGTGGCTGCCTAAACGCAGCTGTATTTAATTAAATAATACGCGCTAAACGTGATTTGACAGCAATTTTACACCTATAAACCACACTCATTCACACACACACACACCCTTTCTTATGCACACTCGCTAACCCAGCAAACCATTTTCTCCGAATTCGGTCAGATGTCTGACAGAAAGTCTGCACAAGTTGCCGATTCTGATGCCGAATTCTGTCAGCATTCTGTCCGAAAGTTGTATGGGTGGTTGACAAGAATTCTGACCGAAATGTCTGGGGAATTTCGGAAACTTTTGCGGACTTTTCTGTCAGAATTCGGACAGATATCTGAAGGAAATTTGGAGACTTTTCGAAGGGACTTTTGGATTTTTCTGAAGTAACTCTGGCAAATAACCCGAATATTACCAGAAATATCTGACAGTATACTGAAATTTTATACGAGAATTTGTGAGATTTTCGGACAGAATTCTGAATAAATGTACAAAAATTTTCAGAGAGTTCTGTTTTTTTTTTTGTTTACACAAAAATTCTAAAAAATATTTTTTCTTAGTTTTTACTAATTTCATTACTAGTTTTACTAATTTCATTGTCTTCTTCTGGCAATCATATTTTTACCAGTACTTCTGCGTCTTTTTCACTTTTTTTCTAATTGCCTGACGGCAAAACATTTCTTTTCTTAGTTTCTGATACATGCTATATTCTCCTTTAAATGTTTGTAACACTTTCCGCGACGTGACGTCTTAATATATTGTTTGCACAATCATAACGGGATGAAAAACACACATTGGAAGGCGCAGCGCACTTAAAAAACAACAAACAACAACAACAATAACCCGTTTTAGGAATAGCTAAACTAGTTTTCTTTTGTTGTTGTTGTTTGTGAGAGAAAACAAAACAAAAAATGCCCTAGCGACAGGTTTCTCTTGTGGGAAGAAGAAGAACAAAAACACACTTTAGAGAATGTGCAGACAAAATCGATTAAAGTGTATACAAATTCAGAGAACGTGCAGACTTTGCGGACAAAATTCGGAAGAGTGTGCAGAAAAACTCGGTCTTATTTCTGAAGGCATTTATGACGATATCGTTCATTTTCGGCAAATTTTCTGATGAAATGTAAGAGAAATATCTGATGTCCGACACGTCGGAAGTTTTGGTTTGCTGGGAACTTACACTTAAATACACATTTTCTAACTCCACAAGCCATGTGTTTCACAATGCACACTTTTCAGTAAATGTTGGCGCATGTCAGGCTCTAAAGTATAGTAGTGAGTGCTAATATGCAGCACCTGCAGTAGAACCAGAATCGAACCACAATTGAAAAGTGTTAAATATCTCACTAAACCATTTTGATCGCTTCAGTTACGATTGGATACTTCACACACATACTCCAGCACAATTGGTAGCCGAAATAAAATGTCTGGTAGGTCCTATTGATTCTATGCGGGATAAAGTAAACCGCATAGCGAGTTCAATCGCACTAGGTCATTTATATGTAGCGATTCATATCGCAGTTTGGGCGGCACATTTAGGTATGCAGTACAGTTGCAATAGCTATCAGAATTTGTTTATTTCACGATTTGTCAATAAAACAAATTTCGGTCGGATGAATAGACTGATAACACCCTCACTCTATGTACGTGCTCCAAAATTCTATTGGATATTATACAACTCAGCGTTAATGAAATTATGTAATTATGTATAAAAATAGGATTTCACTATCAGATTCATAGTTCCTTTTCGAAATTATTGGGAAAAATCGACCTTTCGGTTAAAAGGCTAACTTTTATAGGAGTGCCATTAGGAGCAGCACAACGAGTGTCTATTTTATTTGTATGTTAAAGTTCAATAAACATTTAACTTGCGCAAAATTAGCCTGAATTCGGCTAGTCCATAGACAAGTCCATAGTAAATTATTAAAAAAAAAAAAACATATTCCTATAAAAAATTTTCCGTGAAAAGAAAGACAAAACTCTTGATAGTCTCTTTATAAGTAGTTCAGTTATTTGCCTTCTTATGGAAACCGGCGAAGGAAGGCCTTCTTTTCAAATGTCACGCAATGTAAAAAAAGGAAGGAAGAAAGAAGGTCAAGGAAGGCATACCGGATCCAAAAGAAGCCCTTCAAACTCATGAAAGAAGGCCTTCGTTCTTATGATTTCCACCGCTGGGTATGGGTGAAGATGGAATATTCTGGATCCCATACCACAGATCCGTAAGGATTAAGGATAACTGTTATGCCTATGTTATAGCACTAACTAACTAGTTAGTTACTTAATGTTAAATACAAATCATAGAACTCTTTAGCACAATGTTTAATAAAACCTGCGATGGTCATTAAAATTCGACTTCAGCCCATTAAGATGCCAAGGTTCGCAAACGAGCCTAGCAATCTCAATTTCTCAAATCTGGGTAGTAATAGTTCAGCTCTGAAAAATCACATGAAATTGTCCAGACACCAAACAACAAAGTAATGTAAGTCATCTTGCAACTTAGTCGACTCAAATGGTGCAACAGTCATTAACGAATATTTAAAAGTCATTGGCATACGAAAGTATTCGAAAAATGATACTAGAATCCGTCAAGTAAGGTAATTATCTTAGCTTAGGAGCTTTTGTCCGATTTTGTTCATCTTATAACTTAACGTCCCTTAATAGAATAAAATCTTGTATACCAAATTTTAGCTCGATAGCACTTGAATTAATTTATTATTTATCGCAATTTTCGACGACAGGCCTTCCGGACCGTGGCGCATCTTCGATCACCTCTGCACCAAAACGAAAACGTTGAAACCATCGTTGTGCGGTGGAAATGGAAACTGTATCGGGTCCATAAACTGCACAAATTTTATTGGCAGCGTGAGATGCATTTTTGCCTTTATCGTAGTAGTACTGTAAAATATGCCGTATTTTCTCTTTATTTTGCTCCATGTTTGCGACGCTATAACTCACGAACGACTAAAAACAAACAACAATAAATCAAACACGTGTTAGCGCGTGAAAAGAGCTTTCCAAAACGCTCTAGCGTGAACCGATGCGACGAATACAACTAGAACTACGCGCTTGCAAAGACAAGCTTGCGGAAATACCGCAAGACTTTTTTGACAACCTTATATATATTTATATATTTGTCATACCTACCACGCCTTCTTATGGGCGTTACAAATGGAACAACAACATTAATATACCCTTCACTCCGATCGTGCGCGTGATGTAGGGTATAATAATAACAAAATTGGACCTAGGTTACTACATGGCGGTACACCTGACGAAACCAATATTGAATTTATACTGAAGTAAATATAAACAAGTTAGATAATTATCGGAGAAACACTCTTCATCATTTGTAAAAATAATGGCAAAACAATTACAATCTATTAAATTGTGTACTGCAAAAGAAGGGGGTTTTATTTTTTTAGCTTTTTTCCGATATTGCTCTGATATTGCCCTCTGCGTATACAATAGAATCTTCCATACCAAATTTCAGCTCAATACCTCCATACCTCATTTATTGGGTAATTCATTCTCTCATCTCATTCATCTTCGAAGCTTATGTATCAAATTTTAGCTCTATAGCCTTAAACTGCGGCTTTGAATGGAGGGGCAGACAGACGGACACCCCCAAAAACGGGTAGTTTTTAAGAGAGGAGATGAGAGATGATTGTAAACCAACACAATGGCTTCTCAACAACCGCTGTAATCAGAGATACAGACAGGCGGACACCCCAAAAAGGGTTAATTTGTATGGCAGGTGGAAGTAGCATTTGTCGTCTTGGAACTTAACCTTAGATGATATAAGCTTGCATATCAAGTTTCTGCTCAATACCCGCTGTAATCGCGGGGACAAGTAGACGGATATCCCTGAAAGGGGGGAGTTTGTTTAGGGAAGTAGTTTTTTTTACCGATCTTGCCCATCTTAAAACTTAATCTCCGCTTAGAGAATATAATCTTGCATTCCAAATTTAAGCTATGACTGTAATCGCGGGGACAGACAGACGGACATCTTAAATTTGACTTAAAATTACGCAGATCATTTTTATACATTGTCATACCTACCACGTATCCCTGTGGACTTCACAAATGTAAGAACAAATTGAATATACCCTACGCTCTGTTTTGCACGTCATTGTTATAGACAAACCCTGTTCCAGAATTATCTTGACACGGAGATAATATGGAAGGACCACAATGAAAATCAATTTATTTATTTATTTTTAATTCCCAAAATAACATTCTAATAATTTACCAAAATAATAAATAGAATAGAAAAGTTGCAACATTTCAGAGAAGCGTAGTAAAACCAGCGCCCATGTTCGTCAACGCTGATGAAAACAAAATTTGTATATATTTAAACTATGATGGTCAATTCGGCCATTTGTATGGGAGCTACCAGAAGGGTTGTTGTAAAGGTTTTGGTTTTTTGATGCTTTGTCTGTTATGACAATGTAACTAAGCTGACCAAATATAAATGTCATCCAGTTGTCCGTTTGGAAGTTTTTAAAGAAATATTTATTTTACAATTTTGTATGATAAGTACCATAAGGGGTGGGGCTATTTTACCCATTTATTATCCCATTACTTTAAATATTAATACTGATAAATTGTCATTAAAATCAGATAAGGTTAACTCGAGTTATCCTACCCTACAGACGGACATGTCACAATCATTATAAAACAAATTTGGGCTTAAGATGCTTGGGGTCTTACACGTCTCCTTTAATGAGTTAAATTGTTTCTCGTATCAAGAATACCTAAGAGTATTCTACCCACTTTGCTACGGTCGGTCCCAAGACCGTATACCAAGACTGGCCGTATCAAGAATACCAAATATAAAAATATGATGTTCTGCAAACTTTTAACAAAAATTGTTCATTATATTATAGTCTGATGAAATTTAAGACCCACTGGGCACTTTGTATTGGGGTAACATACATCCATACACAGGAAATTTTATAAAATTATTCATAATTCTATATAGATCGACAATTACAAACAATCGCACAAGCGCTTTATGCAATTGTAGCTTTTGTCCCGATTTATACTCTAAAAGTAAGAATTTCGAAAAATGCCTTAGTACTACACAAGAGCTCCAAAAGATAAATATTTTCCCCCTATTAAATTAAAAAATTTGCTGTTTGGTTGGCCGCTAAATCCCTTCGTATCGTGTATTCATCCCAATTTTTTAATTATACCCTAAGCGGCTTGTTTTGAGCGATGTTACCCCTTTTGTACGTCTGTCGCTCAAAAAACAAACGTACCCCTATTTCCGGCAGTCTGCCTACAGCCGTTGGGTGTGAGCGATAGTTTTTTCCCTTTATTGGCCCCTCACCTACGTCAAGAAGGAACCTACATGCAAAATTTCTAAGCTGTAGCTTTATCAGTTTAGGGTGAGTGATCAGTAAAAAATCATTAGTAAGACCGATTCCGATTCGTATGGGGATGCCACGCCCTTTGTATAATTATGTTTTCCTGTAGCCTATGTAGAGGCTCTACGGACAATACCACTCAGCAAAAATTTCATTGCAATCGGTCCATTTATTTAGCGTATATTAAAATTTTTTCAAAGGGGGCGTGGCACCGCTCATTTCCTAGTGAGGCATAATTCTCCATGTACCAGTAACATATGTGGCAAAACACATATTCGTATATTTAATGGCTCAGGAGATATAGCCGAATAGAATTTCGGGTTGTGTGGGCGGTGGCACGCCCCATATTCTAACTATGTATTTATGTAGCCTATGATAGAGGCAGAATTGGACCAAAAAATCCAGTCCAATTCTTCTCATCCTATATCCAATAAAGATTATAGTCAGAAAAATACGTCTTGCTAAATTTCGTCAAAATCAATCAATACAATAGAGTGTTATATTACCTACCCTTGGTATGGGTGGTACACGAAGTCAAGGCAATTTTGGCCCAAACTTTGAGATTTTCTTAATTTTAGCTTGGTACCAAAAGTCACTAATTTTCATGTTACTGCAACTACTCCTTCTTTTTTGTCCCATCGATGTACGGGGACATAGCACTGTGAGTTGTGGCCCTGTTGGTATCTCCTATACCCCTTGAAAAAATTTACGTTCAAACTTGTGTATTTATATATGAAGTCTAAGGTAAAGGGAAATATGGAAATATAGTAATGATGATTTCTTTCTAACCTTTTCTAAAATTTTACTATATGTATGTCTCATCTGGGCAGCAACCATAAGTAGTATGCAAGAGGGTATTTATCAGTCAGTTTACCTGACGGAAATTTTTCTACTGGTTAATAGAGCAATTTTGAATACAAATAATAAGCACAGTTTGTGTAAATTTTGTGAGCCACCACAACTATGTTACAGACCAAAACGACCTAACTCGAGTTAGGACAACATTGAGTGTGTTTCAAAATGCGTGCTCAAATATAAGCAATGTTGGAGATCCGTGGTTCGATTCCCGGCTCCAGTCATGTTGAAGCCGATGTTGTCGACAGCAACTTCATATTATAAGTGTCGAGTCCATCGGCATGTCTAGCAGAAGCTTCTTAAACAGTATCGTTCGTATTCGTCGATAAACAAGTAGGTGCCGTTTGTTGTGGATCTAAAATAGAAAGCGTGTTAATTCACAACAAGGCGAGAAGCTATCCTTTATGTCATTCATGGGTGTAAAGGGACATTATTCTTTTTTACATTTTTTTTTTTATAATTACTATCCACATGTAGGGCATTTGCAGAAACCCATTAAACCGCTAAGAATTTTTCGTACTCTGGTTTCTATCAATTTTCAATTGCATACGTGTTTACTTGACATCATATTTATTGTTGCATGGCAGAAATACAATCTCATATCCATTTGTCCACCCCATTATATAAGCGACTGTATGTACACAAATATACGTACACATATACAATACACACATACACAAAGAAATAGCATAGTGTGCGTATAACCGAAGCCGTCTTGAGAGCTTACACGTGCTGCCAATCAAATTTCTGTTGATATGCGGTGACATTAAATGACAATAGTTTTAATTTGGCTTAAAAGGCCTTTTTAATGGTCATTTTGTTTGGGAATTAGATTTGTGTATATATTAAGTCGTCTTTTAGTTAGATATTTTTTCTGGTTTTTAACTTTGTCACTTTATCACGCTTTACGCTTTTGCCATCCAAATCAATGATTGTAGGTAGCCACCATGATGTGGAGTACGCCGTTGTTGGACGTTAAACGATGACACTCGCTACCGTATGTTAGTCACGTTTGATTTTTAATGCATGTTCTTTGGTTTAGTATGTGGCTTTATAGCCATTTTTGCTGTATTTTGTTACCAGCAAAATAATTGTACACTGAGAACTGTTGTCCGAAACGGTGTGTCGAAAGAGCACGCTAATGTCGCCTGACATGTGTTAGTTGTCATTTAAATGGGAACTTTGTTAATTCTAATAGAGTTTTTAGAGGAGTCTCACATCACAGCAGTGGTCGAGTGGCACTTGGACATGAATATCATGATGTGGTGAGAACTGAATCTAAATGGGGGAACAGTGTACATAAGTGGAAACAGGTGTCACATAGCACTGGTGTCATATCGTTGTCGTTGAAGTCCGACAACATGGTAGGGCATACTATAAAGATAAGGCATCGCCTATTTTCATTATTGATTGAAGTGATAACGCAAAACTCTGGATTTCAGTTACCAAATTTTAATTTATCATACATTTTACAACAATAGATATCGTTTGCGTTTTACCCCATATACATATGTACCAGTGCACTGCAATAAGCAGCGCAGCCATCTACTTACAACCACTTTTACAAGATGCAGTAATCTTCTTGCTTGTTTTCTACTGTTTCGAAATTATGTAAAACTTAACATGTTAATGCAGCGGATTACTTAACTTATACTTGTCAATGGCGCATTAAATGGACTTTAGTCTCTTAACAAAACAACTGAAATGCGCCAAAGAAAACACACCCGGAATGAACTGAACAGTAGAGCCGAGAACCGCAGCATCGTACCAAAGCGAACGGAACAGACAGAAAGTGATGGACAAACCAAACAAATTACCAATAGCAAAATGCCATCAAAAGTGGCAGCACAGCAGGAAAAACAAAATAGGAAATTGAGAAAAACTATAGAAAAAAAAAAACTAGACGGGGAAAATTCTTGAACACATCGATGAAGTTAACGATGCAATGGGACTCGACGAAGGAGTCAAAGCTCCAACAACAACAACACAGATACAACAGCAATGAAGGAAATGTAAACAAAAGTCAATTGATTGACCAAACAGCAAAAGTGGCAGCTACACACAGCACAAGCTGTAACAATAACAGCAGTTGCAACAACAACACAACAGAGGCATCAGCAGAACATCACTAAAGCTATTTGCAACGTAAGTATGCCACTGGTATTAGTCGAGAGGATGATAATGATGATGCAGCATTGAAATTCACTGTGAGAAAGTGAAAAAGAAGGAGAGAACATTTGAAAGCGAAATTGAACTAACTAGTAGGATTGGCTAATGGAATGCAGCATGTAAGCCGAAATGTGGTATACCCTGCATTTGACTTCTTTATATATATTTCTAATCCAACTAATGTTGTTGAAACACCGTGCTGTCATAGTCAGAAAGACTTGATTTAAGTTCATTATATGTATATCGTGAATAAAAACTGGTACATTTAAAAATAATGTATTAAATGGAAAATTGGCACAGATCATTTCACGAAGAAAATTGTTTAAGCAACTTCCAACTTTAATTACATTGCAGACATCTAATATCGAAGAGGCACTTAAACAATAAGAAACATAAATACTCTGACTATTTAAGGTCGCTTTTCACATACTGCTTTGAAAAAAGACAACATGTTTAGTAAAAAATTACAGATATCGATTTTTGGCATTAGAGATGCTCAAAAAAAGTTTTCTGAACATGACTTTTTGTAGAAAATTTAATATTGAAAAGTCCAGCCAGGCAGACGGATGTGACTTAAGCCATAGCGAGATAAAATTTGGTACACAGAGAGTACTTAGTTGGGGTATGGGGGATTTTCTATGTTGAGTCTTTCCGATTGTTATTAATTTGGGACTAATTAGAAGCTCTCTTTGGAGGTTCCCAAGCAGCTCACAACGTCCGAGAGATCACGTATTCCCCGGGCAATGCCACAGGACGGATGTTCAAATGTGAGAAGGCGAATTTTTAAGTAACTTATTAGACATGCTATCACCGATGCATCATAGGAAGTAGGTAACAAAATTTACTAAAGCTCAACACAGGCTCTCTTAGTGGCTTTGGCAACCCCAAGAAACTAAAATCGGACGCGGTGGCCTAATAAGCCGCTCCTCCTAAACAAAACAATTATTTTGAAAACACGAAGAAAAGAAAAAACAAGAACCCCCAAAATGTTGACGACGCCCGCTAACGTTATAAGGCCCATGATTTAAGGATATGCACCTGGAATGTCCGAACTCTATACAGATATGGTGCATCTATCCAACTGGCGGATGTCCTCGACAAATACAAGGCTGACATCACCGCCATACAGGAAAAAAGATGGACGGGACAGGGATGCACACAACGAAAGAACCGTGACATCTTTTACAGCTGCCACGCAGAAAGACACGAATTTGGATGTGGTTACTAGTCGGCAGAAGACTTCGACACCTGGTCTCGTGGTTTAACCCTGCAAGTGAAAGAATACATTTCGGTATCCACTATTCGCATCCGCGCGAAATATTTTTACATGTCGCTAATTTGTGTGCACGTCCCGACGGAAGACATAGACGAAGACATTAAAGATGCATTTGACCACTGCCCTGCACATGACATTAAAATTGTTCTGGAAGAAATAAGAAGGCAAGATGCTCTTCGTTCAGCAGTCGGAAAATTCAGTCTACACAACAACACGTCCGATAACGGATTCAGACTGGTTAGTTTCACGTCGGCAAGAAACATGGTTGTGAGTGGAACCAGATTCTCTCATAAAGATATCCACAAGATAACCTAGATATCTCCCGATCAAAATACAAGAAATCAGATTGATCACGTGGTAATCGATGGAAGGCATGTCTGAAGCATTATGGACGTGCGTGTGATGCGCGGTGCAAATATTGACTCGTATCACCACTTAGTAGCAGCCAAGGTACGCAAGTGATTAAGTAGTGCTAAAAACACTCGTAATCAAACGCAAAGGAAGCTAGACATCACAAAGCTGCATACCACCGAAATAGCCAATGCCTACTACAACCAACTATCTTTATTACTCCAAACAAATCCCCCAAGTTCTGATGTTCCCGACACACAGTGGCAGCATATTGCGAATTTTATGACCACTGCCGCAACGACCGTACTGGGTTATGAAAAAACACTCTCAGACAAGTTCTGGTACGGTGATGAATGTCGCGAAATGCCGGAGGAAATGGATGCTGCATACAGGGCAAAACTGCAGCCAATGGCGACGCATGCGGTGACGGAGCGTTACAATGAGAAAAGGAGGGAGATAAAACTCATGTTCAGACGGAAAAAGCGTCTGTGGAAGAAAAGAGAGAGCCAGGATACCGAAAACTACAGGGATAAAGGTGAGGTCCGAAAGTTCTACCAAAGGGTTAAAAGAAAAGGTTTCGGAACAGGAATCTCTATTCTTTCCCGAAGGCGGCATAAGTGACGAAATCACACCAAACATCGACGATGGAGTAGACTGTCCACCACCGAGCCAAAACGAGATCAGCACGGCAATTGAACGGCTTAAAAATAATAAAGCTGCGGGAGCCGATGGACTGCCGGCAGAGCTATTTAAAGCTGGCGGCGATGAGCTGGTAACATGCATGCACCAGCTCATAAACACGATTTGGCTTAGGGAGTGCATGCCCGATGATTAGAATCTGAGTGTTCTATGTCCCGTGCTTAAGAAAGGCGATCCAAGTGTGTGTACCAACTATTTCGGGATTAGCCTTTTACCCATCGCATACAAGGTCCTGTCTGGTGTGAAAGACTAAAGTTCATTCTGGCGAACCTGATTGGAGCTGCTCAGTGTGGCTTTAGACCTGGTAAATCCTCCACCGACCAGATATTCACGCTACGACAAATCCTGGAGAAGACCCAAGAAATGCAGACCGATACCTACCATCTGTTCATCGATTATTAGACAGTCCGATACAACAGAAATTGTTGGATGCTATGGCTGAGTTTGGTATTCCCTCGAAGCTAATTCGACTTTGCGGGATGACACTGACTGACACGAAGTCCTCAGTGAAAATAAGCTAAAAACTGACAAAGCCATTTTCTACCAAGCGAGGCTTTAGACAAGGCACCAGTCTGTCCTGCGATCGCCTTACCATCGTAATGGAGATGATCATGCGGAAGGCTGCAATAAACAGGAATAGTACCATCTTCAACAAAAGTCACATGTTGCTTGCGTATGCCGATGATATAGATATAATTGGCCATGGATTGCGGGTTGTTACTACGGCTTTTTCGAGCATTGAAAAGCAGTCGGAGGAAGTGGGTCTGGTGATAAATGAGGACAAAACCAAGTTATTTGTTTCAACGAACAAAGAGTTCACTCATCTGGGACGCTGCGTGAACGTTGACAACTATAACCTTGAAGTGGTAGACGATTTTGTCTGCCTTGGCTCCGTCATAAACAAATATAATTATGTCAGCCTCAAAAGACGAGTATTGATCGCAAACCGCTGCTACTATGCGCTAATCAAGTGATTTTATGACAAAGCGCTCTCTCGAGCTCCCTGATCCTACCTGTCTTGCTCTACAGCGCAGAATCCTGGGTAAAGACACAAGCGGATCAATCTATTTTGGGAGTCTTTGGGAGAAAAATACTACGCAAAATATTGGAATTGAACCCATCATTGTTAACGGCGAGTACCGTCGTCGAATGAATCATGAGCTTTACAACGACATCGAGGTAGTCAAGCGCGTTCAAATAGACCGAATGCGCTGGCTTGGACACGTTGCACGAATGGACGAAAACGCTCCGGCTCGAAAAGTTATCGGCAATAAAATCGATGAGCGGCGCAGGAGGGGGCGACAAAAACTCCGATGGATGTACCAGATGAAAGAGCTGTTAACTAAGCTTGGTGTGACGAATTATCTACGGAGCGCAAAAGACCGAAGCGCTTGGAATACTTTAGTACGTGCGGTTAATGATGGATAAAGTTCTGTTGTTGGTGCCATTAAAGAAGAATATTCGCATGCCGGTTTTGCTATTTTTTCCGCCCTAATTTGGTTATTTTTCCCACTGTGCGGAGGGAGCGTGACCAAACTGTATTTTTGATTTAGACAGATACAATTTGGTACACATACAGTATTCGGTACTTCAGGTTCAATTTGCGGACGAAATTGTTATTCTCAATCACTGGCAGAAGAGGACGTGGCAAAACTGTATTTTACCCTAGAGCGATTATATTTAATATGCTGATATATTTGATACCAAGAAGTACAATTTAAAAAAGTACTTTTATTGTAGCAAAAAGTACACTTTGTTGTACCAAAAAGTACTTTTATTGTACAAAAAGGTACATTTATGGTATTACAGAATACTTTATTGTTATTATAAAGTAGAATTTATTGTATTGAAAAATACTTTTATTGTACACAAAAAGAACAATTAACCCTCAAACTTTTAATGAGAGCGAAATAATGGGGATTTTTTAAAGATTTTGTACTACATGTTATATAGTTAAGAAATGAATTTTACATAAAAAAAGAAAGAAGACAAATTTCCCACCGCGCTCGCTACTGATGGCCGACCGCATAACGGTCAATTAAAAATGAAAAATCAAAGCAAGCATGGATAAAATCAAAAAAAAATAAAAAAAAATTACATATATTTGTAAAATTCAATGACTATTCACATTGCTTCCGTTTTTTTTTTATCAAAAATTTTGGCGATAAGTCGTTAAAAATGTGTTTCCGATCGGTGGGCAGAAGGGAAAGTGGGAAAAATGTTTTTAGGACTGTAAAAGGTAATTTTTATATACAGGTAGTATTTGATACTTAGATATGAATTTGCAGACGGATGTGTTAATATCGGATAGACGTGGTCAGTTTGGTCAGTCGTGGGATTGGACGTGCAGATAGCAGCCGTATTACCAATCTAGGAGACGAGGGTTAGCAACCCACATCTTCCGAAAACTAAATTGCGAAAATCCATAGCGTCTGTTCCAAATTGGGCGGCTTCCTGGTCAGCGTCTGCCTCAGAATGAGCGGCTGAAATGTTTCCTGGCAGTAGGAATAAAATGCAGAACCTGGTGGGCTGGGCTTGCCACCCGCCACCAGTATAATGGCAGTGAATAAAATGAGAAACAAGAGAAAAATAAACCCCCAAAATGGTGACGACCACCGCAAACGTTTTAAGGACCATGATTTGAGAATATGCACTTGGAATGTTAGAACTCTTTACCGAACAGGTGCATCTATTCAACTGGCGGATGTCCTCGAAGAGTATAAGGCTGACATTACTGCTATACTGGAAATTCGGTGGACTGGATATGGATGCTCGTGGATGAGGATGTGTGACGTGTACTACAGCTGCCACGCGGAAAAGCATGAGTTTGGATGTGGATTTGTGGTCGGCAAGAGACTACGACACCTGGTCTCTAGGTTTACTCCTGTCAGTGAACGAATCGCCACCATAAAACTAAAGGCAAAATTTTTCTACATCATGCTGATATGTGCTCATGCTCCGACGGAGGAGAAAAGTGACGAGGTCAAAGACGAATTCTACGCCCAACTTGAAGAAACATATGACCGTAGCCCGGGCCATGATGTTAAAATCGTGCTGGGAGATTTTAATGCCAAAATAGGCCGGGAGAATGTCTTTAGCCCAACAGTCGGAAAATTTAGTCTGCATACTGACACATCGCCAAACGGAATCAGACTGATTGATTTCTCTGCAGCAAGGAACATGGTAATTAGCAGCAGACGATTTGACCACAAAAACATTCACAAAGCAACGTGGATATCTCCTGATCAAGTAACGAGAAACCAAATTGATCACGTGGTAATCGATGGAAGGCACGCGTCAAGTGTCTTAGACGTACGAGTGATCAGAGGCGCGAACATCAACTCGGATCACCACCTCACTGCAGTGAAGGTGCGTACTAGGCTAGGCAGAGCGAAAACCCTGCGTAACCAGGCACAGAGAAAGCTGGACATCGCTAAACTGCAGACCGCGGAGATAGCCAACGCCTATTCTGACCAACTCACTCAACTACTTCTTGATGCTCCAACTCCCGAAAATACTAGCGCGCAATGGCAACATATTGCCCACTCGATGGAAAGGACTGCGCGGTCCGTACTAGGGTATGTGAAGCCCTTTAACGATAATGCCTGGTACGATGACCAATGCCGCGATGCCACCCGGGAACAAGATGCTGCATACAGGGGCAAACTGCAGCCAATGGCAACGCGAGCTGTTCATGAAAAGTATAGGGAGAAGAGGCGGGAGGCGACTCGACTCTTCAGGCGAAAAAAACGAGAGCTTAAGGAGCGGAATAATGTGTGTATTGAAGATTACAGGAACAGAGGTGAAGCCCGAAAATTCTATCAGAAGATAAAAGGAAAGGTACATGGAACAGGTCTTCCCTCCTGTAAAGACAAGGATGGTCATCTCGTTACTGACTCCGAGAGCGTACTGAGAATATATAAAGATCACTTCTGCAGCCTATTGATGTGTGAAAACTCGGCTGATGAAGACTGTGCTCCAATCCGAGATGATAACATTGAGTGTCCACCTCCGAGCCAAGCTGAGATAACAACTGCCATATCCCGCCTAAAGAACAACAAGGCCGCTGGGGCTGATGGTCTTCCAGCTGAGTTGTTTAAGGCGGGTGGAGATGAGCTTGTTTTAAGCATGCAACAGCTCATAGAGAACATTTGGCTTCAGGAGAGCATGCCAGAGGATTGGAATCTCAGTGTGCTATGTCCAATCTACAAAAAAGGTGACCGTAGTGAGTGTAAAAACTATCGTGGAATTAGCCTCTTACCCATTGCGTATAAGGTCCTGTCCAGCATACTGTGTGAACGTCTAAAGCCAATTGTGGAAAACCTGATTGGACCTTATCAGTGCGGTTTTAGACCAGGCAAATCCACGACGGATCAGATATTTACACTACGGCAGATTCTTGAGAAAACCCATGAGAAGCAAATCGACACTTACCACCTCTTTGTCGATTACAAAGCTGCCTTTGATAGTCCCATCAGGCATCGACTATACGAAGCCATGTCTGAGTTCGGTATTCCTGCGAAGATAATTCGTCTCTGCCGGTGTACCCTTACGAATACCAAATCCTCTGTTCGGATTGGCAAGGATCTATCTGCACCATTCGATACGACGAGAGGCCTTAGACAGGGTGACGGTTTGTCATGTATGCTGTTCAACATAGTGATGGAGAAGGTGTTAAGGAAAGCAGCGGTTAACATGTCTGGCACCATATTTAATAAGAGCCACATGCTGCTCGCATATGCCGATGATATCGACATTATCGGTCGAACGATGCGGGAGGTAACAGCTGTTTTCACATCAGTCGAAAGGGAGTCAGCGAAAATGGGTTTGGCAGTGAATGAGGACAAGACGAAGTTAATGGTATCATCGAACAAAGTGTCCACCCGTTGGAGACGCAGCGTGAACATTGAAAACTATTGCTTTGAGGTAGTGGATGAATTTATCTACCTTGGATCCGCCATGAACAAGAACAACAGTGTCAGCCTCGAAATAAAACGGAGAATAGTGCTTGCTAACAGGCGTTTCTTTGGACTACGCGAGCACTTTATAAACACCACCCTATCTCGAACTACCAAAGTCCAGCTGTACCAGGTACTAATTTTACCGGTCCTGTTGTACGCCTCCGAATCTTGGGTGCTTACACAGGCAGATGCAGCTCATCTGGCGGTGTTTGAGAGAAAAATACTCCGCAAAATATATGGACCCATTTGCGTAAACGGTGAGTTTAGGATTCGGATGAACCATGAGCTGTACGAGTTATACCACGACATTGATGTCGTCAAGCGGATCAAAGTGCAACGATTACGCTGGCTAGGCCATGTCGTGAGAATGGATGAGGAAACTCCAGCGCGAAAGGTATTCTATCAAGACCTCGAAGGACGGCGCAAAAGAGGGAGACCGCGACTACGTTGGAAGGACCAGGTGGAGGAATCACTGACGCTGCTTGGTAGGACTGACTGGAGACGGTGCGCACAATATCGAAGCGAATGGAAATCTTTGATCATTTCGGCCTCTGACTTAGGCACTAAGATATAAATATATATATATGTGTCAAGTTGTTTTAAAGGCTAATAATAATAATAATAAGTGGTCAGTTTGAACAGGTTAAGGAGTATCTTTGCGTAACGCATTGTTTACAGAGCGTGCAAGAACGACGCTTAAGCTTAGCCCTTTAAGTAGGCGTGCCAAACATATTATAAGTATGCGTCAAGTAACCAATAGCGAAGCATTGCCGGGACCACTAGTTTTAAATATGCATAAATTCAACAGTTTTCTTGGTACTTTTAGTTAAGATATCCTGGAAAAAGTAGCATCTTAGACGAGAAGCCAAAACAATGTTTGCAGCGAACAAAAAGCCACCACTGTTTTTGATGCCTTACGTAAGCTCTGCATAGCGACTTAAGCAACCAACATTTCTAGCCATTTCGTATCGAAAAGAACAGTGAAAAGTTAAGTACAATTGATTAACGCTTAGATGTTGGTTGCATCGCTCAAACAAAGCAAAGGAAGAAAATAAGTGTAGGGGGATGCAAAGCATAAAAATATAGGAACTCGACACTGATCTCTGTTGTCGCTCATTGTTTATTTAGTTATGTAATCCAAACAATTAGTGTTGCTGAACGTTGTAGACGACGGACAAGAACGAAAGGCGTGAAGGAAGACACAAACATTTGTTCTAATTGCGAGTTGGAAATTAAATTAAAATTGTTGATTTCCTTGAGGAAATTAAAGTCATGTACAAATTGCAAGACTATTTATGGTATAGCATATAGAAAGAGCGTTGTAAGCTCGTTAAAACATTTTACATTATTATTGAAAAAGACGAAGAAGAAGAAGGAACCATAGTAGCTATATGTTTTAACAGAGTATATAGTATTGCAAAGATATAATTTTAATTAAGATCTTGGAATGATACTAATGTACTTTACGTTTAAAGTAAATTGATTTGCTTAGAACTTGTTCATCTTAGAACTTAACTTAGAAGCTTGTAGGTCAAATTTTAGACCGATATAATCAAAGTGGCAGATCCCCATAATGGGGCAGTTTGTATAGGAGGTGGGAGTAATTTTTACCCGATCTTGTTCATCTTAGTACTCAATCATATAGCTCTTAATCAGTAATCGCAGGACCAGACCCCCAAAAACGACTGTTTATATGAGAGGTGGAAGTAGTTTTTGACCGATCTTTCTTATCTTTAAACTTAACATCCGCTGAGAGGATATTCAGGTCGATAGCTTTTAAACTGAGACTGTAATTGCGGTGACTAGACGGTCGGACGGATATCTTTAAATCGACTCTGAATTCGACGCTGATTACTCAGTGCAACATACTTTTCCGGGGTGCACCAAATCAATATGAAACGGTAGTATTTGACCTCAATCACAAAACCTTAAACTCCATTTTACTCCTTAACATCACAATTTTTCGAAAGTTTCTGAAAAAGTCTGGTATTTGAACACTATAGCTGTGACTATAGTATGTATGTTTTTGTGTTTCAACATTTAGGTTATTGGTGAAGAGAACCTTAGAAATGTCCGATGTTGTCGGCAACAACTTCGCAGTATAGTGTCGCGTCAATCCGCATGTCTAGTAAAAGTTTCTGAAACCGTGACGTTTGCATTCGTCGATAAACAAGTAGGTGCCTTTAGTTGTGAATCTAAAAATAGAAAGTGTGTTATTCACTTTAAAACTAGTCATAGTTTTGAAGGTTAACAATTTTAAGTAAAGTGTGATTTTATAGCTGTTATCTTTTTGGCAACACTGGTTTAAACAGCTGACGCAAGTTTCGTGTTTTGTTTAACTGTCAAACATCTTCAGTTTGGTCTATAATTTAACCATGAATCGTCTTACAAATGAACAACGCTTGCAAATTATTGAATTTTATTATCAAAATGCGTGCTCTGTTAAGAAAGTTCATCGCGCGCTTCTTCCATTTTATCGTCAGTTTAATCGACGCACTGAAGCGGCTATTCGGGCTATTGTGACTAAATTTCTCACCAAATTTACATTGTTGGACATTAAACCACCAACACGCTTACGTAGAGTGCGAAGTGAGAAAATATCGCAGCTATATCGGCCAGTGTTAATGATGACCATCAATTATCGATTCGCCGCCGTTCGCAGCAATTGGGCCTCTGTTACTCAACAACGTGGAAAATTTTGCGGAAGGATTTAGGTGTGAAGCCTTTCAAAATACAGCTGGTGCAAGAATTGTAGCCGAACGACCCATCGAAACGTAGAATTTTTGGTGAATGGGCTCTTGGAAAGTTCGCCGAATATCCACTTTTTTTCGAAAAATTGTGTTCAGCGACGAAGCTCATTTTTGGCTCAATGGGTACGTTAATAAGCAGAATTGTCGATTTTGGAGTGAAGATCAGCCAGAAGCATTGCAAGAGCTACCAATGCATCCAGAAAAAGTCACAGTTTGGTGCGGTTTATGGGCTGGTGGCATCATTGGACCGTACTTCTTCAAAGATAATGCAAATTGTAACGTAACTGTGAATGGTGAGCGCTACCGTGAGATGATATCAAACTTTTTTTTTGCCCAAAATGCAAGAGCTTGACTTGCATGACATGTGGTTTCAACAACACTGTGCCCCATGCCACACAGCACGGTTAACAATGGACTTATTGAGAGGCGAGTTCGGTGAACATTTTATTTCACGTTCGGGAACGGTCAATTGGCCGCCTTGATCGTGCGATTTAACGCCTTTAGACTATTTTTTGTGGGGCTATGTTAAAGCTCATATATATACACTAGGGCGTTTCACTAAAAAAATTTTGCAACTCTTGAAGCGGAATATTACAGCATGTGATCTAAATGAATTTCGAAAATTTTTTGGGATTTTTTGAAGATGGGTATGGGGTCGCTGAAATTGATTTTATCAAAAAAATGAGGTTATGGAGAAAACAATTTTATATTATTTTTTTCTGGTGCTTTTTGTTCATACAACTAAACAATTCTCTTAGCAAGGATCCGATCCCACGACAAAAAAATTTTAGGTGTTAAAAATTATTATATTATGGTCCACTTTGATAGTCTTAAAAGTGAAAAATTATTTTTCCTATATTTTAAACCTCGATAACTTGAAAAGTTTTCAAAATTTTTTCAAGATGAAAAATGCGTTAGAAAGATAATTTAGATACCTTTATTTTGGTATATATAAGTTTATATCTTACTTGTGAAAAATGTTACAAAAAATATAAAATAGACAAAAAAAAAGATATTTTTTATTTTTAAATTCACACTATTTGAATTTTAAAATATTTGAAATAGGCCCTTTTTAAAATGTAACAAAATTCATAATGCATAATTTTGTAACCTCAAACAGTAAAAGGGTTTTTGATGTATTAAAGTTGCCCACTTCCTTTTTTCGAAAGATACACTTTTATGGGAAAATGATGATGATTTTGTTTCTTCAAAGAAAAAGCTAGAAAAACTATGTGTTGTGAATGATTTATCAGAAAGAGGCGTGGCGTCGACTACAATATATACACACAGTTGTTCCACATTTAGTGGTTAATGTATTGTAATTTTAGATACAAATTTACTTTTTAATTTTAATTTGTTCATTAAATATGTTGATTTTGTTTATTTAATATCTTTTGATTTTGTATGGGAATACAAATATATTGATGATATTATTGATATTTTTATTAAAGCAATGTATTTTAGAAGTTTTATTTTTACTTAACCAAGAACGAAACATAATGAAATTCTTTTAACTTTCATAAAATTTGATAAATAAAAAAAAATTTCTCAAACTTTAATTTTTTTCTTATATTTTTCCAACAAGTAAAAATAAATCTATGTACCGAATGAAAGGTAATTTAAAGACCTTTCCAACGCATTTTACATCTTGAAAAAATGTTGAAAACTTTTCAAGTTATCGAGGTTTGAAATCTAGGAAAAATAATTTTTCACTTTTAAGACTATCAAAGTGGTCCATAATATAATAATTTTTCACACCAATAATTTTTTGTCGTGGGATCGGATCCATAAGAAGAGAATTGTTTAGTTGTATGAACAAAAAGCACCAGAAAAAAAATAATATAAAATTTTTTTCTCCATAACCTAATTTTTTTGATAAAATCTATTTCAGCGACCCCATACCCATCTTCAAAAAATCCAAAATTTTTTTCGAAATTCTTTTAGATCACAAGCCTTAATATTCCGCTTCAAGAGTTGCAAAAATCGCAAAAAACGCATTTGGTGAAACGCCCTAATATACACACATGCCCGCTTCAATTGACGCATTGGAAGACAACACTAAGGCATTTATTCATGAGATACCGGCCGTAATGTTGGAAAGAGTATGCCAAAACGCCTGTTATTATCTAGCCTTTATCGTAATTTTCCCTTGTCAGGGCGATCTTCTCTAGTGCAGTTCTTTCTTCTCTCGTACGTAACAAGCTTACTATCATACTGCCCTCGTTAAAAAATCCATTGGCATTTCAGTTTTCTCAGATAACAATTTAATTACCACAATCTTAGCCATACGTGGCTATCCATAAAATCCTTTGCCAAAGACATTTCATTGCTTACATTGTTGTCATCGTCGTCGTCGTAGTCGTCGTCCTAGCCGCGCCATCGTCTTCTTGGCGCTGGCTGGGGCGCAGCATTCCCTTTCATTTAATCACCAGCATTAAGTTGAGATTTATCAATTAAGCTCTGATTCCAGCATGGTAAAGCAACAAGAACCCATAGGAAAGTTTTCAATTTCACTAAATGCAGCAGTTTTCTTTCTGTTCTACTCTCTAAAAATGTCTTTCAATTTCTTTTCAGTCCATTTTCTTTTAATTTGTCGTTTGCGTTGTAATCATCATCTTTTGCTGCAATTGAATGCTGTGCCACATTCCATCTACTGTTGCATGTTGTCTCTGTGACAATTTACCCCCTTTAATGGCATCGTTTAACTTTAGATGGATGCTCAGTCATGCAGGCTTTATGATGTGTATACTCCTCACTCTATATAACCAGGACATGCAGCATTTGGCCCAACCAAGTATGTCTGAGTGTGCCACTGAGCGAAATGTTTTCCCGGTTGTTTGTTGTCTGATGATGGGTCGTAGTCGTAGTCGTCCTGTTATTAAATCTAAAAATACATACATAGGTACTGCAATATAAGTTGCTACACATTTTCCAGTTCGATAAAACGCAAGTCTTTAATCAGTGGTGTTGCATGCCACACACTAGAACACACACCCACACACACATAACACTAAGAGGGTAGAGCATAATTGATGAGAGTGGTTTTAATTAAATTATATCAATATCAACGGTATGCGGTGATAATAAGTGGCAAATATTGAAAATCTTATAATACAGATCTAAACCATAATAGGCAATTGCCTTTGTGGCTGCTGTGTAGTGTAATAGGCATACATAGACTACAATAAATGAAAGAGTCTGAAGCTATAAGGTTTAACTCTGCGAAACCAGAAGATGAATTTGCTAAACTCCTTTAAACCGGAATAAAATAAAATTGGCGTTTTTTTATTACAGTTAAATTGGTTATCATACAACACTGCTATTGGGAAAATTTCGCACTATTTTGTCATTATGCTTTACTTGTGTGGATATCTCTTGGTTGGCATCTACTTAAATCGATTAGATATTTAACACTTCACTAAAACTTTCACTGACTTGGAAAATAATCTCAAAGGTTTCACACTTAAAGATGTGGAACTAACGGCAACTGGCGGTGTTGTAGGTTTTCTTTGTTATCGCACAATCAAGGAGTGCAGACTTGTATGTTTCTTTGTAGAGTTTAATAGACATGAAGTAAAAATGGGTACAGAGTAAAAAGTGTTACATGTTTATCTTTTTCGTTAGGGCAATGAATTCAGTCGTATTTTCAGGAATTCAGGAATGAATATGGACTGTATCGGCCGACCACTTCTCGTATTTCACGTACAAAATGAACTATTTTTGGGCAATTAAAATTTCTCCCATAAATTCCAACAGACATCTAATGGATATTTAAATTTAGTCAGTTTTATTATCTTGTAATTGTAGACAAAATCTCAGAAAACCGAAACAATTGCCACACCCTCTCAGGCACCTTCCATACAAATGATCGAAATCACCCTCATAGTTTTCATAGTTCAACAAGGTCACAAATTATATTCCATAAGTAATTTTATTTAAAAATCGTTTAGTTTCAATATCTCGAGCCTTAAACAATATCATACAAAGGGTGAGGGTATTTGTTTTTGATTTGTTTGTTTTTCTATTTCATCAACTAACAACAAAATTTAAGAAAAGCAAAATAATGTCCCGTAAGTTGAATAAAAAAAACAAACTTGAATATTTGGTGGTGGAGTTTTAATTCATGCAAGCATTCCTCAGTCGCGATTTACAGATCGTGGAAGTGAAAAGCGTATTCAACTTTTAAGAAAAATAAATTTAAGAAGTGGTTATCTGAATTTTACACCGCAAAGAATGAGCAGCAAAAGAAATGTTAAAATAAAACGAAACATTTTTGGAAAAATTTGTGGCGATAGGATCTGATGAAATAAATGCAGGAGCGAGTTTTTTAAATTTTTAATTTTTTTTTAAGGAAACAGTCGCAAAGAGAAATGCCCGTAGTCAGTATTAAAGTACTAGAGAAATAGTTGGAATCACTGTATGTGATGAACTATAGCAGTAACTAGTTCAGGGTAATGCAGAGGGAAGTGAGTATATTTCACCCAATGACAAGCCCATGTTAAATTCGCCAGTTAAAAGCCATTGAAGGTAAATTAGTCGGAACTAGTCATGTTTACTTAGGAACTAACTATGCTACAGGTTTTGAACTAGTTCCATTTCCTGGCGGGCATTCATATGTGCCAGTTAGAATACAAATGGTCTAAGTCATACTTTATTGTTTTTGATATACTAGTAAAGCTAGTTGCCCGTAGAATATTCTGCCACTGTCTGAAATTTTTATAAAAAAAAATAAATATTTGTGCATATCAGCCCATTTTCAGTCTGTTCAAATTGGACAACCTCAAAGAAGTGAAAACAAATTTGATTATAAACATGAAAAATTATTTATTTGAATTCGAAAATAGTTTTACCAAATATTTCCGACTCTATTCGCACTGTTTTGTGTTTTTGTAAAACAAGTAAAAATTAACTACTATTTTTATCAAATCACGTGATTTGACACACAGCAACTAAACTACTATTTAAGGACCATTCAGTTCAGTTGTTTTGTTATCTTTAACTAAATATAGAGCTTCTTACGCCTTACACAAAAAATTACAGAAATAAAAAAAATATTTCTTTCACTGTTTTTTATATGTGAAACTAGAGTTCCCAATTTCGGTAACGGTATTCCCGGGATTCACGGTCCTTACCCTGAAAAATACATATGTATGAAAATAATAGAAATTTCATCGCTCTCGGACCGGCGTTTGAAAAGCGTTTCATCGATATCTGTTTATGATATCTGCAAAATTTCAAACATTCTGTGCATCTTTGCTAAATAAACTAAAGCTCCATATATACACATATGTATATGAAAAAGTTACCTGCTTAAAAAACCGAAGAAAAAAAAACCAATTTTTTATTTCCCGGGAAACCCGAGATTCCCGGTAATACCGGAAAAATTCAAATTCCCGGGATGATTTCCCAGGAAACCGTCAAACCTGTTCCCGGTACTCCATATTATTATATTACTATTACACTGTGGCACAAAATTGAACTTTACGAATCGGAATGGGATGAAACCAAAAAAAAGTGAAAGTAGACCATTCGTATAACAAAACCCTCAAGGGTTATTTTTAGTTTAGTGCGAAATTTTTTTTCACGCATTTAAAGTTGGTAAGTTTAGAACGCTGGCTAACAAGAAAAAATCCATGAAAATAATGCTTATTGTTAAATGTATTAATGAATTGTTAAAGGAATTGAATTTATTAAATGAAGAGTTAGAGTAATGAATTGGATTGTAAACTGAATAATTGTATTAAGAGAATTGAATTGTAATACGGAATAAACCGAATGTAATCTGATAGTGTAAAGCCCCTGGCCAGAGGCGGGTGACGGCCCGAAGACTGGGCTACTGCATGAATTGCCTAGCGCGCACGCACCCCTCCTATGAGTGCACTACGGAAGATGGGTGCCACCATTGCGGAGGAGAGCATCATACACTGCTCCACATCCCCACGAAAGAGCCGACGTACAGCATGGCGCAGATCGAAGTGATGCATCAGCACGAAAGGGTGAGGCGTGTTGAAGAGGGTGTGATGCGTAGGCACCGGCAACTACTAAGGGAAGACCAAGCTGAGCCCAGACGACAACTCCACCAGGGCAGGGTCCAGAGGCGGCGTCCCAACGCAGAAAGAAGGATTCAAATCAGGGAAAGAGATCGTGAAGACCGACGGCACGCTAGGGTGTCCACCATTCGGGCACGCCAAATTTTAAGTGTGGCAGTGCGGGCTTTGAGAGCGCTATATATTGAAATTTTTAACAATAACGAGTAGGCAATATTGGCCAAGGCGGCCTGTGTTAAATTTATAAATGAATTGTTAAAGGAATTTAATTAATTAAATGAAGAGTAATGAATTGGATTGTAAACTGAATAATTGTATTAAGAGAATTGAATTGTAATACGGAATAAACCGAATGTAATCTGATAGTGTAAAGCCCCTGTTCTAAAAAGTTTATTGTAATTTGACAATGTAAAGGCCCCATTGGAAGGATCTTGTAAATGATAATGTCAAGAGTAGGGCCCAGGTGGCAACACTGTAATGAAAAAAGGTGAAGTGGACGGCTTAGGGATGGGCTTCCGGCCATCTCAATCCAACCGCCGCACGGAACACATCTCAAAAATAAAGCAATCTAAGTTATCCCTCTTAACATCCCAAACACATACATTGTTTTCTTTTTTCCCTTTATCTTTGGTTCCCCCCTTGTAAGTGAGTATCTCCAAGTGGTGGAAATCCAGATCCCCTGGATTTCCTTGTAAAGAACCTAAGTTCTTCAAATAAATCAAACGGAACCTAAGTTCCCAACGAAAGATTAAACTAAAATATTCATGGTCCTTCGAGCCTACGAAAATTCAGCGAATAAAGGAAATTTTGTTTAAATTTGTCACTTAACCTCAAGTGCTAAGTTAAGTCTCCACTCCAATTGTAATACAATTACGACAAAAAGTACCGCGGACAGTGTAAAAGGGTACATCTGCCATCCTAAGTTGGCAGCACTCAACAAAGGCTATCACTTCCCTGTGAATGAAACATTGGGAAGTGTTTTGAAAATTTGACAAACAGGTGTTATTGTCAAATAAGAAAATCCGCGTGGAAACGAAAATTCCGTGGAATAGTAAAATAAAAGATCAATCGTATATTGATTTGCGATACGGGGTCCGGAAAACGATTGGTGAAAAGCAGTGAGGAAAAAAGAAAGCGTTGGGTAAATCGCAGGCCTTAGTGTACAGTGCTGAGGAACGGTATGAGGGTCACGCAACCCACTCGAAAAAACTAACAGTGATCTCAGCTTCCAACCAAGAGGTCAAAGAAGACCAAAAAGCAAAAAACCAAACCCAAGAAAGCTCAGCGAATAGAAAATGAAATAACGGAAGTACCAAGGAAAACTGGCACCAAGAGATCCAGCTGTGCACCAATGCCAAGTGTGTGAACGATTTCACCCACTGCGATACTGCCGAGAATTCCTTCGTTTGGACGTTGGCCAGAGGCGGGTGACGGCCCGAAGACTGGGCTACTGCATGAATTGCCTAGCGCGCACGCACCCCTCCTATGAGTGCACTACGGAAGATGGGTGCCACCATTGCGGAGGAGAGCATCACACACTGCTCCACATCCCCACGAAAGAGCCGACGTACAGCATGGCGCAGATCGAAGTGATGCATCAGCACGAAAGGGTGAGGCGTGTTGAAGAGGGTGTGATGCGTAGGCACCGGCAACTACTAAGGGAAGACCAAGCTGAGCCCAGACGACAACTCCACCAGGGCAGGGTCCAGAGGCGGCGTCCCAACGCAGAAAGAAGGATTCAAATCAGGGAAAGAGATCGTGAAGACCGACGGCACGCTAGGGTGTCCACCATTCGGGCACGCCAAATTTTAAGTGTGGCAGTGCGGGCTTTGAGAGCGCTATATATTGAAATTTTTAACAATAACGAGTAGGCAATATTGGCCAAGGCGGCCTGTGTTAAATTTATAAATGAATTGTTAAAGGAATTTAATTAATTAAATGAAGAGTAATGAATTGGATTGTAAACTGAATAATTGTATTAAGAGAATTGAATTGTAATACGTAATGAACCGAATGTAATCTGATAGTGTAAAGCCCCTGTTCTAAAAAGTTTATTGCAATTTGACAATGTAAACGCCCCATTGGAAGGATCTTGTAAATGATAATGTCAAGAGTAGGGCCCAGGTGGCAACACTGTAATGAAAAGAAGGTGTAGTGGACGGCTTAGGGATGGGCTTCCGGCCTTCTCAATCCATTCGCCGCACGGAACACATATCAATAATAAAGCAATCCAAGTTATCCCTCTTAACATCCCAAACACATACATTGTTTTCTTTTTTCCCTTTATCTTTGGTTCCCCCTTGTAAGTGAGTATCTCCACGTGGTGGAAATCCAGATCGCCTAGATTTCCTTGTAAAGAACCTAAGTTCTTCAAATAAATCAAACGGAACCTAAGTTCCCAACGAAAGATTAAACTAAAATATTCACTTATTATTGTTATTATCCTGGAAAATTGTGGTAATTTACTGTTTTTTGGGTCGAGGAATCCATTTTTGATATTTATTATGATTTTAAGCGCCTCCAGAGGGCGCTTTGTATGGAAGGTGGGAGTAGCTTCAGTCCGATCCGGATACAAGCTTGCATACCAAATTTCAGCTCGATAGCTCCTAATTTATGGTTATAGCCAGACAAAAATGCGATCTAACCCTAAAACAAAAATTACGAAAGCACCATCTGGTGTCGCTCATAAATACTAAAAATTGATTCCTCGATCGCAAAAATAGTAAGAAACCGCAACTTGCCTGGATAATAAAAATAAAACCCTTGAGGGTTTTGTTCTACAATGTGTCAACTTTCATTTGCTTTTGGTTTCATTCCATTCTGGTTTTGGCTGTTGCACAGTGTTATCATTATGTTATTTTAAATCTTAAACTTTCAATATTTTTACTTGAATATAGTTATACAAGTTTATTTGTTTGTAATTATCAATAATGTAATTTAATAAAAAGCTTTCCGTTATGTTGTTTTATTCTTTAACTTTGTATCAACCAATATATATACTCGTACTCTCTCTCTCTCTCTATTTCCCACACACACTTTTTCACATCGATTGTTTTAATTTGTTTGTTTATTTGTTTTTGTTATTATCACTAATGCGAATATCACTCAAATATGTCACTCTCGTAACATGTTGTAAAAAGCAAAGAGTAAGAGAATATGAAAGTCACTCTAGAGTATATACTACTAAAACGATTTTGGCAGAGGGTACCTAAGCTCCCCATCAAAGCGCATTATCTATCTATATATATAAAATGGAATGTGTGTTTGTTTATTTATTTGTTTTTTTTTGTTTGTACCTTATGGGAGACCAAACCTCTGGACCGATCTTTCTGAAATTATCACAGCATTTAACTGGGACTCTGGCATGATTTATAGAGTACTTTTTTCGACCAGGCCAATTTTTTTAAAATAATATGCAATAGCGAAGCATTGCCGGGCCCAGTAGTATCATATATATAAGATAAAATTAATATTAATTCAATAAGCCGCAGGAAGAATTCCTTGCTGCTGTGGCTAATGATCAGATGACGGAGATTCTGCCTCATCTCTGTTTAAATAATAATTTAATAAAACATTATTAAGGAGATTCGTCCCCTAACAAATAAATTTTTCTATGTATTATATATCATATTGGAAAGGTACGAGTAATATTTAAAAAAATTAAATCAGCCCATTTTTTTATTAACTACTAAAAAAGTCAAAAAAAAATAATATTTAGGCGCCTCGAAAATGATTTTTTTTAATATGTTTATTGGAACTTTGTTTTCCAAAAGCTATCATAAAATCGATGGTACAATATCGACAAATAATTGTCCTTCTATATTGACTTGGGGTAATATAGTCATCATATGATAGAATAGAAATGCAAAAGGGCTTAATCAAAAAAATTTAAAAACTGAGTTTTTAATTGAAAACTGTTGCTGTATTGAAATACACATCACCTAAAAGTTTTAACATCCTACTATTGTAATCTCGCGTTGTTAAAAACCTACTTTTAAAAAATAAAAGTTTGGGGAAATAAAATTTTCAATTTATCGAGTTACTTTTGTTTTATTAAAATTTCATTAAAGAAAAATTCAATAATTTGTCTTTCATAAATTTTCTCTAGAGTTCAAAAGACGTGATTTTTTTTTTTATGAAAGAGTTTTTGTTGTTGGTTTCAAATATCGATAAATATTAAACTTAACAAAATAATTAAAGTTTTTTTTTTATAAGTTCACTAAAAGCCAACATTTCCTGCAACATTTTCAAAAGTGATGACAGACCCTTTTGCATTTTTGACGACGTTATAGAACATTGCTATAATTGTGAACGTTAATTGCTTTGTCTCTCTTTGTGACATATATGTATGTATCCGGCAAAGCATCCCTACAGATATTTTAAAATAAAAAATATAAATATAAAATTTTCATAATGATGACAAAAAATTTAATACCCTCGCTTTGTGTTGGGTTTTTTATACAAATAATTAGATCTTACCTTTAAGTCCTATCTGCTCATGCTGTTCCACCGACTCAACGAACGATCCGTAAACCGAATAGATGCGCACACACAACACTACAAACCGAAGCCAACAGAAAAAAATAAACACTTGGCCAATCCACTGCAATGGCATAAACATAAGACTACATAGCAGCCGGCCGGCCGGCAGTAGCAACACTTTTGCAAATTAAAGATTACTGTGCACCAGCATCATTAATCGCAACAAAACAAAACATTTGTTACTACAAAAAGTATTAAGTTAATTTAACTTGCGACACTTCTTACAAACACATTTTTCGTATTCCTACTGCATATTGGCAGTAGGTACTGACCGATCTCATTGTAATTTTCTCTTCATTTTACTGCACAATAGTTAAAATAACACTCTTCTCTTACATTTATTACACTTTTACTTGATTTTAAATAATATTCTGAGGCAACTTGCACATTTATGTTGGCTTTTGAACGAGACGACTTGTTTTACGACAACCACGCACCGAATATAAAACAAAACTAATGAGAACAAATGTCAGTGAATGCAATGAGATAATATGTAAATTGAAGTTTACCGGAAGAATATTCTCTCACACTCTATTGGCAGTATTGACGGTTAAATGACAGTTGAATCAATTTCAGAAATAGGTGGTGTGGCAGTGAACTCTGCAGTAGCGACATCTAAGAGTAGTGCGAACTAGGCACCGACACTTGTGCTTGTGTGTTCTCTACGTACAAACATACATATGTATGACAGTAGAATATCTAAAAAAAAAACAAAAGGCACTCAATTGTAGTTACAAAATGCAATATGAGATGCCGAATTTATATGTCATTAGTTAACTTTATGAACCTCGACATGCAATAAGAATTTCTCACCCCAGACTAAGAGTGTTCTCACTATTCACTATCCGGTGTATGTCCTTACTTAGCAAACAGATCACTGCCACCTATTTGTCAAATTAGCATCTGTCATTACTAAATTAGCCAATAGGAAATGCGTTAGTATGCGTCAAATCGCTGCTCTCAATTTGACAACAACGTAAAGATAATTTTGGCGCATTCTTTTAGTACATTGCAGTGCCTTTGTTGACATTTCTAATTAGTTTTGTTTTGAAGTCGGTCCGTGGTAGTTGTGAAATAAGTGAATTCCTTAAAAAGCCAATAGTAATGTGAAAATAATATGAGAAAAAACAATAAAATTGTGTAAAAGTGTAATTATTGTAATGTGAAAGTGTTTTTCGGTCGAAAATTTTAACTATTGACCGGTAAAACAAAGAAGAAATGCAAAACAATGAATCGGTCGGCTCCCACTCCAAAATTTGCAATTGTTTTGCTTGTGCCTGCAGACTGCTAACGGAGTGTTGTGTGTTTCTTTTTGTTGGCTTCGGTGCGTTGTGTTATGTGTGCGTCTGTTTGATTTACGGTTAATAACTTCAACGATAGTTCGATTCTTCAGTGCAACAACGATTGTCTTCTCTCGGTAGAGCTACGTTATGATGACAACAACAACAGCAGTATGTAACACTAAGGTGAGATATGTATTATATTTGTATAAAACACAATAAACTTCAAGGGGGATATAAGTGTATAAACTGTTTGTGTTAATACTTGTCTGTGAAGAAAATGTTTAGTGCAGAGTAAAATATAAAAATATAAAATTATAAAAATATAAAAATATAAAAATTAAAAATATAAAAATATAAAAATATAAAAATATAAAAAAATAAAAATATAAAAATATAAAACTATAAAAATATCCTATTAATATTATAAATGTGAATGTCTGTCTGTTTGTTTGTTTGTTTGTTTGTTTGTATGTTTGTTGCTCAATCACGCCTAAACGGCTGAACCGATTTCAATGAAATTTGGAAGACAGTTAGTGTACTATATGGAAATTACTATAGGCTATATATTTTGTAATTTTTTACATTATGGGCGGAGTGGGCGTGGCAAAACTTTTTTTAGAGCTAGAGGGATAAAATTTTATACCCAGATAGTACTCGACAACACGAATATGAATATGCAGACGAAATTTAATTTTGGACCCAGTGGGCAGAGTGGGCGTGGCAAAACTTTTTTTTAGAGCTAGAGAGATAAAATTTGACATCCAGATAGTACTCGACAACACGAATATGAATATGCAGACGAAATTTAAATTTTGAACCCAATGAAAGGAGTGGGCGTGGCAAAACATTTTTTAGAGCTAGAGATACCCTGATAGTGCTCGCCAACACGAATATGAATTTGCTGACGAAATTTTAATTTTGGGCACATGGGTGGAGAGGGCGTGGCAACATTTTTTTTAGAGCTAGATATATAAAATTTGATACCCAGATAGTACTCAACAACGCGAATATGAAGATTAAGACGAAATTTTATTTTTGGATCCGAAGGGCATAATGGGCGTGGCAAAACATATTTTTAAAGCTAGAGAGATAAAATTTGATACACAGATAGTTCTCGGCAACATGAATATGAATATTCAGACGGAATTGTAATTTTGGGTCAATAGGCGGAGGGGATGTGGAAAAACTGTATTTTAGCCCTAGAGAAATCAAATTTGGTACATAGATAGTACTCGGCTTCACGAATACGAATATGCTGACGAAATTTAAATTTTGTATCAGTTGGCGGAGAGGGCGTGACCAAACGGTATTTTAGCCCTTGCAGAAATAAAATTCGGTATACAAATAGTACTCGACAATACGAATATGAATATACAGACGGAATTTAAATATTCGATCAGTGAGCGAGTGGGCGAAGGGGGCGTGGCAAAACAGTATTTTAGTCCTCGAGAGATAAAATTTAATACACAGATAGCATTCGACAACACGAATATAAATATGCAAACAAATTTTGAATTTTGGGTCAGTAGGAGGAGTGGACGTGGCAAAACTGTATTTAAGCCCTAGAGAGATAAAATTTAGCACCCAGATAGTACACTACAACACGAATATGAATATGTAGACGATATTTTAATTTTCCATTATTGAGGGAAATGGGTGTGGCAAAACTGTATTTTAGTCCTAGAGACATAAAATGAAATATACAGGTGTTATTCGACTACACTCATATAAATAAACAAACGAAATTAATATTTTGGATCGGTGGGCGGAGTTGGCGTGGAAAACTGTATTTTATCCCTAGAGACAGCTAGATAGTACACGACAACACGAATATGAATATGTAGATGGCATTTTGGACCAGTGAGCGGAGGGAGCGTGACAAAACTGTTTTAGCCCTAGAGCGATAATATTTGATATACAGATAATACAAATTTATTTAGTGTACTAAAACTACATTTATTGTACCAAAAAGTACAATTTACCAAAAAGTACAATTTATTGTACCGAAAAGTCCTTTTATTGTACAAAAAAGTACAATTATTGTTAAAAAAACATTTAAAGTATCAGAGAGTACTTTATTGGTACCAAAAAGTAGATTTTTTTGTATTGAAAGATACTTTTATTGTGCACAAAAAGAACAATTAGTTGTATCACAGAGTATCTTAATTGTACCAAAAAATACTTTAAATTTACTAATAATTACTATTATTGCACCAAAAAGTTTTTTAATTGTGTCAAAAATTATGTTTACTGTATCAAAAAGTACTTTTATTTCTGTCAAAAAGTACTGTTATTGAAGCAAAGAGCAAGAATTGAAGAATTGTGTCAGTCAATGTTATGGATTATTTACACTGCGTCAATTTATTTTGTCAAAAATCTTGGCAATAAGTCGTCAGAAAGAGTTTGTCGAAAAAGTTTAAAGCCATGAATATATACATGTTTTTGGGGCTATATAAGGTAATATTTGTATACAGATAGTAATTGGTGCTATAGATATGAATTTGCGGACGTATGTTTTAATATCGGTTAGGGGGACGTTGTTAGTTTGGTCAGGTTAAGGAGTCACTTGGGATAACGAATAGTTTACAGAGCGTACACGAACGACGCTTAAGCTTAGGCATTAAAGTAGGCATGCCAAACATATTATAGGTATTCAACAATTAAGCAATAGCGAAGCATTGCCGGGTCCACTAGTAAAAATATAAAAACATAAAAATATAAAAATATAAAAATATAAAAATATAAAAACATAAAAATATAAAAATATTAAAATATTAAAATATTAAAATATTAAAATATTAAAATATTAAAATATTAAAATATTAAAATATTAAAATATTAAAATATTAAAATATTAAAATATTAAAATATTAAAATATTAAAATATTAAAATATTAAAATATTAAAATATTAAAATATTAAAATATTAAAATATTAAAATATTAAAATATTAAAATATTAAAATATTAAAATATTAAAATATTAAAATATTAAAATATTAAAATATTAAAATATTAAAATATTAAAATATTAAAATATTAAAATATTAAAATATTAAAATATTAAAATATTAAAATATTAAAATATTAAAATATTAAAATATTAAAATATTAAAATATTAAAATATTAAAATATTAAAATATTAAAATATTAAAATATTAAAATATTAAAATATTAAAATATTAAAATATTAAAATATTAAAATATTAAAATATTAAAATATTAAAATATTAAAATATTAAAATATTAAAATATTAAAATATTAAAATATTAAAATATTAAAATATTAAAATATTAAAATATTAAAATATTAAAATATTAAAATATTAAAATATTAAAATATTAAAATATTAAAATATTAAAATATTAAAATATTAAAATATTAAAATATTAAAATATTAAAATATTAAAATATTAAAATATTAAAATATTAAAATATTAAAATATTAAAATATTAAAATATTAAAATATTAAAATATTAAAATATTAAAATATTAAAATATTAAAATATTAAAATATTAAAATATTAAAATATTAAAATATTAAAATATTAAAATATTAAAAAAAATAATAAAACAATCATACGCAGGGTGTGGGTATATATCAGTCAGTTTATCGACTGAAATTTCTGTACTCGTTCCCCATTTTGTCGAAGTAAACTAATTAGAACATCAGAAGATATTCGGCACATTTTTAGTTATTTTGTGATTTGGTATCGTCTGCTCTTTTTTAGAACAGATTTGTCTTCTGAGATTGGTAAAGGTAGCCTTTTTCGCAAAAAAAATTACGCTTTCAATTTGTATACTGTCTGCATGACAGATTCACATACTTATATGAGGCAAATTCCTCGATTAGGCAACAGCGAATAATTATTACTTTTCGCTACATTCCATATACAAATATTTACATTAGATTTCCTTTAAAATCCTCCATCCTCGTTTATATGTTATAATCTTTTCTGTTAATAATAACTACTGCTATTATGAAACATTTATTTAGCTTTAAGTCAAACTTTTAATGAAATATCTTTTAATAAGTTTCATGCTAGGAAAGTTCACATCTAATTTTTCTTTTTAATCTCTCGCATGTGAAGTTTAAGTTTTCTTTTATGAGGATATAAAATGAGTATTAAAGCCAATGAGTGTAAGTTTATACATATTATTGAGCAACATTGTTGGAATTAAACGAAAGTGATAAATTTTAAATGCATGCCTTTATTTTAGTGGAACTAAACCGGCCTTGGCATAGTGGTTAGAACACGCGACAACCATGCGGGAGATCACAGGTTCAACTCCTGGCTCCAGTCATCTTAAAAAAAAAGAAAAAATTTTCCTTCATTGTCGGCTCCCCTCGAATTTTGTTGACAGCAACTTCACAGTATAGGTGTCGAGTCAATCGGCATGTCTAGTACGAGCTTCTCAAACAGTGACGTTCGCATGCGTCGATAAACAAGAAGATAGTTATGAATCTAAAAATAGAAAGCATGTTAATTCACAACAACGCGAGAAGCTATCCCATACCTCATTCATGGGGTGTTAAGGGAAATTAAGTAAGTAGAAGTGATAATTGATACTAAATTATATATTAATTTGAAGCATTTCAATTTCCTAAACAGTACAGAAAATGCAGTCTGACATATCTATAAAGATAGACGGACGGATGTGACAGGGCTCGAACCTACCATCCAGATAGTAGACGCGTGTTCTAACCATACTACCACGGTTAAAGACATCTACATTAAATATAGATACAAAATTAATACCGGTTAATTTATTTTCAATAACAAAAGTCTTTCTAAAACGGTCAATTTACAACCTATAGTGCGAAAAAACACTTTACCTTTTCGTATACTAATTGAAGATAACAATTTCCCAACGAATAGCGGTTATAACCCATAAATATAGCAATGAATTACAGCGATAAATCGCAATACAAAACAGATGTCAAATAAATATTTTTTAATATTTCAAAACATTTCTCACATTTTTTTCCTATGCTTTATCAAATATTTCCAGTTTTTATAACAACTTTTTCTTCTTGCCATAAATTTAAAACAAATCCATTATTTATTTGTAAGAATTTCCATGAAAAAGTGTGAACAAAGTGATGGGGCTCCCCATCCGAGATAAACTTCTGACAAGCCAATCAAATACATTTCAATAAATTGCTCAAACCACCACTGGGAAACGCATTGGTCACCACCTGAACGCTTATCAGTAACCAGCGCGTATCCCATCACTGCTGTAAAAAAACCATCCTTTGCTCGTCCTCTTTTTTGCTGTTGAACATTTAACATAAATTTGGTTAACATTAAAGCATTTGTTTACACCATTAACTCTATTCTTAGCCATTTGAGCTTTGGACTGCTCTTAACAAATGTGTGAATATCCATCCATTCACACATAAAAACCCCAACACAAAAAAGGTGCAACGAAAAAAGGGAATACAATGGCAGCGAGAGAGAGTCAGAGCGATGACAAGAACAGGCGAAAGGGGAATTAGTAAAAAAATAAATGGTTTTTAAGTTGATAAAAATCAAATTTTTTAACCCGACACATCTCACCCCATCAAATAAATTATCAAAATCAACGCAAGCAAACACGAGCACTCATCCTTGATCTGGCCATCACGTTAGGTAGAATTTAGTCTTTAGTCGACCAGCGAACCGGACCAGTGCAGCACAAACTTCCACGCATGCAAACACATTTATTTCCTCACACAATATGGAGATGTGTCATGTTGTTTGTTACCCTTGCTTGCCTAACATTTCATCGCTTAAAATAAAGGGGCGTGTGGGTAGGTGTGGGAATTATGGTTTAAATATATAATGACAAGTTATGGTAAAGAATTTGTGTGATGAAGAACAAATACTGACCCTTAAAATCTGAGATAAAGTTAAACCAAATTTAAACTTAAAAATAAGAAATTAAAAATTAAAAATTAAAAATTAAAAATTAAAAATTAAAAATTAAAAATTAAAAATTAAAAATTTAAATTTAAAATTTTTTAAAAAACATAGTTACATATACCCTCACCCTGAGTAAACAAAAATATGGAATGGGGGTTGACTTGTATTTAAAAAGTTCTTTAATATTGTCTATAGGTTAAGCATCCAAATTTTTTCCGTTACTTTACTCTGTTATAGCTTTACTAAATACAGAATTTTTTGGTACGATTCCGTTGGGTGTATTGATATTACTCGAGAAGTGGTTTAAATGATGTATTTGTATGGGATGTACCAGAAGGGGCGGGCCATGTAGGCCATTTGCAATACCGTAGTAGTTTTGGGAAAATATTAACTCGTGCAAAATTTCAAAACATTTGGTTGCGTCTTTCAAAAGTTATCGTACGCACCAGCCGGACAGACAGACAGACGGACATGGCTCAAACGATTTAAAAAGTAATGAATCGAGTTTGGTTCAAAGAAACTTAGGGTCTAAAGTGACTCCTTCTATGTGTGACTTTTGGGTCGTATCAAATAATATATAGCCTCATCCCTAAGGGTGATGGTATAATTAAATTCAATTCATAATGATTGAAAATTATAAGGAGTTTTCTTCCACATTTTGATATACGTCAGTATCGTGACGTAAGTTTCTATCTTTCCTAATTTCAGTTATTCTTACCGAACTTATCATACTACATCCCAGTTTCACATGCTACGGATTTGATATACAACTCAAAGGTACTCTGGTCAAATGGTCAGTCAACCAAGGCGTCATTCTTCTTCTCTGCTGCCACACAAGGATATGGTCGCTTGTGTGTGTGTGTACTGACCCGCGTGTGTGTGCTTGTGAATATTTCGGAATGTGTTGGTGGCAGACCAAAGAGAAATCTGTCGTCGTCATCGCCACCATCATCTGAATGTCTGTGTGGAATTGCTACCGTAATGCACAGCCATATGTTAAGCTTGGAAAACATAAACAAGCTAAATCAAGTCAAATGTGGCCATAAATCTTGTAACGCTTCATGCAAATCGGTAGATATCTATGATAAGGCCAAGAATAAAGGAGTACAAACCACTTGGAGTCAAAGTCCCAATCACAAATTGTATACGTTGGTACTCGTTGCCAACATAGCTGTAGATGTGCCACTCAGCGCAAAATGGGCAGCGAGCTACCAAGAGCCATAAGACCCGTGTGGGTTATACGAATACACAAACGACTTTGCATGACTGTCACCACCAATACATTGGACAGCCTTCTGCTTCTCAGCCGCCATGGACACAATGGCTTGTGAGCCAGTTGCATGATGGTTGACTGGACGATACGTACGTACGATTAGGGAATATATGATGTGACTTTGAACGACTATGATGACTTCTGCTCTTACAAGGACACGTCAACAGTGGTTGACATATTACAGGTGTGTTTTTTTTTTATCATTTCTATCTGATCTTGGTTCTCCGTTTGTATTTTTTTGTAAGGTTTGTGGCGTCATTTCACTGCTTACATTAAATATTTATAGGGAATATGAAAATGAAATGTGTCGGTATGGAATCTGTAGTTATGATACACAAGAGTATTGATATTATGGCACATTTTCTTTTGCAAAAATACATGAAGGACATACTACCATGACAGTCTTTAGTTTTATAAATTATTCTTAAATGCTTTCTTAATATCGCCTGAAGCAAAACACGAGGTGTTATGGTAGTCACGTTGTCATTTTGTGTATTTCTCTTGGCATTTAGTTTTATCACACCAACACATGAATTAAATTTGATAATTGACAAATAAATTTATGAATCGGAAATTTAAAAGATATTTAATACGATTATTAAACTAGAAAAAATTTCCTATTGTTTCATTACACTATGATAGTTTTTAGCAAAAATTTTCAAAGACAAGATATGTTTTACCCCGATTCGGACACAAGGTTTTTGAGTTATAACAATGGTGATAAGGATATCAATTAAAAAAAATAATCTCAGCATTTTATAATTCTTTTTTGCTGCGACTTTTTAGGAAAACTTCGTGCAAAAAATGTCCTTTCGATTTTTTTACCCTTGAACATTGATTTTTTTTAAGGATATTCAATTTATTTCTGTATTTTTCTTAGTTTTACAATGGTGATATGGATATCAAATTAAAGAAGACAATCTCAGTATTTTATATATTTTTTTTTGTTTTGACTGTAAGGGAGTAAAATATGCAAAAATTTCCTTTTAAATTTTTATCCTGGAATATCCTTGAAAATTTTCAATAAAAAAATTTTAAAAAATACAGCTTGGGGACTATAGTATGTTCCTAAACATACTAAAATATTTTTATTCTTGCAGTTCGATTCTTGTCTTTTTTTCCGACACTAGAAACTGAAGTAGTGAGAGTTCACTTAAAATACACCTATTGCCTTGTGTATTGATGATATGATGTAGCAACTATGATCTATTTGTAGACTGCAACAAAAGTTAATACTATTGCAAATATACATTAATGACCCAAATCATAATTTAAGATTATTATTCATTAATAAGTAGTAAGTAGACATCGAAAACCTCGCCAATTATGTTCGCAAGCACATATCACGCCTACTGTGTGATATTTTCCACTGAATGTATTAACACAACTATATATTTCACAAACAAACAGAGGTATATATTATGAATATTATTAAATACATTTTAATTATATTCATTATACAACAGCAAACATACAAATATTTAATGTCTTCATATATATGACGTAAATTAATAAATAAAACAGGAAAGAGGAAACGCACAAAAAAACAATGCACACACACGCACACACATGAATATCTAGTAAACATATTACCGCAAATGGTATCATTTGCACAAAGACTGCAGGAGAGAGACAGTGAAAGAGAGTGAGATAGAGGGAGAGCAAAAAAAAGGCAGTCTCACGCACACACTTTAATAATGAAGGACATTAACAAAAGGACAGTAACAACAACCACACAATGGACATGATGGTAGCGAATGTTCACACGCAAGCAACTGTTCGCGTGCGTGTGTACATTCGCACTCACTCATTGTCATATGAATATACTTAAAAATACAATTATGAATGTCCATCCCAAATGCTGTCATTAAATTAAAACATTTTATCAAATAAACAGCGCCCAACCAAGCTGACATTCATTGCCCGACATGACTGTCCGTCCGTCCGTTTGTTCATTCACTCGACTGACTGCTTGACAATTTTAAACAGCAACAATACACCTAGAGAAAATACGGAAAGATTTTCAAAGATACAAAAGTGTAAAACAGGATATTTTAACAAGGCCCAATCAATGGACGCTCTGTTACTTAGCGTGAGCGTGGGGGTTTCTTTACCCATTAGAAATATATAGAAGCTAGTATCAGACAAATTACCTACCTAACGGGTAGGGGGATATATATCATTTAATACGACCTAATAGTGTAACACATAGAAGGAGTCACTTTAGACCCTAGGTTTCTTTGAACCAAATTCAATTCATGACTTTTTAAGTCGTTTGATCCATGTTTGATCTATCTGTCCGACTGGTACGCAGGATACCTTTCGAAAGACGCAACCAATTGTTTTACAAATTTGCATGGGTTATATTTTCCCAAAACTACTTTACTAGTTACATGGCCACGCCCCTTCTGGTACCTCCCATATAAATGTACCATACTGCCCCTTTTAGAAATCGAGTAATGATATCAATACACCCAACGCGATCGTACCTAAATTATGTATTTAGTAAAGCTATAACAGGATAAAGTTTTGGAGAAAAAACTGGAAGTCTAGCCGCGACCCTTCATTGTAAATTTTCAAACATATTCAAGGATACAAATTTGAAAGGACATTTTTGCAAATGCAACTACTGAAAAGTCAAAACAAATAAATATAATGATGCAGTTCAATTTCCCATGTCCGACTTGGGGTAAAACCGTCGAGGCCAGTCTTGTCTTTTTAACGACTACCACAGTTTTATGCGCTTAATAAATCTACAGATTCAATTATCATAGATTGGACCCCCAATTATCAAAAGTAGCGGTATTACCGGCCGTGGAATGATGGTTAGAACACGCGACTACCATGTGGGAGATTACAGCTTCAACTCCTGGCCCCAGTCGTCTTAAAAAAAAAGAAGAAATTTCTTTGTCGGCTCCCCTCGAATGTTGTCGACAGCAACTTCGCAGTATCAGTGTCGAGTCAATCGGCATGTCTAGTAAGAGCTTCTCAAACAGTGACGTTCGCATTCGCCGATAAACAAGTAGGTGCCGTTAGTTGTGAATCTAAAAATAGAAAGAGTGTTATTTCACAACAACGCGAGAAGCTATCCCATACCTCATTCATGGGGTGTAAAGGGAAATTAAGTTTAAGCGGTATTGCTCACCTGCGTTGATTAATAAAACTTTAGTTGCAGTTTAGGCCCCTTTCTGCATTCCACACTTCCCGTATCTTTTTTCTCTCTGTGTACCACGGAACACTTGATGTGGTCAACTAAATGTTTGACATTAAAAAGTTGAGCCCAATGAGGCCTGCAATGACTGAACAACAAATGAAAACAAACAAAAAGTTGACGATTTGCTGCTGCTGCTGCTTCTTCTGTGTAATTTTCTATCGCATTCGTATGGAAATCCAGTTGAAATGGACAAACATTTATAATGAACACAAATGACAAAAGTATCCATTAATGGGACATTTAGTCATTCGCATTGCGTACGTTCTTGTCGTTCGCTCATTCCTTTTGCTTGTGTACTTTATACTTATCTTGGACGGAGGTAAAAGAATGTACACGCTCAAACACACACGCTTACATTGCATCGTACATAACAATGCCACAGTAATTGTAATGAAAAGTTGTACACACACAGATCTATACGACCATATGAAGATGCGAAACACATAACTTCACGCACACTCATACGCATACACTAAAAACACAAACATATCGGGACGGAAGTCAGTGTAAAGGAATTGGAGGAGTTGGACAGGCGATAGGTTGACACGAATGTTTGCTATCATTGTCATTCACGATAAATGTGTCTGAGTGGGAGGGCGTAGCGTACGTAACTGATGTAGGCAACCTTTGGCAGAATGAAGTATAAATTTAAATAATATTTTTTTTAAATACTATCATACTAGCTGACCCTTCAAAATATTTCATTAAGAAGTCGAGTATTTTTGCAATTTGTAACGATTAGTTCATTGCTTTGACCTCTGAAACAATCGGTTAACGTAGTTACAGCAACAATGTTTGATTTAAGATAGGATAGAAAATCATATCACATGCAAATATCATCTATAGCGTATCTAATGCTTACAATTGTAATCCCTATCAACAACCTGCTTAACATTTTCAAGAGCCGATTTTCTTTTCTTGTTTTTGCATTCATCAGCATCTCTAATCGTTAAACTTATAGCCCCAGGCAATCTAAGAACAACAATTGTCTAATGACATGTACAACAAAGCTCTCCCACAGGCAACTCATTTGCAATGGAAAATGGTCTTAGAGGCCCACCTGTAATGTATAAGTTCGTCCATTCCAGAATCTTTCTGTCACTGATTGTGTTTGTTTTGTTTCTCATGTCACATTGTGAGCATTTACATACCATCCTTTACGAAAACGTACGGGCGACACAAGGACATTTTACAATACGTAGAATCCTTTTGTTAATTTCGTGTCGTTCCCTTGGTCCACGGCTGAAGCATTGGTCTTGTACCACCCCCCAGTTCCACCTTTAGATGTCATCAGTGACAGACAATACGCATTGCAGCAGTGCATGTTGCTAGAGTGTTAGTGATGTTGACGTTATTGTTGTCATGCCAATGTTGATGATGATGATGAGGGTGATGCCGACGATGATTGGCAACACATACGCACACACACACACACACAGTTCCCCCTACGATATTGTGGTTAGCGCTACTCTAACTGCATGGTTCCATCCATAACCGATACTCAGCAATATTACGCGGTTGACTGCAAAGTGTATGAGCCAGTGCGTGATTTGGGTTTATGTGTCACCGTGAACGTGCCACACAGAGCGCTGTATACCTACGTAGGTGGGTGGGAGTGACTGGCCCAGTTGATCCTTCTACGCATACGATATTATCTGTGATGTACAAGTAAAAGTATTTTTAATAAGTTTCTCCTTGGTTTTGCTTATTGTTAGTTTTCACATGCTCCCACAATTGGGCCAACCTCTGCATGCATCATTTGCTCCTTGAGTGTGTTAAATATCATGGCACATTATGTTCTTTTTTTTTGGCAATGGAATGCCAACATTACGTTGTCATTGTTCTGGCTGTTGTTGTCGTTAATTAATTAAAAACATAAGCGACGTGACAATATTCACTGTGTCATTGTGTTATTGTTGCGAGATTTTTTTCACCCACTGTCCGTCCGTCCATCCGTCCTTCCTTGTATAGTTTGAATGAGATCATAAACAAAAATATTTTCTTTTCATTTTCATAACTGAAGGAGAAAAGTGAAATTCTTCGAAAAATCGTGCGTGATAATGAAGATTACTTATTATGGGAATACTCTAGTAATTTAAGGCACTTTACAGGGACACTCTGCTGCAGCAACGGTGAGAGAAATAATTGAGAAAGTTGAGGTGCTACAGCAATTATAGGTAACATGCAAGGTAGAACAAGTATTTGTTGTGTGGCATTCATAAGTTTGAAGAATGTCTTTAAGAGACCCATGGTAGAGAAATATCGAAATTTATGTTTATAGGGATTGGCATTTATTTACTAGGAATATGTCACACAGCTCATCAAACTGTCGATCATTTTGCAAAAAAGTTTATTGACTTATGTAACTAATTTCAAGTAACTCTTTAACATGGAATTTAACCAATTAAGTTTTATTGTTTTAAATTCTAAATATCTATGACGATAGTAAAAAGTTCATCCTCAAAGTCTTATCTATAGTTTCGACATGTAGATTAAGTTTTGTCTGTATGTAGGGAGAAAAAACACTTCTTTCGCAAATCGGAAACATAAATTTCTCTAAAGATCAAAATTAAATTTTTATATTTATCTGTAGTAGCGGGAACCGTCTGTATACTAACTATGTCTTTAGGCGTAAAAATCACTTTTGTAATGCCTTCTCCTCCTACTGACCTCAAATGAAAATTTCGTTTAAAACTTCATGCCTTTAGCCATAAAAACCTCCTTTGTCATGTCTTCTTCTCACAATTCCAAGAATATACCCGAATACTCTCTATATATTGAACTCGTGTGACCATTTTTTGAGATAATTCGGTCACCAACGTTTGGCTTAACTAAGTGATGATCTCACGCGCTGCATGGCATATTACGCCGTCGTGTTGGAACCATTTCACCTTCAAATAATGTGCAATGGCATGATAAACAAAAAAAAATCAATTGATTGTCCACTTGCTCTATTTCTTCTACCAGTTGGATTTTATATGAAAGTAGACCAAGATCTACCTCAGCATTTGCAGAGACCGAGTTGCTGAGAACGGGGTCGGTTCGATAAATTCGAGTCCCCTGTCACACTTACGTCTACAGCGTCGATGGCTTCTATTAGCTGCTCAGATGGATGATTGTATGCACCCTAAACTTCACAAAGGGCTCCATAAGTTTGGCGAACAGAACGCGCATTTTATCTATAGGATTATTACCGATTCGCTCTCCTGAAAAGTAATTAAAAAATACATATTTGTAAAGTAAATTAAAAACAAATCACTGTTTTAGTCTGCGCAGCTACCATGTGTCCTAAATTGCCTGGTGTACGGACCATTATTTGATACAGTTAAAAAGTTAAATATTGCAGTGCGTTGGCAGAGCTACGGCACTTTTTACTTATTAAGTTCCAAATAGCCTGTTCACTAGGGCGCGTCGAAAAAAACGTGGTAATCTTATACCAATATCGAAATCTACAATGAATTCTTAGAAAATTTCACTAAGAAACAATATGTATAAAATCAATTCCTAGTTCGCGCTGAGAAGCATGAAGATTTCAGGTAGACATATTTTTTCAACAATGAGCAACTATTGAAACCGTCAGACCTATGGGCCCCGGCTCTATTTTTTGCCTACTATTCCGTTGCTTGGAGAGCAAGACGAAGTGAATGGTATATTTTTGGCATTGTTTTCTGTATGCCAACACTCAGAGGCCATAACTTTTTAACTAATACATAGATTTGCTTCTCTAATACTTCATTTAGTTTGTTGGGAAGTCAGTTTTACGCAGTAGTTTTCGGTTTCTGCTCATTTAAAAACAAAAAATCTCTATCTGAAATCTTCCTGCTTCCCAGCGCGAGCTAGGAATTGATTTTAGACACAAATTTCATTGGTGAAATTTTTTTACAATTCATCGTAGATTCCGATTTTGGTTACGATTTTTGCGAATAAAAAAATTGGCCCACCTCACTATTCATATCTCTGGGCGAACTGCATTATACTGTGGAATTTTGACAGTTATAACTACTTATTTTAAAAGGCGTGTAGCACAGCCTACTTCCACCCTTACTGTAATTCTTACTTAAAAAAACTTAATTTCCCTTTGCACCCCATGAATGAGGTATGGGATAGCTTCTCGCGTTGTTGTGAATTAACACGCTTTCTATTTTTAGATTCACAACTAACGGCACCTACTTGTTTATCGACGAATGCGAACGTCACTGTTTTGAGAAGCTCTCACTAGACACGACGATTGAATCGACGCTTAATACTGCGAAGTTGCTGTCAAACAACATTCGAGGGGAGCCGACAATGAAAGAAAATTTTATTTTTTTCTTTTAAGATGACTGGAGCCAGGTTTGAACCTGCGATCTCCCGCATGGTAGTCGCGTGTTCTAACCACTATGCCACGGCCGGTCCCCCTCATACTGCAAAAATTTGGCCCACCTTACTATTCATATATTTAGGCGAACTGTAGAATTTTGACAGTTATAACTACTTATTTTAAAAGGCGTGTAGCACAGCCCACTTCCACCCTTACTGTAATTCATACTGGAACAATAACATATGTAACAAATTACATTCATGAGATATAGCCTTTTTTTACTTTCAAGTTGTATGGGCGGTGCCACGCTCCTGTATCCAATCACCCTGTAATTAATACTGCTCCAACAACATATATACCAAATCTCATCTTCATACCTCTGATAGTTCATTAGATATAGCCCTTTTGATTTTCAAGTTGTATGGGTGGTGCCACACCCCTTTATCCAATCACACCCAAATATAGTCAGGGAGTATCAACATGTCAACAGTACCACTTTTTAAAATTTTCGTATCAATCTGTCTATTGGAAAAGCCTGCAGAGTGATTTTTGAAAAGGAGGCGTGGCCCACTCTCACTTCCACCCTGGCTGTAATAGATACTACTCCAACAACATATATACCAAATCTCATCTTCATACCTCTGATAGTTCATGAGATATATCCCTTTTGATTTTAAGTTGTATGGGCGGTGCCACGCCCCTTTATCCAATCACAACCTATTATAGCCAGGGACTATCAACAGGTCAACAGTATCACTTGGTAAAATTTTCGTATCAATCGGTCTATTAGAAAAGCCGTTAGAGCGATTTTTGAAAAGGGGGCGTGGGACCGCCCACTTCTATCCTGGCTGTAATTAATACTGCTCCAACAACAAATATATCAAATCTCATCTCTGATAGTTCATGAGATACAGCTCTTTTGATTTTCAAGTTCTATGGGCGGTGCCACGCCCCTTTGTCCAATTGGACCGAATTGTAAATCTAAACCACCTGGGGCGCCACTTTTAATATTTGGTATTCAGAGGTGTAACATAAGACACCGGGAGGCTTACTCCACCTGATTAAAATTATGATTTTTTTTAAAATTACTGTTAGACCTAATAAGAGACTTTTTTCTTCGTTCTCAGTTGGTATCTTAGAAGACCCTTACGGTAACACCATGCAAAATGGCCATATGTGCAGGAATATAAAATTTAACATTTAACATTTATTGGCGAATTCATGGACACTATTTCCACTGAAGCCTTATCTACAGTTGAACTAAATGTCTGTTAACGTCTGGCCATACGACTGAAAATCATATCTCCAACCGTTGACACTGCACAAGTTTCAATACCTTCAGACTTAAACAATATCAAAAATAGGAAGAGGGTATCTGTCAGTCAATGCACCTATCTGAAATTTTTGTAATGGTTTCCTAAAATTTCACTTGACAATTACGAACAAACCCTAAGAAGGATGTATCCGCTAAGGTCAAACCGTTATTAAGTTAAGATTGATATAAATATTGGATTTTATATGGTTTTTCATCATTCATGGGTTTACTAGGTTTTGAAATGATGACTGTCTCTCAATACTGGGGCTGCTATTAAGTCAAATACCTTAATTTTTAGTTTTTGGATATGATCATTGATTTAACTCGTTGTTGCTCCTGAAGCGAAAACTTCTGTTAAACGAAAATAATTCAGTTTTTGTTTCTTTGTTTTCGTTCAGTTTTTACTGACTTTAAGTATATCGTAAGTGTATTATTTTGTCGAAATTAGTTGGTTAATACCTAGTATGTTAAAAATTGTAAATATTAGATTTTCGCAATATTTGGTAATTTTTTTCTATTCGATGCAATCCTTTGACTATTACAGTCAAATTACAATGTACAAAAGTATTGAATATTTTCCCATTTAATAATTTACTTTTTAAATTAAAGTTACAATATTTACCCTTAAAATACACAACATTGATAACAACAATTGGCGGCCCCTTCTCCCCCTTTCCTACTGTTTTACACTAAAAGGTACTCTCTCTCTCTCTCTTCATTGGGGCAAAGGCAATGACAGTTGTCATTGCTTGCAATAAAAACAAAAATAACACATCTTCAGCGATATATCTTTGAACATTAATAAAACAAATATTTACTGGCAATCAACACAGCAATTTATCACAGCAAAATTTTTAGAGATTCTTTCCCTGCCAACCATCAGTATGATGACTGTCTTTGCTCCTTTAGTGCTCCAGAGCAGCGTCATCAACAACAACAGAAATTAGAAATGTACGATACAAACACAACAAAATAAAAATGCTGTCATCATTATCACTATTTCAAAAAACCATTTCTATCTACACTTGGTGGAGTTGACAAAATTTATGTTCAGCGTAGGAAGAACACCAAAAAAAATTGAATAAAAAAACCATCGTTGGTTGGTCGTATCTTTTACAAGTCGATTTACGCATTACTCAGACATACAACCAGCAGCTACCACCAACAATCAGGCAGCGTAGACGTAAAGTGTTTATATATTTTTGATTTAGTGCCAAAACGATAAGCGTTTAAATATAAGCAAATTAATGAGTAAAAGTGTCAAAGGTCGTCTTTACTTTTTTGTTGTTGTTGTGTTGCTCATTTTCGTCTTTTTGCAATTCTATCTCGCAGTATGCAAATGATGCTAGGGCAGCAGTAGGGGAGTCGATGTAGAAGATGTTTATTCCACAAGGGCAAATTTGATGTCTCACTAAGACACGAGGAAGGGCAGTTATTTGATGTCATTACAATGAAGACAGTTGCTGTGGGCCATGGAGATTGGGTGAGGGGGCGGGAGGGCATGGGTTGCTAGGTATTTGCTAAACATAAAAATATTGTCTTAATAAATTTATCATGCGAAAAGACGTTAAAGCTTTTGTTTCAAATACATGACATGTACAAATGCTTTTCATGTAAAATACGTATAAGTACCTACTCGTTTTTTCCTGTTTTTTTGTCTCTCTCCCGCTGTACAACTACTATTGCTACTGTCATTACGGTTTGTGTTGTGTTGTAGTCAGTGGCGTGCTTTAAAAGGGATGTGGAAGGAACTAATATTGGGTTCAGAAATTTTATTTTCATCAAAAATTATGTAGAGATTAGTTCAAATTTCTGTAGGGTTTTTGCGGACAAGAACATAATTTAATTATTATTGAACGGATTAGTAAGAAAATTAGTACGGAAACTTTAGCCGGGTAAACTGGAAAATAATAATATTTCGGTTTTCTGGGGGTTTGGTTGTTATAACAAGGTTACTAGTTAGGTAATAATCTTCGGATACCCTTCACCATTTGTAAAATTATCGATATTAAACTATTTGCCGCAAAAAAAGAGAGTTTTTATGAAAGTTGGACGTTACTTTTAGCCTTCTACATCCATATTTTGTCAATAAATTGCACTGGAATGCCAAATACTGACTTTAGCGCTGAGAATAATGTTATGAAATGTTTAACCCTCAAAAAGGGGGTGTTTTTTGTATGGGAGGTAGGTTTATTTTTTCTGGTTTTGTTAATCTTTTAACTTACCCTCCGCTTAGATGATAGATGCTTGCAAACCAAGTTTTATCTCAATACCTCTTAAATTAAGTTTGTAATCGCAGTACTGAACAGACGGACACCCCCAAAAAGGGGAAGTTTGTATGGGAGGGGGAAGTAGTTTTTTTTCCTAATATTACTTAATTTATGACATAACCTACGCTTAGAGGATATAATAGTGTATACTAAATTTCATGCCGATAGTTCTAAAACTACGACTGTAATCGGGGCGATAGAAAGACGGAAAACCTCAAAAAGGGGTTGTTTTGTATGAGAGGTGGGAGTAGTTTTTGCCCAACCTTGCTCATCTAAGAATTTAACCTCCATCTATTGGCTTGATTACTATATTTCATCACGGTAGATCCCAAACCACGGTTGTAATCGGGGCGACAGATAGACGGACACCCCATAAAGGGGGTGTTTTGTATGAGAGGTGGGAGTAATATTTGTCCAATCTTGCTTATATTAGAAATTAACCTTCGCTTATAAAATGTAAGAGTGTATACCAAATTTCAGCTCTATAGCTCTTAACCTATCGCTGTAATCGGTTTGACAGACAGGCGGACAACCACAAAAAGGGACTGTTTTGTGTGAAGGTGGAAGTAGTTTTTGTCCAATCTTGTCCATCTAAGAACTTAACCTTCGCTTATTGGATACAAGATTATATACTACATTTCAGCTAGATAGCCCAACATATAGAGTCCCCAAAAATGTGGTAATTTGTATGGGAGGTGGGAGTAGTTTTTGACCGATCTTGCTGATCTTAGAAATCAACCCCCGATTGGAAAATAAAAACTTATATAACAATTTCAGCGCAATATCTCTTTAACTACGGCTGTAAACGAAGGGGTAGACCCTAAAAAAGAGGCAATTTGTATGGGAGGTGGGAGTAGTTTTTGACCGAAGTTGCTCATCTTAGACGGTAACTTCCGTTGAGGATATAATCTTGTATTCCAAATTTCAGCTTGATATTTCCTAACCTACGGCTGTATTTCGCGGGGGCAGTTAGGCGGACACCCCAAAAAGGGGCATCAATCGCAGGGACAGACCCCAAAAAGCGAGAGTTTGTATGGAAGGTAAGAGTAGTTTTTGATCGGTCTCATCTTAGAACTCAACTTCCATTTAGGGCAGCAAACCTTGCATAACAAATTTCAGCTTGATTACTCTTAAACTGCAGCTGTCATCGTAGGGACACACCCCAAAATGGAGGAGTTTGTATGGGAGGTGGGAGCAGTTTTTGACCGATCGGGCTCATCATACAACTCAACCTTCATTAAGGGGAGTAAAGCTGGCATACAAAATTTAAAAATTTTAAATTACTGCTGTAATCGCGTTGACAGACGGACATGTCTCAATCGCCTCCAAATAAACTATGTGGCTGGTTGAAACATGTTCTGCAAATGGATGAAAACTCTACACCTAAAAAACTCTTTGGCAATAAACTTGATAGGCGTTATAGGGGGGCACCCGATGCGTAGTTGGGTGTAGTTGAAATTACAATAGTAACATTTTCCCAATTTTCTTTAAAATCTCTAAAAATTAAAAAGGAAAGTTTAAGTCGGGCAAAACGACTTACATTTACTCTCACCCTCAGTAAAAACAAAAAATTGGCTTCACCCTTATGTGAGTGACAGGGTACCCGGTCACCCATTTCATTTTCAAGTTGAAATATTTTATGGTTGCAGATGGTTTACAAGGCTCAAACTTTTTGAGAACTCTTAACTTTTAAATGTTATTATATTTTCATTGGAGTGGGTCCATTTTATCCCTTTAGAAGGGCGTGGCATATCGATATTCTTTTTACACCTTTAAGAGAGTGGTGGGGGCACCCGGGTACCCCATAGTAAAATAAAGGAAGCTATAGGAAAGAGTTATAATTTTTTATTTGGAACGACATTTGCTGTAGCATAATTCTTCGAAAAATTTCTTCATTTTTTTTAGGAAGATAAAAAATAACTTTAAGCGCTGATAATTATATAATCTAAAGCTCTTAGGAATTAATGTATAAAAAACGATACTTGACGTAGGAAATCTTTGGGGATCTAACAGGAGGGTGCCGCATATGCGATGATTGGTTGAATGATCGTCACAAACAGCGTTTCTTACAATCGCGATACGATTACTTTTTTGAACATGTGATATATCTTCTTTTACATTACTTCCAATTTCTCGTCCAAGAACATCCTGCACTGCTGATCGAATAAACAATTTTGCACATACCTTTGAATTTCGATATTTTCCTATATTTTCCTTACACAACAACAGTCAAATTTGGTTCTGTTGAGAGAACATTTCACAGCTTTTTTCTTATTTACCACGTGGGAACACAAAGTCGCCTCCTTCTCGAATTTTTATTTGCACTAAAATTGTTTGTTTGATGATCGCCTTTTGTTGGCTTACCTTTGTATAGATCACCTTGAAGTGGGTATGAAATCATTAATTCAGATGTCAAAAATATTACTGTTCCATATTTTTCTGGCTTTTATTTCATACATTGGGTCAAGCGCGTTCGTCCTTGATACTCATACAATTGGTCATTAATAGTAATACAAGGCTTGTAATATTTATGTTAAGTGAATTTTTGCAAGGTCCAAATACTCGGGTTGCAGCAGCTTTGTCATCTACGGGATGTGCCGGGCGAGTTACATCATTATTAAATCTAATGAAACGTAAAAACATCTTTTTATATCGATTTTACGTACAGTACTATGAGAAAAGTATCAAATTTTCATAGAATTTCTATGTGGGTGCCCGGGTGCCCGGGTACCCCTGTCACTCTGGAGAAGGTATTTTTTTGTCACTCATATAAGGGTTAACAAAATATAGAATTTGAAATAATTATTACTCGAATATTACTCGATTTTTAAAGTGCATTTGTATGTTGGTACCAGAAGGGGCGTGGCCATCTAACCCATTTGCAATACTGTAAGTAATTTTGAGGAAAAATTAACCGATGCAGACAGACAGACAGAAAATTGCCTATAATGCTATAAACCGTGACATTTGACTACAATATGCCAAAATCTAGATGAACTTATTTTTTTTTACAAGTTTTAAACATAGTAGTTTCACATAAAATTATATTTTATAAGTTACTGGAAATTTAAAAAGCCACCCCCTTTACGCCTACCGTCTCTGCCTTAACTAAAGATGTCTTGATATGTTACATTTCTTCGTTTACAAACGGGATGAGATAAAGCGGAAAAAAATGCAATTTCATTCATTAAAAATTTATACACTTCTCTGCTAAAGCTACAATGGGAAGAATATGCAAAACATGTGGGAGAAAGATGTACGTACAAATGAGTACATAACTATGCAATGACAGAGAGTTCGGGAAAGCATTACTCCTTTCTTTCCTGTTGTATATATGAACGCGGCCATCAATTGTCAAGTCACGACTCGCAGCTTCATTCTCACGCTCCCGTTAGTCATAACATACCGAAGAGGTGTAGGTACTCCCCCGTTGGATAGTCTTGATGTTGGTGTTGGTGCCATTATGCATACAACGACCTTTGTAAGGCACTTGAGAAAGACATTGCATTGTAAAACATTCAACGACATGAATAACAACACCCGTAGAACATAAGGCATGCAAAACAAAAAAAAGCTGTTTAAAAATTAAAATGTCTGTTTTAAGCGTTCTTATTTAGTCCAACAATGTCACGTGATTAATGAGTTCACAATGACACTGTCAATGTCTTTTGCAATAATAAAATGGTTTGTTTCCTTTACTACGTTTGCACTTTTGTCTCAGATGTGTTAGGGTAGGAGATAGAAGTTAAAATTTTGCCATGGGGTTTACTCTTTAAATTGTAGTATTTTGTAGTTTTGTAAACATTCTTAAAGAATTGAAAATTTAGATTTTACAACGTATGCCTAGTAGGTGATAGAGAATTAACGTATTTTTGAAATATTTTATTACATTTCTTTAGCATTTATTTCTTAGTTTTCTGGCCCATTTGTCCAATATTTAAATAATATTACACCCACCAATTAAATTGATTTTTTGCCTGTCCTTATCAACAATGCTTGACAAATTGTCAACATTTCATGATAAGAACAAAATAAAATTTTGATTAACAAATATTTCACTCAGAGTTCCTGTGATGCGCAAAAAATTCTTGGAATTCACCAAAAAAAAAAAAAACAAAAGTACCCACTACCCTCCAATGCTTTCATTTAGTGCAAAATATGCAAATATTCAATATTGAGTGCCATAAGGCCAATCATCAATCACCACACACTTGTTGATATATGGCATGACTGTGGATGAATTCTTGGAAGTTTTTTTCGTGTCAAAAATCTTGACTACCATCCTTACATGTAAATAAATAGTATATTTGGGAACACAGAAATAAATGTCAGGTAACAAGGTTAAAATAGCACTTGCAAAAATTCCGACGAAACCTTTGAAAGGTTGACTGACAGAAGACAGTTTTTCAGTTGACAAAAAAAATTCTTGCAACATCGACATATTTTTGAGAAATTTATTTTGGGGGGTGTAAATTACTGAGAATATATTTTCATTTAATATTTTTTGGATAAACTGTATGAATGGAAAACACAAACACATTCCTGCGCCGCATTTGTTAAAATTGTCAAAAACAATTAAATTTTGTTAAAAACATGTACTTTACTAGCTGTCCCGGCATACTTCGTTCGCTCCCAATGTTATTTTTACATATAAATTTTAAAATAATATGGGCTATGCAGTTTCAGAGAATTAAAAGGATATTTTCGATTTACCAATGTACGAGTATCAGAGCTTAAAGCTAAGTAGAAGTCGTTTATGTAGCATATGTTAAGCGCTTTGGACACAAATAATATCCCATTAAAAAATGGATCATTAATCTTGGATCGCTCCTTTGCGAATAATGGATTACTCCACAAAACTCCGAGCCTTATGCATTTTGTACTCCTTTTAAACATTGCATGTCCATACGGACGATCACTCCTTTTAAGCTCGTAATGGAGTACTAACGGAGTAATCTTTGTTATTTTCTGAAAGAGATTTTTTTTTACTTTCTAAGAAAGCACGAAGATATTAACCATTATTATCCCCCGAAAGAGCACAAATACATATAAATTAAATACTTCAAATACAGGTTTATATTTTGTAAACTGGAAAAGGGGTAAAAAAGCGATAACATCAACAATTTACAGTTAGGTCAAGAAATATTACAACAAAAACGCATTGTTGAGTATTATTATTAGCAAAACAAAACACTTGGATTCTTCTTCTTTAATGGCAGCAACAACATAAATTTATCTATCAGTAGCCGCACGTAGAAAAGTATTCCAAGCGCTTCGGTCTTTTGCGCTCCACATATAGTTCGTCACACCAAGCTTAGATAACACCTCTTTCACCTGGTCCATCCATCAAAGTTTTGGGCCCCCATCCATTTTATTGCCGAAAACTTTTCAAGCCGGAGCATTTTCGTCCATTCGTACAACGTGTTCAAGCCAGAGCATTCGGTATATTTGCCGCGCTTAACTACGTCGATGTCGTTGTACAGCTCATACAGCTTATGATTCATTTGACGACGGCACTCGCCGTTAACGATGATTGGTCCAAATATTTTGCGTTGCATTTTTCTCTCGAAGACTTCCAGAATAGATTGATCCACTTGTGTGATTACCCAGGATTCTGCGCTGTAGAGCAAGACAGGTAGGATCAGAGTATGGTAGAGTTGGATCTATGTTCTTTGGCAGAGCGCTTTGTCATTTAATCGCTTGCTAGCTCATAGTAGCAGCCGTTTGTAATCAATACTTGTCTTTTTAGTTCCAGGCTGACATTATTATTTTTGTTTATGGCGGAACCAAGGTAGACAAAATCATCTACCACTTGAAAGTTATAGTTGTCTACGTTCGTTGAAACAAATAACTAGGTTTTGTCCTTATTAATCACCAGACCCATTTCTACCGACTGCTTCTCAATGCTCAAAAAGGTCGCAGTAACATGCCGCAGTCCTCGGCCAACGATATCTATATCATCGGCATACGTGAGCAACATGTAGCTTTTGTTAAAGATGGTGCCAGTTGTGTTTGCTGTTGCCTTCCGCATGATCATCTCCATTATTATGTTAAAGAGATCGCATGACAGACTATAGCCTTGTCAAAAGCCTCGCTTGGTACAAAATGGCTCTGTCAGATTTTTTCTAATTTGCACTGAAGCCTTCGTGTCATCCGTAAAGTCGTATTAGCTTCGCGGGGATACCAAACGCAGGCATAGCATCTAACAATTTCTGTCTTATCGCACTGTCGAATGCAGCTTTGTAGTCGATGAACAGATGGTGGGTATCGATCTGCATTTCTTGGGTCTTCGTAGTGTATATCTGGTCGGTTGTGGATTTACCAAGTCTTAAGCCACACTGATAAGGTGCAATCAGGTTCGCTAAAATTGGCTTTAGTCTTTCACATAACACACTAGACAGGATCTTGTATGCGAAGGGTAAAAGGCTAATCGCGCGATAGTTGGTACATGCACTTGGATTGCCTTTTTTAGGTACAGGACATAGAACACTCAGATTTCAATCATCGGGCATGCATTCCTTGAGCCAAATCGTGTTTATAAGCGGGTGCATGCATGTTGCCAGCTCATCGCCGCCGGCTTAAGACTGCCGGTAGAACATCGGCTCCCGCTCTTTATTATTTTTAAGCCTTGCGATCGCCGTGCTGATCTCGTTTTGGCTCAGTGGTGGACAGTTTACTCCATCGTCGACGATTGGTGTGATTTCGTCACTTATGCCAGTAGATATTGAAAGTGTTCGCTCCCTATTTGCAACGCACTCTGAATGTCAGTGACCAGACTTCCGTCCCCATCATAACATGTGGGGGATCCCTTGTCCAAAACCTTTGCGTTTTACCTTTTGGTAGGACTTTCGGGCTTCACCAATATACTTGTAATTTTCGATATCCCGGCTCTCTCTTTTCTTCCATAGACGCTTACGCCTCTTCTCATTATAACGCTCCGTCACTTCACTCGTTGCCATTGGCTGCAGTTTTGCCCTGTATGCATCGTTCTTTTCTTCTTCCATTGTACCAGGGCTTGTCCGAGCGTAGTTTTCCATAACCCAGTATGGTCGTTGCTGCAGTGTTATATAATTCGCAATATGCTGCCATTGGGTGTCGGGAACATCAGAATTTGGGGGGTTGGTTGGTTAGAGAGAGTTGGTTGTAGTAGGCATTGGCTATCTCGGTGGTATGCACTTTTGTGATGTCTTTGCCTTTGGTTACGAATGTTTTAGCACTACTTAATCGTGTGCATACCTTGGCTGCTACTAAGTGGTAATACGAGTCAATGTTTGTACAGCGCATCACACGAACGTCCATCGGTTACCACATGATAAATTTGTTTTCTTGTATTTTCATCGGGAGATATCCAGGTTGCATTGTGGATATCTTTATGCGCGAATCTGGTTCCACACACAACCATGTTTCTTGCTAGTCTGAATTCGTTATCGGAGGTTATGCAGACTGAATATTCCAACTGATGAACCAAGAGCATCTTCCTTTTCTATTTTAGCATTAAAACCTTCCAGAACAATTTTGATGTCATGTGCAGAGCAGCGGTCATATATTTCCTCCAGGCGCTCATAGAATGCATCTTTAATGTCATCGTCTTTGTCTTCTGTCGGGGCATGTACACAAATTAACGTATTGGAAAAATATTTCGCCCAGATGCGAATAGTGGCTATTCGGTCACTTACGGGGTAAAACCGCGTGACCAGCCGACTATGAATCCACATCTGAATTGGTGACTTTCTGCATGGCATCTGTAAAATATGTCACAGTTTTTTTGCCGTATGCACATTGTCCCGTCCAGCTTATTTCCTCATTTTGTGAGATACAGCCATTTCGAATTTCAGCTGTATGGGGTGGTGTCATGCCCTTTTTAACCCATTGTTGTCCGTTTTTTCTAAAAATTCCTTTTTAGTGCGCCACTATACCGTAAGGGAACATATTCCAGATTTGAAGATTCTAGCTTAAGCTGTTTGGGTTGGAAAATGATTAGTCAGTCATCCAAGCATTTTATTTATATAGATATATATATTTATATATATATATATATTAGACCTGGCGCAGCTACTATGGGGTTTTTTATTTTTTGGAATTTTGAATGTGGGTAGCGACTAAAATATGCGATTTGATGCCAAAATTGATGTAGAAAATTTTCAGGTTGATCGGATGGTGCCAACCCGTGCCCCAATGGGGTCAAAGGTCAACATTTTGAAAAACCACCAAAATACAGTTTTTTTTTTTCATTTTATCAATTGTTTAATGAGAAATTCTATAAATAACCAGTAACAAAGTTTCAGTCGGGCTACCCGACTTACATATACCCTCACCCTCAGTAAAACAAAAAATTTTCTATTATATTGATATTATGACTCCATGTCTAAAGTGGGCGGAGTGGTACATTTGTATGGGGGGTACCAGAAGGGGAGTGTCTAGACATCCAGATTTTTTCTCCAAAGCTTTATTCTGCTTGAACTTTACTTAATACAGAATTTGGGCAGAATTTGGGTACGATCCCGTTGGGTGTATTGATATAATAACTCGATACCTAGAGAGGGCGAAATGATGTATTTGTATGGAAAGTACAAGAAGGGATAGGGCCTTGTGGCCCATTTGCAATACCGTAAGTAGTTTTGGGGAAATATAAACTCGTGCAATATTTCAAAACATTTGGTTGCGTCTTTCGAAAATTATAGTGCGTGCTGGACAGCTCAAACGACTTAAAAAGTCATGAATCGAATTTGGTTTAAAGAAACCTAGGGTCTAAAGTGACTCCTTCTATATATGTGTTACACTTTCTGGTCGTATCAAATGATGTATACCCTCATCCCTAAGGGTGATGATATAAAAATACTATAAATTAGTTTCATTAACTCTGTAGTATAGAGTGCGACCAGAATCAAATACATTTATGTATAAATTGTATTTTTATTATAATTTATAATATAAATGTAAAACAGTTAAAGAAAGTGCAAAATTGGTGTTGAGTAAAATATAGCCTATTTGGAAAAAAGCTAGAATCCCAACTCCAGATCAAAGCAGATGTGCTGCAAAAGTCATTTAACATTATGAAATTGGGAGATGATATGCAGACGATGGATGAAAAACAGATTGATAACATTCCAAGTTGCTCAAATAAGCCGCTTTGAAAACGTGGAGAGAAAAAAATTATAGCCGACAGAATGCCAGCTTGTATGGATGCCGGCAATTACCCATGTTCTGGAAAACAATTCGGTTTGAAAACAGAACGAAATCGATAAAGAGTATAGGTAAAAAGTACCGATTTCGGCCTGTTTTCAAACCGAATTGTTTTCTAGAATATAAGTGAATATGTCATCTCCATTCGATAAACACTTCCTTCATCAGTGAAACTGTCAAAGCGTTAGTTCACAATATTTTGTTTTGAATTGCACAAGTTTGCGTCATGGCACAGCAAAATTCAGGTACAAGGCCATCTACTGCCTAAAAAGTTGAATGGAATTCGTAATATGTGAATTTTCTTAGCAATTCCTGTAGTCCAAATAGAAATATGCAACTAATAAAGAGGATAGTAAAAGTATATACAGTGCTATTGGAAAAAATTCGAAACCACCTGTGGTATTTATCAGTGGAAACAGTTGCACTTGCCATGTAGTCGTAGAAATAAAATTAAAGATGGTCTGAGTCTGATAAAGACAATTATAACGGTGGTGATGTTTGATGAATTAAAATTATTCACATATTATCTTTTGTTACTAGGAAAACAACATTTTTTTAAGACTTCCCAGTCTTTACAAAATCTTTACTGATTTAAAATATATCTAATAAACCCTATTATAGAAATTAAAGAAAAAACATATTTATAGTAGGGATGTAACGAACGTTCGCATTCGCATATGCGAATGCGAATTATTCGCATCGTTTTGTACATTCGCTTTCGCATTCGCATTCGCATAAATATATATTTCAATATTCGCATTCGCATTCGCTTTCGCAAAAAATATTCCAATATTCGCATTCATACAAGTTATAGTAATAGTGAGACTGATGACGACATACAAGAGATTACGTTTTCAGTCTCTCATGCAAAAAAATTGTTAACTGAATACAATAAAGAGAAAAAAAATTCATATTTCAGAAGATCCTTTATTATGGTGGAAACGAAACAGCTCGAAATACCAAAAGTTAGTACCTTTGGCACGTCAGTTCTTAGCTACGCCTCCGGGAAGTGTTCCCAGCGAACAGTTGTTTAGTGGAGCCGGACTTATCTACGATCCACTAAGAACTAGATTGCATAGCGAAAAAGCAGCGAAGCTTCTTTTTGTTAAATACAACTTGGCTCTACTAAACTTTGAATACTGAATACGTCAAAGTTTTCGAAAGTAAATAAAATTATTGTTGAGTTAAGACTAAAGACTAACCTTAAGACTAAATTTCTGAGAATTATATATATTTTTGTTTTCCTTTGAAATCAATATTTTATGCTTAATTACTTAACCGGAATACATATTTTTATTTAAAAAGTCAGACAGTAGGAATGATACTAAATTATTCGTTTACTTAAACCATTTTTTGCCATTCGCTAAACAATTTTGGAATATTCGCTTTCGCATTCGCATTCGCAAAAACCAGAAATAAGTATTCGCATTCGCATTCGCTTTCGCAAAAAAAATACTCCAATATTCGCATTCGCTTTCGCATTCGCTAAAGCACATTCGTTACATCCCTAATTTATAGTCATTTTATTTAAAACCAGTACAGAAATTCAATTGACTGATAAATACCATCACCCAATATAAGATATTGTTGAAGTCTTAAGTTATTAAAATTAGCCGATATGCCTGCTTGTGGAGTGGAACGGTTGTACCAGAAGGAGTGTGCCAAAAAGTTAGGATAGCTTAGGGTTTGCTTCCTATTACAAGATAAATTAAATAAATTTCATTATTCCCCAGTTGCCTGTTTGAAATCTTAATTTTTCCCAAATAGGTTATTTTGTATGGGAGGTACCAGAAGTGATCAACAGATATTGTCCATATTCATTCCTGAGTCAAAGTTTTATAAGTGTACATCTTACGCAAACTTAGCCTGAATTCCTTTGTATGGAATGTACAAGAATGTGTGTGGCAAAGGTCTCGGTTTTCTTAAAGTTTGTCTACTATTACAAGATAATGTAAGTGACTAAATTTAAATATCCTCCAGTTGTCCCTTTGGAAGTTATGAAAGAAATATAAATTTTCCTCAAAGAAATAATTTTGTGTGGGAGGTACTAGAAGGAGTGGGGCTATTCAACCCATTTACAATCCCATCACTTCGTTTTGGAAAATATTAATACTGGTAAATTTTCATACCGATCAGTTAAGGTTTACTCGAGTTATTCTGCTCACCAGCCAGCCAGCCAGACAGACGGACATAGCTCAATAGTCTTAAAAAGTCCTGAAACGAATTTGGTCTTTAGATACTTGGGGTCTAACTCGTATCATTTAATCTGTTACACTTTTTCTCGTATCATATCCTATACACCCTCATCCCTAAGGGTATTGGTTTAAAAATGAATAAAATGCAATAATAGATTATTTTGGTAATATTTTGGTGGTTTTTTAAAATGTTGACCTTTGACCTCATTGGGGCACGGCTTGGCACCATCCGATCAGCCTGAAAATTTGCTATATCAATTTTGGCATCAAATCGCATATTTAAATCGCTACCCACACTCAAGTTTCAGAAAAAAAATTTTAACGCCAGGTCTAATATATATATATATATATAGTTGACCGGCCGTGGCATAGTGGTTAGAACACGCGACTACCATGCGGGAGATCGAAGGTTCAAACCTGGCTCCAGTCTTCTTAAAAAAGAAAAAAAAAAGAAATAAATTTTTCTTTCATTGTCGGCTCCCCTCGAATGTTGTTGACAGCAACTTCGCAGTATTAAGCGTCGATTCAATCGGCGTGTCTAGTAAGAGCTTCTCAAAAAAGTGACGTTCGCATTCGTCGATAAACAAGTAGGTGCCGTTAGTTGTGAATCTAAAAATAGAAAGCGTGTTAATTCACAACAACGCGAGAAGCTATCCCATACCTCATTCATGGGGTGCAAAGGGAAATTAAGTTTTTATATATAGTTGTTGTGCGAAGAAAGCTTTCGAAATTCATATATTTTGCATACATGGCTCTGTAATGGCCCATCGTTGGTCGAAACGTTGGTTTCCCTTGCGCAAAATTCGATTAAATTGTTTGTAAAAGATATGCCTGCACAACTATGAGGGTGATTTCGGTCATTTATATTGGAGTTACTAAAAAGGTAGTGGCAAATGTTTCGTGTTCCTGAGGTTTTGTCTGCTTTTCCAAGATAACTAAACTGACTAAGAAATATTTATTTTCCAAAAATAGGTAATTTGGCATGGGAGGTATCAAAAGAGGTCGGCCTACAGCATTCATTGTGGAAATAAATGTTCAATATTTCCCAAATTTGTTCAAGCGTATTGCGACTCATTTCGTTTTCCGGAGGTATGATACTGACTTTCTGTCAAGATTTCTTGCGGGAAACTGCATTCAGTGTCAAAATAACCTATGATTAATTTGAAGAAAATTTTATTTGGCCAACCCTGTGGTAGTTGTGCGAAACAAAGTAATTTCCCTATTTCATATTTTAGTGACAAAGATGGCTCAGACCTAACGGCTTAAGGCACTACTTATCTTATTTTTTTTAAATTTTCACATTTAATGTAGATATAAAAAAGAAAGACGTAGCCCGCCACCTTAGTTGCGCAGTACCTAGCAAAGTTGTTCACTGAATTATGTTTCACTATCTGGATCATCTTTAACAACGTGTTGTTAATAATTTTTTAAGTACAACTTAAATTACCTCCACAACGACGCACTAGACCATACTACAATCTATATTTAAGTTAATGCACCCATTTATTAATGAACCAATTACTGTGTAATTACCTGACGTGTTCACAAGACCAGATGGTTTAATTTAACGCATGCAGCATTATAACAAATCCCTTGGCCACAATTTAAATTAAACCTTTTGAAGATTCTTTCGCGTATTATTCGTGGTTTAGGCCATATTTTCCATTTATAACTACATACTTAAGCTAAACAGTAAGAAGAGCACAAAAATGCAACCAGATGGCAACAGAAGACCACAATATCATTATGATGTTGTAGGAAAACCCCGCCTGTTTTCGCAAATATGTAAAGTCAGTTAGTACTACCAACAAGCGCTGAAAAAGATGATGTCGAAGACGAAAACGATGACGACGATGGCTCATAGGATGACAACAGTCTTCTTTAAGGCCACACGCTACATATATGGACAATAACTATGACGTGAAACACAAAATATTTTGAAGTAAGTGTGGCAAAATAACCAAGAGTTGAAAAATGTAGTGGCTAAATTTAGACAGGAAACCAACAGCGAAATATGTGCAACATGAATTTTCTTATAGCCGCCACAGAGAAATCTGTTTTGTTCGTCTTTGGCGAAGGCCACTGCGAGTACACCATTAAACAACTAAGCGGCCTCGCCTCAATTTAGATGTTGTTTTTTTTCTATACACATGGATTGCAAATTGTTTGCAGCACGCTGCTGATATGTGACGATCATGTTGCACCATAATTTAGTAAAATCATAGTTTGGGTAAATCAGTACTTACCTTTGGAATTAGCAGCAACGCCAACATGTTGTCGCTATAAAGTTATGTATTTTAATCGCATGATATACAGAAAAATGTATTATGGCGACTAACATTTGTAGGCTATTCACTGAAGGATTAAATCACATGTTGCTGGGGACAGGGTGATTTAAAAATTGGAACTTATTGGACTTGGTTTTTTTGAATGCAACTGTAACTGGAGGTGAAAACTGCGACCTAGTGCGCTGGGCTCGCAACCCACCACCGACGTTAATAAAACGGACCTTCCAAAATGTTGAAGACCACCGCAAATGAATTAAGGACCTCGATTTGAGGATATGCAACTGGAATGTTAGAACACTGTATTGACCAGGTGCCTTAATCCAACTGACATAACCGCTTAACAGGAAATATGGTGGACGGGACTCGGGTGATCGCACATGAAAGCGTGCGACATCTACGCGACACGCTGACAAGTACGAGCTTGGGACAATGCCATCAAACTGATTGATTTCTCTGCTGCATGAAATATATTAGTTAACAGCACTAGATTTGACCATATAAATATTCATAAGGCAACATGTTTATATCTAGATCAATTGACGAGGAATCAGATTGATCAAGTGGTAGTCGATGGAAGGCACGCATTGAGTGTTCTGGACGAACGAGCTATCTGGAGTGCGAACATTGACGAACATTTACCGCAGTTAAGGTACGCACAAGGCTAAGCATGGCGAAAAACGTACGCAACCAGGCACAACGAAAGCTGGAAATCGGTAAACTGCGGATCACAGAGGTAGCGGATGCCTACTGCAACCACCTAATGCAACTGCTACGGAATGCTCGAACCCCTGATAATATTACCTCGCAGTAGAAATATATAGTCGACTCCATAGAACAGACTGCGAGAATTTGCATGGTAAGATGATGAATGTCGCAATGTCACGATGGAGACGGATGCTGCGTACAGGGCGAAACTGCAGCCAATAGCAACTCGAGCTGTTCGTGAACGGCACATGGAGAAGAGAGGAAACTTGTCTTTTTAGACGAAAAAGGAAAGCTGAAGAAGAGGCAGGATGAGTGCACAGAGTTGCTCCAAAGTAGAGAAGAAGCCAGAAAATTCTACCAGAGGGTTAAGGCGAGAATGCGTGGAACAGGGTTGGCCTCCTATAAGGACAGCGATGGTGACGGACCCTGATAACGGTCTGAAGATATGGAGAGAACATTTTAGAAATCTAATGGATACGGACACCACTCCAGAACACCCCGTTCCCATTCATGACGATGATATTAACTGTCCACCTTCGAGCCAGAGCGAGATACGTATGGCAATATTCCGCCTTAAAAATAATAAAGCGGCTGGAGCCAATGTTCTCCCTGCTGAATTGTTTATTGCAGGTGGGGAGGAGCTGCTCAGAAGCATGCATCAGCTAATGGAAAACATCTGGTTAGAGCAGAGCATACGTAGTGAATTGGCCTATTACCAATTGCGTACAAGGTCCTTTTAAGCATACTGTGTGAATGTCTGAATCCAATTGAACATTTAATTGGACATTTAAAAAAACACGTAATTTCCCTACACAACTATCGGTACCTACTTGTTTATCGACGAATGCGAACGTCACTATTTGAGAAGCTTTTACTAAACATGCCGATTGACTGGACACTTATACTGCGACGTTGCTTACGACAACATCGAGGGGGCCGGCAATGAAAGAAAAATTTAGATGACTGGAGGCGGGAATCGATCCCGGGATCTCCCGCATGGTAGTCGCGTGTTCTAACCACTATGCCATGGCAGGTCCCAATTGGAAATTTAGACCTGGTAAATCTACGACGGATCAAATATTCACTTTAGAACAAATCCTGGAAAAACTCATGAAAAGCAGATCTACACCTACCACCTCTTTGTCGATTACAAAGCTGCCTTCGACTCTCCAATAAGGAGTTAGTTATATGAAGCTTGGTATTCCTGCAAAGCTAATTCGACTTTGCAGATGTACTTTGGAAAACACCAAATCCTCGGTTAAGATTGGTAAGGATTACTCTGAACCATTAACACAGAAAGAAGTCTCAGGCATGGCGATAGCTTGTCCTGCACACTATTTAATATAGTTATGAAGAAGGTGATGAGAAAGGCTGGTCAACATGTCTGGCACCATATTCCGCAAGACCACATTGCACTAGCCTATGCCGATGATATAGACATCATGGGCCGAAATCTGCGGGATGTTACTGCAGTTTTCTCATCGCTAGAAAATGAGTCAGCAAAATTGGGTTAAGCGGTCAACAATGACAAAACAAACACAATGATTTCGACAAACAAAGAGTCCTTTGGATGTGGGCGCATCTTGAACGTCTACAATTATTAGTTTAAGGTAGTTGATGAATTTACCTACCTCGGATTTTCCTTCAACAAGAAAATTAATGTCAGCCAAGAAATCAAGCGGTGAATAATCCTCGCAAATAGATGTTTTTACGGACTTTGGAAGCACTTTAGTAACACCATCTCGGGATACTAAGAAACAGCTATTTACTTAACTTAATTTCCTTTTGCACCCCATGAATGAGGTATGGGATAGCTTCTCGCGTTGTTGTGAATTAACACGCTTTCTATTTTTAGATTCACAACTAACGGCACCTACTTTTTTATCGACGAATGCGAACGTCAATGTTTGAGAAGCTCTTACTAGACACGCCGATTGACTCGACACTAATACTGCGAAGTTGCTGGCAACAACATTCGAGGGGAGCCGACAATTGTTTTAAGATGACTGGAGCCAGGTTTGAACCTGCGATCTCCCGCATGGTAGTCGCGGGTTCTAACCACTATGCCACGGCCGGTCCCAAGAAACAGCTATACCAAGTGCTAATCTTACCCGCTCTGTTGTATGCCGTCGAATCGTAAGTGCTGACGACAACGGACATACAAAACCTGGGAGTATTCGAGAGAGAAGTACTCCGGAAAATATATGGACCCATCTGTGTCGACGGCGAGTTTCACCATCAGAACTACGATCTGTATGAGCTTTACCACGACATCGACGTAGCTAAAAGTGGCACGATCCAACGACTACGATGGCTTGGACATGTTGCCAGGATGGATGTTAATGCAGGACTGCGCAGAGCAGGGAGCCCTAAACATCGTTGCAATTACCAAGTGGTTGTCGACGTGTCACCATCTGGTAGGATTAACTGGAGAACGCACGCAGTAGACCGAAACGTGTCGAATTCTGTAATACTTCATGCCTCTAATTTATGAATCACGTTCGTAAGTTGTAATGGGAAACTTAAGTCATTAAGTCAGTAACTATATTAATTTTTCGCCGAAATAAGCCAGCAATTCAATTTATAACCGAACTTTTTAGAATACCTATACATATTGTTGAATCAACAGAATTTAGTAGAAAAGCTTAGCTCCAGAAATTAGTTAGCTAGCGCAACAGGACTGCTTTAAGACCGACTACACTATATACGCGATATGAAGCTATATATCTATGCTGTTCCATGCACTGTAGTATTACCTATATATATAATACGTATTCCAATTACCAACAGTTGTATAATAGAATTATAAACACAAATATTTTCTATGATATTACATCTGTGTATCCATCGAAATGACCATTCACACACCCGACACACACAGAAAAGATATCTATGGCAAATATTTAAATAGCATTTTTTTTTATTTCTGCACTTGTTCATATTTACATTTTATTAAATATTCATTGAACGTGCTAAAACAATTAAAATTTTCTATTTGTATTTCTTACACATCTACATCTATGTGTACACATGCAGTATGTAGCTATAGCTACGAACTCTATGTGTAGTTGTTTTGGAGATTTTAATACGTACAATTGTTCACAAATTTCACAAACGAATTGTTGTACAGCAACTACAGACAGACAGACAGACAGACAGATATCATAGCATAACAGTAAATTTGTGCAAATTTCATAATTTCCAAATAACCCAACAAGAGAACACAAACACACAAATATGTATCTCCTCCATTGATTGTTATCCTCAATGTCTCCGTCATCAGAATGTAGTACCGAAATTTCACCCGACTACTGTCATACCATAAATTATTCGAAATAATTTCAGGGAACTAAATTCTGAGAGTATGTCAAGAATGAGTAAAACGCATGAATGTAATCTGAATGTTAAAATTCTGGTGAAAGTTCTTAAAGGTGTCGTTGTTGTTGTGCTGTTCTGTTTGTTCTGTTCTTATTTCATTTTGTTGTTTTTTTGGTGGTTAAGAATTTTTGTTAAAAATTATTTTTGTTGATATTTTTTGTATTCAGGTTGTGGGATTTTTTTACCTTGTTTGTTTATTCGTTGATCACAATTGTTAAGTTGACTTTAGGCAAAATGTGTCGGGTATTTTCCTTTGCAGAACTTTTTTTTATATGTACAAGTTATTTTTATCTGGTTAATTCCCAAAATTTATCTTAAAGTTATTAACAGAGTTTAAACTAAATGATGTCGATGGTTTTCCCATATCGATATAATTACTAAGATAATAATAATTTGTTTCATTTTGTTGAAATTTTTATTTTGGTCTGCATGCGCTGAGTTGAAAAGGGTATTTAATTTTTATTTAAACTGTTAACGCGAAGAAGAAGTTTACTTGTGGGTGTGGTTTTTACTATTATCAAACATCGTGTACATATTTTTAATTTTTAAAATTAGGTCACAACATTAAACAGAAGCATTAGTATTTTGCTCAAGTGACTTTAACAACACAGTGCAACAGTGAAAAAAACACCCGAACGAGACTATATAGGTTCGATAGTACAACCGGAGCTGAGTAAAACCCTAGCTCAGTTTGGCTAGATTGGCTACCAAATTTTTTTTTTGGCCCCCTAAACTTTTTGAAATCCTTGGACCCCTTGAAAAAAGGTGACATCAATTGTTGGCTAACAGTTTCTACATTTTTTCATCTAGCTCCTTCTCTTCTTCAACAAAGTTTTTGCTAATAGTCCGCTTAAGAAACTGATATAATAAAATTTCCCAAAAAAATTAGACTTCCCTCGTTTATTTTCAAAAAACTTCGATAAAAATTTTAATTTTTTCACTTTTTTTAATATAAGTCGTAGGGAATCCAGATTTTTTGCATACTCTATTCAGTGAAATTGTAGTTTAGGTAACACCGAATAACTGTTCTGAACAAACCTATGCAATCTGAACAAGTCCAGGGATATTAAATAGCTCTCAAAACACACTATCTACTTTAAACAAATCAGTTTTTTAGGAGTTTTGGGCCATTGTGCAATGTTTTTACTTGCTATCTTTACCTAAAACGTACTTATTGTAGAACTGAATAACTTCTGTAAACAACCAATATGATCGGAATACTCCACCCCCTTAATTGTTCACAAAGAGCATTAGGGTGTTCCTTATATGGCATTTTTTCGAATTTCGTTAAAAATATGTATTAATCGCGATGTTGGTCATCTGTCTTCACCTTACGTTTCTTTTTGCCGATATTAGGAATATATTGTGAGAAATTTTGTATCGATAGTTGGACATTAGGGTGTGCCGCAATGAGGTTAAAGTATGAATGTGTTCTCAAATCAGTTTATTGCTGCTGAGTATTTTTCTTTCGTATATAGACTAAGTGGTAACAAGCCGTTCAATAGCTGAAATAAAGACCTAATATAATATGTGTTTGCTTTTACCATATCTCTTATAGACGCCGAGATATTTGATATAGAAGTGGGGGTATTTTTAAAAAAATTATTAAAAATGTTGAAATTGAATTTCGATGTAGATTATTGTGGGCACTTATATATTTTAACTTTTAAAGGTTAATCAAGTTAAAATCTATATGTTTAAAAAGTATATGTGTATATTATCACTATCTCTATCAATTCTCGAGATATCAGGTGCTTAAAAAGCATAGCAATGACTACTTAACTTTTGTTTCACCTGTATATCCATTGTGTATGCTTACAAATGCCACCAAAACCATTAATATCCAATGGTCTTTTGAGGGGATTTTTTATTTTTATCATATAAAAATCGATATTGGTAAGTATTCAATGGGTATTCAGATGGAACAAAAGTTCATTAGACATTGCTATGCATACAGTCAAAAATTCCGTTATTAACGCCTGATATCTCGAGAATTGATAGAGATAGTGATCATATGCACATTTACTTTTTAAACATATAGATTTTAACTTGATTAACCTTTAAAAGTTGAAATATATAATTGCCACTAAAAAATCTACATCGAAATTCAATTTCAACATTTTTAATAATTTTTTTAAAAATACCCCCACTTCTATATCAAATATCTCGGCGTCTATAAGAGATATGGTAAAAGCAAACACATATTATTTTAGGTCTTTATTTCAGCTATTGAACGGCTTGTTACTACTTAGTCTATATACGAAAGAAAAATACTCAGCGGCAATAAACTGATTTGAGAACAAATTCATACTTTAACCTCATTGCGGCACACCCTATTGTCCAACTATTGATACAAAATTTCTCACAATATATTCCTAATATTGGCAAAAAGAAACGTAAGGTGAAGACAGATGACCAACATCGCGATTAATACATATTTTTAACAAAATTCGAAAAAATGCCATATAAGGAACACCCTAATGCTCTTTGTGAACAATTAAGGGGGTGGAGTATTCCGATCATATGGTTGTTTATAGAAGTTATTCAGTTCTACAATTAGTACGTTTTTGGTAAAGATAGCAAGTAAAAACATTGCACAATGGCCCAAAACTCCTAAAAAACTGATTTGTTTAAAGTAGATAGTGTGTTTTGAGAGCTATTTAATATCCCTAGACTTGTTCAGATTGCATAGGTTTGTTCAGAAAAGTTATTCGGTGTTACCTAAACTACAATTTCACTGAATAGAGTATGCAAAAAATCTGGATTCCCTACGACTTATATTAAAAAAAGTGAAAAAATTAAAATTTTTATCGAAGTTTTTTAAAAATAAACGAGGGAAGTCTAATTTTTTTGGGAAATTTTATTATATCAGTTTCTTAAGCGCACTATTAGCAAAAACTTTGTTGAAGAAGAGAAAGAGCTAGATTAAAAACTGTAGAAACTGTTGGCCAACAATTGATGTCACCTTTTTTCAAGGGGTCCAAGGGATTTCAAAAAGTTTAGGGGACCAAAAAAAAAATTTGGTAGCCAATCTAGCCAAACTGAGCTAGGGGTTTACTCAGCTACGGTTGCACTATCGAACCTATATAGTCACGTTCGGGTGTTTTTCAAAAAGTTTGATTTTGTGTCATAGTGCAATCATAACTAGAGTAAGAAAACTTATGCAAATGCATATTTTTTCTGGACATCCTGAACAATAAACGGTTAAGTTATCTTTACGAATCAAGAAATTTCCTTAAAATTACATTTAATCGTTTTTGCATATTTTACGAACAATACATGTTTTTGCATATTTTACCAAATTTTACAATAAATGCATGTTTTTGTTGCATAAATATGCTTTTTTGATTAACAACCCCTTTAAAAAGTAAAACGGCTTTAAAGTTTTGTGGGACATCTTTGCGTAAAAGTTCCTTTATAATTTGTTGCACAATATTCATCTGAATCACAAAAAAATTTTATATGAAAAGACTATATGCTCGACAAAAAAAATCTTTTCTCAAAATCAATAGACGCAACCAATCAACAACTGCATGGCTCGGTGAGGATTTCGAGAAATCTAAAATTCTTCTTTTTCATTGAAACAAATAACTTGGTTTTGTCCTCAATTATCACCAGACCCACTTCCGCCGACTGCTTTTCAATGCTCGAAAAACCCGCAGCAGCGGCATACGCGAGCAACATGTGACTTTTGTTGAAGATGGTGCCATTTCTATTTACTGCAGCCTTCCGCAAAATAATCTGCATTATGATGATAAAGTAATCGCAAGACGTACTATCGCCTTGTCTAAAGCCTCGCTTGGCAGAAAATGGCTCTGTCAGATTTTTGCTAATTTGCACTGAAGATATAATAATAAAATAATAATAATTTCTGTCGTATCGGACTGTCGAATGCAGCTTCGTAGTCGATGAACATATGGTAGGTGTCGGCCTAAATTTCTTTGGTCTTCTCCAGGATTTGTTGTAGTGTGAATATCTGGTCGGTCGTGGATTTACCAGGTCTAAAGCCAGACTAATAAGGTCCAGTCAGGTTCGCCAGAATGGGCTTTAGTCTTTCACATAACACACTAGACAGGACCTTGTATGCGATGGGCAAAAGTATAATCCCGCGATAGTTGGTACACATTCTTGAATCATATTTCTTAAGCGCAGGACAAAGAACACTCAGATTCCAATCATCGGGCATGCATTCCTTGAGCCAAATCGTGTTTATGAGCTGGTGCATACACGTTGTCAGCTCATCGCTGACTGGCATAAAAAGCTCTGCCGGTTATCTATCGACTGCCGCAGCTTTATTATTTTTTATTTGGCTGCAAGTTTGCCTTGTATGCAGCATCCATTTCCTTACCATGCGGGAGATCACAGATTCAACTCCTGGCTCCAGTCATCCTAAAAGAAAAACAAATATATAAATGTTTCATTGTTGGCTCCCCTCGAATGTTGTCGACAGCGACTTCGCAGTATTAGTGTCGAGACAATCGGCGTGTCTAGTAAGAGCTTCTCAAACAGTGACGTTTGCATTCGTCGATAAACAAGTAGATGCCGTTAGTTGTGAATCTAAAAATAGAAAGCGTGTTAATTCACAACAACGCGAGAAGCTATCCCATACCTCATTCATGGGGTGTAAAGAGAAATTAAGTATTAAGTTAAGTACGTTCGTTGAGGCATTAGTCATAGAATTCACAATATGCTGCCCCTGTGTGTCGAAAACATCAGAACTAGGTTTGAAGTAATTGAGACATGCCTTCCATCAATTACCACGTGATCAATCTGATTTCTTGTATTTTGATCGGGAGCTACCCAGGTTGCATTGTGGATATCTCTATGCTGCAATCTGGTTTCACCCACAACCATGTTTCTTGCCGACACGAAACTAACCAGTCTAAATCCGTTATCGGAGGTGTTGTTGTGTAGACTGAATTTTCTGACTGCTAAACCAAGAGCATATTCCCTTCCTATTTAAGCATTAATATCTCCCAGAACAATTTTAATGTCATGTGCAGGGCAGCGGCCATATATCTCATCCAGGCAATCATAGAATGCATTTTTAATGTCATCGTCTTTGTCTTCCGTCGGGGCGTGCACACGGATCAGTATAATGTAAAAACATTTCGCCCAGATGAGAATAATGGCTATTCGGTGACTTACCGCATGAAACCACGAGACCAGATGTCGAAGTTTCTTGCCGGCTATGAATCCACATCCAAATTCATGTCTTTCTGCAAGGCAGCTATATAGGATGTCACAGTTCTTTCAACGTGTGCATCCCTGTCCCGTCCATCTCATTTCCGCGATACTCACACAAAAAATTCCATTTTAATTTCTGGTGAACGAACTCGGCATTTCTTTCTTTCTTCTTGTAGAAACAGACTGACTCATTTCGCCGCAGCAAATACTACAATGAGCAATAAACAAATAATCATAAATGTCATAAAAGCCTTTTTTTAATAATACGTAATATTTGGTATTTTATTTAATAAATGACTGGCAAGTGGAGGCTGCCCTACTGTGATTTTCAGTACGATAGCCTCAACAGAAATTAAAACCTTCTAAAGCCACACATCAATGTGAAATGAATCATACAAAATCTTCGATGAATATTGCTCATCATATATGAATCAAAGTCGGCGTTGTAAAATTTATTAACCCTTGTGTTACTTTCGACAAGAGTTTTGAACAAGGAAGTTCAGTCGATTAAGGAAATTTCACAGAACTCAATTTAACATACTGTGAAATTAATGTACACAGAAAAAAAACACAACTGTTGTTAAGTAATTAAATATTATTGTTAGCATTCAATTTCGATTTATAACAATTTTTCCATTTGAACATGTTTGTAAATTGTCATATTGACAAATTTTCAAACACTTTTGAAATTTATCTAAAATACACAAATTGTAATTATAACAAAACTGTTTATTGTATTTACAATTTTGGTTGTTGGCGCCTTTTTAATTAAATATTTAATTGTATTGACGAAATGGTATTTAATATGACAACTAGTTTGTCGTAATTTTTTTCTGTGTAATAACATTTTTGAAATACGAGTTAATCTTATGACATGCCATAGAATGCTTTTAAAACCAGAACAGAAATTTGAAATGTATGATCCTGTTTTAAGTCTTGAGTTATTGAAAAATTCACAAAGAGAGGTTGACAGACATGTAGTAAAACTGTAACAAAGGTTAACTGTAACAATGGCCAATATATGTAAGTCGATCGATTCATTAACTCTGAGCATATGGTCATTTGGTATGGGGGTAACCCAATATGTCTTTAACGGTAACAACTGGGATCTGAAAGTCTCTTATTCATTCGAACAAAAATCTATCAAGAAATCATAACATTTAATGGATGGAGTAAACTATTTTCGACATTTTGCGGAGATTTTTTTAAGAAACTATTGGTAAAATATTAATTTTCGCCGCATTGACTAATTTGTACGTGTCCGATTTTTTCGTTAACAAATCAAGGTTCAAAATTTGGATTTAGGATTTTGCGTAGATTTCTATACGTCTTTTGCAGTGTTTCTCACTCGAATAATTGGACCCACCCTAATACCAAATTTTGATATTCAGCAAAGATCGAAAAAAAAATAATTTCCTCTGTTACGATATCAAGAAACTAAAGTCCCACTTGCAAGCTTATTTTTTTTTTTTTTTGATCGTGATCCTAGTGGTTCAGCTGACATTTAAGATCAGATTATGATACATTCTGCTCATTTGTATCACTGGCAGCAACTTCAATTTTTCTAGTGGAATACATGGGCTGCGCCATTTCTGAACCTCTGAAAACTGCAGGCGCAACTAATGATACGCTGGAAAAGCTTATATAATTTTTATTTTGTAGTTTTCCTTAAATAAAGATTATTATGAAAACACAAAGAACAGACAAAAACACACGAAAATGTTGGCGACCCCCTCAAACTTTATAAGGGCCATTATTTAAAGATATGTACCTGGAAAGTCTGAACGCTCTATAGAGATGGTGCCTCTATCCAATTGGCGGATGTCCTCGACATACGGGAAATACGATGGACGGGAGAGGGATGCACCTCACTAAATAAATGCGACATCTTTTACAACTAGTATCATGGTTTAACGCTGTAAGTAAACAAATAGCCACTTTCCGCATCTAGGCGAAATATTTTTACATCACGCTGATTTGTGTACACGCCCCGACTGAGGGCAAGAAATATATGACCGCTGCGCTGACCATGACATTAAAATTGTTCTGGGATATTTTTATGCTAAAATAGAAAGCGAACGAGTGTGGTGACGAAGCGTTATAATGAAAGGAGGAGGAAGATGACACGCCTGTTCAGATGAAAAATGCGTCTGTCAAAGAAAAGAGAGAGCCATGATATCGCAAACTACAGGGATAAAGGTGAAGCCCGAAATTTCTACCAAAGATTAAAAGCAAAGGTTTTGGAATAGGGATCCCCACCTGTTAGGACAGAGACGGAAATCTGGTAACGGACTCTCAAAGTGCGCTGCAAATATGGAGGGAACACTTTCGATCTATACTCGTTCCCGAAGGCAGCATAAGTGATGAAATCACACCAATCATAGACGACGGAGTAGATTGCCCATCACCGAGACAAAACGAGATTAGCACGGCGATCGCAATTCTTAAAAATAATAATGCTGTTTCAGCCTATAGACTACCGGCAGAGCTTTTCAAAGGCGGCGGCGATGAGCTGACAATATGCATTCACCAGCTCATAAACACGATTTGGCTCAATGTCCTGTGCTTTGCCCATCGCATAGAAGATCCTGTCAAACGTGTTATGTGACTTTGTGGCTTTAGACCTAGTAAACCCACAACCGACCACATATTCACACTACGACAAATCCTGGAAAAGACTCAAGAAATGCAGATCGACACCTACCATTTGTTCATCGACTACAAAGCTGTATACGACAGAAATTGTTAGATGCTATGGCTGAGTTTGGTATTCCCGCGAAGCTAATACGACTTTGCGGGGTGACACTGACTGACTCGAAGTCTTCAGTGCAAATTACCTGTAAAGACAGAGGCGGAAATCTGGTCACGTACACGCTCAGTGTGCTGGAAGGAACAGTTTCGTACTCTGCTAGCTCCCGAAAGCAGCATAAGTGACGTAATCACGTCAATCATCGAAGACGGAATAGATTGTCCACCACCCATGCAAGTATGTGTACCAGCTATAGCGGGACCATCCTTTATCCCCTGTCCAATGTGTTATGTGGATAACTAAAGTCCATCCTAGCGAACTAAATTCGCGACCTACCTGCTATTCACACTACGATAAATAATGAAGAAGACCCAAGAAATGCAGATCGATACCTACCATTTGTCGACTACAAATCTGCATTCGACTGTCCAACACGATAAAAATTATTACATGCTATGTCGGGTATACCCATGAAGATGATATGACACGAAGTCTTCAGTGAAAATTGACAAAAATCTGAAAGAGCCATTGTTCTACCATGCAAGGCTTTAGAGAAGCGATAGCCTGTCATGTGATCTCTTTAAGATCATATGATGCTCGCGTATGCCGATCGTACGTGGTGTTACTGCGGCCTTTTCATGCATTAAGCAGGAATGAGTTTGGTGATAAATAAGAACAAAGCCAAGTTATTTGTTCAACAAACAAAGAGTCTAGTCGTTCAAGAGACGAGTATTGATCGCTGCTATTAATCGTTATGTTAGTCTAGATGTCTTGTTGTTTTGCTCTACAACGCAGCATCCTGGGTAATGACCATTTTTCAGCACGAAAAAAACGGGTTTCAGTACTTAAAACAGCATGAAAAACCCTTGATTAAGCACGATAGATTTTATATTCAGCATTTATAATTTTTCGTATTTATTAAAAAACAAACAAAAAACAATTTCACATCTATTAAAGAAGTAATAAAGAACAATAAGTAAATTAACCAAATTATTCAATCGTGTATTCATACAAAGAAAGTAATTTTTAAACCAAAAAAAAAAATTTTTTAAAGTGAGATTATACCTTGGGCAATGTCACGATTACAACTAAGCACTAAGTGCATTTTTAAATCTTCCAAGGTGAAACATTTACGCTGGTTTGTAAAAAAATTTCCATATATAGAAAAAACGCGTTCCACGTCACACGATAAAACGGGAGCGTATTTAAAAAATGTTGATTCAGGAGGCGAATATTTTCCCATAAACGCACTTGTTGTTTTGGAATTTTTAAAAATAATATTGTTGATTTCCACAAAGCCAGGACTTCGCACAAGAACGGCAGTCATTTTTTTAAAATAATTTTTATCAAATGTAATTTTTATATAATGTCATATTTTTATGAACCGCAAGGGCTTGTGATATGTAAAAATTTTCAATTGATAGAAACATATCTTATCAAAATGTATCAAAAATTTAAATAAGGGCAAAAACAGCATGAAAAAGCACAAACCTTTTAAATAAGCAAGATCGCTTGAAATCGTTAAATTAAGCAGCATCAGCAATATTCAGCATGTGCTGAAAATTGGTCGCTCTAGTAATGACACAAGCTGATCAATTTATTCTGGCAGTCGTCAAGAAAAAAATACATTCCAAAATATTTGGACCCATAATCGCAAACTGCGAGTACCGTCGTCGAATGAGCCATGATCTGTATGGGCTGTATAACGACATCGACATAGACTGAGCTTTAAAAAAACACAACCCTTAGTCAATCAGTTTTTTTAACATCATCATTCTACAATAGATATCGTATGTAAGAACTCAAATAATACCTAAATGTTCTTTCTTATATTCGATTTTCCGGGACCGGCCGTTGCATAGTGGTTAGAACACGCGACTACCATGCGCAAGATCCGTGGTTCGATTCTCGGCTCCAGGCATTTACATTTTTCTTTCATTGCTGGCCCCCTCGATTTTGTCGACAGCAACTTTGCAGTATAAGTGTCGAGATAATCGGCATGTCAAGTGACGTTTGCATTCGTCGTTAAACATGGAGGTGCCGTTTGTTGTGAAACAAAAATAGAAAGCGCCGTAATTCACAACAACGCGAGAAGCATCCCATACCTTATTTATGGGGTGTTAAGGGAAATTAATTTCTTTTTATATTCGATTTTCTTATAAGCATATATATGAATAAAAAAAATTTAGCTTTTTATGGAATATTTTACATAAAACTTATATTTTATGAAGTTAAGTGAAAAGTAATATTTCTTAGTTTTAAAATTTGTCTTACATTTTTTAATTGTTTTTATTAATAAAAAATTTTTTTCTGTTTGTGTCCATCATTTTTGAAGCTTAAAAAATATACTATGACAGGAGGAGTTCAGCATATTTTCATATGGGAACTATTTATTAAGTCGTGATGATCTTTGTGTTTCACAAATATTTCTTTCATCAATTTTTTTTTTATTTTAAAAGTTTTTTTATAAATAAAACATTGTTACTACATAGACAGAGCAAAAAGACATGATGTATTTGAAAAGAATTCTTATATGCAATGTTACTTATATTGTACTGATGAAAGGATTATTTGGCCAATCAATAAGCGATAAGAAATATTTTTGCCGGGTTTAATTCATCATTTCATTTCCAGTTGCGCCATTTGTCGTTAACACTACACAATATACATACTTATAATCCCACATAAATACAATTAATTCCTTAGTACGAAATTCCATCTACAAGTACTTTATCAACTTGTTCCACTCTACGTTTGAAAAAAATTACACAGTCATTCTACCGTTAATTCTTGCTACCTACCACCATAATGCAAATGTACAGTAGATAACTGTGCATGAATTACAGAACTAATCAAAAAACACTTTAGATAACTTCTAAGAAGCGAAAATTCCCCAAAAAGAAATAAACCACAAATTCATGGGTGTGTAGACAATTACCGCTGAACAAATTGTCAATACGATGATCTATGCAAAGAAACCGGTAATCATATCATTGTTTCGCGCAATGTATCTGTGCCACTGACCGACAACAACTAACCACGGAGTATTATCCAACATTTCGAATCAGCGGCATTACAATATTCGTCTTACCCGCACAACAACAATGACCAACAAAAAGACAAAATAACTCACAAATGAAATGGTGTACTTGCGAGTTCAATATTCGATAATGTCAGAATACAAAACAGTAAATGAAATTTTATTAATACGATTCTGAATGGTTTGCGGCGCAGTCATACCAGCGAAGGTAGAGATATAAGTGAATAATTGCCCAAAACTTGTACTGGGCATGCGCGCATTTGTTCAAGTATTTATCTACGTACAGGTTTTTGTAAACCTGTCAACAATTGACAGACGATCAGTCATTCAAAGTAGAAATTCGGCTTAGCTTTTTATACGTTTGTGTTACAACAACAACAGGTTTGGTTTCGGTAGTTTTTTTTGACGGCGTTTATAACTCACACCAATTGCCCGATGCTGGCAGGCAATACTAGATGTCTGGTGTGTGACGTCACAATACAGACCGTCATTGTACCTTATGTGGTGTGGGTTTGAATTTAAATTTGAATGCTGGACTTCATATAACGGTATAAACTTGTTTCTCTTGTGTGTCTGTCGGCAATGTTTGTGATTGAATTCAAATGGGTGTTAGAAGAATTGAAATTAGATCTTGAGACATTAATGTGATCGCATGACCTGATTATGGACAACAAAATACATACATTTATTCAAATTATGTAGGTTTGTTATGCTACCTGTGTTCGCTGGAAATTTACGTGTAATAAAATGTCCGATTGGAAGCCAAAATGTTAGATATTGTTATGTATTATTATGTTATATCGAGGGTAGTATGAGAATTTTGTAGGAAATCTTACTCATTTCTTGTTAAGTATCCAGCAGGATATATTGAAATACAATTCATATTACATATTCAAACATTTCTCTACAAAACTGTATCACTGAATTTTTTTAATTGAGTGGTCGAAGTTTGTTTCTCCCTGCTCTGCGCCGTCCTTCAGGTTTGCCTTCTCACTGCAGCATTTACATCCATCCTGGCAACATGTCCCATGTCTTAGTCGTCGGATTCTGACTTTTTTTACTACGTCGATGTCGTGGTAAAACTCATACAGCTCGTTATTCATCCGATGGCGAAACTCGCCGTCGAGGTGTCAATCTGTTTTTCATGAGTTTTTTTTTCAAGATTTGTCGTAAGGAGAATATTTGATCCATCGTAGATTTACCAGGTCTAAAGCTGCACTGATAAAGTCCAATTAGTTTTTCTAGAATTGGCTTTAGACGGTCACACGATAGTTCTTACACCCACTATGATCTCCTATCTTGTATATGGGACATAACAGACTGAGACTCCAATCCCCAGGCAATCCAATCTAGCCAGACGTTCTCCATGAGCTGATGCATACTCCTAATCAGCTCCTCCACACCTGCCTTAAACAATTCAGCCGGGAGACCATCGGCTTCAATCGCTTTGTTATTTTTAAGGTGGGATATTTTCACACGTATCTCGCTCTAGCTCGGAGGTGGACAATTATTACCATCGTCATGGATTGCTGAAATGTTCGCTCCATATCTTTAGAACGTTATCCGGGTCCGTCACTAGCTGGCGATCGTTGTCCGTGCATAAGGGCAATTCTGTTCCACGCATTATTGCCTTAACTCGCTGGTAGAATTTTCTCACTTCCCCTCTGCTTCGGAGCAACTCAGTGCACTCTTTCTGTCTCTTCTTCAGTTCCTTCTTTTTCCGTCGAAAAAGTCGAGTTGCCTCTTGTCTCTTCTGCCTGTGTCGTTCGCGAACAGCTCGCGTTGCCATTGGCTGGAGTTTCGCCCTGTATGCAGCATCCGTCTCTCTCGTGACATTGCAACATTCATCATCGTACCAGGCATCTTCTTGAGACGACTTTGAGTACCCAAGTACGCTGCTCGCAGTCCGTTCTATGGAGTCGGCTATATATTGCCACTGCGGGGAAATATAATCAGGAGTTAGAGCATTCCTTAGCAGTTGAGTTATGTGGTTGGAGTAGGCGTCCGCTACCTCTGTAGTATGCAGTTTACCGATCTCCAGCTTTCGTTGTGCTTAGTTACGTACGTTGTGCGTAGCTTAAGTGAGGTAGGGAAGTGAACGGAGTCAATGTTCGCACCCCTGATCACTCGTACGTCCAGAACACTCGATACGTACCTTCCATCGACTACCACGTGATCTATTTGGAAATAACCATGTTGCCTTATGAATATTTGTATGGTCAAAATTAGTGCTGCTATCTACCACATTTCGACTTTTCGGTATGCAGACTGAATTTTCCGATGCTAGGCACAAATGCGGTCTCCCTGCCTATTTCTAGAATTAAAATCGCCTTGTACAATTTTAATGTCATGGCTTGGGCTGAGGTCATATATATTTTCTAGGCCCTCGTAGAACTCTCATGTCTCCCTCTCTCTCTCTTGCTCTCGTCGGTTCTCTCTTCTGTCGGAGCAATGGCACATATAAGTGTTATCACACACCGGGTTAAACCTTGATACTAGGTGTTGCAATCTCTTGCCAATCACAAATCCACTTACAAACCCGTGCTTGTCCGCATAGTCACTATAGTAGGTGTCGCAGGCTTTCATTCGCGAGCACCCGTATGCCTTCCACCGGATTTCCTCTAAAGCGGTAATGCCAGCCTTGTATTCTTCGAGGACTTCGGCCAGTTGGATGGGTGCACCTGGTCTATACAGTGTTCTAACATTCCATGTGCATATACTCAAATCATGGTCCTTAATTCGTTTGCGGTGGTCGTCAACATTTTGGGGGGTCCGTTTTATTCTTTTCTTACTTCTTTTCATTGCAATAGTTCAAATGTTGGTGGCGGGTTGCAAGCCCTGCGCACCACGTAGCAGTTTTCTCCTTCTGCCAGGATTTAATTACAGCCTGCCATTCTGTCTCAGACGCTGACCAGGGTACCGCTCACTCTAACCAGACGTGCCTGGTTTTTAGGTTTTGCCTGTCACAGTTAGCCGTGCTCTGACGGGTGTCCAAACCATATTTCCAGGCATTACCACGTGGAGGTACTCCGTCCCCAGTAGTACCACGAATACGGAGCTCTGTAAGTAGGCTTGAAGTGTAATTGGCAAGGTTTACCTAGCATCACACTTCCGATGCCCTGCACTCATCATCGCATATTTTGACATTACATTTTGAAATGTCTATTATTTCAGATTGGCATGTACCCTTAGCCGACGGTCATCCAGTATAATAATTTGGATTTTCTTAACCATTTCGGGTGTGGACTGCTCAAGTGGTCGAACACTACGGTGTTTGTCTTGGCTGCACATACTGCCTCGTCAAACCTCTGCCAGGCAATATTTTATAGTCGCCAATGATTGAGTAAACTCCCTACATTAGAATTTAGTTTAAATTCAATCCCGGCGCCATTTTTGAATATCACTTGTATTAAATTGACTAGAAACCAACAACTTGATCCAGGGAACCCGTGGGGCCTTGAAAAATACACTGTTGGATTCGTCTAAAAATATATGTAATTTGAATACCCGCACATATAGAGTCATCATAGAACACAGGGGCCACTTTTTTACCCTTCCAGGGCCCCATAGTCCCCCATTCGGGGGCAACCTCGGGACCAAGACTAAGAAAAGAATGGTATATATCTTTTTTTTTGATGTTGATGTCCGTCGATCGGTCAAAAACTAGTCTCATGTCTTAAACAAGTTGCCCCTTTTTGGGGGTGTCCGTCTATCTGTCCCCGCGATTACAGCTATAGTTTTAGAGTATGGAAGCGTCTATTCTCTTAGCGGAGGTTATGTTCCAAAATGATAAAGATCGGTCAAAAACTAACCCCACCTCCCATCAAATTGCCTCTATTTGAATGACTGTCCCTGTGGTTACCATCGTAGTTTAAGAGCCATCGAACTGATATTTTCCATGCATGCTTTAGTTTCTCTAAGCGGAGCTTGAATTCTATGATGAGAAAAAGCGGTCGAAAACATCTCCCACCTCTCATACAAACTGCCCCTTTGTGGGGGTATGTCCTCGCAATTACGTAGTTAAGGAGCTATCAAGCTGAAATTGGGAATACAACCTTTTATCCTGTAAACTAAGGTTATATTCTAAAATGAGAGGGATCGGTCAAAAACTACTTTCCCTACAAAATTGCTCCTATTGGGGTATTCGTCTACCTTTGCCCGCAACTACAGCAGTAGTTTAAGAGCTATCGAGCTTACATTTGGCATGCAAGCTTTTAATGTTCAAGCGGATGTTAAGTTCAAAGGTGAGCTAGATCGGACAAAGTCCCATACCATCTCCCATACAAACTTCCTCTTTTTGGCGTGCCCGTATGACTGTCCGGTTAGTTAAGGCATCTTATTTTCTCTAAGCGAAGGTTAAGTTCTGAGATGAGCAATAGCGGTCAGTAACTACTCTCACGTTCCACACAAACTCCACCTTTTGGTTGGTTAAAAATGCAAATATTGGTATTACAGGGCCGGCCGTAGCACGATGGTAAGAACACGCGACTACCATGCTGGAGATCAGTTTTTTCATTCCCTGTCGATGTTGTCGACAGCCACATCGCAGTGTAGTGTCGAATCAATCGGCTTGTTTAGTAAAAGCTTTTCAAACAGTGACGTTCGCATTCGTCGATAAACAAGCAGGTGCCGTTTGTTGTTAATCTATCGTATGCCTCATTCATAGGATGTAAGGGGAAATATATTTGGTTTTCTTAACAACATCAAATATTGGTGTTAATTATTTTCATAATTTCACAACTTTAATAATTCTAACTAGACCTTTTCCCCTGCCAACTATAGAAAACTGCAATTAATCCTATTGAGTCATCAGATTTTATGCATTCTAACCAATTAGTCACATGACAGATCATGTTAACTTCATAACTTTCCGCCATGTACCATTTTGTGATATTTTAAACAATCTGGTTAATTGCGCACATAAATGTTCAACATTTGATTCCGCTGCACATTCTGGCAACGATTGTTGAGTTTTGATGTTGATTTTTCCCGCGATAATTAAAAATTAAAACAAAGCTATCAAAATACGAAAAAAAAACGACGATGATGATGACAATATGTAAATACGTTTTATTGACATCGAGATTCCTTTAATGAAATATTCATAAACATGCGAGTTATCACTGCTTCTGCACTGGGCGTTCGTTTTAACATGTTGAGTTCAAAAAAGAAAACAAATTTATTATACCCAACAACATAAATTATTCACATAATTTATGCACACAATCTGTGATTTGCATATTAATTTATTTTGTTTTTTTGTTGCAAACACTTGAGCCGTCTGTTGATATATCCATTGGACAGCCTGTCGGGTCAGACATGCTTTATAATTATGTTTGATATTGATACATTATTTACTTCAATATTAATTTACTTTTACTTTTTTCAAAAAGACGCGTCGGTATGTGCGGGGAGTAGAAAAAGGGTGTTGGAGGGGAGGGGAAAGGAATGAGTGAGGCAATTCAATTAAATACTCAATTAGTGCAATCAAATTGTGATGGAAGAATGTGAGGGGGCTAAAAGGGTGTATGAAGGGCAGTGGGGCAATGTACATCGAAGTGTAGAAAGCAATTGAGTTATATATTATGAATATCACCCATTCAGACATAAAGTGGAGAGAAATTGCACATTTGAAATTAATAATAGGCAGGTCTTACACGTAGACAAACTCTTGGGACTCAATTCTGAGAACTGCATGATAAAGTAGCCCCAAAAATAAGAAGTTCTGCATCATTCGTTTTGTCATGTTACATGCCATAATACTTAAATATCGATTTGAAGTTAGTCACGTGTTAGGCTCTTTTGTTATATTGTTATATGGTGGCGTATGATTATCATAAGTAATATTCTATGTAAATCATACGCCATGGAGTACAACAGTTTTATTGTAACTGCTACAAAATAAACCCAGTTCAAAATCATTTGATGAATAGAAAAGTTAAAATGTTGTTTAGGTAGGGAAACGTTATATAAACAGATTAAAGGAATTGTAATGCTTAATTTTTTTTTAAATTTGTTTCAGGTAAATCGGACTAGTTGTTCTCGAGTTATGTCAAACAAAAGAGCCTAAAACGTGACAAATTCCCCTATACGATACTTACTAACTTCAAATCTATATTAATATATAATGGCATGTTACTTGAAAAAATTAATGATGCAGAACTTCTTCTTTTTGGGGCTACTTGCAAGTGCAGTTCTTAGAATTGAGTCCCACATCTATGAGCTGAAAAATGTTGTACTGTGTAATATATCAAAATCATTGGTTAAAACAATATTCATTGCGTATTTCCAACCTCGTGTCCTTCCGCTTGCTGTTATATGTGTATATCTGCGTATACTAAAGTATACTTGCGTCATCCGGTTCCTAGTTAAATTCTTTCAAAATTTTATGAAGCAAAGGACAATTGCACCCTTCCCCCCTCAAACACAACAAAGTAGGATAAGGCTTATGCAGTAGATTGCATCAACCTCTATAAAACAATTACGAGGACATGGTAATTATGATTAAAATCAACAGCCTTTTAACATGAAACGTGTATGTAATTTGTAATTTGTAATTTACTCGACAAGCGGGTGGTTGGTGGGCTGGGCTGAGCCGGCCTGTGCGATGAGTTCATTTCGTCAGCATTGTTGTTGTGGCAGTAACATAATTTTTAATAACTGCTCATATATCAAATTTATTTGTCCCACGCAGGAAGGACAAAAAACAGTAATTAAATAAGCATTTTTTTGTACCTCGGATAAGCTAAAGGACTCCGGCTGACACAGTGCAATAAAATTAAGAGAAAGTTCATTAAACGTATGCTCCACAAGAGGGACTATGAACTAAGACATCTTAGGAAAAATTAAGCTACTAATTCAGTATTTGGCAATTCCCTTAGGTATTTGCACACACACGGGCGTATTGATGCCCCCTCTCACAAGTGTGACAACTTTATTTTACTTGCATACTCTGCTCAGACACAAGGTTTTAGATTTCAATTTAAGATTTAATAATTTAGACATAATTGCTAATGGACACACAGTGACCGTCATTAGTGTCAGTATTATGAGTGAATTATGATGTTCGAGAGTGTCTTATCCTTTTCAATGTGTTGACTGCAAAAGTCACAGATGCCAATCAATTTTGTCCGTATGTTGATTGTCATATAGGTATTTGTATATCCCCCTTTGGCCATCGGAATGCTCAACACACACACTCACTCACGAACCACTCATAATTCCATTGAAATCATAAAGAGCATCGAGAACACAGTGGAGGATTTCAGTTGTTAACAGTGGTAGCATTCATTGGTGTTTCACACAATACTGCTTCGCGGAAATGTTGGAAAATATCTAATGTCATCAGATATTTCTCGTTTACATTTAATAGATATATTTTGCAATTTATCACAGTTTGTTGATTACACGATTCGTTGAGTGAGAAAAATGTCAACGTATTTTACTTAATAGTTGATGATTGTTTTATCTACTGCATGTAACAAAGAATTATAACGATGACTGGCTGTAAGATTTATTATTTGTAAGAGAAACTAGTAAGATAATTATCCCAGATACCACTCACCAATTGAACAATTGATGAAAAATCTAGTTAATTGCACTACAACTAAATTTTATATAACATTGAGCAAAAAAGGGGAATTTGTTTGAGAGTTGGACGTAAGTTTTAGCCTTCCACGTCCATTTTTTTTTCAATATTTTTTCATATAACGAAGTAGTGGGAGTAGTTTTTGTACGACTTTGCTCATCTTAGAACTTAATCTTCGCTTGAGGGATAGAAGCTTGTTTAACAAATTTCAGATCGATTGCACTTAAACAACGGCTGTGGTAGTCGGGACAGACAAACGGGAAACCCCGAAATGGGGGTGTTTCTATGGGAGGTTGCAGCGGTTTTGGTCTGATCTTTATCATCTTAGAGTATGGAAGCTTGTGTACCAAATTTCAGCTCGATAGCTCTTAAGCTACGGCTGTAATCGCTGGTAGAGACAGAAAGACACCCCAAAATGGGGGAGTTTTGCATGCGAGGTAGATGTAGGTTTAGTTTAATCTTGCTCACCTTAGACAGTAATCTCTACTTTATAGATTGAAGCGTGCATACCAAATGTCAGACTAATGACGGTTTTGATCTGATCTTGCTAATCTTAAAACTTAACCTCCTCTTAGAAAATGAAAGCTTTTGTACCAAATTTCAGCTCGATAACTCCATAAGCTACGGCTGTAATTGGGGGTAAAGACAGACAGACACACCCAAAGTTTATATGGGAGGGGAATTTGAACTCGATGGGACCGACATCGGCATAGTGGTTAGAAAACGCGACTACCATGCCGGCCCCCTCGATGTTGTCGACAGCAACTTCGCAGTATCAAGTGTCGAGTTTATCGGCATGTCTAGTAAAAAACTTCTCAATCAGTGACGTTCGCATTCGTCGATAAACAAGTAGGTGCCGTTAGTTGTGAATCTATAAATGGAAAGCGTGTTAATTCACAACAACGCGAGAAGCTATCCCATACCTCATTCATGGGGTGTAAAGGGAATTAAGTTTTTTAAGTAGGTCTTAATATACGGCTGTAATCGCGGGTAAAGACACGAGTCGTTTGTGTTTTACATCTAGTATCGTCGTGTAGACCTGACCAGATGCCGCTGTTAAGACCCGGACCTAATTCTCAATAAGCCACGAAATACTCAAATTGTGCATTGCTCTTGTGTGAGAGTACCAAATTGACTGACAAGTACAAGCTCGAGGCTTGCAATCTGTCCGATTTGGCCCATCACTTTTATTATTTTCTACTTGGTCTTATTATGTTCTATTATTGGTCATATGGGCAGTAACCATTCCATCCTCAACACTCATGCAAACTGCAATTATGCCCCACGCCGTCATCTGCTAGGAACCGACGTTCCCAATCCGGCCAGCCCCACTTCCACCACCTGAATAACGAAGTATTCTGTCGATCAACACTTCGTCACATTCTGTTATGGGCAAAGCTCCCCATCCGGCTGACCGCAACAAGCCACCTTCTGCTAGGTACCATTGGTACCTCATCCGGCTGTCATCATCAATTTATAACTCAAGGTTATCACGCTTTGGACATCACACAAGCATAAAATGAATGGTTACTGCCCGACTTGATAGGAAGGGCTCAAAGAGTCTGACTGATACACAGAATATATTCTTTCGCTTCGTAATGAAACTAGTCCGTAAAAACGTAACAGTGTTCCTGCAATCGCTGTTACACCCTTGTTAAATGTTTGGTGCTATTCCTCACCAAGACGCTGAGAGCGCAAGGCCACACTCAACTAAGAATCTGTAAGATGAAATACCCAGCTCCATTTCTCTCGAGAATCAAACTCTTAGTTTACCAGCGAGTCTTTTAGTCCAACCACAGCCACTACGTGGCACAGCAAAGCTGTTACTTACCCAAATGATCAGGCAGGCGATTTACCAAGGCCAAACCGCCCTGGGCCTACCTGACCATCCGTAGAACCATCTTTAGGCTCCTTGGTCGGAGCTCGTAAAGATGTACTTCTTCACTTCCACTTTTTGCCTTGCAGGACCCTCGGGTGGTTCCCTCGGGTCCGTGGGGTAGATAATCCACAAAGGCTTCCCGGAGGAGATCACTCAGCGGGGCACGGGTAGGGACAGACGAACACCTCCAAAAAGGGGAATTTGTATGGGAGGTGTAAGTAGTTTTTGTCCAATCTCGCTCATTTCAGAACTCAAATTCCGCTTAGAAGACGGAAGCTTGCGTATATAGTTTCAGCTCGATGTCTCTCTTAAACTAAACGGGCAGTTTTTATGGGAGGTGGGAGTAGTTATACCCTCAACCTACGGTCGGAAGGTATTTATCATTTGATATGACCCAAAAGTGTAACACATAGAAGGAGTCACTTTAGACCCTAGATTTCTTTAAACCAAATTCAATTCATAACTTTTTAAGTCGTTTAATCCATGTCCTTCTGTCTGTCCGGCTGGTACGCACAATAAATTTCGAAAGACATAACCAATTGTTTTGAAACTTAGCATTAGTTAATATTTTCCCAAAACTACTTACGGGATTGCATACGGCCTACGTGGCCACGTCCCTTCTAATATCTCCCATTTTAATGTATCATTCGGCCCACTTTAAAAATTGAGTAATAATATGAATACACCCACAGCGATCTACTTCAAATTCGGCATTTGGAAGCTACAACTGGATAAAGTTTTGGAGAAAAAAGTCTAATCACGCCCCAAATTCTAAAACTGGCAGTCTAGCTACGCTCCATCTGGTACCTCCTATACCCATCGGGTACCGAACACTTCAGAAATTTAATATTATTAATAGAACCAACTCGATCGTGACCAAATTATGTATTTAGTAAAGCTTAAGCATGATAAAGTTTTGGAGAACAAATTGGAAGTCTAGCCCCTTCTGGGAGCTCCCATACAAATGTACCATTCCGCCCACTTTAGAGGTGAAGTAAGGAACATCGAAACACCTAACGCAATCGTACGCAAATTAATTTTTTAGTAAAGCTGTAGCACGATAAAGTTTTGCAGGAAAAAACTGGAACACTAGCCACGCCCCATTTGGTACCTTCCATACCCACCTGGTACCGCCCACTTTAGAAATCGAGTAATAATATAAATACAGCCAATGCGATCATGTCCGAATTTTGTATTTAGTAAAGCTAAGCCAGAATAAAGTTATGGAGAAAAAACTGTAAGTCCAGCTACGCCCCTTCTGGTACCTCCCACACAAATGTGTCAATTCGCTATATGTACTTCGGTTTACCCGACGTAAGTCTGGTGATTTGCCAAAGAATACTGAAAAAAAGTGTAAAACTTTATTAGTACGACAGCTAGACTTACACTTATCCCTATCAGGAGTTCTATACATCTAAAAAAAACACCACATACATAGATTATTTCCAAATTTTCGGTACTTTGATACAGTTTAAAAGTCATATATTGAAATGCGCGGGCAGCGCATCGGCGAACTGCAACACACTGTGAAACTTTGAGGACGATCAAACAACTACTATGACAGTTATAACTGTTATAGTAAAAAATTTTACAAAGTGGTACTGATGACCTGTTTATAGTCCTTGGCTATACTCGGTTGTGATTGGATAAAGGGGCGTGGCACAGCCCACTTTACCAATAACATGTATAACAAATCTCATCTTCCTAGCTCTGGTAGTTCACGAGATATATCCATTTTAAATTTTAAGTTGTATGTGCAGTACCACGACCCTTTATCCAATCACAACCGAGTATAGCCAAGGACTATAAACAGGTCATCAGTACCACTTTGTAAAATTTTAGAATCAATTGGTATATTAGAGTAGCCGTCAGAGAGATTTTTGAAAAGGGGCTTGGTAACGCCCACTTTCGCTTTTTTTTAAATTGTATGGGTGGTGCCACGCCCCTCTATCCAATCACAACCTAGTACAGCTAGGGACTATTAACAGGTCATCAGCAGCACTTTGTAAAATTTTCGTATCAATCAGTCTATTAGAAAAGACATTAGAGCGATTTTTAAAAATTGGGCGTGGCACCGCCCACTTCCACCCTGTTTGTAATTCTAACAGTACGAAAAACATAAATACCAAATATCGTCTTCATAGTTCATAGATAATTCAATACAGACGTTTAATATTTTAAGTTGTAAGCCACGCCCACTGATCCGATCCCGCCCTTTTTTTGTTGGATCTCGAATTTTGGTGCCAAATGTATCCACACTAATGTTCAAGGCGATTGGTGAAACGGTCCTCCATATATTGCGTTTTCAAAAATTGGGTCCGATGTGCGGGGCCACGCCCACTTAATATATGAAAAATTCAAGTAGGGGCCACCGACAGCTACATTCTGTGAAAATTTCATAAAGATCGGTCTAGCCTTTCTCGAGTCTATACGGTAAATAAAAAATGTAAACAAACAAACAAACGCAAACACAGTTTTTATATATCTGTTAGATACAGGTCAGAAATTTCAGTCCGGTAAAGATAAGGTATTGTCTAAGGCTTTAGTTATTGTATTATTATTTGCCTGCTTGTGGAGCGTAAAAGGTAGTACGCTGAGCTGAAAAATGTTGCACTGTGTAGGTCATTTTGGTAGAAGATATCATCATCCCTAAGGGTGATGGCATAAACGTATTATTAATCGTACTAAATATACAACATCCACATCCCAAAAGATAATGGAATAAACAAAGCAGCTCTAGTCAAACTTTATTTCATCTCTAGACTTTCCTTAATCTTAGAAAAGATCAAATAACTAATGCTTAACTAAGAAAATTTCATTTCATACTTCTAAACGCACTATAAGGTGTCTAGGCCCGCTTATTTAAGTATGGATGACACTCTAATAGGCTTATTAGCATTAATCATTATTATGTCAATTAAATCAACTTGTCGTCAACACCTCTAACGAGTTTGTGTGTGTAAGTGTGCGTCTATATCTGTGTCATGACAAATGTCATCATAACATTATCAAACAATCATTTGAATTATGATGACAACTTCAATCACCCACAGTTGAAAACAACAACGACAACGACAAACTACAATAACCAAAATGAAGACAACATGTTGTGATGGTCTAATACAAATCGTTAACAGGCCAATAATATTAAGAATGAATGAATGAATGAACGACCAGTCATTTGTTGGTCATTTCGTTACACTAGAGTCAGTGGAATACACAAATCTGTGTATGCATAACAATGTGTACATATGTATGTATGGACATCATATGAACGTATTTATACGCATAGTTATCTACATATGTTTGAGCATTTGACATTATTTATTATTAAAAAGGTATTTGTGCATAAACAAAGAAGACAGAATGGCAAAAGACAGACAGACACTTAACTAGCAAGTGTATAACGAGGTAATCAGGGAAAGTTTTGGCAGCTATAAAGGACTTACTTAACGTGCCGTGTGTTGAATGAAATGAAGAACTTCTTTTAAATGGTAATTTTTTGAACTAAATTTTTTTAATTTAACACTTACTATAATACATAAAAGTTACAGTCGTCCCAAAAGTGCAAGCTAAACTCTATTTAGTCAATAGAGGAAGAGACATTTTATATTATGGTTGTTTACATCTACAACCTTTTTTATCTCTTTGGAGCTAATTTGTGTGCCATAGTCAAAATTTGTACCACTTTGCTATTCATAGAAACAGTATAAGCGAGTCCTATTTATAACATTCCTCGTACACACTTTATTATAACTAGATACAGTTCAAAATGGTTACAACTATAGAATATATGTATGTACTTTTATTGTTATTCTTCGTAGTTGTGTTGTTGCTAATATTTGCTTTTGTTTTCTTGAATCTATAGAACGCGCATCGCTGTATTGAAAAGAAATTGTCGATAAAGATGTGCTTCAGTCGATTTACTGAATGGAATACAGCGACGACGAAGACGATGACGATGACGACGACAGGAATGTTTAATGGTGAGAAAGAAGTGAGAGTTTGCAAATACAATGGATCCGTTCTGTTACTAAACTCTACGGATGGCGAGTTCTTCTACAACGTTCCTTGATTTACATTGTAACATTGATAGTATGATTTTGAAGGTGAGTTAACGAAAGAGTAATAATTTAGAATGATACTTTTTGTGTGTTTATAAAATCGATTGTTTTTTGAACTACAATGAAGTTTAAAGTAAACTTAGAACAGTCGGGTAAACTGACTGACGCTATTGCTAGATACACACAAGGCATCCGTTCGAAGCAAAGTGTTGCAGCAACCGACCAATAATATGACCAATAATTTCATATTTCAATGAACAACACAGCTACACACGAAGCAATGGTTGTGTTAACATGGCTGTGCTTCTGCAACAGTTACCTCATGTGTATCTAGCATAAGATACGCACATTTTTAGTAATTGCCCATGTCTAGCAGTAGACAACGCCCAACTGTATTTGAAATGTAGAGCGATTAAGTATACAGATGGTCTCGGAATCTAAATACAAAATTGCACAAGAAATTTTTATTTTCGATTAGTGGGCGAGGGGTTTGTGTCAAAATTGTTTTTTTTAGCCCTAGAGGGATCAAATTTGATCTACACATTGTACTCACCAATATTGATCGATATGAGTACGTGGATGAAAAGTGTTTATACCGCAGAGAGATACAAGTCGAGACAGGGCTAGTACTCTGCGCGACCGTTATGAATATTTAGACCAAATGTTTATTTTAGATAAAAAAGAAAGATAATACTCCGTACTATAGCTATCCATATGAACAAGAATATTTCATTTGCGATTAATAAGCGGAGCGGTCGTGACATAAATATACAGACGAATATTTTATTTTATTTCATCAAATTTTCATTATTATGTCGTTAAGTTTACATTAGATAATCTACAAAACGCGGATTGTAAATGGACAGAATAGCATCACACTTTACTGTACCTTCCATACAAATTTATGTATTTTTGGACCGCGCACATGAACGGAGTGAAGGGTATATTAATTTTGTTCTTCCATTTGTAACGCTCATAAGAAGGCGTGGTAGGTCTAACAAAATATGTATGTATGTATTAGAGCGGCAGCGAAATGTATGGTAGAAATTTTTCCATACAATGTCCGGCCGGAATATTTTGCCACTAGATGTAAAATATACATGACGGTAATTTGAGTAGGATCGGACTTCTATTTTCAGTGCCCCAATAAGGTCAAAGGTCAAGTTCTTAGTAAATACTTAGTAAAACCTATGTTTTTTACTAATGTTAGATTACGAAATTGTATTTTTTCTTGCAAATATGTCATAGTCAAATATTAACGTGTGTGGGCGGCGCCCCGACAACTTGGTTCCAAATAGCCAGGTAGAGATATAACTATACTGTAAAATTTTCTGGACGATCAAACTATTATTATGACTGTTATAACGGTTTATTTTAAATTGTGTGTGGCACAGCCCACTTCCACCCTGGCTGTAATTCATACTGTACCAACAAGACATACAAAATATCAGCTTTATACATCTTATAGTTCATGTGATATAGCCTTTTAAAATTTCAAGTTTTATACCACGCCCACTGATCCTATCCCGCCCATTTTTTGTTTGATCACGAACATTGCTGGCAAATGCATCCACACAAATTTTTAAGGCTATTGGAGGAACAGTCCTCTATATATTGCGGTTTGACAAACAATGTCACGATGCCACGCCCACTTGGTATATCAAATTTAAAGTACACTTTTTTCCCACCGACATCTCGGCTACATTCTGTGAACATTTCAAAGTGATCGGTGAAGCCGTGTTAGATTCTATATGGTACTAAAACCAGTACAGAACTTTCAGTCAGGTGAACTGACTAATAAATACCCTAACCCATTGGGTGTATTGATATTAAGATTTGATATTTAAAGTGGGGGAATGGTACATTTGTATGGGAAGTACCAGAAGGGGCGTGGCTAGACTTCCAATTTCTATCTCCTTAACTTTATCCTATTACAGATTTACTAAATACTGATTTTATGCACGATCGCGTTGGATTTTTATTACTCGACTTCTAAAGTGGGCGTAATGGTAGATTTGAATACGATGTACCAGAAGTGGCATGGCTGGACTTCCAGTGTTTTCTTCAAAGACTTTATCCTGTTAAAGGTTTACTAAATATGTACGGAATTTGGACACGATCTCGTTGGGAGTGTTGATATTATTACTTCATCTCTAAAGTAGGCGGGATGGTAAATGTATATGGGAGAAACTAGAATGGGCGTGGCAAGACTTGATTTTTTTTCAACAACGTTATCCAGTTATAGCTTTACTAAATACTCCCAACCATTGCGTTGGGAGTATTGATATAATTTTTCGATTTCTAAAGTGGGCGGAATGATGCATTTGTATGGCAGGTACCAGAAGAGGCATGGCCATGTAGCCCATTTGAAATACTGTAAGTAGTTTTAGCGAAATGTTAACCCGTGCAAAATGTAAAACATTTGGTTGCGTCTTTCGAAAGTTATCGTGCATACCAGCTGGACAGCCGGCTTAATGGTGTCCGAATTTGCTCAAATTTTATAACAACTGACAACAATATCCCTAATATGTATATAGATTATAGATTATAATTATAGATTATAATTATCAGCATCGATATGGAGCGGAGGTTAAGTTCTAAGATGAGTAATTTCGGTCAAAAACTACTTCCACCTCCCATACAAACTCCTCCTTTAAGTGCTTTTTAGCTGAAATTTGTACGCCAGGTTCTATCCTCTAAGCGAAGGTGAGCAAAGCCGGTCAAAAACTACTCCCACCTCCCATACAAATTGACCCTTTTTGGGGACTGTCCCCACTTTTACAGACGTAGTTCAGGACCCTTTTTGGGGGTGTCTGTCCACACTATCACTGCGGTAGTTTAAGATCATAAATCTGAAATGTGGTATGGCAACTGCAATTCCTCAAACGGGTTTATTATATAGCACTTACAATAAAACTGTGGTACTCCGTAGCGTATGATTTACGTGGAATATTACTTTTGATAATCCTACGCCTCCCTATACGATAATTACTAACTTCATATCGATATTAAATTATTATGGCATGTAACTTGAAAAAACGAATGATGCAAAACTTCTTCTTTGTGGGGCTACTTTCACGTGCAGTTCTCAAAATTGAGTCCCAAAATCATATGTTGTTCTGTTTTAGTTTAACATGTAATAGTAGACAATTCTGAGAAAACCGAAACATATGACAAATCCCTTCTGGTGCCTCCCATACAAATCTACCAATTCACCCTTACAGTTTTAAGTACTTATCTTTTTTATAAATACACTGAATTTAGTCATATTTTGACTAAGTAAGCGTTTATTGAACGTTGACTTACGAATAAAAATCGGACAAGTTGTGCTGCCCCTACTGGTACCTCTAATACAATTTAGTAAATTTCGATAATATTTATATTTTTTCAATAATTTCTAAGAGAAACCCCTTAAAACGTTAAATATTAATATTTTGTATTCAAATGTGAAACCTTGGAAACCGGTATGTTAACTGCACCCATTTAAAATTATGGTTTTATTTAAAATCATCCCAAAAATCCTATAACCAATCGTTTACGCTCGTTAGCTGTGTGGCAAGTGGCACCGACCCTTTGAAACCACATATTGTCCATATCCATATCTTCCAATTGAGCCCATAACCCGCATTAAACAGTCACTCTTTGTAAGTGCATTGGTTTTTCGACAAGCCCTCTTGGATTATCATTCACCCAAATGTGGCAATTCTGCTTATTTCCGAATCCACTGAGGTGAACTTGTGCCTCATCACTGAAGATGATGTTCTTCGAAAATTGATCATCCACTGTTGCCATTTCTTGCCACCATTCTGACCATTGGCGACGTCTTGAATGGTCAAGAGGCTTAAGTTCTTGAGTCAATTGCACCTTGTAAGCGTGTAAATGCAAGTCTTTATGCATGAAGTCCATCAACGACGAGCGTGAGAGGTGCAACTGTTGGGCACGACGATGGCTTGAGGTGGACGGCTCTTCAGTCACACTATCGCGAACAGAAGCAACATTTTCTGCAGTACGAGCTGTACGCACATGCAATGGTGTTTTCACATCTCCTACAAACTCGGTTTTCTCGAATTTTTGTACGATTGTTCAGATTGTACGCGCATTTGAACGATTAAATTGACCAAAAATATCACGAAGTGCACGATATGCATTTGAATGCCCATGTTCATAATAAGGCTGAATAACTTTAACGCGTTGCTCGATTGTGTATTTTTCCATGGTTCAAATTGAGTTAGTCTGAAATTAAGAAATGTCAAATTAAATGCAGAAAAGAAGTTGACGTTTAGGTGTGGTTCATATTCAACATTGGCCCTTACAATTTAACAGCCCTTTAATACATAAGTAATTTCAATTCAAAATTGGTTAATCTCAATAACTCAAGACTTAAACAATAACACAGTAGTTGGGGATATGTATGTCAGTCAGTGTATTTTACTGAAATATCTCTACTGAAAAGAACGATATTGAATAACAAAATAACGCTAACACACATGCCTACTGATCGATGATAACATTTTCTTAGCTCTCAACGTCTGATATATTACGTCTTCCCTGAGCAATTCCACCATACATCTGTTTATGAGGTAGATAACAGAATTTACTGATGCTCGACACAACTGCTCTCTTAGTGGCGTTAGAAGTTCCAGGAAACTATATTTTACTATAATATTAGACCACTGCCTAATAAGCCACTCTTCATAAATAAACAAATTATGCAAACACATATAATAGACACCATTAGCGCTATACTTGCTTCTGTGTCATGTCTTACTTCTTCTTCGCGTGTTGTTCCCTTCAGCACGAGTTTGTATTAGATATAGTATTATTTTCTATGTAGCATGCTTTCCTCCAGTCAATATGTGACATTCTTTATCGTAACAGGACTTGGCTTAGCTTAGTTTTTAAACCCTAATACGGACGTTACGGTAGTGATAATAGAAAAACTACGATGTCCTTACTCTGAAGCTAAACACAACGTGAACGGCTTCGACGTTACGGACGTTACGGTAGTGATCATAGAAAAACTACGATGTCCTTACCAGATATAGCTACTCTGAAGCTAAACACTCCATCGGAAGACAAACAAATTTTTTACTCTCGGGAGCAATACAAGTCTCAATACACAAACTGTGTTTTCTTTCACCTACAAATTTTTATAATCACCGATTTTATCGTTAATACCTCAAATATATCAACCACAATAATTACCCTTTATATATACTGCATAAAACTTGTTTCACAACATCAACACCATTAGTTTGTCATACGCCCCATACAACAATACAAACATACGTATGTGAGTGAGTATCTTTCAAGACACTCGTATGTGTTTGTGTGTGAGCCCATTTTACAATTGTGTATGGAAATCACGTACACGCATAAACAACAAAAAACAATGCTACTGTTGCCATTCAAGTGTTGCCATGTCCCATTGCCTTATAGTCAGTCTATTCTACTACGACGTTCAGCTCAAACGCCGCTGTACCCCTCCCGGCCATGCGGCGTGGTTGATGATGATCAGATCTTATGGCGCTTTTAATATGCCCTTACAGCAATAGCAACAATATTGGCTTTTATTGTCAGTCGTTCCATAAAACAATATGTTCAATTTTGGTATTTGTGGCATTTGCGACAAGTACTAAAGTAGTATCATTCGCATAGTACCCCAAAAGGAGGAGGAAGAGTAAAAGTTGCAAAGATTTCAATATGCAGACATCATGAGCGCAGCACCTGTTTGTTGAAAAGTTGTTTGCAACAACGTAGCACCGCCGTAGCACCTCCCAACCAACTAACTATCCCAGGGAACATGTATTTATGGCTCGTCAAAACGTAAAAAAGGCGTTTGGAAGCGTCTCTGTGAGTGGAGGGGGCTGCCTTTTTAAATGGCGTTAGGGATGTCTTTTAATAATTTTCATTACGCCCACCAGCCCTTGGCGGAGGGTGGCCGTAATTCAATAAATTGCAGCCCCACAAAGTTTTTAATATTCTCTTGTGTGGTATTTCACATTGAGCTTATCATCGAAATTTGATGGAAATTAATTTTATAACGTCTTTCAAATTCTTATGAGTTTGTTTTTCATATACACGGGTACTTTAGTACATTCGGGTGCGTATTTATGATGTATCGCTCATTCTCGGCACCAGATTTCATAAATTGTTTTAAATCTGTTTTGCCGGATCGCAAATGCGTTGAGTGTTTTGCTTTATTGATAAATCGATTCACGTTCACTGTACTCGTACTGTGATGTTATCGCCATTACAGGCATAAGATAATCTGCACTTCCGTTGTTGTGGGTTCGTCTCAAGTGTTAAATAAGTACTTACAATAATATGACGCTGGCGCTAACTTGTTTATTGCTATGGTTAATAGCGATTACAATCAGCCGAATGATGCAAACCCGTCATAAACGTTACATTTTTTTTAAATTTTTTTATATGTTTTTATTACCCGATATAAGGGCCATATTATAAATACGTGCATACAGTTGGAGTTTTGTTGTGCAAGCAATTTTTGTAATAAAAAATTTACTGGAACAAAAAATGTAAGCCGAAGTGCGAACAATAAATATACCATGGAAAAAGTTTAGAAAGATTTTATGTACGAATCAAGAAGAGACTTTTTCCTTAGTCCTAAGTTGGTACCGTAAAAACGTAATTAACACTTTTTACACTGTTACCTTTTTGTCTTACGTCTCTTAGGTTTTACGACCGAAAGTCCTATCTTCAACTGATTACTCAGACACATCAGGCAAATAACATAACATCATCGGTAATTCCAATTTCAAAATCGATTAATTTCAAAAACTGAAGAGCTAAGCAGTATCATACAAAAAATGAAGGGTCTGTTAGCTTACCTGACTGAAATTTCTGTTCATGGTCTTCATTCACTTTGTTGCATAGTGGTATCAAGAACTTCATTGCCAAAAACAGATTGGTTAAATTCTTACGGGCATATTTATATTCATATATTACTTTTCATAAATTCTCCAAGCTCTTCATTTCATTTGGTCAATTTTACATTTCAATCTCCTAACATACACCTGTGTTTTACTGAAGTATTTTGAAGTGGTAATAAACCGGAGTTAATTAATACTTTTTAGCGCTGCCATAACTCAGGTAAAAAGTTTTTATTACTTAGTGAAGAAAGATAAAATAAATCTTACAAATTTAATTATGCGTACTAATGAAATGTCGCCTTGTTATCATTAAAACATATAAATAACATATGCAAATTGCATTTTAATATTTACGGTAAGAAGCTGAGATTGTTTTAAAGTGCGGCAAATACATTCTTGTTCCGAGGACTTTTGAATACAAAAGCTTTTAATAGTGTATGCATATGTGGCAATACATAAAAAACCGGCATATGTATGTGCAATTTCGTTGTTTTGAGATTTAAGGGCAAAAAATTGCCTTTATGTAATATTGTCATAACTTTTTCATATGTAAAATATTGTCGTATTTGGTTTATGTAAATTTTTTATAGGTATAGCATAATTTTTCAAAAATTTAAATAGATTGTTTGTGAGGATCGGTCGTGGCATGATGGTTGGACAACGCGACTACCATGGGGGTGATCACAGGTTCAAATCCTGGCTCCAGTCACCTTAAAAAAAAATTCTTTCATTGTCGGCTCCCCTCGAATGTTGTCGACTGCAACTTCGCAGTATCAGTGTCGAGTCAATCGGCATGTCTAATAACAGCTTCTCGAACAGCGAAGTTCGCAATCGTCGATAAGCAAATAGATACCGTTTATTGTGAATCTAAAAATAGAAAGCGTGTTAATTCACAACAACGTGAGATGCTATCCCATACCCAATTCATACACAGAAAAAAAACTAATTCTAAATTTTGGTTGAAAATTCACATTATTTGCAGAAAAAGTATTTAAATATTTAAGTACGAATAGTGCTAATTATTCATAAATCAAGTATCTAACGGGATATGTTCAAAATGTAAGCGTACACATTATTAAAATAAGAATGAAATTCTCCAATTAAGTTTGTACGAACTGAATTACAGAATTTTAAGTACGAACTTCTTAATTTTTAAGTATAAAATTATTAGAAATAATATCAAGTTTTTTCTGACTTAAAGTAAGAATAAAAAATCTTACATAAATCTCTGAAAAAAAATGTTTGGGAGAGAAATAACATTTACTCTCTTAGCTTAATATTTTCTCCCCACAATTAATTCGCATTCTAAATTTAAGTTTAAAATTTGTATTTTCTGCAAAAATCGTACTTAAATTTAAGCGTATAAATTCTCCAATTAAGTATGAAAATCTTAAGAGCTTGTGCGAATCAAGTGACGTGTGATCTTCGTTGATGCTATTTTCGCACCAGTGTGTTTTGACTTCTCATTAATTTCGTTGAGATAACAACACTTAAGGTTCGTAATGATAGTAAAAAAGCAAAGCAAAATGGTACTGATTAGATAGTTTGACAACTATCAAATTAGCTATCCGCATAATAAAAATCAAGCCCCATCTAGCTTAATGTCATCTATATTTAAGAGTTCTACACTTAAACATCATGTCCCATTAGATTTAATGTCATCTATAATTAAGAATTCTATACTTAAAAATCAAGCCCCAGCTGGCTTAATATCATCTATATTCATGAATTCTATACTTAAAATTCAAGCCCAAGCAGGCTTAATGCCATCTATATTCAAGAATTCTATACATAAAAATCAAGTCCTATCAGGCTTAATATCGTCTATTACACAGTGCAACACATAAATTGGTGCCGCCTTCGTACCCAGCTATTTTTGAAGTATATACCGAGATTAAAAAAATCCCCAAAGAATTTGGCCCCATTACATCGAAACATTTTTACCCCAATACGATTTTTTGACCATTTTTAGGGAGTCCATATTTCATAAACTGTTCGGAATTTTTTCTTTTTGTCTTAGGCAAAGTTGTAGATCTAAACCAGAGCAAAAAAAGTCTCATATAGGCCGACCCAAAAAAATTGCATCTAGTGTATGAAAATTGTAAAAATATGGATAAAAAGCTATTTCTTTTTCTTTTCTTCTTTTTTTGTATTATTGGAAACCAAATTGTGCAGAGAATGTACGTTTTTTTTGGTCTGAATTCCTTACCTCTATTTTTTTTAAAATTTGTCAAAGTCGATGAAAAAATTTTTTTAATGTCAAAATTTTTTTGGATTATGTGTCCTAAAAATTTCGAACTGACCTTAATTAATGTGAACATATGTTACGAATTAAACTCATTGAAAAAATAAGACAAACAATTTTTTTAAAATCGGCCAAGAATTGCGGCCTAAAATTTCAAATGTCCAAAAAAACTTTTTTTCCCCACTGTGCGCCACAAGGCTTAATAACATCTTCAAATAAGAATTCCAGGCTAGGATTTTATGTTCTTGGTTGAAGCATTTTGTACTGGATTTAAGAAAATCCGTACTTACCGTACTTTTGACACCGCTTGGAAACGATTTAAGTACGGAATACTAATTTTTTTTGTTGTACTGTTAAAGGGAAATTTAATTTTTTTTTAAGTTTGTGAATGGAAGTTTTTGCGAGCCAAGAGCCAGCTCGAGAGCCTTGGCTCGTTAGCCATATTTTTGTTTGGGGTCTTGGCTCGTGAGCTAAGTTGTCCCAAAAGCACTTTTATGTTGCACAAAGTACTTTCTTTTGTATCAGAGTGCTTTTTTTGTACCACATAGTACTTTAAATGAACTTCTCGGCCCAAAGTACTTTATTTTGTACCAAAGTACTTTTTTATGCCAAAAAGTGATTTTATTGGCTCAAAAACACTTCTGTTGCAAAAAGGAATTTTATTGCCAGAATATTTTTTTGTACTTAAGTACTTTTGTTGTACTTCTTGGTTCATGGTACTTTTTGGTACAAAGTACTTTCTTTCGTACCAAAGTACTTTTTTATGCCAAAACGTACTTTTATTGGCCCAAAAGCACTTTTCCGTTTCACAAAGTACATTTTTTTTGTATCAGAGTACTTTTTTGTACCAAAAAGTGCTTTGAATGTAATTTTCAGCACAAACTTCTTTTTTCTGTACCAGAGAATTTTTTGTATAAATAAGTTCTTTGGTACAAAATAAAGTACTTTGCACCAAAAAGTACTATGAACGAGAAAGTATTTTTTGGTACAAAAAAGTACTCTTGTTCAATAAAAAGGATTTTGTGCAACAAAAAGTGTTTTTGGGCCATTAAAATAACTTTTTTGCATAATAAAGTACTTTGATACAATAGAAAGTATAATACTTTGTGCCCAAAATTACATTAAAAGGAAAAAGTGCTCTGGTACAAAATAAAAGTACTTTGTGCAACAGAAAAGTGTTTTTGAGCCAATAAAAGTACTTTTGGTAAATAACTTTGGCACTTAGCTCGCGAGACAAGAGCCACAAAATTTCAATGAGCGAGCTGGCTCTTTTTTGGGGTCCTGATTCTTTGGGCTCTAAGCTCGCGAGCCAGCTCTTTATTTGGGCTCTTGACTCGTGAACTGGGAACTCATTTACATTTTGTGGCTCTTGGCTGGCGAGCCAACTCTTTATTTGAGCTCCTGGCTCGCGAGCCGATAGCCCATTTAAAATTTTGTGACTTTTTGCTCGCGAGCCAGCTCTTTATTTGGGCTCTTCACTTGCGAGCCGAGAGCTCATTTGACATTTTGTAGCTCTCGCCTGTAAAATTCTTTCTAACTATCCACGAAATTTAACTACATAAGTTCCTTTGCAGCGATGATATTTGAATAACACTATGCAACTATTTGAAGGTCATTGTCTCGGGTGTGATTGAAACCAATATCAAACGATAGCATTTGTTATAAAACACTTACCTTCATTTTGTTCCACAACGTTACAATGGTTTGAAATTTAAAATTTTTGATCAAAAGTCGAATCATAGAATATGAAAAATTATGTGTAAAAATACATTTTGAAATAAGTTCATATCTTCGGAGACCTATATTAAAATCGTGCGGGTGATATTTCCTCAAAACATTTTAACTCTATAGCTTCCACATGTATGGGACAAATAATGGTTAGACGTTGTTGGGAATTTTGACCGCCAAATTTCCCCCAAGAGGTGGATTTGATGATGTCAGATTTATTGATGTCAATGTTTCTTGTGATGTTAATGAAAACCATATCAATTTTCTATTTCTTTGGTCCTTTAGCAATCTGACAGTCTGAATTTTTAGAGGAAGCATCCAGAATGAGTTGTTTCTGGCTGTAGAACTCGAAAACTATCGATTGTACAACGATATTACTTTACCTTGCACCTTTAGATAACTAATCTACATCCCATCTACTGAGCTATTGTAGGCCGCCACAAATTATGTATGTAGATGCTATTGTTGTGTGTCACAAAAATTCAATAGCATCCCCTGAACGAAATCCAATTGTAGTTTTGGGGCATTATAGAAGGAAAAAATATTTCATAAATTTAATAATAAATTCCAAAGTGTACACAATGTCATAAAAAAGGCGATCATAAAAAGCAAACGCAATTCAACAAAAGTTACCCAAAACAAAAAATTATGAATACATTTTGTAATATTCAAAAGAAGCGCTGTAGTAATTTTTTGGCAACATATTGTCACTAAAAATGGGGAATAATAAGTTTGCAACATGCACATCAAATTTTAAAATATATGGCGTAATATTGCGAAAGATATTCGTAGCAAATCTAACAATATTATATATACATTAGACTGGTCGCAATTATTTTTTTTTTTAAATTTAATTTTTTGCTCTGCTTAAAATCCGACTCAATCCGACGGTGCCTAGTCGTGCCTAGTGGGGCTCAAAGTTCCCCATTTTATAAAACCATCTATTTTATGAGATGTTTTTAGTTATACTAGTTGAAAAGCTTAACAAAATTGCAATTTCCATGTCAATGCATAACAAAAAATCTTCCAGTGAATCTTCCTCTGACATTTACAATGTGTGCTATTTAAACGTTGTGAAGCCAACGCCATCAGGGAATCCATTAATATTTTATGGGAAAGACACAAATGTTGGCCAAACTCAGCACAAAACGTTTCGAATATTTAGGTTATATTGACCATTAAATTGAAATCAGCCAAACACAAAATACAACGACGACACAAACACAACAAAATAATGATAATAATAATAATATCAGCAAATAAAAAAGCAAAAATACATGAATCACCCGTCTCAATCATGCCGGAGGAATAACAAATATTTGTCGTAGTCAATTTTATTTGCTTATCTTACAACAATCTTTAAGTCTAGAATAAAATAAAACCAAATAATTTAGATTCTTATTAAAATAACACGACAAATGGTTATAATTGTATAAATTGTTCTTTAAATAGAATGCGATGTATAACTATGGTTTGGAGTAAAGACAAATTTATGGATAATTTCATAAATAAGTAAAGGAATTATTTTTGTTAAGAATATATTAACAACAGCAGTTAATTTTTTGTTTTCGACATTTTGCTTTTGTGTTCAATAACTAAATATTTGGTCCATCGAAACTGTCCATTATATTCAAAGGTGTCGCCATTTTTGAAAAGTACTCAATTTCTTATAACATCCTTTAGCAGAAAATATTAAAATTTTATTTGGCCTTTAGTTTTCCTTGTGGCTGTAGAATGGAAAACTGCAGAAATTGTTACAATATGTAAAATTCAATATCTCTGGGCATAATGTAATTCTGTATGGGCTTATCAAAGGGGACTTTCATGGTACATACTGAAAACTCAGGAAAAAGCCTCTTATTAATTAATTAAAAATATTCTATTTTTCAAAATTGTTGTTGAAATTGACCCAAATTTGCTTCAATGATTTCAAAGAGAGATACATGCACTTAATTGTGAATAAAAGAGAAACTTGATCATCGATTTTCATAATATATTTTTTTTTTGTTTATAGGTTATGTGAGATTACGTGGAGGTAGTAAACTCGATACTGTTTTCCGTTTTGGATTTTTTATTTATTTTTTTTAAGTAGAAACCAATTATTGTTTTTAAGCAATTTTTTTATTTCTTTTCAAAAATTCTGCAATTTTTTGCCCATATTACTTGCTACCACCCTAATGTAGAACTATGAGGATGAATTCGGTCATTTGTATGGGTGGTACCAGTTGAGGTGTGGCTAAGGTTCCGATTCAAAAAGCCTTCAGTTGTCCGTTTTGGAATTTATGGAAGAAATATTAATTATCCAAAAATATGTAATTTAAGAAGGGTTCGGCCAATATAATCCCTCTTCATTCCCAAGTCACATTTTTTGTAAGCGTACATTTTACGTCAGATAAGACTGAGTTTAGTGTAATTACAAATAATATATATTATGTAGAACTTTAAGGTTAAATTCGGTCATTTGTAAGGGAGGTACCAGAAGGGGTGTGGCAAAGCTTTCGGTTTTCTGAGAGTTTATCTACTATTGCAAGATAATTAAATTGGCCAAATTTTTACATACCCCAATTGTCCGTTTTGGTAGTTATGGAAGAAATCTTAGATCTCACCCTACGGTATATATCAGTTGATACGACCCAAAAGTATAACACATAGAAGGAGTCACTTTAGACCCTACGTTTCTTTGAACCAAATTCTATTCATAACTTGCCCAAATTCTGTAGTTAGTAAAGCTATAGCAGGATAAAGTTTTGGAGTAAAAAATTGGAAATCTAGCCACGTCCCATCTGGTACCTCCCATTCTCATCTGGTATCGCCCACTTAAGAAATCGATAAATATTATTAACACACTTAACACGGTCGTGCCCAAATTCTGTCTTGAGTAAAGATAAAGGCGAATAAAGATTTGGAGAAAAATCTGGAAGTCTATCCGCGCCCTTTCTGGTACCTCCCATACAAATGTATCACACACAACGCGATCGTGCCCAAATTGTGTATTTAGTAAAGCTGTAGCAGGATCCAGTTTTGGAGAAACAAACTGAACGTTGCCACGCCCCATCTGGTACCTCCCATACCCATCTGGCACCGCCCACTTTAGAAATCGATAATTATTATTAATACACCCAACGCGATCGTACCCAAATTGTGTATTTAGTAAAGCTCAAGCATGATAAATTTTCAGAGAAAACAGCTGGTAGTCTAGACACTCCCCTCACTTTAGAAATCGAGTAGTAATATCGACACGATCGTGCCCAAATTATTTATTATTTAACAGGATAAAGTTTTGGAGAAAAAATGTAAAGTCTTGCGACGTCCCTTCTGGTACCTCCCATACAAATGTACCACTCCGCCCACTTAAGAAATCGAGTAATAACATCAATATACTAGAAAATTTAATATTTTACTGAGGGTGACGATTTATGTAAGTCGTTTTTCCAGACTAAAACGTTCTTACTGGTTCTAGTTTCAAATGGTATTCACCATAATCCGTATGGATGAGGATATTATGATTATGGATCTCGGCTTCTCTCCTATAAGGACAAGGATGGAAATCTAATAACAAATACATCGAGTGTGCTGCATATAAGGAGAGAACATTTCAGAAGGCAGGTTTCAGAAGGCAGCGCAAGTGAAAGCATAAATTTTCCGCCACCAAACCAAACCTAGATTAGAAAAGCAATATCGCGGCTAAAGAAAAACAAAGCAGTCGGTGTCAACACACTGCCTGTAGCGATCGATAGCAGTGAACTGAAAATAGCTCTCACGTACATTTTGTATAAACGAGTGCATGTCCAACGATTACACAACCTAAACGTTTTAGTTTATGCATTTTAAAAATCGGTCCAAGTATGTGCACTAGGGTGGTCGCAAGGTGGTCATTGCAGATTTTGAGATAGCCAAAAATTGAGCAAGATTGGAGGATGTTAACCTGTGCCGCTTTGGGCTTACCCCTGATCACTCGTACGTCTAGAACACTTAATGCGTGCTATTCATCGACTACCACGTGATCAATATTGCCTTATGAATATTTTTATGGTGAAACCTAGTGATGCTAACTACCATATTTCTTTAAATCAGAGAAATCAATCAGTCTGATGCCATTGTTCGACGTTTCAGTGTGCAGACTGAGTTATCCGATTGTAGGCTCAAATGCGGTCCCCCTATCTATTTTAGCATTAAAAACGCCTAGTACTATTTTGATGTCATGGCTTGAGATACGGTCATATATATTTTTTAGGCTCTCGTATAATTCATCTTTTCATCATCGTTTTTCTCTTATGTCGGAGCATGGGTACATATAATTGTTATTTGGAAAAACATTGGACTTCCGCCAAATTGATTGAGGCACCTGGCCTATGCAGTGTTCTAACATTCCAGGAGCATATCCTTAAATTAGGTCCTTCGTTCGTTTTGCGATGGTCGTTAACATTTTCGGGGGTCCATTTTATTTTTTTCTTACTTCTTTTAAACGTCGGTGGCAGGTTGCAAGCCCAGCGCACCACGTCGCAGTTTTCTCCTCCTGCCAAATTTAATCATAATTTTTATTACATATATATTTTTATCATTATATTACCTACAGCAATACAGATTTAGTTACAAAATTCTGAACTTTTTTGGTTATTTCAGTGCTTTGGAGAATTATATAATTTCTAAAAAATATGGATAATTTCACAAATAAGGAATTATATTCAATGTTGTTAAAAGATAATTTCAGACCTCTTTCTTTCAATTATCCAATATTACGAACAGTTACCCAGCCAACTTGCACTTCAAGTCATTGTAAATCCCAAAAAAAAATACAATGTTTTTCTTTTGAAATCATCATAATATTCATAACCATCAACGGAATTATCTGAAACATCTACCAACACAGTTCTCTGTCTCCACTCAACACATAAACTGGTGTAATTGATGTAAGGGCAAAACTGTCTTCGCCTTAAGGTAGAAAAGAGTACAATTGCCCTCTTTAACTGATGCCCAAAACCTGCAAAACAAATATTAACTTCTTAACTTTCGTTACAAAATTCTCAGCAAAGCTTTGTTTGGTTTACAAGTGGCCGAAGCAAAGGGAGAGAGAGAAAGAAAGAGTTGACTGCAAACTTTTTCAATCAGAACGAGAACAATCACTGCGGTGTGTTGTTGAAGTATCTTTAATTCGCGCTCATAGCTATTGTTGTTGTTACCGAATTCGGAGTGATCAAGAAGCTTTGGCAAAAAACGACGGCAGCAAGATATTTGGTAGGGGAGTACAACAAAAAAGAAAACAACACGCACAATAACCTAACTCACACACACAAACACACAGATGATTCAAGCAGTGCCATGTTTATAAATCTTTTTGAGCCGCCAAGAGAGTTTAAGAACCTAGAACAATGTTGCTGGAATTTTGGCCAAACGACTGATAGCCCCACTGGCCTGGCAGTTAGCGGAGAAGTGAGTTGTGCGAGTTCTGTGCGTTTTGGCAACATCTTCAGCAACAACAGCAGCAGTAGCTGTAGCAACAAAGAAGTTAACGAAGATGTAGCAGAATTACAAATTTATGTTGTAGCTACGCCGGCAGCAGCTGCTGCTGCTGCTGCTGGCAAATCAAAGCGCTTGAAAAGGCTAAACAATTTTAATTTCGCAAAAATAAAATTCTATACGAACAATAACAACAACAGCAGCAACAAAAACAACACCAGCACCAACAATTGTATCTGGACAGAGGGCCGACATTTACAGAGCGAAATGAAGCAGTCAGCCAGTACTCAGTCACTTATTCTGCATCAGTCAGGCCAAGCCAACGTCCAACATTTTGTTCTGTTCACTTTTACCTCATCCTCATCAACGGCCGCCGACATCGGCAGACTAATGATCAGCAGCATTCAGCCGTTTTACACAATTCAGAACAGAATCAGCGAAGCGAAAGTATATAAGAACCCAATGGTTCGCCTTTTAGGCGAATATTTTACATACGATCGGTAACGGGTAATGTCGTCTGATCCTCGGTTCCCACTGGATACATGATACGGCGGCGCAACAGTTGCGTTAAAAAGGCTCAACGGTAGAGCAAAGAAAAAAACAATAGAAATTTTAAAAAGAAAAAGAAAAACTTAAAAAAATAAATATTTTAAAAAAATAACGTATCAAAAATTTGTGTAAAAATAAATTAAAATAATTTGAAAAAAATTCGAATTTTTTTAAAACGGTATTAAAATAACGGTTTTTACTCAAACAAAGAAGAGGTGCAAAATCAACAGCAATTCAAATTTCAAAAAAAAAATTATATAAATAAATATTTGTGATATTAAATTAAAAATATACAAGTTGTGAATATTTAACAAAAAGTGTTTCTACTGTGAAAGTTTTTAATTACGTTTAACCAAAATTATATGCTAAAGATTATGCGACACGTGCTGTGTTAACTTGTCATCATTTCTATGGGAAATTCTATAAATTTTAAGCATTAATTCCTATTCACATCAGTAAACGGTGAGTGATTCGCAATATAAACAGCAACAGCAACAACAACATATCAAACAATACCAATTTAAACGTCAAGGTTCTCAAGCAACTTTGTAGTGAATGCATTTCATTTCGTTAAATATTTTATTTAAAACTGAAATTTTGTTAGCAAATTCAGTGAATGCTAATGAGATAGTGATGATTATTGTCTGCCTCTATTGGTGAAAAATAAATCGTGCTGAAAATAAAAAAAATTAAATAAATGTGAAAAACTAATTATCGCACTAAATAAACCAAAATCATGCTACATTTGTCGGAAAATTTCTTAATTACAGCTAAGATTACACAATGGATGTCATTGAATAGATATATAACGATTGGAATACTTCATGTTGCATGCACACTGGATTCACTTATCAAAGGATTACTTCAATTAACGGCACGTGCTGTGGCGTGTAACTTTTTGTTGTAATTATAAAAAATAGTGAAGATCAGTGTTGCACAAACAAAACTGTTGGTGATGTGTTAATTACTATCTTAGGTGAAAATGGCAGTGCGCTATGTCTGGCATTCATACAAAGTTGCACATTTAATTTGTGATATACTTTGATAAATTTTGGTATATTGTGTAAATAAATGGTTATCCATGATAAATTTAATTTCGCATAAAAAAAAATAAAAGAAATTTTTTTAAAATTAAAATTTTATTGTCATTTGAGAATTAAGCACAACTTCTATTGCAGTACCTCATTCGATCTTCAAAATTCTTTTCGACTGTTTGATCCTCTTTAACGACAACGTTGATTAAGTGTTTTAAGTTCTAAAGCAGTCAACGGCGTTAGGTATCCCATGGGCGCGAGAGGTACACACGCATTCGCTCACACATTGTACGAAAACAAACAAATGCACTCAGTCTCGCTTGAGCATTCGACCGTTCAATACAGCACTTCTTCATAAATAATGGGGATATCTTCAACCTTTAAGAAAATATGTCAAAATCTATAAGCCTATAAAAAATAACGTATTATACACTCACACATAGGGATGGGAGTGTAAGTGTAGCTTTTGATACGAAAAAGAGTGTAAAGCTTTAAACCATTAAGGCCCGACCATATTAAGAGACTCGATAGACAAAAATAGATATTATATCTAAAGTCCCCATGGTCTAATTAAGAAAAAAAAATTGTACCTTAAACTTCCAGGTGCGTAGGAGAGCCAGGGGGGGTGATGCGAAACGAATCACTGGGCCTTAATGAAAGGAACGTTGAAATAATTACAGAAAATATAAGAAAATAGGAAATACATTATGAAAACAGGAAAAATTATATTTTATTTATGTCGAAAAATATACGATTTATTTAAGTTTATTAACGTTTTTCCAGAAGTGGCAGAAATTTTTCGGAATCGAAAAAAAAAATCGCATTGACATAATTTTCCCATACATTTTTCTCCAAGATACACTCGAGTTACAAAGTGGCACACATGAGCAGTATTGTAGTATAAAATCTAAAGTTTTTGGAAACATGTTGGTAATCGCTATAGCCCTAGCCGTTTTTTCTTGAAGTTTCCGCGAAAATGCGATGCGTTTTCTCATCGCTAGGCCTTAATGGGTTAAAGGAGACGAGTCGGTCAAATTTGTTTCAGGACTTTAAAGGACCATTGAGCCATGTCTGTCTCTCTGGCTGGCCGGAAGATTACTGGTGGACATAATAATTCAAATATGTTCATACGTTTACAGACATGACATAAAACTGCCGAAATGGTTACCGTGTAGAAAGCGTTAATGAATTCTCCAAAAGCAACCAAAATAACGTTTAAGTAATTTCACTTCAAAATCGTTTATTTAGATTAACTCAGAGTTAAACAACATCCACTATAAGAAAGGATATAGAATGATGGTATTTATCAGTCAGTTTTTTTTTCTCTGAAATTTCTGTATTTCAATGTAAAAGTAGCCCCACTTTTCCAAAGATGTTCTTTCATAAAAATTAAAGTTGAGAATGTCCTCTTTTATTTGAAAAAAAAAAAACAAAAATAATTCTCGAAAATTTTCGTTGATTGGAAGATTTTGTTTGCGCAAATTTAACATTTAATGTAAAAAATAAAAAAAAAACTAAATTTCCTTTTCGCGTTGTTATGAATTACCACGCTTTCTTTTTTAAATTCACAACAAACGGCACCTACTTGTTTATCGGCGAATGCGAACGTAACTGTTTGATAAATTTGTACTCACATGCCGATTAACTCGACACTTATATGGCGAGGCTGCTGTCACCAACGTCGAGGGGGCCGGCAATGGCAGAAAAATTAAGATGACTATGCCGGGAATCGAACCATGGATCTCCCGCATGGTTGTCGCGTGTTCTAACCACTATACTACGGCCGGTCCCAATGTAAAAATACATGACGGAAATTTGAGTAAGATCGGACGACTATTTCCCGTGCCCCGAAGATGTCAAAGGCCAGACTCTTAGTAAATCCTATATTTATTAAACCCTCACCCTACGGGTAGGAGTGTATACATCATTTGATGCGACCCAAAAGTGTAACACATAGAATGAGTCACTTTAGACCCTAGGTTTACCAAATTTTTGAGTCGTTTGAGCTATGTCTGTCTGTCTGTCTGGCTGTCCGGCTGGTACGTACGATACCTTCCGAAAGACGTAACCAAATGTTTTGAAACTTTGCACAAGATAATATTTCCTAAAAACTACTTACGGTATTGCAAATGGGCTACATACCCACGCTCTTTTGGTACTCCCCATACAAATATATAATAATAATGTCAATAAACCATACGCGATCGTGCCAAAATTTTGCATATAGTAAAGGATAAAGTTTTGGAGATAAAACTGGTGGTCCAGCCACGCTAATTCTGGTGCCTCCCATACAAATGTACCACTCCGTTCACTTTAGAAATCTAGTAATAATATCAATACACCCAACGCGATCGTGCCCAAATTCTAAATTTAGTAAAGCTATAGCAATATAATGGTTTGGAGAAAAAAAACTGTAAGTCCAGCCACGCCCCATCTGGTACCTCCCATATCCATCTGGTATTGCCCACTTTAGAAATCGGTTAATATTATTAATAGGCCACATGCGATCATGCCCAAATTCTGTATTGAGTAAAACTCTAGCAGAATAAAGTTTTGAAGAACAAATTGGAAGTCTAGCCACGCCCCTTTTGGTAACTCCCATACAAAATGGTACACTCCGCCCACCTTAGAGATGAAGTAATAATATCAATACACCCAACGCGATCGTGCCCAAATTCTGTGTTTAGTAAAGCTAAATCAGCATAAATTTTCTAAAAAAAAAACTGGAAGTCTAGCACGCCCATTCTTTTGCACTCCGCACACTTTAGAAATAGAGTAATAATATCAATATACTAGAAAATTTTATGTTTTTCTGAGGGTGAGGTATATTTTTCTAACTGGTTTTTACAACTGTTCGATTAAGGAATTGTGTTTTTTTTCCCAAATATATAACAGTCAAATATTTGCGTGTATAGGCAGCGCCTCGGCCCTTTTTGGTAACTTGGTTAGAAATAGCGAGGTTATATATCTCTCTCTCTCTTCAGGACGGTCAAACTATTTTTATTAGATAGAGAGTAGGTATGTTCGGGAAATATGTTAGGAGGAAATGGTCTAAAAAATTGTTGGGGTTGTAAAAATATTGGGGGAAAGTTAGAGCAGTAGACTGGGGTCCGGTTATACATTTGAAGGCGCGATTCAGGGAGTTGCAGGGCTTGTTGTGAATTTTTTACTCCATACAATTTTACCCACTCTTATATATATATATATGTGACCTGGACCGTAAAAAGTGGCCTTACGTGTAAAAAAATCGGTGTTCACTTTTTCTGATAGATTTTGAGATACTCTATCACGTGGTGCAAACCAAAAAGTCATAACTTGTCAATAAATTTATTAAAACAGAAGCTAAAGAAGAGCACTTCTGCAAAAAAATATGTATTTTAATAAAAAAAAAAAGATTGAAATCACTTAAAACTCTATGCGCAGAGGATTTGGGGTCGCTGATTACGAATCTGGCGTTAGTTTTTAAGAGTTCAAAATGGCAGATCAAACATTGCAAACAAAAATAATTAAAAACTTATCGGATTTGCTTAAAACTGTCAGTCATATTGGTTCCATACTTTTGAATTAAAATCTGATGCTAGATTCGCAATCAGCGACCCCGAAAACCCCCGAGTAGCCCGTTTAAAGCACATTCGAGACCCCAAAAACCTCAGAGCACGAAAATACTACATATTCATCGAGCTGCTGCAGAGCCAGTTTAAACTGGCGACTTCAAGTCTTGAACGAGTTTTATCTTGTAAACCAAGATCCTTGTGAAAAATGAGCCAAATTGTCACACGGCGAATAGGCGTAAGGCGTTGAATTGATTGGTCTTTAGCCACACTCTTCGCTACAGCTGAAATATTCTCGTTATTACGAATGGTCTTTGTGGTCGCGTATCATCCGTTAACGTACTTACTTAAACTTAATTTCCCTTTACACCCCATGAAAGAGGTATGGAATATCTACTCGCGTTGTTGTGAATAAACAAGCTTTCTACTTTAAGATTCACAACTAACGGCACCTACTTGTTTATCGACGAATGCGAACGTCACTGTTTGAGAAGCTCTTACTAGACACGCCGATTGACACGAAGCTTATACTGCGAAGTTGCAGTCAACAACATTCGAGGGAAGCCGACAATGAAAGAACAATTTTTGTTTTTTTTTTTTAAGATGACTGGAGCCAGGTTTGAACCTGCAATCTCCCGCATGGTAGTCGCGTGTTCTAAACACTATGCCACGGCCGGTCCCGAACAGTTTTGACTCCGTTTTAAATTTAACCATCAAGAAATGAACACATTTTCATCGATCTGTTGCAGAACCCATTTAATCTGGCGTCTTCAAGTCTTGAATGTGTTGATTCTTGTAAACCAAGATGCTTGCGAAAAATGTGCCAAGTTATTGCATGGCGAATATGCGTAAGGCGCCGAATTGATTGGTCTTTAGACACAGTCTCCGCTACAGCTGCAATATTATCATCACTACGGACTGGTTGTGGTCTTTTGGTCGCTTATTATCCATTATTGTACACTTTGCTGACAATATTGGCAACAGTGAGCTGAAAATGTCGATTATGCACGCATTTTGTTGTGGTAAATGCTCAAAAAAGTTTTCACAGAATGCTGTTTTCATAATAAAAGTAAATATTTTAGCGAAATTGTTTTGGTCTGATTCTTACTCTTAAAGAAAGACCCCTATCTGAATCACACAATACTAGCAACTTTAACTTTTATTGCATTGAATTACCCTGTAACCTTAACACTTCAGATGTACAATAAATATTTCCGGTATCATTCAGTGTTTATTTATTTTTAATAAAAATTACATTGATAATACCTAAAACGTGATTATGAAATCTAATCAGTTACTAAAGAAATCACTACAAATACTGAGGAAATAAGAAAATTAAAGCCGCAGTTAATGCTTATATTGCTTTCGCTTTATAATTGTTAAATAAAGAGGCAAATAAACATTTGATTACTCATGAGCATTTTCATCCGACGATTTATAATGATTTCCTTTTTATTTTATTATGATCGTCGTGGATTATCGATACAAGACTTTTGGCGATGAAGCACCACACTATGATCTGCTTTAAACCCCGACATTATGATCTACATTTATGGGATCGGCGGCGGTCTCCTTTATTATGTATTTTTTTTATAAAAGCTATTTGTGAATACAAACTAAATGCCTACATATTATTTTAATCTTAGCTATTCACCAAACGCAACATGTATAATAATTCTTAGACAGATCAGATGACCATATGTCACTTCTTACATACATACTTACTAACTCTGATACCATGAGCTTCAGTTGTTCTAGTGATATTTGATACAAAGACATTATTTAAGAAACTAATTGCCCAAGATACAAATCTTGACGTGACCTATATTATTCTTGGACAGATAAGATGACCATATGACACTTGTTAAATATTTACTAATATCTTATACAATAAATGACAGCTGCTCTGGCCGCTGACAACACCTAGACATATCCAAGAATATGATTTGCATATATTATTTAATCTGATGAACCATCTTCTGTTTGAATATTTTTTGCATTTAATTTAATATGTTAATGTTAATACATGTTTTTTGTGTCACCAACATAAAACTAGAAATACGGACATATTAATATTAACCTAAATAGTGAAATGCACTTCTAAACATATTTGTTCTAAATTTCGCTTTCGAAAAAGAAGAACAGGCTGCGAATACACAAGAACCGAATTTCTACCTATAGTTGAGTCTTAATGTTGACAATTTCTTGCGAGTTCGTAAGTTAAGAATTCGCAACCAATATGCGATTAATAAACGTTGACTTGCGAATAAGAAAATGGGTTATGTTGGTTTCCCCCACCTGGTGCTTGATACATTTTTATGTAAATTTAAATATTCATTGCCTTTAGCATACTTATATTCAAAAGTGTGAATAATAACACTTCAAGCAAAATCAGCTCGCTCAATCGTTTTCTGGTGGTAAATTAAATGTTTTCAATAACTTATTGGTCTTTAAAATTGAAAATACAAAATTTTATGGTATTCAACAAAACAGTATACTTTGCCTTTTCCTTTAAATAAAAAAATGTAAGCCATTACTACCAACTTTATTACATCAGAATCCCAATGCGTAACTTAACCCAAAGTGGCTTAATCTTGTTTCTCACGAAACAAAGACAATAGCCCTTACACAGCAACAACAACAACATTAAATATAGGTTAAATTAATAACCCTTAATCTCTGCTTAACACTTCAAAATTTCATTGTGTCTCATCGACAGATCCAAATTGGATCCTTTTAATGTTTATAAATGATTTACGCCTTGAGACCACCACAAATCATTTATCACATTTGTAACGGATCATTTCATTATTGTCTTAACAAAATGTCGAAAAATATACAAGAAAATAACAATAAATTATTAATAAAAGCAACAGCGACAACACAACACAACAAGAGTTGAGATGATTTTTATCAGCGACAAAACTTATTGACAATAAACGGCACAAAAACGCAACAGCAACAACAACAAAATTAAGGGACATTCCCTGCGCTGCCTCGCTACTGTCATGGTTCGATGACGGTTAATCGTTATTCGTAGTTTGTAATGTGTTACAAAGGATCCGGCTGTCAAAAGTTGCAGCAGCAACAACAACAACAACAACAACAACAATAAGGAGCATGAACAACAATTTATTATAAAATACAAAGCGGAAAATAAATGGTTGTCTCAAAATAAATACGAATAAGAAAACAGTTTCTCAGCGGGAGGGGAAGGGGAGGAGAGTGCTTTAATACTCCAAGGGGATAACCAAATTTACTTGTACAAATGAAAAATTTAAATTCTACTTGACTTCGGTTACCTCAAATTAAGACATCCACATCCATGACCATTGTGGCATTGAAGGCAAACCGAATCTCACAGAATATCCAATGAAATGAAAACAATTGCCACATAATGGTCATCAACATCGCCATCGCTATCACCACCAACGCCGCCGCCACCGCCGCTGCTGTCATCAGTTTCGATCTGTTTACTTTGGTAAATCTTCCTGCTTACCAAAGTACTCGACTGTCGTCCTCGTATTTGTAACATTTGAGTAAATAATTTTGAAATTCATCCACACACAACTGGCAGTGTTACTCTGCAAATGTTTTACGTTATTTTCTGATGGTTTCGTATTTCTCTCATTTCGTTGGTTGGTAAATAGTGGAGTCACTGCATAGCTTTGTTCCGTACATACCAATGGATGCATTATTTCTGGGATTGATGGGCACACGGCAAGACTGGGACTACGAGCTGGTTACGGCGGTAAAGGTTAGCTTGGGAGGGCGGCGGCGGCGGCAGTGGCGGTGGTCGATGATGGTTAAAGCGATTTTCGCATAATAATAATTTGATAGACGTGCCTTGAATTGATTGTTCGAATGTTGATGGTGATGTTGGCTATGATGATAATCATGGCTGCTTGGTCGGATGGATGGCTGGATAGATGGATGATGGTCCGATGATGGCTTTGGCCGTTGAGGCCGTTGGTCGATAAGTTGGTGAGTTGGTCTATGATAATGACAATAGTGTTTGCTGTAAATGCCGACGACAGTGTCGACTGGCGTAGATTTTGATGTTGATGTTGAGTTTGAACAAAAAGGTAACAGATAATAACACGCATTTCTTGTGTACACACAAATCTGTAATGCCATCGAAATTGTCAACATTTTGCTGAGTTCTGCTTTTGATGAGCGGAGGAGGGGGGATGTTATCGCTGCACTCATTGCGCTGTTGTAAAGCCAACAATTTATGGCCAAGTGCTGTCCACCACTGGACACAATGGTAAATTATAATTTAAGTTTAGAGCAATAACTGCAAAGTGGTTTGCACAACAAAAGTTGGCAAAGGGGAAAATAAGACCAGCATAGCTCCAAGTTTTGTTTTAAATTCTATAGAAAATTTAATATCTAAGCAGTGTAAAACCATGCCAAAAATCACATTTCCATTACTTTATAAACTTTTTTGATACATCAATTTTGGTCACATCACAAAGTACAATCGGGAAAAGTGTAGTACATAATTTTTTTTACTAATATAAAAAATGTTATAAAAAAATTGAAAAAAAAATATAAACTTTCAATGTTTTTTTTAATTTCTTTTAAAATTTACAGATAATTACTTTTCCTATAGTTGCAATAAGCCCATACGCATAAGTAATACAGTTCAATCAAATGTCATTCACGCAATGAAGGCATACTAAACAACTTATTCGTCTATTAGTTTCATTTTGAATAAGTATTTCTCATTTCTGCTAAAATCTTAGATATCTGTGTATAACATATCCGCACACTGTTTGTAATAGACTAATGTAGCCAAGAAATAAAATGTGTGTCACCATTAGCATACTAGAATAAATGCAAAAATTCTTCTAACACCATTAGGTTCATCAGTTTAAGTAAAATATGCAAAATTTATAAATGGTAATACATGTTGACTCCTCAAAAATTACAACAGTAGCTATCGTTTATGATATGTTTTCAACAAATAATAAAGAAGTGAAATATCGATCATCAGTTCTATCTACTAGATTTTTAGGTCACGTCAAGATTTATATTTGGTTTGTTAAAAAATATCGTTATTTTATATGATGTACACTACAAGGGTGCTGTAAGATTTCACAAGTACCTGCGATGGTTTTCGAATTCATGTACATACTCATAAATGAATTCGTATGTAGTTATAAGATTCAGTTGTATAAGACTTTATCAACGTTCATTGTATAAAGTCTGCTAAGAAGGAATCGCGGATAAAATCGGAATAGCTATAGAAATTGTCTGCTGAAACTTTTTTTGTCAAACGAAACTAGTCTTGATGTATGTGACGTATATACGAAATATGACCTATTAGGGTGGTCGTAAAAATCGATGTTGGATTTTTGTCGGTGCCAGGATTGGGGGCCATAACTCAAGGAAGACTAATTTAATTTTGCTGAAATAAAAATCCGAAATTTAAGGATCAAATTTAATTTATCTGTTCATATATCATTTCTCTACATAGTCAACAGTTTCGCAGGTATAAATAAATTTAAGACAATAAAATAAAAATTTTCCTAAAAATATAAATTTTTTTGTATTTAAAAAATAATAAACCAGTACAGAAAATTCAGTCAGGTAAACTGACTGAAAAAAATAAACACCCAATATAAGATATTGTTTCAGTTTTGAGTAATTGAAATTAATATATTTTTAATTAAAATAAAATTACTTATGTATAATTTTTGCCTGCTTGTGGAGCAAAACCGTAAAAAATTTGACTTACTTGTACAGGAGGTACAATTAGGGCCAGAACAACGTGTCTGCTTTTTTTCGTAAATCAACGTACAATGAACACTTACCTAGCAAAACTTGTCTGAATTCAGTGTATATACAAAATTATATGTATGTAAAAGGGACAATATCGATTATTTATATGGGAGGTACCAGAAGGGGTGCGTCAAATAGTTAGTGCTTCTGAGGTTTTACCTCATATTATAAGATAAATTAAATATCCAAATTTGAATAAACCGCAGGTTTTGGTTTAGAAATTATGGGAGAAATATTATTTTTCCAAGCAAGGTCATTTTGTATGGGAGGTACCAGAAGGGGTGATCCGATATTATCCATATTCAATCCTGATTCAAATTTTCATAACAGTACTACTTACGCAAAATTTGACAGAATTCAGTGTACTTACAAAAAAGTTTGTAAGACTATGGGGGTGAGTTCGATCATTTGTATGGGAGGTACCAGAAAGGGTGTGTCAAATAGTTAGGCTCTCTGAGGTTTCGCCTCCTATCACAATATAAATTAGCCGATCAATTTTCAATACCCCACAAGTGTCCGTTTGGAAGTTATGGGAGAAATATTAATTTTCCAAAAATTGTATGAGAGGTACCAGAAGGCATGAACCGATAAAATCCATATTCATACCTGAGTCTAATTTTTATAATCGAATATCAAACGCAAAATTTGAGTGATCTCAGTTTACTTACAAAAAAGGTACCGGAAGGGGTGTGGCAAAGGTTTCGGATTTCTTAGGGTTTGTCTACTATTGCAAGATAAATAATCTGACCAAATTAAGATATCATCCGATGGTCTGTTTGGCAGCTATGGAAGAAATATTAATTATCCAAAAATAGTTAATGCTGTATGGGAGGTACCAGAAGGGATGGGTCTATTCTGCCCATTTACAATCCCATAAGTTCGTTTCGAAAAAATTAATACTGGTGAATTTTCATACCGATCCGTTAAGCTTTACTCGAGTTATCCTGCTGACCAGACATCCAGCCAGCCAGACAGACAGGCATAGCTCATTCTTCTTAAAAAGTTCTGAAACGAATTTGGCCTTAAGATACTTGGGGTCTAACTCGTCTCCTTTAATGCGTTACACTTTTTTTCGTATCAAATGATATATACCCTCATCCCTAAGGGTGATGGTATAGAAATACAAAACGGAAAAAAGTGTAAAGTCTTCCTAATTTCAAGTAATTTCATATAACCTATTAACAAAATGAAACATAGAACATAGAACATCGATAAACGAGTCTCCCTTTTATTCGCAATTAAGTGAAGATATTATTTTGATATGAAGGTTGATTTTTTGGTATAATGAATATGAATAAACGTACTTAATGAATTTAAAAAATTTTTTGGAGGATATGTACAAAATTCTTCGGGTAAAAACGTTAGTGACTTTGTATTATTCTTAGAATTAACAAAAATTACGTAATAACCAAAAGGTTATTTAATTTTTATAATTGCGGTAGCAAATCAGCACAGTGTCGTGTTTTCATACAAACGGAGGCCAAAAATAAGAGGAGTTGAAATAAAAAAGGAAAGTTTTACAAATAGCAAGAACCCCAGAATAAAAGTTTCAGTCGGGAAATTCGACTTACAAATACCCTCACCCTCAATAAAACATAAAATTTCCTACTATGTATATTTATATTATAACTCGATTTCTAAAGTGGGCGGAGTGTTACATTTGTAATGGTGTTACCAGAAGGGGCGTAACTAGTCTTCAGGGTTTTCCTCCAAAAATTCATCCCGATTTTGCTGTACTAAATACAGAGTTTTGACACGGCCGCGTTGTGTGTATTGATATTATTACTCCATATCTTAAGAGGGCGGAATGGTACATGGAAGGTACCAAGGAAGGCGTGCCTTAACTTCCATTTTTTTCTCTAAAACTTTATCCTGTTATAACCTAACAAAATACAAAATTTGCGCACGATCGTGCCGAGAATATTAATATTACTTTTCGCTTTCTAAAGTGGGATTAATGGTACATTTGTATACTAGGTATCAGTAGGGGGTGTGACTAAACTAACAGTTTTTTTCTCCAAAACTTTACCCTATTTTAGCTATTCTAAATAAAGAATGTGGGTGTATCAATGAAAATCTCTTTGGATGTATTAAAAATATTAATCGACTTCTGAAGTGGTGCGTGTATGGGAGGTACCAGATGGGACGTGGCTAGACTTTCAGTTTTTTCTCCAAATCTTTATCCTGCTATAGCTTTACTAAATGTAGAATTTGGGAACGATCGCGTTGGGTGTATTGATATTATTACTTGAAGCCCATTTGCAATACCGTAAATAGTTTTGGGAAAATATTAACTCTTGCAAAATTTCAAAAAACTTGGTTGTGTCTTTCGATAGTTATCGTGCGTACCAGCCGAACAGCAGACGAACGGACAGACAGACAGGCGGACATGGCTCAAACGACTTAAGAAGACATGAATCGAATTTGGTTCAAAGAAACCTATGATCTAAAGTGGCTCATTCTATAAGTTACACTTTTGGGTTGTATCAAATAATATATACCCTCCTACCCGTAGGATGATGATATAATGATAATTGTGAATTGACTTAGCATACTTTAGAATTAAGGTATCGAAATTCGTATGTCTTCACATTTTATTCATTTTTAATTTGAACTTAGGTTTTAAATTACATGGTTTAATAAAGTGTATCTGGCAAATGTCGAACTTTGCTATCTACTCACTGCTGCATACGTTTTTTTTGAGGTTTTCGTGAACTCTAACAAGCACGTGATATGGCGCACCACACAGTGACGCGGTCCGAGTGCAGAGGTCTCTGGTTTGTTTTACTCCCGTACCGCTATTTTGTTTGTTTACACACCCACTGAAGTGAAAATGTGCGTCACGGAGTATAGTTGCAAGAATGTCTTCACAAAATTACCTCTCCTCACGTGTCCAGTGCATGATGGCAACCGAAAGCCAGACAAATACAAATCTCCCGTCAGCAATTTAAGCCCTCTCTCCACTCTCTTCGACCAATTGTGCCGCCACAGCTTGCAGTGAAAAAAAGCAAATTTCCGCGCTCCACCCTGTAGCTTCTGTCTTTCATATAAGTACAGTGAACTCTGTAATATTTTGAGTAAGATCTACGCTTATGAAAATTAGACTCCGAGATAACTATAGACTATATCGACCAACCCCTTCTTGCACCTGCCATACAAAATAACATAGTTTTGGAAAATTAATATTTCTTGCAAAACTTCAGCCCGGACAATACGAGGATGTTTAAATTTAGTCGGTTTAATTATCTTTTGCTATGTGAAAAATTCTTAGAAAACCGAAACGTTTGCCGCACCCTTCTGGTACCTCCCATACAAGTGACCGAATTCACCTTTATAGTTTTATTTGCATATCTTTTCTTGTAAGTATACTGAATTCAGTCACATTTTTCTCAAGATCTACACTTATGAAAATATGACTCCTAAATGACAAAATTATCTATTTTTGGAACATTAATATTTCTCGCATAACTTCCATACGGACAAATGGATGATATTTGAAATTGGTCCGTTTAATCATATTCCATTAGTATACAAATACGAAGCATTTGCCACACCCCTTCTGATACCACCTATACAAATTACCGAGTTCACCCATATTATTTTACATATATTTTCTTTGTAGGTACACAGAATTCTGAGATATAGTGTACCAGATATCAGTTTATTGAAATTTGACTCATAGATGAACATGGACTATATCGGTCGACCCCTTCTACTACTACCCATACAAAAAAACTTACATGTGAGAAATTAATATTCACATACATGGAATTCTTAAGCTTCCTTCTAGGTGTTGTTACATTGTCAAACTAAAATTTAATAGCTTCATCACGAAGGGGTGATGGCATATATTAAGATTCTTTTGTCGAAACATATTAACACCACTAAAATTACAAATATTATTAGGTTCCCACCTGAACTCATGGTACCACCAATCAGTGAGAACTACTTTAGACCAACATAACATTTCACACACACACACACACACACATCAGATAGCGATAACAATCACAAAGTTGACCCAAAAACGAAAAAAAGCCCACAACAACGGTTTGGTACCAATCGAAAATCAAAACAATCACAATAAACTACAAAATTATGAATTTGTTAAACGAAACAATTTAGAGAACACCCCAAACAACAACAACAAAACGAACAAACCAATTAAATTGCTAAAAACAGTAAAATGCCCACACCCTACACACATTAATTTTTGGTCAAAAGCTATGACGCCCATGAAGAAGTTACGGAGACGCGGCCGGGAACCTGATATGAATGAAAATGTTCATAATCCATAACATAACCATATAGTCAAAATATCCCCAGCAATTGTCGAAAATGAATTTAAAAATCACAACGAGCGCTTGACATAATTTTAGTTTCATCGCTCTGCATAACCACATGTAAAATGAAATCAGTACAGCAGACAGACAAATATCATATTTTGTGTGTGTATTTTTTTCACCGATTTTATAGGTTCTTTTCGGGTTCAATGGCAATTGTGATGTGTTGGGAGAAGGAAGAGGAGCTTTTTGGCTCTTTAAAATGTTAACAAGAGCTATTTAAAGATTCTACAAACGCACCAAAAATCAAACTCACTCACTCACCCACCCCACCGACCAGGCAACAAATTCAAATGCGTGCACACTCATATACAGATACTTCCAAATTTACACTTTTGGCTTGACGACGACGACGACAATCACAAACAATTTGTGAGGGCAATATTGCAGGAGTATCAAGAGCTTCGTTTCTTCTCTTGTATACCCATAAGAATTTGTAGGATTTAGTTAAGGTGTATATGAGTGGGTGTGGATGTGGGTGTATGTGTACGGTTACGGATACGATTTCCTGTCGAAGAGGGTAAAAAAAACACACACAATTTTGTAAGGTCTAAGAAAGTGAAATTATTCCAAACACATATTTATGCCACAATTTTACCGGATTCTTTTCACTTGTCATACAAACCATAACATTTATGTCCTTTGCCAGGCAAACCCTCGGTTAAAGTGTGTGGGTTGTGAGTGTGGTGGGGGGTTGGGTGCCAATTCAAAATAGATGAAAGCGTCTTAGTGATGCAAATTATGCACGGCGCTGTAGGAAAGGGGGACTGCAACGAATAAGAAGTACTCTACATTGTGGTAGCTAGATTAAGCATCCAGCTAACATGATAGAAACTTAATATAACACAGTACAACACATAATTTTGGGACTCAATTCTGAGAAATGCACATGAAAGTAGCCCCAGAAAGAAGAAGTTCTGCATCGTTCGTTTTGTCAAGTTACATGCCATAATAATATAATATCGGTTTGAAGGTAGTAAGTACCGTATAGGGGAATTTGTTACGTTTTAGGCTCTATTATTATATTGTTATATGGTGGCGTATGATTATCATAAGTAATATTTGACGTAAATCATACTCCACGGAGTACAACAGTTTTATTGTAACTGCTACAAAATAAACCCAGTTCAAAATCATTTGAAATTGAATGGAAAAGTGACAATGTTGCTTATGTAGGCAAACGTTATATGAACACTAAAGAAACTGTAATTTTAATTTGTTTCAGCTAAATCGGACTAGTGGTTCTCGAGTTATGTCAAACAAAAGAGCCTAAACTCTCATATACGATACTTACTAACTTCAAATCGACATTAAATTATTATGGCATGTAACTTGACAAAACGAATGATGTAGAACTTCTTCTTTTTGGATCTACTTTCACATGCAGTTTTCAGAATTGAGTCCCAAATCAATGAGCTGAAATATGTTGTACTGTGTAATGTCAAAGCAATTCTTAGTAGGTTTTTAAGTGTTTTTTTAATATTCTCTGAATTAAAACTGCTTCCTATGCTGTTTATCAACAGTTTCTGAAAGAACAAATCTCTTCATTAAATTAAACACTACAAATGTTCTTAAATTTTTAATTTATATTCAGCCCCATAAGTTCTTTTGTTTATTTGACCCATTTACTTGTTTTTTCTGTAAATCTTTCTCACTCAACGCTGTCGCAAACGACTTCATAAACTTAAAGTATGTCCAGACATTGGCCTGTCCCAAACAAAACAAACCAAATGCTGAAAACAACTCGAAGCCACATCACAGCCTGAGAATGACTAACAAAATTATGTTAATTTTATGTGTCAATTATGTGCCAATAAGCACCGAATCGTTATTAACATACCAAACATACTCGTGTCCCATTGTATCTCTGCATCTCCATCACAGGCACTCATCCAACGCACACACACACTTACACACAAACATATGTACCAACCTCTTGTATACACAGACCCAAGTAGACTGACAGTTGAAAAGTCCAACCTATTGCGGGAGAAGAGCACAACATATTATCTCCATATGGATACGCAGGATAAGTTTTAAGGACACCATTACAAGAACAAGCACCAGGAATTTAATCTTATAGGTTGGCCTTCATTCGGTATAACTGTGCTATGCTGCTTTGTTGCCACAAAAATATTGGTCGTATAGCACCACCCCCGACGTTGGCGCTTTTTGTCGGTCTAACAAGTGGTCAGACCAAAAAAAAAGGAAGGCAAAAATTTGTAAACCAAATTGTTATGGTTGATAATGATGGTATTTTTTCGGCTATTTATGTTAAACAGGGTGTTGCATACTAACAAAATAGAAGACAAAAAAAAACTAAAGCGGAAAGTTACCTAGAATCCATGATAGTGATTCTGACACTGGCGGCTTCATAGTCATCCACCGCTGTGACAGTGCCAATGATGATGTGAATAGTGATTAGACAGTGGTAGGGTGGGGCAGTAAGTGTTCCTATGAGATGGGTATGTGTTTTTTTTCTTTTTACTTTCTTTCCACATAAATGATTTTAATTTGATTCTCTCCCTTTCATTCTATGCATTTTTAAGCTAAAGAAAGTTATGAAATTATGTATTTTTAATGTTAACCTACAGGATGTGATTTCTTGTAGTCATAACGACGACGAGAGCCATAAAATTTAATAGAATTTGGTGTTAAAACACCTGTGATAACACACGTTGTTCCTTTGGAATACTTAAGCAATGAATTGGTGGGGAAGAGGGGGGGAGGGAGAGAGGTCATCATCAATGTGAAGTAGATAAAACTACTGGCAACATTTCAAGAAGGTGATTATGGTAAAGTAATCATATCACATTGGATTTTGTTAGTAATTGACAAAAAAAAGACAATATGTGGCAGAGAGTAGCTAAGATTCAACTAAGGTGTGGAGTATAATATGGATAATTGATGCAATGTCATTAATGTCGACAGAATGGGGGTGTTTTTTAGCTTATTAAGGGTGATAGTTGCTATTATATCTATACCATTATCACAATAGATGATATGTCCAATTTTCATAATTTTATAAGTAACTGATTACAAGTTTTGAAACCTCATAGAGACACCTTTTGTTAAAAAAACGACTTATAAGCTTTGGAAATTTTGACGTTTGGAATTTTTGATACTTTTTTTTGAGCTATAGAGATAAAATTTTGTACACAGATAGACAGATAGACAGATAATTTTCGATAAGTTGGCGAAAAATAAAATTGTATATCCTGCTAGTAATCCGCAATTCAATCTTGAATATGCAGATATGCAGATGTGGGCGGAATGGGCGTGACAAATCTATATTTTAACACTAGAGAGATACAATTTGGTACATAGTTAGTACTCAGCAGGACTGATGTAAATTTGCAGACGTAATTTCTATTTGTAATCAGTGGGAGGAGAGGGCATGGTAAAACTGAATGTTAGTCCTAGAGAGGTAAAATATATAGATATATTAAAAAACTTGGCACAACAATAACATACTTTGATCATTGTGCGGAGTTGGCGTGTCCAAACTGTGTTTAAGCCCTAGAGAGATACAATTTGGTATACAGATATTATTCCGCACTACATGTTTTGTAGTTCGGTAGGGCGCACAGTGGCATTTCGGCGGAAAAAATAGGGTTTTTCAACTTTCCAATTTAAAAATTTAAAAAAATTGGTTTTGTAAAGAAATATTTGGATAAGACAAATTCAACAAGGTTTTTTATAAAAAGTGAAATTTTGTAGTTAAAAAAACTACTAGAAGTCAACGGAAATTTATTCAATGAAATTAGATTAAAATTATTGTCCAAATAAAGACCTTTTTGTGTGTGTACGTTTATGCTATGGCTTTTGTTTTATTTTTTAGTGAAAATATAGCACTTACTCTTCTTTAAGAAAAAAAAAATTTGGAAATTGGAAAGGTATACTAATTATTATCAGTTATCAAAAATTATACTAAAATATATCAATTTTTCACTTTTTGATGGAAAGAAACTTTATGTGCATTGCCTTGCTTAGCCCTCTAACTAAAAAAAGTTAAAGGTCCGAGTCTGTAATTTCAATTAAGAAAAAAAAAATCACCGCCAAATACCGTCCCTTTTAGTAACATCGATTTTAATGCATGCATTTGTGCGCTATTTTCGGTGTATTTGAAGGCTAATATATTTCGCGGAGGGTTGTTGGGAATATTATCTTCTTTTGTATGGAGACAACACATTTTGACTTTTGATTAAAAATTAAAATTTTTTAACTTATATGAAATTTTCATATGATTCTAGGCAGGGAAGAAAAACACCTAAAATCCACAACTTTCAATGGGAGTAAAATCTAAAGTAGGCGTGGCATCCCCAATATGTTTAATTTTTTTTCATAAGGAGAACTCAATTAAGAAGTGTCCCGAATTTCGAGTCCCTAGGTCCAAAAATAAATATTTTGGCAAGTGCAGTTATATGCGAGGTGGGTGTATTTATTGTATTTTTATTGTATTTTCGATCAGCGAATGGACGGTGGATGTGTCAAATTAGTTTAATGGTCAAAGAGATAAAATGTTCTATGCATATAGTACTGGGGGGATTTTTTGTGCCAACATTTTTGAAACCCTAGATAAATAAAAATTTTACAAAGAATCTGCAACTATTCATATGAATATGAACATTTTGTTTTTAAATAGTGGTCGAAGAGAGATAATATAGGGTCGGCCATTTAAAATTTTTAATTTGAATCAGCTATTAAAAATAAAGTACTGATATTTTTTTTAAATTTCTGGTTTTATTGGCAAGGTTGAACTTTGTTATTTAATAATGGAACACTATATCATTCGTATGACCACGGCTGGCTCGGCAGTACCTCATCCGAACAACCTAATTTTTCCGTACATTTTCGTTTGTTTCGGGTCGAATCTTTTCAACAGCAACTTCGATGTCATGGTTTAATGCTTCAACTGTCTCTAGATGCTTTGTGTAACATTTATCCTTAATGGCTCACCACAAAACGGCTTAAGTGATCTTTTTGAAATTTTCACAGGATGTAGCTGTGTTGTCGGTGGTTCAATTTTTAAATTTTTGATATATCAAATGGGCGTGGCCTCTGCCATTGAACCCTATTCTGGAAACCGCAATATCTGGAGTACTGTTTCTCCAATTGCCTTGTATATTTATGTGGATGGATTTGTCCGTAAATTTCGTGATCCAACACAAAATGGGCGGTAACGGATCAGTGGGCGTGGTATAAAACTTGAAACTTTAAAAGGCTGTATCTCATGAACTATAAGTAAGCTGACATTTGGCATGGGTTGTTTATATTGTATGAATTACAGTCAGTGGGCGGTGCCACGCCCTATTTTAAAGATCAGATAAATCAGGCTATTTGGAACCAAGTTTGGCAAAAAGAGCCGAGGAGCCGCCCACACACGTCAATGTTTGACTATTACATATTTACGAGAAAAACCAGTAAAAGATGAGCGGCTAGACTTCCTGTCATGTTATAGCTTCACAGAATACAGAATTTGGGCACGATCATGTCGAGTGTATTGATATTATTACTCCATCTACAAAGAGGGCGGAGTGGTGCATTTGTATGTATGGGGGGGTCAAAGAAGGGGTGTGTCTAGACTTCCAGATTTGTTCTCCAAAACTTTATCCTGTTATAGCTTTACTAAATACAGAATTTGGGCACGATCGCGTTATGTCTGTTACTAATATAAATCGATTTCTAAAGTGGACGGTACCAGAAGGGTATGGGATGTACCAGATGGGGCGTGGCCAGACGTCCAATTTTTTCCTCCAAAACTTTATGCTGTTATAACTTTACTTAATAAAAAGTTTGGGTACGATCACGTTAGATTTATTGATATTATTACTCCATATCTATAGTGGGCGGAAAGGTACATTTGTATGGGAGGTACCAGTAGGTGCGTGGCTAGACTTCCATGCCATGTAGCCCATTTGCAATACCGTAAGTAGTTTTGGGAAAATATTAACTCGTGCAGATACACAGACAGACGAACAGGCAGACAGACATGGCTCAAACGCCTTAAAAAGTTATGAATCGAATTTGATTCAAACAAACCTAGGGTATAAAGTGACTCCTTCTATGTGTTACGCTTTTGGGTCGTATCCTACCCGTAGGTTGAGGGTATAAAAATACAATACCTTAATCGAGCATTGGTAAAATATATATGATTTACTAAGAACCTGACGTTTGACCTGACCTTTTTGGGGCACGGGAGATAGTCGTCCGATCTAACTCAAATTTCCGTCATATATTTTCTGCATCAAAAAAAAAATAACTTCATTTCCCTTTGCTCCCCATGAATGAGGTATGGAATAGCTTCTCGCGTTGTTGTGAATAAACATTAAAGGAACAATTTTTTTTTAAGATGACTGGAGCCAGTTTTGAACCTGCGATCTCCAGCATGGTAGTCGCGTGTTCTAACCACTATGCCACGGCCGGTTCCACCTATAATAACTACAAGCGACCAAATGTTCAGGCGGAACACAACAATCATTTGCCAAACGCCGCTATAAGACAAAATTACGAAACCTATGAAGAACTTCAACTCGCCAGGAATCGGCAAGATGTCGACTGAGATGCTGAAGGCCTACTCCAGAACCATTGCTCACAAATTACATCCGATCTGGGAAACAGAAGAATTGCCTGGTGAATATTTGAAATCTAGAAACAATTTCCGGCTAGCTGCGATTCGTTTCAACTACACTTGTGTCGACCACATAAATACGTTCAGAATTATTATCGAACTCTATTTATCGACAACAGTACGACATTTGGAGCACAAATAGGTATGCTCTAAGTCTCAGGGGCTAAGTCCCAAAGCTGATAAGGTGAATAAAGACTCAGTAAGATTCTATTCTACTTAATAGCACTTAGCCCTTGACCACTACCTCTTGCGTACATAAAAGTTTTGTTATGTCACCATTACTTTTCCTTATAGTTTTAAACGGTTGAAGAGAGGGAAAACCTGGGAATTCATGCGGAACTTCCAATAATACCAGGAAATCCTGATATATGTAGGTGACACAAGTTTTGATGTTCTCAAGACAATATGACATTCATATTAAATTCAAAAACATCATAACCAAATCGCATACAGTAAGTTTGTTGGTATGATAAATTAATTTTATATTAGTTAAATGAATACTTTGGAATGAGTTATATGTATATACCTTTCTTATATTTCTACATATCAAATGAAAAATTACTGTAGTTGTACGATTATATCTTCTAAGAAGTAATATAATACTATTTTCTGCAATCTCTCTATGTCGAAATAAAAACCATACACCACGATTACAAACGTTACCCAAATCTGTTTAGTGATAGTTGAAATTCCTCATTAGCATTTCGAATATTTACAGGACTCAATTGTCCTTCTTTATACCCTTTCTCTCTCATTCTCTCTGTGTCCAGCCGTCACCCATACCACCACAATTGACAACTGAACAGTCAGTCGTACGTACAATACAAATTGGAAAACATCGTTTCCTCTTAGACAGTGAATCCATTTATGGTTTTTTGTATTTCGGCACAATGGTGTCAATTAAAGTTTACACCATTGTTAAGACGTCCGTTCTACACCCACCGCTCCCTTCACAGCTTCACATTTTCTTGTTGCTGTGTTGAAAACCACAGAAAATGCGGAAAACGCGCTTACCACACAGAAGCCAATGAGAACGCAAATGAGCAAACGTTATTTTACGTATTTACGTGCCGCGAAATTCAATGATTCCGTGTTGAAAACCGCTCGGAATTAAATCGAATGGAATTTAGCCATATCCAAAGACGATTCTAAGTGATTCTACGTGTTCATGTTGAAGTAACAAAAAATTTAATTTTACAATTTAATTGTTAACTGAACTTGCGGTGATGATTTTGTTGGCAATTTGAAGTCATCATCGCTGCTAAGGCAAAACTTCCCCACAGTATTGCTGGCTGCGTTTGTGGCGGTGGGAGTATTAACCTTGTGGCTGTTATTCGTGGGGCACTGCAATGTAATTAAACAATAACAATTGGGATTTTTTTTTTTAATTACTTACAAACATTGAATATTAACTAAGTAAATAGCCCTGGATGCTAAGTAGTACTATAGGTACTTGGGCCGGCAGAGAATAGGGGATTATGGCGACAGACAAAATAGGGTCGAGAAAATTGTGTAGAATTTAACAACACAGAGTTAGTGTTGGAAATCAACATTTTTAAATTCTTTAATTACAAAAATAAAACATTTAATGAATTCGAATATTTAAAATACCTCATTCATGCCTTTAAATAAACAATATTTGTCAAACAGGTTAGGGAAATTATTAAATTTTATTTCATCTATGGCCATTTTATCCTTTTATGGGCCAGTTGTTTTCCTACAGTATCAATTTTTTCTTTTAATTTCATTAAAACCAATCGTATTTGCATATATTATTGATCTCTTGCACACACGCCTTTATTTATCTTCGGTGCTCGCCCATGCAGTGGCTTTTCTCCAGTTTTCATAACTTTAATTAATATCTTCAATTTATGTTCATTTATTTTTGCAATTTAATTAAAAAAAGGCTTAAGTATTTAACGCAAAGTAAATAACAACGCAGCGAAAAGGAAAACAGCAAAAAAAAAAAGTTAATGCAACAATTAAAACGATTTTGATTAACAAACGTTGATGCAACAGAGTCTATAAAGACTCATACATGGTGTGATACTTAATAAACTTTTAATGTAACATTATTAATTCATCATGTACTATATGAATATACACATAGTCCTACTAGTATATAAGGTGTATACATACTAACATATACTGCTAACAGTTTGCGGTTTTTAAGGACGTTGTTGAAAGCATTGATGATGGAAAACCTCCTGGGCCAAATACTGCGGCAATGCTGACAATAATAAACATGACGGCAACTTTTGTGGATATATTTAAACAGTCCTTAGAAAAATTTAATTATTCCATAAAAATATCGTTAAATCACATTGCCGCCATTTTATATCGAAAATGCACTAAAACAATAAGAGACACAGTTTTTGAAGGACCTATTTCGAACTCTATATTAGGTTAAACTGACAACTTCACCGGGACGTTTAAGAATGTTGGACCTAGAGGTTATCTGTCCTCCCGGAATGTTAATATACTAACTTTAAGATTAATTACCACCGAGATAGCCAATGCCTACTCCAACCAACTCTCTCAATTACTTCAAACAAACCCCTAGTTCTTATGTTCACGATACACAGTGGCAGCATATTGCGAATTATATGACCACTGCCGCTACTACCGTACTGGTTTATGAAAAACCACGCTTAGACAAGCCCTGGTCCGATGATGAATGTCGCGAAATATTTGAGGGAAAGGATGCTGCATACAGGGCAAAACTGCTGCCAATGGCCACACGTGCTGTGACGGAGCATTATAATGAGAAGAAACCCTCTGTGATAAAACCCCTGTTCAGGAGGAAAAAGTGTCTGTGGATGAAAGGAGCCAGGATATTGAAATCTTCAGAGATGGGGGTGAAGCCCGAAAGTTCTACCAAAAGGTAAAAAGCAAAGGTTTTGGAACAGAAATCCCCTCCTGTAAGGACAGAGAGAGTGTGCTGCAAATGTGAAGGAAACACTTTCGATCTCTACTCGTTCCCGCAGGCAGCCTAAGGGACGAAAACACACCAATCATAGATGACGGAGTAGATTGTCCACACCAAGCAAAACGAGATCAGCAAGGCGATCGCAAGGCTTAAAAATAATAAAGCTGCGGGAGCCGATGGACTGCCGGCAGAGTAGTGCATGCACGAGCTTCTAAACACGATTTGGCTCAAGAAATGCAGATCATTGGAATCTGAGTGGTCTATGACTTGTGCTTAAGAAATGCTATCAAGGTGTGTGTACCGAATATCGTGGGATCAGCGTTTTACTCATAGCATACAAGGTCCTGTCTAGTGTGTTATGTGAAAGACTAAAGCCCATTGGCCTAGTAAGACCCAAGCAATGCAGATCGACACCTACCATCTGTTCATCGATTACAAAGCTGCAATCGACAGTCTGATACGACAGAAATTGTTAGATGCTATGGCTGAGTTTGGTATTCCCGCGAAGCTAATACGACTTTACGGGATGACACTGACTGGCACGAAGTCTTCAGGGAAAATAGGAAAAAATCTCACAGAGCCATTTTCTACCTTTAGACAAGGCGATAGTCTGTCTAGCGATCTCTTTAACATCGTAATGGAAATGATTATGTGGAAGGCTGCAGTAAACAGGAATGGTGTCATCTTCAACAAAAGTCATATGTTGCTCGCGTATGCTGATCATATAGATATCATTGACCGTGGATTGCGGGTTGTTACTGCGGCTTTTTCGAGCATTGAAAAGCAGTCGGCGGAAGTGGGTCTGGTGATAAATGAGGACAAAACCAAGTTATTTGTTTCAACGAACAAAGAGTCCACTCGTCTGGGACGCTGCGTAAACGTTAACAACTATAACTTTGAAGTGGTAGATGATTTTGTCTACCTTGGCTCCGCCATAAACAAAGATAATACTGTCAGTCTGGAAATCAAAAGACGAGTATTGATCGCAAACCGCTGCTACTATGCGCTAAGCAAGCGATTTAATGACAAAGCGTTTTCTCGAATAACAAATATCCAACTCTACTAGACTCTGATCCTACCTCCCTTGAACTGCAGTGTAGAAACCAGGGTCATTATTTTGTTCGAGAGAAAAATACTTCGCAAAATATTAGGACCCATCATCGTTAATGGCGAGTATCGTCGTCGAAAGAACCACGAGCTGTATGAGGTGTACGACGACATCGACAAGCGCGTTAGAATAAACCAAATGCACTGGTTTGGTCACGTCGTACGATTGGATGAAAATGTTTCAGCTCGAAAGGTTTTAGTCATCGTAGGAGGGGCGACCAAAACTTCGTTGGTTGGACCAGGTGAAAAAGCTGTTATCTACACTTGGTGTTACTAACTATCTACCGAGCGCAAAAGACCGAAGCGCTTGGAACTATTTTCTACGTGCGGCTACTAATAGATAAAATTCAGTTACATCTGTCAATTATGAAGAAGAAGAAGTGCTAGAATACAGTTTTTTCATGCCAGCATCGCCCAATGACCGAAAATTAAAATTTCGTCGGCATATTCATAATTGAGTTGCAGAGTGCAATCAGGATATCAAATTGTATCTCTGTAAGACTCAAATACAGGTTGGCCACGCCCTTTCCGCCCACTGATGAAAAATACAAATTTCGGCTGCATTTTTGAACCTGAAATGATTAGTACTATCTGTGTACCAAATTGTGTTTCTAGGTCAAAAAATGTTTTGCCACGCCCACTCTGCCAATTTAATCTAAAATTTTCAATATATATATAATCTATTATATTTTCCATATAGAACATTATAAAGCGAAATCTATACAAGAATTAAGTTTTTAGAGCGTTTTATAGGAATTTTAGATATATTCGAAAAAGTGGGCGTAGAAAACAACGTGGCCAAATTTTTTCTTTATAAAAACCATTCACTGGCATTTGTGAACATTGTGCCATAAAATTAGTCACGTTCTTAAGTGATTTCCTTACATACGCACAACAATTCATTTTTATACCCTCACCCAACGATAACTTTCAAAAGACGCTACTAATTGTTTTAAAACTTTGCACGAGTTAATATTTCCCCAAAAAATACTTGCAGTATTGCAAATGGGCTACATGGCCACGACCCTTCTAGTACTTCCATACAAATATATTATTCCGCCCAATTTAGAAATCGATTGTGGTCAAATTCTGTATTTAGTAAAGCTATATCAGGATAAAGTTTTGGAGAAAAGACTTCAAGTCTAGCCACTCCCTTTCTGGTACCCCCAATACAAATGTAACACTCCGCCCTATTTAGAAATCTCAAGTATTACTAATACACCCATTGCGATCGTGCCCAAATTCTGTATTTAGTAAAGCTAAATCAGGATAAAGTTTTAGATAATAAAACTGGAAGCTTCGCCACGCCCCTTCTGGTACCTCCCATAAAAATATACACCGCCCACTTGAAAAATCGATTAATAACATCAACATACTAGCAAATTTTAGGTTTTACTGAGGGTGATGGTATATGAAAGTCAGGTTTCCCGACTAAAACTTTTTCAGTGGTTATTTATATAGATAAGGTTACCACTTTTTATTTTGAAGTAATGTCTTTTTCAAACTCCTACCGTCATCTACTTGTCAAATCAGTTAGTTTTGCATCCGCCTCCATATTGGAAATACTGCTGTCCGCATTCACAATTTGTGCCAGCCAAACTAAACTTTTAACTTTCAGTGTGTAGGGTCAATTACTTGTGACACCCTTATAAATACCGTAATATCGCTGCACCTAACTAGTAAACTAAATATTTTCTCATATTCATTAAGTTCCCTTGCAACTTCATTCAATCATATCAACTCTAGGATGGTCGTGCCACTCTTGAAATATTTACTAATAGTAATTTTCCACCACTTCTCAGCATTTTCCATAAAATGCCGGTTAACGTTAAACTACGTGTGTCCAAAAACATTCTGATAGATCCCATCAATTTAGGTGAATATCAGAACAGCAATAACGTCGTGTCATCAGCAACAGCAACAAAATCAGTAAGAATTGGTTAATCATCATCGCATAAAACCCTCAACAAAAAATAACTAAAACTCGAAAATTGAATTTTTAAATAACAGTAAAAAGGCGATTATGCCACTCATGTGGTTTTAAGTCTCACCATCCAGCTGTTCGATATTATGTTTAAATAAATAAATGTATTGCCAACGTTTTGTTATTTTGTTTTTGAAGTGTGTTTGCGATGGCCTACTGAGAGCATAAATTATGTTGAAGCTTTTACAGCACTTGTTCTAAGAGGTAAGCTCATATGTACATCACTACAAGTGGTATTTGAACTTTTTGAGGGGTTTCCTAACAGTGTTTTTTGTTTTTGTATGCGGCTTACTTATAATGTGTTTTGTTAAGCAAATATGACTGGTTGAAAAGAATATTGATGATTTTGTAAACAAATACAATGTATATTTTATACATATATTTTATCAGTATGACTGACCATTTAAACAAAGATGATTTAATAAATGATTAGCTAATGATCATGTTAAGCGGTTACTATTAATCAAATATTAAAATAGTTAACACCTTATAATTATTTAGCTACTTTTTTATAAGGCTTCTTGTATGACTCGGTAGACGAACGGGCTTCTGATATTCTTTTCCATGTTAGACTGACACTAAGTCTCCAGTCTGCCATGAGATTTTTTTAACACCTTTTTGGAGATGATCATGCTGTAGACACATGGTGGCAGAGTATTGCTGGATGTTACTGCGGCCTTTTTTAACTTTAGATTTTCGGTAATGCCAAGCGCAATATTGGGTCAGTTGTTATAAGACGGCTATAGTAACAAATTGAGAAAAATTTAACTTTGTCGTGCCCCAAAGAGGTCAAAGGACAAATATAGATATAGATACATAAAAATAAGTTTGTATTTTTTTTCGAATTTTTTAGTACCGTATAAACTCGAAAACAGCTTGAGTGATGTTTTTGAAATTTTCGCAGAATGTAGCTGTTGTGGTCGGTGAAAAATGGGCACCTTCATTGTTGATACAGCAAGAGGCTTGGCCCGCTCATTGGACCCTATTTTTTTGAAACCGCAATATCAGGAGGTCTGTTTCTCCAATCGTCTTTAAAATTTGTGTGGATGTATTTGTTAGCAAAGTTGGTGATCCAACAAAAAATGGCGCGATCGTATCAGTAGGAGTGGTATAAAACTTGAAACTTTAAAAGGCTGTATCTCATTAACTATAAGTAGTATAAATCTGATATTTGGTATGTACAATAAGAATTACAGCCAAGGTGGAAGTGGGCTGTGCCACGCACAGTGGGATTTTAGTGTCAGAAACCTATTTTTCAACCAATGAATTTCAAAAATCGAATGATGCTGATTTGAAGACGAATGTTTAAATATAAAATGTGCATTGACATTTTTTAGAGAAATTTTATTTTATTTTTGAAAAAAAAAGAAATGGCTTATATTTTCATGTAATTTAGTGGGACAGATATGAATAGTTCGCTTAAAAACACTATATGAATATAATATTTAAAACAAAATATAGCATATCACAATTAATAAGAAATACAAATATTAATCCTCCAAGAAAGTTTTTAAATAATATAAAAGGTGTAAATGTCTTCATTCGATAAAAAGAACTAATTTTTGAAAATTTTCGGAACAGATAGAATTTTATCCAATAAAATATTAACTTGGGTAGGAAAAATTGTATGCGAAAAAAATTGATTGTATACAAAAAACCATCTTTGGTTGTATGGGGGTTGGGTGTGAGCGTGGCCGATTTTGATGAAACATTCTATGCGAAAAAATCAATTTGGATTGTATGAGCGGAGGGCATGGCCGATTTTTCTTAATTTAGTCAATAATAACGCGGCCATTTGGAACCAAGTTTGCAAAAAGTGCCGAGGCGCCGCCCACACACGTCAATATTTGATAAGTTTGCGTGAACAAAAAACAATTCCTTCATCGAACAGTAGTAAAAAACAAAGGATTTACATACTGGGAAACTGAACTTTAACCTCTTTAGGGTACAGGAAATTTTACTGAATTAAGTTGTTTTTAAAACCCTAACATGTCTTCTTTATTTTACAAGAAATTTCGCTAAATTTCACAAATTTTCGTAGACACTTAAAGTTGCTGTGCAAAATTGTATGTGTCCGTAACGCACTTAGTGTTAGTCATAATTTTGAATACAACATTTAATGCAAAGTTTCATTGAAAGAACGTTATAGTACGGTCCAAAATCTACATTTTTTTAATATGAACATAATCTTCAAAATATTTAAACTTTTTGAGAAAACTACAGAGGCGTGGCGCCGCCCTTTGCTCTGTAAGACGTTATCCCCCTTCTACCAGTAACATAAGTAGCAAATCTCATCTTCATAACACTAAGTGCTCGTGAGATATAACTAGTGTGTTCAAAACCGAAACCGAAAAACCGTAAACCGGTTTTTTTATTTAAAACCGTATGCCGGTTTTTGCAAAAGTGCCATTTTCGAATAACCGGTTTAACCGAGTTTTTTTCTTCGGGTACTCGGTTTTTTTAAATTGCTTTGTAACAACTCTAAAAGGAGTTATTGAAAAAGTAAAAATTTTAAAATTGAATTTGAAATTAATTTAGAAAAAACTTTTTACACGTTATTTAAGTGGATCAACAAGTCGAAGTGGATCCCGCCGACGATGATAGTGACGATGATGAATGCGGTGAAATAGTGGAAGTCGAAAAATCATACGAGCTCATTCGGAACGTGTCTTAAATTATCGCAAAATTTTGGAAGCATGTGATTTCGTTTAACAAGTCGAGCGAAAAACTAAGAAAATTGCAGAGCTATGTTTTTCAGGTGCACAATAAAGAACTAAGGCTAATTGTTGATGTGATACACCGGTGGAGCTCCTTATCTGCAATGATTGAACAATTTCTAAGAATTAACCCATGTGTCATCAATGCGCTTACAAGAAATAACAATTTTGAGAGATTTAAGTCCAGCGCTTCAGCCTTTAGCGCTCGCAATTAAAATATTATTAAATGATTCAGCGACTCTAATCGACGCTGAAGGAGTATATGCGTTTATACTGAAACATCTCAAATATATGAACTGCGCATATGCTCGGGAGCTGCGGGACAAAATCATAGCAAGATTTAAGAAAAGAAGAATATAAACATTGAATAGCCTAATTATATATCTTAGCTTCGGAAAATTTCCTACCAGCTCATCCTGTGTAAGGTATTCTAAAAATGCGGAAACGATGAAATATGCGAATGAACTTTTTAAAAGAATTTAGCCTGCAATTTCCCTAACAACATTGGAGTCTAGTAACAGTTCAGATTGTGAGATGGAGGAATCCCCAAATGGTAGTCTTTGCAACGATTTAAACAGAATAATAAATAACATCCGAAATCCAGCAGAGAAAACCAATTGCTATGACACAAGACTGTATGATGATTCCAACTATTTCGATTTCAACAAAACGCGCTTTTGTCAATAAATCCTACTTCAACAATTAGTGGGTGCGTTTTTTCTGTATCAAGCTTTATAAAAACGAAACAGAACAATAGACTCAAAATTTAACACTTAAATTGCATACTATTTCTGAAATACTATTTTAAAAAAAACAAAATTAAAAATATTCCAAAAATGTATTCCTTTCCAAAAAAAACTACTTTACAAAATAAAATGAGAGATTCCAAAAATGTATTAAAAAGTAAAAACACAAAATAAAACAACAGATTTCTTATTTTTTGTAAATAAAAGCATTTTTTTAAACCAAATTATTTTTTTATTTTTAACTTTTTAGGAAAAAAAAAACGAAAAAAAACCCCCGGTTTAACCGGTTTTCTTTCAAATGCTGTATTCGAAATCCAAGTTTTATAAAAAATCAGTTTTTCGAATAACTCGGAAACCGGTTTTTGAAAAAAGGATGTATTTGAACACTCTCGATATAACTGATTCAAATTTCGGTTTGTGTGGACGGTGCCCCGCCCCTTTGTACAGACATTTCAAGTTTCAAGTAGTATAGGGCAGTGTCACGCCCTTTTTACCCCATAGAAGTCTGAATTTCGGTAGGACATGTTGAAGTAATGGATAAAAAGTTCGCAGTATTCGGCAATAGACTCGGTGGGCGTAGCTGAAGTCAGCTCAGCAACTACTCATTACTTTGTTTATCTGTTGGTCACATACATTTTGATGTTTGTATGGGGACTCAAACACACGATCATCCGAATGATAGTCGGGTGTTCGAACCATCGGTCACCAGTTAGGGATACAGAACACAAGAGTTATGTTAAATATGTTACGAAACAAATGAAAGTCCACAGCTCATTGCCAGCATATTACATCTTAACATATACCGGATTCTTGTCACCAAAAACCCTCTTTAGAAATACTGTTTTTATATATTTTTTGCAATAAAATTAACAGCAACATATTTACTTCTATTATCAAATTGACTTGCCAATAAATAACATAAATTTTTTGTTTTTTTTCAGGTAAGCTGACAGTTAATACTTCATCTACTTATAATACGGTAAGAATTGATAATATAACTCAATTGTCTCTCTACATTGCACATGTATATAAATTTCTCCCTTAAACTCGATTGAATTCCTTGGCGAATTCGGTTCAACTTAATAACATGATAGAAGTTTTACGAGCACATATAATATAAATATAATCTCTTTGATTTTGTTTTTCAGAAAGAAAAAATTTTCATACAATTCAATTGGTTACAATTGACATGGTCGAGGAAAGTGATTGATGTTGATTACTAGCATGACCATTACTAAGAGATGATAAAGTTCATTCAATAAGACATTAACTGTTATCCTTGACCAATTGCGAAAACTGTCCCAATCCACGTTAATCGTAAATTGTCAAGCCATATACTCTCTACGGGACCAGCGAACCGTATCTTAAATGCGATAAGAACACTGTACAACATATTTCAGCTCATTGATTTGGGACTCAATTCTGAGAACTGCACGTGAAAATTGACCCAAAAAGAAGAAGTTCTGCATCTTTCGTTTTGTCAAGTTACATGCGATAATAATTTAATATCGATTTGAAGAAATTTGTCACTTTTTAGGCTCTATTGTTTGACATAAGTCGAGAACCACTAATCCGATTTAGCTGAAACAATATTAAAAAAAATAAGAATATTAATTCCTGTTGTACTCCGTGGCGTATGATTTACGTGGAATATTACTTATGATAATCATACGCCATCATATAGTATTTATGTTATGTCAAACAAAAGAGCCTAAAACGTGTCAAATTCGCCTATACGATACTTACTAACTTCAAATCGATATTAAATTATTATGGCAAGTAACATGACAAAACGAATGATGCAGAACTTCTTCTTTTTGGGGCTACTTTCACGTGCGGTTCTCAGAATTGAGTCCCAAAATAAAGTGTATATCGTAAATTTCCTATTTAACAACAGCGAAAACAACTAAATATAAAACAAATCTATCGAACCCCTCTTTTAATCCTAACCCTTCACACATTGGCCTTTCCTCCTCTTCTCGTTTTTCAAATCTATATCCAAGCAATGACTCAATCATTCCAAAATCTCAATTATCTTACGGTATCTTTGACTTTAACCTTACACACACATACACACATCCACTGTGGATAGAACGATTAGGGCAGCATTCATTTCTTGATAAAATTCAAACAGATCAATTTGTACTATTGTGCTTGTTACCTTTCAATTGCAATGCATTAACTACCGGTACACAAAGTAAAAAATCCACAAATTCCTAAAAGTAGATGAACAAAAAAAAAACAAACATGGAACGCTAGTAGCAAATAAGTTAATCAACCAAGCGTTAAGGGATAAATAAATAACAGCAACAGTTTTGGCTATACATAAAAGTAGCTGGTAGGTAGCGCTACATAAGAGAAGAAGCTAATAGCTTACAGGAACTTTGATTCTCAGAAATACGAAAACAAAAAGTAAGTAAAGAATTTGTAGATAGAAAATACAAAGCAATTGTATGTAAATTACTGTAAACGATACTGCAAACAGAATCGTATAAATGTTTTTTTGGGAGAAAACAACTAGTGCTAGCACTATGATGCGTAGCACAGTGGGGTGATGTAGAAAAAAGAGATAGAGAGGGAGAGATATTGTAACTATGTATTTTTTTTCGTCTTATTCGAATATGCACAAAAATAGACGCGGATCAGGTACAGACCCGTTTCGGATCAGAAAAAGACTTAGAAAACGCAATCAGTAAAATCGGGATCTTAATGATACGATACGGCCCGTTTAGGATCCAAAAAGGACAAAAACCGGAGCTTAGAGAACAACACAGTATTCCAGTTTTAAACACTCCAGGCAAGGTGCAAATGCAAGTGTGGCTTTCCTATTCTTTGCAGATATGAAAGGCTTTTTGCTCAATAGTCCGGTTCTTTCGCTAAGGTGCAAGCTCAGCTTGTTGGCATATAAAATGTTTAATATTTTTCCCCATCGTTATAAAATGAATAAACACACATCTATACAAATATTAAATTTATTTCCTTCACTGTGCCTAAAATGCGCCCACACACATTCACCCGCACACAAAGTACAAAATCAATTATTCACGTGCTGCCAATCAAGACCCCTTCTACACTCACAAATTTAAGCACGTACTACACACAAACGCACACACACACACACACGCGCAATGTGGACTGACCAACAAACCAACTAACCGACCAACACGTAGACAATGCAAAAGCAATAATAACATAATGTTACTATGCCGTAATAAATTTAAACTTGAACTTAAACAATCATCAATTACCCATCTACTAAGTACACTAATGATGTAATCGATTACAATCATATAAATCAACAACAATAATACTAATATGCCTACAAACAAACAAACAAACAATTGCATACTAATGTGACTGCAGCATGTACGTACGTGTTCATGCACATAGTAAGTATTTGCACTAAACAAACAAAACAACAACAACAACAACAAAAATGCTTCTAAACAATAGATAATAATCGCAGTAGATTCACTGAAGTGAACTCATGATAACCACGTTTTAGCCACAAACGAAAAATGAGAATACAATTCGTTTGTAGAGGTAGAGGTATTTTGGGGTAGACGGTTCGGTGGTAGGTCCAAACATTAACCACACACACACACACACACATTCTGATTTTGTGATAAATCAATCATAATACTGATGAATTTGAAAGTTATGCATTTAATAAATTAATTATGGGCCGGGCTTTTGATGGAGGTGACGTAGCAGCTGATATGTTGAGATAATTAGCTGATATTGGTGAATGAGAGTTAGGCTTACATAAGTGGAGCAGGGAGTTAATTTACTGACCTAAGTTACATTCAGCGAACATTTTAGATCGCGATCCGGGGACAGATTTTCATGACCATTCAACAACTGTGCGAAAACTCGTTAAATGCTTAATGGAGTTGTATAATGAAGCTCAGTGAAAGTCAGCTGGAAGTTTTTGATCAACTTATTCAATTTCGACGTTTGGAAAAAATGTCGTTCTGTTTTTTTATATTTGAATTGTGGATTGAAATGTTTTAAGCTACACTTTCTAAAATAAGCAAGATACTCCCACCTCCCATACTAACTCCACCATTTGGGGTCTTCCCCTGCGATTATAAGGTAGGTTGATTTCTATGATGAACAAGATTGATCAAAAACTCCTCCCATCTCCCATACTTACTTACTTAGTTGGCACTTCTCGCATGTAGAAAAATAATTTAAGCGCTTCGATCTTCTGCGCTTCATCTCCAGTTAATCACAGAGTTTTGGTCGCCCTCTTCTGCACCGTCCATCGAGTTCATATATATATTTTACGGAGTATTTTTCTCTCGAATACTGTCAGAACCGATTGATCCGCTTGTATGGGTTATGACACAAGGATTCTGAACCATACATTAAGACAGGTAGAACCAGTATCTGGTATAACTGGTTTTTGTGCGTCGAGAGAGGGCTCTGTCATTAAATCGCTTGCTTAGTCCGTAGTAGCTTTTATTAGCAAGCAGCACTTTTCTCCGGATTTCGAGGCTGACATTATTTGTTTTGTTAATGACTGAGCCTAGGTTAACTAAACTTAATATCCCTTTACACCCCATTAATGAGATATGGGTTAGCTTCTGCCGTTGTTGTGAATTTACACGCTTTCTACTTTTAGATTCAAAATTAACGGCACCTACTTGTTTATCGACGAATGCGAACGTCACTCGACAATTATACTTCAAAGTTGCTGTCAACAACATCGAGGGGGCCGGCAATGAAAGAAAAAAAATATTTTTTCTTATTTTTTTAGATGACTGGAGCCAGAAGTTGAACCTAGGTTCTCCCGCATGGTAGTCGCGTGTTCTAACCATCACGCCACGGCAGCCACGTTCAACACAGCTAACTTGGGTCCTAGTATGAGTCCCGTTGTGATACCATTTTAAAATTTTCGCACCAAATATTCCTATTCCTATCGTTGCTCTGATGAAGGCATGGATGTCCCGCAAATCACCTATTGATACACAGTCAGTGTCTAGAAGTGTCCGATGACCAAGCTTTTATGTCACAGGTCACCAAAAGCAGGGCAGTGACAGAGAAGATGCTCCGTGGTCTCCTCTTCTTCCTCATTATTGCAGCTTCTACAAAAATCGTTGTAGGTTAGTTTCAACGTGTTCCTCAGGTGGGCTCTGGGCAATATCATCATAAATCGTGACCTCTGTATATCCAGTGTATACCAAATTTGTTTTGTCGTCGTGTAAGTGGGTTCTCTCGCCCACCTCTCCTTTCCAATGAGGTTCAGTTTCCCCCGCAATGAGCTGTTACCCCCTTGTGAGAGGGATCCCAATAAAACTTCTCCCGAGTTCACGGTTATGGCGGCCCCTGACAACGTATCGGCCCTTTGGTAACCATATATGTCCCCATGTCCTGGAACCCATGTAAGGGTAACCGTCGAATGTATCGGTATCTCCTCAAGACCCGACCGGCATTCTGGAACATTTCTCGTAACATTTCTCGTAGTGGTGTACGTTCTCCAGGGATCTTATAGCCGCTTTACTATCAGTAATAATAGCAGCATCCTGTTCCTCAGACGCTATGCGACATTCTTCATCGTACCAGGATTCGTCTGAGTGCCGATTTTTCATATCATGGAATGCTCAATATGCCGCCACTGTGTATCGGAAATGTCAGAAGTAGAGACGTTGTGTCGTAGTTGTTGGTTGGAGTAGGCAGTGGCTATCTCCGGGGTTTGCAGCTTCACGATGTCCACCTTTCTTTGTGTTTGGTTATGTGCGTTTTTCGCCCATCTCCCATACAAAATCTAATAAGTCTTGAAGTTTGAGGTCCTATTAATGTTACATTCAGCAACACCGGGGTAACTTATCCACTTTACCGATCAGCATGGAACCACTCTCAACTTCATTTTTTAACTTTATATCATTCTTTTGTAATTATCATAAAAAAATGTTTGTAACATTTGAATCTTATTGACCTAAAAATACATGAAATATTCCCGTTCCATGTATCCTATATAAGCAAACACCATCCTCATGCTATAATAAAATTCAAAGCTAAACAACTGATACATTGTTGATGCTGCATTCTGTATACAATGTATTGTGGATGCAATACAATGAAATTACAATGCAACATTAGCAAACAATTTAAACATCACCATCAATTGATTTTCAAAGCTACCCCGGTGGTGTATTCAATCTTAAGCGAAAGCAACAAAATAAAAGTCTTGAAAAAAAAAACTGTCACATCTCACAATTTCATTAAATCATTCCACCTGATATCGGTTAAGGGAGTCTGTCCGTCCGTCCGTCCCCCTTTCTAACATTGCACTGACCGATCAAATGGATAAGAGACACATGTCCTTCTGAACGATTGTTAGTACGTACGTATATACGTACCTTTATGGTATTCTCAGCAGTTGTTACAGGAGATTGCCAAGCAAATGCAACATTTTGTGTACAGTGTGATTACGAAAAACAACAGCTACAACGACAACAACAACACAAATCGTCGACAACAATTTGGCAAAACACGTGTGCAGAGGTAGCAACATTGCCATCGGGGTTTGGGTAAACAACAACAGCAACAACAATAGCAACGGTTAGCAATGAAACCCAATCGTATGTAATTTGAGAAATTTTACGCTTAACTGCGCCGAAACTGATCATGGTTATACGTAGTAGGCAGTCACCGGCACAAATACACATTACAAGGAAGTAGGGGGTTGGTCAATTGTCCTAAGTACTTTGGGAAGGTATATATGCCATTTGGTAATAGAAAGGCGATATTTGTCAATTTGTGAACAGGGACTTGTAGAAATGATTCCTGTTCAAGAGAGCGCAATGACCGATAAACAATAACAAGAAAGAAAATCACGTGTGGCCTAGGGTGTTCCTTATATGGTATTTTTGGGAATTTCGTTAAAAAAAAGGTATTAGTAGCGAAGTTGGACATCGAGCTACACCTTCCATTTGTTATTTACAAAATTACAAATATGTTGTTCGAAATTTCGCATCGATAGTAAGACGTTAAAGTGTGCCGCAAAGAGGTCAAAGTTCGACTTTTGTGTTAAAATCAGTTTATCGCCGCTGAATAATTTCATTGATTGATTGATTGATTGATTGATTGATTGATTGATTGATTGATTGATTGATTGATTGATTGATTGATTGATTGATTGATTGATTGATTGATTGATTGATTGATTGATTGATTGATTGATTGATTGATTGATTGATTGATAGATTGATTGATTGATTGATTGATTGATTGATTGATTGATTGATTGATTGATTGATTGATTGATTGATTGATTGATTGATTGATTGATTGATTGATTGATTGATTGATTGATTGATTGATTGATTGATTGATTGATTGATTGATTGATTGATTGATTGATTGATTGATTGATTGATTGATTGATTGATTGATTGATTGATTGATTGATTGATTGATTGATTGATTGATTGATTGATTGATTGATTGATTGATTGATTGATTGATTGATTGATTGATTGATTGATTGATTGATTGATTGATTGATTGATTGATTGATTGATTGATTGATTGATTGATTGATTGATTGATTGATTGATTGATTGATTGATTGATTGATTGATTGATTGATTGATTGATTGATTGATTGATTGATTGATTGATTGATTGATTGATTGATTGATTGATTGATTGATTGATTGATTGATTGATTGATTGATTGATTGATTGATTGATTGATTGATTGATTGATTGATTGATTGATTGATTGATTGATTGATTGATTGATTGATTGATTGATTGATTGATTGATTGATTGATTGATTGATTGATTGATTGATTGATTGATTGATTGATTGATTGATTGATTGATTGATTGATTGATTGATTGATTGATTGATTGATTGATTGATTGATTGATTGATTGATTGATTGATTGATTGATAAATTAAATTGTTTTATTTAAAATTGGCTCCATCTCCAGTTTCATTACTAAGTCTCCCCAGGCCAGCATTGTTACCCGGATAGTTTCATATTTACAATAATCTCTTGATTCACAAAATGTACAGCCGCCTAATACTAGTTCCGCTGAAAAGACCATCAAGACTAATATCAACCAACGACAAGGACTCTTGATTGATTGTCTAATTCCTGCGTTTGTCTCTTCTTCCACCGCTTGACATAACCGAAATGAATTCCATGTTTGTTCAAGTCACAAGTTGACAATCACAAATGACGGCAATGGCGAAGGACACCAACTGACCAAATCAATGACGATGGCTACCTGTTACACCATCAATTGCGAAACATAATGTGATACTCATCTATGAGTTTGCAATGGGATTGAGAGAAGGATCGTTGCAATGCTCCAAACATTTGCCAATTTCATGAGCGACTGATTATATTGTCAGTGGATGTATGTATGTGCGTATAATGTGTGTTCGTTGTGTTTCGTAAGAGTGTACAATGTTCTTGTATTTTAATATGATGCCAATGAAATTGGCAACAAAAGGATACATTTGCTGATATACAGACATTCATTGATTTTGTGTTTGTTACTTTGTTCTTTTTGTGGCAAGGGGGCAAATCATTTAGTCGGTTCTTTAGGAAATTTGAAATACCTTTTTTTTTTTGTTGTGAACATTCGAACGTTGTTGCTGCAATATTTCCAAATTTTATGTTGTTCATCTGCAAGATTTTTTGTACCTTAATCAAATGACCAATCGTCGAGGTAAAATTACATTTAACCAAACCAATTTCATCAATTTGCTAGGCAGACGACGGTCGACACGAATTGGCTTAAACTTGAAATTTCTGTTCCCACTTATAGTTCGCCCTTCTCTCCCTCTCTCCCAGTGATGGGCTACGACAGTATTGTAATTGTGTTTCTGTGGTCCGCAATGAGAATGGTAGTAGCATAGCTCTCGGTCTCATCAAGTCATAGACAGGCACCACTTGCAGTGAATGCTAACAAAAGTAATTTTGGAAAATGTCGAGTGACATGGAAAAGTAGAAAACGCTAAAATGAACATGTGCATTATGTGAATTTTGTATGTTTCTCAGTATAGCGGGACTTGGGAGCGAAGTTTAAGGTAGATTTCAAATTAAGTGGAAATCAGTCAGTATGAAAATTAGGACAGTGTGGGAAACGACGGTTTATGTTTCTTAGTTTTAAAAGAGGTAATAAATGGTTATGGACAACCAATTAAAGTTATTGTATGTTCTCGTCCCCTAGGATAAGGGCATATACCACTTGTTACGTGTTAGATTTTTTTATCACGATTGAACCATGTTCGTCTGTTAGTTTGGCTGGCTGGCTGGTGAGCAGGACAACTCAAGTAAACCTAAACTGATCCTTTAAAATTTAACAGTATTATAATTTTCAAAATGTAGTTTTGCGATTGTAAATAGGCAAAATAGCCCCATTACTTTTGGTCCCTCTAATATAATAATAAAATGACTTTACTTCTTAAACAGACTGGAAAATGTTTAAATTTAGTCAGTTTAATTATTTTAAAATAGTACCAAATCATAAAAAACCGAAACGTTTGCCACACCCCTTCTGTCCTGCTATGACCACCGCTTGAGCTCGCGAACGAAAACAACTCTTTGTGCTTTTACATGTACACATAAAGAGCTTTGTGCGAGAAGGTTGTACACGCAAATCAGAAAGTAAATTACAGTATTGCTTAAAATGTTTAATGATGTTTTGGAAAATGATTTTTTGTTTACGCAAAACAGCGTTGGCGAGCCAGTATGTTTGGTATGCCAACGCAATGTTAGGAGTAACCACAAATTTAATATCGAAAGGCAATACAGGTCTTGCATAAATAAGATTTTTATTTTGCAGATAAGAAAGAGAAATTTTAATTGCCAATTTAAAAAAAGAAAGTTGTTGGTAGAAGAAGGAAACATTTTAAATAGTGATGTTGGAAAAGCGTCTTTTATTATTTCGCTTGGGTTATCAAAACGCTGTCGTCCTTTTAATGATGGCTTTTTTTTAGGTGCTCCCTAAAGAAGTCAACTACTTCTTCTTCTTAAGTGGCCAATTACAATTTACGAAACGTAGTTCATAAATTTGAGGCCTGAAGTAATAAAGAATTCCTCACGCTTCGTTCTCCAGTTAGTCCTACCAGATGATGGCACATCGCCTACCACTTGGTCCTTCCAACGGAGTTTGGCTCTCCCTGCTCTACGCCGTCCTTCAGGTTCGCCTTCAAACACCTTTCCCGCTGGAGCATTTACATCCATCCTGGCAACATGTCCCAGCCATCGCAGTCGTTGGATCTTGACTCTTTTAGCTACGTCGATGTGGTGGTAAAGCTCATACAGCTCATGGTTCATCCGATGGCGTAACTCGCCTTCGACACAGATAGGTCCATATATTTTTCGGAGTACTTTTCTCTCGAATACTCCCAGGTTTTGTATGTCCGTTGTAGTAAACACCCATGATTCGGCAGCATACAACAGAACAGGTAAGATAAGCACCTGGTATAGCTGTTTCTTCTCCTAAATAACTCCTCCCCACCAGCCTTAAACAATTCAGCAGGGAGACCATCAGCTCCAGCCGCTTTGTTGTTGTTATTAAGGCGGGATATTGCTCTGGCTCAGAGGTGAACAGTTAATACCATCGTCATGGATATGAGCGGGGTCTTCGGGTGTGGTGTCCAGTAGATTTCTGAAATAATCTCTCCAAATCTTCAGAAAGTTATCCAGGTCTGTCACTAGCTGACCATCGCTGTCCTTGCAGAAGGGCGACTCTGTTCCATTCATGCTCGCCTTAACTTTCGGGCTTCCCCTCTACTTCCTCATCTTCAAATCTTTCTTTTTACGTCTAAAAAGACGAAATGCCTTTCGTCTCTTCTCCCTGTGCCGTTCACCAACAGCGCGCTTTGCTATTGGCTGCAGTTTCGCCTTTTATGCAGCATCCTTCTCTCTAGTGGCATTGCGACATTCATCGTCTTACCAGGCATCGTCTTGAGACGGCTTGGTTACGCTTCTCGCAGTCCGTTCTATGGAGTCGGCTATATATTTCCACTAAGACTTATTATCAGGGGTGGCAGCATTCCGTACTAGTTGAGTTAGGTGGTTAGAGTAGGCATCCGCTATCTCTTGTGTCCGCAGTTTACCGATGTCCATCCTTTTTCATGCCTGGTTGTTGTTGTTGTTGTTGTTGTTGTAACCGCTAGTGGTAGCTGGAGTGATAATTCTTTATACCGATTTTCTATTTATCGGCACTCGATCGGGCATATAATCCGATTATCATACGATCATTGTTGGCAACTCTGTTCGTTCCTTTGTAGATAACAAGGTTTGTGTCAAGGATTGTTAGGTGTTGTTGTTGTGAGTTTTTACGCCAAATTCCACTAAAGATGGCGCCAGCTGGCTTGTTGATTTATATGAGATGTTGATAAATCATTTTCCTTGATCCTTGCGCAATCTGGATTTTTGTAGTGGAAGCATCTAGGATGAGTTTTTTGGCTGGAGAACTCGAAAGTATTTGAAAAAGTAATTTTTCATCGATGTTGATTTTGGTCAGTGCCCCGGCCTGGAATCGAACCCGGCACCTTCGGATTGCTAGTCTACGTCGCTTCCACTGAGCTATCGAAGGCCACTTCATGCCTGGTAAGGTAAGGTAGTGATCGGAGTTAATATTCGCACCCCTGTTCACTTGTACATCCAGAACGGTCGATGCGTGCCTTTCATCGACTACCATGTGATCAAGCTGATTCTTCGTCAATTGATCTGGAAATAACCATGTTGCCTTATGAATATTTCAAATCTAGTGCTGTTTACTACCATATTCTTTGCCGCAGAGAAATCAATCAGTCTAATGCCATTGTTATACGTTTCTGTGTGCAGACAGAATTTTCTGATGATAGGCTCAAATGCGGTCTCCCTGCCTATTTTAGCATTAAAATTGCCTAGTACAATTTTGATGTCATGGCTTGGGCTACGGTCTTATATATTATCTAGGCTCTCGTAGAACTCGTCGTTGTCCTCATCGCTTTTCTCTTCTGTCAGGGCATGGGCACAAATAAGTGTTATGTGGAAAAACTTTGTTTTGACACTTATGGTGGCTATACGTTCCACAAAGGGTTGAACTGTTTCGCCATCTCTTGCCAACCACAAATCCACATCCAAACTTGTGCTTGTCCGCATGGCCACTATAGAAGATGTCGCACGATTCCATGCGCGACCTCCCGTGTCCCGTCGACACGGTTACGGAGCTCTGTGAGTAGACTTGAAGTGTAATTGGCAAGAATCACACTGGATTTGCCAAGTTAAACCGATCAAAAGCTTTACCTTACATCAAACTACCGACGACCGGGAAAAAATGCATAAGCCAAACTTTAGGGAGGTCGAATAGGGTCACGTTGCAACGTGTCGTAATCGAAGTTGGTGGGGGCCCTAGGGGGTTCCCATACAAAAATCAAAATGTTATAAAATTTGCTTCCTCCTTGGGGTAGAGTTTGCTAAGATGAGTCAAATACATTACCTTATAATAAGAATGAATGTTTTTATTTAAATTGAAGGATTCCTAAAAACTTTTTCTTGATGTTATGTGTAAACTTCAAAACAAAGATGAAACATCAGGTGAATATTTGTTTCCCATGAATAGAGCGAATTAGATACAGACTACCAAGTTTCCGATGATGAAATGATTTTGCATAAACGAGTATCAAAGGGAACAAGAGGCAGCGTCAAATGCATTACTCCGGATCCGGTGGGGAGCGGTCTTACATTTCCCCCCCTTAGACATAAGCAAGAGACTGTACTGGTTTTGAGGTTGGTTGGTAAATTGTTTTTTGTATTTTTTTAGACTTACACAAGGAGACCTACAGTTTATCGACCATCAGCTGTTGGAGAAGCTTTTACTATTTAGACATGCCGATTGACTCGACACTTCTGCGAAGTTATTGATTTCATCATAATGAGTGCAAACAAATTTGACAAAATCTTTTTAAATTAAAAACTATGTTTAAACTTAAAGCTTTCATTTCAGTCTAACAATCGTTTGTTTGATTTCTTTTTTTATTATTGTAAAAAAACTGCCCAATCTTTCCAATTAATATCAAATAAAACAACAGTTCCAGTAGTACTTAACGCATTAAAAACTGATAAAAATCTATATGCCCTATTTCATTCAATGGTATTGTTTATTTGTAGTAATTAAAATCTTAACTGCTAAAAGTTTAAAAGAAAATAAACCCCTGGCCGTACCAAAAACCAATGTAAAAGCTCGCTTTTCACAATATCTATTAAGCATGAACAACAAAGAGACGTTATTATTCATTGTATTGAGTACTCTCTAAGAAGCGAAGCTGATGACGATGATGCCAATGTTGATGGCGATTACAAAGGTCTGCAGCAATGACGAGCGACGATGTGATTGTAGATGATAAAAATCGCTGTCATAAAATTTACATAAAAGCTTCCGTGTAAAATTCATTTTAAATAAATAAAATCCCTTTCGTTTGCTCTTTTCCTCTGACTCTCTCCCTCGCTTTGTGCAAAACTAAACAACCAAACAAATGCCGGAACATCCGACAACACTCCAGTGTGGACCTGAAGTGTTTGTAGCTTGCTGCAAAACCAAAGCACTTGTCGGGCAAAGCCATAAACATAAACTATCGACCATTTAAGAAACCCATGTAGCTGAACAACGCCTTCCTGGCTTCCTCAGTCATCCAGACGGCGAGCGATAGAAGACATGGTAGCGTACAGGAAAATGGTCACATAAATGCAAAGCACTATGTGGAGTCATTGTAGAACAGAGTACATTGAAGCCGGTGGTGGTGTGCTGGCATATTTAGGCTAATAGAGGCAGTTGATTGAACTGTGGTATTGTAGGCAATTTCCTGTAAGACTAATTGACGCACAAACACAACTGAAGGCAGCTGAATCTTGAACTACAATATTACTAATATTGTAATGATATTTGTAAAGAAAAATTATGTTTTCATAAATTACTATAAATAACCAGTACAGAAATTTCAGACAGGTAAACTGACTGATAAATACCCTCATCCTATGTATGATATTGTTTAAGTCTTGGCGAACTAAATTAAAGGATCACTGAACAACGTTGCCCTGTTATCGCCATGTAGAGGTTGATAGTCGGCTTGAGATGCAAGTTTTACGTTGAATACCCAACGGCAACCTTACAACATTTGGGACTCAATTCTGAAAACTGCACGTGAAAGTAGCTCCAAAAAGAAGAAGTTCTGCATCATTCGTTTTGTCAAGTTACATGCCATATTAATTTAATATCGATTTGAAGTAAGTAAGTATCGTATGGTGGAATTTGTTACGTTTCTTGTTTGACAAAACCACTGTGCTCTTGGCACAACATCACGAAGAACATCAGCTTACATCAAACAAATTCGAATTGGCAACAGGTGTAGTTGAAGGGCCTATAAAAATCCCCTTTAAACATAAATATTTACTTAACCATGAGTAGTGGCTTTTTCGAGAGAAGTTTAAGTTGCCTGTACCAACGTTACACTTTGTAAGAAAGAACTTCCTGTCGAAACTTCACTGATGTTGGTTACATGACAGCATGTAAGTGTTGGAGGACATTTGTATCAAATGTCGCTTACACACACACACACCAACAGACAATAACCAACAATCTTGTTGTCATAGTTTACTGATTGAACATTGAACACACAAACTGTCATGACATCTATAGATTTTTCCAAAACTATGTAACATGGACGAACGATTCTTTGGAAATTGGCAAAATCCACTTGTATGTAAATGGAAACTAAAGCTTCATGATGATCTCGTTAATCTAATGTCATGCCACAACAGCAGCAATCAGACGGACAACAAAGTGCCACAAAAACAAGGCTAAAAGTTTGGCATACAAACAAACGATTGACGATGACTGAGGATAGGGTATCAGGCACAGGGTTGTTGATTGTGATAGTACAGGCCGAAGGTTGCTGTTGTTGTTGTTGTTTGCTAGTCACACCAAAAACAAGCAATAATCATAAATTTTTAAGGAATATAAATTTAAAAACAAAATGTTGGCACTATTTGTACAAAACTAACACAACAACAACAGCACCACCATGCCAGCAACAGCAGCAGCAACTGCAACAACATGAAATGTTGCTGCTACTGTTTTGGGGCTACAACATCGGCAACAACAGCAATATCAACAACAGCAACACACATAACAAATTGAGCTAGCCATACTCATCGACATGACACAAAACACAAAAGGGCCAACAAATGACACTAGCAACAAAACCAACTTCTCCGTCGCCCGCCCCTTCCGCATCACAACAAAGGCTTAATAACAATAACAAACAAACAAACAAACAATACATACCAAATGATGTTGGCCCGCCTGTCTAACCGGCTTGTGTGAATGAATGAAATGGTCACCAAACTTGGATTCCCCCGAAGAACATGAAACTGCTTTTCATAGTCGTCATCGAATGGTGCACAAAAGACTTAGAGTCTCCACAAAGTCTCCAATGTAGATTTAAACAAAAGACTGCACAACAGCAACTGTTCTGTTATTTGGCTTTAGGGGGACGGACGGCCACAGAAGACCTATGAAGGCAACACAAAATTGAAACTGATTGTTAGAGAGAGGGGGAGAGGGAGAGAGAGAGATGGAGTGAATAAAATAGAAAAACAATAAACTAATGGTGTGAAAAGTAGGAATAAACAACCGATACAATATGAATGTGTAAGTTGTCGCAGTGTACGAGGAATGGCTTAAAAACTGTTTGGCAAAGGGAACATAGCGGCGAAAGGAAGGCCTTATAGATCGCCTTCAGCCAGTAGGTTTGCGCTCTGCATTCCTTCTTCTATTCAAAATAACATAGGTTGTTGTTGGGAGGCAATTCCATCGTCGCTTCCTATAGGAAGGCCTGATACATACATACACATGAAAAAAAGAAGGACTTGAAAAATACAAAAATATGCAGTTGGTCACCCTCAAATTGTTTAGTTTATTTTCAGGAGACTGAAAACAAGGCCTTGAAGACATGACGTTTGAATGTCTCAGAAGGCCTTGTTGCATGCCTGTTTGCAGAAGGCCTTGCTAATTTCACCGCTGGGCATTTATTGTTTTTATCAGATCCTAATCCCTTCAATTACTCTAAGATTTTAAATGGTGTAAATAACACAGAATAACATTTTTTAGCTCATTGATTTGGGACTCAATTCTGAGAACTGCACGTGAGAGTAGCCCCAAAAAGAAGAAGTTCGGCATCATTCGTTTTGTCAAATAACATGCCATAATAATTTAATATCGATTTGAAGTAAGTAAGTATCGTATAGGGGGATTTGTCACGTTTTAGGCTCTTTTCTTTGACATAACTCGAGAACCACTAGTCCGATTTAACTGAAACAAATTTAAAAAAGTAAGAAATACAATTTTTTTAATCTGTTCATATAACATTTTCCTACATTAGCAACAGTTTCACTTTTCCATTCATCAAATGATTTTGAACTGGTTTTATTTTGTAGCAGTTACAATAAAACTGTTGTACTCCGTGGCGTATGATTTACGTGGAATACTACTTGTGATAATCATACGCCACCATATAACAATACAATAAAAGAGCCTAAAACGTGACAAATTTCCCTATACGATACTTACTAACTTCAAATCGATATGAAGTTATAGCATGTAACTTGACAAAACAAGTGATGCATTGAGTCCCAAAATTATGTGTTATACTGTGTAAATCCTTTAGTTACTCTAAAATTTTAATGGAATAAATATTGCGTCTTATTCGCCAACGTAAAACAACCTAATATTCACATTCCATGCCATCAATTAGATATAGGAGAGATTCCCACATTCAAGCAACCTAGATTCAAGTAAACCTACAGTTTACCGATGAATCCAAACATCGCTCTGTGATACTTCCATCGCTTATGAGCCACAGATAGCACCTGTGACAATATCTGTCTATGTTAAAACCTTTACTTGCTCGGAAAATTACATGAACAACCAAAAATTACCATATCACTTAAAGTTGTTGTTCCCAAAATACTGCTTGCTAACACCATTTCCTTCCAGCTGATATTGACGAAACCTTAACAATTCTTGCTGTACATAGAAAACAAAAATTACAGCCAATGAATACGCCAACATAAATTAAACCAATTACACGGAAGTCTAGGTTAAAAGTAGCATCAATCCCTGGAGATGTCAGCATTTGTTTGCAACTTTGCCAGGGTAGTTGGTGTGTAGTGTAACATTGCTCCCAGCGCTACTTGCGTTGCCAGTCAATAAGTAATAAATTCAATTACTTTGAACAATCTTTCGACAGTTTGATGGCCAAAGGCTACGATTTGTCACACTGAAAAAAGGCCACATCAATCTCAGTTGTTACTATTAGCACAACTGTCCAAGGCTAAATAACGTTCAGCCAATGCTGTTGTTGTTGTATCTTTAAGGACTGACTACAAAGACAAAGCGCTCCCTCAGGATACATCGGTGCAATTATGGATCATTTGTTCGGTTTTACGAAGCGTAATAAACGTGTTCAGCATGTAAACTACTAAAGTAAGCAAATGGAAAGGGGGAAAGACCTAGAGTAAAAATAGAATTTATAGTTGAAAATAAGTAAGAAGCGGAAAAATGCTTTGGTTACGTTTTGTTACTATGCAAAACCTGTTTAAATGTTATGAAATACATAACATTACGCAAAATAATAAAATTCCTTATAAAGAATTTTTCTTAACAACTACGAGAAACTTGCTTACGGTTGTTTCGGTCAATGCAAAGCTCAAATTATTATCTCTACAATTTATTTTTTACGTAGACAATTTGTCTTTACTATGAATTCTTTTGAAGTAACAATTCATGTATTTCATGTTTTTTAATTTCCGACAATGTATTCATATAGGTATGCTATGTTTTTAGGCTGTCGCAGAATTATGACTGACTTGGCGTACAGTTTATTCAGGAAAATTAACGAAATTGTATTTTATTCTGAAAATTATCCGATATTCTGCCAAATTTTATGTGATAAACTAAGAATTTTATCATGACTTTTTTTTATTATAAAACAATGTAATAGCTGAGGGGTCAAGGTTGATTTATGATTGACTTGTTTTTACCAATACAGCTTTTATAGTGATACTTTGTTGGGTGTACTAGTGACGAATATTGTACAGGTAACACAATGAATTATAAACTTCTTTGATAGCCGAAGTATATATATTATAAATATGCGGTAAAAATTTTAGAAAATCGAATGTTGAATTAAACATTTTTGACACAACTGATTCCCTACTCGATTACTGAATCGATTTTTTTTTAACAAGGCATGAGTATAAAAAAAAAATTTATTTCCCTTTGCACCCCATTAATGAGGTATGGGCTATCTTCTCGCGTAGTTGTGAATTAACACGCTTTCTGTTTTTACATTCACAACTAACGGCACCTACTTGTTTATCGACGAATGCGAACGTCACTGTTTGAGAAGCTCTTACTAGACACGCCGATTGACTCGACACTTAATACTGCGAAGTTGCTGTCAACAACATTCGAGGGGAGCCGACAATGAAAGAAACAACTTTTTAAGATGATTGGAGCCAGGTTTGAACCTGCGATCTCCCGCATGGTAGTCGCGTGTTCTAACCACTATGCCACGGCCGGTCCCTAAGTATTATAATAATAATAATTAGTTCTTTGGAATTATAGATTACAATCAGTGAAAAAAAATCGAAATCTACATTGCTAAATGTATTTGGTGTGTTAGTGTGCGTCATCGCTGTCGAATTGTACACTAGGAGTGAGATAATGCACGAGTTTTCGAATTCAATACGAACCACCCTTTATTTTGCGTGGTAGGGAAAAAAAAGTTGAGCCAAAGTTTGGGAGAAATGGAATGGAACATATCTATCCTCATTCAAAACATATCTATCCTCTATCTCTAACCCTTAAGGTCCCCATACAATTTTTTGGTATTTTCATAATTTTTTTTATATAAAATTTTCTCCGAATATACCTACCCCTTATCTTGAGCCTCTAAAGGGAGCTCCCATAAAAAAATCAAAATGATATAAAATTTTCTTCCACCATTGGAATAGTGTGCGGCTAGATGAGTCAAATATATTACATTATAATGAGTATTAATGTTTTTATTTGTATTGAGGGATTTCTAAAAACGTTTTCTTGATGTTATATGAACTTCAAAACAGATATGAAACATCAGTTGACTAGTTTAATTCACCGAATCAAGTGAATTAGATACTGATCACCAAGTTTGCAATGACGGAATTATTTTTGCACGATGCGCTGTTTCCATCTCACATCCCACGAATTTTGGCTCAGGCATTTTTCCCCAACCGCACAAAATTATGGAGATTAGTATCAAAATCTTGTTACTAAGGATCTCCATACAACACTATCGGACCCCTATTGTACACGGGGACAATATTTTGCTGTCCCAAAAATAGTGCTTTCATGCCCTCCCACAAATCGATGAACACTGTTTTTCTATTTGTACTTGTTTATGTTATTGTTTTGAATGTCAATCAAGCGTATGTGGTATTGATTTGACTAGTTTTATTCACCGAATCAAGTGAATTAGATACTGATCACCAAGTTTGCAATGACGGAATTATTTTTGCACGATGCGCTGTTTCCATCTCACATCCCACGAATTTTGGCTCAGGCATTTTTCCCCAACCGCACAAAATTATGGAGATTAGTATCAAAATCTTGTTACTAAGGATCTCCATACAACACTATCGGACCCCTATTGTACACGAGGACAATATCCCAAAAATAGTGCTTTCATGCCCTCCCACAAATCGATGAACACTGTTTTTCTATTTGTACTTGTTTATGTTATTGTTTTGAATGTCAATCAAGCGTATGTGGTATTGATTTCATAACATTAAAGCAGAGACCGACTGTTTTGAAACAAAAACCAGTACAGAAATTTCAGTCAGGTAAACTGACTGGGACCGGCCGTGGCATGATGGTTAGAACACGCGAATTCCATGCGGGAGATAGTTGTCAACAGCAACTTCGCAGTATAAATGTCGAGTCAATAGGCTTGCCTAGTAAAAGTTTCCCAAACAGTAGCCCATACCTCATTCATGGGGTGCAAAAGGAAATTAAGTTTAAGAAAGTACATCCTGGCACCTCCCAGACACATGACCGCCCATTAGGAGGCGTGGTAGGCATGAAAATATATTTATATAAATGATCATCATCATAATCTGACTCGATATAAAGGTGACCGTCTGTCCATCCGTCTGTCTGTCCCCACGATTACAGCCTTAGTTTAAGAGATATCAAACTATAATTTGGACTGAAAGCTTATATCCACAATGCGGAGGTTAAGTTCTAAGATGGACGAGATTCGTCAAAAATACTACCCCTTCCCATACAAATTTCCCCTTTTTTGGGTCTATCCCTGAAATTACAGCCGTAGTTCCAGGACTATTGAGCTGAAATGTGGTATGCTAGCTTCTATGCTCTCAACAGAGGTTAAGTTCTAAGATAAGCAAGATCAGACAAAAACTACTCCCACTTCTCATACAAACTAATTGGGGGGGTGTCTGCCTGTCTGTTCCCGCGATAACAGCAGTAATTGAAGAGCTGTGTAACTGAAATTAGTGGAGGTTAAGTTCTGAATTGAGTTATTTCGGAAAAAAAAACTAACACCACCCCCATACAACCACCACCTTTTATGGGGGTTCCGACCGTCTATCCCTCCGATTACAACCTAAATTTAAGTGCTATTGAGCTGAAGTTTGGTATACAAGCTTCTATTCTCTAAGCGTAGATTAAGTTGTAAATTAAGCAAAATCTGACAAAAAATACTCCCACCTCTCATAAAAAACTGTCCCGTTTTGGTGGTGTCCGTCTGTCCGTCCCCACATTACAGCCATAGTTTGAAAGCTATGGTGCTGAAATTTGGTATACAAACTTATATCCTCTAAGCGAACGGTCTGTTTTGAACTGATTGAAATCGGACAAAAACTGCTCCCACCTCCTGTATACAAACTCCCCATTTTTGGGTTGACCGTCTGTGTAACCTTGCGATTTCAACTGTAAGAGCTATCGAACTGAAATTTGGTATACAAGCTTCTGTACTCTAAGCGAAGGTTAAGTTATGAGATGAGCTAATTCGGACGAAAACTACTCCCACCTCTCATACAAAACTCCTCCTTTTAAACGATTCATAACAATATTCTCAGCTCATATAAACAATTCAAGATCAGTATTTAATATAAATCCACACCCCAAGATAGTTCCCACTTTTTATACAAAGAAAGGTAAAACGATTAATAAAAGTCCAGCCTTTAATTAATGAGAAAATACTAATTACATTGGTCTTTTTATTTTCCTTACTTTATTTGCAACGCAAACATTGATTCATGTACTACTTGTGGCCTCTTGTGTAAATATCAATTTAAGGTACAATATTATATTTCAAATAAATAGATTTATCAATAATGTTGGAGGCAGGATGAAGTGTGTCGGGGCAGTCTGAAAACCTCCTATGGTGATATCTATCATTGGTATGTACGGATACACGGGGACATAACATGTTCATCTTTATATATGTTTGATAAGATTTTTTTTATTTGAGATGTAGAGGTTTGATCTATAACAGATCTTTACTTGCTCCATATGCTTTAGAGTACAGCTAACACTAAGGTAAAGAACGCTACAAGATACAGATATGCGGCCTAAATTTTATACACCCAATTTATATGTTTCACGACATAAACCTATTCCATGTCACTTTAATACTGCTCACATCTGTGTTATATTCACGCCAAATTTCATAAATCTAGCTGTTCTCATTTGTTCTCAAATCACAATCTTTTTTAAATAATACGTCCTAATATTAAAATATCAAAAAATACCTTTACCACAAACATGATTGGTCCCAACATATTACCCTTACTTAGTTCTGTGAATATTAATTTTCTATAGCCAATTAACAGAATTTTAATTTATTCTATTATCCCATTAGTCATTACAAAATTCCTTTTGCTGTGAGTTTGTATGATATTTTCTTATTTTCTCATTTCCAGGATCTTCCAAAATTACATGTAGATAATATTTTGACATTGTGCTCACTTGACTAAACATTTCAGTACTCTTGAATTATGTTATCCACGAAGAAGAAAAAAAATCCGCATTTACAGCCATTAATGATGATAATGATGTTTTAACACAGCTTCTTGCCGATAGCGTAAAATCGTGTAGTTTTTTTATTCTGCATACTCTACATGTTACAACCATGGTATTTTTTAATAAAAGCATATATGGGTTTTTCTTTAATAATCTCGTTTCTTGTAACCACAGCCGCAGGAACAATGCAAAAAGCATCAATTTCGTAGCCAGTGGCGGCGACGCCAAAGTTTATAAATGCATTAAACAACCTTGGGGTTTTTTCTCGTTTGGTTGCATACCTGGTCCAATGTTGTGAGTAACGCATATTTCTTCCTTTGTGTTGTTGCTCTTCATTTGGCCTAAACTATTTTAAGTTGCTGCGACTATTCGTGGGCTCTTATGCACATCGTTTAGTCAACTCACTCAGGTATTGACATTGAAAGCTTGTTGTATCTTTTGGACGAAGAAGTGGCAACATCAATGTGTTTACTTCATCACGAAAGATGCCGCTTTTAGCAAAAAGAGTCATAAATTATGTGGTTGCTTCTTTGTGTGCGAAGAAACAATGCGAAAAAAAATGGTAAACCAAATCAGTTTATTGTTACATGAGGACAATGATGCTGACACTGACTCCAGTTTTATAACGCTGCGGATCGAAAGAGCTATGGACAAGGATCGATGCTGTTGATCGATGGGACGAAAGTGGGAATGAAGTAGCAGATGACCAAAAGGGCTAAGGACCACGATCAATGCTGTTGATAGATGCGACGTAGCAGATGCTTACTAATCTTTAATTGATATTTTATTGGGAATGTTGTATTTTTATTTTTTGGGCAGATATTTTTTCTTTTTTTATGTTATCGGAATGTAAATGTTTTGAAGTTACAATTTCATTATCTTGCAAAGGATTTAAAAAAAAGTTTATTCTTTAAATGTATGCAGATCTTAAGCATATTAAGATTACTATGTTTTTATACCATGACAGCGGATCGATTAAAGGGTATATGTTTTAGTTCTTCCATTTGTAATGCCCATTAGTAGATGCAATAGGTATGACAATGTATATATTAGGGTGGTAGTGAAAACTCAACTTGGGATTTTCGGTAAGTCAAAATTTAGGCAAAATGGGACGACTTTAGGTCGTGCCCCAAAGAGGTCAAAGGTCAAATGTATATATATGAAAATGAGTTTATATTTGTTAATATGCATTTTTTAGTACCGTATAGACTTGAAAACGGCTTGACTGAATGTAGCTGTGTAGTGTACTTGCATTTTTGATATATCAAGTGGGAGTGGCCTCGCCCATTGGATCCTATTTTTGAAACCGCTAATACGGAGGATTGATTCCCCAATCGCCTTGAAAATTTGTGCGGATGTATTTGGCAGCAAAGTTCGTGAGTCAACAAAAAGTGGGCGGGATCGGATCAGTGGGCGTGATATAAAACTTGAAACATTAAAAGGCTGTATCTCATGAACTATAAGAGGTATAAAGCTAATGATTAGTATGTGTAATTGGTATAGTATGAATTTCAGTCAGAGTGAAAGTGGGCGGTGCCACGCCCCATTTACAATAAATCGTTATAGCAGCCACATTAATAGTTTGATCGTTTAGAAAATTTCACACGTAATCAGGCTAATTGAACCAAGTTAGCAAAAAGGGCCGAAGCCACGCCCACACATGTCAATATTTAACTATCACACATTTACGGTAAAAAAAAAACTCCTTAATCGAACATTGGTACAAAAAACATAGGATTTATTAAAGATTTGTTATGAACTTGACGTTTGATCTCTTTGAGGCACTGTAAATAGTTGTCCGATCTTACGCAAATTTCCGTCCTGTATTATCTACATCAAGTGTCATAATATTCCGGTGGAACATTTTTAAATTTCCGTAAAAAGCAATAAGAAAGTATAAGTCGGAAAAAACGACTTACATATACCCCCACTCTCAGGAAAACATAAGGAGTGGTACATTTGTACCAAAAGGGGCGTGGCTAAATTTCCAGTTATTTTCTCCAAAACTTTCCCACGATCGTGCTGTGTGTGTATATAATATATGTCTGTCTGTCTGTCCCGTACGAAGTTTAAGAGATATCGAGGTGAAATTTGGAGTACAAGTTTATAGGCTCAAAGCGGGGGTAATGTTCTAAGATGAGCAAGATCTCCCTTCTTGGAGATGTCCGTCTGTCTATTCTTCTGATTACAACCATAACTTAAGAGATATCAAGGTGACATTTTATAAGCAAGCTTAAGTTCCAAGATAAGCCCGATCGGTCAAAATCTACTGCCATAAAAACTCACCCTTTTTGGAGAGTGTCCCTGTGATTACATAAGTAGTTTAAGAGCTATCGATCAGACATACGGTATGCAAGTTTCTGTCCTCTATGTTAAGTTTTAGTTCTAAGATAAGCAAAATCTGTCAAAAAATACTGCCACCTTGCCCTTTTTTTGGTGGTGAGTCCCTGCGATTGCAATTGAATTTTAAGAGCTATTGAGCTGACATTTGGAAGAGCTGTTGATCAGAAATTTGTTAAACAAGCTTCAATCTTCTAAGCGGAGGTTAAGATGAACATTATAGGGCAAAATCTAATCCCACCTTTCATACAAACACTTTATTTTTGTGGGTTATACCTACTACTGGCACAAAGCCCCTGAAATACTTATCAAGCTTTTTCTTAACATGAGTAATTGGTTTTCAGCAAAATAAATCTAAATCTAATAACAGATTTATAACAAAATTAAACTTTTTCGAAAAGTAATGAGATATGGGAGACGTTCTCGCATGTTTCTATTTTTAGACTCACACAGCGGGATCTATTGTTAAACGACGAATCCGATTGTCAGCTTTTAGAGAAATTTTTAGACAATCAGATTGATTAGACTACTCAGAAGTTGTCACCCGCATGACAATCGCGTGTTCTAACGCTCACGCTACTGTTAGTACCATTTAGTTCACTCTTACAAGACTGCGATTCATGTAGAACATATGGTTAATAAAACACTTAAACTTTGTACAATTTTAGTATAAATTAAGCTGACATTCGATGAATTAATTTCATTACTGGTTTCCTTAGCAGGTCTTAAATATTTTCCATATTTACTTTAATAAACTTTAATATAATACCCATTTTTTAATTTTATTCTTGACATATTTAAACTTCCTATTATACCATTACTCGATGAGCAGGTGCTTGTTCATTCTATAAATCTGATGTTAATCAATATTTTTTTTTTCACTCCACCATTCTCTTTCCTCTTTCCAGGTAAGCCAAAAATCTATCTACCCCCAGTAGCAAAATAACAACAACACCACCAGGTAAATCTCTCTGTCGAATATTACTTTTCTATGGTAAATTCATTTAAAACGATTCTCTCATCCTGCCACACCTGGTATTTAAAACAAATCACAACAACTTCCTCTCAACCCCCCCCCCCCCCCTCGCCAATTGCATGTCTAAAAGTTGATACAATCTAGAGTCATTAATGTAATTTCAACATAAATTCTTCCCTCTTGCGAATACGATACGGCCGTATAAAAGAACAAACATTAAATTGATTTATGATTATTGCAAAAACGCAACCGAAGGAAAAGGGGGGGCGGCGGCGGCCTATTCAACCGACGTCACAGTTGATGTAGTAGCTGAGAGCCATAAACAGTGGGAACTTGTACCTCCAATGCTAAAATAACCACTGACATTGACACCGTCGCCAGCGACAACATGGGTGCCACAACCACTGACACCGTCTCAACTCTAGAAGCTGCCACCGCTACAGTGACGTTGTGAACCACCGCGGCGGCGACACCTCTATTGACGACGACAACGATAGCGACGTCGACAACAAATGGTCGTCAATTTAAAGGTGTTTTCATGTCGCTGTTAACGCCCATGTCGGCGATATCATTTTTAATTTGTTCAACAATTTATTTATTATTATTATTGCTGTTGTTGTGGTTGTTGTAGCTGTCGTTGTTTTTGTTGTTGCTGTTATTGAGACAACGCGTTTGGGGGCCCACCTGTCCTAAACAGCCGTAGGTCCTCGTATATTATGGCAGACGAAATTTATGATATCACATTTCTCTAAAAAATGATTGAAATTATTTGCAACAAATTCTTATTAAATTATCCAGCCCTAAGTAGTAGTAGAGTAGTCAGAGTAAAACATGGCTGACGATTTTTTTGACTTTAGTAAACTGGGCTTGAGTGAGTAGAAGACAGCGGTCATTATAAAGTCTCAGAGAATTTGCATTATATAAATTTATGTGATTTATATGAAAGTCTGCGTTGAATGCGTAATATTGGCTAGAGTTGGAATTTATTAGGTCATTGTAATGATCTAGTACACAAATCTGCAAATAAATTATGACGTGGCTACTATTAAGTGAAAACTTTGCTAAGTAACTTTTTGAATAAAATATATTTATACGCTTATCCTACGGGTAGAATTGTATATATCATTTGATACGACCCAAAAGTGCAACACATAGAAGGAGTCACTTTAGACCCTAAGTTTCTTAGAACCAAATTCAATTCATGACTTTTTAAGTCGTTTGCGCCATATCCGTCTGTCTGGCTTTCCGGCTGGTACGCACGATAACTTTCGAAAGACGCAACCAAATGTTTTGAAATTGTGCACGAGTTAATATTTCCTCAAAATTACTTACGGTATTGCAAATGGGCTACATTGCCAAACCCCTTGTGGCACCTCCCATACAAATGTATCATTCCGCCCACTTAAGAGACGGAGTAATAATATGAATACAACCAACGCGATCGTGTCCAAATTCTGTATTTAGTTAAGATAAATCAGGAATAAGTTCTGGAGCAAAAGCTGGTAGTCTATCAACGCCCCTTCTGGAACCTCACATACAAATGTACCACTCCGCTCACTTTAGAAATCGAGTAATAATATCAATATACTAGAAAAATTTATGTTTTATTGAGGGTGAAGGTATATAGCCTCCTTCCAACAAAGTTTTGGTCTCCCTGCTTTGCACCGCCATTGAGGTTCGCCTTCGAACACCTTTTTCGCCGGAGCATTGAAATGCATCCTGGCAACATGTTCCAGCCATCGTAGTCGTTGGATTCTGACTCTTTTAGCTACGTCGATGTCGTGGTAAAGCCCATACAGCTCATGGTTCATCCGAAACTCGCCGTCGACACAGATATGTCGATATATTTTTCGGGGTACTTTACTCTCGAATAATTTCGTTGTCAAAAGCACCCACGATTCGACAGGATACAACAGAACGGGTAAAAATAACACCTGGTACAGCTGTTTCTTACTATTCCGAGATACGGTGGTATTGCTAAAGTGCTGTCGAAGTCCGTCAAAATATATATTGGCGAGCACCTTTCTCCACATGATTTCTTGACAGACACTCTTTTTCTTATTGACGGAAGATCCGAGGTAGGTAAACTCATCTAATACCTTAAAACAATAATTTCAACGTTCACGGTGCTTCCACATCGAGAGGATTCTTTGTTCGTCGAAATAATTGCTTTAGTTTTGTCCTCGTTGACCACTATACCCATTTCTGCTGACTCCTTTTCTAGCGATGAGAAAACTGCAGTAACATACCGCAGATTTCGGCAAAAGATGTCTATATCATCGGCAAAAGCCAGTGGCTCTTGTGGAATATGGTGCCAGACATGTTGACACCAGCCTTTCTCATTACCTTCTGAATAACTATATTAAATAGTGTACAGGACAAGCTATCGCCCTTCCTGAGACCTCTTTCTGTGTTAAATAGTTCAGAGTGATCTTTATCAATCTTAACCGCGGATTTGGTGTTTTCCAAGGAACATCTGCAAAGTCAAATTAGCTTTGCAGGAATAGCAAACTCTGACAGGGCCTTCTATAGCCTATTCCTTATCGGAGAGTCGAAGGCAGCTTTGTAGTCGACAAAGAGGTGGTAGGTGTCGTTCAGCTTTTCATGAGTTTTTTCCAGGATTTGTCGAAAGGTGAGAAAATTTGATCCGTCGTAGATTTACCAGGTCTAAGACCGTACTGGCAGTGGCATGATGGTTAGAACACACGACTACCATGCGGGAGATCCCAGTTTCAACTCCTGGCTCCAGTCATCTAAAAAAAAAAAAATTTTTCATTCATTGGCCCCCGGCCCCCCTCGATGTTGTTGACAGCAATTTTGCAGTATGTGTCGAGTCAATCGGCATGTCTAGTAAAAAGCTACTCAAACAGTGACGTTCTCATTCGTCGATAAACAAGTAGGTGCCGTTAGTTGTGAATCTAAAAATCGAAAGCGTGTTAATTCACAACAACGCGAGAAGCTATCCCTTTCCTCACTCATGGGGTATAAAGGGAAATTAAGTAAGTAGCAAGTAAGGCCACACTGTAGTGGTCCAATTCTTTTGTCTACAATTGGCATTAAACGTTCACACAATATGCTTGACAGGACCTTGTACGCATTTGGTAATAGGCTTATTCGACGGTAGTTCTTACACTCACTACGTTCTCTTTTCTTGTAAATGGGACATAACAGACTGAGGCTCCAATCCCCGGGTATGCTCTCCTCTAGCCAGATGTTCTCCATGAGCTAATGTAGGGAGACGATCGGCTCCAGCAGCTTTGTTGTTTTTAAGACGGAATATTGCCACACGTATCTCGCTCTGGCTCGGAGGTGGACAGTTAATACCATGGATTGGAGCGGGGTCTTCTGGTGTGATGTCCGTATCACGTAAATTTCTGAAGTGATCTCTCCATATCTTCAGAACGTTATACGGGTCCGTCACTAAGTGGCCATCGCTTTCCTTGCAGGAAGTTAACCCTGTTCCACGCATTCTCGCCTTAAGTCTCTGGTAGAATTTTCGGGCTTTCCTTCTACTTCGGTGCAACTCTATGCACTCATGCTGTCTTTTCTTCTGCTCCTTCTTTTTACGTCTAAAAAGACGAGTTGCCTCTCGTCTTTTCTCTCTGTGCCGTTCACGAACTGTTCGCGTTGCAATTGACTGCAGTTTCGCCCTGTATGCAGCATCCGTCCCTCTCGTAGCATCGCGACATTCATGATCATACCAGGTATCTACTTGAGATGGCATTGACTACCCAAGTACGCTTCTCGCAGTCCGTTGTATGAAGTCGGCCATATATATTGCTACAGCGAGGTAATATAATCAGGGGTTGGAGCATTCTGTAACAGTTGAGTTAGGTGATTGAAGTAGGCGACCGCTACCTCTGTTGTCCGCAGTTTACCGATGTCCAGCTTTCGTTGTGCCTGGTTACGTATGTTTTTAATGTTAGTACATACAAAAATTAAATGTTTTTCAAAATCAACTTATTTCACCAATTTAATATCGAATTTGTAGTAAATTTATGCTCGACAACAAATTTAGGATATAGCTATGCAACATTTTGTTAATACCTTTATGAGACAAGGTGATTCACCCTTAACGGAAGTACTTTTCTATTAGTTTTTTTTACAACTTCTATGTAAACAACACTTTGCGTTAATTTACTGAGAGCCTTGTATTACAGCCCCATGCAATTAAATGCAAACAAATTGCTTTTGCATACCAAACCGTCTCGTCGCAACATCCTTAGCAAAAAAATACAGGGCAAAAAAATGCTTTTTATTGTTATAATTAAATGCATTACACTTATGAGGACGTCTCCCTTTCCGGTTGCTGGTCAAAATCCTTAAAACAAATGTGCCTTTGGAAGATATATTTTTTGCAATTGTTGTTGTTGTTGTTGCTATTGTTACAGTACGTACGTATTCGTACGATAAAACCAAATAACCACAGGGCATAAATCTTAAATAAGGAGCTCACATTTAAGTAGACAGACAAACAAACACTTATGGGTGCAACACTATTTCGGTGCATAAGTGTATGCGTATATGGGCATATGTGTGTTTAGTTACACACGCATACAAGTGCATATTATGTTGGCCCACTCTCATGCATTTATAACGTTATATTTATGTATTTGACTTTAGGTTGAGAGAAATAGTAAAGAATATACCACAAACACAAATACCGGGACTCAGAAACAGACACACGCACACACACACCCGCACTTGCTCTCAGGAAAAGAGAGATAGAAGGGGGGGTAAAAAATTATATTTCCAAAAATTATGACCATCTGCTTTACGGCCAAAATGTGGGTGATGTGGACTAGTATAAGGGTAAATTGGTAGGATAATTGGTCACATGGTGGCTTGACCGTTTGGATGGGAATGCTGCAAACGGACAGCTAGCATCGTGTGTCCACCCATTAGAAAGTCCAATCAGACAATTGTACTATGTGCGGATGGACACACGTACATACAACTAAAAGTTTAGCACAAAGTCAAATGTAGAGGTAAAAGTGATGGATAGCTATTATTGAGAACCGGTTAAACGGTTTGTTTATTACTTTGCGAGTGCAAGGGTGAGCCTTATTCTTCAGCATACCCGATAACACAGAACAACATTTTTCAGATCATTGATTTTGGACTCAATTCTGAGAACTGCACGTGAAAGTAGCCCCAAAAGGAAGAAGTTCTACATCATTCGTTTTGTCAAGTTACATGCCATAATAATTGCATTTCGTGGGAAATTGTTTTCCTAGTCCGATTATAGCAGTGATAGGATATATTCCATATTCCAAAATCTTGGTTCTAAAGACAGAATTTTCAATTGTTTAGACAGGCCACTTTTTTCCCCCTACGTCAACTTTGACGCACAATTTTTCACACTTTGTCTCATACTCCAAGAGTTTTTTTTGACTATACATACACAAAATCAAACACACAGAATATATTGCATCCTAGAACATTGGTCAATCCCCAAAAACCGAGTTCCCTAACATTATCGCCACAGCACTACTAAATATACAGGCATTTACGTATTTGTGCATAAATGTGAATGTATTTGAGTTGCATTACGAATCCTTTGCCAAACGTTCTAGCAGAGGTACCAACTCAAGTCCTGTTAGCATCCCCCCCACAACTCTAGTGTGCGACAAATAACTAAGCAAACAAACAAACATAGAAATTAAAGAAGAAATGCAATGCAATGGACATGGACAGTCCCTGCGAGTGTTTGGAACTTTTCGAGATACCAGGAATGATATGGAAATCCACAAAATTTACAAAACTCAAATAGACAAAACATTTAGAGGTTTGAGCGGAATAACAAGACTGAGATTTAAAGTAGAAAGGATGCACGTAAAGTAGTTTCAAATATGATGCACAAAGGTGTATTTGAGGGAGCATTAAAAATTGGCGGTCGCATCATGAACCTCGGACGGACGGGTATTTGAGTATTTTTTCATGAATTACGTGGTCTTTCTAGCTAATGGGTTTTGAAAGAACTTTTTTAGTTTAGCGGGAAACCATAAGCTGAAGTTTGACAATTATTAGAAGAAAGTAGGCATTAAATATTGTGCCGAGTGGGGGAATTTCAATCTACCGCAGCGTACATTTCATTAAAAGTTGTCGTTTTTATACCAAATGCAGAAACATAGTATTAGTGGAAGGGGAAATCAAGACTTAGACAATAATTTAACAGTTTTTGAGCATCACGATATTATTATTGTATCTACACTTAATATTAGTAATAACAAGGGCAACCGGAAATATGCAAATGCATGTTTTTTAGAACGAGATATTAACAAATGGTTAAGGTATTTATATGTTTCGTACTCTTACAAGTGTTTTGACACCTATTTGTTAGAGCATATTTTTGCATATTTTACCCATAAAGTTATATTTTAGCATATTTTGGTTTTAAGAGCATATTTTTAACAAAATATCCTCTTTTTAAACATATTTTTTACTTTTCACATTTATTTTCTGATCCTAAATCCAAGAAAATATTCCCCGAAAAAATGTAATACCTCGATATACGGCCTAGACACGCTCCCAAAATGTTGGCCGTAAAGCGAAACGCCTTAAAGCGAGGTAATAAATTTCATACGTGGCCATTTTCACCTAATATTGTTTCAATAAGCAAACACTTTTATCCGTGTACACAATGTCAACAACGATTTAATACATACCTACTTATTATTGCTTAAGAAGCACAAACAAGAGGTTGCTGCATCAACACTCGTTGCGCTTGTAAGTGAATGCTTTTGTTAGTCTCTCACTCTTCGTAGTAAAAGGGTGAATCCCCTATTTGCTTTAAGCCGTATAGCGAGGTAATGTGCGCCGTAAAGCAAAGATGTTCCAGAATTGAAAAAGGCCGTTATAGCGAAATGACGTAAAAAGAAGGGTCGTATAAAAAGGTATGAGTGTATAGGTCTCCGAAGACATGAACTATCCCAAATAGTTTTTTTTTACCAAAAATATAAAATTTCTAGCCACTGTAAAAAAAATTGTGACGAAGTGGAGCAAATTGGAGTTTAAGGTTTTGTAACTGAGGTCATATGTTACTGTTTGGTATTTGTTTCGTTCACTCCCGAGACAATAACTCCAAATTGTTGCATAAAGTAATGTATCTTAATACCTTACATACAAAAACCCCGTAATACTTAGCAAAAAAATTTATGTTTTTTTTTTTAAATTGTTCCTTAAATAATAATATTTAAATAAAAATATATCATAATATGATGTTTATAAATAAGTTATGAAATGCAATTGTATACTACGTTTTAAATTATTTTATTTTAAAATTATTTGAATATTTCTGTTGATTTTAAAAGCATATTTTATGATGAAAAAAATCACATTTTTATATTTTTAGCGCATATTTAAGACGCATAACGATTTTTAGTGCATATTTCCTGTTGCCCTGGCAATTACACTATTCAATAAACTGAAAAAAATACATTATAATTTCCGCAATAAATTGTTCAATGTTTTTTATCCAATACTTCTTTTTATTTAGTTTAGCACTTTTATTTTGAAGTCAGATCGCTGGTCAATTAAAAAAATTCTTTTCTCAAAAAATTAGAATGGATGAATTTCAATATTATGTACCTACAGTTAAGTACACAATTCCATGTTGGCAAGTATTGAGAACTTTGTTTGAGAGCAATTACATTTAAAGTGATCAAATCATGTCTCCCATGATATATTTTGCATATTTTTTTTCCTGAAAAGACTAAACAAAAAAAACAAAACATAAGTTTCTTTTTTCTTCTTCTTCTTTTTTATTTTATATCCATATCATCATTGTACGTGAAATGCATAAAAAAATTTAAAATTAAAAAAAAGAAACAAAATCAACAGTATTATCAAAAGCAAAAAAAAAAATTGTAAGAACTCAAAAAACTAATGATGCAGTTCAATTTTATGAAACCGTTATCTCCGGTCTTGTCTTCGAAAATTTTTCCAACAAGTATCACAGTGTTACTAACCTTTAAAATTTCGTAATAGTGATTATTTTGGAAAATTATAGCTTTTGATGGTAAAATATATTAGTAAGCTCGTTTCCATAATTTATTCAGTTCAAGTTTTTTTATAAAACATTAAAATGTAATTTTTTTTCATATAGGTTTTTAATAATAATTTATCAACATTGTGAAAAAAAAAGAAATTCTTGGTACTTTTTTTACCCTCAACCTTAGGGATGAGGTCATTTGATACGAGATAAAGTATAGTGAATATCCAATATATCGGCTGACCCGTCCCTTTCCATACCAACTGACCGTCTTTAGGAAAATTATTATTTTTTCCAAAAATTCCAAATAGACAACTGGAGGATATTTGCGTTTTGTCAGTTTTATTATTCTACAATATTAGGCACAATAATTTAACCTTTGTCACCAAGCCTCTTCTGGTACCTCCTATAGAAATGACTAAATTCACCCTCATTACATGCATGTCTATTTTTGTATATGCAGTGCACATTGTGCACTGAATTTAGTTATATTTTGCGTAAGAAGTACGCATATAAAAGTTTGACTCTGCAATGAATATCGAATATATTGGCTGACCCTTCCTTGTACCTCCTGTATAGAATATGTGTATTTCTCACATAACTTTCAAATAGAGGATATTTGAATTTGGTCAGTTGTATTATCTTGTAATAGTAGGCAGAATCTTTGAAACCCGAAACCTTTGCCACGCCCCTTCTAGTACCTTCCATACAAAAAACCGAATTCACCCACATAGTTTTATATACGTTACTTTTCTATATCCTTCACCACACGCTCGAATGGAATGAAAGGTATACTATGTTTGTTCTTCCATTTGTAACGACCACAAGGAGTCGTGGTAGTTATGACAATATATATATATACATGATCAGCGTCGAATTCTGAATCGATTTAAATATGTCCGTCTGTCTGCCCGTCATACAAACTCCCCCTTTCTGGAGGGGAGTCTGTCCCTTCTATGCTCTAATCGGAGGTTAAATTCTAAGATGACCCTGATCGGTCAAAATGTACTCCCTCCCCCCATTCCAAATTCCCCTTTTTGGAGCCTGTCCCCGCGATCACAGCTGTAATTAAGTACCTATCGAGCTAAATGAGAGATAAGAAAGATCGGTCAAAAAATACTATCATACAAATTGATGCATTTTGGCGTCTGTCCCTGCGCTCACAGTCGCAGTTTCATCGAACTAAAACTTTGTATACAAGTTTCTGTCCTCTTAAGTGGACATTGAGTTCTAAGATGAACAAGACCAATCGAAACCTACTTCCACCTCCCATACAAATTACCCCTTTTTAGGGGTCTCTCCCTGCAATTACAGTACGCTAGCTTCTATCCCCTAAGTGGAAGTTAAATTCTAAGATTTGAAAGATCGGACAAAAACTACACCAATGTCACGTACAGTCTCCGCTTTCTGAGGTGACCCTCTATCCATCTCCGCGATTACAGCCGTAGTTTAAAAAATATCGAGCTGAAATTTGGTATGTATGCTTCCATCCTTTAAGCAGAGGTTAATTTCAGACATGAACAATATCAGACAAATACTACTCATACACACTCCCCCTTTAAGGGTGTCCGTCTGTCTCTCCCGGCGATTATAGCCTTAATTTAAGAGCTATTGAGCAGAAATTTGTTCAAAAAGCTTCTATCCTCGAAGCGGATGTTAATTACAAAAATTACACCACAATTTTATACAAACTCCCCCATATTTGGGGGAAACTTTATTTCCCTTTTATACCCCATGAATGAGGTATGGGATGCTTCTCACTTCTGTTTGAGAAGCTTTTTCTACACATACCGATTGACTCGACACTTATACTGCGAAGTTGCTGTCGACAACATCGAGAAATATTTGGTATTCAAGCTGTCTAAGCGGAATTTATGTTCTAAGATGAACATACAAACTTTAAACTCCCATTTTTTATGGATCTAATGTTAACAAAATATAGTTATAGTGGAAATAAACACTTTTATCACAATTTTTACAAGTGGTGAAGGTACACAGTACAACATTTTTCAGCTCATTGATTTGGGACTTTATTCTGAGAACTGCACGTGAAAGTAGTCCCAAAGAGAAGAAGTTCTGCATCATTCGTTTTGCCAAGATACATGCTATAATAATTTAATATCGATTTGAAGTTAGTCACGTTTTAGGCTCTTTTGTTTGACATAACTCGAGAATCATTAGCCACATTCAGCAGAAACAAATTTAAAAAAAATATAAATTACAATTCCTTTAATCTGTTCGTATAACGTTTCCCTCTACATAAGGAATAGTTTCACTTTTCCATTCATCAAATGATTTTGAACTGGGTTTATTTTGAACCAGTTACAATAAAACTGTTGTACTCCGTGGCGTATGATTTACGTGCAATATTACTTATGATAATCATATATGTACCAATATAACAAATGAGCCTAAGAAGTGACAACTTCCCCTATACGATACTTAAAAACTTCAAATCGATATTAAATTACAATGGCATGTAACTTGACAAAACGAATGATGCAGAACTTCTAATTTTTGGGGTTACTTTCACGTGCCGTACTCAGAATTATTCCCAAAATTATGTGTTGTTCCGTGTAATTACTTTACTAGTTTAAAGTATACTCAATTCAAACATATTTTAAGAATTAAAATTTGAGTCAGGAATAGATATTTGTTAGACTATATCGCCCGGTGGCGTGTTATAAGGTCCATGTCACAAAAAAGTGTCACAAATCCATGTCTCTTTTCTTGTGTCATAACGTCTTTCAATATCTATCAATAATCGTTTTTACTATCGATATTATGTATTCATAGGTAAATCTTATGAAATCGCGACCCATTGAAATGTTGACTTAGTTTAAGATTTTTGTTCGAAATAGTAAAAAATTTGTTTCTTAGTTCTCATCTAGTAAATTCATACAAAATTATCAAATGTCCAGACATATTAATATTAACTTTTTACATTAATTGGCAGATTTGTAAATTCATTTTACACTGTAACCATTTTTTACAATTTAACTACATGTTTCATCTTTTCACACAGACATAATCGGCAATTCACACGCACTTGAAAGTTTTGTTTGATTCAAAGCATTCAGCCTCTGCTTGAGGGTTATGAAAGCAACACCACACCCGCTTGTTTTGTTGTGAATCTAAAAATAGACGGCGTGTTAAGTTACAACAACGCGAGAAGCTATCTCACACCTTATTTATGGAGTGTAAAACAAAATTAATATTTTTAAGTGTAGTATTACTACTGCAAACAATTTTTCGATTAATCAGCTAAGTATTAGAACTCGCAAATTTCGTAACAAATTTTTGTTACATCTGTGTTGTTCTATCTGTGTCTTTTGCTTTAACTCAGCGTCGGCAATCAAACAGGAAATTATAATTTTATTAAACTGGTAAAAGTAAAATAATTCGTTCGGAAGTTGTGATGTAGTGATTTCACTTTTTTCATACCAACTGCTGAATGATATTTTTATTTTTACTGCTATCATGCGAATAATCGTAATCATGTTAACTCACTGAATACGAATAGTTCAACAAAAGTAATTAAAGTGATTGGCTAAACGTTCAAAAGCTATATGTTTTTTTTTACAGAAATATAAATATCCAAATGTAAGCCTCAGAACTTAGGTTGTTAACCACACAATCCTTTTACAAGCTGATACTGATGTCACCGCTCCCAACCGCACCGCACCGAATATATGATAACGTTACACAGTATTATTGGGTTTGCCATAACTTAACACCCTAAGCATTCAACTATTACAACAAGCAATCAAATATTTAAGTTGCAGAAAATACACCAAAGTTTCGTCGTTTTCCCCACCTCCCCCCCAAAAAAAAGCTGCTAACAATCCTTCACTATTTCAAAAATTTGCCAAGCAATTTTCTGCTTTTAACTTTAATGCTGTGTGAAGTTATAAATGGAACAAGTAGATATGCTTTTAGATATGTTTTCCCTAGGTTTTCAAACCAAACAGCTTTCGGAAACATCCTTGTGGTTGTATATGGACTTTTGCACACACACACACACACATACACTCGCACACGTGGTCATTTAGGGAGTTCTGCACTCGTATTTGTGTTGCAAAGCCATACAAAAGAAGTAACCATTTTGTGAATGGTTTCACACTTCCCTTGATGCGTATGGTCATGTCCTGCCGTAGGATATTCTTGCTTCAACAACGGATATTCGTGTAGGTCTCAACATAAACTGCAAGTATTTGTAGGGACAGAAAAAGTCAGATAGAGAGTGAGAGAGAGGGGGGTGAGAGGATTCCCTTTTGAAATGGATGTGTGGTTTGAAAAGTTGAATTTCCTTAAAATTTGAGACCGTTTGATGCAAGTTTGTTTGTATGTATGTAATATTTGGCCGAATGTAACTTTATACAATCACCACTTACGAGTAGATATGTGTGCGCGTGTGTGTTCTGTTACCCATAACTTTAGTCTGAAATGGATATTGGTTTTCGGTTGCCTGATAATTAGCATGACAATTAAACTCTACTAAATTATGCAGCTTGAGTTGTTTTAGATGATATTTCAAAGTGCTGTTACATAGCATTAGACAATGATTTGGTGTGATATTGAAGTGAAAAAAAAGAACATACACTTCATAACCTGGCTAAGTTATTGTGAAAATCTTTAATGGCGTAATGTATGAGATAAAAGTAAACAAAAGTTTGATTTATCGAAATTACATACATATGCTATGAAATCTAAACAATAGGCCAGTATTTTGATTTCTTGCTTGAAGACTACTTAAAATAATAAGGACTGTTCTTCAGAGGCCTTTTAGATAATGCACTTAAATTCGCTTTATAGAACAAACCATTGTGGTCTCTTAAGAGTTAGCTAAAGCCCATATAAATAATGCACATGACATATATCATCTATATTGCATATTACGACTGCAATAAAAAAATCAAATTTTTTTCTAAAACAACTTGTGTCAGTTAAGTTTCACGAAAGAGAAATGAAGAGAACTGCTGTATAGTTGACATATCCGCAGTTACTGCACAGCGCAAAAAAAAACATTTCAATTCAGTTAAAAAATGTATATGGGTAATCGAAATAAAAGTAATTGTATCCCAGGATACTTTTGCATAATTGTAAGAAGATTATGAAAATCTCAGATTATTTTTAATACATGCGTTTCATAACGTGACTGCAATTCCATTAAACCTTAGCAACGTATTTGACTTCGTAGTAAATCCCAGAATTCAAGTGTAAATATGTTTCTGACGTCACTACTACATTGAAGGTATTCAAAGCCAGATGTAGTGTAGGCGGTCAGAGCAACAACTTGTATTCACTTAGGGAAATATTGTAAAAATTATAAAACGAATTGTACAACGTTTTGCAAATACATATTCGCGGTAGTTATGGTCACAATTTAAGTTAAATATTCAACACTAGTGGTCCCGGCAATGTTTCGCTATTGCGTATTACTTAGAAAACGCTTCTTTAGCTCGACAATAATACTTTGAGTTTAGAAACTTATGTAACTTATTTCAAGTAATTTCTTAAATGCGTTGTGTATATAAGTAGTTTTAGGGAAATATTAACTCGTGCAAACCCGCAGCGACGACATGTTCTCAACTGTATAGTGTAGGGACAATTGTTTGATGCAGTTTTAATAGTCAAATATTGATGCAGGTAGCAGCGCCTCGGCACTTTTTGCCAACTTCGTTCAAAATAGCATGTGCATTTGGAACGAACAGCCTGTAAAATTTTCTGGACGATCAAATTTTTATTATTTCTGTTACATATGTTTCTATTAAAAAGGGGGTTTCCCGCCCATTTTCACCCTGACTGTAATTCATACTGTACACCAATTAAATATATACCAAATTTCATCTTCAAATCTCTCCTACAGTTCATGTGATATAGTCTTTTTAAATTTCAAGAAGTATAGGCGGTGCCACGCCTCTTCATTCAAGCACAACCGAGTATATGCAGGGACTATCAGCAGGTAATCAGTACCACTTTGGTATATTCAGTATATTTGAAAAGCCTTTAGAGCGATTTTTGAAAGGGGCTTGGCACCGCCCACTCACCCTGGCTGTAATTCATATTGTGCATCAACTAAATATATATCAAATCTCTTCTTCAAATCTCTCCCATAGCCACGCCTCTTTATTCAATCACAACCAAGTAAAGCCACGGACTACCAGCGAGGTCATCAGTACTACTTTGGTATAATCAGTATTTTAGAAAAGCCGTCAGAGCGATTTTTAAAAAGGAGGCGTGGCACCGCCCTCTTCCAACCTGGTTGTTCATAAAATATACCCATTTTAAATTTTACCACGCCTCTTTTTCCACTCACTACCAAGTAAAACCAAGGACTATCAGCAGGTCATCAGTACCACTTTGACAAATCTTCGTAACAATCGGTATTCTAGAGCGATTTTTGAAAGGGGGTGGCACTGACTATTTCCACGTGGGCTGTAATTCATACTGTACCAACAACATATATATGAAAAAAATCATCCTCATACTTCTGATAGCTCATGGAATATAACTATTTTAAATTTTACCACGCCTCTTTTTTCAATCACAACCAAGTATTGACAAGGACTATCAACAGGTAATCAGTACCACTTTGGAAAATTGTCGTAACTATCGGTATATTAGCAAAGCCCACAGAGCGATTTTTGAAGAGGGGAGTGCCACCTCCTATTTCCTGTAATTCGTTTTTCACTATCAACTTATATACCAAATCTCATCTTCATACCTCTGATAGTTCATGGTATATAGCCATTTTACATATCAGGCTGTATGGGCGGTGACACACCCCTTCATCCAATCACAACCAAGTATATCCGAGGACTATCAGCAGGTCATCAGTACTACTTTGTGACTATTCGAATAGCCGTCAGAGCGATATTTGAAAAGGGGCTGTGGCACCGGCCCCTTTCACCTTAGCTGTAATTCGAACAATATGAACAACATATATACGAAATATCATCTTTATACCTCTGATAGTTCATAAGATACAGCCGTTTAAAGATTCAAGTTGTATGCCACGCCCACTGACCCGATCCCGCCCATTTTTGTTGAAACACGAAATTTGTTGCCAAATGCATCCGTACAAAGCGATTTCAAAGCGATTGGTGAAGCAACTCTCCAGATATTGCGGTTTCAAAAATCAAAAATTCAGGTAACACCATCGACCACACTGCAACATTCTGTGAAATTTTTAAAAAAGACCGATCTCAATTCTATACGACACCAAAAAAATGCAAACAATCACAGACTTTTTTTATACCCACACCCTACTGGCAGGAGGGTATATATCATTTGATACGACCCATAAGTGTAACACAAAGAAGGAGTCACTTTTGACCCTAACTTTCTTTCGATTCATGACTTTTTAAGTCATTTGAGCCATGTTCGTCTGACTGTTTATCCGTCTGTCCATCCGGCTGGTACGTACGATAACTTTCGAAAGACGCAACCAATAGTTTTAAAACTAAGCAAAATTACTTACGGTATTGGAAATCAATACATCCAGCGTGATCGTGGCCACATTCTGCATTTTGTTAAACTATTACAGGATAAAGTTTTGGAGAACAAATTGGAAGTCTAGCCACGCTCCTTCTGGTATCTTCCATACAAATGTACTATACTGCCCACCATAGAAATCGATTTATATTGTTAAACGCGATCGTGCCTAAATTCTGTATTTAGTAAACATTAAGCAGGATAAATTTTTAAAGAAATACTTGGAAGCCTAGCCACGCGCTTCTGGTACCTCCCATACAAATGTATCATTCCGCCCACTTTAGAGATGGAGTAATAATATCAATACACCCAACGCGATTCTGTAGTTAGTAAAGCTAAATTAGGCTAAAGTTTTGAACAAAAAAACTGGAACTCCAGTCACGCCCCTTCTGTTACCCGCCTTGTCAATGTACTACTCCGCCCACTTTAGAAATCAAGTAATAATATCAATATACTTGAAAATTTTATGTTTTACTGAGGGTTAGGGTATATGTAAGTCGGTTTCCGATTGAAACATTTTTTCTGAATATAGATATAGACTTCTAATGGGCGTTACAGATAGAAAAACAACTTTTGTAGACCTTATGTTTGCCCTTAAATTCAGATCATTTTGGCAATGATTAGATATCGATACCCTGCAGGGAATGGAACTAGCTTAAAACTAGCTAAATTACTGTTCCCAAGAGTACAGAACTAGTTCCGCTTCTATCCCCTTGCAATGCGTTTAAGAAGCTACTTTAACATTGATGTCATTTGACGAGGTTAATTGCCCCCATCTGCATTACCAACGTGCTAGTACTTTAGCTATTGCACAAGTAATAGCCACTTGACTAGTCAACAAGTCCCCACTGTGTGTCGTAAAGCAAAACAAAAACCAATAGGAGCCAAAAAGAACGGTATTTTTTCGTGGAATGTCTAAATACACATTGTGATCGTGAGGGAGGGTTGCAGATCTACAACAGAATACACATGAAACCTGTTAAACTGTCCCCTCTATGCATTACCATAGTACTAGTGAAGTAGATATATGTTTACGAGATAGTGCAATCGACAGCCCTGTAGTGGAAATTGTCACATCAAAACTAGAAGGTATCTTCAAATATAGAAATATGTATAACTCATACACATACATACACACTTATACATGTGTAAATAAACCGCAAATTATATTTATTTTTTTGGCACTTTGAATCTGTTCACTTTCCCTCCTATAACTTTTCCTTTTTAATAAAATACCTTTTTTAAATATTATTATTTTAACTTATCACACATTAGAGTCAGTCAAGAGAACAAAAAACATCTAAAAACAAATAATACAAATTTAAAATTCTACTCAAGGATGAAAGTTAAACTTACCACCAGTTGTAATCTCATTAAAATCAGTGCACGTTTCTGTATAAATCACATGGAGAAATAAGTTTTGCATTTTCTTTAGAGCAGAAGAAACTGTAATACGTAGAAATTTTCTGTTTGCCAGAAGAAAATCGCTAAGATGACGGGAATAAAACAGAATCTGTGCATGTCCTACCTCTTTTGCATTTAAATGAAAGCGTTGTTGTTGTTTGGTTATAAAACAAATTATAATTTATAAACAAAGTGTAGTTAGCACTATGCGACTATAATTTAAGCTATTGCAGGATGATAATATGAATATATAGCAGAATCATAATACAGTACAACATTTTTCAACTCATTGATTTGGGACTCAATTCTAAGAACTACACGTGAAAGTAGCCCCAAAAAGAAGAAGTTCTGCATCATTCGTTTTGTCAAGTTACATGCCATAATAATTTAATATCGATTTAAAATTAGTAAGTATCGTGTAGGGGAGTTTGTCTCGTTTTAGGTTCTTTTGTTATACAGAACATCGAGCAATAACTTTGGATCAATCGCGCAAGCCAGGCAGATAGACGGAAATGGAAACGAATTTTGTATTATGATACCCTCATCCTTGTGATACAAATTTTGAATTATGATATCGTCATAGTTCGGTTTGAGATCAGTTCTATTGGCAATTATTTATTATTGCTGTCAAAATAATACATTTCACACTCTTGACTAAAAACCTATTGGCAATAATAAATAATTGCCAATAGAACTGATCTCAAACCGAACTATGACAATATCATAATTCAATACAGAGCAACAAAAGACAAAATCAAGAACGATGATACACTGACGGTACGCAGAACGGGGTTGGCACTTTGCCAACAACAAAACTCCTGTGCAATTGTGTTCGATGGACATATGCATAGGCAAGTGCTTGTGTGTGTATAATGTTGGCATGTTGTGCGCTTCGAGGATGCCTTCTTCGCACCGTTGGGAAAAGTTCTCATTAGCTTTGAGATGTTTTCTTCCCTTAAGGTTTGTTGTGATGATAGAGGAGAAGGCACAGCAAAGGGCGCTGACGAGACATTGTGGTTAATGTCGAAATGACGTCATACGCCTAACCTGCTGTTAACATAATACATTTCACACTCTTGACTAAAAACCTATTGGCAATAATAAATAATTGCAAATAGAACTAATCTCATACCGAACTATGACAATATCATAATTCAATACAGATTAACAATAAACAAAATCAAGAACAATTTTGAATCTTGTAAAAGTTTAACATATGAATCTCTGTACCGGATATATTTTTCAAATTTGACTTATTATTTTTTCTTTTTTTGCAGGTAAGCTGAATGTTTGTACTTGACGATTATATGAAGTGGTAAGATTTTGTTATTAAAATATATAAAATTTTTATAATATCATATTTTGTCCCCAAAAACAACGAACAAATTTGATTTAAACTAATTAAAAGCGAACGAAATTAATTTTAACAATTTTCACTTTCACAAAATTCAGTATCGCATATTATATGCAGAATGCATATTCAATGTTTTAAAACCTCTCCCCCCATTTTCTTTGGAGTCTTTTTTAAACAATTTCTTCCCATTGTTAATTGCAAACACTTTCCAGTCTCTTCGACCATGGTTGACTGTTAGTAGTACCGAGTAGGTAGTGTTTTCTAGTAATACCCATTTGCATACTCTTTGTGTGCGTATGCAACAAATATTTAAATATGACTTTGTAATCATTAGTAACGCTCTCAAACACGTACGCACAAAACACTTTCCTAACGCACCAACTGGAAAGAGATGCTAAATACAAAACAGTCATCCTCTTATGAAATGTGCGATGAATGTTTTAAAATAAAAAAAAGAAGAAGAAAAAAAAACAACAACACAAAAAAGTTAAAAGGCAACAATAAGTAGAAAACAAGAACTATAACACAGGAAAAAGTAATTTCTTATGCACGTCATTACCTTACATAAGTGCTCCTTAACATGACATTGCAGCATTTGTATGTGCATCATGTGTGAGTGCATGGACGTAAATGTATGTGTAACAGAATACATGCATGAATGAGGGCCTTTCTTGAACACATTTGCGCTTTGTTGTTGTTATTGTTGTTGCCGCTTCTTATGCATCGTACATTCATATTTTATATGCATTTACAGTTCGTTTAATATAAAGTTTTCCTTTTAACATTTGCACTTTCAACACTAACGCACAAACACACACATGCACACATGCACTTGCATTTAAGCAAATTTAAAAATTCGTATGCACATAAAGTAATGAGCAGGGTAAGGATTGTTGTGATGAACAATATTTCGTTTTCTGTATTACAATACTGGGACAACCTCAAACGCCGAACTAGGTATAACTGCGCCCATTGAAGATTCGATTTGATATTTTCCATATGAAAGTTCATCTTTTAAGCCAGAATATGTATCTCACCTATAAGGATGAGATTTAACTACCTTTTAGAATGTATGAACGTATATCTTACATTGACATTAACAATTCCAATCCCTGACAGTGACATAGAAAACAATTGTGTACACACGGCTGTGGAGCATAGAATCTGAAATTGTATGTGACACTTTTGTGTTTATTTTTTATATGCTTAAAACAATATATGGAAAATTACAAGTTTTTATATGTTTTATTTTGGTTGTTTTACTGTCAGCCATTCAGTTAAACTACTGGAAAATCCTTGTCAGTTTTTGCGTATAAGTATAGTTTTGAAATAATTACAGTAATAAAATTAACACCAATAAAAAATTTTATAATAGATGCTTTTCAGAACTCTTAATTAAATTCATCTCTTTGGCTCCGATTTGAAAAGTGTTGAATAGTACTATGGATATGATTTGAGCTCCGATGCAGCCATTTGTCAATCTTTGATCGGAGGCGCGCTAATTTTTGTCGATAGTAACTTTTGAGTACTCGAATCAGTCTGGGACGGGTGTGACTACTCATATTTTTTGTTATAATTCACAAATAGAAAATTTATTATATAAAAAAAGCTGTGATTACCAAGAATGTTATGTTTTAAAATGCTTAGTTAAAGATAGATACTGAAAGAACTTGATTTCTGCTCAGAATGTCCTTTAGAAGACAACGACAGGCGTGACCTTAGGAATTTGCGGTTTTTAAAATTAAATTCTGTAAAATTTTTCGTAGAAATCTACAATTATTGTCAAGGACTTACTGTTCGCGAAAAACTACTTTTTCTTAAAAAAAGCTTTTTAGGAAAAAAAAAGACGGGTGTGACACCATTTCACGACGGGTGTGACCTAGTAAAATAAACTCTAAAAGTATGAAGGAATTAATGTTTTTAAAAAAATTTTTTTTTGATCTAGAGAGACAAAATCTGATACATGGATAGTACTTGATACTTCAGGTTCACATTTGCAGATTAAATTTTTATTTTCGATGAGTGGGCGGTGGGGGTGTGGTAAAACTATATATTATCCCTATAGATATTAAATTTGGTACACAAGTGGTACTCGGCAGAATTGGTTGAAATTTGAAGACGAAAGTTTTATTTTCAATTAGAGGGCGGAGGAGGCGTGGCAAAACTATATTTTATTACAACAACAATTATAACTTTTTGATAAAGGGGTGGAGTGGTTGTGGTCAAACTGCATTTTAGGCCAAGGCCTCCATTTATGCCATATAAAATAGTTTGTAGGGACCTTAATGTTTTTTGGAGGTAATATTTGTATGCCAATAGTATTCGGCATAGTACTCGGCAGGTTCAAACCTGTCTCCAGTCATCTTAAAAAAAAATGTTCTTTCATTGTCGGCTCCCCTCGAATGTTGTTGACAGCAACTTCGCAGTATTAAGTGTCGAGTCAATCGGCGTGTCTAGTAAGAGCTTCTGAAACAGTGACGTTCGCATTCGTCGATAAACAAGTAGATGCCGTTAGTTGTGAATCTAAAAACAGAAAGCGTGTTAATTAAGAAATTAAGTTTTTTTTTAATAGTACTTGGCAGAATAGATATTTGCAGATAGATTTTTAATTTCGGTAAGTGAGCGAAGGATACCTGAGGAAAGTAAGGAGGCCCAACATCAGGGATTAGCAAATGTATTTTTAAATGTAGAATATGGTACCACTTATACCTGTTGGTCAATTCCGTTAAATATGTTATATGAAGTTAATAATTTGAATTTTCTTCAATTATGCAATAGCGAAGAAAAATACTAGTTATAATACAAAATATTAGTAAAATGTGAATTCTTCTTCTCTCTCATATTTAGTGTATACAACAGATTTTAATCCATTAACTCACGTATTGAAGAATTCCAAGACCTTAGTTCTAAACATCAAGTTTGCGTAGCTACTCCTTAACCTGGTCCATCTAACTCAGTTTTGATCGTTCCCTGCTCCACCGCCCATCGAGGCTTGTGCCGAACACTGTCCTACCCGGAGCATCAAATCTTTTGGCGAACACTGTATGACCTGAAGCATTTGTATCCATTGAGTGTTTTGCCGAACACAGTTCGATCTTGAGCATTTGTATCCTTCGAATCTTTTGGCGAACACTGTTTGAGCTCGACCATTTGTATCCATCAATCTTGTGCCGAGCACTGTTTGAGCTCGACCATATGTATCCATCGAGTCTTTTGACGAACACTGTTCGACCTGTTCGAGATCAAGCATTTGTATCCACCGGATCTTTTGCCAAACACTGTTCTAACTGGAGCATTTGTAACCATCGAGTCTTTTGCCTAACACTGTTCGACCTTGAGCATTTGTATACGTCAATTATTTTGTTAAACACTGTTCTACCTGAAGCATTTCTTGCATCCTTTTTATCAATCCCGCAGCTTGTCCTAGCCAGCGCATTTGTTTTATTTGGACGCGGTTGGCTACGTCGATATCCTAATAAAGTATTTTTCTTTTGATAACTTTCAGAACAGGTTCATCCACTTGTGTCAGTATCATTAATGATACCAAAAAGCACAATAGGCAGGATTTTTCTTCGTATGAGGGAGGGCTGTATCATTACAATACAATTGCGTTCAATACTTGTCATTTGATTTCCAGGATGTTAGTGTTAATTTTTTTACGGGGGAGCAAAGATAAATGGAATTATTTTCAGCTTTAACATATAGCTGTCAACATTAAGCAGAATTCCAAACGATCATACTATTTGTTTGGAGTAATCATCAGTCCCACTTCTAATGACTGCTGTCCTATGCTTGAAAAGGCCGTTGTAACATCCCGCTGTCTTTGGCCAATGATATATATATCATCGGAGTACGCGAGTCGCATGTGACTTTTATTAAAGATGGTACACGGTATGTTATAGGTGGGGCAAGGTATTCTATGCACTTAAAAATCAAATATATGCATTTACAATTCAAAAATATACACTCTGAACACATAAATTATACAATTAAAAAATTATTAAAAATAAAATTTGCATTTTTTTTAAAAAAAGGACATCATTTTTACAATCGTATACAAAATTAATATTAATTTTAAATCGATCTCGAATCGAATCGTGAGGCTCTTTCATTGCTTCGCCAAATTCTTCGAAATTCTTGGTATAACATAATATTTGACTGCATTTTGTTATAATTGGCTTTGGAACAAACGGAATACCAGCATATCTGCACTTGATAGAAGAGAATTTACTTCAATAAAATGACTTTGTTAATAAACTTCAATTCAATATACAAGTCACATGCAATAGCCTTGTAACCCCCTTGCCATGTAGGCGCTGCATCGGGCATATATTTCTTGAGATGGGATTTTTTTACAGGGCATTAACTACGACTTTGGGACACAAAAGTTCTCAAGTCCACATTTTGTGTTTTTGAGTTATTAATGATTTAAAGTTTATGGTCGCTTGTATTTTGATACTATAACTACAGAACTTCTTTAAATAGCCATGAGATTTATTACAGGACATGGACCATGACTTTCGAGACACTTTTTTATGTCAATTTCACAAAAAAGTGAACTTGAGACCTTTTTGCAGCATACCGATGATATATATCTTTATAGGTGGAGACTCCTTGATCACAACCTTTATTTATTTCCCTTTGGTAGAACAACACAGTGCAACGCCATATATTCTTTTGCCATTTAAAGAGACATGTCTTCTTTCTCCTCTTCTTCTTGTACCACTTCTTTACAATACGCAGCATTATTTTAATATACTGCCCTTGTGTCTCAGAATCTTTGAAATTGGAAGCGTAATTCCAGTATTTCAAAGAGTTGGGTGCTATCGCCTATTTCGGGGTTATGCGAGATTTCTGCACACAGTTTACCCTCATGCGTACCTTTGCTGCAAGAAGGTGTTAATTCGAGGCTATATTTACTATATACGAATTTGAGACATATCATCCATCAATTGCAACGTGACCAAATTGTATTATGGTCTGTTGATCAAAGAAATCCAGTTTGCCTTATTTATATATGTTTGGGTCGAAATCAGGTTCGTCTTATTACTGTTCCTTGCCAATGTAAAGTTTATGAGTCTGAATCTGTTATCGCAGTTGCTGGTATGTAGTTGCATCTGTAACGTCTTCGTATTGGCCATCAATCGGGTCGTATACACAAGTTAGCGTATTCTGAAAATATATCACTTTGGACAACTTTGGGGACCGGCGGTGGCATAGTAGTTAGAGCACGCGACTACCATGCGGGAGATCACAGGTTCAACTCCTGGCTCCAGTCATCTTAAAAAAGAAAAAAAAAATTTCTTTCATTGTCGGCTCCCCTCGAATGTTGTCGACAGCAACTTCGCAGTATTAGTGTCGAGTCAATCGGCGTGTCTAGTAAGAGCTTCTCAAACAGTCTCGTTTGCATTCGTCGATAAACAAGTAGATACCGTTAGTTGTGAATCTAAAAATAGAAAGCGTGTTAATTCCCAACAACGCGAGAAGCTATCCTATACCTCATTCATGGGGTGTAAAGGGAAATTAAGTTTAAGTTAAGGATACTCAGGTTATACCTCTTGACCAGAAGTCTAAGTCTCCTATCAACTATTCCACATTAGTGTATTTTTGAATGGCTGCTGTGCATTTCTGTCCTGGCACTTGTATTTTCTGCGTCGCGGTGACTTATAAATGTCGAGAACATCCGCCAATTGGATAGAGCTAACATATCTGTAAAAAGTTCGGACATTTCAGGTTAACATCCTAACATCCTAACGTTTGCGAGGATCGTTCATTTTTTTCATTGAGTTTGCATAATATTTAGTTTATTTTAGGAGAATGACTTAAAGGAGAGTGGCTTATCGTGGTACTAGTTTTTTCTGGACTGCCATCCTGTCTTTGCTTTTTTTATTAATTTCTAGGCAACGCAACCATTGTGGCACACCAATGGTAACTGACTTCCATAATTTGTGTGTAATTTGGCAACAATTTTTGCATTTGTCATTTTGTTTTAATAAAACCTTCATATGACCTTCATAGGGCCAAATTTAAATTTTCAAACTTTTAATAATCAAAGTCCTCTACAACTTTCCCAATAAACTCATGTTGATTTCCATCGTTAACCCAACTGGACACACTCTAATCACAATATCCTTGTACTTCAGGTGATAGTTATGTTTTAAATTGTTGCGCTGTTGTTGTTGTTATTATTACCATTTCAAGTGCTGCTAACGACTTAACCGCCTGGTCCTCACATACATATGTTCAACCACTTACTTACAAATATTTTGGGACACATCAATTCATTTAATTGTCTTCTTGATTCTCTACGGTCCTTCCGTTACGGTTCTTCTGTTATGGTCAGTGTCCTGTTGTTATGTCCTGTAAATATGAATGGAAAGTATCCCACGACAATGTAAAATCAATCCATTGCCTAGATATCGACATACATAGTAGTGATATCATATTGGCATTTGCTTTTTTAATTGCTTTAAAAACATTTGTCTCCCCAGTTGGGTAGCCATGTTATTATTTTGCATCTGAATGGTTATTTTTGAGGGTATGTATCTCTCTCTCTCTCGACTTTTGTTTTTTTTCCATTTGGGTTTCTATAGAATTGGTTTATTTATTTAATAAAAGAATATTCAATCAAATCAAGTGTCACCAGTATGGATTAAAGTTTACTCAATTTTTATTTATAAATGCATAAGAAAAAAACTTGGTATATTCCATTAAAATCAATACAGAAGTTCACCGAAAGATTAGTTATAACATATAAGAGGCTTTAAAGTGCAACAACTATCGGTTTAAATTGAATTACACAAAACTAAGTAGGAATTGTTGAGTGGTCTGTCTCGTCCTTTAGTGCTCTCAACTCAACTTCTGGATTTGATTTCAAATTGTCGAAATATTTCCACATAAACTAACTAGAAAATCTTTGGAATTCAACAAAACCAAAAATAACTCAAAAATGTAATGGTTTGCTAAATTTACCCCGACTTGAGGCTGCACATAACAACCTAAGACCCATCACAGAGAAGATAGTTACTCGGATGTATGATTGTTACATGATGCATCTATCTATGGGCACTGAAATGTAAGTCAAGATGAGTAAGCGAGTAACTACCATGATGATGACCAGAAAGATGACGTAGGTTCAAATACTGCACGATGATAATGATGATGTTAACGATGACGATGATAACCCCTGCATATACCAACAATTTAAACAATCAGCCGGACATACAGACGGACGAACGACCAAACGGATAGGCAGACATTCATATGTTGTCGGTGTATGTACAAGTAAAAATGGGCAAAAATATGCTAGTGATGCTGCAATAAATACTTCAACATGCAACTTAGTTGAAGCGACATCGCAATACCAGCGACCGACCGACATTGCGGATCACGTATCACGATGCAAAGTGGCTGTGTGTAACAGCGTAGCACAGGCTAAACCGTAAAGCATGCAGCAGTATCAAGCATTTGAACTATCTGTAGCCGAGGCAGCATCGACATACCCAGCGATGTTGTGTTAGTTTTGACGAAGATGCTTTGTGCCACAATCTTGGCTCTGTATCTATTTTAGATATTTGTTTGTTTTCGAATGTAGCCATTTATGTTTTGTGCGTTGCATGAGCACTGTGTTACACAGAAAGAAATTTTGTGGAGGTTTGTGTCACTTGCGCTTGTGTGAACTTGGTCGCGAAGAGGAGAAGAGTTTGGAAGTGGATGTTGGTCAGCTATTCCGCTGGCGGACGAATGCCTAGGTGGTAGGCGGTCATTTGCACCTAAACCAGTATCTAAACTATACATTTGTGGAGGTATTACTGATCAACATTTCAGTATTGTGCTCCATACCTCAAGACAACCAGTATCTGTATAGTTGGATTTTTGTTCGTCGAGAGAGGGCCTCTTTTAATCTAAGCAGCAACTGTTAGCATACAGTATTATTCTTATAGTTTCCAGATTGATGGTTTTTGCTGTATTGACGGCTTTGTCGAGGCGAACTTCAAATTTTTGTTGTCAATGTTCACTAGTACAAAACCAAAATCGTCTGCGGAGATCTACTTTTCCTGGCTTCTTTTAAATACCTGAGATGGCTGTAGTGACATCTCGCTGTTTTAGTTTAATATCAGATATAATTAGAATCAGATATCTAACAGTATTATGTAAATCACTTATAGATCAGACCTTCGATTATTGATTTAACATACAAACAATCCAAATTAGCTGAAATTTGTTGTACTGTATTATTGGTATTTGTTGAGTTATCCTAATGGCATGCTACCCCCGATGCGTCTTGGGAAGTAGGTAACAGAAGTTACTGAAGCTCAACGGCTTTTGGGGCTAGAATCGGGCGCGGTGGCCTAATAAGTCACTCTCCTTAAACAAAAAAATGATTACGAAAACACGAAGAAAAGAAAAAACAAGAACCTTCCAAATGTTGACGACCCCCGCAAACGTTAAAAGGACCATGATTTAAGGATATGCAACTGAAATTTCCTAACTCTATACAGAGAAGGTGCCTCTATACAAAGCTGACATCATCATCCATACAGAAAATGCGATGGACGGGACAGGGATGCACACGTCGAAAGAACTGTGACTTCTTTTATAGCTGACATGCAGAAAGACACGAATTTGGATGTAGATTCATAGTCGGCAAGAGACTTCGACATCTAGTCACGCGGTTAAATCCTGTAAATGACCGAAACATTAAAGATGCATTATATGAGTAGAAGAAATATACGATCGCTGCCCTGCACATGACATTTAAATTGTTCTGGGAGATTTTAATGCTAAAATAGGAAGGGCAGATGCTCTTGGTTCAGGAGTCGGGAAATTCAGTCTGCACAACAACATCTCCGATAAAGGATTCAGACTAGTTAGCTTCGCGTCGGCAAGAAACATGGTAGTGAGTGGAACCAGATGCCCGCATAAAGATATCCACAATGCAACCAGGATATCCCCTAACCAAAATACAGGAAACCCGATTAATTTCGTGGTAGTCGGCAGTGCCGTAACCACAGTCATAGGAAGCTATACATACTAAGCTGCTTACCACCGAGATAGCCAATGCCTACTACAACCAACTCTCTCAATTACTTCGTACCAACTCCCGTAATTCTGATGTTCCCGAAACCCATAGCAGCATATTGCGAATGCTATGACCACTGTCACCACGACCTTACTATGTTATGAAAAACCGCTCTTAGAGAAGCCCTGGTACGATAAAGAATGACGCAAAATTTCTGAAGAAAAGTATGCTGCATACAGGGCAAAACTGCTGCCAATGGCAACGCGTGCAGTGACGGAGAGTTATAATGAGAAAAAGAGGGAGATGAAACGCCTGTTCAGACGGAAAAAGCGTCTATGGAAGAAAAGAAAGAGCCAGGATATCAAAAACTGCAGGGATAGAGGTGAAGCCCGAAAGTTGTATCAAAACTTAAAAAGCAGAGAGGTTTTGGACCATGGATCCCTGTCACTGTCATTCAGATTGTGCTGCAAATATGGAGGAGAACACTTTCGAACTCTACTCATTCCCGAAGGCATTATAAGTGACGAAATCATACCAATCATCGACGATGGAGTAGACTGGTCACCACCGAGCCAAAATGAGATCAGCACGGCAATTGCACGGCTTAAAAACAACAAAGCTGCGGGGGCCGATGAACTGCCGGCAGGCCTTTTTAAAGCCGGCGGCGATGAGCTGGCCACGTCTATGCACCAGTTCATAAACACGATTTGGCTTAAGGAATGCATGTCCGATGATTGGGTCCTGAGTGTTTTATGCCGAATGCTTAAGAAAGACGATCCAAGTGTGTGTACCAACTATAGGGATCAGCCTTTTACCTATCGTATACAAGGTCCTGCCGAGTGTGGTATGTGAAAGACTAAAGCCCATTCCGGCGAACCTGATTGGAGCTTATCAGTGTGGTTTTAGACTTGTTAAATCCACGACCGACCAGATATTCACAATACGAGAAATGCTGGAGAAGACCCAAGAAATTCAGATCAATACCTACCATCTGTTTTTCTACAACATAGCTGCATTCGACAGTCCGATACGACTGAAACTATGGCTGAGTTTGGTATCCCCGCGATGCTGTTACGACTTTGCGTGATAACACTAACTGACACGAAGTCTTAAGTGAAAATATGAACAAACCTAATAGAGCCATTTTTTACCAAGCGAGGCTTCAGACAATGCTATAGTCCGTCATGCGATCTCTTTATCATCATTATGGAGATGATCATGTGGAAGGCAGCAGTAAACGGGATGATGTAAATATCATTAGCCGAGGACTGCTGGATGTTACTGTGGCCTTTTGGATCATTAAGAAGCAGTCGGCAGAAGTGAGTCTGGTTATGAATGAGGACAAAACCAAGTTTTTGTTTTAAAGAACAAAGAGTTTTCTCGTTTGAGAAGCTGCGTGAAGGGTGATGACTTTAACTTTGAAGTAGTAGATGATTTTGTCTAGCTCGGATCCACCGAAAACAGACATAATAATGTCAGCCTGGAAGTCAAAAGCCGATAACAAACTACTGCTGCTATGCGCTGAGCAAGCGTTTTAATGATAAAGACCTCTCTCGACGAACGAAGATCTAACTCTACCTGCCCTGATCCAAACTGTCTTGCTCTATGGCGCAGAAACTTGGGGAATGATGCGTGCGGTTCAATCTATTCTGGGAATTTTCGAGAGAAACGGCGAATACTGTCGTCGGATGAATCATGTGCTGTACAACGACATCGACGTTGTCAAGCGAGTTCAAATAGATTGAATGCGCTGGCTTGGACACGTTGTACGAATGGACGAAAGTGCTTCGGCTCAAAAACTCGATAGACGGTGCAGGAGGGGACGACCAAAACTTCGTGGAATGGACCAGGTGAAAGAGCTGTTATCTAAGCTGGGTGTGACAAACTACCTAGCAAAAGGCCGAAGCGCTTGGAGTACTCTTCTACGTGCGGCTACTGATAGATAAATTTATGTTGTTGCTGTCAATTATGAAGAAGGAAAAGTGTTATTGAATATGATTCATCCAAGTTGTAGTCTTTTAAAATATATTCCAATAATTTAGCTAACTGCACCAAACTTGCTATATTTTCTTTCTGTGTAGATGTGTTATGTGCAAGCGTTACTTAGACGTCCTCGAAAAGTTACTTGCTATTTTCTTCAAAATGTAACATTTCGTAGTTTTACACATAAAGCTATGGCACATTCTTTGATTTAACTCATATTTTTGTTTCTGAATGAAACTTGTACAATTTGTGTTAGATTTTCTGCAGTTTTTCTTAGTACTGGCGTGCAGCAGTAAATAAAATGCACATACACAGGAATGAATGAGCAGCATAACTCGTCTACACTTGTAAATTTATTGTGGCCAAATTGAAATCCTTACAACTAACACAAAAAAAAGGAAACAAAAAACAAACACAACAAAAGCGTACAAGAAGAAATGTAAAGCTGTAAATTCTTGTGGTTTTATAAGAAATTACGTAAATGGCAAAAAAGAAGTAGATATTTGATACAAATATAAAAATGTATTTAAAGATTACTGTTACTCCGACAGGAGTAACATATGTTTATATGCACTTATGAGAGAGCTTGCAAAGGTAAAGTTATGTTAATTAATGGTATTTCTGTTATGGACTGCCTGTCTACTGTCGAACAAAAGAGTCTAAAACATGACAAATTCCCCTATACGATACTTACTAACTTAAAATCGATATTAAATTATTATGGCATGTAATTTGACAGAACGAATGATGAAGAACTTCTTCTTTTTGTGGCTACATTTGCTTGCAGCTCTCAGAATTGAGTCCCAAAATCATGTACTGTGTAATTATATAATTAAATTTCACTCGCATACCCATGATCGTATTTCATATCATAAGATTTCTAATAGAAACTCCTTTTTTAGTATTTACAATGCATATCACAAAAATATACACCATCACTATATTTACCTTACTTACTCTATACTATGCTAAACACTCCAAGCTACAAGTAAACTACCTTTTCAAATTGTTGTCCTCACCGCCCCTCAAAGAGCTAACAAATTGTATTGTTCATTATATTGCTACCAATTTGAGGTCCTTCAGTCGTCTATGATTACATTTTTAATTTGTTGAACAATTCTGGCATACGCAGATATAACCTCCTTTTGGCCAAAGAATGTGTCCCCAACACAAACACTCGACTTAACCACAAGTAATTTATATGAATCTCAGATTTTGAGTATCACAAACACACAGACGTACGACGTAGGTATATAAAGGAAATGCAAGAGGCAGGGGGAAATCCCAAAATATTCACAGACTACTAGAGACAAAGATAATTATGAAATTGTTTTGTATGTCAAACATTTCAATTCTTTTCTTTTTTTGTTTTTGTTGATTTACATACATACCAACATTCATATGTACTTGCATAAGCACACACAAAGGCATATGAAGATTTCTCTAAGAGTCCTTTTCTATGGGAAATTTTACAGAAAGGATATGTGTTTGTATATTAATGTCTGTGTAGAAAGTATAAAAGCATGAAGAGAAATGAAGTATTTCTTTGGTCATTCGTAGAAAATATTTGTACAATTCATAAACGGAGAAGAGAAAAAAAAATAACCAAATACATAGACAGATTGACATGTATTTGTACATCGTAATATTGCTGAAATTTTTGTGTGTTTGTTTATGAGTATTCGTACATATTCAGCAATGTCCTTCTATGTATTCATAGTGTATGGAAATAATCGTATGCTGTTACATATCTGGTGAAGTGTTAGCAGGGCAGGGCGCCTTAGAAGTTTAATATTCAGAAAGTAGCACTGACAATGGTTTTTATATGACATAAAAAAATTCGTCTTAATCGCTAAAACTTTCTATTAATTGGGAACAATAACGAAGTTAGAAGTGTCAACGTTCTCGCAGCGTCCCAAACGAGTAAACATTTTGTTTATTGAAACATATAACTTGGCTATGTTCTCCTTTGTTGGGACCGGCCGTGGCATAGTGGTTAGAACGCACGACTACCATGTGGGAGATCACAGGCTCCTGGCTCTAGTCATCTTAAAAAAGAAAAAAATTACTTTCATCGTCGGCTCCCCTCGAATGTTGTTGACAGCAACTTCGCAGTATAAGTGTCGAGTCAATAGGCATGTCCAGTAAGAGCTTCTCAAACAGTGAAGTTCGCATTCGTCGATAAACAAGTAGGTGCCGTTAGTTGTCAATCTAAATTAAGTTTTAATTCTTATGTTCTCCTCTGTTACCAGAACTACTTCAGTCGACTGCTTTTTAAAGGTTGAGAAGGCCGCAGTAGCATCCTGCAGTAGTCAGCCACAAGATATATATCTTTATCATTAAGGTATCATATACTAGAGCTTTCCGCATGATCACCTCAACTAAGATATTAAAAAGTTTGCATGATGGAAGACATTGTGCCGGTTAGTGTAATTCCTAAAGGTGATATCAGTTTCCCAGGAATCCTTAACTCAGCCATGGCATCTTATGGTTTCTGTCGTATCGGCCTTTTAAATGCTAATTTATACGATAGTCCTTGAAAATATATTAGGTCTTCTTCAAGATCGGTCGTTGTGTACATATCTGGTCTGTCGTGGATTTACCGGGTTTAAGCCAAGCTGATACAATTATAGGGTATTTGTACTTTTACATAGCTCACTCGACGAGATCGTACTGTGTAAGGGTCGTATCGGTGGGTAAATTGTCATTTATGTTACTCAACGTGGCGCTTTCTTATATATTTACTACCGCTAAACGGATGTCCAAATACATTTCCCTATATATTACGTGGACATCGAAGGCTGTTTGAGTATCATCCCATAGGTTTTCTGGTTATTTCCAACTGAATGACTATCAGAAAAGGAAGTCCTGTGTTGTCTGGCAACATCCACATAGGGTTTCTTCTTATTCCCAACTGAATAACTATCAAAAAATTCATTGTAAAAACTTTCCCTTACTAATCATGTGCTATTTAACTACACCTTGCTATTAGAAGCATATACATTTATAGTACAAACCTGCACAATCACCGCTGCAATATACGTCTTTGATTTGTTAGTTTTTTCTCCTCTACTTATAGCATAAGCAAAAAAAAAGGTAACACATTCTCAGCTAAAGAAAGCATGAAAAATATTTGGTAGATTTAAATACAACTTCATGGTTTTTCTCTCCTTTCTTGTACAAATCATACACAGGAATTCATTTTGATTTGAATAACAAACAAAAAAACCAGTGGAGAAGTCAGTGAGAGTATAATATTTATTTGTGAATAACAAGCTTTAAAGATAAGTAATCCTTAAGACATCAATTGAAGATTTAACTTAAAGTTTTAGGTAACATGTATGAAATCTAGAGAAAAAAGTTAGGAAGAATTCCAAGCGCATCGGTCTTTTGCGCTCCGTAGTAAGTGTCACACCAAGTGTAGATAACAGCTCTTTCACCTGGTCCATCCAACGAAGTTTTGGTCGCGCCCTCCTGCGCCGCCCATCGAGTTTATTGCCGAAGAATTTCGAGCCGGAGCATTTTCGTCCTTTCGCACACAGTGTTCAAGCCAGCGTATTCTGTCTATTTCGAAGCGCTTGACTACGTCGATATCGTTGTACAGCTCACACAGCTCTTGGTTCATTCCACGACGATACTCGCTGTTAACTATGATGTGTCCAAATATTTCGCGAAGTATTTTTCGCTCGAAGACTCCCAGAATAGATTGATCCGCTTGTGTCATTACCCAGGATTCTGTGCTGTAGAGCAAGACAGGTAGGAACAGAGTCTGGTAGGGATGGATCTTTGTTCTTAAATCTTTGTCATTAAATCGCTTGCTTAACGCATAGTAGCTGCGGTTTGCGATCAATACTCGTCTTTTGATATCCAGGCTGGCATTATTAGTTTAGTTTATGGCGGAGCCAAGTTAGAAAAAATCATGTACCACTTCAAAGTTATGGTTGTCAACATTCACGCTGCGTCCCAGACGAGTAAACTCTTTTCGTTCGTTGAAACAAATAACTTGGTTCGGTCCTCATTAATCACCAGACCCACTTCTGCCCACTGCTCCTCAATGCACGAAAAGGCCGCAGTAACATCCCTCAATCCACGGCCAATGATATCTATATCGTCGGCATACGCGAGCAGCATATGACTTTTGTTGAAAATGGTACCATTCCTTGATTGACTGCAGCCTTTCGTATGACCATCTCCATTACGATGTTAAAGACATCGCAAGACAGACTATCGCCTTGTCTAAAGCCTAGCTTTGTGGAAAACTGCTCTTTAGATTTGTGCCAATTTTCACTAAAAACTTCAAGTTAATCAGTGTCATCCCGCAAAGTCGTATTACCTTCACGGGGATACCAAACTCAGCCATAGCATCTAACAATTTCTATCGTATCGGACTGTCGAATGCAGCTTTGTAGTCGATAAACAGATGGTAGGTGTCGATCTGCATTTCTTGGGTCTTCTCCAGGATTTTTGTAAGTGTGAATTTTTGATCGGTCGGGAATTTACCAGGTCTAAAGCCACACTGATAATATCCTATCAGGTTCGCCAGAATGGGCTTTAGTCTTTCACATAACACACTAGACATGACTTTGTATGTGATGGGTAAAAGGTTAATCCCGCGATAATTGGTACACAAATTTAGATCGCCTTTCTCAAGCTCAGGACATAGAACACTCAGATTCCAATCAATGGCATGCATTCCTTGAACCAAATCGTGTGTATGAGCTGGTTCATGCAAGTTGCCAGCTCATCGCAGTCAGCTTTAAAAAGCTCTACCTGTAGTACACCGGCTCCTGCAGCTTTAATATTTTTAAGACTTGCGATCGCCGATCTTGTTTTGGCTTGGTGGCGGACAGTCTACTCAATTGTCGATGATTGGTGTGATTTCGCCACATATGTTGCCTTCGGTAACGAGTGGAGAACGAAAGTGTTCTCTACATATTTGCAGTACACTCTGAGTGTCCGTCACCAGATTTCCGTCTCTGTCTTTACAGGTGAGGATCCCTGTTCCAAAATCTTAGCTTTTAACCTTGTGGTTGAACTATCGGGCTTCACCTCTATCCCTGTAATTTTCGATATCCGGGCTCTCTTTTTTCTTCCACAGACGCTTTTTCCTACTGAATAGGTGTGTCCTCTTCTCATTAAAACGCTCCGTCACTGCACGAGTTGCCATGGCGGCAGTTTTGCCCTGTATGCAGCATCTTTTTTTTTTAGACATTTCGCGACATTCCTCATCGTATCGGGGCTTGTCTGAGCGTGGTTTTTCATAAACCAGTACGATTGTTGCGGCAGTGGTCATAGATTTTGCACTATGCACCCATTGGTTATCGGGAACATCCGAATTAGGGGGGTTGGTTCGAAGTAATTGTGGTAGTTGGTTGGAGTAGGCATTGGCTATCTCGGTGGTCTGCAGCTTTGTGATGTCTAGCTTCCTTTGCTTTTGGTTACGAGTGTTTTTAGCACTACTTAATCGTGTGCGTACCTTTGCTGCAACTAGGTGGTGATCCGATTCACAATGTGCACCGCGCATCACACGCACGTCCATAACGCTTGAGACTTATCTTCCATCAATTACCACGTGATCAACTGATTTCTTGGATTTTGATTGGGAGATATCCAGGTTGCCTTGTGGATATCTTTATGGGTGAATCTGGTTGCACTCACTACCATGATCTTGCCGACGCGGAGCTAACTAGTCTGAATCCGTTATCGGAGGTGGTGTTGTGTAGACTGAATTTTCCGACTGCTAAACCAAGAGCATCTTTGTTTCTTTTTTAATGTCATGTGGAAGTCAGCGGACATATATTTCATCCAGGCGCTCGTAGAATGCATCTTTAATGTCCTCATCTTTGTCTTCTGTCGGGGCGTGTACACAAATCAGTGAAATGTAAAAATATTTCGCTTTAATGCGAATAATGGATATTTGAACACTTACAGAATTAAACCGCGAGACCAGATGTCGCAGTCTCTTGCCGACTATGAATCCACATCCAAATTCGTGACTTCCTGCGAGGCAGCTATTAAAAAATGTCATAGTTCTCGCCTTTTCTGCATTGCGGTGATGTCAGCCTTTTATTTGTCGAGAACATCCTCCAGTTGGATAGAGACGCCTTCTCTGTAGAGCGTTCGGACATTTCAGGTGCATATCCGTACATCGTGGTCCTTATAACGTTTGGGAGGTTCTTGTTTTTTTCTCATGTTTTCATAATAATTAGTTTTGTGTAAGGAGAGTGGCTTATTAGGCCACCGCGCCCGATCCTAGTTTATGGGGGCTTCTAAGGCCACTAAGATAGCCATTGTGTTGAGCTTCAGTAACTTCTGTTACTTACTTCCTAAGACATATCGGTGGCAGCATGCCATTTAGGTGACTCACCATTGTGCCTTCTCACATTTGCTACCACCGAACGAATGTTCAACGCATTGCCCGGGGAATACGTGATCTCTCGGATTTTGCGAGCTGCTTGGGGACCTCCAAAGTGAGATTCTGGGTATTTCCAGGTGAATAACAATCAATATACTAAAATTACAAAATTCCCCATCCTAATAGGTGATGGTGGTTATCAGTCTACCAGACTAAAATTTCTGTACTAGTTCTAGTTCCATAGATTTACCATATCCTCTGTGCTAAATCGAATTAAGTAGTTTCCTTTTTGGAAGATAGGCCTTAATAAGATAGAACTTAATAACACAGTACAACACATGATTTTGGGACTCAATTCTTCACGTAAAAGTAGCCCCACCGAGAAGAAGTTCTGCATCATTCGTTTTGTCAAGTAACATGCCATAATAATCTAATATCGATTTGAAGTTATTAAGTATCGTATAGGGGAAATTGTCATGTTTTAGGCTATTTTCTATGACATAACATAAATACTATATGGTGGCGTATGATTATCATAAGCAATATTCCACGTAAATCATACGCCACGTAGTACAACAGTTTTAATGTAACTGCTACAAAATAAACCCAGTTTAAAATCATTTAATGGATAGAAAAGTGAAACTGTTGCTTATGTAGGGAAACGTTGTATAAATTGTATAAATCGGACTAGTGGTTCTCGAGTTATGTCAAATAATAGAGCCTCAAACGTGACAAATTTCCCTATACGATACTTACTAACTTCAAATCCATATTAAATTATTATGGCAAGTAACTTGACAAAACGAATGATTCAGAACTTTTTCTCTGTGGGGCTACTTTCATGTGCAGTTCTCAGAATTGAGTCCCAAATCAATGAGCTGAAAATTTTTGTACTGTGTAATCCTTAAATCTGACTCACAGTTAAAATTCGAATGAAAACGGTTTGTAAATTTATTTCTAGCTTAACGCATAAAAACTAAAATTGTACCACACATTACATATAAAAATCAAGTTTCCTACATGTTAAGTTTCTAACTAGTAACATATATATTTTTTTAAACTCTATCACTTCTATGCATACTAAATAGCTACTTAAATGTTGCTTAAATTTCTATATACAATCTTAATAGCCTTACTTATATATATATATATATTGAATACTACTTGAGATCTTCTTACCTGCTGCTGCTGCTGTGGCTGGTTGAACCTTTTGCATTGCTGTTAATGCCAGTACACATTAGCCGGATATTAATTTGTGGGCAAACCCGTTGCAAACGATTGCTCCTATTATATTTTAATTACTTTAAAATGTCCATAATGTAATGGAACAACGTGATGATGCAGCCCAGCCCAGCCCAGCCCAGTTCAGCACAGCCCGACTAGAGTATCCTTTTGCGATTTATGTTAGGTACTTACGGCAGTTGCAATTACATATAAACATTTGTTATTTATTTACGAAAGTTTGTTAAATATTTTGCCTTGTAAATGATTTATACCTAAGAAATTCAAGTGTTTGTGTAAAACTTAGCTTGGGGCTTATGTTAACAGCTTATAAAATATGTGTTGTATTTATGTATGTGTATGATGCCATATTTGTAATAGTCCTGTGTGTGTGTGTATAAATGTTTAGGTGTATCTTGAAGAGAATCAGAGACCACAAATGTGGGAGTGGTATGATAATTTGTAGGCAAGAACTGGTATTATATGCTAGGTAAAAGGATTTCAGGGGATTATAATTGAACGTGACAAATTCCACGATACGATATTTACTAACTTCAAATCGATTTTAAATTATTATGGCTTGTAACTTGACAAAACGAATGATGCAGAAATTTTTGTTTTTGGGTCAACTTTCACGTGCAGTTTTCAAAATTAAGTCCAAAGTCAATTTTCTACAATGTTTATTCTTTTTACCGGGATATACTGTGCAGCTTTGGCATTTGCTACTTTTTTTTTCCAAATTTGTATTGAAAGTTTATGTTATTTACAAATTTCTGACTTATCTTTTTATACCTCCCTTCATAGCAAATATGTACCTATTTCTTAAAAACCAACAACATCTAACTATTTGTGTGTGTTCGTTGCGGTAAGTAAGGAAATTTACTTGAAATACTCACAAAAATAATCTGTTCATAAGAAATTATATAAACGCACACACACCCACACACACACACAATGCAATGCTATGGCTGTTACCCTGCATGTATATAGCACATCACCATCACAACTGCAGAATGCAGCACTATTGCCACTGTCACCCACTGGTCTATGCCACACATCTCTGAATCTCAACCTAATTTTAACACTTTTGTTTCAACACTTCTTTGCCCAAAGTACAGAAACTAGAGAACATCTTTAGGCTACAATTTCTTTTCAGTTGGTTTCCTCCAAAACACAACACAAGAAAAATGAGGCTTTCTTCTAGTGCGCTATGAGTATTGTGTGTGTGTGTGTGAGTTGTTCTATTTGTGTGCATCAGTTTTTGGCAATTTCATCTTATTTGAAGAACTGAAGAACTCGGTAAAAGACCTCTTCTTGCTTCGTTCGTTGCGCACCGAAATGTTTCCTTATTATGGAGATACTTTGGTTGGAGGCCCCGTGCACGGCTTTCTTCAGTACCAAAAAGCCAAAGTTTTGCTATTAAATACTTTAACTGTGTGTGCAGTTACACAAAACTCGCATCCAAAAAATATTTTACCACTTTGTTGTCCTCGTGGTTGATGTTATTGCTATTGCTGGTGCTAGTGCTGTTGCTGTTGGTGATGTTGTAGTTCCATTCCACGGAAGTTAAGTGTTGTTCGCTTGAACAAATCTTTTGTGGTTCTATGTGTACGTTATGGAGCCTATAGCGTAAACGTACGGTTTAGCTAAAATATCAATTCACTTTGGTGGTAATTTGTGTGTATGAGGAGAGATAGAGCATTTGTAACAGGCGGCTACATACAAGTGGCTACATAAGTTTCGGGTATGTTTGTTCAGGACGCTTTTAAAGTTATACCTGAACGTGGGTATAATAAAGTTGTGTGTTTTTTTGGCCTAAACAGACGATCGTAGAACCAGTAAAAAAGTTGCAGTCGGGCAACCCGACAAATATAAAATTTTCTTTTATATTGATATTATTACTCGATTTCTAAAGTGGTAGTGATACCTTTGTATAGGAGGTACCAGAAGGGGCGCGGCTGGACTTCCAGTTTTTTCCCCCAAAACTTTGTCCTGTTATATCATAACAAAATCCAGACTTTGCGATCGTGTCGAGTGTATTGATATTATTACTCCATGTCCAAAGTGGGCGGAGTGGTACCTTTGTATGAGAGGTACCAGAAAGGGCGTGTCTAGACTTCCAACTTTTTTCCTAACTTTATCCTGTTATAGCTTTGCTAAATACGGAATTTGGGTACGATCTGATTGGGTGTATTGATATTTTTACTTGATTTTTCAAGTGGGCGCAATGATGTATTTGTATGGGAGGTACAAGAAGGGGCGTGTCTAGACTTCCAAAATTTCCTCAAAAACTTTATCCTGCATGAGCTTTACTAAATATAGAAGTTGGGCACGATCGCCTTAGGTCAATTAATAACAAAGATAGTTTTCTTAAGTGGGCAATACCAAATGGGACTTCCAGTTGTTTTCTCCAAAACTGTGTACTGTAACTGTATAGCTTTACTAAATAATGAATTTGGGTACGATCGCGTTGGGTACATTGATATTATTACTCGATTTCTAAAGTTGGCGAAAAGGTACATTTGTATGGGAGGTAGCAGAAGAGGCGTGGCTAGTCTTCGAACTTTTTTCCGAAACTTTATCCGGTTATAGCTTTACTAAGTACAGAATTTGGGTACAATCCCGTTGAGTGTATTGATATTATTACTCGATTTCTAAAGTGGGCGGAATGATGTATTTGCATGGGAGGGGTCATGTAGCCCATTTGCAATATCGTTAGTAGTTTTGGGGAAATATTAACTCGTGCAAAATTTCAAAACATTTGGTTGCGTCATTCGAAAGTTATCGTGCGCACCAGCCGGACAGCCAGACAGACAGGACATGGCTCAAACGGCTTAAAAAGTCATGAATCGAATTTGGTTCAAAGAAACCTAGGGTCTAAAGTAACTCCTTCTATGTGTTACACTTTTAGGACGTATCAAATGATATATACCCTCATCCCTAAGGGTGATGGTATAAAATCAATCGATGGTCCACTCGATCTAATTCTTTCAACAGTTGGATCTTATATGGATGTGGGTCAAAATGTTTCCTTAATATTTGCAGAGACCGAGTTGCTGAGAACGGCGATGGTTCGATAAATTCGAGTTACACTTACGTCTGGCAATGGCGCTTCTTCTGTACGCAAGGTACTCACTTAATTTGGATAAATATTATTTGTAGTCGTTCCATTGTATTGCGTATTAGCTGCTCAGATGGATAATTTGACACTTTTTACTAACTTGGTTGCAATTAGCCTGTTCATATCTCTAAGCGAACTGCAACATACTATGAAATACTAAGGACGACCAAACTATTACTGAGGCAGTTATAACGGTTTGTTTTCAAATAGGCGTGGCACAGCTCATAGCCTGGCTGTATTCTTAATGCACCAAAAATATATATTACAAATATCATCCTCCTACCTCTTATAGTTCATGAGATATAGTTTTTTTAACTTTCAAGTTGTATGGGCGGTGCCACGCCCCCTTTTTCCAATCACAACCAAGTATAGCCAAGGACTATTAACAGGTCAAGTACAACTTTCTAAAATTTTCGTATCAATCGGTCTATTAGAAAAGCCGTCAGAGCGTTATTTGAAAATGGGGCGTGGCATCGCCCACTTGCACCCTGGCTGTAATTCATACTGCACCAACAACATATATACCAAATTTAATCTTCATACCTCTGATAGTTCATAAGATATAGCCTTTTTATTTTTAAATTGTATGGGCGGTACCAAGCCCCTTTTTCCAATCGCAACCAAGTGTAGCCAAGGACTATCAACTGGTCATCAGTACCAATTTCTAAAATGTTCGTATCAATCCGTCTATTAGGAAAGCCGTCAGAACGATTTTTGAAAAGGGGCGTGGTACCGCCCACTTACACCTTGGCTCTTATTCATACTGCACCAACAACATATATACCAAATCTCATCATTATACCTCTGATAGTTCATGAGACATAGCCATTTGAACTTTCAAGTTGTATGGGCGGTGCCATGCCTCGTTTTCCAATTAAGTATAGCCAAGGACTATCAAGAGGTTATCAGTGCCACTTTGTAAACTTTTCGTATTAATCGCTGTATCGGAAAAGCCGGCAGAGCGATGTTTGAAATTGGGGCGTAGTACCGCCCACTTCTATCCTGGCCGCAATTCTAACTGTACTAATAGCATGTATACCAAATATCATCTCCATACCTCTAAAAGTTCATGAGATACAGACGTTTGAAGTTTCAAGATGTAAGACACGCCCACAGATGCGATCCCTGCCATTTTTTGTTGGATCACAGTTTTTTGAGGCAAATATATCCAAACAAATTTTCAAGGCGATTGGTGGCAAAGTCTTCCAGATATTGCTTTTTCAAAAATTAGGTCCAATGGGCAGGGCCACGCCCACTTGATATATCATAAATTCAAGTAGCCACACAGCTACATTCTGTAAGAATTTCATAAAGATCTTGTCAAGCCGTTCTTGAGTCTATACGGTGAAAAAAGGTCTTAGATTCTTTTTTCCAAATTAATAAAACCTAAAATGATTCATAATTACTATGGTATCATCTTATAAGTGAGGTAAAATCGGAAAACCCGTTTTCTGAACCGTAAGTCAAGATTTTAAGGTTGTTAGGAAACCTTTGTTAACACATTCATGTTGTACCCGAATAGACCTACATCATGCGCTTATGATGATAACTGTAAGTAATAGTGAGTTTAGTATAACGCCTATATTGAGAATTACAGCGATGAAATCGTGTACCATCTAAAGTTTTCTATAACTGTAACAATTAATCCAAATGATCGCCAAGAATTTTCCCATGTGCGTTTAAATTTTCCGCCAACCTTAGCCACAGCCATAGCAACAACAACTACAAGCATGGAGGTCGTTGATGACAACTACGAGATGCCGTTTTCGCTACAACTTCGATACATGGCTCTCGAAGTTTGAATTATGTTTCCGTTTTTGCTTGTGCCCACTTCCGGTAACTGTTAGTTGAAATGCTGTTACATACAAACTCTCTCAAACGTTTACACTCAATGCATACGCATACACACACGCATACACTGACTCACAGATACTGACGTACATATGGAGTATTTATTATTTTCGCTTCTGCGGTGACTGAGGGGGTGCTTCTGGCCAGGTCCACAGCACACCAATGCCACCAAACGACACAAAAGTCCAGCCTGAAAACAGTTCATTGCTTGTTGGTTGTGTTTTGCAACACAACTTTTCTCTGTGGGTAAACATAAATTTTGTTTAATTTTATGAAACTCACTCAAGCACGTATTGTTTGGTTGAAAATGTATCCAGCAGCACAGAGGAAACTCAAAACATGGCCGAAGAGGGAATGACAAGCGAATGAATATCGCCCCTGGACCCGTTTCTGAGAATGCAACACAAAAATATCAGCAAACTAACAGAGGGGGCGAGAAAAAAACACAAGACACCCCCAACAAAACAAACGAAAAATCGCAAAAACTTGAAAAAGTTCTTGGTTCTTTTAATAAAGTTTGGTTTTCTTTTTCTTGATTTCTCTTCTTGCAGTGCATGCAGTTACATGTCCAGGTTTCTTGTGGGAGTTCTCAACGGCGCATAGAAGAGTGCATTTTTCGGAACAAAGGTAAGAGTTGGCGATGACGATGACGCTGAAACTATGATGATGCACTTGTCTTTAGCACTCATGTGCACAAATAATTGTTGTGTGTAGTGCCAGTGGCAGAATGGGGGCCATTATATGGGAATGTTTAGAAAATGTCCTAGATCGTTTTAACAAAGGTAAAGTAGAAGCGAACATTTATAACAAGTGAGATGGGCAGATTTTGCTCATTAACTGAACAGATTTAGAGTATAGATTTGTTAAACATGAAGCAAGGTTTTATTTTAAACAGTTAAGGCATAGGTATGCATGATACACCTCGTAGGTAAATAAATATATGTATTGTGATTACTGTAATTGTAGTACTACATTCATTTGCAACTTGGGGAGCGACCTAGTACGTGAGTCTGGTCGAGTATAACATGGATAATAGGGTGGCAACTCAACTTTGAATTTTCGGTAATGCCTGAGCGGAATATTATGTCAGTTGTTATAAAACGGCTATGGTCCAAAATTGAGCAAAATCTGACAACTTTAAGCAGTGCCCCAAAGAGGTCAAATCTTCTTATATATAAAAATGAATTCCTTTGCAGTTGTCTCGCTAAAATTCAAAAACGGCTGGACTGATTTTCAAAATTTTTTTTTGTTTTGTTCGCTATAGCTTCCTGATGGTTTAAAAGGTTTTTGTTTTAAAAAAAGTGGGCGGCGCCACGCGCCTTTTTTCAAGTATCGCTCTGACGGCTTTTCTAATAGACCGATTGATACAAAAATTTTACCATGAGGTATTGTTGACCTGTAGATAGTTCCTGACTACATTTGGTTGTAATTGGATAAAGGGGCGTGGAACCGCCCATACAACCTGAAAATTAAAAAGGCTATATTTCATGAACTATCAGAGGTATGAAGTAGAGATTTGGTATATATGTTGTTTGAGCAGTATTAATTACAGCCAGGTTGGAAGCGGGCGGTGCCACGCCCCCTTTTCAAAAATCGCTCTAATGGCTTTTCTGTGACATGAGACTCGAATTTATCGAACCGACTTCTTTCTCAGCAACTCGGTCTCTGCAAATGCTGAGGAAAGATCTTGGCCAACATTCATATAAAATCCAACTGGTAGAAGAACTAGAGCCAGTGCACGATCTATTGATTTTTTTTATTTATCATGTCTTTGCACATTATTTGAAGGAAAAATGGTTCCAATACGACGGTGTAACATGTCATAGAGCGCGTGAGACCATCACTTTGTTAAGCCAAACGTTGGTGACCGAATTATCTCAAAAAATGGTAACACGAGTTCAATACAAAAATAGTATTCCGGAAAAGTTTTTATGGGTAAAGGCATGAAGCTTCAAACGGAATTTTCATTTGCGGTCAATAGGAGAAGGCATAACAAAAATGGTTTTCTATGACCGAAGAGATAGTTAGTATACAGATGGTTCACGCTACTACGAATCAAGATAATTTATTTTGATCTTTAGAGGAATGTCTGTTTCCGATTTGTGGAAGAAGTGGTTTTTCGCCCTACATATAAAAAAACAAGGTTCGCGATCCAATAAAAAATGGGCGGAAACGGATCAGTGAGCGTGATATTAAATGTAAAACTTTTAAAGCCTGTATCTCATGAACCATAAAGGTATAACGCTGGTATGTGTTGCTGGTACAGTATGAATTATAGCTAGGATGGAAGTGGGCTGTGCCACGTCCCATTTAAAAGGAACCGTTATAGCAGCACAGCATAGTAGTTTGGTCGTCCTGAAAATTTCACAATATAGTGGAGATATAACCAGGCTATGTGGAACCAAGTTGGCCAAAAGGTCACACGTCAAAATTTGACTATTACATATATGCGAGAAAAAAACACAATTCCTTAATCAAACGCTAGTAAAAAACATAGGACTTACTAAGGATGTACTAAGAACATGACCTTTGCCCACTTCAGGGCACGGGAATTAGTTGTCCGATCTTACTCAAATTTCCGTCAAACTATTGACATAACCGTGTTTTTGTTATTTACCTCACTTGTAAACTAATGACTCAATCAGTTCTGGGCCAATTTTCAAATGTTTAATTTTAGTATGGGATATGGAAATTAGGTTCCTCGAAAAACATAAATAACTTAACCATTTGTTTACCAATTCTTAACAACAAATATGAGTTATACACATAATAAAATGCACTTTCTGACTAACGTTATAAACATTAGGGTGTTCCAATAAATAGCGGCTAATAATTTCTTCAAACTCAAATAATAGGCGAAGGCGTTGCAATTTTGAGGCACAAACAGACAGATGTAGCAAGTTTTCTATATAATTATATCGTTAGAAAGGTCTAAGATTCTTATTTCTAAAACCGTTAAGAAATCAAAAATTTGTTCAGAACTGACTGAGTTATCAGCTCATAAGTGAGGGGAGGAATCTGTGGTGTACACATTCATGTTGTGCCCCACCCGACCTACACCAAGCACTAGGTCACTAGGAAATTAGGTTCCTCGAAGAACTTGAATAACTTAACCATTTGTTTACCAATTCTTACCAACAAATATGAGTTCTACACATAACAAAATGCACTTTCTGACTAATACAATAAACATTAGGGTGTTTTAATAAATAGCGGCTAAAATCCACTTCAAACTTAAAAAATAGTGAACAAAAACCGCAACTGTTGCAAGTTTTATATATAAACATATCGTTAGAAATGTCTAAGATTTTTATTTCTTAAACCATTAAGAAATCAAAAATTTGTTCAGAACTGACTGAATTATCAGCCCATAAGTGAGAAGAGACTCGAAAAACCGGGTTTTAAACCTCAATGTTGTGAGGTTGTTAGGAAACTTTGGTATACAAATTCATGTTGTATTTGACCAGACCTTCATCATGCTCTAGGTGACTACCCAACTCTTTAAATTTTTTTTTATATGTTGCATGTAACCACTTTTTATTGAAGACATCGTAGGAGGCAATAAGTGATATTCCTTTTTATACCCTCACCCTAGGGGTAGGAGGGTACATAACATTTGATTCGGCTCAAAAGTGTAACACATAGAAGTAGTCACTTTAGACCCTAGGTTTCTTTCTACCAAATTCGATTCATACATTTTTAAGTCGTTTAAGCCATGTCCGTCTATCTGTATCTCTGTCCGGCTGGTACGCAAGATAACTTTCGAAAGCCGTAACCAAATGTTTTGGAACTTTGCACGAGTTTATATTTCCCCAAAACTACTTACGGTATTGCAAATAGTATACATGGCCACGCCCCTTCTAGTACCTCCCATACAAATATATTATTCCGCCCACTTTAGAAATCGAGTAATAACATCGATTCACCCAACGCGACCGTGTACAAGTTCCTTCTTAAATAAAGCTATAGTAGGATAAAGTTTTGAAGTAAAAACTGGAAGTCTAACCACGCCCCTTTTGGTACATAGAATACACCCACCGCCCACTTTAGTAATGGAGTAATAATAGCAATGCGCTTAACGCCATCGTGTCCAAATTTCGTATTAAATAAAGCTAAAGCAGGATAAAGTTTTGGAATAAAAACTGGAAGTCTACCCACGCCCCTTCTGGTACCTACCATACAATTGTACCATTCCGAACACTTTAGAGATGGAGTAATAATGTTAATATACCCAACGCGATCTCGTCCAAATTCAGTATTTTGTTAAGCTATAATAGGATAACGTTTTCAAGTTAAAATCGGAAGGATAGCCACGCCCCTTGTGGTACCTCTCATAAAAATGTACCATTCCGCCCACTTTAGAAACCGAATAGTAACATCAATACACCCAACGCGATCGTACCCAAATTCTGCATTTTTTTTAAGCTATGACAGGATAAAGCTTTGGGGGAAACATTGGAAGTTAAGCCACGCCCCTTCTGGTACCTCCCATAAAATTGTACCATTAGGCCCAATTTAGAGGTCGAGTAATAATATCAATACACCCATCGAGATCTTGTCCAAATTCAGTATTGTTTAAAGCTATAACAAGATAAAGTTTTGGAGAAAAAATTGGAAGTCTAGCCACGCCCCATTCTGGTACCTCACATACAAATAAACCATTCCGTCCACTTTAGTAAGCGAGAAGGAATAACAATACACCCCACACTATCGTGCACGAATTCTGTATTTTGTTAAGATATAACAGGATGAATGTACAGAGTTAAACCCTGCCCCTTCTGGTACCTCCTATACAAATATAACATTACAAACACTTCAGAAATCGAGTTATACTATCAATACACCCAACGCGATATTGTCCAAATTCAGTATTTTATTAATCTATATCAGAGGACCGGCCGTGGCATAGTTGTTAGAACACGCGACTACCATGCAGGAGATCGCAGATTCAAACCTGGCTCCAGTCATCTTAAACAAATTTTTCTTTCATTGTCGGCTCCCCTCGAATGTAGTTGACAGCAACTTCGCAGTATAAGTGTCGAGTCAATCGGCATGTCTAGTAAGAGCTTCTCAAACAGTGACGTTCGCATTCGTCGATAAACAAGTAGGTGCCGTTAGTTGTGAATCTAGAAATAGAAGGCGTGTTAATTCACAACAACGCGAGAAGCTATCCCATACCTCATTTTATGTTTTTACTGAGGGTGAGGGTAAATGTAAGTCGGTTTACCCGACTGAAACTTTCGTACTTGTTATTATAGAAAGGTTTTGGCTCTGTTCTAAATCCACAATATTAAAGGATGTACGTTCTCGTAGACAACCACTTGCGTATACTTAATATTTTCTAATCATGTCCATAATAGTCATACGCCACAGAACACCTGTCTGTAAATTAACATCAACTGAAATAGAAAATGAAACATACACTACTATAACAGAAGGAACAAAATCTTAAGGGCCGTTTTCTCATTAGGCGATTATCTTTTTTCTTAACGAAAAACTGTATATTAAAGAAATTATTTTTTCTCAAAGTCTCATTTGCTGCCGGTTAATTATTTGCCGTACAGATAAACTCAATCAGCTGACTGCTGTTCATAGCTTTTTTGTTTTCCAAGATAATTTTTGATTTATAACCAAAACAATAAGCAGCAGGTCATCTTCAGTGGTCAAATGTTTCCCACATTTCTTTTATCTGTCATTATTTAAGGTTTATTTCGTTTTTATTAAATGAATGTGTTTCCTTATTTTTTAACACTTCGAAAATAACTGTTTTATATCAAGAATTTGTCAACTGTCTCATCTATTTTCCGGGGTATTGCCAACTGAAAAATAATTTTTTGTCGGTATATTGAGAAAACCAAAATCGTTAACGGACAGTTTATCATTCTAACAAATTTATAACGAGATTTAGTAACAGGAAGTTTGTCGATACATTGAGAAAACGGCCATAAGAGTGGTAATTATATCTGAAGTGTGAGTATAGTACCGGTACTGACAATTTTCTTAGAAAAAGGCAATTTGAAAACAATTTGGGATCAGTATTTGCTGACTGACTATAATATCAAGAAGACCACGAATCAAAAAAATGTGGAAGTGTGTAAAATGACTTTGAATTTGATGACCTGCATGACAATCGGTAACTCTAGGCATCATGCCACTGTGTTTCCTACTCCTACCTGTTTTAAATTAAATTTTTGTATCAATTTTTGTTAGTGTATCATTAGATCAGAAAAGTTTTTTATTGTTGATATTAATGGTCAATTCAACGTCATGCACTAGCATGACGCGTTTCGAACCCCATGATGAGTTCATCTTCAGACCCCTTTGTGACGAATTGATGCCCTCTACCTTCGTCCTAATATCCGGAATTAAAATGGTTAGAAAAATTAATTCGATATGTTGTAAAAATAATTGAAAACTAGTAACTTAACTATCTTCAGCTATGCGAAAATTCTGATATCATTCACTATTTGTAAAAATAGTGGTACAAATATTAGGGGTATTCACGATAATAAGAATTTTGTGAAGTGTTTTTAATGAATTTAGTGTTTGAAGTAAATTTCAGAAAAATCAAATTATTTAAAATGTTAACCACACTCAAAATTGTGAATAACCAAATTCTATTGAAAAAATATTCTTCTAAGTCACAATTTAACCAACAATAAATTTTTAGCAAAATGGCAAAGACATATCAACATTCGACCATTCTACCCCCAAGATTTAAGTGATCTTTAGAACTTCCTTAATTGAGGTATCACAATTTGTGACGAATCGATGTTCTCTGGTACATCATCAGCTGTATATCTATAATTATGTCAAACATGTACATGCGACGAAGATATCAGCCGAAAATGTCCAACATCACTAACATTTTTTTCCTTTAGAATGCACTTGTTAGCGTTCTTTGATATTTCCCAAATAACTATATATATTTACAATTAATTAGATAACGTGTTATATGTAATCACTCTCTCTATATTCAAAGAAACATATTTTCAATCTTACCAAATATTCTGGTACAATAATGCAATAGTTTACCATTACCCCAGGATTAAAGTCGTCTTCCAATCCTCCAACAAATCTACTACTATTTATACTTTACCACAAGTACACGTAAATAAACTGACAACATCATTTACAATATAAACATCTTCATAACACAAAGGACAACCTCAATACCTAGGTTTGTCTCCCCCCGCCCAACACCCTGCCATCTTTCCTAGTCCATAGTCCTAGAAATACGTGAGCGGGACAGTAAACAAGAACAGCGACAACAACAACAAGAGCAGAGAAATAAATTTATTTTATTCTACACAATACAATCAGCGACAGCGAAATTCAATTTCTATACAAATATAAAAGAAGACTTTTGAATACCATTCGTGTACCTGCAGGTTTGCAAAAACTGAAACGATTTGTTTTCTGTTCTAGAATTGTATATTGGTTGTGCTGCTACCTTTCAGTTAGTGGAGAGCGAATCTCAGATGTTTTTTTTTTTACTTAGAACCAGAATTCAATGACAACAGCACCAATGGTGCCACCCGCAAGCTTTCGCACAAGGAGCCACAGTCGGAACAACCGCCAAAATGCAAACAATTCGGAAAAACCACTTCACGTGTCAACATTTGTTTACCGCTATAGATGTTGTTGTTGCTGTTGATATATTTTTGCTCTCATCTCACTCTTCCCTTTTGCTGCTCTTCAGCGGCACATCATAGTCTGTTGTGTTCTTTTGCGGTTGCTCAGCCGTAGCATAAGCGTCAGACGTTGTGGCATTGTGACTATGTATTGTGACGACAAGTGAATTCCTTTTTGTTTGAATTAAAGTAAATTTCAATATGTTCTTTTGTCAAATGCACAAAGTACGAGGGGTCAGCATAAGAAATTTCAAATAAGTGTGGAAGAAACGCAAACGAGCGAACTGCATAGATTTCTAAACTATATACGATAAAATCCTAATTGCAAGTTATATAAAACAACCAAAACAAAATTAGTCTTCCTTGGAATTTTTCTCGATCCCATCTTCTCTCCTACAACGGCAGCAATAAAAGAGACCATCAAGTGAAGTCATGATGACTGCATCACGTTTCCATTTACCATCGTCTGTGGTGGCTGCTACAGCTAAAATGTGGAACATAAATGTTGGGGTGTTGGCCTATTTATACAGTTCACGCTGTTGTTTACATGCATTCCATTTGCGTGCTTGTTTTGCTGTCCGTCTTTTTTCCCGGTTACCTTCTTCCATAAACTTTTCGAGTGCATACAGCTATTATGATTTATTTTCAAAATTCTTTTCATTTTTTCGGTACTTTGTACGCTCTGTACTTAGAACTTTACATAAGATATCGTCTATATTGGTTGCATATGTTTGTAAACTATTTGCGTTGTAATGTGTGTGTGTGAGGGGGATGTTGTAGATATAATAGATATACCATCGTTGTCGTTTGGCGAGGCAGCTTCCATATGTTCAATATAGGATTTTGAACATCTCTGATGGATGCACAAATGATACAGGAATGATAACTAAGGCCAGCGGAACTTTAAATTGCGGGACGGTATCGCTATCCCTATCAGTATAGAGTTGCTGTTACTTACTCTCCTACTTGGGACCGGCCGTGGCATAGTGGTTAGAACACGCGACTACCATGCGGGAGATTATAGGTTCAACTCTTGGCTCCAGTCATCTTAAAAGAAAAATTTTCTTTCGTTGTCGGCTCCCCTCGAATGTTGTCGACAGCAACTTCGCAGTATTAGTGTCGAGTCAATCGGCATGTCTAGTAAGAGCTTCTCAAACAGTGACGTTCGCATTCGTCGATAAACAAGTAGGTGCCGTTAGTTGCGAATCTAAAAATAGAAAGCATGTTAATTCACAACAACGCGGGAAGCTATCCCATACCTCATTCATGGGGTGTAAAGGGAAGTTAAGTTACTTACTCCCGCAATTGGTTTAACGATATTCTTTCAATATGTTGTAAAATGAATTGAAACTGGTAACTTAATTATCTTTGGCTATGCCGAAGCTCTGATGTAATTATTACTTGCTTATTTAGCAGGCAATTTATTAGCAATTTTATTAGATTATATACCATACGTTGAAAAATATTATAAGCTCTTCGATCCTCTGCGCTTCTTCTCCAGTTATTCACACCAAGTTCAGCAAGGTTTTTGTAACTTGGTCTTTTCAACGGAGTTTTGGTCGCCCTCTTTTGCACTGTCCATATGTACATATCTGTCGTATATTTTTCGAGATGGAGCATTTTCGTCCATGCGTACAACATAACCTAGCCAACGCAACCGCTGCAACTTAATGCGTCTGACCACGTCAATGTCAGTGTACATCTCATGATTCATATGACGTTGATATACTCCTATAACGATGATGGGCCCATCAATTTTACGGAGTATTTCGCTCTTGAATACTGCCAGAACCGATGTTTGTATCATAACCCACGATTATGAACCATACAATAAGACAGGTAGAACCAGTATCTGGTATAGCTGTAATTTTGTTCGTCAGTGAGAGGGCTTCAAGGGATTCAATGGCTTGCTTAGTCTGTAGCAGCATTTATTAGCAAGCAGAATTCTTCTCCGGATATCGAGGTTGACATTATTTGTTTTGTTGATGGGGGAGCCTAGGTAGACAAAATTATCTACCACCTCGAAATTATAGTTGTCAACGTTCACGCAGTTTCCCAAACCAGTGGATTCTTTGTTTGTTGAAACTTCGTTTTGTCCTCGTTCACCGTTAGGCCTATTTTTGCTGATTCCTTCTGTATACCTGAGAGGGTTGCAGTCACATCCCGCAGTTTTCGACCGATGATGTCTACGTCATCAGCGTACGCGAGTAGCATGTGGCTTTTGTTGAATATAGTGCCACTCGTGTTTACTGCAGCTTTTCTCATTATCATATCCATCACAATGTTGAAGAGATCGCACGATAGGATGTCGTCTTGTTTTAGGCCTCGTTTGGTATAGAATGGCTCCGTAAGGTCCTTGCCAATCTTCACTGAAGACTTCGTGTTGTTCAGCGTCATTCCGCCAAAACGTATCAGCTTCTCTGGAATACCAAACTCGGCCATGGCTTCGAGTAATTTCTGCCGTATTGAGCTGTCGAAGGCAGCTTTATAGTCGACGAAGTGATGGTACATGACGATATGTTTCTCTTGTGTCTTTTCCTAGGGTGATCAGTTCGGTTTTCAGAAACCGGCTACTCGGTTTTTTTCACTCATAAAAACCGTCGGTTTTTTTTAAATCCCTGTTTTTCGAATATCGAATAATCCGGTTATTTTTTGTCGAATCTCGGTTTTTTGGCGTTTGATCCTTTTTATTTAAATTCATTCATAATTGTATTAAATGTGTACTCGTACATGTTTTTTTCCAGCTTCTGCCGGCTTCTGAGACTACAATATGGGAGAAAATATATGATTTCTATCTATCCAAAAAAGATAAGTTAAAGAAAAAATTGATTTACTTAAAGCAGAAAAACCAGCGCATCTCTATTGTGGACGATGAATGGTCGGATATATCTTACATAAAATACATAAATGTTACTGTGCGAGCACTTGATCCCGAAAGCAAAACGTTCAAAACCAATTATCAGTAAATTTATATGAAATTTTAAAAAGACGTATATCAGAAAGACTTATTCAAACACTGAATACTCTCATTTTGTATTTAAGTACGAGTAAACTCCCAATTAGTGACGCATTTTTAAAAAATTCAAGTAAAAATGAAACAAAATAGTTAAGGTCCATTTTGTATTCACGATTATTTACTGAAAAACAAGATTCGTTTACAGATTTAAATGGCGAAATGATCGTTGATGCCACTGAAGATACTATAGAAACAGAACTAAATAAAGCTATAAAAAACGTTCAAAATCCTAAAACTACCATTAAAAACTCTACCAAAAATGTTCTTTTGGAAGATTTTTTATATATGAATAAGAGCGGCAAAAGGACTGTAAACCTTGACAGATTATTAAATGCCTTGTACACAATAAGTCCAACTGGTACATTCAGAGAGAGGGCATTTTTAATGGCAAGTTTTATAAAAATCAAAGAAAAAAATAGTTATACACCCAAGCACTTAAATTGTATCTTATTTCTTAAATGTTAGGGAAAACTAAAGATTAAATTAAATATATTTTTATATAATCAAGTATTTACAAATGAATTGTTATGTTTCGTTTATCTTTGTTAAAATACCAAACTGATCTCAGTAATGCTCTGCATTGTAATTATAATTAAACTGAAATTATACATTTTTAAGTATATTTGCATTTTTTTTGTTATTTTTCAATGAAATTTTTTGTCAAAAATTGTGTTTTAATTTGTTATTTGGCATACATTTGAAAACCGGATTATCCGGTTTTTTGTGAATTTCAAAAAGAGCAACCGGTTTTTTTTAAATGCCATTTTTCGAATAATTCGAAAACCGGTTTTCGCAAAAACCCGAATAATTGATCACCCTAGTCTTTTCCAGGACTTGCCGAAGTGTGAATATTTGGTCAGTTGTTGATTAACCAGGTTAAAAGCCACACTGATAAGGCCCGATCAGGTTGGATAACACTGGGTTTTTTTATTCACACTCATAGCACACTCGACAGTACCTTATATGCGATGGGTAACAGACTGATTCTGCGGTTGGAGCAAACAAATGGATTACCTTTTTTCAGCACCAGACATAATAAGCTTAGATTCCTATCATCGGGCTGGTGCATTCTCGTTATCAGCTACTCGCCACCGGACTTAAGGAGCTCTGCCGGCAACGTCGGCACCGCCTGCTATTATATTTGTCAGCCACTATATCGTTCTTCTTACCTCAGCTTGACTTGGTCGTAAGCAATCACAGCCGTCGTCGCCAACTGGCGTGATACCTTCACGTGCGCTGCCTTCTGGAACCAGCAGTTGCTGGAAGTGTTTTCTCCATATATGCAGCACACTCTGCGTATCTGTATCCGGATTTCCATCCTTACTCTTACAGGAGAGGAGCCCATTACCATAGCCTTTCGGGCCGCACCTCTATTCCTGTATCGCTCTATATCACCGTTCTCTCGTTCCATCATCTGACGTTTTTTTCGCTTAAATAGCTGTCTTCTCTGTTTTGCTGTCTCCTTGTACCGTTCGCTAACAGCCCGGGTTATAATTTTCTGTAGCGTTGCTCTATAAACAGCATCCTGCTCCATAGACGCTATGCGACATTCTTCATCGTTCAAGGATTTGTCTGAACGCCTCGTTTCTATCCTAGCATGGTTGTTGCGGCGGTTGCCATGAAATACGCAATATGCTGCCACTGTGTATCGGTAACGTCTGAAGTAGAGGCGTTGCATCGTAGAAGTAGGAAGAGTTGGTTGGAGTAGTCAGTGGCTATCTCTGGGGTTTGCAGCATCGCGATTTCCACCTTTCTTTGTGTTTGGTTACGTGCGTTTTTTGCTCCGCACAACCTTGTGCCCTCCTTGGCTGCAACCAGGTAATGATCCGAGCCAACGATAGCACCACGGATCACACGCACGTCTATGACACTAGATGCATGCCTGCCACCAATTACTACATGAACAATTTGATTTTTGGTGTTTTGATCGGGGGATAACCAAGCTGCCTTGTGGATATCTTTGTGGTGGAATCTGGTTCCAATCACTACTATGTTCCTTATCGCTGAGAAGCTAACCAGCCTAACCCCTTTGTCTGACAGTCGGTATGCATGCTGAATTTATGTCCTATTTTTGCATTGAAGTCTTCCATGACAATTTTGATGTCGTGGTCAGGGCAGCGGTCGTATGTTTCCTCTAGGCGCTCGTAAAATGCATATTTAATCTCATCATCTTTATCTTCCGTCGGGACATAAGCACCAACGAGCGTAATATAGAAATATTTCGCCTTGATGCGGATTGTGGCTATTTGATCAGGATTGAACGGCGTGACAAGATGTCTGAGTCTCTCGCCAACTATAAATTCACATCCAAATTCGTTTTTGTTGGCATTGAAGCTGTAATAGATGTCGCAATTTTTATGTCCCGAGCATCCTTGTTCTGTCCATCTCATCTCCTGCATGGCGGTGATGTCAAGCTTATATTTTTCGGGGCATCCGACACCAGTATATTGGCACCTTTTCTATAGAGGATCCGGACGTTCCAGGTGCATATCCTTAAATGATGGTCCTAATAACGTTTGCGGGGGTCGTCAACATTTGGGGGGTTCCGTTTGTTACTTTTACTTTGTCGTGTTTTCATAGCCCGTAAAGGACCTGGCTAGCCCAACCATCAGGGTTCGCGCTCACTATCTGCCGCTATTCATGATAAACAAATATCTCGAACAACGTTTCCCAGGTGCCACCACGAGGGAGGTTGTTAGTCGGCCGATGATGCAAGACTCACTTTACATCGTCAACGACAAACATCAATACATTTTTAATTTGAGTCCACACTAGCGCCACCTGCCAGGGCCACTTATACATACAAAGTTTTCCCATGTTCAAAAAACATAGATTTTGAATTCTAGTTCAATATGTCCATAGATTAAATGTTTCGGAACAAAGCCTCCTCGGCGCCAACTTCCGTGTACTACCTCATTTTTGGGCCACAAACCGACGGGAATTTAGCTTCTGCAGCTCCTATCGTTAAGATCTGATGGTCGGACAAACATATGCATTTATACATATCATCACCGGAAATGCAAAAAGTCCTAACCCTCAAAAAATAAAAATTACTTTAATGATTGAATGTGGTATACTAGTCGAATCTACAAAAAAATTGCATAAACATTACAAAAGACATAATCTGCATTATTCTGAAACTTTGAAAAAAAATTTCCATCTAAGGGGAAGCAGTTATATTTTTTATATTTATATATTTTAAATTTCATAACGTTTTTTTCCTCTACTGAAAATTACGTTTTTTGCTTCTCCTATAAACTTATGAAAAGTTATTTTATATTACTAGCTGACCGGGCAGACTTCGTCCTGCCTAAAAAAGTATTGACTGAAATTTAACTTTTTTTGGTTGGAATAAATCTTCGGGTTGTGTTAGTTTCTTTTGATATTCGCATCGAAATTTAACAAAAATTTTGAGGTATATTTAAAGATAATTTAGTTTTAATGACAGAAATTTATTGTAATGCTTTTGATAATAGAGTATGTATGGAAGAACCAAAGAAGTGTACATATTTTAATCAGTGGGTGATTCTACACGTGAACATGCAACATAAAGGTGTTCATGCGAAAAATTTGGATTCAGATTTATTGAATGTCATTGCAAATTTTAACCAAACTGGAAACTGTAGTCATTAAAATCTAACGGCAAATCCGTGGGTATCATTGTTATACATAGTAGCAACACTTCGGTTCCCTTATATTTTCTGGGTAAATTAATTTAAGAAGGATAACCCAATCATGTATTGCTTCTTACATCCTATAATACGCGATCAAAGGGTTTCAACGATTTTTTGTGTGTCATAGTACACTCATCCCTCATTATGATTTGACATGTTTGCAACATATTTTAACTTGATAACTCATGTGCGGTTCTCGAAAAATTTAAATTTTTTGCTCTATTCTGCAACATCCAAAATAGCTGTGCAATACAGGAGGATGCATTTTGCAAAATCAACAATATCAAAACCCAACACTTATTCGTAACTGCTAATATTACACTGTTGTATGACGTTCGTCGATCTAAATGTATTAGAATGCAGATTTGAGAAATGTTTAAAATCGTGATTATTCGATTTTTTCTGCCGTAGATCTCAGTTATATACACCACTGGTCTCAAAAAATTGCACACCAAATATCAAGACGAATAGTGCTGCAGTCCTTCAGTTATTGCTTTTGGGAAACAGAATTTGGCAGGTTACCCCTTATGCTTGATCACGAATATTGGTGTTTATTCCACATCCTATTTCAAATCCCCCCTTTTCCTTTAGAATAAGTATATTAACCTTAATTGAATCCACAACAAATTCCATTACCATTCGCAAAATTACGTCCTAAGGACGGAGCCACGCCTAATGATCTAGGCCATCAGATATTGCACTTTTACAAATTAGGTCCTACGAGTAGGGCTATTCCTACTAATCTAGTACTTCAGATACCGCACTTTAACAAATAAGCTCATGGGGGCGGGATCACGCCTTATAATCTAATCCTGCCAGTTTTTGACCTGATAATATTGCATCCACACCTGATTTAAAGTCACTTATTTTAGCCCTTTCAGCCCCATTGTTGCCTGAGAGCAACTTCACGTGTTTGTCATTAAACCACAAAGACCACGATGGCATTATCTTCTATATTTTTGCAGGCATCACTGGGTTTATGTGTAAAGAAGAGATTGTAAAACAAATAATACAAATTTACCGTTACCATTTGATTTGATTCTATTTTTTGTGCAGAGCGATCAGCATAATTTAGTTATTCAAAATGAAGTGTTAAAAAGAAGTGTTGTGTTCTGAATCATAATTAAATAAATTCCAATAGTGATTACTAGTTTTTTTTATTATAAAAACATAAAATAATAAAAATATCAAACTTTTCATACATCAAATATCTTAGTTGTCCATTTTTTGTATACCAAAATGGGCCAAAGTTGCCTACAAGCAACTTTCTCTAGCTCCAAAACGGGGGGTCGAAATGTCTCCAAATTTTGTATGAACACTTCTGAGACAGATATATGAAGATAAAAACCAAAAACAAAATTTTCGATACACAGACAAAAATGTGGGGTTCAAAGGGTTAGTAGTACGCCAGATATGCATTTTTGTTAATAGGCTGGAATGGATTGGCCTCGCCTCAGAGACATCAGTTAAATGCTGTAGCATCCACTGAGTTTCAAACAAACTCAATTTAAATCTTATATACGTACATAAATATACCATTTGTCTGTGTCATTTGAAAATTCAAATATTGACAAATTTAACATTGACATACTATTTAAATTTTCACAATTTAAAACTTTTGAACATTTTTTGTATGGGAAAATCGAAAATCGACTCAATAAATGGACCACATGATTCAAATGCAATGTTTAAGTAACCTATAACGATCCTCGAAAGATTGTCTTTCTATTGATGTCGGTTTGTTGCACTTCGTTTAGGTGGTTTTAAAGTCTATAGTGGACATACGTAGAAACAAATGTTCACTTTTATATATATAGATTTGGCATTTTAGGTAACGATATATTAAGATAGAATTTAGAATTTTCCTTTACGTATGATTAATGTTAATTAGTCAATATTATTAATTCATATTACTCATACGTGAACTAACACATATTTTATCACCGCGTACAGCGGTACAGCAATTACGAACAAAGTATTCAATATGGTATTCAAGTGTTAATCACCCGATCAAATCACAATGCATTTTTATATAAATATATCGATTGTCATACCTATAACACCTCCTTATTAGTGTTACAAACGAAAAAACAAACTGAATAGGTCGGTGCATGCTCATGGTGAAGGGTATTACTGAAGTAGGAAAGTTTGTTAAACAAACTTCATTGTATTTAAGGCACACACATATTAAACATTTTATATTCATAACATATACAAATTGTCAATGGCTAATTGATATTACAAAATTTGTGTTAATAAAATCTAAGCTAAATTGGTTTTCATTTACTAAAGTCATAAAATTAATATTCAATGTGACCCAAATGTAAATAATAAATATCAAGAGATTATTTTTGCAAAATCAATGTTTTCCATAGCTTATTCAAAAATATTTCTAAAAAATACACACACACACTCGTACACACGTACACTCACACATCCACCGGGAACCCACTTAGCTGCTGTTGTTAATGCTTCTTGGTTTTCCGTTGGCTAAAACAAAACTTGACGCTTGTTCATGGTACAATTCCGAGTTTAATGTCAAACGGATGTGCTGCTACAACCGGAAATTGTCAGCAGACAGTTGTTGTGCTGATGTTGCTGTTGTTGTTGTTAACCGAACAGTAAAAAAACCACAATAAAATGAACCAAAATAGAACTGAACTCAATACAGCAACCTTCACATAACAATTCAATGAATCTGTTGTGCTGTTCGCAAATATGGTATAATTTAGGAAACGGAAAAGAACTTTCGAAATAATTCACAAATATAACACAAAGGGAAAAATTATATCAAAATAAATTCACAAAATAAAACAAAATTAGAATAGTTTTTGTATAGCAATATAAAAAAACAATGACAAATAAACAAAACAATGCCAATGGGGTATGTTTATCTCGCTGTAACAATATGAAATATTTTCTATGATTAGTTCTAATAACTATACAATGGGTTTAGAATATTTAACAGGGTTTAAATTACAGTTCCAAAGAAAAATTAATAGCCTGTGTGAGACTGACTTAAATCCAACCACACAGCGCGGTTGAATGTCGTTATGTTACCTAATATAACCCTTTAAACAATTTCTTGATCAGCACATACATACCAGACAGCCGTGAGCAATGCAAATAAAATTGCATCAAACATTATGAAATAACAATAAACCATCATTCCTAAAACTAAACTCATATACAAATAAACAAATCATAACATGAATTTACAATTTTATTAAACTCATAAATATTTTTCTCCAGAAGAAGCTGTCCATTTTATGAGGAAAACACCTAGTTGTACCTCGGGTCAAAGACACGCACATTGACAAAATGTAAATCAATTTTATCATCAACGCACGATATCACATGAAAAACTCCAACTATGCTATATATGCTATATTTTTAATATATTCTATGAGCAATTTTATTAAAAATACCAAAGCAATGATATTTATGGCAAATTGTTGTTTTGTTGCGATATAATTTATAATAGTTTCCACAAGGATACGCACAAAAGTGACAACAACAACTGAATGGTGGCTAATTCCACAGCATCACAATATGGACATCACGTCACTAAAGTCATCATCATCGTCACCATTCTTTGGTTATGATATGTACCAACTATAGCCTCAAGGAACGGGAGAAAAAGTCATATATTTTTTGAACAGAGCTCATTAATATACTTAAATGTGTATGTGCGAGTGTGTAAGTAAAACTTTGAATGTGTATGAAGCAAATTAAAAGCTCTGGGCATCGTACATGATTCTATGATATGTAGTGTGCGTGTAGCCAAGTTACACATATGTTGAGCGATCCACTCGTGTGGCACACAGTGCCACACAAGGGCCCTTAACATACTCACTTGAAGTCACTTAACACACATTCGCATGCTCTCTCTCTCTCGCTTATCAATGGAAGAAAAATAAACAAACATTTTGTTAATATTGAGCAACGCCAACCAAAGAGGAAAATACATAATAACTCGTACTGGGAATGAGATTGGAACTATGTTGAAGTTTCGTAATATTTATCCTTATTCCGTAAACGAAATAGCCAGAGAATAAAGGAATAAGATAATTGTTGCTCCTTTTGGCACACGTTACTCATACGTATTAATCATACTTATATGCTGTTAATAGCATAATGATATATTTCTTTTGGTTTAATGCGGTCGGTCGGGTCCATCGAAAGCTGATGTGATTTAATTGCAGCTCTTGATAATGATAAACAAAACAAATAAACAAACTTCTGGCATTGTAGACTTTGGTGAATACCCTAGTGAAGTATAGGAAGCAAAAATTAAGAGATTGGGATATGGAAGAAAAAAAAAGGAAGAAAAGAGAGAGCCAGGATTTCGAAAACTTCAGGGATAGAGGTGAAGCCCAAAAGTTCTACCAAAAGGTTAAAGGCAAAGGATTTGGAACAGGGATCTCCATCTGTAAGGACAGAGACGGAAATCTAGTCACGGACACTCAGAGTGTGCTGCAAATATGGAGGCAACACTTTCCAAAGACAGCATAAGTGACGAAATCACACCAATCATAGACGACAGAGTAGATTGCCTACCACCGAGGCAAAACGAGATCAGCACGGTGATCGCAAGGCTTAAAAATATTAAAGCTGTGGGAGCCGATGGACTACCGGCAGAGCTTTTTGAAGCCGGAGATGATGAGCTGGTAACATGCATGCAGCAGCTCATAAACACGATTTGGCTCAGGGAGTGCATGCCCGATGATTGGAATCTGAGTGTTTTATGTCCTGTACTTAAGAAAGGCGATCTAAGTGTGTGTACCAATTATCGCGGGACTAGCCTTTTACCCATCGCGTACAAGGTCCTGTCTAGTGATTCATGTGAAAGACTAAAGCCCATTTTAGAGAACCTGTGTTAAAATTTTTAGTGTGGCTTTAGACCTGGTAAATCTACAACCGACCAAATTTTCACACTACGACAAATCATGGAGAAGACACAAGAAATTCAGATTGACACCTACCATCTGTTCATCAACTACAAAGTTGCATTCGACAGTCCTATACGACAGATGTTGTAAGGTTCTATGGATGAGTTTGGTATCTCCGCGAAGCTAATACGACTTTGCAAGATGACACTGACTGACACGAAGTCTTCAGTGAAAATTGGCAAGAATCTGACTGAGTTGTTTTCTACCAAGCGAGGCTTTAGACAAAGCGATAGTCTGTCATGTGATCTCTATAACATCGTAATGGAGATGATCATGCGGAAGGCTGCAGTAAACAAGAATGGTACCGTTTTAAACAAAAGTTACATGCTGTTTGCGTATGCCGATGATATAGTTCTCCTTGACCGTGGATTGCGGGATGTTACTGCGGCTTTTTCGAGCGTTGAAAAGCAGTCGTCGGAAGTGGGTCTGGTGATAAATGTTGACCAAAAAAAGTTATTTGTTTCAACGAACCCTCTTTTTGTTTCTAACTTTGAAGTGGTAGATGATCCTGTCTACCTTGGCTCCGCCATAGCAAAAAAAATAAAAATGACAGCATGGAAATCAAAAGACAAGTATTGAGCGCTCTCTCCTACCTGTCTTGCTCTACAGCGCAGAATCCTGTGTAATGACACAATCTATTATGGGAGCCTTCGAGAGAAAAATACGCCCAAAAACAAAAATGACATAAATGATATATCGCCCAATTTTAGTTGTCGTTACCCAAGAAATTGGGGTTTTGTGCTGTATGGTATGCATTTTGTTCTCGCTACTCTCTCTTTGTCATTTTTCTAAGCTATTTGTTTATCGACTATATGACAGAGAGAGAGAGAGAGAAAGAGTGCCGAAACCCACTATGACTTATGCGGTGGGCGGAACCAGAAATCAATACAAAAATATCCTCAGAGCTATCCGGGGTTTTTGTAATGAGGTATTGAAAGCACCCCCCGTCAAGGTAGCCAACGCCAAAGGCGAGCAAAAAAATGGTAATGGGAGAAATATAAATTTTCCAAAAAACAAAAGGTAATTTTGTATGCAAGGTGCAAGACGCGGTCAGCCTATGTAGTCAATGTTCAGTGGGGGCGAATTCGGTCATATGTATGGGAGGTACCGTACCAAGGGTTGTGGCGAAAGGGTTGAGTTTTCTGAGGTTTTGCCTACGATAACATGATAAATAAAAAAGCTATATTTAAATATATTCTAAGTATCTGCATGTAAGTTATTTGAGAAGTACCTATTTTTCCACAAATAGGTAATTTTGAATGGAAGATATTAGGAGTGGGCGGTCGACATAGTCCATATTCATTCCTCAGTCAAATTTTCATAAGCATACATTTATAGGAAAATATGGCTAAATTCAGGTTACTTACCAAAACGGTATGTATGTAAAGTTATGAAGGTTAATTCGGTCATTTGTATAAGAGATAACAGAAGAGGTGTGGCAAAGGTTTCATGTTTCAGAGGGTTTTTCTACTATTACAAGATCTACTCAACAGTTTTCTGAGGTTTTCCTTTCTATTACAAGACAAATAAGATAACCAGCTTTAAATATTCTCCAGTTGTCTGCTTGGAAATGTTGTATGGGAGATATCAGAATGGGTCAATCGATATAGATCATATTTGTTCCTGAGTCAAATTTTCATAAGCGTACGCTATCGCAAAATATTGGTGAATTCAGAGTACATACAAAAAATATATGTAAGTAAAATTATGAGGTTCACTAACGTCATTTGTATGAGAGGTACCCGAAGGAGTTTGGCAAATGTTTCGGTTTTCCGAGGACGAATGCGAATGTCATTGTTTGAGAAGCTTTTAATAGACATGCCGATTGACTCGACACTTACACTGCAAAGTTGCTGACGACAACATAGAGGGGGCCGGCAATGAAAGAAAAATGTAGACGAATGGAGCCGGGAATCGAACCCGCGATCTCCCGCATGGTAGTTACGTGTTCTAACCACTATGTCACGGCCGGTCCCATTACAAGATTATTAAACCAGTTTAATTCAAACATCTTTCATCTTTCTGTTGTCCGTTTGGAAGTTATAGAAGTAATATAATTTTCCCAAAAAATCTTTTCCAAAATTAAGTAATTTTGCACGGGAGGTACCAGAATGGATCGGCCCATATAGTCTATACGCATCTTACGCAAACTATGTATGTATATAAAACTATGAGGGCCAATTCAGTCATTTCTATGGGTGGTGCTAGAAGAGATGGGGCAAAGGTCTTGATTTTCTAAGGTTTTGTCTACTATTAAAAGGTAATAAAAACGACAAAATTTAAATGTCCTCCACCTATCCGTTTGAAGAAGTACTTATTTTTTCAAAAAGTAGGTCATTTTGTTATGAGAGGTATCAGAAATACCAAAAAATAGGTAATTTTGTATGGAAAGTGACGGACGGGGCCAGTCGAGTGTGGCAAAAGTTTCGGTTTTCTGTGGGTTTGTATACTATTACAATGCACAGTGGTTCCTTTTTGGTTTTTTTTGGAATTAATTCTGTAACTTTTGAGCGGATAATGCTATCTTGATGAAATTTGAAATAGTTAAAGCTGAGGTGTTTTCGAGATGATTTGGAAATACTTGGCTCCCTAGGGGGTGTGGGGGCCACTGTGTGGCCCTCCAAAGTTGGTCACCTCGGGTGTTTCAAAATTTCAAATGCTTGAGGAATGTGTATTTATGAACCGATTTAAAAGATATTTTGCATTTAGATAGTGCTCCGAAAAACCTTCAAAAAACATGCTTACATGCACATGTTACCTCATTTATGTCAAGAGATATTTGAGAAAATAAAAAAAATTGTGTCATTTTTGGACGAGGTTGATTTGGTATTTTTAAGGGTGTGAGCTCAGTTTTTCCTTGATTTTAAAGATATTTATATCGTTAGTTAGCTTAAAAAATTCTGAATGAAATTGCTTAAAAAATTATGCAAATATTTTGTTCCAATCAAAAGTTATAAGCATCGCAAGTAAAAGTTTCCAAAAAAAGGCATATTTTTACTGTTTTTTTGCAAAAAGGCGACTACATTCTTTCGTTTGTAAAAAAAATATTTCTTCCGGGAAGTGGCAATTTCTTAATTATTCCTCATAGAAATGTTGATGCAGATGCATTTAATGCTAAATTTGAATCAGTTCAGCAAAATGGTTACCCGGCAAGGGAAGTCAAAAATACCCCATTTTTGAAAAAAAAAATTTTTTGTTTTTGAAAATTCTCAAATCGCAAAGCGCCAACGAGAAAGCTCATTATATATTTTTTTGACCACATATGTGCACTAGTTAACCGTAACGTATTTCAACATCCCTGCCATAAACAAAGACAGTGTGGCCATTTTAGTAAAAAATTCGGAATTTTGGAACATATTTTCACCGTTTTGGGAATTTGGGTATTTTGTTATAAGATATGGCAACATATTGTTATTCGTTTTTTTAAGGACGATTTTATGTACTTTATTCCAATATTTCGTTAAGATATTCCAGTCCGTTTGAATTTTACGCTATTTTTCATATAAGATATTATTTCTCCAAAAAATACGTTTTGACCAAATTTTATATTTGACTCAGAATCATGCCCAAAATAAAATGTGCTTTTAATTAATTTTTGTAAATTATTAAACTTCATGTCGTTCCCTTTTCAACGATATGCAATACTTGTATGTCAAGAGTTTAATTATTGTTTATAATTATAATCAAACTTCACTACCTCTGTAAAAAAAGTATATATCGTGAAACATACATATATATGGGGGCTATATCTAAATCTGAACCGATATGCTTAGTTTTGTTACCACATTAGAATAGTGTGAAAAAACTAAGATGTGCAAAGTTTTGTTAACATCAGAGCAAAAATGTGGTTTTTGGCAACAATAATCTATAAAAGGTTATGCTAATTTGTATGGGAGGTACCAGAAGGGGCGGGGCAAGTGGACCCATTATTTCAGTATATACTTCACGCTGTCAAATAATAATACCATCCAAATTTTAGCTTCGTAGGGCCCTCCAGCATGAAGTTAGTGACAGAATAGTGGTTTTAGTAAAATAGGTCATTTTGTATGGGAGGTACTTGAGAAGGCGTGGCTATTTCGCCCATTTTCCAACCAACATTACGACTAGTGAATTTTATACCACTGGTAAATTTATATTCAAATTGATTAAGAACTACTCCAGTTATCGTCTTAAACACTTACCCAGCCGGCCAGACGGACATAGCATTATTGGGTTAAAAAGCTCCGAAATTTATTTTTTCTAAAGAAATCTAGGATCTCAGTTATATGTTCTGTTGTCTTTAACTTTTTCCCGTTTAAAATTATATATTCTCTCTACCATGAAGCTGAGCTTGTACAAATTTTATTCAAAATTTGTTAAAAATTGTAATAATAACACACAAAATCCACAAAAACATATAAATATTGCATTAAAAATCAAAATTTTTAACTTAAAAAAAATAATTTTGCTTAACATATTTATGCAATTAGAGACATTTTTAGTACACATGAGACTAAAACATCATTATGGAGTCGTTACTTATTAATAAAACTTACAAGCTCATAGACTCTTTAATTAAGTTATTTATGATTTATAAATCCCTATGCACAGGAATGCGAGACAAATTACGAAAAATGTCCCTTATTGCATAAATATGTTAAGCAAAATTATTTTTTTAAGTAAAAAATTTGATTTTTAATGCAATATTTATATGTTTTTGTGGATTTTGTGTGTTATTATTACAATTTTTAACAAATTTTGAATAAAATTTGTACAAGCTCAGCTACATGGTAGAGAGAATATATAATTTTAAACGGGAAAAAGTTAAAGACAACAGAACATATAACTGAGATCCTAGATTTCTTTAGAAAAAATAAATTTCGGAGCTTTTTAACCCAATAAAGCTATGTCCGTCTGGCCGGCTGGGTAAGTGTTTAAGACGATAACTGGAGTAGTTCTTAATCAATTTGAATATAAATTTACCAGTGGCATAAAAGTCACTAGTCGTAATGTTGGTTGGAAAATGGGCGAAATAGCCACGCCTTCTCAAGTACCTCCCATACAAAATGACCTATTTTACTAAAACCACTATTCTGTCACTAACTTCATGCTGGAGGGCCCTACGAAGCTAAAATTTGGATGGTATTATTATTTGACAGCGTGAAGTATATACTGAAATAATGGGTCCACTTGCCCCGCCCCTTCTGGTACCTCCCATACAAATTAGCTAACCTTTTATAGATTATTGTTGCCAAAAACCACATTTTTGCTCTGATGTTAACAAAACTTTGCACATCTTAGTTTTTTCACACTATTCTAATGTGGTAACAAAACTAAGCATATCGGTTCAGATTTAGATATAGCCCCCATATATATGTATGTTTCACGATATATACTTTTTTTACAGAGGTAGTGAAGTTTGATTATAATTATAAACAATAATTAAACTCTTGACATACAAGTATTGCATATCGTTGAAAAGGGAACGACATGAAGTTTAATAATTTACAAAAATTAATTAAAAGCACATTTTATGTTGGGCATGATTCTGAGTCAAATATAAAATTTGGTCAAAACGTATTTTTTGGAGAAATAATATCTTATATGAAAAATAGCGTAAAATTCAAACGGACTGGAATATCTTAACGAAATATTGGAATAAAGTACATAAAATCGTCCTTAAAAAAACGAATAACAATATGTTGCCATATCTTATAACAAAATACCCAAATTCCCAAAACGGGGAAAATATGTTCCAAAATTCCGAATTTTTTACTAAAATGGCCACACTGTCTTTGTTTATGGCAGGGATGTTGAAATACGTTACGGTTAACTAGTGCACATATGTGGTCAAAAAAATATATAATGAGCTTTCTCGTTGGCGCTTTGCGATTTGAGAATTTTCAAAAACAAAAAATTTTTTTTTTCAAAAATGGGGTATTTTTGACTTCCCTTGCCGGGTAACTATTTTGCTGAACTGATTCAAATTTAGCATTAAATGCATCTGCATCAACATTTCTATGAGGAATAATTAAGAAATTGCCACTTCCCGGAAGAAATATTTTTTTTACAAACGAAAGAATGTAGTCGCCTTTTTGCAAAAAAACAGTAAAAATATGCCTTTTTTTGGAAACTTTTACTTGCGATGCTTATAACTTTTGATTGGAACAAAATATTTGCATAATTTTTTCAGCAATTTCATTCAGAATTTTTTAAGCTAACTAACGATATAAATATCTTTAAAATCAAGGAAAAACTGAGCTCACACCCTTAAAAATACCAAATCAACCTCGTCCAAAAATGACACAATTTTTTTAATTTTCTCAAATATCTCTTGACATAAATGAGATAACATGTGCATGTAAGCATGTTTTTTAAAGGTTTTTTGAAGCACTATCTAAATGCAAAATATCTTTTAAATCGGTTCATAAATGCACATTCCTCAAGCATTTGAAATTTTGAAACACCCGAGGTGACCAACTTTGGAGTGCCACGCAGTGGCCCCCACACCCCCTAGGGAGCCAAATATTTCCAAATCATCTCGAAAACACCTCAGCTTTAACTATTTCAAATTTCATCAAGATAGCATTATCCGTTCAAAAGTTACAGAATTAATTCCAAAAAAAACCAAAAAGGAACCACTGTGCAATGTAACTTAACAGACCAAATTAAAAATTCTTTAGTTTCCCGTTTGGAAGTTATGAAATAAATATTAATTATCAAAAAGGAGGTAATTTTGTATGGGAGGTACCAGAGGGGTGGGGCTATTAAGCCCATTAACAATCACATTACATACTTTATTTTGACAATATTTTTACTGGTAATTTTTCATATGGATCAGTTAAGGTTTATTCGAGTTATCCAGTCCGTACCCAGCCAGACAGACAGACATAGCTAAAACGTCTTAAAAAGTCCTTAAACAAATTTGGTCTTAAGATACTTGGCGTCTCATTAATGCATTGCACTATTTCCCCTAATACCTTTAGGATAAGGGTATAAAAATCAATGGATCCGAAAAGTCGAAAATACGCTACAATCATGCGGGAAACCAGTGTTTGATCCTTTTCATATTCTTTTACATTTGTTTGGTCGGCAGCCCCCTCCATGTTTTCGGTAGCAACTTCGCATTAGTTAAACGGAATGTCTATCAGACCGAATCGGCACTCATATAAAAAAAAATTCCAAAGTCGATGGCAAATTTTAAACAGCACCTCGATACAACTTGAAAAAAAAAACATTGCTTTTCCTCCCCTACTCCCCTACCTTTTTGTTTGTGGCTTCTTCGTAACATACACGACATCTTTGTATAGGTCTCGACTAGTACTACATTTGTCCCATAGGTGTCGCTGACGTCTGACCTCATTTTGTTATGAAGCTGTGATACGTGGGAAAATGAGGAAGGAAAAAAAATTTTTTGTTGATATTGTTTCAAAGTGATTGTTAATATTTGCCCTGGACTTTGGGATATTTTTTTCGTGACTTATGTCTAATAACAGCTTCTAGAAAAGCTGACGTTCGAATTCGTCGTCAAACAATAGGTCCCCTTCGATACAGTCAAAAAAATAGTAACAACTCTCCCACATCTCTCTCATGTGATGTAAACAAAAATAAGTTATGTATTAATTCACTTATTCGTGCAATGACTACCATAGAGGGCTAATGATCCCAGCTCCTTTACCATCAATGCTGGCCATACTTATACTTAAGTATTAACTGACTATTACACTCGCACTTTGCTACATGTGCGCCGCCCTTAACCAAGTTGCTATATTGGCACATGATCCAAAGCTTTCTGTATATGTAACTATATATCAGTCAACATAATCGGCTGTATTGCCGTCACCGTATATCATTGACAATCCTTGTACTCGCATATTGCTACGCTGAAACTTTGCTCATTTCATCCAGCTGTTGGTTCAGCAATGTCCTCGGCCACATCATCATCAGCGAGCATCTGCTCGCTGATGCACAACCACTTGCCAAACAATCAGCCCTACTAATATAGTTAATGGTGCAACACCTCTTTGAACTTTTTAAATAAAGCCAATGTAGCTTATTTCATTTCTGCGAACTATGGAGCCACCCAACTCAAACCTCAACCATTTGGCAACGGCGATCTACCTCTGAGAAATTTAATAAGCCGAAAAATGACAGGTCAACATATGTGAGTTTTCGGGCAAAGTTTTGTGGTCCATATGAACACTAAAGTTGTGAATATAGTTGAGAGTGTGCGTGTGTGTGAATGTGTCTTTTACACATAGACGGGCAGATGAAGAGAGTGCGTTCGCTGTTACCAATATTTGGCAATATGGGTGAAATGTTCAATATTGCAGCGTTGGATAAAGTTTTGTTTTCTTTATTGCCTGCATTATAATAGTACGGACGCGTGGCGGCAAATGATGTCGTTCGTCTCCCAAACACATATCATTGTTGTCGTCCTTGTGTTCATTTTTGGCCAGGCTTAAAGGCATTTTAATATAATGCTTAATATTATTGCGAGCAACGAGCCTTTTGGTGTCAGCCACTTTTATGGCTGTTTCAAAAAGTTACTCTGGTAACATGATGGTAACATATACATATGAGAGAATATGTTGCTTGTCCTGGTATATTTATCGATGTACTATGATTAATTAAAATATCTTTCTTTGAGCAGCGACAAATATCTCAGGATACAAACAAATGATACGCCAGTGTATCCGATGTACTGTATGTGGCAAACGGTTGGGAGAAGCAAGCAAAAAGAGGTTGTCAGAGGAAAATTAAGTGCAGAATATGCCTCAGGACTCGAGGCTGCACTTTCTGACATGTACTACGCAGTACAACATTTTTCAGCTCATTGATTTGGGACTCAATTCTGATAACTTCACGTAAAAGTAGACCCAAAAAGAAGAAGTACTGTATCATTAGTTTTGTCACGTTACATGCCATCATAATTTAATATCGATTTGAGAATTACAATTCCTTTAATCTGTTCATATAACGTTTCCCTTTTCCGTTTTATAGCAGTTACAATAAAACTGTTGTACTCGGTGGCGTATGATTTACTTGGAATATTACATATGATAATCATACGCCACCATATAGTATTTATGTAATGTCAAGCAAAAAAACCTAAAACGTGAAAAATTCCTCTATACGATACTAACTAACTTCAAATCGGTATTAAATTATTATGGCATGTAACTTGACAAAACGTATAATGCAGAACTTGATCTTTTTGAGGCTACTTTCACATGCAGTTCTCAGAATTGAGTCCCGAAATCATGTGTTGTACTGTGTTATTATGCGTAACTTCTTTCTCTGTGACTTTAGAGAAATTAATATTAAATAATGAATTATGTTTATTATGTTTAATTGTTAGAATTGGTGCAGAAAACTGTTACATAATTTTCATTCACGTCAACCTATGTGAACCACAATGCTACCTGATGAGCTTTATATGAATTCATAAGGCTTGTGGATCGCCTTTGGTATTGACACAAAAAACTGTCACCTACAACGATAGTATTAGCCCTAAATCTATCGCCCGGGCCGACGATTTCGACGATCCTAGAGCGAACTGAGGATATTGAAAAACCTATACAAATTTTTCATTAGTATTCATTTACACCCCTCTGCCCCCCTCAGTATAGACATTGAAATGTAGCTGCAACAAATATAAATAAATTTTCAATATCGGTGTTTTTGATAAACATAAAATTTAGTGTGCTGCAAAATAAAATATTGAAATAGAAGAAAAAAAAAATAAAATAAATACATATCACAAATAAAAGACCAGGAAAAAAACAAACACATATAACACACATGCATGTTTGCATCGAGATGGGTATCTAAAGCAATTTTATTATAACCTCTGGCCAAATAAACTACCACATAGTTCAGATATGATTGCAAATACAACATATATAGTCATAAACATCAATGCTAGTGTGCCGTAAACACTAATAACACACACAGAGGGAGAAAGAGAGATATTTTTCTGACACAATATCCAAACTCCATAACGTGTAGACAAATAAACAATTTCCGCTTACCCCAAAATATCGTAGAATATAGCAAAGAGAACATCAATAGTTTTTACTCGCTTACGAACACACATGCAAACTACTGGCAGGATATTCAGTGACGACGCTGTGAGTATGGGTGTGTGTGTGTTGGGTCTGCTATTGAAGTTGGTATGTGAAAAGTGTTGGAAAAACACTATAGAAATGCAATAATAAACATATTTTTTGATATGCATTGTATGCATACAATTTCTGTTGTATTTTTCTTTACATTTGTGCATAAACTAAATACCATTATTTAGGTTTGAGGTATCGCAACTCTTTCAACTGCATTTATATATAAATATTTGCCAAGAAGAAAAAAAACGACGAGTTGGTAGGTGTTTCAAAGTTATTTCCAAATGGGATGCTACAGTTTTGTTTGCATATGAAGAAAATGTAACAAAAGGTATCTATTTTCAGGACTATTTTTAAAACTTACTTATAAACCCGTTGCATTCCACAAATGAGTTATAGTAAGACTTCTCGAACATGCTTCATTTTTTTCAACTCACACAACAGGACCTTTAATTTATTGACGAATCCAAACGTCAGCTTTTTGAGAAACTTTTACTTACCATACCGATGAACTCGACTACTGCGAAGTTAGTGCAAAGAGGCTTCCGCCCATTAATACAAATTTTTACGGCTGTGATAGCCGCTTGTAATAACCGTTTAGCCACGTTGGGCCCCAATTGACTGGTTGAAAGTCTTTGAATATCCAAAAACTTGGCTACAGAATTTCTCATGGACAATGTTTAACAGATATTCAGAACTGCACCAACTAAATATATATTAACAGTTGTGCGTTGGTAAGGTTATCACTTATAGTTTTAAAGATAGTAGAAGCCTAAAAATGGTTTTTATAAAAAAAAAATTGGCGACGCCCACTTTTTTACGCTCTACTAATTTAATTACTTTATATATTTCGCTCTATAATATTCTCTTAGGAAGTGAGCAAAACATTTTTTGAGCTAGACAGATAAAATTAGGTACATAGATAGTACTGGACACTTCAGGTTAAAATTGGCAGACGAAATCAGTGGGCTGAATGGGTGTGGCAAAACTGTATTTTAGCCCTAGAGATAGAAAATTTGTTACACAGATAGTACTCGACAATTCAGGTTTAAATTTGCAGACGAATTTTTTTTTCGATCAGTGAGCGGGAACTGCGTGGCCAACCTGTATTTAAGTCTTAGAGAGACAAAATTTTATGCCTTGGTAGTACTCCGCGACAGAGATTTTAAATTTGGCACACAGTAATCGGCAGGACTGGTTTAAATTTGCAGACGAAATTTGTATTTTCAATCAGCGAGCGAATGGGCGTGGCAAAACTGGAGTTTAGTCGTAGAGAGATAAAGATATACAGTTATTGCTCGACATTACAGGTTAATTCTTCAGAATTTTTTGTTATCCCCAGAGAGACGATATTTAGTACACATGTAGTACTCGGCACAGCAGATATGAATATGTAGACGAAATTTTCATTTTCGGATGAGGGTGTGACTAAATAGTTTTTATGGTTGCAGCGGAAAATTTTATATGCAGATAATATGGAGCACAATAGATATAAAAATGCAGACGAAATGTTTTTTTCTGATCAGCTAGTGAATATAGTGGCATAGTGGTTAGAACACGCGGCTACCATGCGGGAGATCACAGGTTCAACTCCTAACTCTAGTCATCTTAAAAAAAGAAAAATTTTCTTTCATTGTCGGCTCCCCTCGAATGTTATTGACAGCAACTTCGCAGTAAAAGAGTCGAGTCAATCGGCATGTCTAGTAAGAGCTTCTCAAACAGTGACGTTCGCATTCATCGATAAACAAGTAGGTGCCGTTTGTTGTGAATCTAAAAATAGGAAGCGCGTTAATTTAAAACAACGCGCGAAGCTATCCCATACCACATTCATGGGGTGTAAAGGGAAATTAAGTTAGTTTAAGTTAGTGAAATAATATTTGATAAACCGATACTACAACTATTCATATGAAGACGAACATTTTTTATCGAATAGTGATTAGAGGGATAATATTTAATATTTACTTACTTAGCTGGCATTTCTTTGCAATATACCGCACGTAGAAGAATATTATAAGCGCTTCGATCTTATTCTCCAGTTAGTCACAGCAAGTTCTCCAAGGTACTAAGTAACCTGGTATTTTCAACGGAGATTTGGACGCCCTCATCTGCATCGTCCATCCAGTTTATTGTCAAAGACTTTTCTAGCTGGAGCATTTTTGTCCATTCGTACAACATGCAACGCAACCGCTACACCTTTATGCGTCTGCGCACGGCAATACCAATGTCGATACTCTCCGTCAACGATGATGGGCCCATATAACTATTTTACAGAAAATGTTTCTCTCGAATATTGCCAGAACCGATTTATCCGCTTTTTTCATAACCCAGGATTCTGAACCATACGTTAAGACAGAGAGAACCAGTATCTTGTACAGCTGGATTTTTGTTCGTCCGTAGAAGCTTTATGAGCAAGCAAGATACTTCTCCGGATTTCAAGGCTAACATTAAATGTTTTGTTGATGGCGGAGCCTAGGAAGATACAATTATCTACCACCCCGAAATTGTAGTTGTCAATGTCCTCGCAGTTTTCCAAACGATTAGATTCTTTGCTCGTTAAAACTAATAACTTTGTTTTGTCCTCGTTCACATTTAGACCCATTTTCGCTGATTCCTTATGTATACCTGAGAAGGCTGCAGTCACATACCGCTGTTTTCGACTAATGATGTCTACGTCATCACTGTATGCGAGTTGCATGTGGCTTTTGTTGAATATCGTGCCAATCGTGTTTACTGCCTTATTATCATCTCCATCACAATATTGAAGAGGTCACACGATAGGCCGTTGCCTTGTTTTACGCCCCGTCTGGTATTGAATGGCCCCGTAAGTTCCTTACCATATTCACTGAAGACTTCGTGTCAGTCAGCGTCATTACGCATAGGCTCACAGCTTCGCTGGAATACCAAACTCAGCCATTGCTTCGAGTAATTTCTGCCGTATCTGGCTGTCAAAGGCAGCCTTACGAAAGGTGGTGCGTTTCGATCTATGACTCTTGGGTCTTTTTCAGGAATCGCCGAAGTGTGAATATCTGATAAGATGTTAATTTAAAAGCCATACTGATATAGTCTGATCAGTTTGGATAACACTGGCTTTAGTCTTTTACATATCACACTCGGCAGGACCTTATGTGCGATGGGTAAAAGGCTGATACCATTGTAGTTGGAACACACTTGGATCACCTTTTTTTCAGAACAGGACATAATACGCTTAGATTCCAATCATCGGCTATGCACTCGTGAAGCCACATCGTGGATAAAAGCTGGTGCATGCTTGTCATCGTTATCGCCACTGGACTTGAAGAACTCTGCCGTAAGTCCGTCGTCACCGGCTGCTTTATTATTTTTCAGCCGCGATATTGCTCTTCTTACCTCGACTTGACTTGGTGGTGGGCAATCTAAGCCGTCGTCGACAATTGCCGTGATATCTTCATGTGCGCTGTCTTTTGGAAACAGCAGTTGCTGGAAGTGTTCTCTCCATATATGCAGCAAACTCTGAGTATCTGTAACCAGATTTCCATCCTTGTCCTTGCTTTTACTTTCTGGTAAAATTTTCGGGCCTCACCTTCTCTATATCCTCGTTCTCCCGTTTCTTCTTCTGAGGTTTATTTTTTGCTTAAATATATGTCTCGCCTGTTTTACTGTCTCCTTGAGCCGGTCCCTAAGTTACAATTGGTTGTAGCGTTGCGCTATAAGCACTCAGCAATATAGACAAGAATATGTAGAAAAAAATATTTTTTTTCGATAAGTGGATAAGAATAAGGATATTTGTATATATCCTTTGATACGAGAAAAAGTGTATCGCATGAAAGGAGACATGTTAGACTCCAAGTATCAAGTACCAAGACATAAAGTCGTTAAGTACTTTTTAAGACAATTGGGACCGGCCGTGACATAGTGGTTAGAACACGCAGGTTCAACTCCTGGCTCCAGTCATCTTAAAAAAGAAAAAAAAGAAATACATTTTTCTTTCACTGTCGGCTCCTCTCGAATGTTATCGACAGCAACTTCGCAGTATTAGTGTCGAGTCAATCGGAGTGTCTAGTAAGAGCTTCTCAAATAGTGACGTCTTCATTCGTCGATAAACAAGTAGATGCCGTTAGTTGTGAATCTAAAAATAGAAAGCGTGTTAATTCACAACAACGCGAGAAGCTATGCCATACCTCATTCATGGGGTGCAAAGGGAAATTAAGTAAGTTAAGTTAAATAGTACGTTAAACCGCAGAAAACCGAAACATTTGGCACACCCCTTCTGGTACCCCCAATACAAATGACCGAAATTGCCGTTATAGTTGTACATGCATATCTTGGGAACACCTAAGTAACAGTTTGCCATTTTACAAAAATGCTATACTTATAAGATTTATATGGTTATGAAAGAATTATGGTTTTTCTAATTCACCCAATCAAATCGGCTACCCTAACAGAAAATCCTTTGAAATGTTGCTCAAAGCACTTTCTCACATCAACAACACACATTACCGGGCGAAAGTATAAGCGACACTTTCGTGCAATGTTTTCTTATGTATGCGGTTCCCTTTGAGAACTGTGTAGGGTATTGAGATTTTTCTTTATGGCATTAACAAGTATATATCCACCTTTACAAACACCTAAACACATTTGGCCATTACTTTATAGCTTCGGTTGTTTGTTGGAGGTGCATCAAAGCAAAGAAGAAGAAAAAATCAACGCTGTTAAGATCTTTTGACAACATTCTGGGAATGAACTACGCCAGCAGTAGTATAAGTATTATGAAATATTAAAAATGTAAATATTTGTTAAAGCATACTACAGAGGGGGGAAATGGGGGTGACTGTTTGGATATGTTTCGATATGGGCTTGCTTTTAAGAATGTTGGCGGCATTTTAGGTGGTTTGTTTATCTTACAAACATAACATACAGATTTCACTTAAAATATAATTAAATTTATATTTAAGATTTTTAGTTTATTTACAAAGTGTGATGGCGGTGATGTATTTTCTTGTTCCCTTTTAATTTACACATATTTCGTTTAGAAAAACAAAACTTTCCAACTAACATGTGTATGTCATTAAAATATTTCATATATTCCAGCTATGTGGCAGCTTTGAACCTTAAACTCTTGTAACCATTAACTTGTACAACAATTTATATGTGATCTGTGTTAGGTCGGAATAAAGTAAATTCCCTTTCATGGAATTTTTGTAATACATCAATTGTTATGTAATTTATTTACATTTTCTAAATCGTATAAGCTCCCCTTCCCCGCTTGTCACGTTCTCTCTTTGCCCGTTTCCCGCTACAAATTGATGAATTTCCGTTGAAAAACGAAAAAAAGAAACCGTCCGAAACAACAAAAATAAAAACTAGTTATAAACAAAATTCCCATTTAATTATAATTTATGTTTATTGTTGCCATAAATTTGTATAAATGTCACATAACTAATATAAATAAATACAACCAACCAAACAAACCAACACAGCGACACAAACCAATGAATCTACATACAAATGGATTTTGAATTAGTTATGCCACCACCGATGGTACATTTCAGTGTAATCGACTGCATTTAACGCTACACATATTGGATGAGACTACAGAAACTGATGCACAGTGGTTTGGACATGTGTGTATGAAAAGTTATTATATATATTGCAGGAGGTTCAGGCAGAAATACAACATTTACTAGTCTTCAAAACGTTGACGTAGTCCATATCAAGTACTAAGTTACGCAAATTGTGAGTACTTTTAACTATGAGGGTCAGTTCACTTAAATATAAGGGTCAATTCGCTAAACTATGGGGGCTAATTCGCTCATTTGTCTGGAAGGTACCAAAAAGGATGTGGCAAATGTTTCCAAAATGATCCAAATGAACAGGTGGAAAACGTACAAGTTTGAAGCATTTAATAAACATGTACTACCTTAATTCAGTCATATATTTTATTTTACGAGCTAAGCTTATGAAAATTGGAATCAGGAATGAATATGGACTTCATTGGCCAACCCCTTCTGGTACCCATCCCACACAGAATTACCTGTATATTGAAAATTAATATTTTATCCATAACTTTGAAGCGAACAACTGGAGGATTCGTAAATTTGGTCGACAGTATTGTCTTATAATAGTAAGCAAATCCTCAGAAAACCGAAACGTCTGCCTTCTGATACTTCCTATACAATCGACCGAATTTTTACATACTTGAATATATCTTTCTTAAGTCCACTGAATTCAGTCATACTTAGGGCAGGAAGTACGCTTATGAAAGGTTGAGTCAGGAATAGATATGGACAATATCGGCTGAACCCATTTCTTTATACAGGATGACCCATTTTTGGAAACCTTATATATGCCCCATAACTTCCAAATGAAGAAGTGGAGGTTATTGAAATGTGGTCAGTTTATTTACCTTATAATGGCAAGAAAAACACTGAACCATTTGACACACCCTCTCTTGTACCTTCTATACCGAAATTGCCCCATAGCACTATATGCATTACCTCTTTAGCACTGAATTTAGTCAAATTGAATGTTGAAAATAGTTTTTGTATATCTGTTATCGTAAGCACCCACCATTCGGCAACATACAACAGAACGGATAAAATTAACACCTGGTACAGCTGTTTCTTAGTACCCTGAGATAAAGTGGTGTTTTGCTAAAGTGCTGCCGAAGTCCGCAAAACCATCTATTCTCCCCTCTTTTTAAGACACACTATTTTTCTTATTGCCTTATATTTTTCTACTTAACGGAAGATCCGAGGCAGGTAAATTCATCTACTACTTCAAAACAACGTTCACGGTCCTCATCGAGAGGACTATTTGTTCATCGAAATCATTATTATTGTTTGTCCTCGTTGACCGCTAAACCCATTTTTGCTGATGCTTTTCTAATGAAGAGAAAACTGTAGTAACATCCAGCAGATTTCGACCAATGACGTCTATATCATCGACATAGGCAAGTGGCATGTGGCTCTTGTGAATTATGGTACCAGACACTTTCACCTTCTCCATAAATGTATTAAATAGTATACAGGACAAGCTATCATCATGCCTGAGACCTCTTTTCGTGTTGAATGGCTCAGAGCGATCCTTACCAATCTTAACCAATTATTTGATGTTTTCCAAGGTACATCTGCAAAGTTCAATTACACAGTACAACATTTTTCAGCTCATTGAATTGGGTGTCAATTCTGAGAATAGCACGTGAAAATAGCCCCAAAAAGAATAAGTTCTGCATCATTCGTTTAGCATGTTACATGTCATAATAATTTAATATCGATTTGAAGATAGTAAGTATCGTATAGGCGAATTTGTCACGTTTTAGCCTCTTTTGTTGGTGGCGTATGAACTGAACTCTGTTCCACACATTTTCGCGTTAACTTTCAGGTAGAATTTTCGGGCTTTCCCTTTATTTCGGAGCAACACTGTGCACTCATCCAGTTCACGTTGTCATTTGCTGCAGTTTCGTCCTGTATACAGCATCCTTCTCTCTCGTGGCATTGCGACATTCATCATCGTACCAGGCATCTTCTTGAGACGGCTTTGAGTACCCATGTACGCTTATCGCAGTCCATTATATGGAGTCGGCTATACATTGTCACTGCGAGGTAATATTATGAGAGGTTGGAGCATTCCGTAGCATTTGAGTTAGGTGGTTGGAGTAGGCGTCCGCTACCTCTGTGGTCCGCAGTTTACCGATGTCCAGCTTTTGTTGTGCCTGGATACGTTCATTTTTCACCATGCTTAGCCTTGTGCGTACCTTAACTGCGGTAAGGTAGTGATCGAAGCAATGTTCGCACTCTGATCACTCGTACGTCCAGAACACTCGATGCTTTCCTTCCATCGACTACCACATGATCAATCTGATTCCTCGTCAATTGATCTGGAAATAACCATGTTGCCTTATGAATATTTTTATAATCAACTCTAGGTCTGGTAATTACCATATTTCATGCCGCAGAGAAATCAATCAATCGGATGCCATTGTTCGACGTTTCGATGTGCAGACTGAATTTTCCGATGGTAGGCTCAAATGCGGTCTCCCTGCCTATTTTAGCATTAAAATCGCCTAGTAGAATTTTGATGTCATATACATTATATAGGCTCTCGTAGAACTCGTCTTTGTTCTCATCGCTTTTCTCTTCTGTCGGAGCATGGGCACATAAACACTTTGCTTTGAATCTTATGGTAGCTATACGTTCACACACCGGGTTGAACCTTGAGGCTAGGTATCGCAGTCTCTTGCCAACCACAAATCCACATTCAAACTCGTGCTTGTCTGCATGGTCACTATAGTAGATGTCGCACATTTTCAGGCGCGAGCACCCGTGTCCCGTCCACCGGATTTCATTTAAAGCGGTTATGTCAGCCTTGTATTCTAACATTCCAGGTACATATCCTCAAATCATGGTCCTTAATTCGTTTGCCGTGGTCGTCAACATTTTGGGGGGTTAGTTTTATTATTTTCTTAATTATTTTCATTGCAATAGTTTAGACGTCAGTGGCGGGTTGCAAGCCCAGTGCACCACGTCTCAGTTTTCTCCTCCTGCCAGGATTTTATTACAGCCGCCCATTCTGGGTCAGACGCTGACCAGAGCACCGCTCACTCTGAGCCGACGTGCCTGGGTTTTAGGTTTCGCCCCCCACAGTTAGCCGTGCTCTGATGGGTTTCAAAGCCACGTTTCCAACTATATTCAATTATAAACCGGTTAATTTAAATAACTCAAGACTTAAGGGTATTTATCAGTCAGTTTAACTGACTGATATTTCTGCACTGCTTATCGTATCTAATAAAATTAAAATCTTCTTTGTCGACCACCATTGTTAGTTCATATTTTTAGAACTTTGTTTAGCTGCAAACTTGTTCTTTGCATTCACATGCCGCTTTCTCAACTAACAACAATCTTGTTTTGCCAACTAACTAACCATTTGCGCTTGCCTCCATGTTGCATCGTTAATATGGTCCCTTTGAATGTAGTGAAAGTGCCTAATGGTAGTTGAGGGGTTGATGTACCGAACGAACACTTGCTATTCAAAATTCAACAAAATTTTCCAAATGAACTTTTATTCACCCACACTTATATGCAAACACTTTGCCACACACAAACAGACAAACACACACACACACACTTACTACAACATAACTATAATGCTAAATGCATTTATAATGATGTGTTATTATCAGTGCATTTGCGCATATGTATGTATGAGTTATTGTAAATGTGTGCATCGCAGAGTGTGTGTGTGTGTGTGTGCCGAGTGTTTGTGTGTGTAGTGTAAATAAATTTTGTTTGAATAGGAAATTGCTTTATCATGTGTGCAATTAGAACATAATTCATTTAAATGTTAATTCGGAAAAATAACATGAAATTGTATAATGTTTTAATTGTGTTTATTTGTGTCGATAGAATTGATGTTGTTGTTGCGTTGATGTTACTTCCCTGGCTCGCATCGCACATCGTATCGCAGCGAGCGTTGAGGCAGATGCAGAGAGCACTCACTGATAACCTTCAATACTGCTTGTGGCGTAGAGCATAATATAAATTGTCCGTAATGTATTAAGTGCATATACTTCATCTGGATCATACGTATTATTGTGAAATTATTACATATACACATACATGCGTACCTAAATGTTTGTCACCGCAAATTTAACTGCAGTTTCGATCAGGGTTGGCAAAGTATTCATGAGTTCAGATATAATTACACAAATGTTGTAGTAATGATTAACAAAATTTATATAAGCAGACTATAATGAAAAAATTTTTGCTATTAAAGTTTTGGGACTTTTGGGAATATAAGATTCTCAAAAGTTGGCTGGTTTAGTTAAGGTATTGGTGGCAGTCGTTAACTGACTCACTTAGTCCATTGTAAGGCCACGGGCTTACCAAAGAACCTGTCAGATCGTTCCAACAAGCGCAAAATTTCTTCAACTCTTAGTTGAGCCAAAACGATCAGGTCACTTAAAGACGTTGTAATGTTCCAGTTTTTGCTGGATAAGTAAAAAATTACAATACGTAGCTCTCAACTTAACTCTCAGTTGAGCCAAAATGATCAGGTCACCAAAAAATGTTGTAATTTTCCAGTTTTTACTGGATAAGTAAAAAATTCCAATATATAACTATTTTCAACATTCATTTGCGGCCAGCTGTTTACAAAATGTGTACACTTCTGATACATATAATATCCTTTTTATCCCTATGGCTGAGGACGCCAGAGTACCAAAAATAGTTCACTTCATTCATTTCCATTAGCTCGCCCGCCCTCCACCTAGACTTAGTCAATTTGTAACATTATTTTTGATTTTGACACAAATTTGTTATTTTTTAGCCTTTGGCTTTGATTGGCTATACAAATAAATAAACTTGTGCAACAACAAACATTTATTATTTTCATATATTCCGGTTGGTTTTTGTTCTTTCGTCTTTTCCAGTAGATAAATTATAATTAGTTGCACGTTTCCATTATCAAGCCATTGCAGTATTTGGCACTGCATGAGTATTGTTTTCCCCTTTTGTGTGGTATTTGTTTATGTACTATTTCATTATACCATTTTAAATGTATAATTTATTTATTTTCAAATATATTTATGGTTTTGTTTTGTTTTTTTTTTCGAGGCAACAAAACAATAAACAATCAGAGAGAATACAAAATGAAGGACGCACTCGTAGGCATTCATAGCAGGAACCAAACGATTATTGAATGGATCATTAAATTGTTGACCATTATTAACTTTTGTATATAAAATGTATAGACATATTAGCATTTGTTGTTCACACATGTGTGTGTGTGTGTGTTTCAATGCATATAATTAACATAATTTGTTGTATAAAACTCCTAATTAGTTTGTTGAATAAACTTTTAAATATTAACCAATATAGAAATTTCGGTCAGGTGAAGTGACTTATAATTTACTCACTTACAATTTACTCTGACATTGTTTAAGTCTTGAGTTGTTAAACTTAACCGATCTTTAATTGAAATTACTTGTGTAATACACAGTACAACACATGATTTTGGGACTCAATTCTGAGAACTGCACGTGAAAGAAGCCCCAAAGAGAAGAATTTCTGCATCATTCGTTTTGTCAAGTTACATGCCATAATAATTTAATATCGATTTGAAGTTAGTAAGTATCGCATAGAGAAATTTGTCACATTTGAGGCTCTTTTGTAATATTGTTATATGGTGGCGTATGATTATCATAAGTAATATTCAACGTACATCATACGCCACGAAGCACAACAGTTTTATTGTAACTGCTACAAAATAAGCCCAGTTCAAAATCATTTGATGAGTGGAAGAGTGAAACTGTTGCCTATGTAGGGAAACTTTATATGAACAGATTAATGGAATTGTAATTTTTAATTTTTTTAAATATGTTTCAGCTAAATCGGACCAGTGGTTCTCAAATTATGTCAAACAAAAGAGCCTAAAACGAGACGAATTCCCCTATACGATACTTACTAACTTGAAATTGATATAAATTTATTATGACATGTAACTTAACAAAACGAATGATGCAGAACTTCTTCTTTTTGGGGCTACTTTCACGTGCAGTTCTCAGAATTGAGTCCCAAATCTATGAGCTGAAAAATGTTGTACTGTGATATTATTTGCCTGCTTGTGGTGTAAATAGTTTGCGATAGGACTTTCAGTCATAAAACCAGAGGTTTCTGAACATAAAGTAAAACTGTTAAATGTTTACAAGTTCGCCAAGAAATGAAAAAAAGTTAATTTAAATTTCGCTGAGTATTTGGTCAATTTGTATGAGGACACAAAAAGTATGTTAGGCGTTACCAACAGAGAACGGAGGGAAAAGTCTGTTATGAATTCGAACAAAAATTTTAAAAGAAATCATAATTTTAAATAGGTGATGTAAGCCTCCCGGTTTCTTTAGTTTGATATATAAAAGTTTAGCTTTCGATTTTCTAAGGGTTTACCTATTATTCTACTCCTTTTTTATGACAGCAACAACAGAAATTTATCTATCAGTAGCCGCACGTAGAAAAGTATTTCAAGCGCTTCGGTCTTTTGCGCTACGTAGATAGTTCGTCACATTAAGTTTAGATAACAGCTCTATCACCTGGTCCATCCAAAGAAGTTTTCGTCGCCCCATCCTGCGCCGCCCATCGAGTTTATTGCTGAAGACTTTTGGAGCCGGAGCATTTTCGTCCATTCGTACAACGTGTCCAAGCCAGCGCATTCGGTCTAGTTGAACGCGAATGACTACGTCGATGTTGTTGTACAGCTTATACAGCTCATAATTTAGTCGACGACGTTACTCGTCGTTAACGATGATGAGCCCAAATATTTTGCAAAGCATTAATATCTCGAAAACTCCCAGAATAGATTGATCCACCTGTGTTATTACCCAGGAGTCTGTACTATAGAGCAAGACAGGTAGGATCAGTGTCTGGTAGAGCTGGATCTTTGTTCTTCGAGAGAGGGCTTTATCATTGAAACGCTTGCCCAGCCCATAGTAACAGCGGTTTGCGAGCAATACTCGTCGCTTAATTTCCAGGTTGACATTATTATTTTTGTTTGCAGCGGGGCCAAGGTAGACAACATCATCTACGACTTCAAAGTCATAGATGTCAACGTTCACGCAGCGTTCCAAACAATAGAATATTTGTTTGTTGAAACAAATAACTTGATTTTTTCCTCATTAATCACCATACCCACTTCTGCTGACTGCTTCTCAATGATCGCAAAGGCCGCAGTAACATCCCACAGTCCTCGGCCAATGATACCTATATCATCGGCATACGCGAGCAGCATGCGGATTTTGTTAATGAAGGTGCCAGTCATGTTTACTTCTGCATGATAATCTCCATTATGACGTTAAAAAGATCGCATGACAGACAACTGCTTGTCTGAAGCCTCACTCGGTAAAAAACGGCTCTGTCAGATTTTTGCCAATTTTCACTGAAGACTTCGTGTCATTCAGTATCATCCCGCAAAGTCCAATTAGCTTCGCGGGGATACCATACCCAGCCATAGCATCGCACGCGTCGCCATTGGCTGGGGTTTTGCCTTGTATGCATCATCCATTTTCTTATAACCCAGTACTGTCGTTGCGGCAGTGGACATAGAATCCGCAATATGCTGCCATTTGGAGTCGGGAACACCAGAATAAGGGGGATTGGTTCGAAGTAATTGAGAGGGTATGTTGGAGTAGGCATTGGCTAACTCGGCGGTATGCAGCTTTGTGACGTCTAGCTTCCTTTGCGTTTGGTTACGAGCGTTTTAAGCACTTCTTAATCACGTGCATACCTAGGCTGCAACTACGTGGTAAACCGAGTCAATAGTTGCACCGCGCATCACACGCACGTTCATAACGATTACCACGTGATTAATCTGAATTTTTGTCTTTTGACTAGGGAATATCCAGGTTGCCTTGTGGATATCTTTATGCGGGAATCTCGTTCCACTCACTACCTGTCTGAATCCGTTATATTGTTGTATAGACTGTATTTTCCAACTGCTGCACCAATAGCATCTTCCGTTCCGGAACAATTCTAATGTCATGTGCAGGGCAGCGGTCATATATTTCCTCCAGGCGCTCATTTAATTCATCTTTACTGTCCTCGTCTTTGTCTTCCGTCGGAGCATGCACACAGATCAGCGTAATGTAAAAGTATTTCGCCTTGATGCGAAATGCGGCTATTCGGACACTTATCGCGAGACCAGTTGCCGAAGTCTCTTGTCCTCCAATTGTCCGTCTGGAAGTTATTGCAGAAATATTATTTTTCCAAAAAAACGTAATTTTATATGGGAGGTACCAGAATGGGTCGGCCGATATAAACCGTATTTATTCCAAAGTCAAACTCTCAAAAGCGATGTACGGTTATGGAAATATATGTCTGAAATCAATATACTAACAAAGGATATATATGAAGACTATAAGGTCATTTATATGGGAGGTACCAGAATGGCTGTGGCGAAGGTTTCTGTTTTATTAGGGTTTGTCTACTATATAATTATACTGGCAACATTCTTGTATACTCCAGCTGTCCTTTTTGGAAGTTGCGGGAGAAATATTAATATTAAAATATATTAAAATATCGCAGTATAGCGTCGAATCAATCGGCATGTCTGGTAAATGCTTCTCAAACGGTGACGTTCGCATTCGTCAATAAAGAGTAGGTGCCGTTTCTTATGAATCTAAAGTAGAAAGCGTGGTAATTCACAATAACGAGAGAAGCATCCCATATCTTATTCTTTGGGTGTAAAGGGAAATTATGTTTTATTTGTAAATACTCAGGAAGGCAGCGAATCTAGATTACACTCCGCAACGCCCACAACGTCAGCAAGAGCGCTTTCAATAGATCTTCCAGTGGTGAAGGCGTGTTTGAGTTCTTTTCAAAGTGTGAGGTTTTAAAGATTATCTTATAAACATGTCAATCTACCTAAAACATATGGCAGAACGGTTAATATGTCAATTGATCCTTAATCCTTTGGGGAGGCATATCCCCGCCTTCGATATAAAAACAACCTCAACATCTCTCAATTTCTCTTGAAATTAACGTAACCAGATTTTATCGTAGTTTATTATGTACAGAAATTTGCAAGAAATTTGTAGGACTATTTTGATTGGGGGGACTGTTTTTTGGGGTATTCCAAAAACTCCTAATAAATTCCCAAAGAAAATATCAAAAAGTAAAGAGTCTATAGGAGGGATAGAGTGACTTTAATTTTTGTTTCTACTTCAAGACTGACCAAAATACTGACATTGAAACTCTAATAAGTTAAACAATTGGAAGATCTTATACTGAAGACTTTGTTTTCTCTGAGCGCAAAATGGGAAGAAAAAAAAATAGAAGAGAGTAATTAAGGTCTTGAAAAAGGCATTACACTATGGATCAAAACTTTTTCAACTTAAACAGACTCAATAGTACTAGTAGTCCACTTCATCTTTTTCTCATCCATCACCTGAACTACAACACCCATGTCCGTAAAGTTAAAAGACGTGGGTCGTGGGTGATACTACCAACAACATTGTCCGCATTTAAACAGCCCGGAAATTGTGTTTCTATTAACAGCTCTAGTGCTTCGGCGCAGGACTCGGTTAGGTATAAATCCACAAAAATTTTGAGGTATAAAAACAACCACAACTTCTTTCCTTTTTCCCTGGAAGTAAGTCCTGAAGAAGTCCACCAAAATCGGAGTTTGGTCATGCATAGAAATTTGCAGCATAAAATGGTATAATATCATCGGAACCAGGCGATTTATAGGACTCAAAGGTACTTATAGCTCACTTCAACTTCATCTCATCCATCATCTTAAGCACAACATACATGTCCTTAAAGTTCTTAGATGTGGATCGGGTCATACCATGAACAACATTGTCTGCATCCATGCAGGTTAGAAGGTTCAGTGTTTTGGCGCTGGACTTGGTCCATTCCCCATCTGCCTTGCGAGTAAAACCCCACAGTTTGGGTTACTTAGACAGAACCCTACTCAATCGGGCAGTATCATTGATATCGAGTATGGACTCACATTAGTTTTGTACGTATATCTCTTTGACTTTTGAATGTCTCTTTTGTAATTGTTGAGACTGGTTCTATAAGCCTTCCCGTCCTTCTCAGTAAGTTAGAGAGCTATACCCAGCAAATCAAAGATTAAGAGATCTAGTCAGGGCATTCCATATCATTAATTGCTCTGCAGATTCCCCCTAGAAAATTCATTGCAACCGCCAATGTGGGCACGGAACTCCACCCAATTAGCTCTAATACATCCATTGTAATATAGATGGAAGTTTGGTATATGAGAGACGCCCAATCCTGAGAATAGGCTTATCCCTATTTGTCAGAGTTATGTCAATGACAGCATCCCTGTTTATATTTATATATCGGGGTATCCCTCAAATTGCAAATCTTGCTAATCCAAAGGGTATAATAAAATCCAAGACTGACTTACCTCTCGTTTTCGGGCTGCACAGCACGTGGTGAGCATTTACATCGCATCCAAGGACAACATTGGGAGCTGGTTATTTGATGTATGCACCTCTTCGTACGGTATGTAGATGATGGTATATTGTGTTTTATTTCAACTTTTATTAAAATAAAACTTAAAACTGACCGTATAAAAGCTTATGGATGGATAAACAGCAACTTTTCGATCTTACCTTGATAAGTTAATTATAGACAGTTATGCGCACGTACAAATGACAACACACACACCTATCAAATGTATATCAAGCCATGGCATGTGCTTAAAGTATTTATAAATTAGTTCATCTGATAGATTTTTTGAGCAATTTTGACACCCGAATATCATAAAGCAATATATTGAAATATTAATGCGAAACCTTTTTTTTCTTTGTTCTAGCGTTAAACAGTTTTTACAGTAATTAACTTAGACAAAATATCTACGATTTTTTTTTGCACAACTAAATATTAAAGGGCCACAGAAACCTCTAATTTATTGATTTAAACTTATTCATTAATCCATATCCAATTACTAAATATATATAGACCTATATCCGTCCACGCCATAAATTAGTTAAATAATAAATGTGAACAATTATTTACACTTTTATTGTTGTTGTTGTTTGTTACAGGTGCCTGCCTACCGTCAGCGCCATTTCATCCGCTGCCAATTATCAATAATTAAAGTAAGTTGACCAACAATCTCGTGGATGAGCCAAAAACCATTTGAAACTCATGCATTGAAATCCCTAATAAAATGTATAAAGCTCCATTTACACACACACAAACACACACACACATGTGTACTCCAAACATGACCATATCCGAGGCCGAATTGTTAAAAATTTTGTGGTTTAAATAAATGAATTGCAGACAATTTGCAATACCAATTTGTTAACGTTATTGATAAATTTTGTTGATTTTATAATTAATGTTTACGGTATAAATGCAACATGCAAGAATAGCGCGCCGCTTACTCCCAGGGTACAGTACAGTATGTATATAGGAGATTTTATGGTAATCAACCGCAAATTTATTTTTCTTTTGAATATATTTAATAATATAAAATTTATTTATATTTACAAACAGAAAATGTGAACACAAATTTGTTATAAAATCAAATATTTATAATTAGCTAAAACTGAAAACTATTAAATGATAAATGCTATTTTAGGTCAATGGACCCAAATAAATTAATTGCACAATTTTGTGTTGTCGCCAATAGTTACGCTTCATGAGATTTCCAACAACGGTAGAAATTGTTTTGTTTACTTTTGCAACATAGTCCAGAAAATAATGCGAACTAAATAATTATATTTTATTATGAGCTAAATTATTATCACAGAGCATGTCGTTGTAAGCTAAATATCAGCATATGTGTTAAGAAATGTCCTTAAATAAATTTAAAGTTTTCATAAATGTTAATACCACATCAATTATTTGATGTAGACTACTCAAATTAAGGGATTAAGTAACAATTAGAATTACTGTATGTCTATCCCTTCAAGAAACAATAAGTTTCAATGTGCAGCCTAAGCTGATCTTGTTAGATGAATAGAACTCACGGAATACATATTTATATTTTTATGTTTTCTTAAAACATTTAAGTTAATTTTAATGCTTTATTACAATTAAAAGTGCTCTTTAACATCTATTAAGTAATAACAGTCCTTCAAATGTTTCTTGTTAAACTTCGATTCGTACAGTGAATCCCCCATAGTGTATAACAGGTGGTTACTTACTTACTTATGTTGCCCATTACAACTTACGAAAATATAAAAATACTAAAGAATTCCACACGCTTCGGTCTTCTGCCTGTGTTCTCCAGTTAGTTTTACCAGACGGTGGCACGTCGCCTACCACTTGGTCCTTCCAACGGAGTTTAGGTCTCCCTACTCTGCGCCGTCCTTCAGGTTCGCCTTCAAACACCTTTCTCGCTGCAGCATTTACATCCATCCTGGCAACATGTTACAACCACCGAAGTCGTTGGATTCTGACTCTTTTAGATACGTCGATGTCGTGGTAAAGCTCATACAGCTCATGGTTCATCCGATGGCGAAACTCGCCGACGACACAGATAAGTCCATATATTTTTTGGAGAACTTTTCTCTAGAATACTCCAAGGCTTTGTATGTCCGTTGTCGTAAGTACCCATGATTCGGCAGCATACAAAAGAACGGGAAGATTAGCACCTGGTAAAGCTGTTTCTTAGTGTTCCAAGATAAGGTAGTGTTACTAAAGTGTTGTCGAAGTCCTTGGAAACATCTACTATTCTGCGCTTGATTTCTTGGCTGACATTATTTTTGTTATTGACGGAAGATCCGAGGTAGGTAAGCTCATCTACTACCTCAAAACAAAAATTTTCAAAGTTGACGCTGCGTCCCCACCAAGAGGATACTTTGTTTGTCGAAATCATTATTTTTGTTTTGTCCTCGTTGGCCGCTAAACCCATTTTTGCCGACTCGGGCTTCGGGCTTCCCCTTTATTTCGGAGCAACTCTGTGCACTCATCTTGCCTCTTCTTCAGCTTCTTCTTTTTCCGTCTAAAAGACGAGTTGCCTCTCGTCTCTTCTCCCTGTGCCGTTCACGAACAGCTCGCGTTGCCATTGGCTGCAGTTTCGCTCTGTATGCAGCATCCGTCTCTCTCGTGGCATTGCGACATTCATCATCGTATCAGGCATCTCTTGAGACGGCTTTGGGTTCCCAAGGACGCTTCTTGCAGTCCGTTCTATGGTGTCGTCATATATTGCCACTGCGAGGTTATATTATCAGGGGTTGGAGCATTCCGCAGCAGTTGAGTTAGATGGTTGGATGTGTTAGATAGACCCTTGAAGATTGAGCCTTGTTTACCTGCCTGCCCGGCTGGTGGTCAGGATAACTCGAGTAAACCTTCACTGATCCTTGTAAAAGTTTACTAGTATTAATAATTTTCTTCAATGAAATAATGGGATTGTAAAAATCGGTGATGACTGAATAACAGGCTGGGTGAAACGGGTGTAGACAGGATGTCGACGTTTTAGGTGTTTGTTCCTTTAAGAAGGGAAACTCGTACTATTAGGGGTAAAAATGACCAAAAAGGATAAAACTGGCACGATCACTCGGACTAATCGGCTAAAGTTATAATCGCGAAAGTTTATATGGACATCAGGGCGGCAGCGAAATGAATGGACGATTTTTTTTTGTGGAAATTTTAACATATTCGAGCGGAATATGGTGCCGCTTGATGTAGAAAATACATGAAGGAAATTTGAGTAAGATCGAATAACTATTTCCCGGACCCCAAAGAGGTCAAAGGTCAGGTTTTTAGTAATTCCTCAATTTTTTACCAATGTTTGATTAAGGAACTGGATTTTGTTTAATAAATTTGTAATAGTCAAAAAAAACTACGCGACACCTCGCCCCTTTTTTCAACTTGGTTTCACATTTAATACTGTGAAATTTTAGGGACGACTAAACTAATGTTATGGCTGTTATAACAGTTTCTTTTAAATGGGGCGTGGCACAGCCCACTTACTCCCTGGCTGTAACTCATACTGTACCAACAACACGTACCAAATATCAGCTTTATATCCATGAGATACAGCCGGTTACATTTTTATCTTTTATACCACGCCCACTGATCCTATCCCGTCCATTTTTTGTTGGTTCACGAACTTTGCCACATCCATAGAACACCCTACCTTGTGTCTCTCGAAATGGCAAAAGTGTGTCACTATTAAGTATTATGGTGGCCTTCCTGAAGTCTTCCACCGCTTCAGTAACCTCAACTACTTTCCAGTCATGTATGGGTAGCTAAGTATTCCTGTATTGAAGAATTGCAGAACGCACATTCTGAAAGGTGTTTTGTGCCTAGGGGTAGTAGTAGTGGAAGTCGAGGCCGTTGAGGCCGAGGGAGGTTCTTCGGAGAGAATCGTGTTATTATTCGCCTTTCTCCTTGCTCAGCTGTAGGCACTAAGGAAGGTGAATAGGCGGCCACCTGGAGACTTGTTGCGTCACCAGCACCTGAAGCAGGGGTTTCGACAGGATTACATCCCATTAGCACCTTGGGAGCCTTAGAGTACTATGTACCAAGCTTAGATTATAACTGCTTTTTGGACTATTGGAGCCTGGCGCCACCACTACACTAGACTCCGTAGCAGACAACATATTATACATACTACAGCCTGAAACCGACGCTGTAGAAGTCCGGTATCCGGATATTATGAAGCACTTGACCGGATACGCAGGACATGATTAGCATGTCGTTGTAAGCTAAATATCAGCATATGTGTTAAGAAATGTCCTTAAATAAATTTAAAGTTTTCATAAATGTTAATACCACATCAATTATTTGATGTAGACTACTCAAATTAAGGGATTAAGTAACAATTAGAATTACTGTATGTCTATCCCTTCAAGAAACAATAAGTTTCAATGTGCAGCCTAAGCTGGTCTCTTTAGATGAAGAGAACTCACGGAATACATATTTATATTTTTATGTTTTCTTAAAACATTTAAGTTAATTTTAATGCTTTATTACAATTAAAAGTGCTCTTTAACATCTATTAAGTAATAACAGTCCTTCAAATGTTTCTTGCAAAACTTCGATTCGTACACTAAATATTCCTATATTCCTGTATTAGTAGTAGTATTAGTAGTAGTAGTGGAGGTCGAAGCCGTTAAGGCCGAGGGAGGTGCTTCGGAGAGAATCGTATTATTATTCGCCTTTCTCCTTGCTCAGATGTAGGCACTAAGGAAGGTGAATAGGCGGCCACCTGGAGACTTGTTGCGTCACCAGCACCTGAAGCAGGGGTTTCGACAGGATTTCATCCCATAAGCACCTTGGGAGCCTTAGAGTACTATGTACCAAGCTTAGATTATAACTGCTTTTTGGCTGTGTCGGTTTGGTTTTTGGCACAACAGATCGACTATTGGAGCCGGCGCTACCACTACACTAGACGAGGTCTCCGTAGCAGACAACATACATACTACAGCCTGAAACCGACGCTGTAGAAGTCCGGCCTCCGGAGATTATGAAGCACTTGACCGGATACGCAGGACATGATTATTTTAAGTACATTTGAACGAAAAGTATGAAGTTGCATTTTATGCCTAACTGCCAGGCGTGAAAATCTGCCGCTCCTCTAGAAACATACGCAGACCATTAACCGCTCACAGATGGATTTTAAGTATTGGTCCGACGACCTTTAGAAGGACGGATAGAAGAAGATCCCTAAGGATGAACTGACGTCTGTGTCCAAGCCGCCACGGGAGAAACAGACACTAAGAGACAGGGAAAAGATTAATTCTGTGTTCGTACTTAGTTCTGGCCTCACTGACATTTGAGACTATGTTGGCGTGACTCTAAAACTTTGGACGAGAATTAAGATTGCATTTTATGAGTGAAAAATTGTCGCTGCACTGAAGACCGACGCAGACCATTAGCCGCTCAATATGAGAACAGACGTTGATTAGATTTTAATAAAATAGGAACCGAAGACCTTAAGCAGGATGGACGAGAGACCTCTAGGGGTCAACGGACGTATGTTAGTGGTTAGAACACGCGACTTCCATGCGGGAGGTCCATGGTTCGATTCCCGGCTCCTGCCATTTACATTTTTCTTTCAATACCGGCCCCCTCGATGCTGTCGACTGCAACGTCGCGGTATAGTGTCGAGTCAATCGGCATGTCTAGCAAAAGCTTCTCAAACAGTGGCATTCGCATTCGTCGATAAACAAGAGGGTGCCGTTAGTTGTGAATCCAAAATGAAAAGCGTGTTAATTCACAACAACGCGAGATGCTATCACATACCTCATTCATGGGGTGTAAAGGGAAATTAAGTTAAAAATGTAAACCTCTTGTCTTACGACCGAAAGTCCCAGCCCCAACCGTTTACGCTTCACAAGCAGACAAATTTATTATTGTTTGTTTGTAAACTATTTCAACTAAGTTTTTCTGTTTTCTGAAATTTAGCCCAGTATTACATAATATTTAAACTATCAAGGTTTAAATATCTTGCACTTTTTGTTTGGAAGTTATGTAATTTTCAAAAAATAGGTTATCACAACTACTTTAAAACTAATATGAATACTTGTAAATTTTCATAAGAATTTGGGGTTCAACTCGTTCCATGTGCTGCGTAAGACTTTTTATCGTAACAAATTGTACATACCCTATTTTCTATGGGTAAGGGTATAAAGACTATACCACTCGCAAAAAAAAGACACCATGACTTTGTCTATCTGTCTCCTTTTTGACACGATTTTCATATTTCACACAACGCACGGTGGGGTAAATTCACGATCTGGGCGGCCAAAATTCGATTTCTCAAAAACCAATGTTTTTAATAATTTCCGATTGTAGGGTAAAGAGGACAAAATGCTTCACTAGATTCCATTATTTTTTCATTCCATTTTGCTTACATTCGTTTTCTACACGCTGTTAAAGTTACTTGTTGCAAATTGTGCAATTTCTATTTTTTTGTGCTCAGGTAAAGCAACAATTTTAGCAGGCTGTGGGAAGGCGTGTGTTTAGTTTAAACATTTAAGTAAAATGGAAAATAATAAAGCAGGTTAATATTATTTAATACACTTAGCTAAATAAAATTATAATTCAAATTCATACTAGTAAAGCAGCATTGAAAAATATGGTATTTTTGTCAATTTCAATGAGTAACAAAATCGATCTATGGACAAAAACTTATGCATCACCCCTTTTCACCCCTTCAATCTGTGATTATATATAATCTTTAACATCGTATTGTTCATATGGAAAAAAAAATATGTTGCGGGATTTTGTGTTTTATAGCCAATTACCTACAGCGGAAGAATGAACTATAATTTCTGCGGTTTGCGGATGTCCTATATCTCTATGCATTTATAGTTAGAGGGTGTCCAGACGAATAAAAAGTTATAGGGAGGTAGGCCTCTAAAATACAACCTTGTGGAGATATATTGGAAATTCTTGGAATCTTAAAATTTTTATAAAAACCATTTTTTGTATAAAAACGGTCACAACCTCTACCCTCCGAATGTAAACATATTATTATTTTTTACGCCTCACCGAGTAATATTTTACCATTCTGCTTCATAAATTTGCTTCAAATAATTTTTGCCGCCCAGATCGTGACTTTACCCCACTGTGCAACGTTGTAGACTATAGCTTTGCCTCAGGTATAAAGTGGTGGACTCATATCTCATTGAGTGAATTGACTATATTAAGATTTCTTAACCACAATGCTTTTGTTGTATTGTGAGTAAATTCGGCATCCATCTTACACATACAATGTTTTCAACTCCAAATTTTGGGTCATATTGCGATGTAAATCACATTTTAAAGTGCGTTCTAATACAATATTGCGAATTTTCTTAACCGTTTCTGGTCGAACACTAATAGCCTTATACATAAAAAACGTCTAAAGTGGATATGAAGCGTTCTCTAGCTAAAGTATTCTTTCGCTCTATAATGTGTTAGCCTAATAAACTATATATAAACATTATTGTAGCTCAATTTTTTATTGGCTACGATTCTCATAACGATAAGAAAATCGTTAAAATAAAAATTATACATATTAAAAAATGTTAATTTATTTTCCTTGTTTTGATTGTTTATACATCACGAATATTATTTCATTATTTACAAATTATTTTTGAGAAATATTTTTCAAAACGGAATTCATTTTATAAATGAATTATAAGTTTTTATGAATAAGGCCGAAAGGTGTTTGTCTTGGCTGCACGTACGGCCTCGTCAAACTCTGCCACAGAATATTTTATAGTTGTTAATGATGGAGCAGACTCCCAACCAATTTTTTCTATGTAAACAAACTGAAACTTAACATGAGACTTAACACATGATTAGCAAACTACTGTTGTATTATTTTCCTCCTTTAATAAAATATTATCGTAATATGGCACAAAAATCTATAGAATTTTAAAATCTTTTTTGTCAAAATATCGAAATTTGGAACTTACTGCAACTGTAACCTTTTCTTACTGATAAAGATACCTATTCTGAGATGTTGTCGTATGCATTGAACTTAGATTTGGCATTTTAGGACCAAAATGAATATTAATAAGATTTGTCTGGTCTGTTTTCTAATGAAATTTTTTTAATATTTTCAATCTTTTATTTAAATACCTAACCGAAAAATTTACAATTGTTGGTCGGTTATTTTGCAGACTTCATATTTAAGTGGTTTATTTTGTTAACTTTAAAACTGTCATGGGTAAATGGTGTTCACTGTCATGTTGTCTTTTTTACTGAGCAGCATCAATAAATGTTTAAACTTTTCCCATTGACTCTTTTGTTTCGTCTTTTAACATTTTGCCCTCTGCATAAATTCGAATAGTACTTACGATGTCTTTCTCTTCTTATTTTCATATTTATTAACTGGTAAACATTATTATGCCAAGCTTGAAGAAAACAACAAAAAAAAGACAAATATTCTTTATTTGTGTTTATCGTCATATTTTTCGTTGCACTTTTTACTCTCCTCAATGTTGACTTTTGACGTTTTTGCCTCCTCCTCTATAATTTTTTTTTGTACTTTTGGGTTAAATAATATTATACGGCAATGTTGTTGTTTTGTTAAGACAACTTTAAATATCCTTAAGATATTTATGCTGAATCCCGTTTATATTTTTTTGTTTTGTAGCCTCTCTCCGCTCAGTCTCTTGTTTTATTTATTCCTTCAGCTGTGTCGTGTTTTTTCAGTAGGTTCATCTTGTCTGCAGCCCCCACCGAACGGCAGTTACAAAGAAAGAGCAGCAGCAGCCATCACTCAGCTCTTGACTTGACTTTTATGCCACAACAAATTAATCCATAAAGAGTAAAAAAAAACACAACAACAACTACAAGATGAAGGAAGAAGAAAAGTTTTCAAAATATGCAACATGAATACTTTCATAAACTATTGCACAGTTTTGCTGAGGAATGAGAAAGACAAGAAGAAGAAGAAAAAAAAATACAAACAACGACATGAATAAATAGTGAAGGATGCTTTTTTTTGTTTTGAAAGGAGTAGAATTTTTTCTCTTGAGAGGGAGGAAAGAGTAGAACTTATCATCTAATAAAAAGAATTCACTTAAATAATTGCTCAGTTTTGGAGTTATGTATTTTCTTAGTTGTAATTGTTGTTGGCAAACAAATAAATAAAGATGAATTTGATTGATGTCAAGAGAGAGCAAACTGTTATCCTGCAGCAGGTCTTGGGAATTTTTGTGGAATTCTTTTTACACAGAAATGTCGTCGTCGTATTTTGCATGATGTTGGAATAGTTATACTTAGCCTATGGGGTTATTACTACATCTTGAATTATTTGTGGCTGGGTCACTGTTGTTGGAAGCCATTAAAATATATATATTTGAAAATTGCCAACCACAACATTTACGAGTATTTACCATTCTGAAATGGTTTAAATATTTCCATGGCTTTACATGGACACAGATGAAGGCCTTAGCATTAATTATTTTAGTTTAAATTGCCCGTGAATGAAGTTATGATACTGGCATGTTACTTGACAAAACGAATGATGCAGGACTTCTTCTTTTTGGGGCTACTTTCACGTGCAGTTCTCAAAATTGAGTCCCAAATCAATGAGCTGAAAAATATTGTACTGTGTTATTGTAATAATTGATTAAAACTTCCTTACTGATAGACATATAACTGACCGACATATAACTTTCTCCATTGTAATTCCATTTAAACGCCGCAGCCGCCTATTAAACACCAATATTATGCAAAGTTTCCACAGTTGACATAGAAAACACACTCAGTTCCGCATGGTAAATATTTTCCTTATTTCATCTCGATTGTTGTTACACTATCATCGGATTCTTTACCTCACGGCCACTATGCATATATTGGCATTACCATCATCATCATAATCATTCTCAACATTGTAAATACTTTGAAAAAAAAAAAAATTAAGTACAAATCATTGCCGTACTATCGTCCAAAGGATGAGATGAATGAAGACGAAGCATAACACCGAGAAGTGGCGCGCTGATGATGATGAAGATTGGCGATGACGTTGATTTTCCAACAACCAGTCAACCAATTCTATCATCACAATAATGTTTGTGTTCGTTATAAAATAGCTCCGTGATGAACTGCCACAACGACTTGTAGTATGAGAGCACCACCAGTTCCAGTCACTAAAACGAACGTTTTTGGCACTCTAGTGCTCAACACACACACACACAAAATGGGAAAAATTGAATTTAGAACAGAGCTGATTTAGTCGGCGGCAGCTGCCACAGCTCATGACTTCTATAGCATAAATTGACTGCTATTTTCACTTTCTTTTCCTTTATTTACTTTACGGAATATCAAATATTTTTCATGCTGGTTGGTAACTGACGACGATGATGATGTGGATGTCGATGTCGATTTCGATATGAGTTAGCATAAAATAAACACAGCTTCTAATACTCACCCACATACGAGTTGTGTGTTTTTGTGTGAGTATATGCGTCACTGATTTCATACAAACACATCAGCATCGAAGAAAAGAAAGAGTTTGACTCTCTATCACATATGATTTGCCATTTGTGGGCTGTTAGCGGTGTAGGCGGGAGAACGGCTGATGTACGGCTGATATTTATATCGGTGTGAAGAGTTGTGGAAAGTCGTCGTGGCACACTCTGATAACAACGAAATGAACAAACACGTGTATCTAACACTATATATGTATATGTTGTAATCGTGGTAGAGAGTATGTGTACAAAGGTGGTGTAGATGCTCCTTCAATGGAACTTCTTGTGATTGTGAAAGTTAATAAAGAAAATCAATTGAAATTGATTTGATTTCGCGAGTAACATTGAGAACTAAACGAATCGTGTGAGCGAAGGGGAAAGAAAATAATATGAGTTTATATAACAATGTAATATTTTTGGTTATAAGTGTATTTAATTTTCAATCATTTAGGGAAAATTAAAAATTCAAATCGAGACCTAAGGCCGTAAAGGTTGTAAGTCCACTTTTTGCCTAAATGAATTTCTTGATGTAGAAGGCAAGATAAATTGAAAACGCATCTGACTTGAAAGAAAAAACCACCAAAAAATATATGCGTTGTCACCTTTCATACACATAATTGCATTAAAAGTTTTGAAAACTTAAGTCGTGAAAGGAAAAAGTAAAGTTTTTTTGTCCCTCCTCTAAGATTTTTAATTTTGAAATTACACCCTTTGCGACTTTAGGTTGCGAAATATTGTATCAACAAAACAATTTACTATAAAGTTATCAATATTTCCTGTGGTAAAAATTTAATTAATTCGAAAACTTAGCATCTATTTTTTATGAAACAATGTAACGAGACAAATTCTATAAATAGAATTAACCCACACCTTAGCTCAAAAGGAACTGTTGTCACTCTTGGTATAAGCACTCAGTGTGTGAAAATCACAGTGTACTCATTGGAATTCTTAATCACTAAAGCCGCTACATTTTATAAGTATACAGGATCGACTGTAGCAGTAGTCGTCGATTGCTAGCCGAACTTCTACCAGTGCAGACTATAAGCCATAAGTTCTTTTTATAACATGTGACCACCTATTTTGCATCGGCTGTTCCTTCTGATCGGGTGATAATACATACTCACAGTGACTTCGGTTGTCTGTTCCTCTACAGCGGCTTCGGCTCTCTGTTCCTCCACAGCGGCTTTGGCTGTCTGTTCCCCCAAAGCAACTTCGATTGCCTGTTCCCTCACCGTGGCTTCGGCTGCCGGTTCCCCCACAGCGACTTCGGATGTCTGTTCTCCAACAGCGACTTCGGTTGTCTGTTACTACCTTTTTTGCATCGCCTGTTCCTTCTGATCGGGTGATAATACATACTCACAGTGGCTTCGGTTGTCTGTTCCCCCACAGCGACTTCGGATGGCTGTTCTCCAACAGTGACTTCGGTTGTCTGGGTAGTTTATAAGTATATTATAAGAACAAATGTACATTTAACAATTACTGGCAGACCGAACCCTGAAACAACCTGAAACCCGATCCTGCAATCCGAACTGGTAGTCGAAGCCGAGCTTATTCGCCTATACCGTGCTTATTTCACGATCCCGAGCTTGCTATTCGGATTTAAAACCCGAGATGGTCCAACGAATTTGGCATACGAACCTGAAATCCGAACCCGAAACCGAAAGTGTATCCAACGCATATATTTGGATTCAGCCCGAAAAGAGTTGTTTGTTGCTATAAACCAATAAGTTATTTGTCATATTTCTAACACAAGTGTATTATGGCAAATCAAACCATAATAAACACTATTTACTATCCCTAGTTAGTTGTATTCTTATTTCGTAAGGTTGGTTGGTCCCTATACAGACCCTAGACGAGATTCGACGACGGTACTTTACAAAATCATCAAAGCCCGCTTCATCTCCATTCCTATAGTTTTCTATATCCTGGGACTCGCCTTTTCCTGTTGATTTTCTGGTTGTCGAGACCGGCCGTGGCTCGATGGTTGGACACGCGACTACCATGCGGGAAATCCCACGTTCAACTCCTGGCTCCAGTCATCTTAAAAATAAAAAATAAAATTGTCTTTCATTGCCGGCCCCTTCGATGTTGACGACAACAACTTCGCAGTATAAGTGTCGAGTCAATCGGCATGTCTAGTAAAAAGCTTCTCAAACAGTGACGTTCGCATTCGTCGATAAACAAGTAGGTGCCGTTAGTTGTGAATCTAAAAATATAAAGCGTGTTAATTCACAACAACGCGATAAGCTATCCCATACCTCATTCATGAGATGTAAAGGGAAATTAAGTAAGTTGGGAAGGTATCGCTTTGTATATCTTGGGTCTTCTCCAGTACTTTTTGTAGTGTGAATATCTGGCCGGTCGTGGATTTACCAGGTCTAAAACCACACTGATAAGGTTCAATCATGTTCCATAGGATGGGCTTTAGTCTTTCACATAACATATTGAACAGGATCTTGTATGCAATGGATAAAAGACTGATCCCGTGATAGTTGGTTCCATTAATCGGGCATGCATTCCTTTAGCCACATCGTGTTTATGAGCTGGTGATTCACGTTGCCATGTCATCGCCGCCCACCTTAAAAAGGTCTACCGGCAGGCCATAGGCTCCCGCAGCTTTATTGTTTTTATTGCCGTGCTAATCACGTTTTGGCTTAGTGACAGACAATCTACTCTGTCGTTGATGATTGGTGTGATTTCGTCACTTATGCTGCCTTCGGGAACGAGAAGAGAACGAAAGTGTTCCCTCTATGTTTGCAGCACACTCTGCGTGTTTGTAACCAGATTTCCATATCTGTCCTAACATGAGGACATCTCTGTTCCAAAACCATTGCTTTTTACATTTCGTAGATCTTTTGAGCTTCACCTCTATCCCAGTAATTTTCGATATCCTGGTTCTCTTTTTTTCTTCCGTCGATCTTCCGTCAGAAGATCCGTTTCATCACCCTTCTCTTCTCATAATAGCATTCCGCAACCGCTCGCCATTGGCTGCAGTTTTGCCTTGTATGCAGCATCTTCTTGCTCAGATATTATGGACACATTGCTCATCGTCGTCTGGTCGTGGTTTTTCATATCCCAGTCATGTTCGGGACCGGCCGTGGCATAGTGGTTAGAACACGCGACTACCATGCGGGAGATCGCAGGTTCAAACCTGGCTCTAGTCATCTTAAAAAAAATAGTTCTTTCATAGTCGGCTCCCCTCGAATGTTGTTGACAGCAACTTCGCAGTATAAGTGTCGAGTCAATCGGCGTGTCTAGTAAGAGCTTCTCAAACAGTGACGTTCGCATTCGTCGATAAACAAGTAGGTGCCGTTAGTTATGAATCTAAAAATAGAAATCGTATTAACTCACAACAACGCGTGAAGCTATCCCATACCTCATTCATGGGGTGCAAAGGGAAATTAAGTTTAAGTTAAAGTCATATCGTTGCGTCAGAGTTCAAAGAATTCGCAATGTGCTGCCACTGGTCGTCGGTAACATTAGAAATAGTGGGATTTGTTTAAAGTAATTGGGAGGGTGAATTGGAGTAGGCATTGGCTATATCCAATTGAATTTGAATTTCGTTACGAGCGTTTGTAGCAGTACTTAATGGCGTGTGTACCTTGGCTGCAATAAGGTGGTGATCCGAGTCAATGTTGGTTCCGCGCATTACACACTTTTGCATAACGCTTGAGTAATGCCTTCCATCGATTTCCACATGATCAATCTGAATTCTTGTCTTTTGACTAGGGAATATCTTTATGCGGGAATCTGGTCCCACTCACTACCATGTTTCTTACCGACCCAAAGCTAACCACTCTAAATCCGTTATCGGAGGTGTTGTTGTGTAGACTGAATTTTCCGACTGCTGAATTAAGAGCATTTTTCCTTCCTTTTTTAGCATTAAAATCTCTCTAACGTTATGTGCGGCAAACTAATGCCGAAACCCAATTAAATACACACACGTATTCTGTTAAGAATTCCTGCGTTAATGTGAATTAACACACTTTCTATAATTACACTCACATAACGGCACCTCCTGCTTATAAACGAGTCAGGTGTTTGATAAACTTTTTCTAGCCATGCCTATTGACACGATACTATACTGCGAAGTTGCTGTCGACAACATCAAGCAGATTGCCGATGAAAGAAATGTAGATATCTGAGATTGGAATCGATCCCTGTATTGTATTGGACAGTCAATGAACGAAGGGAACCACGTTATATCGACGAAATTGGGAAGAAGACTCCATAAGATTCACTCATACGTAAATTATGACATAGGAAACATGGGATTTGACTTTATTCCTTTGTTGACTAAACGTTTGTTTATGATCTAAATTTCTACACACCTTAAAGCCTCAAAATGACATTCATACTCAATTTATGTTGATATTTTGTGGTCCAAAGAAAGCCTCACATTGAATAACACTTTTCTTGTTTAAGAAAGGGTTAATACTTCAGACTACAATGTATATTCATCATAACAAACAGGAACTGTATAGTAATGTCAACAAGCATCAATGCATGCATTGTACATATATACATACATACGTACATATGTATCTCCCAAAGTTCATTTACTTTATTTTCATACAAAATAATCAAAATAATAACAACAACAATAATACCTCTGAACACAAACCATATCCAGAGGTATGTCTGGACTAATCCCGAAACCGAACTAGCAAGGATATTGATGGCAAAATACGAAAAAAAAAACCGAAAACTCACAATAGGTATTAATAAAAGCAACATGAAGTTGTTCGAATAACGTAACAAGAGAGCATACAACATTGTTGTACTGCTTAAGGACTGCAAAAGGATTCCAATGTCTAACTGATACTGATTATAACAGTACAGTTGCTTTTGATGTTGTTGATGCTGCTCTGTTGTTGTTGTTGTTGGTGTTATTGCTATATTTGTTTCTTAATGTTATTGTATACTTGTTAAGAACAAATAACCTCAAGGGTGTCAGAATTAAAATATAACAAAGCAACAACAGATATAGAGAGAGATAGAGATAGATGAATCATATGTGTTTGTGTGGCAAATAGAGAAAAACGAAACTTTGCCTTAACAAGGCAAACAACAAAGTTGGCCATATAGCCCAAATACGAGCTAAGCATATTTAATATTGTTTTCCATTATATGGATGCTACTTTACAAAATGTTGTACTGCATTAAAGTCATACAAATAAGAAATAGAAAAGTATTGATGTATTTTTTGGGAGCAACAGCTCAGAAAGTTCAGTTCAATGAGTGGCATATATTTTGGTATAATGACTGAGGGAGAACAAAAGTCGTTAGTAGCACAGAACGTAGTTCTGTCATATTCACATTAAAATTTCCTTAGGAAGTTAGTGATAACAAAATTGCTAGAAATTGTTACCGTGATATATTGGCATAGCAGCTGTAGTGATATTGGGGATTATTTTAATTTGAGTTAATCTGATCGCTAGTCATCTCTTTGGTGGTCCCCATGCAGCTCACAACGTCCGAGATATAACGTATTCCTCGGGAAATGTCATTGAACATCCGTACAGTGGTAGCAAATGTGAAAAGACGTAATGTTGAGTAACCTTACTGGCATGCTGCCCTTGATGCGTCTTAGGGAGTAGGTAACAGAAGTAACAGAAGCTCAACACAACGGCTCTCTTAGTGGCTTTGTCAGCCCATAGAAACTAGAATCGGGCGCGTTGGCCCAATAAGCCACTGTCTTTAAACAAAAACAATTATTATGGAAACAATTAGAAAAGAACACTCTTAAATGTTGATCACCCCCTCAAACTTTATAAGGACCATGATTTAAGGATATGTACCTGGAATGTCCGAACTATATACAAAAACGTTGTCTCAACCTATTGGCGGATATCCTCGACTAATACAAGGCTGACATCACCGCCATTCATGGAATGTGATGGACGGGACACGAATGCACATGACGAAAGAACTGAAACATCTTAAATAGCTGCCATTCAGAAAGACACGAATTTGGTTGAGGATCCGTATTCGGCAAGATACTTTGACATCTGGTCTCGCGGTTTAACCCTTTAAGTGTCCGAACAGCCACTATTCGCATCAAAACCAAATACTTTTACATTACGCTGATCTGTATGCACGACCCGACGGAAGACAAAAGACGACATAGATGCATTCTATGAGTGCCTAGAATATAGAAAGTGCGTTAATTCACAATAACGCGGGAATTCTTGCCAGAATACGAGTGTGTATTTAATTGATTTTGAACATTACTGGTGTGTCTCAATGTGTAATTTGTTATACTAATTTAAAATACCGACAAGAAACAAATTGAAAACCTTTTTAAAGCACAAAAATTCAAATATATCCATAATTTCTAATAAATTACCTACCTCTTGTTTATTTTCAGGTAAATCAAAACTCTTGTTTAAACAAATTTTGTAGGTAAGTTTTAATAACACAGTACAAAATTTTTCAGCTCATTGATTTGGGTAGCCCCAAAAAGACGAAGTTCTGCATCATTCGTTTTGTCAAGATACACGCCATAAGCCTTAGGACCTAAACGTGACAAATTTCCCTACACTTACTTACTTACTTTAAATCGATTTTAAATTATTATGGCATGTAACTTGACAAAACGAATGATGCAGAACTTCTATTTTTTTTGGGACTACTTTTACATGCAGTTCTCAGAATTGAGTGCCAAAATTGAAATGAGTCCCAAGAATTTGAGTCAGAAATGAGTTCCAAAAACGAAAATTTTATTTGTTACCGCTATCAGAATTTTCAGTAGTCCCCCTAAGTCATAGGGTAAAGGGAAAGGAAAAGGGTAATTTCTAGGTCTTTCTGTTTCGGAGGGGGCCTAATGGAAAATGTTCCTTTTATTTCAAGATATATATTTACTGTTTGTATCCCCTCGAAACTGATACGACTTTGCGGGATGACACTGACTAATACGAAGTCTTTAGTGAAAATAGGCAAAAATCTCTTCTTCTCAGCTGGCACTTCTTTGCAATCCTATTGGATTATATATACCGCATGTAGAAAAATACAATAAGCGCTTCGATCTTCTGCGCTTCTTCTCCAGTTAGTCACAACAAGTTCTGTAAGGTTCTCAGTAACCTGGTCTTTCCAAAAGAGTTTTGGTCGCCCTCTTCTGCGTCTTCATCGAGTTCTATGCGTACAACATGACCTAGCCAACGCACGCAACTAAATGCGTCTGACCACTTCAATGTCAGTGTGCAGCTCGTACAGCTCATGATTCATACGATACCAATACTCTCCGTTAACGATGTGGGCCCATATATTTTACAGATTATTTTTATCTCGAATACTGCCAGAACTGATTCATCAGGTTGTGTCATGACCCAGGATTTTGAACCATACATCAAGACCGCTACGACCAGTCTACGTCATCAGCGTTCGCGAGTAGCATGTGGCTTTTGTTGAATATTGTGCCACTCATGTTTACTACAGCTTTCCTTATTATCATCTCCATCACTGTGTTGAAGAGGTCACACGTTAGGCCGTCGCCTTGTTTTAGGCCCCGTCTGATATAGAATGGCTCCGAAAGGTCCCTGCCAATCTTCACTGAAGACTTCGAAGGCAGCTTTATAGTCGATGAAAAGATGGTACGTGTCGATCTGTTTCTGTTGGGTCTTTTCCTGGATTTTCCGAAGTGTGAATATCTGGTCAGTTGTTGATTTACCAGGTATAAAGCCACACTGATAAGGTCCTATCAGGTTGGATAACACTGGCTTTAGTCTTTCAGTTAGTGGGAGCAAACACTTGGATCACCTTTTTTCAGCACAGGACATAATACGCTTAGATTTCAATCGTCGGCAATGCACTCTTTAAGCCAAACCATGCATAGGAGGTGGTGCTTGCTCGTTATCAGCTCCTCGCCAAAGGACGTGAAGATCTCTGTCGGAAGCCCGTCGGCACCGGCTGCTTTATTATTTTTCAGCCGCGATATTGCTCTTCTTTCCTCGGCTTGATTTGGTACTGGCCAATCGAAGCCGTCGTCGACAATTGATATAATACCTTCACGTTCGCTGCCTTCTGGAACCAGCAGTTGCTAATGTGTTCTCTCCATATATGCAGCACACTGTGCGTATCTGTAACCAGATTTCCACCCTTGTCCTTACAGGAGGGGAGCCCATTAACATAGCCTTTTGCTTCAAACTTTCTGGTAAAATTTTTCGGGCCGCACCTCTATCCCTGTATCGCTTTACATCCTCGTTACCCCGTTCCTTCATCTGACGTTTTTTCGCCTAAATAGCTGTCTCATCTATTTTACTTTCTCCTTGCGCCGTTCCCTAACAGCACGGGTTACAATTGGCTGCAGCATTACTCAATAAGCGGCATCCTGTTCTTCAGACGCTAAACGACATTTTTTCATATCCTAGCACGGTTGTTGCGTCCGTTGCCATGGAATGCGCAATATGCTACAACTGTGTAACGGGAACCTAAAGGTAAAGGCGTTGTGTCGTAGTAATTGGGAGAGCTGGTCGGAGTAGGCAGTGGCTATCTCTGGGGTTTGCAGCTTCACGTTTGGTTACGTACGTTTATCGCTCTGCTCAATTTTGTGCGCACCTTGGCTGCAACCAGGTAATGATCCGAGCCAATATTAGCACCACGGATCACCCGCACGTTCATGATACTGGATGCATGCCTGCCATCAATTACCACGTGATCTATTTGATTTTTGGTGTTTTGATCGGGGGATAGCCAAGTTGCCTTATGGATATCTTTGTGCTGGAATCTGATTAACACACTATCACGTTCATTCCCGCTGCGAAGCTAACCAGCCGGCATCCGTTGTCTGACGTGTCGGTATGCAGGCTGATTTTACCGATCGATGGACCAAGAACTTCCCTTCCTATTTTTGCATTAAAGTCTCCCAGAACAATTTTAATGTCGTTGGCAGGGCAGCGGTCGTATGTATGAGCTCGTGAAATGCATCTTGAATCTCAACGTCTTCATCTTCCGTAGGGGCATGAGCACAAATCAGCGTGATGTAGAAATATTCCGCCTTGATGCGGATTGCGGCAATTCGATTAGTAACAGGATTAAATCGTGAGACAAGATGTCTGAGTGTCTCGCCAACTACAAATCTACATCCAGATTCGTATTTTCGGCATAGCAGCAGTAATAGATGTCGCACTTTTTACGTCTCGAGCATTCTTGTCCTGTCCATCTCATCTCCTGGATCGTGGGGATAATTTTTGAGGAACCTTAAATCATGGTCCTTATTTCGTTTGCGTGGGTCGTCAACATTTGGGAGGTTCCGTTTGTTGCTTTTTTTCTTCCTCGGCAAATTCTCCCAGAGCCATTTTCTATTAAACGAGGCTTTAGACAAGGCGATATTCGGCTATGCGATCTATTTAACATTGTAACGGAGATGATCATGCGGAAAGCTGCAGCAAACAGGACTGGTACCATCTTTAACAAATGCAAAATGCTGCTGGCATATGCCAAAGATAAAGATATCATTGACCGTGGACTGCAAGATGTTACTGCGACCTTTTCGAGCATTCAGTCGGTCTGGTGAAAAATGAGAAAAAAACGAATAAATTATTTGTTTCTTGTTTGTTTGTTTCTAAGTCTAATGGAACGAACAATGAATCCGTTAAGAACTATAACTTTGCAGTGGTAGATAATTTTGTAAGCAAAAATTATAACAACAGCCTGGAAATAAAGATATGAGTATTGATCGCAAACCGCTGCTACTAATGCCTAGTGTACTGGATAAAACATGAAAATATCAATTTCACCTTATATTGTAGTATTCTAGTATCAAAATGTTGTAAGATAACAGCAATATGCTGTAAACAATATGTTGTAAATCCTTTAAAACAGAATAATCCTTTAAAGCATTGCAAAATATTATTTAAATAAAATTTCAATCGATTTCAAATATTCAATATTTTCCTTTTGAACATTATAAAAATTCCACATTTCCAACGCAATTCTATCACCAATACCCCAAAAAGCCAATAAACACTTTACCACCCCACCTCCCTTAATTTGCAATGCATTTTTTAATCAAATTTCTAATCAACTTCTCAACGACCTCACGAGTTGATGGCAGGCAAGCAGGCAGCTCTTTCCAAAAATTTATCACCAATAAACCTCATTAAATAGTAGTATGAGAGCAAACATCATTGATATCTCAGCAACAATTACCATGATTCGTGAGAATTTCACAAAGTCTAAGAGTCAATATCCCCATGATGTCTGGTAAGTCAACTCTGCTCCAACGATGATGAGACGGCATCTTTTAATTATATGACGACAGACGGGAAAACAAACCCGCAACGAAGTCAAAAGCATCAAACGCGTTTCATGTCAATCTTGCTCATGTCGCGAAATCATGTGGAAGGACGGCTGGCTGCTCCGTTTCAACTAGAATGCCGGCACAACAGAGCAAACACAATGAAACAATTTCTAGGAAAATTAAAAAATTTCATTATTAAAATAAACTTTTAAAGGAATATGTAAATTAGCACAAGAGTGTGATGATGATGATGATAGCAAAGTTGCACAGTGGGGGACTATGTATTCGGTAAAAATCGAAGAAAAATAATAATTTAAAAAAATAAAACAAATTAAAGTAGTAAGACTAGTAGAAGAACTCCTTTCCAGTATAAAAGCACCACAAGTTACAGTTATTTGTGTGGCCTTTAGTTCAGTGAAAGCGACGTAGATTAGCAATCCGAAGATGACGTGTTCGATTCCCGACCGGGGCCCTGGTCACATCAACACCGATGAAAATTACTTTTCAAATACTTTCGAGTTCTCCAGCCCATAAAACTCATCCTAGAGGCTTCCACTACAAAAATCCATATTTCACAAGGACTAAAGAAAAAGGAAATGATATATCAACATCGCCAGCAGGCGCCATCTTTGGAGGAATTTGGCGGTTAAAACTCACAACAACATCTAACAATCTCTTGACACAAACCTTTTTATCTACAAAGGAACGAAACAGAGTTGTCAGCAATTATCGTATGATAATCGGACTACATGCCCCATCGAATGCCGATAAATTGAAAACAAATCGGTATAAAGAATTATCACTCCAGCTGTTACAAACAACAACAACAACAAGAGTTATCTATTATTTAAAGAGTGTAAAATTTAGTGCATACAATTCAATTTGACTCTAAAACAGTACAACTTTCTTCAGCTTATTGATTTGGGACTCAATTCTGAGAACTGCACGTGAAAGTAGCCCCAAAAAGAAGAAGTTTTGCATCACTCGTTTTGTCAAGTTACATGCTATAATAATTTAATATCGATTTGAAGTTCGTAGTTATCGTATATGGGAATTTTTTACTTTTTATCCTCTTTTGTTTGACATAACTCGAGAACCAACAGTCCGATATAGCTGAATCAAATTTAAAAGAAAAAAATTTCAGTCAGATAAACTGACTGATAAATACCATCACCCACTATAAGATATTTTTTAAGTCTTGAGTTATTGAAATTAACCGATTTGTAATTAAAACCAGTTAGAAAGTTTCAGTCGGGCAACCCGACTTACATTTACCCTTACCCTCAGTAAAACAAATAATTTTATATTTTATTGATATTATTACTCGATTTCGAAGTGGTCCGATTTGCGCAGTGGTACATTTGTATGGGAGGTACGAGAAGGGGTGTGCTTAGGCTTCCAGATTTATTCTCCATAACTTTATCCTGTTAAAGCTTTACTAACTACAGAATTTAGAATGGGACCGGCAGTGGCATAGTGGTTAGAACACGCGACTACCATGCGAGAGATCACAGGTTCAACTCCTGGCTCCAGTCATCTTAAAAGAAAAAAATAAATAAATTTTTCTTTCATTGTCGGCTCCTCTCGAATGTTGTCGACAGCAACTTTGCAGTATTAGTGTCGAGTCAATCGGCGTGTCTATTAAGAGCTTCTCAAACAGTGACGTTTGCATTCGTCGATAAACAAGTAGATGCCGTTAGTTGTGAATCTTAAAATATAAAGCGTGTTAATTCACAACAATGCAAGAATCTATCCCATACCTCATTCATGGGGCGTAAAGGGAAATATAGTTTAAGTTTAAATACAGAATTTTTGCACGATTCCGTTGGGTGTACTGATGTTATTACTACATCCCTAAAGTGGGCGGAAAGGTACATTTGTATGGGAGGTACCATAAGGGGCGTCGCTAGACTTCCAATTTTTTCTCCAACACTTTGTCCTGTTATAACATAACAAAATACAGAATTTGGGCACGATCGTGTCGAGTGTATTAATATTATTACCCTATTTCTAAAGTGGGCGGAGTGCTAAATTTGTATGGGAGGTACCAGAAGGGGCGTGTCTAGACTTCCAGATTTTTCCTCCAAAACTTTATCCTGCTTTCACTTTACCAAATACAGAATTTGGGCACGACCGCGTTAGGTCTTTTAATAATATTAATCGATTTCTAAAGTGGGCGGTACCAGATGTGTATGAGAGGTACCAGATGGGGCGTGGATAGACTTCCAATTTTTTTCTCCAAATCTTTATCCTGTTATAGCTTTACTAAAAATAGAATTTGGGTACGATCAAGTTTGATTTATTGATATTATTCCTCCATCTCTATAGTGGGCGGAAAGGTAGATTTGTATGGGAGGTTCCAGAAGGGGCCTGGCTAGGCTTTCAAACACTAAATTCAGAATTTGGGTACGGTCCCGTTGGTTGTATTGATATTATTACTTGATTTCTAAAGTGGGCGGAATGATGTATTTGAGGTACCAGAAGGGGCGGGGCCATGTAGCCCATTTGCAACACCGTAAGTAGTTTTGAGGAAATAATAACTCGTGCAAAATTTCAAAACATTTGGTTGCGTCTTCCGAAAATTATCGTGCGAACCAGCCGGACAGCCAGACAGACATACAGACAGACGGACATGGCTCAAACGACTTAAAAAGTCATGAATCGAATTTGGTTTATAAAAACCTAGGGTCTAAAGTGACTCCTTCTATGTGTTACACTTTTGGGTCGTATCAAATGATATATACCCTCATACCTAAGGGTGATGGTATAATTAAGAATTACAATTCCTTTAATCTGTTCATATAACGTTTCCCTTCATAAGCAACAGTTTCACTTTTCCATTAATCAAATGATTTTCAACTGGGTTTATCTTGTAGCAGTTACAATAAAACTGTTGTACTCCGTGGCGTATGATTTACTTGGAATATTATTAATCATACGTCACCATATAACAATATAACAAAAGAGCCTAAAACTTGACAAATTCCCCTATACGATACTTCCTAACTTCAAATCGATATTAAATTATTATGGCATGTAACTTGACAAAACGAATGATGCTGAACTTCTTCTTTTTCGGGCTACATTCACGTGCAGTTCTCCTAAATGAGTCCCAAAATCAAGTGTTGTACTGGGTAATCCATAACATTTCTATTAATCTATCTTTAATAAACTATTTTAGAGATTGCAACTTACGTTGCAACATTACGAACAAAAAGTCTTAGGATGTGGTTATTTGGGTTTAACAAATTACAGAATAGGATTCAATGTTAAAACATCATTACCATATGTCTTATCTTCAAATGATGTCATATTGCTTTTTTATATTGGTAAATGCCTTAACTAGGTTCTTAGAATCACTTCTTAGTGATAACATTTATTGCTCATGTCCATTTTAATATTACGAAATTATTTCCCCCCCACTGTAAGTCATGAACCAAAGTAACACAGCGACAGCGACATGAGCTCAACTCAAGCTCTACTAATGAACGGATAGCAAACGTTAAAAGCGAATGATTTTTAAGAAAATTTATAAGGTGTTAATTTGGCAGACGAAGAAAAAAACCATCGCAAATGAATGTTTAATCTAGAAATCTATCAAAAAGCAAAGTGTTACCTTTAGCCAACGACCACTCCTTTTAGCATTTGGCCCAAGAGCCAAAAAGGATACAAAGTTTTTATTGCTACTGATTGACAGCCACAGAGGCTACCAACATCACACATAGATGATGACGATGCTGTGGTAAGGTTATGTCAATGGTTGAGTGCTTCTACTTCTACTGGCATTTTATTGCCTTCGCCCTTCCGACCTTCCAACGAGTGAAAAAAAACCTCAAAAGGAAGACGTGTCTTCCCTAAAGTTTGAAAGAATATTTCCCAAGGAAAACGAAACCAATACAAAAGTTTATTTTGCTCTTCAATAGACAATAAAGGTTGTTTGCACCTTTTCGAATTGGTGTTTTTTTTTTTCTTTTTTGTTAGAAGATGGAAAAGTTTCCTATACTATTTAATTGATTACCTGCGAAAACGTCGTAAGAATCTTTGCAGGACTTGAAAAAGTGAAGGATGTGTTTGTGTGAAGGATGTGTTTGTGTTGTGACTTTTGCTTCCGGAATTCCGGGTATTGAATTGCATGTCGGAAACTAATGCAGGTTTTTTGTCTGTTTGTTATTTTCACCTTAAGGGAGCAGACAGTCGACCAAAAACTAAACAAAGTTACCAGAGTATTGGGACATGGTATAGTGAAACAGCTGCCGGGGATTTGTAACGAAGCCAGAGTTAAAATTGGAGTGTTTTTGGCACGACAGTATAGTAAGAGGGGGAAGCAAATTGGAATATATTCCTTTAAAGATATAAAAGAGCGCTGCTAGCCTTTGTCATTTAACGCAATTTTATTTTTGACACAAATAACTGGACCTACAGCAGAACTTTTACTAGACATACCGTTTGACTAGAAGTAGCTGTCGGCAACATCGAGACGTCCGCCGGTCAATGAAATGTAGAAGGCTGTGGGTGAACTCATGCCATACGTTTGATAAACGCGTGTTCTAGCCATCATGCCACAGTCTTCGAGCCTGATCTCAGTCATCTTAAAAAAAAAACTTAATTTCCTTTTACACCCCATGACTGAGGTATGGGATAGCTTCTCGCTTTGTTGTTAATTAACACGCATTCTATTTTTAGATTCACAACTAACGACACCTACTTGTTTATCGACGAATGCGAACGTCACTATTTCAGAAGACATGTCGATTGACTCGACACTTATACTGCGAAGTTGCTGACGACAATATCGAGGGGGCCGGTAATTAAAGAAAAATTTATTTTTTAGAAGACTGGAGCCAGGAGTTGAACCTGGGATCACCCGCATGGTAGTGGCGTGTTCTAACCATTATGTTACGGACGGTCCCGGCCGGTCTCATTCATCTAGATTCTTTTAATTAGAGGCTCTGTCGTTATTGCCGATAGCATTTTAGCTCTAGATGAGTCTAGAAAAAGCTTCTCAAACAGCTGACGTTTGCATTCGCCATTAAACTGTAGGTTTCGTTTTGTAAATCTTAATATAGAAGCGTCGTTATAGACCATCTATAGTAACACACTCATTGTACGAAAAAAATTTCTTCAGCCCCCATCCTTCTGCCAGTACCGACTGGCAACTCTTTCACGCCTGTAGACAACAATAAATTGTCACTGGTCCACTATTACTACGTTCTCTTCGCCAACAGAGACCAAACCCCAAACAATCAAGAACTTTTCGAGCTACTATTTTATCGAGAATTGATGTGTAAATTGATTTCGAATGACACAAACAACGACAGCGAAATTAAATTATTGCACTGGCATCAAGTAGCAGCAGCAGCAGCTACGACAGCAACATCAGTATCACAATGACAGGACATTTCATCATTCTGAAATGGCGCCACTAAAGTTTAAGCTGCAATTCAAGTTTATTTTTTTTGGGTAGAAGACGAACAATTCCAGCATTCTATCCTTTGTCATAACCAAAAGGAAGCATTTAACAGGACACAAACAACAACAAAAACACTCGTGTAAGATATTAATTTCTGAGTTTTAATTTCCAAAATCCAAATGTGCGGTGGGGAGAGGTGATGGTGGCTGTGGAAAATTTAACGTGTGATTCATCATCGCGTGCCACTCCTGTAACATGTAACCAAGATGTTTTATTATGTAACATAAAAAAAACAACAAAACAACGAACGATAACAAAAACAACGACGAATTATGTAATGCCAACAAACCAACTACTCTATGCATGCATTAAAGTACAGCACATGGCAAGAAAGTTGTGAACGTTGCGGGTGCAATGAAGCTTATTGTGGAAGCAAAAAAATCGTTCTATTTTGTTAACCTGAATTTAAACTGGGAGATTGGTGATGATACTAATGATACTAACGTACTCACATTCTTTTCCTTGGCATCCCATGAAACAGTTAGAGGAAGGATACTTCTCGCATTTGTGTGAATTAATTTAACGAATTAACGAATTAACTTCTCCGAATGTCAGCTGATTGATATGCTTTTAGTAAACATGCCGATTGACCCGATTACTCAGAAGTTTGCTGTTGACAAGAAGGCAACAGACAGCTGTGGCAGGGCTCGGACCCAGGTCCCCCATATGGTAGTCGCCAGTTCTTTCCACTATACCACAGACGGTGTTATGAATTTGGAGCCTTAGTCTGTCTGCTTAGTCTGTAATATTAGCTTTTAGCAACGAGCAGTCTTATCCTTATTTCCAGCCTGAAAACAGCATCGGCGGAGCAATGCCATTAATGCAGTTGTAGTTGCCAACCAACATTCATACAGCGTCTTAAATGAGTAGAATCTTTGTTCGTTGAAACTATAAACTTTACCTTCAGACCCACTTTGTCTGATTACTTTTAAATACCTGAGAAGGTTGCAGTTACATCCCGAAGATTTGTATCACTAAAATGTAAATCATTAACGTACACAAGTAGCTTGTGTGTCATCTGTTACATATCCTCCTAGTCATGATTACTGAAACTTTCCCATTATCATTACCATACATTTAATGAAGAGTTTACACGACCGGCTGTCACCTTGTATAAGGTTCGGTTCGGTAAGGTCGTTCCGAAAAAGCGTATCAGCTTCGCTGGACTTCTTAAGTATGGGTCTGTCGATGGCGAGTGTAATCATCTGGTCAGTTGTGCATTTTTCATATTAAGGTTCATGTTAAGGTTCCATAAGGTCGAATAAAACTTTTTATAGTCATCGTCCCGTTATGTGAGTATATAAATAAAAGCAACAGAAATCTATCTATCAGCAGCCACACGTAGAAAAGCATTCTCAGCGCTCCGGTCTTTTGCGCTTCGGCGATAGTTCGTAACATAAAGTTCAGATAACATATATTTTATCTGGTCCAGCCATCTTAGTTTTGGTTGGCTCCTCCTGCGCCGCTCATCGTTTTTATTGCCAAAGATTTTTCGAGCTGAAGCATTTTCATCGATTTGTACAACGTGTCCAAGCCAGCGTATTCGGTCTATTTAAACGCGCTTGAATACGTCGATGTCGTTAGACAGCTCATGGTTCATTTGACGACGGTATTTATGTTATTTTTATTGTTTGCGGCGGAGGCAAGGTAGAACAAAAACCACTTCAAAGTTATAGTTGTCAACGTTCACGCAGCGTCTCAAACGAAAAGAATGTGTGAACACAACACAAAAACACAAAACTGGTAATTGGATGGTTGAATCCAAGCAGCCGGGCGACGCCGCTGATAAGTCTTTAACCCAAAGCTGAAACGCGTACGGCGATGTTTGCCGGTTCGAATCCCAGCTCGGGCACTTGTACTGTCTCTTCTATTCCTTCAAGAAAAGAACTTTATTTGTTCAAACAAATAACTTGGATTCGTCCTCAATTATCAACAAAAGCACTTCTGCCGACTGCTTCTCAATGCTTGAAAAGGCCGCAGTAACATCCCGTCATCTGCACACGCTAAAAGCATGTGACTTTTATTAAACGTGGTACCAGTCGTTTTTACTGCAGCCTCCCGCTTAGTTCCATGATGTTAAAAAGATCGCATAACCAACTATCGTCCTGTCTAAAGCGTCGCTTGATAGAAAAGGGCTCTGTCACATTTTTGCCTATTTTCGCTGAAAACTTCGTGGCAGTTAGTGTCAACTCATAAAGTCGTATCAGCTTCGCGAAGATACCAAACAAAGCAATAGCAACTAATAATTTCTGTCGTATAGAACTGTCGAATGCAGCTTTGTTATCGACAAACAGGTGGTAGTTGTCGATCTGCATTTCTTGGCTCTTTTCTAGCATATTTCGTCACGTAAATAGCTGATCGGTCGTGGATCTAATAGGTCCGATGTCACACTGATAAGGTCCAATCAGGTTCGCTAGGATGGGTCTTAGTCTTTCACATAACACACTGGATCATGTATGTGATAAGTAAAAAACTAATCCTGTGGTAGTTAGTGCACATACTTCGATCACCCTTCTTGAGCACAGGAGGTATACCACTCAGATTCCAACCATCGGGCATGCGTTCCTTTAGCCAAATCGTATTTATGAGCTGGTGCATGCAAGTTGTTAGATCATCGCCGCCAGGCTTAAAAAAGCTTTGTAAAAGCGCAGTGCTTTAGCTGCCGCTTCTTGTTGTTTTAAGCCGTACAATTGCCGTGCTGGTCTCGTTTTGGCTCGGTGATGGACAATCTTAAAAGACCACTGCTGCAGGGCTTTTTTGAAATGGGAGAATCAACGTTTTCGATGATTGTTATTCCACCATTTCATGTGTGAATGTCATTCATGAGAGAAGGCATGAAAAGAAAAGGCAACAAGAAAGGTGTTCATGTATTTTTTTTTTAAACAGTTTATGATTAGTTTTAGTCGCACAATTCGCAAGCATCTTCATAGGCTAGACGGTAGCATGGCTGACTAACAATAGCGAGGTAGTGAGTTGAAACTCCAGCAAGGTTTACTGTCATTGGAAAACAGTGTAAGTATAGAGAGATATATATAAAGGTGAGAAATAATTAAAAATAAACTAAACAATTTGAGGGTGACCAACAGCATATTTATTTTTTTTTGCCAAGTCCTTTTTTTTCATGTGTATGTAAGCCTTTCATCAGATCTTCTTATAGGAAGCAACGATGCAGAGCGCAGGCCTACTGACTGCTTTTGAAGGCGTTCTATAAGGCCTTCTAGATCCTTTCTTATGCAGCTGGGTTGTCCGTTGTCAATGATTGGCGTGTTTTCGTTGCTTATACTGCCTTTGGGAGCCAGCAGATTATGAAAGTGTTCCCTCCTTATTTTCAGCACACTTTGCGTGTCCGTGACCAGATTTCCATCTCGGTCTTTGCTGGTGGGAATCCCTGTTTCGAAACGTTTTCCTTTTGATACAACTTTTTAGCTTCACCTCTTCCCCTGTAATTTTCGATATTCTCGCTCTCAATTTTCTTCCATAGACGTTTTTCATCCACTCCTCTTCTTATTTTACAGTTCCGTCACCTCACGCGTTGCCATTAGCTGCAGTTTTGCCTTGTATGCAGCATCTATTTCCTCAGACATTACACGAAATTCTTCATCGCACTTAGAAATCTCAACATAGAAGCCGCTGTGTGGCGGGAACATCAAAACTATGGGGGTTTGTTTCAAGTAATTAAGATAGTTGGTTGGAGTAGGCATTGGCTATCTCGGTGGTGCGCAAAATTGTGATGTCTAGCTTCCTTTTGCGTTTAGTTACGAGCGTTTTTAGCGCTACTTAATCAGATGCGTACCTTAGCTGCAACCAGTTGGTGATCTGAAGCAACGTTTACACCGCGCATTACACTCACGTCCATAACTCTGGAGACATTCCTTCCGTCGATTCCATCGTATCTTTCTGCATGGCAGCTATACAAGATGTCACAGTTCTTTTGTCATATGCATCCCTGTACCGTCCATCGCATTTCCTGTATGGCGGTGATGTCAGCCTTGTATTTGTCGAGGACATCCGCCAGTTGGATAGAGGCACCTTCTCTTTAGAGAGTTCGGACATTCCAGGTGCATATCCGTAAATCATGGTAATTATAAGGTTTGTGGCAGTCGTCAACATTTGGCAGGGTACTTGTTTCTGCTTTTCTTCATGTTTTCATCATAATTGGTTTTGTTTAAAGAGAGCTGCTTTTGGCCACCTCGACCGATCCTAGATTCTTGGGGGTGTAAATTCTGTTACATACTTCTTCAGACGCATTGGTGGCAGTATGCCCATTAGGTTTCTGCGTCTTCTCACATTTGCTACCTCTGAACGGTTGTTCAATGGCATTTCCCGATTTATACGTGATCTCTCTGACATTTTGAGCTGCTTGGGGACCTCCTGAGAGGAATTCTGCTTATTTGCAGGTGAAGAACAATCAAAATACTCAAATTAGAAAATCCACCGTAAGTTTCCTCTTCGTCTGAATCTTTCGTTGGCATGTTTACAAATCAGTGTGCTGTAGAATTGTTTCGGCTTGCTGCGGATTGTGAATACTTTATCGCTCACTTTATTGATTAAATAATACAAGATCGAAGAAATCAAAATGTTCTCTTCAAAATTTGTGCGTTTGTAATTTTACGAACATTCACTGTAGCAACACTAATTCCTAACATTGAGACAAACGTTCGAATGGCAAAAAGTTCTTTCTTCACGGTAATGACAACAACAAAAGTAACAAATGGTGGGAAAAAGCTACAAAACATTCATAAATTTCTTTTCACTTTTTCATTATGCTATTCTTCACCAAATTTTCTTTCGGTACAGGGATACACTCGACGAGAAAAGTTAGTCAAACGCTATTGGTGGTCTTAAAATATAAAATTGAAGCAATGCGTTTATGAAAACACACTCTCTTGATAACTATTTACGATGACTTATACAAAATAAGCTGGCGGCTTCTAGCAAATCTGGCACATCAGATATGGCAATATAAGTAATGAGGTTTTTTGCAATATATTATTTCCTGTAGAATTATTGACAAAAGATATTCTAAAAGAACGTCATATACAAATCTGGTAAAATCTGAAACATGCACTCTTCTGCAGGAAAAATTATCTACACACTGATGTTATTTCAAAAATGTTGTTCATATTATTAAATTACACAGTACAACATTTTTCAGCACATTGATTTGGGACTCAGTTCTGAGATCTGCACGTGAAAGTAGCCCCAAAAAGAAGAAGTTCTGAGTTATTAGTTTTGTCAAGTTACTTACATGCCATAATAATTTTATATCGATTTGAAGTTAGTAAGTATCGTATAGGGGAATTTGTCAGGTTTTAGGCTATTTTGTTTGACATAACTCGAGAACGACTAGTCCGATTTAGCTGAAACAAATTTAAAAACGTTAGGAATTAGAATTCCTTTAATCAGTTCATATAAGGTTTCACTACATAAGCAACAGTTTCACTTTTCCATTCATCAAATGATTTTGTACTGGGTTTATGTTGTAACAGTTACAATAAAACTGTCGTACTCCGTGGCGTATGATTTACGTGGAAAATTTCTTATAAAAATCATACTCCACCATATAGTATTTATGTTATGTCAAACAAAAGAGCCTAAAACGTGACAAACTTAAACCTAACCTAACTTCAAATCGATATAAAATTATTATGACATGTAACTTGACGAAACGAATGATGCATAACTTCTTCTTTTTGGGGCTTCTTTCACGTGCAGTTATCAGAATTGTGTCCCAAAATCATGTGTTGTATTATGTTATAGTTTGTTCGAATGCCAAATTTTCTTTGAGCTCAATTCTTCAACAATTGTCTGCATCTCTGTATGTATGTTGGTGTAGAATCTTTTGCATAATTAAGTAAATGCATGCAATTTGCTATTGTTGATACTTCTTTCCTTCTACTGTTAAATTTCCTCCCTATAATGGAGAACACCACCCACACCTTGGCAATCAGTAATATTGTATCGTTGGCATTGTTGGTTTTGTATTGTTGCGCTCCTCCTGTGTTCTTTATGAGCTATTTTCACACCCATCATAAAATATTTTCTTTTCATTTCGGTGTGTGCGTTACTTGTATGATACTTACTTAGTCTTCTTTGTTTATAAGCTGTAGCTCCTTTTGTGTACTTTGAAGCTTGGCACTGGCGCATAAGACAATGAGCTATGTTCTGCTGCGGTAAGAGTAACGTACAGACTAAAAGCGGCTGGTGCGGTGCGGTGGTATTTGGCATAACTTAATAATGGTAAATACCGAGTGCCGAGTAAGGCAACAATCTCCACCTTTTGCGATAATTAATTTGTTTTTAGCACGAACATTCATTATAACACAGTTCATTTTATTCATTGTTGTTGGCTTTGCCGCCATCGCTGTTGCTGTTGTTGTCGTTGGACAACAACTTTTATATTGCGCTGCTTTTTTATGTTGGCCATAAATAAATTTTTTTTGCTTGACATTTCTGTGTGAATTTGTTTGACAATATTTTCTTAATGGTGTTCATTTAACGCTGGGTTTCATTGTAATTGATATATGGGTGAGTGTGTGTGCGTGTGTGTGAATGTTATGATATACATACATATGTTAAGTGGTTTGTAGTAAATTGCTTAAGAGATATTTTATTAGTGCTCTTTACAAAGAGAAGTATGCCTTATGATAAATCAAAAATCGTTTTAAACAGTAACGTTTTGTGGGTTGACCTGATGGACCTAGTGTGGTTTGGTGGAAATTATGCTTGTAAACATAGCCATTGATCTCAAAATAGGCATCATCGTTAAAGATGATTATCGGCCAAAACTGGGATTCTATTTCTCATATTTTGACTTTTCAAGGTGATTTGACATCAGTTACTGAAAGATAACTAGTAGGTTAGACAGGTGACACCGAAATAAAATGGCTGCCACTGGCGACCTATATCGACCCACACCAATTGAAAAGCTCAAACATATAAAATGTAGACAGTTAATTACAAAGTACAATACATGATTTTGGGACTCAATTCTGAGAGCTGCACGTGAAAGTTGCCCCAAAAATAAAAAGTTATGCATCATTCGTTTTGTTAAGTTACATGCCATAATAATTTAATATCGATTTGAAGTTAGTAAGTATCATATAGGGGAATTTATCATGCTCTTTTGTTATATGGTGGCGTATGATTATCATAAGAAATATTCCACGTAAATCATACTACACGGAGTACAAATACTCAGTTAAAAATCATTTGATGAATGATTTGATCATTGATGGAAAAGTAAAACTGTTGCTTATGTAGGGAAACATTATATGAACAGATTGAAGGAACTGTAATGCTAAATTTTTATAAATTTGTTTCAGCTAAATCGGAATAGTGGTTCTCGAGTTATGTCAAACAAAAGAACCTAAAAGGTGACAAATTCCCCTATACGATACTTACTAACTCCAAATCTATATTAAATTATTATGGCATGTAACTTGACAAAACGAATGATGCTGACTTTCTCCTTTTTGGGGCTTCTTTCACGTGCAGTTCTTAGAATGGAGTCCCAAATCAATGAGCTGAAAATTGTTGTACTGTGTTATGCAAAAGTGTATCACACAATTTTTTGTAAATTTTTAGCCAATCGCTTGATAACATTAGCTAACAATCCGTCACACTCCCCTGCTTTGCACCCTGAATAATAATAATAGTTTATCATTTGCCATATCATTAAAAAAGCTAATATAAAACTTTTTTAGTTTTCCTTACCAAAAACCCGGCACCTTGCGAAACCTAATCCACACACAGCTCATTTACACATGTTGCTTAATTGCCCTACTGTTTACAATCTATAAATCAAATATGTACCTGCTTTGCTGCATTCCCACATATCATCCGCCATTTTATCATTAATCTTGTTTACAACTTTTTGTCACTCGGTAAACTTCTCACCGACGTTGTCACCACACATCGTTGCCTTTTAAAATGAAAATCATTTTCATTTTGGTTTTTTTTTTTCTATTTTCTTTCATCGGATGTTCATCATAATTTTATATCATCGGAAGAATGTGATATTAAATATTATTGTCAATATCCTTTTGACGACATCGTTGATGTTCGTTCGTCCTTAATGATTTTGCATAAAATTTTAAACAAATAGAAAATGTAATAAAAGCCTTCGAAGGTTTTTTTGTTGTTGTTTGCTCGGCCTTCATTGACATCCATTACCAAATGGACATATGTCACCAGAGGAAAGATGAAAGAAAATGACCAGCCAGTGATAATGGTAATTCTATTATGAAAATGTGGCCATATTGAAGACACGTCATTATGGTGGCCATAGGCAGCAGGCAGCGTAGCAGCCTCACTCTCGTCCGCTCACTGTCATTAATGGTGCATAGTGATTGTGTGTAATAATAAGGATGACAGAGAAGAAAAAACATATAGTAAATGGCACACACACACATACATTATATGACATGTGAGAATGAGGACACTCTACAGGATGTGTTGGTAACATATCATTCTGATAGCACAACGCAAATGTAAAAGGGAAAGTTAGATAACGAATGTGAATTTTGATGGTAATGTTTCGTTAACATATGTAGAAACTCTAGTAATTTTGGAAATTCGTGTGAGTGTACGCGGAAAATGCTCGTAGCATTAACAATTTTGTATTTTAATTCTTGAATCTTGAATGTTGAATCTTGAATGTTGAATCTTGAATCTTGAATCTTGAATCTTGAATCTTGAATCTTGAATCTTGAATCTTGAATCTTAAATCTTAAATCTTAAATCTTGAATCTTGAATCTTGAATCTTGAATCTTGAATCTTGAATCTTGAATCTTGAATCTTGAATCTTGAATCTTGAATGTTGAATCTTGAATCTTGAATCTTGAATCTTGAATCTTGAATCTTGAATCTTGAATCTTGAATCTTGAATCTTGAATCTTGAATCTTGAATCTTGAATCTTGAATCTTGAATCTTGAATCTTGAATCTTTGATCTGTCATCATTTTATAAGTCTATAATCACTCAACTGAAACAAACGATGCATTTTTTAAAAAAAGCATCACAAATTTTATATGCGTTTTAAATCCACTCTGACTCTTCTGGGACCGAAGGTGGCATAGTGGTAAGAACATGCGACAACCATGCGGGAGATCCGTGGTTTGATTCCCGGCTATAGTGTCCAGTCAATCGGCATGTCTAGTAAAAGCTTCTGAAACAGTGACATTCGCATTCGTCGATAGACAAGTAGGCGCCGTTAGTTGTGAATCTAAAATTAAAATTAATTCACAACAACGCGGGAAGCTATTCCATACCTCATTCATGGAGAGTAAAGGAAAAATAATTTTTTTATAAGTGATTCCTCTTCTTCTTATTTGGCAGCAGCAGTAGAAATTCATCTATCAATAGCGTCACGTTGAAAATAATTCCAGCCGCTTCGGTCTGTTGCGTCGCGTAGATAGTTCGTCACACTAAGTTTAGATAACATCCCTTTAACTTGGTCCATCCTACAAAGTTTTGGTCGTCTCCTCCTGCACTGCCCATCGAGTTTATTGTCGATGACTTTTCGGGCTAGAGTATATGTATCCATTCGTACAGCGGGTCCAAGCCAGTGCATTCTGTCTATTGGAACACGGTTGATTACGTCGATGCCGTTATACAGCTCATGGTTTATTCGAGGACGGTATTTGCCGTTAACGATTGGTATAGTTGGATCATTGTCTGAAATAGTTGGAGTTTAGTTCGTGAAGAGAGGGCTCTCTTAATTTACAGGTTGAAATGGTTTTTTTACGACGTATCTAAGATAGACAAAATCATCTACCACTTTAAAGTTATAGTTGTCAACGTTCACATAGCGTCCCAAATGAGTAGATTCTTTGTTCGTTGAAGCAAAAAACTTGGTTTTGTACTCATTCATCACCAATTATGTCGAATGCTTCTCAATTCTAGAAAAGGTCGCAGTAACATCTATATAATATCTCTATCATCGGCATTACGCGGGCAGCAAGTGACTTTTATAAAAGATTATACATGTCGTGTCCACTGCAGCCTTCCCCATGATCGGTCATATTCATTATGATGTTAAAGAGGTCGCATGATAAAATACCGCTTTGTCTACAGTCTCGCTTGATAGAAAATGTCACATTTCTGCCTATTTTCACTAAAGACATCGTGTCAGTTAGTGTCCTCCCACAAAGTTGTATCAACTGCGCGGGGATACCAAACTCAACCATTTCATCTAGTATTATCGGTACTATTGGTCCGTCGAATGCATCTTTGAAATCGATAAACAGATGGTAAGTGTCGATCTGCATTTCTTGAGTCTTCTCCAGGTAGTGGAAATATCTGATCGGTCGTGCATTTACCATGTCTAAAGCCACACTGATAAGGTCCAATCAGTTTCTTAAAGATGGGCTGTGGTCTTTCAAATATCTCACTAGACAGGACTTTATATGCGATGATCTCTCGATTGTAGGTAATCCAAGTGACTTTTTTCAGCACAGGACAAAGAAAACCCATATTCCAATCTTCGGACACGCATTCCTTGAGCCAAATCGCATTTATGAGGTGGGGCATGCTCCTTCCCAGCTCATCGCCATCGAACTTAAAAAGCTCTTCCGGTTGTCCATCGGCTCCCGCAGCTTTATTTTTTTTTAAGTCGTGCAATTGCCGTCATGATTTCTTTTTGCCTCGGTGGTGGACAATCTACTCCATCGTCTATGATTGGTGTGATTTCCGCACTTATGCTGCCTTCGGAAACGAGCAGAGATCGAAAGTGTTCCCTCCATGTAGCACACTTTGTCCGTGACCAGATTTCCGGCTTCAAAACTATTCCCTTTCACCTTTTGGTAAAACTATCGGGCTTCACCTCTATTCCTGTAATTTTCCATATCCTGGCTCTCTCTTTTCTTCCACAGACGCCTGAACAGGCTTTTAATATCCCTCCTCTTCTTATCATAACGCTCCGTCACGGCCCCCGCTTCCATTGGTTGCAGTTTAGCCTTGTATGCGCAGCATTCTTTTCCTCCGATAGTACGCGAAATTCCTTATCGTACCAGGGCTTGTCAGAGCGTAGTATTTCATAACCTAGTGCAGTTGTTCTGGCAGTGGTTATAGAATTCACAATATGCTATCACTGTGTGTCTGGAACATCAGAATTGGGTGAGTTAGTTTCAAGTAATTAAGATAGTTTGTTGGAGTATGCATTGGCTATCTCGGTGGCATGCACCGTTGTAATATCTAGCTTCCTTTACGTTTGGTTACAAGCGTTTTTGTCACTAATTAAATGCGTGCGTACATTATGGTGGTGATCCGCTAGGTGATGATCCGAGTCAATTTTAGCACCGCGCATCACACGCACGTTTATAACGCTTGAGACATGCCTTCAGTAACTTTTGTTACCTTTTCCCGTTTTCCAAATTCGTCTAGAAAATATATTGGTAACAACTTAAGTGACAACCATATCACTGGTTTATTCTCTACTGCTTCAACGCTAAGCTGTGCCATCTGTCATCCACCATCATTAGCACACTGTAATACCGCACATCTGATATTCGTTGTCACTTCATTTATACGATTATTTACTTGTTTCTGTTATCTTTGAATTTGGCTTCTCACAACATTAGCTGACAAATAGTATTACGATATCAATGCGACTCATTCGCTACATTTGCCTAAGCTCTGGAGTATGATTATAACAGAACCACAAAAAAACAAATAAACAACCAAAATATGTAGCATCACTGATATCACTATGCAGCATATCGCAGGTTCCAGTACACAGCTTTCGTCTGTCCGATAATCCGTGCATTAAATGCAAAAACATGTTCTATCATATTTAAATATAGATTAATTTCAACAAAGCTGTCATTTATACCGGCTCAATTTTCGTAATATATTAATCAAATATACGATTTCACGGCTGGCACAATGAAAGCGACGAATTGAGTGAGTGACTTTTATCCTGGGTCATCCAGAGACCGACAGATGACAGTCGATGGTGCGTGTAGCGGATTTGTTAGCATATAACAAGCCCGTAGATATTTAGCGTAAACACGCGAATATTTAATGTTAAGCTATTAAACGCTTGTGTGTGTGTGTGTGTGTGTTTGATTATTTAAATTTAAAATGTTACAAATCTAACACTTAATAATGCCTGGCTGGCATATTCAAATACCTTTAGGCACAGAGAATAGATAAACTTTTTCCATTGGATGGCGGTGCCAAAGGAATGAACAGAAACACAACAAGATTTACTACTTTGCCATGTGGAAATCTCTGGCTCGTTTGTCTTTTCAATTTCACAGGCAGGGAAATCTTGAAATGTTACCGAATAATGAATGCGAAAACGTCATCCGGATATCGCAGCAGCAGCAAATCCCCTCATTTTCTTTTATTTGTCAGGCAATAGAAGAAGAAAAAGAAGAACAAGAGGCTTCTTTGCCAAAGCCGTTCCATTTTGGCCTGTCAAAGTTTTGGAAATGGAAAACATTTTCACTGTGCTCAACCAGAGTTTAGGCCGCCATCTCTTAACAGCTTTATTGTTCTTTTAATTTCAAATAATTTCTTTAATAGAGTTTTGTTTGTATTTTATAAAAGCAATGCCCTACAAAAGGCATAAATGATTGAATGGATGCATGTCTACTAATCAATTAAACGCCTATTAAAAATCTAATCCTATCTAATTATTTAAATATTTAAATTTTCCAAATATCTGATATTTTATATAACATCTTACTTTTTTTTTTTAAATTGTTAATAAAGTCGTTGTCAGCTTCATTTGTGAAAAACTTTCACTTGTCGTCTTTTTATTTTATTTCCTGCTTGCTTAACAACTTTGTTGTTCAACTTGGGGTTCCACAGTTTTCCTTTTTTCAGCTTTGTGTGCGCAGTCATTTTCTCTTCTATGGTCTTAGTATTTCCTCCCCACCAAAAGGAAAGATGTAATTGTTTAACAATTTTTCGTGCTTCCATCCGTGTGTCTTTTGTTTTAGCGATTTTTTTGTTTTTTTCCTTAAGCTTTTGCTAAAATTCTTATTTAAATGCTAAAGGATTTCTGTGGTATAAATTTTCTTAACTTTTTCTTCGCTTCGTCCTTTGTCCTTTTACTTATGCTGCCCTTCTCAAATATAGTAAAACACTGCGCATAGAAAATAAGACAGGAAAATAAATGTTGAATTTCACGTGATATAAGACAAATTCATTTAGTTTTATTTAACAATGAAAATGAACACTCACACTCAGACATACAATTACAATACAGTGGACATCAAATCGTTGTGCAACGGATAAGTTGTGTTAATCCTTTCCATGTGGACGCTCAATTGGGAGAAAAGAAGTTTGATGTTGTGGATTGGAATGATGCGAAAACACCTGCTAAGGTGACAATGAAGTGAAATGTAGTTTTAAAAGTTTGTAAATTAAGCCATTTAAAACAGATTGTATTGTATGTTCTACAACAACTTTTTACAAACTGTTGACAATTATTAGGTGTAATTTTTAATTTACTGGAAAGCTGAAAGGTCAAACCTCAGCCTTAGCCATATGCTTGCAATGCCATCAATAACCTTACAGATTTCAAACCTCGGCGACACTAAATATCATAATCAAGCCATATTGAATCAGTTTCAAATGGCTTGGATATTTTTCAACCACTGCAAAACATTTACAACAAAACGTTAAAATGGTGGACTGAATAGAAACGGTTTGGAAGTAGAACATAGAACATAGCGACACACAAAACCAATCACACACGGCCCTGAAAACAACAAGAGTTGAAAATTTTAATGCTTGTGTGTGTACATTTGAGTTTTGCATGTTACGTTGTTTAATATCAAGCGTAATATAACATTTGATGGAGTAGATTGTCCACTACCGTACTAAAACGATATCAGCACGGCAATTCCAAAGCTTAACAACAAAAAAGAGCGGCAGTCTATGGATTGGCGGAAGATGAGATGGCAACGTGTATACACCAGCTCATAAACACGATTTGGATAAAGGAAATATTGTGAAAGAAAGGCGATCCAAGTGTGTGTATTAACTATCGAGATATCAGATTTTTACCCATCATATACAAGGTCCTGACTAGTGTGTTATGTGAAAGACTAAAGCCCGTCCTAGTGAATCTGATTGGACCTTGTCAGTGTGGCCCACGACCGACATATCCTGAAGAAGACCCTCGATATGCAGATCGACACCATTTGTTTATCGATTACAAAGCTGCATTCGACAGTCTGCTATTTCAGAAACTATTATATGCTGTGGTTGAGTTTGATAACCCTGCGAAGCTGATATGACTTTGCGGGATGACACTGACTGACATGAAGTCTTCAGTGAAAATACGCAAAAATATACGGTCCCAGCAGCGGAAAAGACGAGGCATTGTAAAAATATGCCTGCAAACATGGCTCCAAAGGCAGTTTGTTGACATTCAAATACGCTTTCCTTTTCCAGACATGTATACAGGCTATAATAAGTCCATCACTAAGCCTAACAAAAAATGCCATACCCATGCACATTTCGCTTCTCAAATGAGACCTGCAATGAAGCCTCTTACTAGGGTGAGAAAAGATCCTGCAGACATGCCTCTTTCCCTTCTTAAAACTGGCCTGTGAGCAGCCCTACTGTGTACCCCACAAAAATACCATAGATGTGCACAAATGGCATGCAAACTTTCTTGCCTTAAACAGACCTGTTGACAGTCCTATTAGTAGAAGGCAGAATTGACGTTCATAGCCATTAAGGGAAGTTAAGACAGATGCTGTAGTTTATGAGAACCACATGTATACTATTTGTCGTACAACAACTATATCACGTGATAGCTGAGTAGGTAGCATGCCCAACTATAAGTACTGAGGTCGCGAGTTCGATTCCTGCTGCTGGAGTTAAAAAAAAATAGTTATTACAAATTGTAAAAAATATTGTATTAAAAATTTATAAAATGTACGAAATCATTTAATATGGAAATAATTCGCATATGGTTTTTTTTTAGTTCTTCTATTAATGCTCTTTTGCAGGCCTGCAAGCTGTAGCAATGCCTCATAGAAGGCCCTTGTTATTAGGACTCCAAGCAGGACATACTAGGCATGAATGCATTTGAAGGGTAGGACTTCTGACTGCCTTTGCAGGCCTACAAATCCCCATTTTTTGCTGCTGGGGTACTACGTCTGCCCCTTATGGTGGGACGGTTCAAATTAAAGGAAAGAGCAGGCTGTGTAATCTTTTAGGAGGAGTTGAATTTGCAACTATATTTTCAGACTATCGAATTACTGTAGCATTATTCAGGCCGAAATAGCGGCCATTATAATAGCTCTAGAAAAAATTCAGTATCGTGGGATATTGGGCGGAAATATTCATATACTTACGATAGTAAAGCGGCTGTCGAATCCCTGGTCGTCTCTTGAGGATATAGCGAGACATTCGATGGTTACCCTATCATGGGTTCCAGGACATGGGGACATATATGGTAACCAAAGAGCCGATATAATGGCAAAGGCCGACACAACCGTGAACTCGGGATAAGTTTATGGTCTCATTAATGTCCCTTTGCCCCGGGGGGAAACTGAACCTCGTTGCTAAGGAGAGATGGGCGAGAGAACTTACTTGTACGGCGATCAAACAAATTTGGCTTACAATGGAGATACAGACGACACGATGTGTGCTAAAGCTGTTCAGAGTCTACCTGAGGAACATAATAGCCGTAATAACCGGTCACTGCCCGTTGGTAAACAAGCTTAGAGGTTAAAACTACCCTACAACGATTTTTGTAGAATCGGCAATGATGAGGAAGAAGGGTAGACCACGACCATCTTCCATGTCACTGCCCTGCTTTTGGTGATCTGAGATACGAAAAGCTTGGTCATCGGACACTTCTAGACAATACGTGTCTATCAGTAAGAGATTTGCGGAACATCCATGCCTTCATCAGAGCAACAAAATGGCTTGACAGCGACGTTGACCGAACAGAATAGGAACATTTGGTGCGAAAATCTTAGAATGGTATCACAAAGGAACTCGTACTAGGACCTAAGTGAGCTGCGTGGCTGCCTAATTAATCTAACCTAACGGCTATTTTAAAATTTGAGCAAAATCGGATAACTTTAAGCCGTGACCCCAAAAAGGTCAAAGGTCAAATCAATATGTGAATTTTTTTAATACCATATAGACTCGAACATGACTTGACCGATATTTTTGATAGGATCACAGAATGTAGCTGAGATGTCGGAGGCGAAAATAGGGTACTTTCATTTTTGATACATCAAGTGGGCGTGGGCATTGAACCCATTTTCTGAAACCGCAATCTCTGGATGACTATTCCTCCAATCGCCTTGAAAATTTGAGTAGATGCATTTGCCTGCAAAGTTCGTGATGCAACAAAAAATGGGCGGGATCGTATCAGTGGGAGTGGTATGATACTTTTAAATTCATGGTCTGTTAGAGGTATATACCTCATATTTGCTTTGTGTTGTTGGTACAGTATAAATTGCAGCCAGGGTGGAAGTAGGCTGCGCCCCAGCCCATTAAAAAGAAACTGTTATAACAGCCATAATAATAGTTGGATCGTACTAAAAATTTCACAGTTTACTAGAGACATAACCAAAAAATTTGGAACCAAGCTGGCAAATAGGGCCGAGGCGCCTCCCACACACGTCAATTTTTAACTTTTACATATTTGGGAGAAAAGAATACAATTCCTTTATCGATCACTAGTAAAAATCATGGGATTTACTAAGGATGAACCTGAACTTTGACCTCTTTGGGGTAGTAGTAACAGTTGTCCGATCTTACTCAAATTTCCGTCATGTATATTTTACTTCAAGTGTCACAATATTCTGGACGCGCATTTTAAATTTCAGGAAAAAAAAAATCGTCCACACATTTCGCTGCTGCTCTAATGCCCATGATATAGATATCATTGACCGAGGACTGTGAGATGCTCCGCAGGACTGTGAGATGTTCATTGAGAAGCAGTCGCCACATTTGTTTCTGGTGAGAAATTAGGAATAAACCAAGTTATTTATTTCAAAAGTCTATTCTAACCATAATATTGAAATGGTACATGATTTGGTCTAGCTTGTCTTCGCTGTAAACAAAAATAATAATGATTTTTGTTCGTCGAACCACCTCAACCAGACGCTGACACTACCAGGCTTGCTCTACAGCGCCTAATCAAGTTTAATGACAAAATATTGCAAAATAATTGGACCCATCATCGTTAACGGCGAGTACCGTCGTCAAATTAACCATGAGCTGTATAGAGACATCGACGTAGTCAAGCGCGTTCAAATAGACCAAATGCGCTAAGTTGGACACGTTGTACGAATGGATGAAAATGCTCTGATTCAAAATGTTATCGGCAACCAACTCGATGGGCGGAGGGGGGTGGACCAGGTAAAAGAGCTGTTACCTAAAATTGGTCTGACGAATTTCTGTTGCTGCTGAAATAAGAAGAATAAGTAATATAACATTTCTTTGTTACATTGTGTTCTAATATTAGTCCAAGTACGGTTGATGCTGCAGTTGTCACTGTTTATCGGAAACGTCAGTAGAGTAGAGATGTTGTATCGTATTAGTTGGGAGAGTTGGTTGAAATAGACAGTGACTATCTCTGGAGTTTTCAGCTTTGTAGTTTTCTTAGTGATTGGTTACGTGAGTTTTTCTCTCTGCTCAATCTTACCAGCGATAAATAAAACGAAGTACCTATTAAGTAATCCATGACATCATTGTAAGCGGGCGATATCATTGAGTGTTATGTAAAAAAATTGCGTCCACTCATTATAACTCCGATTACAATGCTATTAAAATGGCACCTACTGTCATCGTCACTTACTTCTTAACCAAGCGTGTTACCAAGCTGGCTTAAATCTCCGCTTATAACGTAATTGCAACTGGAATGGCACTTACTGACATCTTCGCTTACTTTGTAAGCTACTAAATACAGCTGACCTCAGCGATTATGTAATGGGATTTTTACCACTGGGTAACCACCGGTAAATGAAACGAAGTACCTTTTTTAGTAATCCATGACATTAGTACGGCGTTGTAAGCGAGTGACCTAAGTATTTAGAATGTTACGCGTGTATAATGTAAAAAATATCGCCAACCTATTATAACTCCTATCGAAATGGTACCTACTGACATCATCTCTTACTTCGTAATCAAGCTTGTTTTCTAGCTCGCTTAAAACTTCGTTTATAACGTAGTTGCAGCTGAAATGGCACTTACTGACAAAGTTGCCTTGTGGAAATCTTTATGCTGAAATCTGGTTCTACTTACTATTATATACTTTGCAACGGCCAAGCTAACTAGTCTAAATCCATTGATATGTAGATGATGTAGACTAAATTTGCCGTTTGATGAAAAACAACACATTCTGTGCCTATCTTTGTATTAAAATTTCCCAGATTAATTTTAGTGTCGTAGCCAGGTTGGGGTCGATTGTTTTCTCTAGGCACTTGCCGAATTCTAAAGCTGTTATATATGTCACAAGCATTGCTGTCATGTCCATCTCCTCTCATAATGTCGGTGGTGTCCGCATTATATTTGTCTAGGACATTCTCCAATCGGATAGGTGCACTTTCGCTATATAGAGTACAGACATTCCAGTTGAATATTCTTAAATCATGGTCCTAAAGAGTATAAAGTTTGCAAAAGGTTGTCAACATTGTTCTTTTCTGTTCTGTTCGTTACTTTTCCTTTGACTACTTCTAGTCAATATAAGACCTGAAGGCCAATAGTTCCAAGGTATCCTTCAATCTTTTCAGTATGAAATAGAAGAAATTAAGTAGATATATACTTCAAATCATATTATACTCGTGATGCAGTCAAATGCGAGGGGATCTAAACTTGACCGCTGCAATTCGCTTTACCAACCAGTCAACCAATTCATTTAAATTTCAGCTTCCCCCTTGTAGTTTTCCCATAGCTAAGTAATTTTCCCATTTCCATTTGTTACTAAGCAGTTCATATAATCACTGCAATTAACATTTTATTTGCAGTAATCAAAAATTCATGTACCAAAATCAATTTGCAATAATTTGTTTAATTACTTTAGGTCCTACTATCTACACCAGGGAAATAAAGGGAAACATCAAAAAATAAATAAATCTAACAAACAACATTATTATTATTATTTGACAATTTGATGTGATTTTAATTCGCTTTTTCCCCACGCGAATGTTAGAACGCTCTAATGTAAAGCGCCGTTTCGAGCGTGACAAATACTAACACAATGATTGCTGCCAAAATGCCAACAAAACTGTAATCACTGTACGCCATTAAAATTATAACAGAATTAAATTAATTGCTAAATCAATTGTAACTCCATTGGGGACGGCCGACACAATAAAAAAAACGGCCAAATCACTACACGCCAAAAAAAAAACAACACAAAAGTGACAAAAATGAGGCGAAAGGTCCAAAAGATGCCAACGATGCAAATGAAATTGTTTAAATCCCAAATGGAACCTTTTTAGCCATCACACCCCACCTCCTCCCCCATAGTAACTTTCAGCGCTCAAATCATCTAATGCCCGCGTGAAGGAGTCGGGAGACATGGTAAAGGGTCAGCGAGGTCAGATAACTGCTAAAACGTTTTAAAATTACTAAGCACCATAATGTCGTGGAATCCTTAGTGCTTCGTGTTTTTAAATGACCTTTTAGATCCTGTAGGATAAATGAAAATATAAGCGACACAGTCATGCTTAAGCATGCATTAAAAACATTTAAACAAACACTGGAAAATGGCTTCACGAACAAAACAAAAAACCGAAAAAACGACGTAGGAAAACCTTTGACCGTAACAAAGTGCGAAAACATTTCCAGTTGTTGGCGTTGTGTTGTTTATTTTTTTATGTGACTTTAAATTTGATGTCCTCAAAGGATTTTAATGGCTAATGATGGAGGGCAACAGTAGGAAGTCAGTTAGAGAGTATAATAGAATTTTTTTTGTTTAAAAGATATTGGAAAATAAATGTTTTACAATGTCAAAAGATTATATTGATGTAGTCTAAGATGTTTTTATACTGTGCACAATGCAACAAAAGGTTGAACGTTGTAGGGGACTATGACGATGTTGTTTATACAAACTTCAGGTGCAAAAAAGTCTACGGAATCTTGGTCATGCGCTTGCTCTGGAATATAAAATATGTTTTCGTTCACGTATGAGTAATATTATTAATATAGCCAACATAAATATTAATCATTCGTGAAAGGCAACTCTAAAATCTATCATCCATCGTATCGTCTTCAACATTCTCTATTGATAACACTGTGTCGACATGTAGAGTTAAAATGTTCCACCAAAAAAATACTCGTTAAATTTCATTCTGATATTGATATTTCACATTTGATATTGAATATAATAGGAAACATAGTTTTTTTTGGACTTCCCTAGGCCAAAAAAAAATTTTCGATGTAGAGGTGATCAGCACTTCCGGAATTTTAATATTCTCACCTAATTATTGTCCGTACAGAAATAGGCAGAATCTCAGGAAATCTGGTACCTTTCATACAAAGTACTAAATTAACCCAAATACATTTACATGCATATCATTGTTGCAAGAGCGCTGAATACAGTCAAATTTCGCGCAGTATAATCTATTATTGTACATTGACTTGTGATCAAAAAAGGACCTCATCGTGCTGGCTCTACTGGTAGATCCCAACATAGATCGTCTTCTTCCCCGCAATTTTTTTTTCCTTATAATTTCAAAAAATAATATTTTATTGGTAGGCGAATTCATTAACATTTTCTATAGTGTAGCCACTTTGACAGTTTAAAATATGTCTGTGAACGTCTGGTCATACGACCGAAAGCTCTATCTGCAACCGTTTACGCTCCACAGTGGGGGGCAAATTATATTACACACTAATGGACCCGGCAATGCTTCGCTATTGCATACTTGACGAATACTTATATAATGTTGGGGCTGCTTACTTAAATTTCTTATACGCTCTGTAAACAATTCGTTACTCCAAGTTACTACCTATCCTAATGAAACTAACAACGTCTCTCTTACAGAAATTAAAAAATCCGTCGGAAAATTCATATCTACATATAGCGCCAAGTACTATCAGTATGGAATCAAGAAATAATGTCGCCGATGACATTTTTTCCTTCATCAATATATGTGAAGATTTTGTCAATGAAAAGAAATTTAAAACTTTAAGGCAACTGCATTGCCGAGTACTATTTATAAAGGCTCATTTACACTACTGACATTATTGTCAGTATTTACCTTCAAAATCTGTCAAATTTTTTGACGAATTATTGCCAAAATTTTTGATAAAACAAATTGACGCCGTGTAAACAGCTTTTAAACTTTACTGTTACAAATATGAAAAACATCTTGTCAAAATGTAGAAAAGGTGTCAGGAAAAAAATCTAATTATAATGAGGCTAAGAAAAAAATATCTGTAGTCTTTGCTTTTTACTTCAACAAGAGTATTTTTTGATAAAATAAAAGTACTTTAAATTTTACTTTTTGTTGCATTATATGTACTTTTTGGTACAATAAATATACTTTTAATAAAATAAATTGTACTTTTTTGTATCGAGTATTAACTGTGTAACACTAATTATCGCTCTAGGGCTAAAATACAGTTATGCCACGCCTCTTTCGTCCACTGATTGAGATTAACAACTTCTTCTGCAAATTTAAAGTTAAAGTGCTAAATAATATCTGTGTAGCAAATTTAATCTCCCTGGGGATAAAATGCAGTTCGGTCATGCCCCCTCCGCCCACTGATCCAAAATTAAAATATTGTTTGCTTATTCATGTTGGCGAGTACTATCTGTGTACCAAATTTAAATTTTCTTGAGCTAAAATACAGTTTTACCTCGCCCAATCCGCCCACTGACCCAAAATTTAAATTTCGTCTGCTTATTGCTATGTCGAGTGCTATTTGTGTGCCAAATTTTGTCTGCCTAGGGCTTAATTACAGTTTCGTCACGCCGCCTCCGCCCTCTGATCCAAAATTTGTATGTCGTCGACATATTCATATTCCTGTCGCAGTATCAAGGTGTTAAATTTAATCTCCCTGGGGGTAAAACACAGTTTTCCCACGCCCACTCCGCCACTGATCCAAAATTTAAGTTTTGTCTGCATATTAACATTCGTGCGGTCGAGTACTATTTGTGTGTCAAAATGTATCTCTCTGGGGCTCAGTATGGTCACGCCCAATGATGCAGAATTAAAATTTCGTCTGTATATTCATATTCTTGTTGACGTGTACAATCTGCCGCGCCCACTCCGCACTGATCCAAAATTAAAATTTCATTTGCATAATTATATTCATGTTGGCGAGTACTATCTGTGTACCAAATTTTAACTATCTAGATCTACAATACAGTTTTGCCAAGCCTACTTCGCCCACTGATCCAAGGCTGAAATTTTGTCTGCTTATTCAAATTCGTGTCGTCGAATACTATTTGTGTGCCAGATTTAACCTCGCTGGGGCTAAAATACAGTTTGGTAACGCCTCCTCCGCCCACTGATCCAAAATTAAAATGTAGTTTGCTTATTCACATTCGTGTTGTCGAGTACTATTTTTATACCAAATTGTATCTCTCTGGGGCTTAAATACAGCTTGGTCACGCCCCCTCCGCCCACTGATTCAATTTATAATTTTGTCTGTATTTGTCTGTATATTTGTATTGCCGAGTACAATCTGGGTGTCCAATTTTAACTCTCTTCAGCTGAAATACAGTTTTGCCACGCCCACTGAACAAAAATTTAAATTTTGTTGCATATTCATATTGACGAGTTCTATCTGTGCACCAAATTTTATATATCTAAGTCTAAAATACAGTATTGTCACGTCCCCTCCGCCCACTGATCCTAAATTAAAATGTCGTTTTCTTATTCACATTCGTGTTGTCGAGTACTATTTTTGTACCAAATTGTATCTCTCTGGGGCTTAAATACAGCTTGGTCACGCCCCCTCCGCCCACTGATTCAATTTATAATTTTGTCTGTATATGTCTGTATATTTGTATTGCCGAGTACAATCTGGGTGTCCAATTTTAACTCTCTTTAGCTGAAATATAGTTTTGCCACGCCCACTGAACAAAAATTTAAATTTTGTTGCATATTCATATTCATATTGACGAGTTCTATCTGTGCACCAAATTTTATATATCTAAGTCTAAAATACAGTATTGTCACGCCCACTCCGCCCACTGACCAAAATTAAAATTTCGTCTGAATAATCATATTTCTGTTGTCGAGAATTATCTGGATATCAAATTTTATCAGGCTAGCTCTAAAAATATATTTTGCCACGCCCAATTCGCCCACTGATCCAAAATTAAAATTTCGTCTGCATAATCATATTTGTGTTGCCAAGAACTTTCTGGATATCAAATTTTATCTCTCTAGCTCTTAATATAGTTTTGCCACTCCCACTCCACCCATTGGTCCAAAATCAAAATGTTGTCTGTATATTCGTATTTGCGTTGTCGAGAACTATATGGATTGACATCCATTTTCTCTCTCTAGCTCTAAAAAAAAGTTTTGCCACGCCCACGGTTATTTTCATACAGTATATTGTCTTCCAAATTTCATTGAAATCGGTTCAGCCGTTACGGCGTAATCGAGTCACAAACATACAAACAACAAACAGACAGACATTAAAATTTATAACATTAATACGGATTACTCCGTCTCAAGGACGATTCTGATTAATGTCCAACAGTCTGTACTCCGGAGGGACATCACTGGCGATGTGTTTTCACATAGAAAGTGTTCACATAGTTCTTAATCTTCGCCAAATACTCTGCAATGGTTAAATTTGACCCGTCCCATCTGATGTAGATGTGTCCGCACGTCAAAGTGTCTTGCCACCCTGCAAAGTTTGACTTGATCTAAATCTAGTGGTTCTCGAGCCAAACAAAAGAGCCTAGATCCTGACAAATTCCCCTATGCGATACTTACTAACTTCAAATCGATTTTAAATCATTATGGCATGTAACTTGACAAAACGAATGATGCAGAACTTTTTCTTTTTGAGGCTACTTTCACTTGCAGTACTCAGAATTGAGTCCCAAATCAATGAGCTGAATGAAATGAGCAAGGCATTGTGTAAATCGCAGTTGGTAAGGACCTGCAAGGTGAAGTTGGTTGGACTAAAGACTCTTTTGGGTCCCAAGACATTGCGAGATCTCTGGTAATGAAACAGCAGTCTTACTGGGCAGAGGAGGCTTACTACACCTGATCATGAGTCTCTGGGAGATGTTCACCCGTCCGCCCATTTGCCACCTTTTCGGTTTAGTGGAGAAATGGATGTTGAAAACAGACAGCAGTCGTAGGATCGTCAGAACAGACTATATAACTAATATATTGATGTGTCCCGAATATAGTAGATCCCGATGGGGGTATATGGTTGGACTGTACAGGGGTGATTTGAGACTGACCTGTGCAATTCTAACTTGTCACTGCAATATCAGGCACCTGACAAGCAAATCGGAAAAATCCATAGCGGACTACTGCCATGTGTGAGGACGAAGAGGAGTCCGAGACTATGCTACATTCTAGCTCTAGCCCATAGGAAGCTAAGATATTTAGGGAAAGGTTTGACAGGGTAACTTCCATGACTGACAGAGTTAAGATGTTTGGGGGTGTTCCCTCCTTTCTCTCTCCCTCCCCTTTCTCCTTCTTAAGTTTAAAGAGTTATATGTTTTCTTATCGGTTCGAATAATCTCTCACCTCTAAGTACGTATTTAATGTTACACCAGTTAATACAATTCTTGATAAATTTCTAGTATTTTACATCAGATTGAAGAAGACCTCAGAATCAACAACAACAACTACAACTTTTAATACCCAAAAAATCTTTAGCCCCAAATTAAACATTTATTTTAAATTGTCATTTTCCAAGAAACTAAAATGACGATACCATTTTTTTCCTGGAAATCACGAGAACAAAGGAAGAAACCAACCAAAAAAAATTGATGACCTACAGCCAAATGACAACAACCATCACCAACACCACCACCAGCCTTTTTTAATGCACAGCAGACTCGCCATCAAACGATTGCGTTCAAATAACAAAATAATAAAGTTAATGCCACACGCCGGCGATGACGATGATGATGATGATGGCAATGACGATGATGACAACGGTGCTCGAGCATAAAAACCGGCCACAGGACTTTAGCCAGATGCTAAGTACTCATATCCGTATATCATAACCCAACTAAATGTTCTACACAACCATTATTTTGGGGGGGGGGGGTGGGGGTGGGGTGTAGTGCCAAAAGCTCTCTCATTCTCTGACATGTTATCCCCGTTCTGGGAAAAGCTGCAGGGCTCAAGTGCCACACTTGCGTCCGTCCGGGGCAAAGGATACACCAACTAGCTGGAACACTGTCGCTTGTTGCTCGCTTGCCTTAACTGTTTGTGTGAACGCGGAAAAGCTGTGAAAAATGCTGCAAGTGTCGATGTTGTTATTGCTATTTTATGTTTGTTGTCATGACACCACTTTTTTCTTTTTGGTTTGTTGATGTCAGAAGAGCGGGCGCGGGCGCCTTCTGCCATGTTGAGGTTGCTGTTGGGTGTTGGTGGCTATGTTGCCAGTGTCCATTCTCTGCGGCAACTAAATGAATCGTAAATTCACACCAATTATGCGGGTAAACATAAACTGAATTTGCATGCGATTAATTTTGTTGTTGCTGCTGCTGTTGTTGTTGTTGTCGTCGTCATTGTGGTTGTTGCTGTTGTCGAAAGTGTGATTTTCGGCAGTTGTTGCTGTTGCTGCCGCTGCTGCTGCTGTAGCCGCAGTCGGGCCAGTGAATTTGTATGTTTATGCGACTAAAATATTCCAAATTTACATATAATCGCCAGTTTTTTGTTGGCATGTTCTGGTTTGTTGACATACCCACTATATAATAGCTTTAATGCCCCAAAAAATACATATTATAGTCAATGACTACAATTGTTTGTATGTTTAAGAGCGATCATTCGGCGGTGCTGGTGTCCATCGATAGTCCCCCGGGGGCGCCAAGTGCGGGTTAGTGTGGGGACCACTAAGTCAATTAAATGTGCAGCAAAAACGTGCTGGCGGATACAATTTATTCAATTCGAATAAGACTTTAAAATCACAAGAGCAGAAAAACAATTGTAGCTGTATATATGCGGCAGGACATTTAATAAATTAAAGAATTAATCAAGGGTAAAAAAATAACGTACATCAGCAAAAAAAGTGCAATAATAAAAGAGCATACTAAGTAATTTCTATATTAGCATTCTGGGTTATAATCATAATTAGGAAGATCAATGATTTTGGGATTTTAAATACGTTTTCGGGTATTTTTAACCACACAGTTAACCAATCGCGTAAACTAATGAAGACTATCAAAAGGCAACATCATGAAGTGCTGTTAATGACAACATACAACTAATCTCAGCGATGCAAATCCTAGTATCTAAGCTAATATCATGCCATTAGTTACTTGCTTAGATGGTTATCTATACATAAAATTTAATCGTAGTTTGTTCGGGTGCTTAAAACCTGAAAACGGGTGGACCAAATTGAATACTTCCTTCTCCGAGTTTGTTCGTTATTCCAACGCGAAGGTTTAGCAAAGTGGTAGAAACATATTATAAGCGCTTCGATCTTCTGCACTACTTCTCCAAATATTCACACCTAGTTCTGTAAGGTTCTCAGTAACCTGGTCTTTCAAACGGAGTTTTGGTCGCCCTCTTCTGCGTCGTCCATCGATTTCATTGTCGAAGACTTTTCGAGCTGGAGCATTTTCGTCCATGCGTACAACATGACCTAGCCAAAGCAACCGTTGCACCTTAATGCGTCTGACCACGTCAATGCCAGTGTACAGCTCATGATTCATACGACGCCGATACTCTCCGTTAACGATGATGAGCCCATATATTTTACGGATTATTTTTCTCTCGAATACCGCCAGAACCGATTCATCCACTTGTGTCATAACGCAGGATTTTGAACCATACATTAAGACAGGTAGAACCAGTATCTGGTATAGGTGGAGTTTTGTTCGTCGAGATAGGGCTCTGTCATTGAATAGCTTGTTTAGTCCGTAGTAGCATTTATTTGGATTCTTCTTCTTCGGATTTCTAGGCTGATATTATTTTCTTTGTTGATGGCGGAGCCTAGGTAAACAAAATTCTCCACCACCTCAATACCTGAGAAGGCTGCAGTCACATCCCGCGGTTTTTGACCGATGATGTCAACGTCATCAGCGTACGCGAGTAGCATGTGGCTTTTGTTGAATATAGTGCCACTCGTGTTTACTGCAGCTTTTCTCATTATCATCGTCATCACTATGTTGGAGAGATCACACGATAGGCCGTCGCATTGTTTTAGGCCTCGTCTGGTACAGAATGGCTCCATAGGGTCCTTGCCAATCTTCACTAAAGACTTCATGTCAGTCAGCGTTCTACAAATTCTATATTTTCTCTCAAACACCGCCAAATGAGCTGCATCTTCTTGTGTAAGCACCCAAGTTTCGGAGGCATACAGCAGGACTGGTGAAATAAGTAATTGGTATAGTTGGACTTTGATGGTTCGAGATAGGGTGGTATTTATGAAGTGCTCGCGTAGCCCAAAGAAACACCTGTTGGCGTGCACTATTCTCTGTTTTATTTCTTTTTGTTCATGGCACATCCGAGGTATATGAATTCATCCTCTATCTCAAAGCAATAGTTCTCAACATTCACACTGCTTCCCCAACGCACAGTGGGGTATGGGACCCCCAAAACGGAGATTAATTAAAAAATGAAAATTGCGATTTCCAATTTAAGTTTTGTACTCAATAATTGTACACAGTATACTGATTCAATAGATACTAGAATCAATTACATATGTTGTTTATTTATAGTTCTATGTTCTCTCAAACTTCGAAATTTTTTTCGACTTTTCTACGTGTTAGCGAAAAGTGAAATATCGATATTTTGGAGTGAAAGTTTTTGCCTTTTAGTCATTTAAAAAGCGAATTATTGTTATGGATCATTCAACGTCAGCTATTGAAGAACAGGAATAACAATTAGTTGTATACAATAAATATGTATAATTATTTTTAATAATTTTTGAAAAAATGGTCTAAATTTAAGGTATTTTTGAAATGTATGTAGATTTTTAGAAACGTTCCGGGTAAAACCCTGTTGAAAAATTAACATAATTGTAAAATATAACATCTGTACTTACAAAATCAAGAAAAACATTTTGCGCGTTTTTGCGCCAATTTGTTTTATTAAATAAATTGTGATGTTAGACACTCCTGCGAAAACGGTGGAAAATTTGCTTGGTTTGATTTGGCCTCATTTTCTTTGTTTTTGCTGTATTGCAATTTGTTCCTGAGCATTAATTTTGAATTATAGCCTACATAAGGCAATATATGTTTATTTGCCTTGATAATATTCAAATTGAAAATATGGTTAAATGACATTATTTCACAACAACTCTAGATTTTATAGCCGTCACAGCAAATTTTTTCAAAACGTTAAAATATCAACATATTTGGGAAAATGAATTCAGAACTGATTAATAACAAGCATTAAAACTAGTTATTCATGCAAAATTCAGAGAAATACCTTCTAACTAGTACAAGTTACTTTTATAAAATGTGATTCATTTCAAGATTTGTTTTTTAAATGGTTTTATTTACAAAACACGAGTGACTGATTGCGAACTGTTATTTGACTGGTATTTAATATTGTTTGACATTTTGTCATGAAGTAACTGAAATGGAAGCAGCTACTCCACAAATAATTTTTTTGTAGAAAATGTTTTTGAGCCGTTCGCTCAACAAGTTGTGTGCATAAAAAACTATCTGAGAGCGCTATTATCAATATCATTCTCAAATTTTAGCCTCAGTGTACGTAACTGAATAATACGCAACCAAAAATACCACTTCCATCCCATATAGAGGAGAATGTTACGCCTGTATCGGAGACCGTTACTAAAGATACCGACAAGTCGATTAGACACCGTGAGCATTCTGTGCACGCTTAACATTTAATATGCAACAACTTGGAATGACGCTGTAATGATGAATTCCCATTGGCAGTTCTTTCCTTTCCCAACGCCTCCACCCCACCCCGCCTAGATTGCTCTATGCAGGTACTTATTCAAAAAAAATACAGCTTTTTGGTCCACCCTGTATATAAATACATTAGTGTTTTTACATATGTATATAAGCATTTATATGTATTTTAAACAGTTAAAACATAAGTCAATATCAAAATTTCAAAGAGATCGGATACAACCCGTAGCTTATATGGGGGTTTGATTCTACTACAGTATATATACATGTAAGTATATATATGGAGACTATATGTATATATGGACCGATTTCTTAAAAACTTAAAACCAATCGATCTTATAGCAAAAGTATCATCTGTGTCAAATTTGGTAAAGATCGGAAGCTTCCTTGAATTAATCTCCGTTTTGGGTGTTCAATACACCACTGTGCAACGGGTGCACACTTTGTTCGATGATACCAATAACTTCGTATTCTCTTCATTCACTGCCAAATCCATTTTCGCTGACTTCCTTTCCACAGATAAGAAGGCAGCTGTTACCTCTAGCATCGTCCGGCCGATAATGTCGTTATCATCGGCATATGCGAGCAGCTCTTATTAAATATGGTGCCAGACATGCTAATCACTGCTTTCCTTAACAACTTCTCTTTCGCTATGTTCAATAGTATGCATAACAAACCATCACGCTGTCTAAGACTTCTCGTCGTATCTAATGGTGCAGATAGATCCTTGCCAATCCGAACAGAGGATTTGGTATTCGTAAGGGTACACCGGCAGAGACGAATTATCTTCGCAGAGATACCGAACTCAGACATGACTTCGTATAGTCAATGCCGGATGGGACTATCGAAGGCAGCTTTGTAATCGACAAAGAGGTGGGTTTTCTCCAGAATCTGCCGTAGTGTAAATATCTGATCCGCCGTGGATTTGCTTGATCTAAAGTCGCACTGATAAGGTCCAAACAGGTTTTCCACAATTGGCTTTAGACGTTCACACAGTATGCTAGAGAGGACTTTATAGGCAATCAGTAAGAGGCTAATTCCACGGTAGTTTTTACACTCATTACGGTCACCTTTTTTGTAAATAGGATGCATGCTTGCTCTCCTTAAGCCACATATTCTCTATGAGCTGTTGCATGTTTAAAACAAGCTCATCTCCACCCACTTAATACAACTCAGCTGGAAGACCATCAGCCACAGCGGCTTTGTTGTTCTTTAGGCGGGATTTGGCAGTTTTTATACCAGCTTGGCTCGGAGAGAGACACTCGATGTTATCGTCTCGTCTTTTCAGACATCAATAGGCTGCAGAAGTGATCTTTTCATATTCTCAGTACGCTCTCGGAGTCAGTAACAAGATGAAAATCCTTGTCTCTACAGGAGGGAAGACCTGTTCCATGTACCGTACCATTTATCTTCTGGTAGAGTTTTCGGGTTTCACCTCTGTTCCTGTATTCTTCAATACACACATTATTCCGCTCCTTCAGCTCTCGTTTTTTTCGCCTGAAGAGTCAAGTCGCCTACAGCCTCTTCTCCCTGTACTTTTCATGAACAGCTCGCGTTGCCATTGGCTGCAGTTTGGCAATGTATGCAGCATCTTGTTTCAGGGTGGCATTGCGGTATTCGTCATGGTACCAGGCATTATCGTTTAAGGGCTTCACATACCCCAGATGCCGTAAATATGCTTCGTATAAATAGTGGGCGTGGCACATCACATCTTGCTACTTTGTGTGAGTCGTATGTTATTAGTTACAATATTCTCAATATTAATCAGGATCGCAATGGAATAAATACTAAAAAAATTTAATTTCCCTTTACACCCCATGAATGAGGTATGGGATAGCTTCTCACGTTCTTGTGTATTTTCACGCTTTCTATGTTAGATTCGCAACAAACGGCACCTACTTGTTTATCGACGAATGCGAACGTCACTGTTTGAGAAGCTTTTACAAGTATGCCGATTATCTCGACACTTATACTGCGACGTTGCTGTCGACAACATCGAGGGGGCCGGCAATGAAAGAAAAATAAAGATGACCGGAGGCGGGTATCGAACCCGGCATCTCCCGCATGGTAGTCGCATGTTCTAACCACTGTGCCACGGATTATTTTGTTCCTTAAGTAAAAATCAATTCGGTGGTTAAACCTGAAGCATTGAAAGGTATTAGAAAAGTCATATATTCCCTAAAAAACATTGAAATTCTGATTTCAAAAATGTCCAAAGCTCAGAAAATCGATGTTTGCTAACAATGTCCAAAATTATAATTCTTCCTATTGTCATACGATTAAAGAAAACTTATCTTAAAAACTACATTATCTCCAGATCTGTTAAAGCCATAAACAATTTACATTCCCTCCCCCTACCAGCTGGGTCACCTGAGCATGATTGTTTGTTTACCAAACCCATACACATGTCTTGTTTGTCTGTCACTTGCAATCATCTGTTTCTGTAAGTTGTTGTACCCTCATCTGCCTTTTTTACCCAATCGCCCGTCGCTGCTCCGTATGTCTGCCAAGTTGTGTTGTTTACCTTGAGCTGCTGCTGCCGTCGCCGCCGCCGCGGTTGACGAGCTGTTAAAGTTTTGTGGTTTTTATTGTTTATTTCCTTTCCCTCACATTGTGTTCCGTACTCGGTGGCGATAAAACGTGACTTTTGTCAAAGCGTGAATAAATAAATAAATAAAATGAAATGTATAAATCTTAATGGATTTCATGTCGCACACTCACTACAGGTATTTCTCGATGCTGTTGTTGTTGCGGCGCATCGCGCACAACGAATATCAGGTGTCTGGGGGGTATTTGGTGTGATGTCGTTGCGTCATATACGCAAAAATGTGTGTTAAAAGTTGAATGAACTTGAGATTAATATAAATATTAATATGGTATTTTCATTGTTGTACAAAGGTGTGAGCAGCAGTTGTTTGTTTTTTCAAGTCGATATGATATACATAGTTAAGGTATCTTCAGTGGTGGGATTTGGTGTAAGAGAGATTAAATAGAACTCAGGAAATCGCAGTTTAACGTTACATCAATGACCTTATTACCATTTGGAGATGACCGTTATTTCTTGGAAAATATAAATTAAAACCGCAAATAGTCTGTTTTTGGCATACATATTTTGAAATGCGAAAGTTTGTGCGGTTACCCAAAGTATTATATGATTTTGACACAGGCGACCGTAACAAGAAAAAAAATAAATTGTCGTACTGTGATATGAGCCGTCAGTGGTTGAAGAATATAGGTAGATATAAATCTGGTTTGAACTATTTAAATTTCTTTTTTTACAAAGAAGATGGGCGCCAACTACACATTGGGACTCAATTCTAAAAACTGCACCTGAAAGTATCGCCAAAAAGTAGAAGTTCTGCATCATTCGTTTTGCCAAGTTACATGCCAAAATAATTTAATATCGATTTGATGTTATTAAGTATCGTATAGGGGAATTGGTCACGTTTTAGGCTCTTTTGTTATATTGTTATATGGTGGCGTATGATTATCATAAGTAATATTCCATGTAAATCATACGCCACGAAGTACAACAGTTTTATTGTAACTGCTAGAAAATAAACCCAGTTCAAAATCATTTGAATGTTATATGACCATATTAAATGAATTGTAATTCTTAATTTTTTTTAAATTTGTTTTAGCTAAATCGGACTAGTGGTTCTCGAGTTATGTTAAACAAAAGAGCCTAAAACGTGACAAATTCCCCTATACGATACTTACTAACTTCAAATCGATATTAAATTATTATGGCATGTAACTTGACAAAACGAATGAAGCAGAACTTCTGCTTTTTGGGGCTATTTTCACATGCAGTTCTCAGAATTGAGTCCCAAATCAATGAGCTGAAAAATGTTGCATTGTGCTAGCTATGCTAATAAAATAAAAGAAAAATTTTGATTTTTAATATTCAACAATTCTGTATCATCATCATATCAATCATCTATTTTTTTAAATATCACTATTTATAAGATTGGATTAGAGATCGTCCTTGATTGTGCAAGAACATGGGAATGGAATTCTTATTGTAAAAAATAAACTAATAGTGAATTTGCGGATTATTTACTTTAGACCTCGGTATAATTAACTTTAGCCATAGCATTACCTATCAAAAATCGAACGCAATTTCTTTTTGATTTAAAAATTAATTAATTTTAAATTAAATGGTATACATCTATTTAGACCAGTGCCAGGCGAAACCAAAAGCACTCAAATATTTTTGTAATGTATGCATGTAAAGCCAGAGTGCGTGAAATCCCATTCACACCACTCAAGCAGAGACTGACCATAGACTGACTGCTTTGAATCAAACATAGTTTCACGTATATGTGAATTGCCGATCGTGTCTGTGTGAAGAAGACAATTTTCGCCGGCCTCACGAGTCTATGAAATGCCTATCACTGATTTAGACCAATCTCTAAAAATGATGATTGCAAATATATGACACCTGAACATAGATAAATATTCACTGTAAAAATAGGCTAAAATAAATATTTGTAAATAAGTATATATCCAAACAAATTACAGTCTAAAATTTCCAACACTATCTTCCTCTGCACAATACCTACTCTACTGCGTTGATTCAAGCTATTCAGATGGATTTGCATGGTAAAGTTTCCGATTTAAATCAATCATTCATTAATTTATTGACAAAAACCAAATCCATTGCACATTAAACAAGACAAACATGAAATCATGTTAACAAATTACCTCAAAAACAACAACAACCACAGCAGCAGCAGAAATAGTAACATTGATATCACAGCACAACACCAAAAGCGCTTAAATACCTGATGTCGTTGACGTTGTTGTTGTTATTGGTGCTGTTGTTGCTGTTACTGTTGCTATAATACGAGTACCTGTCATATCAAATGTTATATGTAGACACGATATGTGAGTTGCAACATGTTTTATCATTCATCTCGCATACAACAGCATAGATATCAGACGTACGTTGGATATTTGTATATGATGTGCGTATGTGAGTGCTTTTTATGTCTGCATGCAGGTAAAGGGCCTTTGCATAAGGGCGAACAATAGACATGTTTGTATAACAATTATTTTATTAACTAAACCTAATTTTTAATGGTATTCTAATCCGGGTAGTAGTTTCATATTGGCTATGGAATAGGAGAGCAAAAGAATGAAACCCCGATTTTAAGGATTTAAGAAGTTAGAAGGGCCATTGAAAGTTTGTACTTAAGAGAGCATATCTAACGACCCCAGAACCATAGTGATCTAAGCAGCATTTTTACCAATAATGAGTTCATCACACAATGGTATAGAAATATCAAAATTCTTCTATTTTACACTGATGTATGTGCTCTTCAGTGCTTCCTTATATGAGGTAGTCAGCCAAGCAAAGCGTAACGCATTTCCATAATATTCTCAGAAAAATGTTGTTGTGCCGCAGATCGTTATGGTTCTGGGTTCGTCATCACAGCTATTTTCATGAGTTATACAAGACATGTTTTTTTTTCGAACTCGGAATATGTTCTGCAGCAAATTTCATTTGACAAAAAATACGATACAAGAAGTTGAAATCTATATATATATATATATATCTACATATATAAAATGGAATTTGTTTGTTTGTACCTTATAGGCGACCAAACCTCTGGACCGATCTTCCTGAAATTTTCACAGCATTTAACTGGGACTCTGGCATGATTTATAGGGTACTTTTTTTCGAGCACGCCCACTTTTACGCTCATTTTTTTTAAATACTATGCAATAGCGAAGCATTGCCGGGCCCACTAGTATATATATAAATGAATAGTGGTTTATTCGGATGCTTGTTCGTAATTTGTAGGCGAAGCTAAGCTGAAAATTGTCAAGAAACAGGTGGCGTTGTTGGCGGTTAAAAATTATGTTTTAGTGCACGTATAATTAACTACAGAAATATTAATCATTCTTAAAAAAAACGTAATTTTAGCTTTACACCCCATGAATGAGGTATGGGATAGCTTTTCGCGTTGTTGTGAACTATCACGCTTTATATTTTAGATTCACAACAAACGGCACCTACTTGTTTATCGACGAATGCAAACGTCACTATTTGAAAAGCTTTTACTAGACATGCCGATTGACTCGACACTTATACTGAGAAGTTGCTGTCGACAACATCGACTGTGTGTAGTTTTTTTATTTTGTTTTTACATGACTGGAGTTGAACCTGGGATCTCCCGCATGGTACTCGCGGTCGTAAAAGACATAGATTAAAATAAAAATTAAATGAGAAAAAGAACCCCCCAAAATGTTGACGACCACCGCAAATGTTTTACGGATCATGATTTGAGAATATGCACTTGGAATGTTAGAACTCTATACTGACTAGGTGCCTCTATTCAAATGGCGGACGTCCGCGAAGAGTATAAGTCTGACATTACTGCTATACAGAAAATCCGGTGGACTGGATATGGATGAGGATGTGTGACGTGTACTACAGCTGCCACGGGGATAAGCATGAGTTTGGTTGTAAATATGTGTGTCGGCAAGAGACTACGACACATGGTCTATAGGTTTACTTCTGTCATTAAACGAAAATTTTTCTACATCACGCTGGTATGTGCTCATGCTCCGACGCAGGAGAAAAGTGACGAGGTCAAAGACGAATTCAACACCCAACTTAAAGAAACATATGACCGTATACCGGGCCATGATGTTAAAACCGCGCAGAGAGATTTTAATGCCAAAATAGGCCGGGAGAATGTCTTTAGCCCAACAGTCGGAAAATTAAATCTGTATACTGACACATCGCCAAACGAAATGAGAGTAATTGATTTCTCTGCAGCAAGGAACATGGTAATTAGCAGCACACGATTTGACCACAAAAACATTTACAAAGCAACGTGGATATCTCCCGATCAAGTAACGAGATACCAAATGGATTACGTGGTAATTGATGAAAGGCACGCGTCAAGTGTCTTAGACGTACGAGTGATCAGGGGTACGAACATCAACTTGGATCATCACCTCCCTGCAGTGAAGGTGCGTACTAGACTAAGCAGGGGGAAAACCCTGCGTAACCAGGCACAGGGAAAGCTGGACATCGATAAACTGCAGACCACGGAGATAGCCAACGCCTATTCCAACCAACTCACTCAACTACTTTGTGATGCTCCAACTCCCGAAAACTTCCGCTCGAAGCAAAGGACTGCGCGGTCCGTACTGGGGTATATGAAGCCCTTAAACGATAATGGCTGTTACGATGACAAATGCCGCAATTAAATTATTATTACGTGTAACTTGACAAAACGAATGATGCAGAACTTCTTCTTTTTTATGCTACTTTCACGTGCAGTTCTCAGAATTGAGTCCCAAAATCTTGTGTTGTATTGTGTAATTTTGAGAATGATATTCCCATTCTGATTAATAGCATTTTTCAAAAAAAAAAACCAACGCCTCTAATGCAACTCCCCATAATTATGGGACACTTGGTTTCTTTTGCACAAAGACTGTCATGTTTCCCTCCCACACCCCATCAACCCACTTGAACAGTTTTTTGTTACTGCTGTCATGTGACATTTTAAAATATAAAACATGATTTTTTACAACATCTGCAAACAAAATACAAAAAAAAACACCAATACCACCTATTGTCGTTGTTCTTTTTTGGCTACAATGCATTCCACCGCCACTGACCGGGAGCAATTACATGTTATGGCCACCATTTTTCGATGGCCATATCGGTGGCAATAGCGATGATGGCGATGGCGATGCCGTGTGCCATTGGAAACGACTGTCTGCGCGTTCACATTTCACCTGTTTACACACATTAAGCGCCATTCAAATGTGAATTTAAACATTTTTATTTCCATTGACAAAGAGAGCACAGAAAAGCCAATAGCCGTCGATGGACTCTGAAGGGTTGGAGACGTTAGTGAGGGTGTTGGGAGGGGTGGCCATTTAACGGCACTTCCTGACGCATATGGATGACGTTTATTCATTTTGGTTTCTGTTATCGCGTGTAAAAAATGTTAATGTTTTTAAAATGCATTCAAATCGTGGAAGAAGAAACCTGGACGACGCACCGCCGCACCACAGACACAAGGGTAGAAGAGAAATGTGTTATCGGTCATTTGCCATCTCATTACTTTGTCAGTGTTTATAAAAATCAGACTGGCATTGTAATACACTCACGGGAAAATTTTAGGAAATATCAATAAGATATGTAAGAATTTGTTGGTAAAGAACTGAATTCAATGTAAATAAAATTAACTATTTTAGCTTCAGGACGCGTTGTTGGTCGAAATCTTTGGCAAAATTTTATTTTACGTGAAATAGACGTGACCCAGCTATATAGTTAGGTTAATGCTTAATGAGCGTTTACACTATGCAATATTTGACAGGATTCACACCACTTGCAACAAGGCTATTCATGTTAATGTATTTGGTCATTTGTCTGAGATATACTAGAGAGTGTGCGGTCAATGTTTCGGTTTTCTGAGGTTTTACCTACTATTACTATTACTATTACTATTACTATTACTATTACTATTACTATTACTATTACTATTACTATTACTATTACTATTACTATTACTATTACTATTACTATTACTATTACTATTACTATTACTATTACTATTACTATTACTATTACTATTACTATTACTATTACTATTACTATTACTATTACTATTACTATTACTATTACTATTACTATTACTATTACTATTACTATTACTATTACTATTACTATTACTATTACTATTACTATTACTATTACTATTACTATTACTATTACTATTACTATTACTATTACTATTACTATTACTATTACTATTACTATTACTATTACTATTACTATTACTATTACTATTACTATTACTATTACTATTACTATTACTATTACTATTACTATTACTATTACTATTACTATTACTATTACTATTACTATTACTATTACTATTACTATTACTATTACTATTACTATTACTATTACTATTACTATTACTATTACTATTACTATTACTATTACTATTACTATTACTATTACTATTACTATTACTATTACTATTACTATTACTATTACTATTACTATTACTATTACTATTACTATTACTATTACTATTACTATTACTATTACTATTACTATTACTATTACTATTACTATTACTATTACTATTACTATTACTATTACTATTACTATTACTATTACTATTACTATTACTATTACTATTACTATTACTATTACTATTACTATTACTATTACTATTACTATTACTATTACTATTACTATTACTATTACTATTACTATTACTATTACTATTACTATTACTATTACTATTACTATTACTATTACTATTACTATTACTATTACTATTACTATTACTATTACTATTACTATTACTATTACTATTACTATTACTATTACTATTACTATTACTATTACTATTACTATTACTATTACTATTACTATTACTATTACTATTACTATTACTATTACTATTACTATTACTATTACTATTACTATTACTATTACTATTACTATTACTATTACTATTACTATTACTATTACTATTACTATTACTATTACTATTACTATTACTATTACTATTACTATTACTATTACTATTACTATTACTATTACTATTACTATTACTATTACTATTACTATTACTATTACTATTACTATTACTATTACTATTACTATTACTATTACTATTACTATTACTATTACTATTACTATTACTATTACTATTACTATTACTATTACTATTACTATTACTATTACTATTACTATTACTATTACTATTACTATTACTATTACTATTACTATTACTATTACTATTACTATTACTATTACTATTACTATTACTATTACTATTACTATTACTATTACTATTACTATTACTATTACTATTACTATTACTATTACTATTACTATTACTATTACTATTACTATTACTATTACTATTACTATTACTATTACTATTACTATTACTATTACTATTACTATTACTATTACTATATAATTGATCACTTCGTTGCCACCGATTCGTTGATTTCAAATTCGATTACGATTTTTCTTTGAGTTCACCTTTCAAGCGATGAAAAAACAACGCTTGTTCAATTGCCCCAACTGCTAAATACAATGGAATATGTCGGTGGCGGTGGTAGTGGCTTCCGTGCCATGTTCCTTAGGTCGTCATGAGTATGTTTGTGTGTGCGTGTGTCATTTGTACAAAGTTATATAACCATCCATAGCTTGAAGTATGCGCTTGTGTTGATGCGCTTGTAATTTAACATTGGCTGCATTTTGAAAATGTCATTATTGATTGAGTTCTACAATGGCCATTCATGCATGAGTTTAATTGACGGCATGTAATGAAATTCAATTAACACACCATAATGTGAACACTGCACGAACAAGCGACCGACCGTCCGATCGACCGACTGACTGATGGACTGATAGTTGGAGCAATAGATAGACATTAAAAGTATGCGTGTAAGTGACTGCTTCATGTGAGCGGAATCAAAAGTGAAATTTACCAACGTTTACAGCACATTAATGTTATTTTAAGTGTAAAATATCGTAAAACTGACTTAGGGGTGACGGGGCAAAAATTGCAATTTGTATTACTGAGGGATATGGGATTCGTGGTATAGGTGGATATGATTCGTATTCTTCTTCATCTTATTTGACGGATTTAACAGTTAGTAATACATCAATTGCCGCACGTGGAAATGAAATCCAAGTGCTTCGTTCTTTTGCGCTCCGCAGGTAGTTCGACACACCAAGTTTAAATAATAATTTCTTCATATGGTCCACCTAACGAAATTTTGGTTGTCTCCCTTAAGCGCCCCCCATCGGCCGCAAATCTTGCGAACTCAGCCAAGGTATCTTACAACTTCCCAGCCAGAAACTTTAGGTTATAGAAGGACTGGATCCATTTCACATTCCAATGACACATGATAATTTTTCCGATCAAGGCCTCCTTTATTCCTATTATTACAGAGGCCTTACTACGTAAAAAAATATAGAAAATGTGCTATAAATCTACCTTGAGCAAAAAAATTCGTATGGCCGTAAAAATATTAACGCAGCCAACTTGACAAAAGGAATGATGTAGAACATCTTCTTTTTGGGGCTACTTTCACATGCAGTTCTCAGAACTGAGTCCCAAAATCATGTATCCCTCCATATTTATAGAAAATTCTGAGTGTCCGTGACCAGAATTTCATTTTTGGCTTTACAGTTAGGAATCCTTGTTCTATACACAATGTTGTACCTTTAGGTAAAACTGTTACCTCTAGAGAGTGGTTTTTCATATCCGAGAAAGAAAGTTTCACTGTCACAACAATTGCATCGGAATTAGGGGCTTTAGTTTGCAGTTAGTTGCAAGAGTTGGTTGGAAAAGACATTGGCTAGCTCGGGGTTACGCACGTCTCTGTATTGCTTAATCTCTTGCGTGCAATGGCTGCAACTAGGTGGTGATCTGAGTCGGATGTCGTGAATAGATGCGGACAGTGGCTATTCGGTCACTCACAGAGTTAAACCACGAGACCAGATATCTAACTGTCCTGATAACTATGAATCCATATCCAATTACTTTCTACATGGCAGCTGTTACAGAAGCCACATGTTTATCATCATGTTCATCCCTGTCCAGTCCATCGAATTTCCTGTATGGCGGTAATAAGGGCCCTATATTATAGGAGGACATCCTCTTTTTATATTTTATAGGAAGGTTCGTGTCTTTTCGCTATATTGTTCTTTCATATTAGCTGATTCATTTAAGGCAGTGCTAGGCATATGCCGAACGCACGCACTCAACAATATGGTGGTCTAGTGTGCGGTCACACATGATGCGTCAGCTCTGTCGAGTTTGCACGATGGAAATATCGTGCTCTCCCAACAATCGCTGAACATTATTTCTCTGTCTGTAATTGTGTCAGTTTTTGTGTTGAATGCGAAACAAGCGTGTGTAGTGTTGCTTTCATAACACTCAAGTAGACCAGCGGCGAAAAGAAGTACCGAGAAGATCTTATAGGACGCCTGCATAAGCAGTCAGTAGTCCTGCGCTCTGCATTCCCTCTTCCTTTCCAAATACCATAGGCTGTCGTTGAGAGGCAAGGCCTTCCATCGTCGCTTCCTATAAGAAGACCTTATGGAAGGCCTGCATACATAAAAAAGAAGGATATGAAAAATAAAAAAAATATACAGTTGGTCACCCTCAAATGGTTCAATTTATTTTTAGATATTTCTCACTTCCATATATGTCTCTATACACTTTTTTCCAACGACAGTAAACCTTGCTGGAGTTTAAACTCACTACGTCTTGATTGTTACTCAGTCATGCTGCCATCAAGCCTACGAAGATGCATTCGAATTGTGTGACTAAAACTAATCATAAACTGTTTTAAGAAAACACACCTTACACGTTGCCTTTCTTTTCGAAGACCTTGATTCTCCCTTCCCAAAGAAGGTCTGGAGTGAACATGTGCTCACGATATTTCAGAGAGGAAGAAGAAGAACTGTTTTCAGGCATGTGGAAACAATTCCTTGGAGAAATAACGTTTGAATGTCTCAAAAGTCCTTGTTGCATGCCTGCTTGCGGAAGGTTTTGCTTAGAGGCTGACTGTTTGGAATCAAACTAAACCTTGATTCTCCCTTCCCAAAGAAGGCCTGGAGTGAACATGTGCTCACGATATTTCAGAAAGGAATGAGAAGGCCTGATTTCAGGCATGTGGAAACAATTCCTTGAAGAAATGACGTTTGAATGTCTCAGAAGTCCTTGTTGCATGCCTGCTTGCGGAAGGCTTTGCTTTGAGGCTGACTGTTTGGAATCAAACTAAACTTTCGAGTATGTGTTAATTGTCGATCATGTCAGGCGTATCACTCATTTGAGGATATTGGCTGTTTGAGTCACCGAGATCAAACGTAGTTTTTTGGGGCTGCTAAAGCAGTCGCTTTGAGATTCAGTAACTTTGTTACCTACTCCCCTTCCATTAATACAATGGAAGGCATGTTCAATACACCGTCTGACAGATGTATACACTATCCATTGGACGCTGTGTCACAGATTACGTTTGATAGTTGCCAGGAGACTTTCAAGTAGAATTTCTGGTTTCTCCCAATTGCAAGCTGTATTTTACGTTATAAATAATATATTTTCCCTTTACATCTCATGAACGTGATACGAGGAACTTCTCACATTTCAGTTGTTAACACGTTGCTATTTCTAGACTCTCAGAACGGAAATTACAGTTCAAAGACGAATCTGAATGTCATCTGTTTGAGAAGCTTTCACTAGACACGACTACTGCAAAGTTGCTGATGACACCGTCGAGGTAGCTGCTGATCACAGAAATATAGAGGACTGAGGCAATCATTGAACTCTGGTCTCTTACATGTTTTAACCATCATGCCAATTAAGGTCCCTCTCTATTCTGTTATTTCAGTTTAAAAGCTAAGAAAGTTTCTGCGTTTATATTAAGCCAAATTTATATTTAAATCTTCTTATTTTAATAAATTTGCAAACGCTAAATTGACATAATTTCGAATCTCTCTCATACTTCATTCGTTATTTTTTTGTGCGTTTCCCCCTTTTTCGCTGCATTGCTAATTCTCATAATTTTTTTAGAATTGAAAGTGCGTACAGAAAAGGAGGAAACATCTTTAGTTACCCCAGTAATAATGTTACTTCCTTCCTCTATGATTACCAATTAAGTTCTATCATTTGGTATGACGTTTTTTTTTGTGTGTTTAGTTTCCTCCTTACTGTTCTTCCTTGGTTATCTTAAGTTCTTCACATTCAGTTTCGTTTCCGGCTTTTCCACTTGTACTTTATGACACTTGATAGGTTGCTTGAGTAGTTGAGTAGTACTGAGGCTTTTGGCTGGCTTCACTTAAGCGTTTTCACTACAGTTTGTTCTTTTAACGTTCCTATGCATTCATCCATTAATAAGGAAGAGCGAGAGAGCGAAGAGGGAAATCAAAAGAGCTTGTAAGGAAAAAAAAACAGAATGAACACAAACTAATTCCGCGAATCTTAATGACTTTCTGTAATAAGTTTTTATTTCTTGTAATCTCTTTGGCTGTGTTTTAAAACATTAATAGAATTTTCCATCGTTTCAATAGGAAAACATAAGTAGAAAATATTAGCGGTAAAGCGGCAGGACTTTAGAGTACAGTGGGTCAATTTATGAATAGCTGATGGTGTCTATAGCAAATAAAACCAAAAGCTCATCGACACGTTTAAAGGCTAAAACAAACTATTCCCAATAAATATGCCACCTGTGATAGGAAAACTTAGCAATTAGCAACAACTTTACATGATTGGTTCACCGTCCAACGTATAAATTTATGTAAACTCAACACTAACGAGCAATTTTAAGAGTAAAGTCCATCATCATCTCCGCATCCTGTGTCACATTGAGGACAATGCCATCACATAACAAACGATGAAGACCAGCACAGCATTGTGGCCGATATAAAGAATGGGGTGCAAAAAGATTTCAACAAATGTAGCTGCTATAACCGTTAATAGGTTGCACAATTAAGTTGGGCAATACTTTTCAACACTCATCTACTTTTTCTTGCGACCACCGCCAACTGCAAGCAACATCCTGGTGGTGGACCACTGATCTTCTACGTTGCATGCGGTACGAAAAGCAACTGACACAACCGGAGTGATAATAATAAATTCCCGTTACAAACGAGAACAAAGTGTTGACAGGATTATAAGGAAACCCATGTTTCCACTTAAGGAATGGCATAGCCTAAGTGGTGCAGATAACCACAAGGTCTTCAAGTAGGAAAAATGCAGCGAAAGAAGGAAATCCATTGTTAGAATGTAATTATTGTGTTGTTTTTTTACTCGTGTGTATGTTTTAGTTCTTGACATTTCCATGAAGTGAAAAGCAACAATTAACTTATTAAATGAGGTCTTCTCAGATGAAAAAATATATAGGGAATATAGGGTATAAAATATTCAAATTTTACAAAGATGTTGCATGATAAATAGAGTAATTTTTGAGAATTAGTTTGAAAATATCTCAACATACATGCATATCAATTACAAAAAAAGAAAACTATGAGGGTGAATTCGTTCATATATATGAAATGTACCAGAGAGATGTGTCAAAGATTTCGGATTACTGAGATTACTGAGTTGTCTATTCGGAAGTTATGGGAAAATATTAATTTCCCAAAAATAGGCCATTTATTATGGAAGGTACTAGAAGAGGTAAACCGATATAGTCTATATTCATTCGTGGGTCAATTTTTCATAAGTGCTCAAAAAAGATATGTATATAAAGTTGTCATATGTATGAGACGTACCAGAAGGGGTGTGGCAAAGGTTTCAGTTTTCTCAGTGTTTGTATTCAATTGTCCTTAATTGTCCGTTTGAAGTCATGAAAGAAATGTTAATTATCCACAAATAGGTAGTTTTGAATGGGAAGTAATTATGCCCATTTACTATCCCATTACTTAATTTTAAGAAATATTAATACGGTTAAAATTTCATAACAATGGTTTACTCTGGTTATCCTGCCCACCAGCCAACCAGCCAGACAGGCGGACATGGCTCAATCGTTTTAAAAAGTAAAAAGTTCTTATTTACTGCGTTACACTTTTTTCGTATCAGATGATATGTACCATCATCCCTAAGAGAGATGATATGGAAACAACATTAAATCACATTAAAACTAGTCAGGTAATAATCTTCGGCTATGACGAAGCTCGGATACCCTTCCCTATTTGTAGAAATGGTGATTAATCTGAAAATATTGTTATGAATTTGGGGACCACCTAAAAAGTCGAGTTTTAGAAATTATCCCCCTTAAAATAAAACTTTCAGCTCAATATCTCCTAAACTACGGCAGTACTCGAGGGGGCAAATAGACGGACACCCTAAAAAATGGGGAGTTTGTATGAGAGGTGGAAGTATATTTTGTCCGATCTCGCTCATCTTAAAAAATAACCTAAGCTAAGAGATAGAAGCTTGCCTACAAAAGTTTAAAATACAGTTGTAATCGCAGGGACGGACCCCTAAAAAGGGGGGAGGAATAGTTTATGACCGATTTTATAAGGACTAATTATTTTGCGGAAATTTAAAAATACTCGGTCGGAATATTGTTCACCTTGATGTGAAAAATATATACCGTAAATTTTAGTCAGATCGGACATCTATTTTACGTGTCCCGAAGAGGTCAAAGGTCAGGTTCTTAGTAAATTCTATGCTTTTTTACTAATGTTCGATTAAAAAATTTTTGCCAACTTGGTTCTAAATAGTCTGGTAATATCTCTACCATACTGTGAAACTGTTAGGAGGTTCAAACTATTATTATGGCTGATATAACGGCTACTTTTGAAGGGGGCGTGTCACAGCGGTTTTAAAAATGGGGTTCAATGGGCGGGACCACGCCCACTTAATATACTGGTTGATATATTAGGTGGGCGTCGTCAGTAAAACATAAAATTGTCTTGTACATTGATATTATTATTCGATTTCTAAAGTGGGCGGAGAGGTTTATTTGTATGAGAGGTACCGGAAGGGGCGTGGCTCCAAAACGGTATCCAACTTTAACTTTTCTAAATACAGAATTTGGACACAACCACGTTGTGTGTATTAGTAATATTAATCGATATCTAATGTTGTCGGAGTGGTACATTTGTATGGGAGGTACCAGAAGGGGCGTGGCTAGACTTCCAGAATTTTCTTAAAAACGTTACCTGCTTTAGCTTTGCTAAATACTGAATTTGGACATGAATGCGTTGTGTGTATTGGTAATATTAATCGATTTCTTAAGTGGGCGGTTCCAGATAGTTTGGGTACCAAATGGAGTGTGGCTAGACATCAAGTTTTTTTCTCTACAACTTTATCCTGCTATAACTTAACTTAAACTTAATTTCCCTTTACACCCCATTAATGAGGTATGGGATAGCTCCTCGCGTTGTTGTGAATTAACACGCTTTCTATTTTTAGGTTCACAACTAACTGCACAACTAACTTTTTTATCGACGAATGCGAACGTCACTGTTTGAGATTCTCTTACTAGACATGTCGATTGACTCGACACTAATATTGCGAAGTTGCTGTCGACAATATTCGAGGGGAGCCGACAATGAAAGAAAATTTTGTATGTTTAATTTTTTTTTAAGATGACTGCAGCCAGGAGTTTAACCTGTGGTCGCGTGTTCTAACCATCATGCCACGGCCTGTCCCGGGACCACGCATACATGATAAATCCCCTAGATATATACCCTCACCCATAGTAAAATATAAAACTTTCTAGTATATTGATATAATTACTCGATTTGTAAAGTTGGCGGAGTGGTTCATTTGTATGGGAGGTAACAGAAGGGGCGTAGCTATACTTTCAGTTGTGGAGTAAAAACCTGGAAGGGGCTTGGCTCGACTAAACATTTTTTCTTCCAAAGTTTATCCTATCCTATCCCATAGCTATTATTACTCAATTTCTGAAGTGGGCGGAATGATATATTTGTATGGGAGGTACCAGAAGGGGCGTGGGCATGTAGCCTATTTGCAATACCGTAAGTTGTTTTGGGAAAATATTAATTCGTGCAAAGTTTCAAAACATTTGGTTGCGTCTTTCGAAAGTTATTGTGCGTACCAGCCGGACGGAGAGACAGGCGGACATGGCTCAAATGACTTAAAAAGTCATGAATCGAATTTGGTTCAAAGAAACCTACGATCTTTAGTGATTCCTTGCAAGTCGTATCAAATGATATATGGGTAAATCCCAGCGTTTGTATATTATCGAAGAGCTAAATATTGTTATAATAAATAGAAATTAAAATTTTTTTTATTAAACTTAACTTTTAAAACAAATTTGTATTTAGAATAGCGTTCGGACGTTTCAAAATGACTTCCGTTTGACTTCCAGCGGTCTAAGAGCGTGTCCAATCCAACGCCATTATTAACAAAAAAAAAACGTAATTTTCCTTTTACACCCCATGAATGAGGTGTGGGATTCTTCTCACTTGTTTATCGACGAATGCGAACGTCACTGTTTAAGAAGCTTTTTACTAGACATGCCGATTATTTCGACACTTATACTTAAACTTAAAACTTAATTTCCCTTTGCACCCCATGAATGAGGTATGGGATAGCTTCTCGCGTTGTTGTGAATTAACACGCTTTCTATTTTAGATTCACAACTAACGGCACCTACTTGTTTATCGACGAATGCGAACGTCACTGTTTGAGAAGCTCTTATTAGACACGACGATTGAATCGACGCTTAATACTGCGAAGTTGCTGTCAACAACATTCGAGGGGAGCCGACAATGAAAGAAAATTTTATTTATTTTTTTTTCTTTTTAAGATGACTGGAGCCAGGTTTGAACCTGCGATCTCACGCATGGTAGTCGCGTGTTCTAACCACTATGCCACGGCCGGTCCGACACTTATACTACCGTTTTTTAATTTCTATGGCTATAGATTGTTGTCGATGTTGATTTGTGATGGGTATCCACAAAGACGTTGTTGATGAAGTAATTTTTGGGAAGCATTACTCGCTTATGACCATGATATCAGTCATTGTTCAAGAACATTTTGTAAAAAGAGAGAGTTTGCCACCCTTTGTCTATGCAACTTGAGTAATCGGCTCAATTCTTTGCTATGTTTGCAAGCTCAATTATGCCGTCGACTTGCTGGCATATTTTTCACACTCGAGCATTTCCATTGCTTCAATCAACGAAACTCTTTTTCTAAATACTCAAATATTCTAATTTTTAAATATTAAAATTTTTACATATTTAAATATTCAAGTTTTCAAATATTCAAAAAATCTAATATTAAGACATTTACAAAATCAAATATTCACATAGTACATAAACCAATTCCAACATTTACAGGTCCAAAATTCACATACATATGTTATATAAATTTTTTGAAATTCACACCAATTTTAGAAATATGACGACTTTGTCTTCCCTTTTTGTTACAGCTTTGAATTAAATCAAATGTTAATTAAATTAATATTTTTCTAACAGCTTCCAGCATCAAAAGACAAATAGACTAGTTAAGTATTTTGCTGACTATATCTAGAAACAGAGCATCCACCAATTTTCGAGTCCTTATTTAACTTATCTCTTTCACTCTATCGCTTCTAAGAATAACAAAAAGTTTTCTTCACTCATTCGTTTTTAGCAAACTAATTAAGTTAATTGATTTGAAATTTATTAAGCTAAGGGACACTTAGAGAAATGCTGCAAAACTAATTGTCTCACACCACGCCCCACTCGCCAAAGAAAAAGATGTTGGGCTACGAAATTAATTTGTGAATTATATTTTTTAATAATCACTACTATAAAAAACATTAATTTATAGCGAATGTTGGTTTGCTTTTCGTGTCATTACAGCACTTTTTGATTTGACAACTAAGTGAAGCAGTTGTGAAGCAACGCCAAAAACAGGGACAGCGTCCAATCGTTAAACGTGGCAAAGGAGCTGAAATGGCGCCTCAAGTGACGCCGCCATTTCCATTCAGAGACATGAGGGTCCGGCTGAGATGGCATAATTTTAAAATAATCACAATCACAATTGGTGTTTTGCTGACAGCGACACTAAGAGTTGCAGCTGAAGAAGGTAAGTGAGTGTGTGTGTGTGTGTATTTAAAAAAATATATAAATTGTATTTATTTAAGTGCTTTTTCTGTTCTTGATGGTGAATTTACGTTAATTACTATATTTTTACTCAGCTAAATTGGTCTCATGCTGTTCATGTGTATGTTCGTCATGTTGATGAATCGGTTAAGTTCAGTTAACTTAATTTCTTTTGTATTTTTTATTTGTTGAACTTAAATTATAACAAAAAAAAAAGAGAGCTTGTTAACCACAAAAATAAACATTTAGCAGTTGGAAACCACAGAACTTCATCCACATGCGAGATTGTTTTTTATAATTTGATAATAAAAAAGCAGAAAGCCATCCGCATGTTTGTGATTAACTCTTTAATGACCCGGGCACAGTGGAAGATTTGTTGTGCGATCCAAAATATGGAAAGAAATACATTGGATATTATATTATTCAACATCTTGGTGTAATATGGATGACTGTTTAGGGTTAAAGTGGTGTAAGTTACTTTGATTTTTCGAAATAATTTCAGCAACAATATTAAAGATTTGCAGATGACTGTAACAAGGTGCGAACCCAGTTCAACCAAATGTTAGTCGTGTGTTCTAACCATATTGCCAAGGTCTGCCTCATATGCACAACACACTTCTAAGCAGTATACAGAATTTGCTGTGGTCGTACAAACACAACACACCCCGAATGTTAAGATCTCCCAATAGCAATGCCATAACATAATAAAAGAAATAAAGTTCTGAACTAGGAAAGTAATAAAATAAAAATCTCAGTTAGTATGGATTACTAAAAATAGAATATTGACATCAAGGCATGTTAGCTTCTAAGTGAGTAAAAAACTTGATTTTAACTGAAGCTAACACAAATCTATTTTGAATGTTGCTTTAACATGGGGTCATATACAAACTATATGTTCATTAGGGCGGCAGCGAAATGTTTGTACGATTTTATTTGCAGAAATTAAAAACTTCTCAACCGGAATTTTGTGCCACTTGTTATAAAAAATACATGAGTAAGATCGGACTACTATTGCCAGTGCCTCAAAGAAGCCAAAGGTCAGGTGGTTAGTACAATATAGTCAAATATTTACGTGTGTGGGCTCCTCGGCTCTATTTGCCAACTTTGTTCCAAGTAGTCTGGTTATATCTCCATTATACTGTGACTTCAGGACAATCAACCTATTATTATGGCTGTTTAACGTTTACATTAAAATGGAGCGTGGCACAGCCCACTTCCACCCTGGCTGTTATTTATACTGTACCAACCAACATATCAGCATAGAAAATATCATCTTTTTACCTCTTAGAGTTAATGAGATACAACCGTTTAAATTTTCAAATTTAATGCCCCGCCCACTGATCCGATCTCTCTAATTTTTTGTTGGAGCACGAACATTTCGGAAAATTTTCAAGGCGATTAGGAAAACAGTCTTCCAGCAGTATTCTGCTCGGGCATTACCAAAAATCCAAAGTTGAATTTTCGCTGCCACCCTAATGTTCATGTTATGTATACAGCGCCTTAGTTACTGTGAAAAAGTTCTGAAGTTGATCTAGAGCAGTGCAACACAAACATAATATGTGTTTGTGAATGTGACGCAGGCGTGCAAGGTGTTGCTATCACAACGTTCAAGCTGAGGCTGACAATCCCAGCGGCGAAAGGAAGGACCTAGAAGGCCTTCAAGAGCAGTCAGTATGCTTTCCCTCTGCATTCCCTCCTCCTTTCCAAATAACATGGGGTGTCATTGGGAGACAAGACCTTCTATCATCGATTTCTATAAGAAGGCCTAATGGAAGGTCCGAATGCATATGAAAAAGAAGGACTTGCAAAATATGAAAAACTTTACTTTTATATATTTTTCTCTATACTTACACTTTTTTTTGCAAGGACTGTAAACCTTGTAAACCTAGTGGTTAGAACACGCGACTTTCTTGTGGGAGATCCGTGGTTCGATTCCCTGCTTTAGTCATCTACATTTTTTTTTTCATTGCCGGCCCCTCGATGTTGTTGACAGCAACTTCGCAGTATAAGTGTCGAATCAATCGGCATGTTTAGTAAAAGCTTCTTAAACAGTGACGTTCGCATTCGTCGATAAACAAGCAGGTGCCGTTTGTTGTGAATCTAAAATAGAAAGCGTGTTAATTCATAACAACGCGAGATTCTGTCCCATACCTCAATCGTGGGGTATCAAGGGAAATTAAGTAAGTTTAGTAAACCTTTCTGGAGTTTGAACTCACTACCTCGCTATTGTTAGTCAGCCATGCTACCATCTAGCCTATAAAGATGCATTTGAATTGTGTGACTGAGACTAATCAACAATTGTATTAAGAAAAACATACAAACATCTTTCTCGTTGCCTTGTCATACTTTCTCTGATGCCTTCTATGAGAAGGGACACGGAATGTTTATACACACGGAATGGTGGATTAACAAATTATCAATGACCTTGATTCTCCCTGGCTTGCAGCATTGGTCTTTAAAGAATAGAGTGAACATATGCTCGGGATATTTCAGAAAGGAAGGAGAAGGTCTCTTTATTTTAGACATGTGAAAACAAGGCATTGATGCATGCCTGCTTGTATAAGTCCTTGAAAATTTCGCTGGGATAGACAGACCGCTTTGAATCAAACACAGTTTCGTGTCTGTGTGAAAAAAGTCGATTTGTGCAGACCTTGCGAGTATATTGGATGCCTTACGGCAGCTGCACACAACTATTGTACGAGTTTGTGTTGGTGAGTTGCTGTCTTTCGTCTCATAATATAGTAAAAGAAATTTTTTTAAATTAACTTAGGCGATAGTTCATAAAGGGAGTACTTTCGCGATCTTTTGGTCTACAGAAATACGTAAAACAGTCGGCAGCAAACATTTGTATGGGAGTACTGAAGACACATCTGTTCCAAAAAAAAACCGACCAGTTAAAAAACTCAATTTTCCTTTACACCCCATGAATGAGCTTCGAGTGGCACGTCAATTTTCAACCGACCGATCCAATATTTTTGTCAAAAAAAAAAAAAAACAAAACTTACCAATTTTTTTGGAAAAAAAATAAGGTCCACCTTATTCTACTTGCATATCTTTTTTGAAAGTATTAAGTCAAATTTTACACTAGGTATGTATTACCTGAACGTGGACTTACGGAATAAAATTGAACAGGTTGTGCTACCTTTTCTGGTACCTTCTATAGAAATTATGCAATTTTCCGGAAAATTTATATACTAATAAAAATAACTTCTAAAAAAAACTTAAGAAACCAGATAGTTTGCCCTACCTATTATATTTTCTCTACAAATTTTGAAGACTTTTTCCCTACTTCTCAGTTGATTCCGTTAAATACCATTTTGTTAACCCCATACATATATATATTTGTTGGCTGCAACCTGTAATTTTTACAAAAAGGAAGAGTTTTGTAAGGTAATTGGGTGTAGTTTTTGTCCGATCTTGGTCATCTTAAAACTTAACTTCGGATTCGATGAAAGAATCTTGCATACCAAACTTCTACTCGTCTGATTTTGAGGGAACGGACACACGAACATCTGAAAATCGATTCAAAATTTGACGATGATTACACAGTGCAACGATGAAAAAAAATTAACGAATGTGACTATATAGGTTCGATAGTATGACCGGAGCTGAGTAATCAGATAGACAGAAGTGTATTAGTCATTAAAGAAAAAGTAACCCCTTATATATATTGAACTAAACTTTTCCATATTAATTGGCTTTAACCATTTCTACAGTTTTACTATATGTTTGTAAACATCTGGCTAAGCTGGAAATAAAATTCGTAATTTTGTTTAAAAACATGTTAATTCTAATAACTCAAGACATAAACAATATCATATATAGGGTGAGGATATTTATCAGTTAACTCTCCTGACTGAAATGTATGTACTGGTTTTCATTATATGTATGGACTATGTTAAGCCAATCTCCGATCTAGAGACAGGCACAAAAACAGTTAAGTTAACATAACACCAATTTCCCTCCCACAAAGAAAGTGAATCGTTGCAATGATTTTCTATTCAACAAGACAAAGTTGTTTATTTAAACTATAGTTATCGGGGTTTAAAGGTCTTACTGCAAAGAAAATTATATTATTTCATATTCACCTATTTTATCACGGAGTATTATCTGTATCAGTTTCTATGCTATGCACTTCATAACTTGTATCTACAGTATCTATCTCGCGACAATGCAGAGTAATTACCGCACAACCCTCTTAGTATAAAATATTATTCGTTATTTGAATATGTCCAATAAATTTTGTAATTTAATTTATATTAAACAAAGCAAAGCGAATTTATAGTTTTATTCGATGATTTTCTACAACTACAACTACTACAAACACTTGTGGGTTTTCCATTAAAATAAAAACAATTTTATATTAATTAAAAATTTGGTTTATATCTAAAATGAAAAAGTTTCACAAGCTAATAGGAAAAAACATTGCAATTCATAAAATTCAATTCCTATCTGTATACACACGCATACTCGAATATATAGTTATTTGTATGTGTGTGTACACAATAAATATATTGCATTTTTACAAAACACCATTTAAAATATTATTTGCCGGCAAATGCCTGTATGGCAGTACAAATAAATGGTGGCCGCCGTTAAACGGAGATGATACAAATGTGTATTTAGTTGGAGAAGTTTGAAACTCCGAAACTGTTTTGTGTAAATATATTTTGTGTAAACATATTTATTAGTGTGTTAGTGAAAATTCAACTTCGTATTATTTAAATTTGATTACATTATAAAGTTGTGAAAATTTAATGAATGGTCAACTTAAAAACGTAGCATAACAATGGATTTCGGAAAAATTTTAAATTTAATTTTACTTAAATTCGGATATAAGGTATAGACAAATCAAATCCCTAACGTTTTTAGTGTAAATGCATAAGAATCCAACAATGAAACATTATGTCAAAGGTGATATATCTCTAAAATGTACATACTAGCATACAATAGATAACAATTCTAGGTTTTTCCGCTCATAGTAATGAATTTCAAGCACTTCAATCATCATCTACAACTAGTCAAGCCAACCTTTGATGAATACTTATTATGCTTATTATACTTATTATACTTATTATACTTATTATACTTATTACACTTATTATACTTATTATACTTATTATACTTATTATACTTATTATACTTATTATACTTATTATACTTATTATACTTATTATACTTATTACACTTATTATACTTGTTATACTTATAATAATTATTATAGTTAAATATTTTGTCCGTTTATAAGCTAATGTCGATTACAGAATTCATTCTCAAAGTACACTTTTTAAATATCCTTACACAACCCTGACTCTTACTTGCAGGACTACAAATTACCTGAACGTGATAACAATACAATACATTTAAATGTTTAAACCATAACAAAAAAGTACAATGAGTACCAATACATTTGTGCATATAAAATATGAATAAAATTATTGAAAGAGAGACAGACTTAATGGCGACAGATATAAAAATTTAACCTAAAACATGAACAAAAAAACATTGCACACATTTTTTTCACGTATAGTTTACATCATAACCCGCAAACATTGTCGCAACTATATGACATTTTCTATTTTATTGTTGTAAATTTTTTTTTTTCTCGGCAGTAAGATTTGTATTCAATTTAATATATTTATTGTAAAGAAAAAAATGCCCACGCAATAAAATTGCTTCAAATAAATTCGTGTTAAATTATTTGCCAGAATTTTGTATAAGTAAAACCAAATTAATTAATTGGAGTATTCTGTAAAAATGTTTATTGCAAATTTTTGAAGGAAAGAGAATTTGAATGTGGTTATTCTTTCATAATTGCAGTAGGATTTAATGGATGTGGAACACAGGTTATATAATTAGAATGGGGTGTGAACGCAATTTAAAAAAAAAAACTAGTAAGATAATTATCTTCGGCTATGTCAAATCTGAGATACCCTTCAACATCTGTAAAAATGATAACACAGTACAACACTTGATTTTGGGACTCATATTTGAGAACTGCACGTAAAAGTAGCCCCAAGAAGAAAAAGTTCTGCATCATTCATTTTGTCAAGTTATATGCCATAATAATTTAATATCGATTTGAAGTTAGTTAGTATCGTACAGGGGAATTTGTCACGTTTTAGGCTCTATTGTTTGTTTCAGCTAAATCGAACAAGTGGTTCTCGAGTTATTTCAAACAAAAGAGCCTAAAACGTGACAAATTCCCCTGTACGATAGACGATACTTACTAACTTTAAATCGATAATTAATTGTTATGCCATGTAGCTTGACAAAACGAATGAAGCAGAACATCTTCTTTTTGGGGCTACTTTCAAGTGAAATTCTCAGAATTGAGTCCCAAATCAATGATCTGAAAATGTTGTAATATAACTATTTATTTGCCTTACAACTATAGTTTGTTAAACTTTGTACCCCAATTTATTTAAGTCACATCCAATTTTTTATAATAATTGTTTACGGAAATATCGAATACTGGCCCTGAATTTTTTTTTATGGATGATGGAAATAGTTTTGTCCGATATGCTCATTTTAGAACTTCACTTCCGCCTAGAGGAATTTTGTATGGAAAGTGGGAGTAGTTTTTGTCTGATCTTGCTCATCTTAGAACTTATCCTCCGCTTGGAGGTTAGAAGCTTTTATATCAATTTTAAATTCTCTCTTGAACTATGACTGTAATCTATGGCTGTATGGAAAGTGAGAGTAGTTCTTGTCTGACCTCGCTTATGTTGGAACTTAACCTACGTTTAAAGGATAAAAGCTTGCATATCAATTTCAGCCCGATATCTCTTAAACTCCGACTAACGGAGCGGGGGCAGACAGACAGATATACAGACGGGCGTCTTGAAATTGATTCATTTCTCTACCCATTTCTCCTCCGAATGATTTGCAATGACATGAGAAATAAAAAAAATCAATTGATCGTCTACTGGCTGTAATGCTTCCACCAGTTGGATCTTATATGTATGTAGGCCAAAATCTTTCCTCAACATTTGCAAAGACCGAGTTGCAGAGAACGACGTGGCTACGATTTGTAAATGCTATTCTACTGTAAGTCTTTGTATGGTGATTTGCCAAATTATACCGAAATAAACACACTTCATTAGTAAGAAAGCTAGAGTGACACAAAAGTTATATACATCAAAAAAGCAATACTCTATGCATAGTTTATTTTTAAATATTCGGTAATGCTACCTCTGGCATACTATTATTACCCATTCGCTCTCCTGTAAAGTAAATTAAAACCGGTAAGAAAGTTTCAGTCGGGCAACCCAAATAACATATACCCTCACCTTCAGAAAAACACAAAATTTTCTATTATATTGATATTATTACTTGATTTCTAAAGCGGAGTAGTGCATTTCAGCACGATCGCGTTGGTTGTATTGATAATATTACTCCATCTCTAATGTGGGCGGAACAGTACATTTGTGTAAGAGGTAACAGTACAAAATGGGTGTGGTTAATCTTCCAGATTTTTTTAAAAAAATTTATCCTGCTTGAGCTTATTTAAACACAGAATTTCGGCACGACCGCGTTATGTCTATTAATAATATTAATCGATTTCTAAAGTGGGCGGTACCAGATGGGGATGGGAGGTACCAGATGGGGCGTGGCTAGACTTCCAGTTTTTTTCTCCAAAACTGTTTCCTGCTTTACCTTGATTAATTGATATTATTACTCCATCTATAAAGTGGGCGGAAGGGTACATTTGTATGGGAGGAACCAGAAGGGGCGTAGCTAGACTTCAAATTGTATTCCCAAAACTTTATCCTGTTATATCCTTACTAAATACAGAATTTGGGTGCGATCCCGTTGGGAGTATTGATAATATTAATCGATTTATAAAGTGGGCGGAATGATGTATTTGAATAGGAGGTACCAGGAGGGGCGGGGCCATGTAGCCCATTTGCAATATCGCAAGTAGTTAAGGCGAAATATTAACTCATGCAAAATTTCAAATCATTTGATTGCGTCTTTCGAAAGTTATCGTGCGTACCAGACAGACAGACACACATCTACGATAAGTCCTTAATAACCTGGTGTACGGACAGTTGTTTGATATGTACGAATGTACGTGTGTGGGCAACTCCTCGCCACTTTTCACTAACTTGGTACCAAATAGTTTTTTCAAATCTCCAGGCGAACTGCAACATACTGTGAAATTTTGAGAACGATCAAACTATTTATTTTAAACGAGACGTGGCACAGTCCACTTCCACCCTGGCTGTAATTCATACTGTACCAACAACATATAAAACTAATCTCATCTTCCTACCTCTGGTAGTTCGTGAATTATATCCATTTTAAATTTTGAATTGTATGGCAGGTACCAAGCCCCATCTTCCAACCAAAACCAAGTATAGCCAAGGACTATCAACAAATCATCAGTACCACTTTATAAAATTTTCGTTGGGTCTATTAGAAAAGCCGTCAGACCGATTTTTGAAAAGAATTCGTGGCACCGCCCACTTCTGCCCTGGCTGCAATTCATACTTTATCAACAACAAAATCTCATCTTTATACCTCTGATAGTTCATGAGATAGAGCCCTTTTAACTATCAAACGGTCTATTAGAAAAACTGTCAGCGCGATTTTTGAAAAGGGGCCTGGGCACCGCCTTCTTCCACCCTGGCTGTAATTTTAACTGTGCGAATAACATGTATACCAAATATCATCATCATACCTCTGATAGTTCATGAGATACAGACATTTAAAGTTTCAAGATGTAACCCACCCCAGTTGATCCGATCCCGCCCATTTTTGGCTGTATCACAAATTTTGGTTCCAAATGCATCTATACAAATTGTTAAGGCAATCGTTATTGAAATGCTTTCTCATATGTCGCTATACAGCTCATACGGCTGATAATTCATACGATGTCGAAGCTTTCTGTTAAAGATGATGGGTCCACATATTTTACTGAGTTTTTCCCTCTCTTATACTGCGATTCGTCCGCTTGTGTCAATACCCAGAATTCTATGCCTTTCGTGAAGTCGTGTAGATATCGTCACTGGTGTAGTTGGATTTTTGTTCGTCGAGAGAGCGCTTTGCCATTTAATCGCTTGCTTAAGCCGCAGCATTTTTCAGCTTATCTCCAGGTTTACGTTGTTTGCGTTACCGATTGTTTGCTCTCAACTATGATGTATTCTCGTTCAAAGTATGCCCACTTTGAGTGATTCCTTCAGAATACCTGAGAAGGCTGCAGTTACATCTCACAGATTCCGACCAAAGATGTTTCTATCATCAGCGTTAGCTATTAGCATGTGGATTCTGCAAAACATCGCTCATATCATGTTTACTGTTGTTGTCCTCATTATTATCTCCATAATTATGAAGCGGAAACCACTCGATAGGCCGCTGCCTTGTTAAATTTCTCGGTAAGTACAAAATATCTCGGTAAGGTCTCTGCCAAACTTCACCGAAGACTTCGAGTAGCCCGCGTTCATTCGTAACTCAATGTTCAATTTACATTTACCTTGTCAAAAATGTGACTAAGTTCATTGTGCTTACAAAAAAATGTATACATGTGCATGGGTGGTATCAGAAGGGGCGTGGCAATAGTTCCGAATAGGGTCCATTCGGTCGTTTGTATGGGAGGTACAAGAAGGGGTACGTTTGGCAAAGGTTTCAAATTACTGAGAGTTTGTCTACAATTAAAAGTTTGTTAAACTGACCAAATTCAGATGTCCTCTAGTTGTAAGTTAGAAGTTATGTAAGTTAGATATAACTTAAACAAAAATATGTAAGTTTGTATTGGAGGCACCACAGGGGAGTGGGGCTATCCTCTTTATTTGAAATTCCATTATTTCATTTGGAAAGTATTAATATTGGTTTCATAAGTTTTCATGTGGATTAGTTAACGTTAACTCGAGTTATCCTGTCCACCAGTCACCAACCCAACCATACAGACGGACATAGCTCAATCGACTTATAATGAATTTGTTCTTAAAATACTTTAGCACGTCCTTTCATGCTTTTCACCTTTTCTCGTGTCGAATTATATAGTTCGTAATATCATCTATTTTCAAGCAGTATTTTTCTTCTTATATCTATGCTTACGTTTTTTAATTACTTGTTGTGGAAAATATTGCAAGCCAATCTAAAATGTTTAAATGTTCTAGCAAAATCTTAGCAATATTAAATAATGCAAATAGTAAATATTTTGTATATGTCACATAGTTGTGATTTTCCTCAAAAACGCAATAACAAAAGTACTATACTAACTAAAACATAATGCTACAAGTTGCATTTACAAATAATTTTAAATCCGAACTACATATGCTATGAAATGTAGTATCTCATCTATGTGCGAACAAATAACATTATTCGATGAATTTTTAACATTCGCAATATTACCTCTGTTTATTTTACCAGGAAAAATGACCAGAATATTAGTGTATTAACAAATATGTATATACATACTCGTATTTTTGATATTTTACATCAAAGCGTTAAAGGTTTGATTGAATGCTCTTTCACTGGCAAACGTATATTTATGCTCAATTCGTATTTATTTAGTTTATCGAAAATGAATTCATCATAGATAGCGAAACATATCGTTGTATGTGTATTTATGTTTTGCGAATATTGTCAATGAATGTAAACAGTTAGAATAAAAATATAAATATTCAATCATATTAGATGCTCATCGATGATATGGGTAGGTGATGTTTTGATTTTACAGTGGTGGCTGGTGGATTGGTCACAGTGTGCACAGTGGTTGGTTAAGGGCACTCAAGTAACTACGGATGGAAATATTAAGTAATTTATAGTTTTATATTGTTAAGCTAACTATAGTTTTTTAAAAGTATTTCAAAATTTTAATTGCTGGTTTTGGCATATTTAATTGATATGTTTAAAATTGTAATTGTCGTTTTTTTAAATTAACATTAAAACTTTGTGCATTAAAATTGATTTGCCAATAATAATTTCGTATTTTTAATATATATAATTTAAATTTCATTTCAATATTCTCTAATTGCACATAGTAAAGTCTTGTGCAAAAATTATTTAATATGTATTTGAAGTTAGTAAGTATCGTATAGAAGAATTTGTCACGTTCATACGCCACGGAGTACAACAGTTTTATTATAACTGGTAACAAAATAACCCAGTTCAAAATCATTTGACGTTTGGAAAAGTGAAACTGTTTCCCCCTTATGTAGGGAAACGTTCTATGAACAGATTAAAGGAATTGCAATTCTTAATTTTTTTACATTTGTTTCAGATAAATCAGACTAGTGGTTCTTGAGTTATTCAAACACAAGAGCATAAAACTTAACCAATTCCCCTATACAATACTTAGTAACTTCAAATCGATATAAAATTATTATGGCATGTCACTTGACAAAACGAATGATGCAGAACTTCTTTTTATTGCCGCTATTTTCAAGTGCAGTTCTCAGAATTAAGTCCCAAATCAATGAGCTTATAACAATTATGATATTTTGCCTTCGACGGATATATTATGCTCTACAAATCACTGTGATGTGGTCGTATACAAAGCCGACGGTTTAAAGTTATTAATGCTATCACAGAATAACTAAATAGTATATGAACATGTTTTATAGTCGACTAAACTTATAGGAGATATTTGGAATAAAGGCTGAATTGACCAGCGGTATTGACACACGGCAGGAATCGAGTGGGCAGACAGAAGAACATCCACAAAAAGCGAGGGTTTTATATGGGAGGTGGGAGTAGTTGTCGACCTATCTTGCTCAACTCAGAACTTTACATCTCCTTACAGGATATAAGCATGGATACTAAAAATTAGCTCGATAGATACCTACCTACAGCTGTAATCGCTGTACAAACCCCCAACAAGGAGTAGTTTGTATGGGAGGTGGGAGCAGTTCTTGACCGATCGTGCTCATATTAGAACTTAATCTCCGCTTAGAGGATATAAGCTCGCATATCAAATTTTAGCTGCATATTTCGTAAAATACAACTGAAGTCTTGAGGATATAGACAGAAAGCGGGAGTTTTGTGTGGGAGGTGGGAGTGGTTTTCAACCGATCATGCTTAGGGGGGATAGAAGCTAATACACCAAATTTCAGCTCGATAGCTTTTTAAATACGGCTGTAATCGCAGGAACAGACCACCAAAAAGGAGTAATTTTTATAGGAGATGAAATTAGTTTTTGACCGACCAAAAAAGGGGGGAGTTTGTATGGGTTGTGGGAGTAATTTTTTTCGGATCTTGCTCATCTAAGAACTTAATTGTCATTACGACTAGGGGTAATTTGTATGAGTGGTTGGATTAGTTTTCGACCAATCTTGCTCCTATTATTAATTAAGCTGGCATATTAAATTTCAGCTCGATAGTTCCTAAACTACGTCTCTAAATCGTTAGGGTGCACGTGGTTAATATTTTTATAAACATTATAAAAAAAAAACGAATAAAAAAGTTTCAGTCTGGAAACCCAACTTCCATATACACTCACCATCAGTAAAACAGAAAATTTTGTAGTATATTGATAATATTACTCGATATCTTAAGTAGGCGGAGTGGTACATTTGTGTGGCAGGTACCAGAAGGGGCTTGGCTAGACTTCCAGATTTTTTTCCAAAACTTTATCCCTATTTAGTTTACTAAATACAGAATTTGGATACGATCGCGTTGGATGTATTGATAATATTAATCGATTTCTAAGGTGAGCGGTACCAAATGGGTATTGGAGTATCAGATGCGGCGTGGCTAGATTTCCAGCTTTTTTCTTCAAAACTTTGTCTTTCTATAGCTTTAATAAATACAAAATTTGGGCACGATCGCATTGGGTGTTTTGATATTATTACTCGATTTCTTAAGTTGGCGGATTGGTTCATTTATATGGGAGGTACCAGAAGGGGCGTGGCTAGACTTTCAGTTTTTTTCTCCAAAGCTTTATGCTGATTTAGCTTTACTATTTACAGAATTTGGACACGATCGCGTTGGGTGTTAATAATATTAATCGATTTCTAAAGTGGGCGGTACCATATGGGGCGGGTCTGCTCTTCCAGTTTTTTTTTTCAAAACTTTATCTTGCTATAGCTTTACTAAAAATGGGTGTTTTGATATTATTACTCGATTAATAAAATGGGCGGAGCGGTACATTGGTATGGGAGGTACCCGAAGGGGCATAGCTATATAACCAGTTTTTTTCTCTAAAACTTTATCCCTCTTTAGCTTTACTAAACTCAGGATTTGGGCACGATCACATTGGCTGTATTGATATTATTACTCGATTTCTAAAATGGGCGGAAAGATATATTTGTATGGGAGATACCAGAAGGGGTGTGGCCATGTAGCCCATTTTTAAGGAAATATTAACCCATGCAAAGTTTCCAAATATTTGGTTGCATCTTTCGAAAGTTATCGTGCGAACCAGCCTGACAACCACACTGACAGACGGACGTGGCTCAAACGACTTAAAGAGTCTTGAATCGAATTTGGTTCAAAGAAATTTCCGTTCTTAAGTGACTCCTTCTATGTGTTACACATTTGCGTCGTATCTAATGATATATACCAATTCATTTTTTCATAATTCATTCAATTTCAAGTTCTCGTACAATTTCTTACAAGAAATTGTTCAAAAAAAAAACTCAATGCCTGCTTCAAAACATCCAGTCATTCTAAATCAGTGTCTGGCATCCTATAGCCTCGCGAGGCGGATAATAACCGTATATTTCACACAAGCAAACGTACGTGTTCGAAAATGTGGTCAGGGGTGATATTAAATTCAAAATATTCTTTGGAAATATTCTTCCCATTACACAGTACAACACTTGATTTTGGGACTCCCTTCTGAGAATTGCACATGAAAGTAGCTCCAGAAATAAGAAATTTCGCATCATTCGTTAAGTCAAGTTGGATGCAATAATGATTTAACGGCCATACGAATTTTTTAGCTCAAGGTGAATTTTTAGCACCTTTTGTATATTTTAACACAATTATGTCTCGTCATTGGGGTTTGGCTTTTGCAAATCTGTTTTTAGAACTTAATCTGATTTTATTGTAAAAAAACTTAAAATGACTTAGTGTTTGTGGGTTAAACGTTATTGTGTTGCAATAAGGTCATAGCATATTAAGTGACTATATGAAGTTTATTCATGCCAGAGCGTATAAGTTATGTGGAATTTTTAGTTATTACTCATATGTAAGAGAGTATATCGCGACCTAAAGTCGTAAAGGTTGTAAGTCCACTTTTTGTCTAAATGTATTTTTTGATGTAGAAGGTAAGATAAATTGAAAACGCATATGGCTTGAAAGAAAAAACTACCAAAAATATATGCGTTGCCACCTTTCATACATATAATTGCATAAAAAGTTTTGAAAAAGTAAGTCGTTCAAGAAAAAATTATAGTTTTCTTGTCCCTCCTGTAAGATTTTTAATTTTGGACTTACACCCTTTGCGACTTAAGGTCGCGATATACGAAAGAAAGTGTAGGAGCGCATTCAGACACAAGGAATCTGTCGAAAAATTTGTCTATCAGGAGTGTTATCGATATCGAATTGCTATGAAATTCTAGTTGTCGACAACCGTTCACACAAAAAAATTTTCTTGATCCTTCTTAGACATAAGTTTCAGGGACTGGATGCAACTTTTTTCAATAGGTTTGTTCCGAATTTTTTTCTCCTGTTCGATATCTTTGCTTGCGACACAAAAGAGATATTCTGTATGGTATACAGCGATATAACCGTGTTAAAATATAAAAAAACGCTAAAAATCCACCTTCAGCAAAAAAATTCGTATGACAATTAAATTATTATTGCAGCTAATTTCACAAAACGAATGATACAGAAGTTCTTAATTTAGGGTCTACTTTCACATGCAATTCTCAGAATTGAGTCCCAAGCCAATGAGCAGAAACATGTTGTACTGCGTTAGAGATTGGGTATTTGCATCGGTCTCTAATGGGAATTGTTTGATCGCTAATTTTCAAGGAATGAAGGAAATGAACGCCCTTTGGGTTACTAAAGCAATATTTTCTTTTGCCTTTCAATAAACTGTCCAAAATTTTAAGCTTATTGATTTAGGACTCAATTCTGAGAACTGCACATGAAAGTATCCCCAAAAAGAAGAAGTTCTGCATCATTTGTTTTGTCAAGTTACATGCCATAATAATTTCATATCGATTTGAAGTTAGTATTAAGAATTACAATTCCTTTAATCTGTTCATACAACGTTTCCCTACATAAGCAACAGTTTCACTTTTCCATTCATCAAATAATTTTAAACTGGGTTTATTTTGTAGCAGTTACAATAATACTGAGTACCCCGTGGCGTATGATTTTCGTGGAATATTAATTATGATAATATAACAATATAACAAAAGAGCCTAAAACGTGACAAATTCTCCTATACGATACTTACTAACTTCAAATCGATATTAAATTATTATGGCATGTAACTTAACAAAACGAATGATTCAGAACTTCTTCTTTTTGGGGCTACTTTCACATGCAGTTCTCAGAATTGAGTTCCAAAATCATGTGTTATACTGTAATAAATATCTTCACATTTACCAACGTTCAGCTTAAGCTTGCAACGCAAAAAGTATCTTAGTATTATTTCTAAAAAGAAACTTTTTCCTTTAACTCTATGTTAAAGAACTGCGACAAGGATGTCATAAGTATATAGGACAACAAGTTCCTCCTGGGAGACAACAGAATGCCATTTACGAAGATGTTATAGAAAATCGGAAAATAAAAAGAGTTATTGTGTCCAAGAAAACTTAACCAAATTGGGACTCTAAAGGTTCGCTTTCGGAGCAAGTTATCCATAATCTTCTATCTATCATAATCCTATTTCTATCTATTAAAACTTAATGACGGAATCATCTAACTACGCCATACCGGAAAAAGTCAAAAGCCAAAATCTATAGTTACATAGCATCCCCAGTGCCATTAAAGAACCAAATCGTCCAATGCCAGACATAACCTGTCCATCAAAATGCTTTCTTTAAGTTTGCCAAGGCCGATAAAAGAAAGATTGTTCGGTCTGTATGTTATTTCGGTGCATTACCTAGGATATTTTTCTGGTTTCGGGACTCTGATACCTAAAAGATATTCAAGTTATTGATGACACCCAAAAAATATAGCTTTCGCTAAATTCATGTAAACATTTACGGCTCTGTGCTGATATTTGTAATATCGCAGCATGTGTTATGTTCCACCAGCTCACGGGGGTGCCTTTAATAATAGCCCTGTATTGTTTTCCATCATATATCATTGGTCAATTTATTATTTACTTCACATCTCATGTGGCTCCGCAACAAATAAACAAACAGCAGAATTCATTGATCCGCAAAATTTTTGCTATTGTAGTGGCGGCTTTGTTTTTTAAGAACTCACCAAAAAAAAACATTACGAAAAACTGGAACATATACACAAAAACAAGAATTCAGTCGTACCAAAAATGGCCCATGAATTTCCCATTTAATATCCTTTGACATTGTTGCACCATTAAGTGGCAATCAACCCAATTGGATGTAGAAATTGCACTCACACTCGACATGGCACAGTTTTCTTTTTTTTGTTCATGTTAAAAGTGTATGGAAAACAAAAATAAAAACAATTAGCTTGAAAGTCTAAATACTTTTGTGAACGCATTTTTCACATTGCGAAAATGTTTTTGTTTTTGTCTCAGTTCAAATCGAAAAGTGACGCAACGTTTTAATTTATATTTAATAAATTGATTGCAGCATGAAGGGCTGGCTGGCTAACTGGCAGAAGGGGTTGTGGGTGGTAGAGAAAAGCTTTTATGTGCAATTTTTAATTAATTTCTGCAGCAAATCAAGAATGGTGATAACTAAAAAAAACAATCTATTTGCCTTGATTGCTATTTACAAATATTGCATGAAAATAAAAAACACGTTGGTAACATTACATGGAATTGAAAAAAAAATATAGGCAAGAAGAAATAGCGATAGACTCAGAGACGCCAAACCACGTGACCAATGTAGGGTAATTTGTATATGTATTTAGATTGTTATTTAAATTGTCTCGTCTCCTCAATATAACACAGTAAAACACATGAATTTGGGACTCAATTCTGAGAACTGCATGTAAAAGTAGCCCCAAAACCAAGAACTTCTGCATCATTCGTTTGGTCAAGTTACATACCATAATAATCTAATATCGATTTGATGTTAGTAAGTATCGTATAAAGAAATTTGTCACGTTTTAGGTTCTTTTGTTATATTGTTATATGGTGGCGTATGATTATCATACGCAATAATCCAGGGAAATCATACGCCACGGAGTACAACAGTTTTATTGTATCTGATACAAAATAAACCCAGTAAAAAATCATACATACTAACTTCAAATCGATATTTAATTATTATGGCATGTAACTTGGCAAAACGAATGATTCAGAACTTCTTCTTTTTGGAGCAACTTTGACGTGCAGTTCTCTGAATTGAGTCCCAAAATCATGTGTTGTACTGTGTTATATTGAGGGGACGATTAATAGTATTTTAAAATTTTTTGTTGGTAAACTCCTCCATTCTCATGTTTGAATATTAGGGTATAGAGGGTATATGTAAGTAGGGTTGCCCGACTGAAAATTTCTTACTGGTTGATACCTTTTTTCCATTAAATTATTACTGCAGCCAACTTGACAAAACGAATGATGCAGAAGTACTAATTTTTAGGGCTACTTTCACGTGCAGTTCTCAAAATTGTGTCCCGAATCAATCAATGAATATTCAAAACAGTCAAGTATTTAAATATGTCGAAATTTTTTTAAAATTTTTAAATATTCAGTAAAACTAAAAAAAAACTTAATTTCCCTTTGCACCCCATGAATGAGGAATGGGTAAGCTTCTCGCGCTGTTGTGAATTAACATGCTTTCCGTTCCTAGATTCACAACTAATGGCACCTACTTGTTTATAGACGAATACGAACGTCACTGTTTGAGAAAGCTCTTACTAGACACGCCAATTGACTCGACACTTAATACTGCGAAGTTGCTGTCAACAACATTCGAGGGGAGCCGACAATGAAAGAACAATTTTTTTTTTTAAGATGACTGGAGCCTGGTTTGAACCTGTGATCTCCCGCATGGTAGTCGCGTGTTCTAACCACTATGCCACGGCCGGTCCCAAAAAAACACATATGATGAATTTCATATCAAAACCTATAAAAAAAGGTACATTTTGAACTCGACCCCCTCAGATTTTAATGAAATTTAGCATACAGCTACATTTTACCTACAGAACCACAACCTCATTTTTAGAAGTTACATATTTTTAAATATGTGGGCGTGGCAATGTACCGAAATATTTGAAAAATGACGGTTATTGGTACTTTTAAGCTGCGATTACTATAAAATGACTCGACCGCTTTGAAAGATCTTGGTGCCATTCGAAAGGTATATAAGTCAGCTTTCGAAAACTTACACTGCAAAAATTTTATATTACACTGAAAATGTTTTTTGCCAAAAATAAAAGTTTAAACTTGGAAAACACTTCGAAGATCAAGTCTTTTTTTTCAAAAAAAAAATATTTTTAGATAGGCCTATTTAATATATATAACATATCTAAAAACTAAAATGAGGTTTTTCTTACTTTTTTTTAAAAAAATTTTTAAGTAAATGCACCTCACCAGCTTATTCGTGTGTTCTACAAATTCCTTGACTATTTGACTATTATGACTCGATTTCTAAAGTGGGCGGAGTGGTACATTTGTATGGGAGGTACAAGATGGGGTGTGTCTAGACTTCCAATTTTTTTTTCTCCAAAACTGTATCCTGCTATAGCTTTACTAAATACAGAATTTGGGCACGACAGCGTTGGTTGTATTGTTATTAAAGTGGGCTGAATGATGTATTTGTGTGGGAGGTACCAGAAGGGCGGGGACGTGTAGCCCATTTGCAATACCGTAAGTAGTTTTGGGAAAATATTAACTCGTGCCAAATATCAAAACATTTGGTTGCGTCTTTCGATAGTAACCGTGCGCACCAGCAGGACAGCCAGACAGACAGACGGATATGGCTCAAATGATTTAAAAAGTCTTGAATCGAATTTGGTTCAAAGAAACCTAGGGCCTAAAGTGACTCCTTTAAACGGCGAAAGACCTTTATCATTGGGCTTCACAAACTTGTAAGACCTCCATAGAAGTTGCTTATGCAGACGCTGACGACTACAACAAAACAAAAGAAGAGCTATTTTCAAGGTATTCTTATACTATTAGAGGAACTCAAAGCTTCCATTCTTTTATCCCTTTAGATGAAACTTCACTAAATATTTGCAAATATTCCGAAAGTCGACAGTATTTCTGGCGCAAAATTTATCATATTTTTGGGGCTGTCTGAAACATTTAAATAGGATTCTTGTTCTAATCTATTAGAATTACCAAAAAAATCTGTGTAACTTCCAAAGTTTAGCTACTTTATTCATTTTTGTCACACAGAGATATCAAAATATAAGGAACTTAACAAGAGATGCATTTACTTAAAAATTTAAAAAAAAATAAGAAAAACCCCATTTTAGTTTTTGGACATGTTGTATATATTAAATATACCTATCTAAAAATTTTTTCAGTGTAATAAAACATTTGTACAGTGTAGGTTTTCGAAAGCTGACTTATATACCTTTCTAATGGCACCAAGATTTTGCAATTCGGTTGAGTCATTCCATAGTAATTGCAGCTTAAAAGGACCTATTACCGTCGTTTTTCAAATATTTCGATACCTTGCCACGCCCACATATTTTCAAAAGTGCAATTTCTAAGAATGAGGTTGTATTTCTATAGGTAAAATCTAGCTGTATGCAAAATTTCATTAAAATCTAAGAGGGTCGGGTTCAATGAATATGTGTTTTGATATGAAATTCATCATATTCAAATATTCACAAATTCAAATACTCATACATGCAAAGTTGTACTGCTAACTGCTTAGTTTACATTTCCTTTAACTTTACATGCTTTTTTCACTGCACCATCTAATGATTTATTACCCACGATTGGTTTAAACAAAATTTCATTAATCTCTCACCTCAAATCTATTGCTTTTGTCTTCTGCGCTTTTTGTCATTTACTTCATTTATTCTGGTTGGTGCCCCCACTTCGGGCCCTTTCTCCCCTTCCGTTTTAATTTCTACCTCTAATTTTGGATCATTTGTCTTCATAAATAATGCATTTGCAATATGCTGTGATAAAGTCTTTGCATATCTCAGAGCCAAAGCTGCGAGACAGACGTATTTATCTCTTAGACCACCACCGTTGGAGCTTCTAGTCGCAGTAAGGTCCCTCGTTGCATAGTCACCATCACAGCTACCTGCGTACTCCACACTGCTGCACTCATCGTGTGACAAGCTTAAAAGCATCAATTTCAACAGCAGTTGAAGATAAATTTACATTCTTCTTGATAAATTTTTGTTGTTGTCTCTCACTCTAGCCTATTACTGTTTTGGCGCTGAAAGCAAGCGTTGCCCGCCGCATCTCCTCCATTGAAGCAATTTGCATGAATGAAACTTGTGATGCCACTACTATTAACACCTGTACGCTTAAAGGAAAATAGTGTCAAAGTCAGTCAGTGAGGAGTTAGAAGAGAGAGAGAGAGAAAAAGCAACCTGCAAAAGGCTGTCGTGTGCTCCTTAAATGTCAATACACTAAGAGAAATTATGTGATAGGTTTTATCTGTGTTATCAGCTCATTTGCCTAAAACATGACAAATTCCCCCATACGATACTTACTAACTTCAAATCGATATTATATTATTATGGCATGTAACTTTACAAAACGAATGATGCAGAACTTCTTCTTTTTGGGGCTAGTTTTACGTGCAGTTCTCACTATTGAGTCCTAAAATCATGTGTTGTACTGCGTAATTTTTCTTCATTTTTCTTCCTCAATTTTTATTTTCCGTGTACCAACTATATACTTACATCACCTTAGCTGGCATTCATTGTCATTGAAGGCTGCCGCCACATGACATTGGCTGGCTGTCCTGCAATCACATTGAAAAAGTTAGAATTTTCACAAATCGAAAAACAATTGCAACAAATAAATGCTAAATTAATTTTGTTTATTAATTATCCTTTAGAGTGCAGCTGTAAATTAAGGTGTACTATTCCAATTCGTATTTAATTTCGTATTTGAATGAATTTTTTTCTAAACCTGCAAACAAATTCTAAAATTCCATTTTGTTGTACGGATTGTGTATAACAAAATAATAGAAACATTTTCAAATTCAATTTAGACTTAATTGTTTACATTATGTGACCGATAATTTTTGTTTCATTTAACTAATCCCATTACCCGAATCAGTTTATTTTGTTAAATATTATGAAAAACTATAGGCGCCTGTGGTGTCGATGTTCGTTGCGGTACTTAGAGTTGAAGCGGCCAATAGGTTGGTTTGATATGTTGTCAAAAGGTTAAAGTACTAGAACAAATATAGTTGATATAACTAGAGAATTTTAGCTGAAGTTTTTACTTCTTTTTCTTATTTGGCGGCAACAAAAGATATTTATCTATCAAATGCCGCACTTTTTGAAAAGAATACTAAGCACTTCGGTCTATTACGTTCAGTAGATAGTTTGGCCGGCCGTGGCATAGTGGCTAGAACACGCGTATATGTAGTAAATGTTGTCATATACATTTATCTTTTGTTGCCGGCCCTCTCGATGTTGTCGACAGCAACTTCGCAGTTTAGTGTCAAGTCTACCGGCATGTCTAGTGAAAGCTTCTCAAACAGTGACGAATGCGAACGTCACTGTTTTGAGAAGCTCTTACTAGACTCGCCGATTGACTCGACGCTTATACTGCGAAGTTGCTGTCAACAACATTCGAGGGGAGCCGCGTGTTCTTACCACTATGCCACGGCCGGTCCCCTTTATCCTGATATAGCTTCACTAAATACAAAATTTGGGCACGATCGCGATGGGTGTATTGATATTACTTTTCGCTTTCTAAAGTGGGCGAATTGGTACATTTGTATGGGAGGTACTAGAAGGGGCATGGCTAGACTTCCATTTTTTTTCTCCAAAACATTATCCTGATTTAGCTTCACTAAATACAAAATTTGGGCACGATCGCGTTGGGTGTATTAATAATATTAATCGACTTCTAAAGTGGGCGTTACATGATGGCTATGAAAGGTACCAGATGGGGTGTGCCTAGACTTCCAGTTTTTTTTTCTCCAGGACTTGATTCTGCTATAGTTTTACTAAATATAGAATTTGGGCACGATAACGTTGTATATATTAATAATATTAATCGATTTCTATAGTGGGCGGTTCCAAATGAGTATGGGATGTACCTAATGAGGCGTGGCTAGACTTCCAATTTGTTCTCCAAAACTTCATTCTGTAATAGCTAAACAAAATACAGAATTTGGACACGATCGTGTCGAATGTATTGATATTACTACCCGATTTCTAAAGTGGGCAGATTGGTACATTAGTATTCGAGGTACCAGAATGGGCGCAGCTAGACTTCCAATTTGTTCTCTAAAACTTTATACTGTTATAACATAACAAAATACAGAATTTGGGCACGATCACGTTGTATTTATTTATAATATTAATCGATTTCTGAAGTGAACGGTACCTGGGGAGGTACCAGATGGGGCGTGGTTAGACTTTCAGATTTTTGTTCAAATACTTTATCCGTTTTTGGCTTTACTAAATACAGAATTTGGGCACGATCGCGTTGTGTGCGTTAATAACATTAATAGATTTCTAAATTGGGCAGTACCAGATGGGTATGGAAGGTACCAGAAGGGGCGTATCTAGACTTTCAGTTTTTTTCTCCAGAACTTTATTATGCTATAGCTTTACTAAAAGCATATTTTGAGCACGATCGCCAGAATGGGCGTGACAAAATTACACATTTTTTTCTCCAAAAATTTATGCTGATATAGCTTTACTAAATACAGAATTTGGGCACCATCACGTTGGCAGTGTTGATATTATTACTTGATTTCTAAAGTGGGCAGAATGGGATGTACCAGAAGGGATGAAGCCCATTTGCAATACAGCAAGTAGTTTTGGGGAAATCTTAAGTTGTTTTAAAACATTTGGTTGCGTCTTCTGAAAATTATCGTGCGTACCAGCCGGACAGCCAGACGGCCAGACGGACATGGCTGTAACGACTTTAAAAGTCTTGAATCGAAAGTGACTCCTTCTATGTGTTACACTTTTGGGTCGTATCAAATGATATATAACCTTCTACCGGTAGGATATTTTTTATTTCCGGGCATTAATTTAATTTTCAGCCAAAAAAAATCGTCCATCCATTTCACTGCCGCGCTAATGCAGAGTATGCTGCATATATATGGGAGAAGCCTTACTGGCCCGAGAATAGAGAGCATATTAAGGTATCACTCTAATTATCGACGACGGCTTAGATTTGCCCAAAGCGAGGTTAGAAGAGCAACATCACAGCTAAAGAATAACGTACGTAGCTACCAGTGCTCTCGGACTTCCTGCACAGCTCCTCAAGTTCGGTGGCGATGAGCTTATAACGAGCATTCACTATGAAGTCCTCTGTTTAGCAAAAAGGCAATTTAAGTGCAAAGTTGCCCTCAGCAGCCCGATACGACAGAAAGTACACGATGTAATGGCTGAGTTTGGAGAGATGACACTAACCGATACGAAGTCTTCGGTAAAGATAGTCAGAATGCTGACGGAGTTTTTAGGGTTAAGATAGGGCAACCTCTTTAATATTTTAAGGAATATGATGATGCGGAAAGCTGTAGTAAATACAACTATATATAAATGCTCGAGGATTGTGGAATGTCTTCTCTAGCATTGGGAAGCAGTCGACAGAAGTGGAACTGGTGGTAAACGAGAACAAAACCAAGTTATTAGTTTCGACGGACAAAGAGTCTGTTCATATGGGAAGCTGCGTGAACGTTGACACCTATAATATTAAAGTGGTAGATGATTTTGACCACCACAATTAAAAGCAACCATTTTAATGACAAATAAAATTTAAATAGAACGATTGCACTGACTGGAACATGATGTCCACATGGGTGAGAATTTTCCAGCTTAAAAGTCTTTGGCAATATATTTTATAGGCGGCTTAGAAAGAGACGACCAAAACTTCATTGGGTGACTCGATTTAAAGAGCTGTTATCCAAACTTGGTGTGACAAATTCATACTTAATAACTTAATTTCCCTTTACACCTCATACTTCTCGCGTTGTTGTGAATTTACACGCTTTCTATTTAAATTCACAACAAACGGCACCTACTGATTTATGCAAGTAGGTGCCGTTAGTTGTGAATCTAAAAATAAAAAGCGTGTTAATTCACAACTACGCGAGAAGCTATCCTATACCTCATTCATGGGGTGCAAAGGGAAATTAAGTTTTTTTTAAGTTTTTTTATATCAGGAAAAAATTCTGAAGAACAAATTTTAAGCCTAGCCATTCCCCTTCTGGTACCTCCCATACAAATGTACCATTCCGCCCGCTTTAGAAAGCGAGTAGTAATATCAATACACTCGACACTGTCATATCCAAATTCTGTGTTCTGTTGCAACAGAATAAAGTTTTGGAGAACAGTCTAGCCACGCCCCTCCTAAAACTTTCCATACAATTGTACCATTCTGCCCGCTTTAGAGAAGGAGTGATAATACAATACACCAAACGCGATCGTGACCACATTTTTCATTTAGTACAGCTAAATTATGATAAAGTTTTGGAGAAAAAAAACTGGAAGTCTAGCCACGCCCCCTTCCGATACCTCCCATACAAAGTTACCACTCCGCCCAGTTTAGAAGTCGAGTAAAAATATCAATTTACTAGATAATTTTATATTTTGCTGAGGGTGAGGGTATATGTAAGTCAATTTACCCGACTGAAACTTTCTTACTGGTTTTCTCGCAAATATGTAATAGTCAAATATTGTCGTGTATTGGCGGCGCCTCGGCCATTTTTGCCAACTTTGTTACAAATAACCTGGTTATATCTCTACTATACCGTAAAATTTTCAGGACGATCAAACTATTATTATGGCTGTTATAACGGTTTCTTTTAAAAGGGGCGTGGCATACCCCTCTTGCACCCTGGCTGTAATTCATACTGTATTACCAACACATACCAAATATCATTTCTTTATAGCTCTTAAAGTTCATGAAGTACAGCCGTTTAAAGTTTCAAGGTTTATACCACGCCCACTGATCCCATCCCGCCCATTTTTTGTTGGATCACGAATTATAATGACAAATTCATCCACATAGATTTTCAAGGTGATAGGAGAAACTGTTCTCCAGATATTGCGGTTTCAAAAATAGGGTCCTTTGGGCGAGGCCACACCTTGATATATCAAAAATGTATGTACCCAATTTTCACCACCGACCACACAGCACAGTTTCATACAAAGAGCGGCCAAAAATAGAAGGAGTTTTCATAGGTGAATAATATTTGGCACGTCTCACAGTCCCTTTTAATGACATCAATTTCAAAAATTTGGTTAAAATCTGTGAAAGGATTCAAAGACCTCTCTTAAATCCTGAAAATTTAAATTTCATAGTAGGCATACCAGAGCCGGTATATCCATTGATTTCATCAATCTATGACTAAATCTAAAGTTTGGTCAATGTCGGACAAAGTATTCAAGGATCTCTCTTAGAGTACACAATTAAAAAACATGACACCGAAAACGGTGAGGCCGCTGTATCATATTGAAGATAACTCAACAATCCGCAAATTTCCTCAACTGAATTTTACATCATATAATCTGTAAATATTGGTAAACATTTTACAAAAAATTTGGTTGTTAACTTCGATTGACTTCGCAACTAAAACTCTAAGTGAAATTTAAGTCTACACACGAGTTAGTACTGAAATAGGCACATATAATAAATTAATTTATTAAAATAGACACAGCATGCTGGGAAGTTTTTAATTCTTTTAAATAATAGTTAATACCTTTCTTAACAATATTTAATTATTCCATTGTTTAAGCAATCTTTTTTAAAGACGTTTTTACGTTTTATTTTGGACCTTCACTTGAAAGTTACTCACGCTACGAAACAAAATTATTTTCATAGTCTGTCTTTGCCAGCAATTCTTAAAGAGGACAGGTGAAATAAAGCAAAAACAAAAGTAATTTGGAAGAGCAAAATCTATTGTGAGATAGTGTTGCCACAGTATTACCCAGAATTTTGACCTAATTTTTTTATTTTTGGCCAATGGGGACGACCACTGTACACTAGGGTGGGTTAATAAAAAAAGTTGTGCCGGTCACCCCCTAGAATGAAAGATAATTTAAAAACGAATTCAAAAAAATTTTTTATTTTTTTTTGCCACGCCCCTTGACCCCACCCATTGGGCTTTTTGTTTCCTGTGTCTCCATTTATAGTCCGATCGTAATGTGTGACATATCAATGTTCTTGGACTGACAACAGCTACATTTTCTTCTCTGATCACTTTTGACTCCGACGTCGAGTTCTAGAAGTTTCTACCGGAATCTCGGTTTTTACCCCCCCCCCCCCCTCAAATTTTTTTCGTAACGATAAAAAAGTTTTTTAAATTCCATGATATTTTCTCTTTTACAGCATATATTTTTATTCATAAACAAAAAAGTTACAGAGGTTTAAAAAAATCAATTTGACGTCGCTAAAGGCCAAAGCTCATTGTTTACAAATGTTGGCATGGTCGTATTTTGTTTTTTAAACCTCTGTAACGTTTTTGTTTATGAATAAAAATATATAAGGTAAAAGAGAAAATATCATGGAATTTAAAAAACTTTTTTATCGTTGCAAAAAAAAATTTGACTTAGGGGGGGTAAAAACCGATTCCGGTAGAAACTTCTAGAACTCGACGTCGGAGTCAAAAGTGATCAGAGAAGAAAATTTAGCTGTTGTCAGTCCAAAAACATTGATATGTCACACATTACGATCGGACTATAAATGGAAACAAAAAACCCAATGCGCGGAGTCAAGGGGCGTGGCAAAAAAAATAAAATTTTTTTTGGAATTCGTTTTTAAATTATCTTTCATTCTAGGGGGTGACCGGCAAAACTTTTTTTATTTGTATGAAGTGCGACCCACCTTACTGTACACAGCTACATTCTGTGAAAATTTCAAACATATCGGTCACGCCTTTTTCGAATCAATACGGTTCTAAAAAAGTGCAAACAAACAAAGACAAACTCAGTTTCATATATTTTTGACCATAGCCGTTTTATGACAACTGACACAATATTCCGCTCGGGCATTACCGAAAATCCCAAGTTGAATTTTAGCTGCCACCCAACTCCTCATATTAGTGACCAAATTTCCATTCATGTGTCCTTACAGAAGGGGAGCCAGTCACACAATCTTCTTTTGGAAAACTGAAACCTTTGCCATGCCCCTTCTAGTATATTTGTTTAAATTAAAATTATTAGTATGTGAAAAGTGTACCATCTTCACATAGATTTTTTCATAGATTGAGCCCTTTTGACTCTTGTACTTCACACCCAATTATTGTAGACTATTTTACATTCGGGACAAATTGATAATTTTGTATTTCTTTTGCAATCATTTAAATATCGTTTATGGAAACTTATAATGCAATGACCACATTTTGTTTTATTTAAATAACTATATTTAAACAATATATTATGTACATGGTATGCATATGCATATGTGTGTGTGTGTGCGTGACTATGTATGTGTGTATAAACTGTAGCAAAGGTATTGTTACCTCTCTAATATACGATGTAGCTAATTGAATATGGTTTATATTCAAAATATTACAAATAAACTGAATTTCAATGACTATTCTTAAATTATAAATAGCCTTAATTATATATACTGGCTTATTTGTGTTGCCGGCACAAGTAGCAGCGTTAGTTGTTATGGCAACTGCTTTACATTGTTACAGGTAAATAGCAACGTTACTTAATTACAAATATAATAACTAATTTCAGAATGTTACAATAATAGTATTGTTATTATTTTAATCATTCATTTTGTACATATCAATGAGATAAGCAGAAAATATTAGCACATACATAACAATATTGTGTGAAAATATATCTATACATATAAAAATGAAACGTGGTTTGTTCGGATGCTTGAAAATTGAAAACGACTTTAGCAAACTGAATACTTCTTTCTGAGGATTTGTTCGTAATTGCTAAGCGAAGGCTTATGAAAACAAAAGAAAGTGGAAAATTATCGAGCGTTGAACTAAATTAATTCTCTCTTTGGTGACACAAATAAATCGCAGTAAAAATGCCTTTTCCTAAGCTTACCGTAATTTTGCATTCAAAAAAATCATGTTCTGCCTTCTAAAGTTCAACAGAAATTTAAAAAATACTTATACTATCGTTAAGCAACCACATTTCCAGAAAAACAAACCCAACCCACATCGTCCTCTCTCAATTCTCAATTTAACATTGTCTAGGCAATCCATGCTATACTTTATCGCCTGAAAGCCAAAACCCTACATTAAGCAATACATTTATCTTCATTTCTACATGCAACTGCCGCCGCCGACAAAACAAAATTACACCTTCGCTGACGTAAATACCTATGGACTTACTCCTCTAGCCATTTCAGCCATCCGACCATTGATTGCATCGCAGCCTATCAGATGAAACGAAGCACCACACAGAGGACAAACCAACAGACGAGCAACACTAGGAAGAAGGCTTAAACCAAATTATATGTTGTACAAACGAATTAAGACAATTGCAGAGCCCTCTGCTCACCAACGGCAGGGCCAAGTAGCCGGCAAAATCATGTCCAAATAAATACAGAGCGACGATAAGTCATGTTGGCTGTCCAGTTAAATGTGGCAAGTAATTTGTTGGCAGTAATATCCAACTAAAGACATAAAATATCTTTTGCATCAACACCACCACACTATTGGCACTCTTTGGAAAATTGTTTACGAGCCGGGTCGCAATGTTAAGAATGTCGTGACAATGGTCATGTTGAAAGCTATTGTAACTTGAGTTTAAGTGTGCGCATGCGTAAGCGTCTTTGCAGATATGCTTACGTTGGGTAGTGATCATGCATTTGGTCAATAGTGCGTGCTATGGTGGATCCCAAAAGTATCTGCAAGTTCATGGTAGATCAGAGCTCAGAAGCGGCAGCAGCTAAGGCCTTGGGCACGTTGGCCAAACTGTAATGTTAGGTACCGGACTTCTTCTGATTTCTATGTAGTTGCGGGGCTTGTTGTGAAGTTTTTACCTTCAAGATTTTTTTCTTAGCCTTATCCTAAATCTCGTTACTACGGATATCCATACAACACTATCGCACTCCTAATATGAAATACAAAAAAGTTTCTCGTTAAAAACCGGGGGCTCGATTTTGATTTTAGACACATGGTTTCTGGGGGAATTTTCTTGGAATTCATCGATTACGATTTTGATAACCGCTTGGTCGAAAAAAAATTTACCCAATATAATGTATATGAATACTAGTGGGCCCGGTAATGCTTCGTGGGGTGGGTCTGAAGAGGCTTCTTAAGCTCGACAATAATATGATGGGTATAGTAAACGATGTAACTTATTTCAAGTAACTCCTTAACATGGTTAAACCAAGGAACTTTACTTGCTAAATATCTATGGCTCTATGACGATAATAAGAAGTATATTAGCAAATTCATATGTATAGTGCCGACATGTTAATAAACTTTTTTCGGTATGTAGGGCAAAACCCACTACTTTTTCAAAATATGCATTCCGCTTAAAATCAAAATTAAAAATGTCGTCTTCAAATTTGTATCTCTAGTAGCGGGAACCGTGTGTGTACCAACTATATCTCATTGGGCGTAAAAAACACTTATTGTATGCCTTTTCCTCCCACAGGTCAAGAATACAAATTGAAAATATTCTTGTCTGTATTGCCGAGTACGATCTTCGTATCAAATATTATAATTTCTTGATATAATTCGGTCACCAAACGTTTGGCTTTACAAAGTGATGGTCTTTCGCGCTGTATAGCATGTTACGCCTTTGTGTTGGAACCATTTCTCCTTCGAATGATTTGCAATGGCGTATTAGCTTCTCAGATCGAGTATGATGTGCACCGTAAACTTGACAAAGAGTTCTATACGTCTAAAAAAACACCTCATACACAGATTATTTTCAAATGTTGGGTAATGTTACCTTTGATATACTATGAAAATTTAAATTGTGCCCCACAATCAAACAAAAGCTCCAACTCCAATGAACATTGTTTAAATTTTCTATTTACGGAATTTGTTGCCGATTCGCTCTCCTGTAAAGTAAATTAAAAACACATACTGTACCATTAACATATAAACCAAATGATATCTTCAAATCTCTCCGATAGTTCATGAGATATAGCCTTTTTAATGAGCGGTACCATGCCCCTTTATTCAATCACAACCAAGTACAGCCAAGGACTATCAATGGGTCATCAGTATTAATTTGGAACATTTTCGTAACAATCACTCTTTTAGAAAAGTTGTCAGAGCGATTTTTGAAAAGGAGGCGTGGCACAGCCCAATTCCACCCTGATTCTAATTCATACTGTACCAACAACATATCTACTAAATCTCGTACTCATACCTCTGATATTTTATGAGATATAGCCCTTTTACATATAAAGTTGTATGGGCGGTGCCACGCCTCTTTATCCAATCGCAACAAAGTAAACCCATGGACTATTAACAGATCATCAGTACCCAATTTGTGGAATTTTCGTGTCAATCGGTCCATTATAAAATCCTTCAAAGCAATTTCCCAATAGGGGGCGTGGCACCGCCCTTTTCCACATTGGCTATAATTCTAACTATACGAACAACATATATACCAATAACATTTTCATACCTCTAATAGTTCATGAGATACAGACGTTAAAAGTTTCAAGACGTAACCCACCCCTACTTATCCAATCCCGCCCCTTTTTGGATCACGAATTTTGTTGCTAATTGCATCCACACGAATTTTAAGGCGATTGTGAAATTTTCCTCTAGATGTTGCGCTTTCAAAAGCCTATTTTCACCACCGACCACACAGCTACATTCTGTGAAAATTTCCGGTTCAGCCGTTCTCGAGTCTATACAATGCAAAAAATGCAAACAAAAACATTAACTGCATATAATATATTTCACGAAATTGCCTCACAGTTATAAGTGCTGCCATATTCCACTTTTAGACATACTTTGGAAAAGCTTCCTAAGCACGATAACAATATGTTGGGCATGTTTACGTTCCTCTGTTCAATGGCAATAAAATGTTCGCCATCATATGCATAGCTGTATTGCCGAGTACGATATGTGTATCGAATTGATTAAACAAATTGGTGTAGCCCTAAAACACTTTTTCACGCCCCTTTCGCCCAATTATCGAAATAAATAAATTTGTCTGTATATTCTTGTATATATTGCCGGGTAGCCCCCCACATTTATATATCTGTTGTGCTACGTATTATCTGCATATCAAATGCTGTAACCCTGCAATTATTTGTCACGGCCCCATTCGAAAATTACTTCGCCAATTAGGTCAAATTACTATTTCGTCTCCATATTCATATTCGTATTCGTGTTGTCGAGAACTATATGGCTATCAAATTTTTTATCCCTAGCTTTAAAAAAGTTTTGAAACGCCCACTACGCCCATTTGGTCCAAAATTAAATTTCGTCTGCATATTAGTATTTCTGTTGCCGAGAACTATCTGGGTATCAAATTTCATCTCTCTAGCTCCAAAAAAAATTTTACCACGCCCACTCCGCCCATAGGGTCAACAATATTAAAAAAATACAAATCCTACGGTAATTTCCATACGGTTATACCATTGAATCGAGGCGTGATTGAACCACAAACACACAAGCAAACAGACAAACATTCACATTTATAATATTAATAGGGATGAGGAAGAGTATGAGGGTCAATATGGTAATTTATATGGGAGTTACCATATGGAGCGTGTGCAATTTGATACCGTATAAGACCCTTTCGGTAATCCCATACAATATGAACAAATGCCCAGAAATAGTGAATTGAACTTTTTCCATTTGTTAACGAATTTATTAACGGTTTTTACATTGTACTAGTTTCAATGCATATTTCCAACAATTTGATAATGTCTTCTAGATGAAATGGTAGAGGCGAAGGCCTTAACCTCCAAAATCACGCTGTGTATCTTAAAGCAAAACAAAACACAAAGCCTCCACAAATATTCCTGTGACAAAAGGCCTTACTATGCTTGAACTCCGCTACTGTCTCTCATTGTTTTATAGTCAATCAAGTCTTCGATTTGTAACGACAAGTTTGTAAAGCAGTCACTACTGCTAGATCCCATAAGACCACGAACTTGGTTTGCCCTTGGTTTTTTTTGTGCAAAGTCTAAAAATAAACTTATGATTATACTATTCGCTCATTCTACCATTAAATTCAGTTCCAATAATTTTAAATATTTATACAACGAAAAGTTAAAAATAATGAATTTCAATTATTTATGATCAAAGTCTATGCTTGGCATATGAGTCAAAACATGTGACGGGTTAAACAAGTATTCCTGAAATGTCAAGCGCTTACATGAAAAGCATGAGAATCGAATTTCACTCTTGAGTTTGTCTCTCTAAAAAACAATCGAGTTAAAGTAACATAGCTCTAACATTCCGATTTTCGTTGCATAGCGTTTTAGAATGCGTATACCTAGTATCTGATTTTTATCTGTGCCACAGTCCAGTAATCAAATTTTCTTTGTTAAATTTAAAAATTGTTTCACAACTATCCGATCTGTTGGTGGAAGGAAATGACTTCATTTCATTTATTCTATACATTCGCATTTCAAATTCAATTTATATGTACGTTCATTGTATAGCATTTGATAGGTTATCAAGCCACACACACACATATAAATTCGCCTAACCGCTTTCTTTACATTTACCAGCAAACTGCAAAAACAATATATATATATGTTGCTATATATGTCGTTGTTGTTGTTGTGCACAAAAGTGTCCGTCTATGTGTAACAATTTCATTTTTGCAATTATAGTTCATTAAATTAAATTACTTTTTCGAGAAGTAAAGTAAATGTTGTACATCTTCATCATTTTGTCCTAGGATCCTCATTGAATGCTTCGGCATTGTTGAGCGCCCACAGCCAAGGTCTTTGAGTTTTCCCCTCTCCCCACCCAAACGATGGTAGAGAGATATGAAGCTGTTCACAGTAAAAATGAATTGTCATTGGAAAATTACCCAAAGTAGAGATGAAGGCATTGAAGACAGCGACAACGACAACGGCGACGACGACGACAATGAAAACGACTATGGCGGCGGAGACAGTGTTGCAAGCAATCTTAAAAGGACACATAGTAAAGTTATATTTCTTCCAAAGGCTAAGAAAATATAAACGATGAATTGTTACACAAGTAACTTTATAGTTATTCCAATAGAAAAGCACAAGGGGTTGCGTGTGTGTGTGTGTGTGTGCGAGGGTAGAAGCGGGCTAGCGTACTAAGGGAACAAACGGCATCTTATGAAATACCGAATGAGGCTTCACCCCCCCTCATCTTTTGTTTTAATAGTAAATTATCGAGTATTCTAGTAGAAACAATATAAGTCACTTTAAAATCAGTGCTTGAAAGAGAGTAAAAATATACGAGAGCGTTAGAGAGAGGGAGCAACAGGGGGAGATGGTTTATTAATGCAGCTAAAACTGCCATCGAGTATGTTGGCAGTATGACTTGTTGTTGTTGTCTGCATACATATTTGTAAGTGGTAAAGTACAAAGACTAACTGTAATTAAGTTAAATATTTAATTTAATTGCAGCACTATTATGTCTTTGCAATAAAAGAGGGTGAAAAGGGCGAAAAATTATCGCAAACCTTTATAGTTAAACTGAAGAAATTTGCACGTGAAATAAGGAATGAAAGAAAGTGTGGTAGGTTTAAGTGGAAATTACTTTAAATTACTTTACTTTAATTTACGTATAATGACAAAATATTAATAATTGTGTTGAGTTCGTCTTTATATATCGAGCTTAATTCCGATTTATTAACACACACCCATAATAATTGCACATAATTATTTGTGATTATATATTACATCGAAATTTCAAAACGAAGCTCAAATACCTTCACCACTTGTAAATGGGTGGTGTAAACCTCCAGGTTTCTAAGGTTTTACCTATAAATACAAAAGTAACATAAACTCAAAGTTTTTAGGGATTTCTTTAAGAAATTATTGGAAATTATTACTTTTCGAGAAATTGACTGCCAGTTGGGGCAACACAAAGTTTACGATATTTATTTGCAAGTCAACGATGAATAATGCAAAATTTTACTAAACTCAGTGAACTTACAAAAAAAGATAAAAAACTTATACTTAATTTCCCTTTACATCCCATAAATGAGGTATGGGATAGCTCGCGTTGTTGTAAATTTACACTATTTTTCTATTTTTAGATTCACAACTAACGGCACCTACTTGTTTATCGGCAAATGCCAATGTGGTGGGGAATGCGAAAAATTCACAACAAGCCTAGCACCTGCCACGGAATCGCTTCTAGAGGGCTAAAATGTGTGACCGACCCACAGTCATTTCTCCCTTCAAACATTTTTTCCATATATACCTACCTCCCATCTCCCCACCCCTATGGAGGCTCCCATACAAAAATTAAATTTTTTTTTAAATTTGCTCCAACCACACTTACGGCCCTTAAGGTGCCCCTTGAGGAGTCAAATGTATGACCGACCCTAACTAGTATTTCCCCCCTTACATATTTCCCGAACATACCTACCGCGTATCTTCACACCCTCTCATCAATCCCTTCATATCGCATAACTACTCCAAAGCATAACCAAAACGAAAGTTTCAGTCGGGAAATTCGACTTACATATACCCTCACCCTCAGTAAAACATAACATTTCTAGTATATTTATATTATTACTTGATTTCAAAAGTGGGCGGAGTGGTACATTTGTATGGGAGGTAGAAGAAGGGGCGTAGCTACACTTCCATTGTTTTTTGTGTTTTTCTATCAGAACTTGGGCCCGATCGCGTTGGGTGTATTAATAATATTAATCGATTTCTAAAGTGAACGGAATGGTACATTTGGATGGGAGGTACCAAAAGGGGAGTGGCCATGTAGCCCATTTTGAATACCGTAAGTAGTTTAGCAGTTTAGTCGGGGGTTATGGTACCAGTTTTTCCCTTTTGCAGGCTTTTTCCCCTTAAAAGTACGGAATTCGAAAAATCTCTTCATATTGCACAATTATATCATTAATTATTCACCATGCTTTTCCTAAATCTACCTTCTGCAGTTTGGTCTGGATGATGGTACGATTTTTTTGCGGACTTTTTCCCCTTAAAAGTAAGAAATTCGAAAAATGTCTATATTGTACAACTACTTCCTAAAATAAATATTGACCCGCATTTTCACGATTCTACCTTTTGTCGTTTGGTACCAGTTTTTTTTTATCCCTTTTGCTTCCTTTTCCCCTTAAAAGTACGAAATTCGAAAATATTTTTCATATTGATATTCATATTCATATATTTTCATATTTTGAAGTAGTTGTACTTCAAAAAATTAAACATTCACCACCATTTTCGCAATTTTACCTTAAGAAGTTTGATCTGGGTGGTGGTACCAGTTTTATCCCTTTTTCGGACATTTTCCACTTAAAAGTACGAAATTTGAAAAACTACTTCATCGCATTTTTGCAATTAGTAGTTTAACATGGGTGATGGTACCTTTTTTATCCCTTTTTGGGCCGTTTTTCGCACGAATTTCTAAAAACTCAATTCGTACACCTCACTAATTCGATAGGGAGCATCCCCACATCGATTTTTGCGATTATAGCATTAGCTGTATGGTCTGGGTAATGGCCCTAGTTTTACCCTTTTATGCCTTTTTTGAGCCCTAAAAACACGAGTTTCAAAAAATCCATTTGTGAAGCTGCTTAGTTCTATAGGACGCATGCCTATATCGATTTTAGCGACAATAGCTTTAGCCATTTGATCTAGATGATGGTACCATTCTTATCTCTTTCTGTGAAATTTTTACCTTTTAGACCAAAAATTATTATTATTATTATAATCACCGCGGTGATAACACCATTTGTAGCCCTTTGTTAGCCCTTTGTTTAAGCGTTTATAGCTTTTTCGGTTTGGTCTTCTGTTTCGATTACTATGTTTTCTCTTAGTGCATTGATACTTGAGGGGGATCGTAGCAAAACAAAAACTTTCTTTAACAATTAACAACAAAGTGTACGTTTTACTTCACGATTTCTTTAAACTTGGGACAAACTGTTCCAACTGTTATCTCTTACGTCGTCATTACAATGCAATTATTTTAATTGTTTTTTTTTTCTTAATTTGCTGTTTGACAATAAAATCTCAAATAGGGTTACAAACACGTAAACCAGATCTTTAGTGGACCAAAATGTAACTATTGACTGCAAACTTTAATGTTGTAGTGTTATTTAGTTGTGGTCAATGTATGTAGATATTTAGATATTGTTAAAAAAAATTTCCTTAAAACGTTGAACATAGTTTGCTTTGTCAAACGTTTATGCAACACTATTCAACCACATCTTCAATATTACATATGTATGTATATGTACTTTTACAACACGAGAACAAAAACAACTCTTTAACATATTAATAATGAAAATCAAATTTATCAACTGAAGTGAACAATGCCACAATAGTTACACATGTGATCACTTCAATGAAGAGTCCTTGACTTACATAATTTACATGATAGAAAACACTGAATATTACTACGCCCTCTCACTCTCTCTCTCTCTCTCTCTCTGTTCCACTTCCATATGTTCTTTATTGTAACTATTAGCATACAAAAAAAAACGGCTGCAAAAAATAAACTTCTTGCATCATTTAAAGACCAATAAATCAAACTGTAACGATTCTATGTCACACTCAAAAGAAAAACACTTGGACCCTTTGCACTCTGTGGCTTTACATCATAGGCACAGGAGTAAAACAGTAGCACAACAATGATGTAGGATGCATTGGTTGCATCGTTGTCCTCATCGTCATCGTCGTCATCGTCATCATCATCAGCGGTAGTACTTTCACATATGTTTAACTTTACATTGGTTGCAAACTTGTGGCACAAAAGCAAACAATGGCTCGACAAAATATAGAGCAACGCAAAGCAAAGCAAACTCTAGAGCCAACAATGCACCTCACTTGGTGGCAGCTGCAATAGGACGTGCGAACGACAGATGGAAGGACGTACGGACGGACGGACGTTCGGTCGATGGTAGTACAAACTCACCGTCATTATCAGAAACTTTGGCTAATACAATAGTTTGTACTCGCTGAATGTTAACAAAGAATGTAAGAACAAACAATGTAATGTTTATTGTATGTGCTATACATATACATACATACAAAAGCAAGCACTCTAACGTATACTATAGTAATAGAGTAATATAGTTGGAATGGAGGGTAGGATATGAAATATGGTATGTTAAGGGTGGGAACACCAAGAAGACGTTCTCTTTCATTTCCAATTTCAGATCCATTCTATTTAACTTGAGGTCCTGTGTAAAGTAGATAATGTAATGTATCAAAATCATAGTCGGGTTAGCTCGGCTTTCCTGCAAAGATCCTATGTTTTGTTATTTGTTGTAACAATGCTCAAAGGTAGTGCTGGGGAATAAGGATGATCTATTTGTAGGTGATGACGTCGTGAGCTGATTGGGGAGATTAAAAAAAGATTAGAAAATCGCTCTTCATTTTACAACCAGTAATTTAACAAATGTATTAGAATCCTGCACAAATGCTTTTGTAGCGGTTTCAAGCCTATTCTTTCAACACATGTGTTTGTTTTGATTCTACGAACAAGACATGTAAACTAGGGTGGTGATTTTTTTATGTAATTTGGGTTTTCCTGTATTACCAATCGATGACTCATAGTCTAAAATATATTAGTAAAAAATTTTAGATTTTTAAGCTAACAGTTGGCGAAGTAAACTTGATTTATTGAAAAAAAAATAAAACAATATTATAATCGATTAAAAATACAGAAGAAACAAAATGAAAAAAAAAAAGTTTTCAATTTCTTTTGGTAAAAAAAACAAAGCAAACCCCATAGAGCGTAAGATCAAAAGAGTGTGAGTTAATTGTTTTATACCAAAAAGTACTTTTATTGCAGCTATAAGTACTTTTATAACAATTTATTTTACAATTAATCATAATTCTCTTATTTGAAAAAAAATTTTAAATTTTTTGTACCAAAAAGAACAATTCAACAAGTTCAAGTTCAACAACTTTGTTACTAACACCAGAAAGTACAATTTATTGTACCGAAAACTACAATTTATTGTACGGAAAAGTACAATTTATTGAACCAAAAAAATACTTTTATATATTATTGCACCAGAAAGTACTTTAATTGTACCAAATACTACTTTTATTGTGCCAAAAATCAATTTTTCTGTACCAAATGGTAACAAAATTGTAACAAAAAATACTTTCGTAATACTAAAAAGTACTTTTTATTGTATCAGAAAGTACTTTTTTTGTACCAAATATTATAATATACGTTTTAATCAAAACAGTGTTTCGTAAACAAATAGTACAATTGAGTATACCAAAAAGTATTTTTTTTTTGCACAAAAAGTACTTTAATTGTACCAACAAGTATTTGTACTTTTATTGTACCAAATATATCAATTTAGTGTACCAAAAAATAATTTTATTGTAAACAAAATTTGATAATTTATTGTACTAAAAAGTAAATTTTTTTTGTACTGAGAAGTACATTTCAATGTACCGAGAAGTACAATTTATTGCACCAGGAAGTATTCTTTAGGTGGCACAGTAAAATTAATTTTTTGAAAGAAACAATGTTAAAGCTTCAGGTAAAAATTTATTTTATGTACCAAATAGTACAATTTATTGTACCAAAAAGTACTTTTATTGTACCATTTACCACAATTTATTGTACCAAAAAGTATATTTATAGTACCATATATTACTATATATTGTACCAAATAGTACAATTTATTGTACCAAATAGTATTATTTATTGTACCAAACAGAACAATTTGTTGTACCAAAAAGTAAGTAAAATTTTCTGTACCAAAAAATACTTTTATTGTACCAAATAGTACAATTTATTTTACCAAATGATACATTTTTTGTTAATAAATTTGACAATTTCATGTACTAAAAAGTACATTTTATTGTACTGAAAAGTATAATTTATTGCACCAAAAAATCCAATTTGTTGTATCAAGAAATACTTTTATTGTACCAAAAAATACACTTTATTGTACCGAAAAGTACTTTATTGTACCGGATAGTACTTTAATTGTACTAAAAAGTACTTCTTTTATACCAAAAAGTACTTTTATTGTACCAAAAAGCAATTTTACTGTTCCAAACGGTACAATTTATTGTAACAAAAAGTACATTTGTAAGACTAAAAAATACGTTTTATTGTACCAAAAAGTACCTTTTTTTGTACCAAATATAACAATATACGTTTTAATCAAAATAGTGTATTGTTAACAAATAGTAAAATTTTACGTACCAAAAAATATTTGTATTGCACCAAAAATTACTTAATTTTTTTTGCCCACAAGCCTTTGTATTCTACCAATTAGTACTTTTGTTGTACCAATAAGTACTTTTACTGTACTAAGTAATACAATTTATTGTAACAAAAAATAGTTTTATTGTAAATAAATTTTAAAATTAAACGTGCTAAAAAGTACAACTAATTTATACTAAAAAGTACATTTTACTGTACCGAAAAGAACAATTTGTTGTACCAAAAAGTACTTTTATTGCAGCATAAAGTACTTTTACTGCACCAAATATTACAATATACTCTACCAAATAGTACAATTTATTTGACCAAAAAGTACATTTTATTGTACCGAAAAGCTTTATTATACTGAAAAGTTTTTAACTTGTAACAAATAGTCCTTTAATTCTATCAAAAGGTATTCTTGTTAAACCAAAAAGTAAAATTTTTTGTACCAAAAAGTACTTTTATAGTACAAAAGAGTACTTTTGTTATACCACAATATATAATTTATTTTACCAATAAATACTTTTGTAATACCTTAAAATACAATTTATTGTACCAAAAATTACTTTTGTAATACTATAAAGTACAATTTTTCGAACCAAAAAGTACTTTTATTCTAATTAAAAGTACTTTTGATAAACTAAAAAGTACTTTAATTGTGCCAAAAAATACTTTATATTGAATCTAAAAATAATCTAATATAGGGTGGGCCATTTAAATTTTAAATATGAATCGGAAATCAGAAATTTCAACTTTCTTATTTCATTGGAAAGGTTGAACTTTGTTATTTAATAATGGAACACAGTATCAGTAATATGACTTCCACTACTGGCTCGCCAGTACCTCATCCGATTAACCTACGGGTTGAAGGGTATATATCATTTGATACGATACCCAAAAGTGTACCACATAGAAGGAGTCACTTTAGATCCTAGGTTTCTTTGAACCACATTCGATTTATGACTTTTTAAGTCGTTTGAGCCATATAAGTCTGTCTGGCTGTCCGGCTGGTATGCACGATAACTTTCGAATGATGCAACCAAATGCTTTGGAAATTAGAATAAAGTTTTGGAGAAAAAACTGGAAGTCTAGCCGGACCCCATCTGGTACCTCCTAAACCCATCTTCTGTATTTACAACTTTGGAGAATAAATCTGGATGTTAACCCAAGCCGATTCTAGTACCTCCCATACAAATATACCGTTCCGCCCACTTTAGAGATGTAGTAATAATATCAACACACCCAATACGATCGTGCCCAAATTATGTATTTAGTAAAGCTAAAGCAGGATAAAGTTTAAGAGAACAAATCTGGAAGTCTAGCCGCGCCCCTTTGGTACCTCCCATGCAAATCTACCACTCCTCCCACTTTAGAGATGGAGTAATACCCAATGCGATCGTGACCAAATTCTGTATTTTAGTAAAGCTAAAGCAGGATAAAGTTTTAGAGAAGAAATCTGGAAGTCTAGCCACTCCCCTTCCCGGTACCTACCATACAAATGTACCACCCCGCCCACTTCAGAAATCGAGTAATAATATCAATGTACTAGAAGATCGTATGTTCTACTCAGGATTAAGCTATATATAAGTCGGTTTTCCCGACTGAAACATTCTTACTGGTATATATTCGATTGTTTCGGGCCGAATATCTTCAATGGCAACTTCGATTTCATGTTTAAACTCTTCAATTGTCTCCGAATGCTTTGTGAACATTTATCCTTAATGGCTTCCCACAGAAAATAATCCAAAGGGCTCAAATCACAGTCAAAGTAATCTGTATTTCAAATTTTAAGTATCAAAAAGTTCTACTGTTGTATTAAATAACAAAAACAACATTTTGCTTCTCCCCAACATGCAAAAACGGCAACCATCGATAGTCACTTCAGATAGACAGTCAGACTTCAAATGATTTACTGCATTCGTTGACATTACAGCTAGTTATTATTGTTTTGAGAGAAGAGATCTTATCGTAAGCAAGAAGTGTACTTAGTTTGGTTTGAAAAAACAAAACTCTAACAATGCACCTTTTGTTTCTCTACGCATTTATAGATAACTGTTATTTTGGTCGATAATGTCTTGTAAGCCTTGCTCACTGGAGTAAGTCATTTGTTGTGTTAGTAAAACAAATGCGTGTCAAAAGTTGATTTCGAGATATTCGCGAAAAATTCATCTCATCTCATGCAAGTAGACAGAGATAGTATCAAGGAACACAACTGAACACTTTTCTCAATTTTTGTCAATTTGTCACTTTCACCCATTTGCTTCTAACCTCCTCAAATTTATTAGTGCAGGGCTCTATTACATATTGTGACGAGCATTTCAAGCCTAATAAACCCTGCACGTGGATGATGGATGTTATGGACAATTAATGTTACCCCACATCATAGTATACCTTAAGTAAATTGTGCTTCTTGCTACACCAATCAACCAACAGAAAATACTGCCCTCGCTTCTAATAATATTCTCTAGCAAACATAAATCCCTATTGGAGGATCCCAAAAGATTTGCTTTCATTACACTGCTGCCCAACTTTTCACAGGACCATCCTACAGCGCGGTGGGGCAACAACAATTACTTATATATTATTACATCTATTCCGCCGCGTGCTGTATTAGAAAACCAAGTTGATTGTATAAAAGTAATTGATATACCAAAATGCTCTGCAACTCAAACATTCACTCAAACTCCTGCTGAAATATGTGAAGATGTGTTAACTTTAACATACTTCAACCTAGGTGGGACTTGGTGTTGTTGGATATTGTTAAAGGATCCAAGGATGTGTAATTTAGTGAGTGTATGCGTGTGTGTGCGTGTGAGTATGTGAAATCCTTTATTGGTGATGAAAATGATGATGGTGATGATAGCACAAAGTACTCCTGCTGCTGCTGCTGCTGTTTCTGCTATTGTCATAGATGATGAAGAAGCGAGATGTTGTTATTGCAGAACTTGTGGTTAATGATGTTGTTGCTGCTGTTATTATTTGTATATACACATATGTTTAAAGATGTATGTGCATATATTAGGATATGTGTATGTATAATTGTGCAATATTAGAACCGCGGGTGTTCATTGCAAATTGTTTATATTTTAACAATACCTTCCTACAAATTTCTTCTTTAAACTATACTCTTTTCAAAATACCAATACACACATACAAGCTATTATCAGTGTGTTCATATACGCACACACACCTATCAATGTAAAGGGAAACAATATAAAGACTGATGTTTACAACATCTGTAAACTTTATTATACATATGTACACATACTGTATGTGTTACACTCGTGTAATTGTGTTAGTTCATTTAAATACATTATATTGTGTTGCTTCATTATGCTTTACCATAATTTACAATGCCTTGTAATCTTTAAATATTTGTCAATTTTGTGTTTGAGCACTTTCCGTAGATTCAAATTCAAAGGAGATTTTTTTTCATCATTTACTCGAAATTATCCTTAAGCTGAAATTGTTTGATATTTTGTGTACTGTGTCTAAAATTTAGCAACAATTAATATTCATGCTTTATTATATGTGGTTAGTAATAGAAATTGTTATAATTGAATTTGTGGTTCATATCTCTCGCTCTCTCTCTCTGTACGAGGGTTTATTGTGCTTGCAGCGCTTAAGCAACATGCAATGCAATGGAGGGGAAATTAAATTGGAATTTGCAATATTTATACATATTTAGAAATATAAATAGAGGGTATCTAAGCAAGAATTTTATAGGTGGGAAGTTGGCATACGGTAACGCTGCTGAACATATGTGATTGTTTAGATTTTAGCTTTAATAATTTCCTATCCTATCTAGATTGGAAGTATAGGTTTAGATTTCACTGCATGTCTTGAAAGTTGTGTGTGACATGAGACATGTATCTTAAGCGAACCTTTACTTCAGAATGGCCATCTCTACCTCCTCAACATTTGGTGTTTCTGTGGCTATGCTGTGTTTTCGATTCCGGAATCAATATACTTTCTTCGGCAACATGCTTTGAAAAACCATACTTTCTTTTCATAACAGCTTTCGTGATGATTTAGTATTTGAAGTAGGTATTAATTTATCCTTTGCCTGACTCTCCTCTTATTATTTTGGTCTCTAAGTTTCTGAACAGCTAATCGTTTGTTGTTTGTGTGTGTTTCTGCTGTAACCTTTATTTAACAACTAAAATACGATGCAGTTGCTTTAATAATTTTCAATTTTTCGTTCTCCATCTTCAGGTGCTTTGTAAATTTCAGCTTAATTCCATTATTTATTTGTCACGACATAAACACTTTCGATTTCACATCTCGACACATGCTGTCACAATCATTTAACATCGAACTAAAATACAAAACACATACATACATTCGAGCTTATAACTAAATCCGTATGTTAATTATTACCCTCACATGGCAATACCTTCAAGAATAGTGAACAGGTTTTTACTTCAAATGCCTCTCACGATTGAAAACAACTCGAATGAATGAGTATGTTTATGGTCAATGTCAAGTTCACTGTCAGTGACTAAGATTTCTTGGCCACAATTAAGCTAGACGGCTAAACAAGTTGCGCGAGGCTTAGTATGTTGGGGGCTTGTTTAAGCTACCGGCTAACCTACGTAGATGGTAACAGCTTAACTAAACAGGCTGAGACTGCATGTTGTGTTTATATTAGGAGAGACTTAAAGATTGAGAGAGAGTGGGAGAGCATTAAATTAATCTGTACGAGTGTCGCATTGGAAGTATTTGGGCTTGCGAGAGACCAAAATCTAAGTTTGTGTTTATGTGTGTATTTTAGAGCCCGGCACAAATACATTTTTTTATTAAGACTAGTAAGAACTAATGACTTACTGCAGTGAGCAATTTTTGCAAGATATTGGCAGCCAAAATAACAGTTGTACATTAATGCGAGATTAAACGTAATGTGCATTGTTTATGTTTTGTTTTTTACAAATAAAGTAAGAACACTCCTGGCTGACGATAAGCTCTCTTCTCTCAAAAATAAAACTATAATAACACAGTACAACACATGATTTGCCAACTCAATTCTGTGAACTGTATGTGAAATTAGACCCAAAAAGAAGAATTTCTGCATCATTCGTTTTGTCTTCTTACCTGCGATTTGAAGTTAGTATCGATTTGAAGTTAGTACTATCGTATAGGGGAATTTATCACGTTTTAGGCCCTGTTGTTTGACATAGCTCGACAACCACTAGCCCAATTTAGTTGAAATACATTTTAAAAAATTAAGAATTACAATTCCCTTAATCTGTTTATATATATAGTTTTCCTATACAAGTAACACTTTCGAAGTTAAAAAAGAATGTATGAAGGGAAAAAATTATTTTTTGCCTAAAAATTTAAATTTTTTTTTTTAAAAATACATAAAAAATCCAAAATGGAAAAAAGTTTCAAGTCTAGTTATTTTTTCGCAAAGTCACATAACCTATGAGCAAAATGAGACAAAGATCATAAAAATCGATGCACGCGTTTCGCTTTTATTCGCAATTGAGTAAATGTATGAATTTCAAAAATTTGCTCGAGATATGCACAACATTATTTGGAGAAAACATTGACACCTTTTTCATGATTCTGAGAATTAAAAAAAAAGGAATAAACAAAAGGTTATTTGATTTTTATGATTGCGGTAATAAATGTACGTGGACAATTAAACGGAAAGTGGACCTTTTTATTATTTGGGTTTTTCCGGTGGCTACCTATATGATTTTTTTTACAGAAATTGCACCCACATTTAAGGGTGGTCATTATTTGGAAAGTTTTGCACAGTTTGAAACGTACAAGTGCTGAATCAGGTATATAGCCAGCCGCCCTTAAAATATGCGCCCATTTATAAGTACCTGGCAGTAAAATATTCAAAAATACGTAGTATTTATAGGTGTGCATTGATCGATTTTTGGCATTCAGCCAGTGCCGACGAACGCGAACAGTAAAAGTGATTTTTCTCCAGTTTTTTAAAAGTGAATAACAACAAAACATAAAATATATCAATATGGAAAACAACAAGTGCCCATATTTGGATGAATATTGTTACGTTTGTGGTCATATCGTCCGAAAAATACAGAAAAAAGATCGAAAAAATTTGTTTACTGAGCAATTCAAAACCGCGTATTGTAATTATTTCGATGAAGCAGATTTAAGTGGTGCAAATTTTACGCCGAACACAGTGTGCAACAGTTGTTATACTACCCTTCTAAAATGGATTCACGGAAAAAGTAGAAAGTTATCTTTTATGAAGCCAGTAATTTGGGTGGAAGACACAACTGGACATGATGAATCCAGGTGCTATGCATGCATAAATTTTCGTCCTGGATTAAACAGACAACAATTGAAAACAAAACTATACACTGCTGCATTTACTGCCACACTTCCAGTGCAACGCCCTGCTGATTCCGATGCACCTAAACCTCCGAGTGCGGATACTGTGTCCCTGCTAGCCGAAACCGTTTTCACCAATCCGACCGATTTGGATGATGCTGATTGGATACCCGATATTGAAAATAGTGCACCACAACCGGTACCACAAATCGAAATGGATTACATTGTGGCCAAGCTGGGACTATCACAACACGACTCCGAATGGCTGACATCATTTTTGAAGAGAAGAAAACTCACACAGCAAAATGTCAGCGCAACATCATACCGACAACGCCAAGCTGATTTTCAGAAATTTTATTCCGTTGACGAAGCAAATACGTTCACGTACTGCCATGATATCCCAGGTTTAGTGAAAAAATTGGGAATGGATTATATCGCTGGCGACTGGCGTTTATTCATCGATGGTTCAGTTACTAGTTTGAAGGCTGTGCTGCTGCACAAAAAAAATAAAAAACCATGCATTCCATTGGGATTCAGCACAACTATGAAGGAAACGTATGAAGCATTGGGCGAAATTTTGAAGAAAATCAAATACGATGAACACAAATGGAACATTTGTTGCGATCTGAAGGTGGTCAACATACTACAAGGGATTATAGAAAAGGGCGCATATCCAAAATACTTCTGCTTCCTTTGTAATTGGGATTCACGATACAAAGGAAATCAATATCAATGTAAAGTTTGGAAAGGAAGAACTCCCGAGCTGGGAAAAGCTGGGAAATTCGTTGAAGTGGTGGTCAAAAAAGTTAACGGCGCCTTTGACTGTTTGAAATCCATCTTTCCGAAACTCAGTGATGAGAAAATTAAAAACGGTACGTATCGTACTCTGTATTTCAATATTGTCATATCTAAATTTGTTAATTTCTAAGTAATTTCCAATAATTTTTTCGTTTTTCTTATGTATTTAAAACAGGTATTCTCAATGGACCTGCTATTCGGAAATTGATCAAAAGTGATTCTTTCACACATTTGCTTTCAGAGCATCACGACCACCAACATGCATGGAACGCATTGAAAGAAGTAATAGAAGGCGTTCTAGGAAAGAACCGTGTCCAGCGAGAAGAGATACAGCAACGAGTGGACAGGTTGCTGTTTTATTTCGAAAAAATCGGTGCATCCATGACGCTGAAATTGCATTTCTTGCACCACCACCTCGATACTTTTTTGGCACAATCACCTCAGGAATCAGACGAACAAGGAAAGAGGTTCCACCAGGTGACCATGCCATTTGAAAAGCGGTTCAAAAGCAAAAAATTGGATGCATTGCTTGCGGAGGTTTGTTGGTGGAGTTCCACAATTATGCAGTTTGAAGAAAGCACCGAAGATGAAGACATTGAAATTGGTGGACACAGTGAAAGAAACACGCCCTTGAATAGTATGTGTATCTCGGATGACGATACAGACTCAGACCATGAATATGAACAACCTACGAAGAAAACAAGATCATCAGAACCACAAGCGTCAACTTCTACAAGGATGGATATTGCCAATAATTGAAAAAATGTTCTAAATTTTGTTTTTATGCATATTATAATTGCGTATTAATTGCATATTATTTTATTTTCATTAAGTTTTTATAAATAAAATTTTTTTTTGCATGATAATTTTTTAATTTATATTTTTATTTTAAGGGTGGTGGCTATAACTGATTTTTGAAATTCATACCTTTACTCAATTGCGAATAAAAGCGAAACGCGTGCATCGATTTTTATGATCTTTGTCTCATTTTGCTCATAGGTTATGTGACTTTGCGAAAAAATAACTAGACTTGAAACTTTTTTCCATTTTGGATTTTTTATGTATTTTTAAAAAAAAAAAATAAATTTTTAGGCAAAAAATAATTTTTTCCCTTCATACATTCATTTTTAACTTCGAAAGTGTTACTTGTATAGGAAAACAATATATGAACAGATTAAGGGAATTGTAATTCTTAATTTTTTAAAATTTATTTCAACTAAATTGGGCTATACGATATTACTAACTTCAAATCGATACTAACTTCAAATCGCAGGTAAGAAGACAAAACAAATGATGCAGAAATTCTTCTTTTTGGGTCTAATTTCACATACAGTTCACAGAATTGAGTTGGCAATCAATTAACTGAAATATGTTGTACTGTGTAATTAAATAAATTTATAAATGTTCTTGATTTTGTTTTTTGTTGATCTTTAATGAATTATGATATTGTCATAGTTCGGTTTGAGATCATTTCTATTGGCAATTATTTATTATTGCCAATAGTTTTTTACTCAAGAGTGTGAAATGTATTATGTTGACAGCAGGTTAGGCGTATAACGTTATTTCGGCATTCACCACAATGCCTCGTCAGCGCCCTTTGCTGTGCCTTCTCCTCTATCATCACAAACCTTAAGGGAAGAAAGCATCTCAAAGTTAATGAGAACTTTTCCCAACGGTGCGAAGAAAGCATCCTCGAAGCGCACAACATGCCAGCATAATACACACACAAGCCCTTGCCTATGCATGTGTCCATCGGACACAATTGCACAGGAGTTTTGTTGTTGACAAAGTGCCAACCCCGTTCTGCGTACCGTCAGTGTTTCATTGTTCTTGATTTTGTTTTTTGTTGATCTTTAATGAATTATGATGAGGCATTGTGGTGAATGCCGAAATAACGTTATACGCCTAACCTGCTGTCAACATAATACATTTCACACTCTTGAGTAAAAAACTATTGGCAATAATAAATAATTGCCAATAGAAATGATCTCAAACCGAACTATGACAATATCAAAATTATAAATTATAGTTTTCTCGAGTAGAGCGAAAATCAGTGCTATCATGTTTGTATGTGGAGGGGAAGCAACATGTAGTTCTAGCTTTTGGTACAACTACAGAACTTTTTAATATAATACAAGTAATTTTCTATTGAATTAAAGTAGAAAATTAAAATCGAATTTACTTCTTTGCAATCCTATTGGATTATATATTGCACGCAGAAAAATATTATAAGCGCTTCGATCTTCTGTTCTTCTTCAGTAACACCAAGTTCTGTAAGGTTCTCAGTAACCTGGTCTTTCCAATGGTGTTTTGGTCGCCCTCTTCTGTGCCGTCCCTCGAGTTAATTATAGAAGACTTTTCTAGCTGGATCATTTTCGTCCATGCGTACAACATGACTTAGTCAACGCAATCGGTGCACATAAAAGCGTCTGATCACGTCAATGTCAGTGTACAGCTTGTAAAGCTCATGATTCATTCGACGTCGATATTCTTCGTTAACCATGATGGGGCCATATATTTTACGGAGTATTTTTCTCTCGAATACTGCCAGAACCGATTCATCCGATTGATTATTCATCATAATATTTGGAACAGTTATATTACGCTTTTACAACAAAGGTACTTTTTAGCAGAATAAATGTGCCATTTGGTACAGTAAATTGTACATATAGGTACAATAAATTGTACTTTTTTGGTACAGTTTAAGTGCTATTTGATATCATAAAAGTACTTCTTGGTAAAAAGATTTAACTTTTTAGTGCAGTTCATTGTTCTATTTGGTTCAATAAAAGTACTTTTTGGTGCAATAAATTGTCCTTTTTGTTACAATTAATGTACTTTATGGTAAAATAAATATACAATGTGGTACAACAAATTGTACATTTTAGTACTAAGAATTTACTTTTAAGTACAATGAATTTTACTATTTTTTTTCATTAATTTGTACTTTTTGGTACAGTAAATTATCCATATTGGTACAATTAAAGTACTATTTGGTAGAAAGAAAATTCACTATTTGGTACAATAAAAGTGCTTTTTGGTACAATAAATTTCGCCGTTAGGTACAATAAAGTACTTTGTTGGTACAGTTAATTGTACTTCTCGTACAAAAAAACTAATGGTGCAATAAAAGTTATATTTGGTATAGCATATTGTACCATTTGGTACAATAAATCACTCTTCGGTACATTGAAAATACTATTTGGTATAAAAAGGTACTTTCCTTTTTGGTACAACAAATTTAGCTTTTTGATAGGAAAGATTGTCCTATTTGATACAATAACTTGTACATTTTGGAACAATAGCTAGAACTTGTGGCACAATAAAAGTACTTTTTGGTACATTAAAAGCTATATTGGTACAGTATGTTGTACTTTTAGGTACAATAAATTGTACTTTTTTATAAAATAAATTATACTTTTGGTGTAATGAATTCTATTTTTTTGTACAGTTAAAGTAATATTTGGTACTTTAGTACTTATTTGGTACAACAAATTGTACTTTCTGATACTATACTATGAATACTATGGTACAAGAAATTATACTTTAAAGTACAATAAATTGTAGAATAAATTGTAACAACTATTGTTACAATAAAAGTTATATATGGTATAGTAAATTGTACTATTTGGTACAAAAAAATTACTCTTCGGTACATTTAAAGTACAATTTGGTATAAAAGAAGTACTTTACTCTTTGGTACAATAAATGTTCCTTTTTGATAGGAAAGATTGTCCTATTTGGTACAATAACTTGTACTTTTTGGAACAATAGCTAGAACGTTTGGCACAATAAAATTACTTTTTGATACAATAAATTGTTCTTTTTGGTACATAAAAAGCTATATTTGGTACAATATGTTGTACTTTTAGGTGCAATAAATTGTACTTTTTTGTAAAATAAATTATACTATTTGGTACAATAAAGTCTGCTTTTTGGTACAAAGAATTCTACTTTTTGGTACAACTAAAGTACTATTTGGTGCAAAAATTTCACTATTTGGTACCTTCAGACTTATTTGGTACAACAAATTGTACTTTTTGATACTATACTATGGATACTTTGGTACAAGAAATTGTACTTTAAAGTATAATAAATTGTGAATCCTATTGGTACAATACAAGTTTTATATCAGTAAATGGTACTTTTAGGTACAATAAATCGTACTTTTTAGTACAATTAAAGTACTACGTGGTGTAAGAAAAAATAAAAAATAAATAAATATTTTTGTACAATAAACTGCACGATTTGGTACAATACATTTTACTGTTTGGTACAACAAATTGTACTTTTTGATGCAATGAATTGTACTGTAAATTATAAAGTACTGTTCGGTACAATAAATTGTACTTCTCGTACAATAAAAACTGTTGGTACAATAAAAGTTCTATTTTAGTAAAATATACTTTTATGTACAATAAATTGTACTTTTCGGTACAATTAACGTAGTTTTTGGTGTAAAAAAGTACTTTTTGCTAAAATAAACTGCAATATTGGTAAAATAAATTCTACTTTTTGTGTACAATAAATTGTTCGATTTGGTACAATTGAAGTACCTTTCCGTATAATAAAAATACTTGTTGGTGCAATAAATTGCACTTTTAGATACAATAAATTGTACTTTGTAATGCAGTGGATTGTTCTATTAAATAATAAATTGTTCTTTGATTTAGAATTCATTTCAAGCTCAAGACCAGTGTTTGTGAAAGAAGTTTATAGCAGTTTATTTTAGCTACAATAGTTTGTAACACTTAATTGTACTTTTTGGTACAATAAATAGTTCTCTTCGTACCAAAACAGTTTTTTTTATTGGTACAATAAATTCTACTTTGTGGTACAAAAAATTTACCATTAGGAAACGGACGTGGTATATTGGTTAGATCACGCGACTACCATTAGGGAGATTCGTGCTTCGATTTCCGGCTCCAGTCATCTAAATTTTTCTTTCATTACCAACCCCCCTCGATGTTGTCGACAGCAACTTCGCAGTATAAGTGTCGGTCACTCGGCATGCCTAGTAAAAGCTTCTCAAACAGTGACGTTCGCATTCGTCGATAAACAAGTAGGCACCATTTTTTGTGAATCTAAAATAGAAAGCGTTTTTTTTTTAAATGTAATATTTGTTACTATAAAATTTCGGCTGAAGTGTAGAATATGGAGCGGCAGCCCGATTAAAAAAAAATCTGCCTTTGTCTTCGTCTTGTTCCCCAAACATCGGAATGGTAGTTCAAAGTTGGCGCTCAGGCCCATGGGGCCCCTTTCGGTTCTATAATGACCTACTCAAATGAAAGATATTTTCGAGCCGAATCCAACGATATTATTTTTACGTTTCTACGGGACTCCTGGAGCCATTTAAATTTCCGGGAAATACCAAAAATACCTGCGGTGCTTTTACTCCCAACATATCCAATTCCACTCTAATTTACAAAAAAAAAAAAATTATTCTCGGAAAATACCAAAAGAAAACAAAATTTTTGGGCTCCCGCCCCATATTCTGCACTTTTGCCAAAATGTTTATTTGGAACAATAAATTGTACTATAAGTTTTACATCATTTACTGTAGTGGATCACAACTCACACTCTTTTGCTTATGTGCGGACCCATCACTTGTTTAACTCTGTTCCTGTCTAACTTTTGTCTTTTTTTTGCGTTGAATGCAAAACAAGCCTGTATGGTGTTGCTTTCATAACACTCAAGCAGAGGCTGACTGCTTTCAATCAAACAAACATTTCGAGTACGTGTGAGTTGCCGATCGTGTAAGTGTTGAAAAAGCGGCTATTTCGTCCTCACGAGGCTATGAGATGCCTATCACTGCTACTATATTTACCATCCCCAAAAACCTATGTAGATAAATCGGGTGCTAGAATTTTATTTCTGGAATCAGTTTACTGAAGTAATGTACATTTACATGTTTTTATCCAAAAAAAGATCTTATGAAATTCCTAAATACAAAATTCGGAAATAGAAGGAGACACTCGAGGGCAATACTAAAATAAATAAAATGTATTTATGTAATCATGAATTCTATTTAATGAAGTATACATATTTGAATGATCATCTTATTTATTAATTATGTTGACGATCTGAAATGCTCAAATCCAGTATTTTATGAAATCCTGAGTTTAGAATCAATCTATATTTTAATCTCCATATTTTCCATTTTCTAAGATGACACACTTTGACTTAGTGTTTTTAATTTGCAAAACAACAAAAAAAAACAAATATATTAGATTTCACAAAAACTGTAGAAAAAACATTTGATATTTCCCACCATTTTGAGAATGAATTTAAAACTTTATTATGGCACTGATAAGGACATCAATGTAACAAAATGTTGCTGACTTTATATTTGTGTGTATGTGTGCAATAATTTGTGTAGTTAGTGCAGAATACCAGGCGAAAACAAAAAGGTTTTTTTTAGTAATCAAAGAAACTATGTGCAATGCAATGAACACACACACACAAACAAGTCGAGGCAGTTCCAACAGCAGCACAACGTATCTGTGGAAGTGAGCAAACAAAAAATAAGACTGAAATTGTAATAAAGTTGTTAAAGGAACATTTTTTTGTGTAAAAATTTGTTTCAAAAGCATATCCAGTTGGTATCATAAACTTTTGTTTTCAGTTCTTCAGCTGCATTTGAAAGGCTAAGGCTTGTTTTTTCTTTTTTTAACCCTTGAACCCCCACACAGCCTCTAGAGCCTTGGCTTAACATATCCTGGAACATAATATATTATGACGGCATCTGACAGAACCAATAGTTTAGCAGTAAATACTTCGAACCAATCCAAATATTGATGCATCAGATGAAAAGGAACAAAGTTTGGCTGCATGTGAATGCAAGAGAGGCAACATAAAAAAATTGTTATTTCCTGGAAACTGAAGGGAAAATAATTCATTTGAAATATAAACTTTGTTTTCGACAAAATTTATGACTTCACACACAAATTACAATAATTCCTGAAGTATATTTAATAAGGAGAAGAAAAAAATAACAGCTCGGTGAAAAATCACTTGAAAGTTGTTGAAAGGATCACAGAATGTTATGACATCCACTAGCAGTTAAGTTGATGCACAGAGATGGAGAGAAAAGGACTTGAGCTTTGACAGTTTGTATCATATTGGAATGAATGTGAATATATTTTGATGCTCAAAACGACAGCAGGAACTTTGCAATAAAGATACATTGCAGTGGTTTTTTCAGGGAATTTTAATTTTACATCTAAGGATTGAAATATTATATAATCTCTGAAAATGATTCTCAATAAATGCAATAACAAATTGCTCAACGCTTTGTGCAAAAATATCGACGACCCTCTCCCATGTATACTGCAAACTAAGTCTAACCACTAAAGTGCAGCAGAAATATATTATTTGAAAAAAAAAACTATCCTTATCACACAATTCTAATCAACGTTTTTTGTTTATTATTGTTTCTTTGCAGGTATGTTAACGTCTTACAATAGCCACATATAAGTAAGTTTATGTCTCCCTGTTATTCGCCTTAAATATCCACGAATTCTACTATTCAATTGCACTAGTACCATATTTTCTTATTATTGTATTACTCAATTATGTTGTCTTGCAAACGTTTTCTTAATTCAACACTCGTAGCCTCGACTAACTCTGGGGTTAATCACAAATTATAATAAGCAATTTGCAAAGTTTTCCTTTTACCAAGAAGCTGCTGCTGCTACTGCTGCCTGAATCATAATTTAATGCTTAAAAGCGTTTGAGATCTTCAAAACTTCATAATGAATCCTTATGGCAATGGTCCTCATCATCTGCGTCCTAATTTAATATTTGTGGTGTTTTCGCCCCAGCAACAACGTCCAACCAAAAACATAAAACGAAAAACTGTCATTTCGTGTTGCATGCAACTAACACAGGGGTCGTGCATGATTGCAACATTGTGGCATTAGTCGCCTCTTCCTTTGGTCCGTTTTTGGGTACTTTCGACAATGCTACTACAATTATCATTTGCCATAAATTTATCATTTTTAGTGACTTTTTAACTGCATTTTTCCCTTTTCGGTCGCACAAAGCCCTAAACACACACACACACACACATTGAAACGCATGCACACACACACACTCACTCACCCGCTAAGGCATTTATATCTCCCTGCACCCATCTAAATCAGTTCCTTCCCATATGAAGACAGACGGACGGACCACAGCTAACTGTGTATGAATGAGGAGCGAAAATAACGCTGGATGTTAAGCAGAAGAACAAAATCAACTCTGTTGTGTTCACACGCACGACTGAGCACAAGTGTTTTTGCACTTCACACTTGTTTTTGCTATCGTTGTTGCATTCGTATCCTTTTAAAGAGGTTTTGAAAATATTTGTAAGTTAATTTCGTATCTGCCAACACTATTTTTTTGCTCTTCCTTTCTTTGTCGTTTGGCACATTCGAATTGTATGAGTTGTTGAGCTTTCAACATAATTCTGAGGTTAGATTTTACACTCGGGGAAAAACTACAGAGATTTTTGTTTCAGTGTGTTGATCGTAATGGATATGGGAGATGAATGCGTGATTTTCTTTAATAAGCAAAAGTGGTATTTATTAGGACTTGTTCTCATTCACTATAGTGAGTGGAGCCAGATTTCCTCATAAAGATAACCACTAGACAACCTGGATATCTTCTGGCATGTCTCAAGAGTTATGGACATGCATGTGATGCGCGGTGCAAATATTGACTCGGTTCACGACCTGGTTGCATACCACTGAGATAGCCAATGTCTACTCCAACTAACTCTCTCAATTACTTCAAACTTATCCCCCTTAATTCTGATGTTCCCGACACACAATGGCAGCATATTCCAAACCACTGCCGCAACGACCGTACGACGAGGAATGTCACTCACAGCCCGATTCTGAATACTCCCCGGGAGATAATTCCCGGGGAATTTATTTTTCCCGGGAATAAAATCCTCCTATTCTAAACAAACGGGGAGAACAATAAAAGGGAGAGGGAATTTCGGTTTTTCGAAGTCAGCTGTTTTGCGTCAGCTGTTTTGTTTGGCTAACAATTTGCAAATTATTTTCTTGAAGTTTTTAATGTAAAAAGCGAATAAAGTGAATATAAACAACAAATACCTACAAAAAACAATATAAAAATGTTCAGTGCTGCGTTTGTGATCATATCTAAAGCAAAAAGCTCTTTGCAATTTCCCCGCTTGTGAAATTGAGGTCAATTCCTCGCTTCCTTGGCGAAGGTGGCTACCAGACGGGTATAACGAGAGTTTGGGAAACCACAGCTTAAAAATTTAGTTTAGTGAGTGATTTTATTGAAGCTTCATCTATATAATTAAATAAAAAACTATTTACAGGTGTGTGATCATGAGCTAAAGATACGGTACGATGACACCTACCATCCTGGTGCGTGGCAAGACTCATTTACTTGAAATTCCAGCAAATTGCGAGCTTACCTTGACGAAAAAATCTATCCCTTCACAAAGGCTGACAAATGTTTTGTACTTTTATCATTTAAATATTAAATACTTTCATTTTTTAGTACAATTCCCTTGAAATTTGTTGGCGGAATTTTCCGCAAAATTTGTCATCAATTTCTCCCTTTTATTTACATTCGTAATACCTACTTTATTCCCGGGGAATTTTTCCTCACTTTCGAAGTTCGTTTAGAATAAGGGAATAGGGAGAAGGGAAAAAATTCCCGCGGAGATTTCATTTAGAATAGGGGAACAGGGAATAGGGAAAAAATTCCCGGGGAATTGCCATTCAGAATCGGGGTGTCAATGTCTGACAAAAAGGGTGCTGAAAAGATATATAAGAAAAGAAGGGAGATGAAACGCCTGTTCAGGCGGTAAAAGCGTCTATATGAAGAAAAGAGAGAGCCAGGGTATCGCAAATTTATAGAGGTCCCCAAAAGTTCTACCAAAAATGTTTCGGAACAGGGATTCCTGCCAGACGGAAATATTGAACAGGGACTGAAACGGAAATAAGCTCACGGCCACTCAGAGCGTGCTGCAAATATGGAGAAAACACTCTCGTACTCTGCTCGTTCCCAAAGGCAGCAAAAGTAACGAAATCGCGCCAATCATCAACGACAGAGTATTTTGTCCACCACCGAGCCAAAAAGAAATCAGCATGGCAATTGCACGTCTTAAAACCAATAAAGCCGCGGTAGCCGATGGACTAACGGCAGAGCTTTTTAAGGCCGTCGGCGATGAGATAGCCACGTGCATGCACCAGCTCACAAAAACGATTTGGCTAAAGGAATGCATGGTCCATGATGAAATCTGAGTGGTCTATGTCCTTTGCTTTGGAAGGACCATCCAACTGTGTGAACTAACTATCGCTGCATCAGCCTTTTCCCTTCACACACAAGATCCTGTCTAGTGTGTTAAGTGAAAGTCTAAAGCCCATGCCAGCTAACCTGATTGGACCTTATAAGCGTGGCTTTAGACCTTGGCAAACCTACGAACGAACAGATATTCTCACTACGACATATCCTAAAGAAGAAGCAAGAAATACAGATCGACACCTAAAAAAATTAATTTCCCTTTACACCCCATGAATGAGGTATGGGATAGCTTTTCGCGTCGTTGTGAATAAACACGCTTTCCATTTAGATTCACAACAAACGCCACCTACTTATTTACCGACGAATGCAAAGATACTGTGAAGTTGCTGTCTACAACATCGGGGGGGCCAGCAATGATAGAAAAATGTAGATGCCTGGAGACGGGAATCGAACCAGGGATCTCCCGCATAAAAGTCGCGTATTCTAACCACTATGCAACTGCTGATGCGACTGAAATTATTAGATGCTATGGCTATGTTTAGTATAAACGCAAAACTAATACAACTGTGCGGAATGCCACTGACTTTCACGAAGCCTTTAGTGAAATTAGGCAAAAAATCTGACAGAGCCATTTTTTACCAAGCGAAGCTTTTAACAATGCGAAAGTTTGTCACGCGATCTCTTTAATATCATAACGGAGATGATCATGCGGAAGGTTGCAGTAAGCACGACTGTACCACCTATAATGAAAGTCGTATGCAGGTAGAATATCAGTATCACCTAAGGCGATCGTGACCAGATCGAAATAATATATCAATATACTAGAAAAAATTTATGTTTTACTGAGGGTAAGAGTATATGCAAGTCGGTTATCCCAACTAAAACTCTCTTACTGGTTTTAAACTAAAATCCCTTTACGTGCATTTTTATAATAAATAGCTGACCCGGCAAACATTGTTCTGCCATACAACTTCGGACCCGGCAAACTTCGACTCGCTCCTAAGGTAACGAATTCGTATTGAATTGAAGAGCGGCGAAGAGCGATCTGATTAACAATGTTTTTCGATTTGTTTTCCGGCGTAAAAACAAACAATGAAGACGGTTTGCCAATACGCGAGCAGACAACGTACGGCTGATCTTTTGAAAAGCAGGGAAATTCGAGATTGATCCAACAAACTTTCATTGATGGGTTTTGCGATTTATTGATTGTCATCGCAAAAGCCAATAAAATGGGGAGTTGAATTCGCTTGAATTTGGAAGAATAATAGGAATTCGTGGGATAAGGATTTCCTCTCCTTGCAATTTGCCCCTGATGAACGTCGCTTTAATCACATTGATGATCAGTTTCTTGACCGACAAACGCGTACCGTTGCACAATTTAAGATGATTCAGATTCCCATCAGGCTTATGATCGATCCCACCGTCAGCTGTAAATTATGCGGCGGAGTTCCTGACACATCTAAAAAATTAAAAAATGCTGTCGGATAGTTGGTCGCCTCATTCTCGTCGGTCCCACTGTCAACGGATTTGTATGAATGCAGTTCTCCATCGATTCGACTTTGAATATTAACATTAAAGCTATCGACGACCTTATTCTCAATCACAATTGCATACAAAATTTTAAACAAAAATTCAATTATCGATTTTTATCAAATCAAGCGATACAATGCAAAATTTTGTAGGAAAAATCCAAGTTTTTCCGGAATTTTCCGAGTTTTCCGCAGAGAATTTATCTATTTTTCCATTCGAAAAATCATTTTGGAATAATTATCCGAAATTTTTTGCAACAACATCGTTCGAAACTATCAAATCATACGACAAAAAGCGAAATTTCGTCAAAAAATAGATTAAAATTTGTCGAATTATTCCGGAATTTTCCGAATTTTCCAACAATTTTTTTTTATTTTTCCATTCGAAAAATCATTCGTAACACTTGCACACAAAATTCCATACAAAAACGCAATTCTTGGTTTTTCCAATTTTTCGGCTTTTCCGGAGGGTTTTCCCAAAATTTTCATTTACATAAACCTTCTCCTGGCAATTACGAACAACGAACAGCCGTTCTCAATTGATGAATTACTATACATTTTTGCCACCATTTTTATATTATATATATAGATTAGCAGTTTTTTTTATGATTGGATCTTAGAAGCATATTTTCCTTGAGTGTCCATGCCTAGCAATTTTCTTTTACTGGTTCTCTTACCCTCTTACTCTCTCGTTTTTTTTTATTGTGGTCAAATGTAATAATTGTGTTAACATGCGATTTGCAACAACAAATTCCTTCGAAAATTGCATTTACCCAGTGGCCAATATGGATTTGTGGCGATGCAGCTCAGCCTTGAACCATCTTTATGCTATTTCTTATTCTATATTCTGCATTTTCCTAAGCTCGATTTCATGCCAGCGAACTTTGCCAACAGCATCTTGGGCATTGGTCATGCATAATAATGTTGTAATGGCTTGGGTGGATGGACCAACTCGCTATCTCTCTCTCTTTCTCTCCTTGCCCTCTTAAGGGTCAAGTGAAGCACCACAAAACATATGATTACCTGTGTGGAAAACGAGTTACTTATAAGCTTTATGATTTCACATTGCCACATAAATACAAAGTAAGAGTAGCAGTTGAACTTGACATGTAAAGGCTAATGTGGAAAAAGCCCGAGAGAGGGTGAAAGGAAAGAAACGCTTGTGACGATGTGGTTATAGGTTTCTATTTCATTTTACCTTAGATATTGCCGTACTAAGGACTTAAGGGAGCGTAGTATGTGATGATATGATGTTATGGTGGTAACAATTTCAAACGATGTGTAAAGGGGTTTATGGTAGTAAATTTGTTGTAGAAATATCACGAAAAATATGAAATTTTCATAATCTCATACAGTTTCAATTTATTATCTTTCATTTTAAAGGGGGTGTGCGTTTAAATCATAGGTAAAATGACTTTTATCTTACTTATCATTACTTCGTATTAACAAATTCAATCCAGATGTTCCCCTAGATAAGTTAAAGCTTACATCTAAAAAAAGTATAAATGAAATAATTGTAAATCATTCTATGTTCGTTGTCCCAGTCCCTAAAACTCCCAATAAACTGTTCGTATTTAAACAATAACGCTCAACTAATTTACCTAATAGTGTTGCCTACATATCTGTCTCTGATGGGGGCATTAGCTATACTCTCCATTGTCCCCTCTCTCTCTCTCCCTCGCTTTCACAACTTAATACAGCCTCACTAAATCCTGTTAAATTGTAGTCAATATATTTACCGTAACAATGCACACTTTTAGTTAGTAACATAATTGCTTTTAACACAAAATAGATTTTAAATATTTCAACAATTCCCATTAGATCTCTGCGTATAAAGAAGATACTTTCAATGGCATTTATATATATGGAGAGAGACCCGAAAACAGCTCACACCCACAACAACAAAAAAAACTATATAGGCAAACAATTTACTATTAAAACAGCTGCCTTAACACTGTACAGACAAATGAGAGCCGACCCACACACACATGCAAACACACACTGCAGATCCTACCTATTCGCCTACGAGTGAGTGCCGTGTTAGCTAAGTGTTGTATGACCAGAGAGGGGGGAGTAAGAGCAAAAGTACATTAGGAATTTGTTTGTTAAAATTTAATTCAATAAAATTTGTGACCGTAGTTACTCTCATGATGGTCTCCATTACTTGTTTGTTCGTTGTTTTTGTTGTTGTGTTCCGACTAATGTCCTTGTTTGTATATTCTTGTGTGGGTGTGTATGTGTGTGTCTGTGTGGGCGTGTGTTTGTTTCTAAAAACATAATAAAATTTAATTTTGTGAACATTCTATTAAATGGTTTGACTTCAACAAACATACGATGTTTGTACGGGTATATGTGAAAAGCTCTGGCCGGAATATTATCATATTTAAACTAAAGGACATTTGTTCGACACCATAAAACTCCATTCACCAGTTACGGCCACTAGGAACTTCTCTCGCTCTCGCATCATTTGCAATGCCAAGCGAGTAGTAGTTGATCGGAGGAAGGGGGGGGAAAGAGAGTTCGACGAAGTGTGTTCGTGTATGTACTACGGACACCGGTCACCGGGCACCAATAGAATCTATATGAAATCCATGTTATAAACTCAATAAATATTTAATTGTATCACACAATTGGTTGTTTGCTTGGTTACGCCAGGACGTTGCTTGCGACCAACCGACAAAACTACAATTTAGCTAAAAGTATCAAACATCAAACAAGTGACACGGAACTAAATGTCATACAATAATTGCAATCGGGTGTGTGAGAGTGTGACAAATTTTTAATCGATAACGCAAATGCCTAAATACATACAATCCATGTCCAGGGAATAGCAAAACAATTACAACAACACAAAGTATTTAAAGGTTTTTTGCACAGTGCAATGAAAAGTGAATGGTGTGTGGCTGGTAAGAAATACTAAATGTTTTAAATTGACACGATTTTCATAGACCTTGTATTAAGGTAGAATGAAGTACTTTAAAAAAAAACTCAATTGCCCTTTACACCCCACGGGTGAGGTATGGGATAACTTTTCGCGTTGTCAACACGATTTCTATTTTTAGATTCACAACTAACGGCACCTACCTGTTTTTCGACGAATGCGAACGTCACTGTTTGAGAAGCTTTTTACTAGGCATGCCGATTGACTCGACACTACACAGCAAAGTTGCTGTCGACAACACCGAGGGGGCCAGCAATGAAAGAAATGTAGATGGCTGGAACCAGGAGTCGGACCTGGGTACTCCCGCATGATAGTCGCGTGTTATAACCATCATGCCACGGCCGGTACATTACCTTGGATAATAATGTAAATTTGTGAAAACCATAATTAGACTTTGTACTCAGTAAATAGCTTTAACATTAAACTCTAGCAACTGAAAAAATAAGAAATATTTTTATCCAAAATTTAGGGATAGTTTACTCTTTTATTTGTAATAATGTGATATTAATTCGAAATATTATAAAATTTTACTTCCTTACTTAATTTCGCCTTAGTGTTAGGTTAGGTTGTGGAAACGTCTAATCTGGTAAAAACCAGACAACAGTACACACCGTGATATGTTGATTCATCGTAATTATCTATTTAAGAAAAGAGTGGGAAGGAGAAAGAAGGAAAAGGGTAGGGATAGAGCAAGAGGAGAAAATAGTGGGAAACCCCCAATCATTTTGGCCCATTAAGCCATGGAAATCACCGCATGAAACCTATAAATAAGGAGAGAAACTCTAGATCCTGCATATTAGCTTTCTTTATGTATCTTAGCCTCGTACGTGATAGAGCGGGCCACAGCAATCTAGCAGTTATATAGTCCGTTCTGGAGATCCAACGTCTGCTGGCTGTTTACAACATATAATTCTTCAATAAGCCAAAAAGATAATAAATGGGCAGGTGAACATCTCCCACAATCATGATCCAGCATAGCCTTCTCGGACCAACAAGTCTGCTGATTCATTAACGGGGATCTGATAATGTCCTGGTACCCACCAGAAACTGACATCAAGATGCAGCCTGGCTTCCCACACAGATGTTTATTCGTCTGCTAGTACCGAGCCCACATCCCATAATAGCCTCTGCGGCTTTAAGAATGACCAGTACCTCAGCCTGAAAAACGTTATGTAGCCAGAAAGAGAGGCTTAGCTGCATGTCCCCTTCGTTAACACCAGCTCCTGCGCTGTGTCCCATCTTCTGTCCGTTAGCAACGTCGGAAATAGAATAAAAATAGAGTTAACTAAAAGACGAAGATTATTTGCATGACCGTGTGTGAATTAACATCCAAAGCCGCTTGATGTTTGATGTGATGTGCTCCTTCTAGCCCCAGTAATCCCCATTGCAGCCAAACTTTTCACCTGCTGAGCATATTCAGTAAATTTCTCTTATTTAGCACCTGCTACCAAACCAGTCATCCATATGAATTAGTTGACCGGTCTAACGCAGTATACAGCCACATTGTCACCTTCGGGTTGAGTCCCCAGCTCTTACTTATAAAGGTCCGGCACGCATAAAGGGCTCCAATTAGTCGTCTAACGGACCTGTTTAGTTCCAATAGTGATCTGGTTCGTTTTCCATATAGTCCTGGCCAAATACCCCGTGATACCACACAGTCGGTGTGATGTTCCCAGGATGCATTTGCCAGCCATTCGAAGTGACGTATATATGACAAATTGGTGGTCGCCCGTCGTTTATCTGTGCTAACCTCGACTTTATGACCTTTGATACCAAAGCCTTTGAGGCCGCTTGATTGTCCACATAGATCGTGACGACGGAAGTGTTGCCTGTAATTGAGATCCTCACTTAAGATACCTCTCCTGTTTCAATTTCCATTTTAGAACCATCAGTGAAGATGGACAGCCCCCTGAAGGGCAAGGAAGCTTTCCAATCTTCTCTATCAGAGGTCACTATTTCTGGGCATAATGTAAAATCCAACACATAGTCCTTTCCTTTGCGGAGTCCTCTGTTGCATCCATGTCAGCTGAACTATAACAGTATTGATGCGTGACCAGACTCCGATTGCCGCCAAAGGCCTGCTTCTCGTAACCATATTGCACTTTTAGCCGCTATAGCTAATGCATGGTACCACAGGCCCTTCAGGTTCAATATCACTTCCAGTGTCGCTTGTGGTGTGCACCTGTTATACATAATACAGCGATTCGCTGTACACTACTTATCAGCATTAGCTTACTTTCCATTTTCAAAGCCCCCACCAAACAAGGCAGTCGTAAGTTACTATGGGACGCACTACCACTGTGTATATAATATACCATTGCAAGTTGTAGACCCCAGCTTTTTCCTACGTAGTTCCGGCAGGCGTATAGGGCATTTAATCCTTTTCTTCGTTCTTTCCTCCGTATTGCGTCTCCAGTTTAGTTTTCTATCCAAAATGACGCCTAGATATTTTGCCTCAGACGAGAGTTTCAGTTCCACACCATCAATTACCGGCAATCTGAAGTTCTCTATGAGATATAAAAATACCCTCTTTAACCTCTCCTCGATATTCATTGACCAATTCTTATGATCGAGATTACACATTGGTACTTGGCCTCCATTAAGAGCTTCAGTTCCAGAGCATTCAGTTTCAGTGGCCTAAAGCCATTGACCTTATATCTACGGGTAAAAGGAATCAATTCCGTTTTCTGAGGATTTACCCACAAGTCATGGCCCATTGTAGCAAGTCACACTTCGTTGATAGAAATTTCCTACCTATCATGATGACTACATCGTCCGCTTATGCCACAATTTTGTTACTATCCTGAATGGTTGGGTTGTTTGTAAGGACCACTTGGGATTTTATGGCGTTGCGAACTGATGCCAGAAGAAAGACGGTACCAATATAGCAGTTGATTCAACAAAAGTTTTAAAATAATCTATTTTTGTCTCTTGACTGTCTTTTCGATCTATTTTGGTTACTATTTAAACGGGGCGGAGGAACCGACATGTGTCTCTTAAAAAAACACAACTAATGTCTATCGGGTTCCATTTTTATGTATGTGATGCGGTTGTATCACGAGTAATAAGAATACTCCGTTTATCACTAGGAGTCATAGAAGAGGGGACAGGACTCCCCACTGTGGTGTTCCTATAGTATTTTCACTCAGCTTCCATCAAGTTCTAGGTTGACAACACGGTTTTCCAGAATGCAATCCACCCAGTCCACTAGTGGACTTGATATATTACTGTTCTCCAGATAGTTCCTTATTTCGCATTACGTCACATTATTGCAAGCCCTTCTATATCCATGAAGGCAACTAATGTAAAGTTACCTGAATTTAGGTTACATTCCGTAAATCCAATCACGTCATCCATAGCGCTCGCAACTGACCTTCTTGTGATGTACGTCAGTTGAGAGGTGCTTAGAGTGTGAGGGCTTAAAGATATAATTTTATATAGATTTTTTTATATAAAATTTTATAAAGATAACAATCAACCTCTACAAAACTTTCAGAAAGAGGATGAGAAACTAATCGATCGGTAGTTCTTTGGGGAGGCATGAACGAGCTTACCCGCCTTGGTACATATATTATACATTTCAACACATTTTAAAGATTATCATCGTCATATTATTCCAGCTATACATTGAGACATACTTATTTATGTAAAAAACACCTCTCCCTCGTATTGCTTCGACCACGCCTTATTTTTGTTCGGCTTCGCACATTCATAACAGAGAACTTCTTTAAAAAGGTCTAGTTCTCTAATCTATTCAAGACCAATTTTTTCATCCTTTTTTTGTGAAACAGTTTCGTGGTCATTTTCTGGGGAGTGAGATATTCCAAGTCAGGGTTAAGTTACTAGGACAGTATATTAAAACCCTCAAAATGGTAGGCAATCTCAGGCCAAATAAAGATTTCTTTTTTAGTTCTACAGTAGGATTATATAGAACACCAAACCCTTTGAGGGTTTTACTAAATTGACCTAGTACAATCAGCCTGATTTGGTATTTGTTACCCGTTTCGCTGTTGCACTTTGGTATTAAAGCATACATTCACAATATTGAAACATTAAGCGTATGATGAATATAAAATACGTATGAAATTATATATTACACATACGTTGTACAGACATACATATGTAAGTAGCGAGTACCATATGCAAATTCGCTACATATGTATATTACAGTATAGCACTTTGGGCAGGATCGCCATTCGGTATAATCAGCAATGACTAGTCTTCACAGACGGGTATAAAAACCACTGTAACCTTTCTCTATTTCTCTGGAGAACAACATAGCTGGATACAAGTCTTACATGAAATTTCTAGAATAGGAAATAAGAGAGCTTCTCGCATTTAAGTAGCAGCTTAAAAACCATTTGGAACGTGAACTTTTCGAAAAGTTTTTACTTAACAAATACCGATTGACTTGACTACTCAAAATTTTCCGTCGAAAACATCAAGGAGGCAGCCAGTCAAAGAAATGTAAATTCACGTGTTAGCAATTGAGCCAAGGTCACCATCATGATAGTCGCGTGTCCCAACTATGATGACACCTTCAAAAGTGATTATATAACTAACCACTTCTTAACACTTAAAAACTACAATATTTCAAAAAATCTTCATCTCATTCGGACCCCTTTACCACTGTTGACTGTTCGACAAATTGCTGTTTGGTTTGGTTGATCGAACCGCTCACTTCCTCTGCTCCTCCCCCTCCAACTAAATCTAAATCTCAGTATTAAAATTTTATTACTCGTTACCAGGAAATTAAATGACACAACCGCATCACATACTCAAAAATGGGACCCCATTGACAATTGTTGTGGTTTTTTTTATGGGACACATGTCCGGTCCTTCGCCCCATTTATAGAGTAACCAAAATACACACAAAAAACCGGTGGAAATACAAACAAAAAAAAACTATCATTGGGGTAGAAAATTATATAATTTTAAAACCTTTGTTTAAGTAATTGCTATCCTGGTACTCTCTTTATTCTTGCATCATTTCGCAATGCCATAAAATCCCAAGTCGTCCTTACAAACATCTCCAACCAACATGTGTGTTTGGGTTACGTACTAATAAAGTTGTATCTGTGTGTGAGTAGGGGGGCCAACTCTTCATAAGTGTATGCAGCAATTGCTGGATATACATCTCGTGTGTGTCATCGGTGTGCGGGTGTTTGGTAAATTTATTTAAGCCATAAGTTATAAAGTACACATTATGCATAATTAAAATAATAAAACGGTCAATTCTTGTTATGTGCAACGACTATGAGAGACTATGAAACTGTGTGGTAAGTTGGACCATTGAAAACGGTCTCCCTTTTATGCAAAAGTTGTTTATTACACACACGCACACACAGGAAGGATAATGGATATTACAAATTGGTGTTGTCATATCCGACGGGTAAGGTAATATGGACTTTAGGGTGATTTTATAGCTAACTATAAATTTAATAAAAGGCTTTTGTATTATCTACAGCACAGTAGATAATTTTGAAAAAAAAATAGACGCAATGTCATTGAATTTACCGTACAGAAATCATTTTAACAATGTTGATAGTGCTGTTTTCTACTTACACAGACCAATTTTTGTCAATTTCTAAACATAAACTAAAATATTAGTACTTTTGAAAGATAAGGAAAGAGGTATTTATCGAGTACCAACATTAGATCAGCTATTTTTTTTTTTAAATTTTCACATTTAAAAGGTTAAGCTTAAATTTTCATTAATGCATATGTTTTATTTAATACCAGCTGAACCGACAGACTTCGTCCTGCTTCTACAATTATTGATAAAAATGTTTCGTACTTTTACAATTTCATCATTCTATGGCAAAAGCAAATGTACTATATCGCATGTTTATGTCTCTAAAAGATATGATTGTAAGAATTGCTATAGCAACTTACCTATTGAGAGGTACACACTACAAAAACTGATGTTTAAAAAAACTGATGTTGATTGTGTCAACTGACATACACCTTACTATCTACTTTGATGTACTGGGAAATGTTTGGTAAGGATAATGGTTCGACATTGAAACTAGAATCGAGAACTCTATATAAAATGTAAGTGAATGTAATATTTAAAGCCTTTTGGTTAAAATTAAATTTCCTGCTACAACAACTGAATCAATAATCACCGTCGAAAACCTCCATTTAGGAATAACTTTTTTCTTTGGTGAAAGCTTAAGAATTTGGTAATAAAATATGTTTCTTAATTGGATGTTTCTTAATTTTTTCATAAAGATCAAAAAATCAAACAGAGGCAATATATACTTTGGTAAGTTTATTAGAGAAAGTAAAATATTTTCAAGTTGTTTCCGAAATTTTTAGAAGATACTTATGACACTAACATTAGTGTAGTACATAATAATTTTTTTGGATAAAATGAAATGATTAATCAATAAAGCTCACCCAACCTTTGTGGTTCAGATGTACAATAATATGTATCTACTATAACATGGACGCCCATTTTGGGTCAGATATTAGTACCAAAGGCACTCGTACCAAGTTAGATGACCATCGATATTTTAGAACTGCGTTCGCAGGATAAAATATTCATCTTCAGGTGTTTCCAGTCTCTCCTTTCATAGTCTTGTGATAGTAATACGATGGTAAATATGTGCTCTCTCCATTTACCAGATATCTGATTGGAAATATTATTTTGTTATTTAGATGCCATATCTATCACCTTCTTTATACACCAATTTTTACACAGACAGAGCTAAGGGAGACATTTTTTTCCACACATTTCAAAGATTATCACCGTCATATTATTCCATTTATACATTGAGATAAACTTACTTTATGTGGGAATACCTCTCCCTCGTATCGCTTCGACCACGCCTTACATTGGTTCGGCTTCGCACATTCATAACAGAGAACCTCTTTAAAAATTTCTAGTTTTCTTATCAAGACCAATTTTTTTGTCGCCAAAAGATAGCAAATCGTACAAATTAGAAAACTCACTATTAAACTGCAGGTATAAAATATTTCTAGAACTTTTGCATCAGAACTCACCGATATATTTTTATATTTTGTGTGACATGTGACACGCCCACTGTCCACACCCATGTTCTGTTTGATTACGCGCATTGTGGAAGAAAGAAGTCATATAGATTTTCATGGTACCAGATATGTATTTGCTTAATAACACTATGGAAAATTTTCAAAGTCATTGTCGGGGGGTAAGAAATTCCAAGTCAAAGGGTTTGGCGACCACAATTGGTTTCTCATTTTATTCTTCAGCAGAATTGTAGGGAACTCCAAACACTTTGACTTTCTCACCCCAAATTGCCTGTTGCACTGTGTTATTAAAGCATACATTCACAATATTTGAACTATAAGCGTATGATTAATATAAAATCCGCATAAACTAATTTTACTAATAAGTTGTAAATCTATCTATCAATATTTATAAATGGCTTGAGTAACTGACTGATCACTCCCCAGCCCAAACGACTAAAAGTAGTACCGTGAAGTTTTAAATGTAGGTTTCTTTTATGACATAGGCGCGTACTAAGAAGGGATTTTTAGAAATTCTGACTGCAAGGAAATAAAATAGGCGTGGCACCGCTCCATACAACTCGAATTTTGAAATGGCTGTATCTTTTAGACCATTTTAGGTACGAAGTCGATATTTGGCACGTATATCGGTCGTATAAAAAAAACTACTTTGTTTGTGAAAAGTGGGCGATGTCACGCCCCTTTTTAGAGAATCGTTAAATGGGCCAATTAATGGACAAATTGCAATTATATTTTCTTTGTTTTATACTGTTCATAGGGCCTTTATCATAGGCTACATGAAAACATAGTTAGATGAGATTTTCTACATATGTTACTGGTACAAGGAGGCTAACATCTTGCTGGGAAAAGAGTGGTGCACGCCCCTGTTTTTAAAAACAAATTATTATATCAGAAAAATAGATGGACCGATTCCAATGAAATTTTCATTGTGTGGTATTTTCCGTAAGGCCTCTATCATAGGCTACACAAAAACATAATTAGACAAAGTGACGTGGCACCGCCCACAAAAGGCAAAGTCACGATAATATATATAGAATTGATCCCTATAGAAATAGGGTGGCCAACAGATGGGGTTATTAGAAATTCGTACATTCAGGAGTAAAAAGGTCGAAAAGGCATAAAGCTGGTGCCAATACCCAGAGCAAACGGTTAAAGCTATAATCGTGTATGAACATACTTCCTATACATACTTCCTTCCTAAATGGTATAAGGCCATTTTAGTTGTGCGATATGAATAGTTTTTTTTTGTAAATTTGTACTTTTAGGGATAACAAAAGAATATAGCGGTACAATCACTCAGACCAATGGGATAAAGCTACAATGACATAAGTCGTTATGTTCATTCATCTTATGAAGCGTTTGAATTTGAGCTCTATTGCTTAAATTCTTAAGAAGATGCATTGTAAGTACGGGAGGAGCAACACGAGCCGGGAAAGCTAGTACATATATATTTTACGAGTACCATATGCAAATTCGCTACATATGTTACAGTACAGTACTTAAGGCAGAATCGTCATTCGATATAATCAGCACTGACTAGTTTCCAACTTATCACAGATGAGACAGCCTAAATACTATGGCCAGAATATGAATAAAGGTGATAAGTTAATTTTTTTATTGAAGAATTAATTCGATATAATTAGTTTAACTTAAATATTTACACGAATATACTAATATAAATTATTTGCTCAAGCCACAGCTACAATTCTGCTAAAGAATGAAATGAGAAATCATCGATGGTTCTTGAGTTGTAGCTGAAAAACTAAACGAACAAACATCAAAATAAGGAAAAAATATAAAAGGTAAAAAAAAAATTTGACCTGAGACCGCCAAACCCATTGAGGGTTTTAATATACTGACCTAGTACATTTACGATGAACTGGAATTTCTCACCCCTCAGATTAACTGTTGCACTATGTAATACTTATTTTGTATGTGATGCGCCATGCCCACTATTGTTATGACGAACATTTTCGGCACAACTTTGCACATTCATAACAAATGCCCGCAAATAAAGTTTTCTAATATTCAATACCACAGTTTTCCAGATGTTTGATTATAAATATTTATGGAAAGTTCCACGTCCATCATATGGAACACTCCCATTTTTGACAAATAATGTATATTATTGACAAAGAAGCCCCATACAAAAATTTAGGACTCCATCTGTTATAACTTTATAGATATCTGACTCAAAATTATGTTATATAAGAGATGCCACGCCCACCAATTCGATTGTACCCATTTTTTTGGGTCAATTATACAGAAAAGGCTCTATGCTAGACAAGGAGTAAGGGTAACAGAAGAAGACACACACAAAAGAGAAACTCACATATCACAGTACAACACATGATTTTGGGACTCAATTCTGAGAACTGCACGTGAAAGTAGCCGCAAAAAGAAGAAGTTCTGCATCATCGTTTTGTCAAGTTACATGCCATAATAATTTAATATCGATTTGAAGTTAGTAAGTATCGTTTGGGGGAATTTGTCACATTTTAGGCTTTCCGTCTGTCTCTCAGACTGGCTGGTGAACACGATAACTCAAGTCAACACCTCAACTGATCCTTATGAAAATTTACCGGTGTTATCATTTTTGTAAAATAAAGCTATTGGATTGTAAATAGGCTGAATAGCCCCACCTCTTTAGATATCTCTCATACCAAAATGACCTTTTTTTATACCCTCATCTTTAGAGATGATGATATATATCATTTAGTACGAGAAAGGGTTTAATGCATCAAAGGAAAGAAGTTAGACCCCAAGTATCTCAATACCAAATTCGTTTCAGGATTTCTTAAGATGATTGAGCTATGTCCATCAATTTGGCTGGTGGGTAGGATAACTCGAGTTAACCTTAGTTTGTCCCTATAAAAATTTAACAGTATTAATACTATCCAAAATTAGGTAATGGCAGTGCAAATGGGCAGAATAGCCCCACTCCTTCTGGTACCTCCCATACAAAATTACTTATTTTTGGAAAATTAATATTTGTAATACCTAGCGCTATCCTATTGGTATTATAAATGTGAATGTTTCTCTGTTTGTTTGTGTGTTTGCTTGTTTGTTTGCGGCTCAATCACGTCTACACGGGTTATCCTATTTCAATTAAATTTCGAGTGTAGTTAGAATACAGTATGAACTCAATGGGCAGCGTGCTAGAGATATAAAAATTGATACCGACAGACGAAGATTTAATTTTTGACCCAATGGACGGATTGGGCGTGGCAAATCTTTTTTAGAGCTGGAGAGATAAAATTTCATACCCATATAGTACTCGACAACACGAATATGAATATGCAGATGAAATTTTAATTCTGGACCAAATGGTCGTAGTGATCGCGGCAAAACTTTTTTTAAGAGCTAGAGAGATACAATTTGATACTCAGAGAGTGCTCGACAACACAAATATGAAATTGTTGACCCAATTGGCGGAGTTGGCGTGGACATTATTATTTTTTTTTTCATTGCCGGCCCCCTCGATTTTGTCGACAGCAACTTCGCAGTCTAGTAAAAGCTTCTTAAACAGTGACTTTCGCATTAGTCGATAAACTAGTAGGTGGCATTAGTTGTGAATATAAAAATAGAAAGTGTGTTAATTCACAACAACGCGAGAAGCTATCCCATACCTCATTCATGGGGAAATTAAGTTTCTGCTTTTTCTGTAATACAGTTGCAGAAATTTACAACTGTAGTAGGGCATTTAAAAGCCTCTATGCGTTGCCTAAAAATCTCACCTAAAATATATATTTATATATATATATGTATTTTTTATCTCTAATATCCCCTATTTACAGATAATATCCCAAGCTACATGTGCATATATGTATACTCTCATCTCAATGACCACTATTCAAATCCTTTGCCATAAATATCTCGTTGTATGTTTTAGTTTCAACCCTAAAACTAACAAAAATTAAATGCGATTATTTGTTAGATTATAAAACATTTTGCGGTTAAATGTGTGTGTGTGTGGCTTTAACACAGTCACCCAGTCACTATTTGCGCTATGGAAAAAAGTTATTACCCCTATTCTTGCTGCCATCAGGGGAGGGGGGGCTACCAGAGCAGTTTTAGCAAGAGTTTAAGTGAAAACGAAAATATTTGAAACATAAATTTCATTTATTTTAATAGTATGAAATTATACGATTTGATGACAGATTTTATTTCGAATTCAGAGGGAATAGAGAGAAAAATCATATAGTTGGGAAATCTTATGATAAACTGATTTATTTAACGGATAAATGAAGTCAGTGAACAGACATATAAATATTATTTCATATGAACTGCAAGTGTGGGAAACGTGAGACGGGGGGATCAGCACCGTATAGTCGCATGATTATATGCTTAGATGAAAATTGAAAATGATAATTTTGAAGTATTAATTTTTATTGTAAAAAACAAAATATTGCGAATATCACATAACTTTTCCATGTTGCACGGGACCGGCAGTGGCATAGTGGTTAGAACACGCGACTACCATGCGGGAGAAACGTTGTTCGATTCCAGGCCACAGTCATCTACATTTATTCAATCATCTACATTTATTCAATTGGCATTAACAATTGGCATGTCTATTAAAAGCTTCTCAAAACAGTGACGTTCGCATTCGTCGATAAACAAGTAGGTGCCGTTTGTTGTGAATCTAAAATAGAAAGCGTGTTAATTCACAACAACACGAGAATCTATCCCATACCTCATTCATGGGGTGTAAAGGGAAATAAAGTTTTTTTTTTTAATTTTAAATTGATTTTTATTTTTGTGTAAAATATTAATATTTAAAACATTTCTATTTAAATAATATCTATATAAATTCATAATTGTAAATTCTATAGCGTCTATAAAAGAAACCGCTTCTCTGTACAGACCCTTAATCAATTTTCGCTACCTCGTTCACCTTTCCCACAACTGCCCCCTGAGAGAAGAACTCTTCATTAAGCTGATCATTCAACACCGCACCGTTGTCTTCACATTTCCTCTCTTGCCATCGCGTGCCTTTAGGAACTTCGCCGACTCTCTCTATTGCATTAACTTCTAATCCTTGTGCCTCCTCTAAAGTCAAGCCATGCCAACGATCTATCCAACAAAAAGCCTGACGATGGAAAATGGTAAAGAGTCGCCTCTCTAAGTTTTGTATAAAACTTTCAATAGATTTTTGTAGACCAAATCGGTTAAATTCACATACGACCAGTTTGTAACATGTCATCACTGGAGTACATGACTGCTGCCATGATTTACCTATCAATGGACCACGACCCGTTGTTTGAGAGTGAAATTTGCCTGGATCCTCATCTGATCTATAATCTTTATCCATTGACATATCACTGGCTATATCGATGATTATGACTTCACGTTTTTGCAATAACTCCGGAGGTAATTGATGAACATTTTCCTTATCACCACGATCGGGTAAATGTAGCGAATCAATACGTATATGAAAATTATCCTTCTTGTACCTGGGATTGGTTATAACAGTGCGACTGTAAGGATAAGCATCCCATGCTTCCTCATAGACATCCATGAAACTTTTTGGAGAAATTCTTTTGAGAAAGGGTGGGATATTTGGCGACCATTGATAGATCTTCGATGTGTATTCACCAGACGAATATTGGCTGCCACTAAGCAGAGGGTAATCGTGGAAGGATTCCTTTTTCAGTGTTATAACATCACCGCAGTCTGTCTGTTGCTTCATAGTTTCCGCTATTGTATACAGTTGAGCTATTTGATACTCTTGGACGGTTAGAGGTAGAGTTATGCGATACTCTTTGATTTGCATTGCGCGAGGGATTATTAGTTGAGAATTTTGTTATTAACCGAATTTCTGTTACATCATAATTTTGACAGAAAATAAACAAAACTCAAAATTATTCGAAATGATTAGAAATTGAGGCAAAGCTGGAATACGAAAACTTCAATTGAGTTTAAGTGAATGATATTGTATGTTCTACACTTAGAAAAATCTAGTGATATTTGTTATATAACTGAAAAAACTATTTGTATAACTTCGTTAATAACCAGTACAGAAATTTCTGGCAAGTGAACTGACTGATCACCCTATCTAAGTAAAAAGTCTCTGATTATTTTTACAAATTTCAAAAAATAGGTCTTTTTGTGTGGATGGGGATCGATCGATATAGTCCTTATCTATTACTGACACAAATTTCAATATCAAAGGAGGTACATTTTATACCTCTGGCGGCACCTCATAAAAAAATAATAATAAAAAAAATCTATGGGGACCACCTTAAGGGTTGAAATTAGAGGGTAGATATGATCTGAGAAACTGTTGGGGTTGTAAAAATATTTGGGGCTGATCATACATTTGATTTCAGTTAGAGCGGTGGAGCAAATTTTATAAAAAAAAAATGTTCTTTATGGGAGCCCTCTTAGGGTAAAGATGTGGAGTAGGAGTGTTTGGTAAAAATGTTAGGAAGATAAAATTCTTGAATGGCAGCAACGGCAATTCCTGCGCCGCCCATTGAGTTTGTTGCCGAAGACTTTTCGAGCCTAAGCATTTTCAACCATTCGTACAACGTGTCCAAGCCAGCGCATAGTAGCAGCGGTTTTCGATCAATACTCGTCTCTTGATTTCCAGGCAGACATTATTACTTTTGCTTATGGCGGAGCCGAGGTAGACAAAATCATCTACAAATTCAAAGTTATAGTTGTCAACGTTTACGCAGCGTTCCAAACGAGTAAACTCCTTGTTCGTTGAAACAAATAAATTAGTTTTGTCCTCATAAATCACCAGACTCACTTTAGCCAACTGCTTGTCAATGCTCGAAAAGGCGGCTGTAACATCCCGTGGTCCTCGGCCAATGATACGAGTATCTATATTATCGGCATACGCGAGCAACATGTGGCTTTTATTAAAGATGGTGCCATTCATATTTACTGGTGCCTTCCGCATGATCATCTCCGTGCTGATGTTAAAGAGATCGTATGACAGATTATCGCCTTGTCTGAAGCCTCGCTTCGTAAAAAATGGCTCTGTTAGATTTGTGCCTATTTTCACTAAAGACTTCGTGCCAGTCACTGTCATCCCGCAAAGTCGTATCAGCTTCGCGGGGATACCAAACTCAGCCATAGCATCTAATAGTTTCTGTCGTATCGGACTGTCGAATGCAGCTTGGTAGTCGATAAAAAGATGATAGGTGTCGATCTGCATTTCCTGGGTCTTCTCATGGATTTGTCATACTGTGAATATCTGGGCGGTCGTGGATTTACCAGGTCTAAAGCCACACTGATAAGGTCCAATCAGGTTCGCTAAAATAAACTTAAGTCTTTTACATAACACACTAGATAGGATCTTGTATGCGATAGGTATAAGACTGATCCGCGATAATTGGTACACACACTTTTGGATCGCCTTTCTCAAGCACGGGACATAGGACACTCAAAATGCAATCATCGGGCGGGCATTCCTTGAGCTAAATCGTGCTTATAGCTGGTGTGTGCACGTGCCAGCTCATCCCCGTCGGCTTAAAAAGCTCTGCCGGCAGTCCATCGGCTCCCGCAGCTTTATTATTTTTAAGCCGCGCAATTGCCGTGCTGATCTGGTTTTGGCTCGGTGGTGGAAAGACTGCTCCATCGTCGATGATTGATTATGCTGTCTTCGGGAACGAGAAGAGATTAAAGGTGTTCCCTCCACATTTGCAGCACACTCTGAGTGTCCGTGACCAGATTTCCGTCTCTGTCCTTACAGGTGGGCATCCCTGTTCCAAAACCTTTACTTTTTACCTTTTGGAAGAACTTTCGGGCCTCACCTCTATCCCTGTAGTTTTCGATATCCTGGCTCTCTCTTTTCTTCCATAAACGCTATTTCCGCCCGAAGAGGCGTGTCGACTCCCTCGTCTTCTCATTCTAAATTTTTCTTTCATTGCCGGTCCCCTCGATGCTGTCGACAGCAACGTCGAAGGAGGGCCACTATACTAATAGTGTCGAGTCAATCGGCATGTCTAGTTAAAAATTCTCAAACAGCGACGTTCACATTTATCGATAAACAAATAGGTGCCGTTTGTTGTGAATCTAAAATAGAAAGTTTGTTAATTCACAACAACGCGAGAAGCTATTCCATACCTCATTCATGGGGTGTAAAGGGAAATTAAGTTTTAAGTTTCACTGCACGCGTTACCATTGGTTGCAGCATGCTCTGTATGCAGCATCCTTTTCTTCAGACATTTCCCAACATTCCTGATCGTCCCAGGGCTTGTCTGGGCGTGGTTTTTCAGGATTGAAGGTTTGGTTCGATGTAATTGAAAGATTTAAATGGAATAGGCATTGGCTATCTAAGTGGTATGCAGCTTTGTGATGTCTAGCTTCTTTTGCGTTTGATTACGAATGTTTTTAGCACTACTTAATCGTGTGCGTACCTTGGCTGCAACTAGGTGGTGATCTGAGTCAATATTTGCACCACGCATCACACGCACGTACATAACGCTTGAGACATGCCTTCCATTGATTACCTTGTGATCAATCTGGTTTCTAGTATTTTGATCAGAGGATATTCAGGTTGTCTTGTGGCTACTTTTTGTGGGAATATGGTTTCACTCATTACCATCTTTCTTGCTAACTAGTCTGAATCCGTTATCGGAGTTGTTGTTGTGCAAGCTGAATGTACCGACTTCTGAACCAAGAGCATATTCCTTTCCTATTTTAGCATTTACATCTCTCCGAACAATTTTAATGTCACGTGCAGGATAGCGGTCATATATTTCCTCTTCTTCCGTCGGGGCGGGTACACAAATCAGCGTAATTTAAAAATATTTCGCCCGGATGCGAACAGTAACTATTCGGTCACTTACAGGGTTAAACCGCGAGACCAGATGTCGAATTCTCTTGCCGACTATGAAACCACATCCAAATTCGTGTCTTTCTGCATGGCAGCTGTAAAAGATGTCACAGTTCTTTCGTCGTGTGCATCCCTGTCCCGTCCATCTCATTTCCTGTATGGCGGTGATGTCAGCCTTGTTTTTGTCGAGAACATCCGACAGTTGGATAGAAGCACCATATCTGTTTAGAGTTCGAACATTCCAGGTGCATATCCTTAAATCATGGTCCTTATAACGTCTGTGGGGGTCGTCAACATTGGTTTAGTTTAAGGGGAGTGGCTTATTAGGCCACCGTGCCCGATCCTAGTTTCTTGGGCCAAAGCCAAAGCCACTATGAGAGCCTTTGTGTTGAGCTTCAATAACTTTTGTTACCTACTTCCCAAGGCGCATCGGTGGTAGCATGGTATTATGTTACTCAACATTGCGCCTTCTCACATTAATAGTCTTAAGGTACTTACCCATAATCGGTTTTAAAGAACTGCCCACAGCTGTGTATGCACGCATATAAATTCAACTATCAGCGACTCCATATTTTGCATCGATGCAAATTCAATAACCAAAGAGTGTTTTTAGGCAATTTGCTATGCTTGAATAGCATTTTTCCCTATTAAAATGCAATAATATATCCATATACAAAATCCGATTTTTTTACGCTGTTTTAAAAAATTACAAATGTGGCGTTACTTAAAACTCAGTAAATTGTAGACAAAAGTACGGAATATCATAAAATTCTGACAAATTTGGTCTACAAATTATATAGACGCCTCAATTGCAGCGTAATGTGTACATGTATGTCATTCTACAAACTTAATAATTGATGTTATATATTGGGCATAGAGAAAAATAGGCGTATTATTTATGTACAGCGACCAATAAAACCCCACAAAAACACACACACACCAGCTATCACCCTTATCATCCAATTATTTTCATATTTCCTATTTCATGCAACAACTACAATACAAAAACAAAACTCAAAGCAACAGATTTTTTTTTTAATAATTTCCTATCGACATTTATTTCATATTTATTGGCCTTTGTGAAAAAATATTTATATGAAATGTGACAATATCAGTTATATAACAACAACAAAAATCATAACCTCCAGTAATTTATAGTTCGCGTTGCCACAAACGCCTAGTGTCAGGTAATGTAATTACACCAGAAATTTGGTCTCCATTGATATAAAATGTACAATCAGTGGTCGCGTCGTGATATCATACCTCTTACCCAACCCCTGTTCGCCATTGACTCTTTCTTCACATTAGAGCCGAAAACAGAAATAAAAGAAAAAATCTCACAAGGTCCACAACACACACACAAAGTATAGCATAAAAATTCAAAAGCGTAACAAACTGTTCAACTATAACAATTTTATGATTTTCCGGAAGATCGTTCTTGTTGCCGCCGCTTTTTGTTTGATGACATTACAAAGTGTTGTCGTTGTTGCTGCTATTGTTGTTGGCATTGTCGTTTTGTGTTTGACATCACAAAATGGGCCACAATATTTGTTGTCGGCCTAAAGGAAATCGACAGGCCACCACCATTGATTTTTGTCAAAAGCCCCAAAATGGCGCTACATCCGTTATATTGGAAATTGTTACTGTTGTCGTTGTTGGTGTTGCTGTAGCCGTTGCTGTTATTCTTTTGCATTTCAAATGTTGATGGCTTTTGAAGGCATCGCCGGCTATAAACTGATAATTTATTGTTATTCAAAATATGGCTGGATGTAAAAGGATATTTTTGTGTGAATTTAATATGAAATTGTAAAAATCATATCAAAAATTTACACAAAAAACGGAAAAGGGCGACAACCAAAAAAAAAAAGTAAAACCTCCCTTCCAATGAAATCAGTGAGAACACATTTCGATGTAAAGTATCGATGGTATTCGTAATAGTGTCACAGTGGTTTGTGGAAGGATAGAAATTGACAATCGTTTGTTATAATCTGGTACTCATTGTAATGCATTGATAGAACGGGGAGCGTTGCTTACAATAGTGTAGTTAATAAGGATTTGTGGACGTACCTTGTTTACGAAGATTCGAAGGCATTTAAATAAATATTTATTAAAGTCATACCAATTTCGCGATTTTTAGTCGCCGATGATCGTTTTACCCTTTTCAAGGTAATCGATGTGAATAGCACCGCATGCATCTCAAAATACTATTACTATGACCGTGATGGTCGCCAAACACTTCTTTGATCGAGTGTAAGCAATCGTGACACCCACGGCCGTGACATGATAGTTGAAACACGCGACTACCCTGCGGAAGATCCCAGGTTCAACTACTGGCTCCAGTCATCTAAAAAAAAAAATATTTTTTTTTTCACTCCCGGCCCCCTTGATGTTGTTGTTAGCTACTTCGCAGTATAAGTGTCGAGTCAATCGGCATGTCTAGTAAAAGCTTCTCAAACAGTGACGATCGCATTCGTTGATAAACAAGTAGCAGCCGTTAGTTGTGAATATTACAATAGAAAGCGTGCAACGACAGTCCCCGTCTGGAGGAAATATATGATCGCTGCCCGCATATGACTTTAAAATTGTTCTGGGAGATTTTAATGTTAAAGTAGGATGGGAAGATGCTCCTGGTTCAGGAGTCGAAAAATTCAGTTTACACTACAACACCTCCGATAACGGGTTCAGATTGGTTAGCTTCGTGTCAGCAAGAAACATGGTAGTAGGTTGAACTAGATTACCGCAAATTGTATGGGGACCACCTTTAGTGTTGAAGAAAGAGGGTAGATATGTTCTAAGGATCGGTCATACATTTGAAATTCTCTAGGGCACTTTGGGGCAGTTAGAGCAAAATTTATAAAAATTTTATGAAGATGGCGGTGTATGTTTGCGGAATATGTTGTGAAGGAAAAATGACTGGGGGTCGGTCATACATTTTATCCCTCTAGGACGCTCAAAGGGTGCGGTAGGAGTTGATTACTTTACCACCTGTTGGGATTGCAAAAATATTTTTGGTCGTTCAAATATTTGACTCTTCTAGGGGTATGTTTGGGGCAGTTAGAGCGGTGGGAGCAAAATTGATAAAAATGTCGACGCCTTAGGGGTGGAGATGGGGGGTAGGTATGTTTTAAGAAAATGTTAGGAGGGAAAAATGACTGGGAGTCGGCATACATGTTACCCCTCTAGAGGCGACTCAAAGGCTGTTGCGGGGCTTGATGTGAATTTGTTCCCCTTTCCCCCCAACTTTGACAGCGATGCGCTGACAAATTTTGGCTCATGCATTTTTTTTCCAACCACACAAAATAAGCGGGTTGTTCGTATCGAATTCGGAAACTGGACCACTGTCGCACCCCTATTGATCACGTGGTAATCGATGGAAGGCTTATCTCATGCCTTGTGCGTGTGATGTGTGGTGCAAATATTGACTCGAATCATCACCTAGTTGCAATCGAGTTACGCACGCGATAAAGTAGTGCTAAAAAACACTCGTAACTTAATGCAAAAGAATCTAAACATCACAAAGTTGCATAACACCAAGATAGCCAATGCCTATTCTAACCAACTTCCTCAAGTACTGCAAACAAACCCCCCCCCCCCCCCCAATGACACAGTGGCAGCATATTGCAAACTATGTGACCACTGCCGCAACGCCAGTTTTGAGTTATGACACACCACACTCAGACAAGCAATGGTACGATGAGGAATGTCGCGCCATGTCTGAGGAAATGGATGCTGCACACAAGAAAAAACTGCAGCCAATAGTAAAGGGTGCGCTGACGGAATGATAAAATGAGAAGAGGAGGAAGATGAAGCGCCTCTTCAGTCAGATAAAGCGTCTATGGAAAAATACAAAATTTCAGCGATAAAGGTGAAACCCGAAAGTTCTACCAATGGGTAAAAAGCAAAGGTTTTGGAACAGGGATCCCCACATGTAAGGTCAGATATAGAAATCTGGTCACGGACACGCAGAGTGTGCTGCAAATATTGAGGGAACAATATCGACCCGAAGGCAATATAGGTAACAAATTCCTGCCAATCATTGACGACAGTGTAGATTGTCCGACACGGAGCCAACACGAGATAATTTGGCAACGAGCATGCACCAGCAAATAAACACGATCTGGCTTCAGGAATGCCCGATGTTTGGAATCTGAGTTTTCTTTGCACAAAGCTTAAGAAAGGTGATCCAAGCGCGGGCACCAACTACCGCGGGATTATCCTTCGAACATGGTATACAAGGTCTTGTATAGATGCAAGCCCATTTTGGCGAACCTTATTGGACCTTATCAGTGTGAATTAAGACCTGCTAAATCCACGATCGACCAGATATTCATACTACGACAAAGCCAGGAGAAGACCCACGAAATGCAGATCGTCTGTCATGCGATCTCTTAAGCATCATAATGGAGATGATCTTGTGGAAGGCTGCAGTAGACACGACTAGTATCACCTTTAACAGAAGCCACATGTTGCTCGCGCATGCCGATGATATTGATATCATTGGCCAAGGACTGCGGGATGTTACTGCAGCCTTTTCTAGCATTGAGAAGCAGTCGGCAGAAGTGGATCTGGAGATTAATGAAGGCAAAACCAAGTTATTTGTTTCAACGAGCAAAGAGTCTACACTAGAGGGGGTAAATTTGTATGGAGTAAAAAAATGCACCAAGCGGTATCAAAATCGATGAATTCTAAGAAAATTTGCCCAGTAAACCGTGGGTCTAAAATCAAAATCGAGTCCTCGGGTTTTCACGAAAAACTTTTTTCATTGAGGAAAAATCCACAACAACCACCGCAACTGCCCCTAGAGGGTTCAAATGTATGACCGACACCCAGTCATTTTTCTCTCCTAACATATTTTTCTAAACATACCTATTCCCCATCTTCACCCTCTAAGAGGGCTACCATAAAAGAAATACAATTTTTATAAAATTTGCTCCAAACTGCCTAAAGGTGCCCTTAAAGGAGTCATATGTATGACCGATCCCCAATATTTTTGCAACCCCAACATTTTCTCAAAACATATCTACCCTCTTTCTTCATCCTTTAAGGTGGTCATAATAAATTTAACAAAATGCACTTAAAATGATCAAAACTATACAATTCTTCACAAAATAATATCTCCGTTAAAATTTGCCAAGAAATTTTTAATAGTTTAGAAAACTTTTGTATGGAAGGCTCCTTAGGGTAGGAAGATATGGGGTAGGTATGTTCGAGAAAAATATTAGGGGGGAAATACTAGTGGGGTCGGTCATACATTTTACCCCTCCAGGAGGAACTATGCTAGCGACAGAAGCTCGTTTGACAAATATAACTTTAAAGTGGTAGATGACTTTGTCTACAATGGAACCGCCATAAACAGGCGATTTAATGACAAAGCCCTCTCCCGACAAACATATATCCAACTCTACCAGACATTGATCCTAACTGTCGTGCTCTACAGGGCAGAATCCTGGGTAATGACACAAGCGCATCAATATATTCTGGGAGTCTTCGTGAGAAAAAAACTTTGCAAAATATTTGGAACCATCATTGTTAACGGCAAGTACGTCGTCGCATGAACCATGATCTGTATAACGACATTGACAAAGTCAAGCACGTACAAATAAACCGAATGCGACACATTGTACGATTGGATGAAAATGCTCGTATTCAACGACATATTACTAGTTAATCTGTCTTCCATAGAAATATACTCAGCCGCGATGAATTGAGTTGAACACAAAATCGAAATTTGTGCTCTCTGCAGCTCATTATATCGAAGCGAATTTCCTCACAATGTATTCTTAATTTTGTCAGTAACAAGAAAATGCGTCTACTCACTTCAGTAGGGAAACAAAAGGTTGGTTGGTCGGCCACTAAACCTTAAAGTATTGAAAATGTATAGGGCAAACTTGTTGATAAAATGTACTCCATATAATACAATAGCTTGGCAGAGCTCAAATCGACAGTAATGGCGGCTTGGGACTTATAAGAAAGTCCAACCCAAAAAACCCTGATAAATAGTATGACCGAAAACAATTTTTAACTTATTCAAAATAAGAGAGTTCATACGCATTATTAAAAAGTGTTTGTTTATTTCAAATTTTGTTTTTGTTTTAATAAAAATGTTTTTTTTTTCGTTATTAAAAGCCACTGCGTATAATTTGATGATCACTCCATAATGTTAAGATAAACTTAACTAAATACAATTTTGTTTCTGTTGGATGTAAAACTGAAGTTTTTGATTATCTTTCATTCCTCATATTCGATTTTTGGATTATGACCCGTTAAGTACATCTGCTTAGAAATACAGTGCAGCGTATAATTTTACGCTCTCCAGTTTATAACGAAAACACTGTACGACTGCTAGTAACACTCGATGTTTTTTTTTTTGTTCACCCTATAGTTTACATGAATTTGCAAATCTGAAACATTGATTTATTTTCACACACAAACGCACTTACAACATGGCCTCAAACACACAATCACATGTCAAAAATACCCGACAAATAAAAGCAAAGCTTCCATTATAACACATGGTTTTGTGATATGGAAATTATATTCATTTAAACGTCACAAAAAAGCATTTTGGTCATACGTTGCGCTAACAAAAAACCAGGACATTTCACCTACTCTCGCACAAGACCAATATAAAAAAACGAAACAAAACAACAATGATGACTTCGACTGATGATTATCCAACGCGGCATTGGATATGTGCTCTTGAAAGTGTGTGTGTGTGTGTGTATGTGTGTTTTTTATGCAACTGACACTTGTTTTAAATCCCAACAAAACATATAAATTATTTTTGCCATAAAATCCAAAAAAAGTTAAAAAACACACACACACACAACATAGAACCTGCAGATTTTATTGCTATTTTTAAGGAGACCCCTCTCCCTCCTTAGAAAAAAACAGCAAATACTCTTTGATACACTCATGATGAGTACCGGCAAAGTGGCAACACTGTTACTGACTTCTAGGTGAATGAATTTACCGTTCCCCCATAACTTTGCTGCTGTGCGCAGTTAGAATTCTCCCCTATATATTTTTTTTTTAATATTATCTAGTAATTTATCAAATAAATGTATTTTTTTATATTTAATTTAATAGCCATTAAATTAAATATAAGCCTAATATGGCGGCAGCAGCATCGACGGCTGAGTTTGGCATAGGAAAAAAAATGGCGACTTAAAAACGAGTTCGCTTGTGGAAAAACCTGAAACATTCGTTGCCACTTTGGAATTGTAAATAATTGTCAACGGAAGGAAATTGATATAAATTGAGTTTGTAATGCGATACGTTTGTGTGTGTGTAAGTATGCAGTGTATGTGTGTAGCATAGCACAACCCCTCCAACGTATAGGGGTGTTCGTTCGTTCGTTCGTCGCTCCGTTATTGGGTTGGAACGGGTAATTACAGGAAGCCTACGGTAAATTAAATTTTTATTAAGATATCAACCGGAAGAGAGCGCGGATGCAAAAGGAAAACGAGGAAGCCAAGGCAATCGTATTAGGATAACAAACAACTATTTTAATTATTGCTGTAATTTACGGTTGAATGAAATATATTTAACATTTTAATTGCAGCAATGAAATGTAAATAAATGTTAACATTTAAACTGTGATTTGTGTCAAGGTGATGGATGGGAAGGTTTAAATCATTGATGAAGGAAAAAAGTAGACAAGTATTCTATAACGGCTACTTGCGATTACTGTGAGAGTTATTTGAATAAAAGAACTTGTTCGTCTCGGTGTTTTGATCCTAAGTACTTTCATTGATAATTTCTCATTTTATTTTTCAGCAGATAAAGTTGGCCAAACATTTTAGGTGTTTTACTGAGTATTTTTGTATTGAAGATAGATTAACTGCATTCGTGCAACATGTCCAAGCCTGCGCATTCGGTCTATTTGTACGCGCTTGACTACGTCGATGTCGTTATACAGCTCACCAGACCAGGATAAAATTCGCTGTAGAGCACGTCAGGTATAATCAATCCCCCGGTCTATTCGGTCTTGACTATGTCGATGTCGTTATACAGCTCATGGTTCATAGGACGACGAAAGTCGGTAATGGGTTCAAATATTTTGCGAAGTTTTTTCTCTCAAAGACACCAGGATAAAGTTCGCTGTAGAGTACGTCAGGTATGATCAATCCCCCTTATTTCAGCCTCAAAATCATCATTTGCAATGCCATATATCAAAATTATGTTACCGCATCGTCCCAAATGAAAATACTTTTTTCTCGTTGAAACAAATAATTTTGTCCTCATTTATCACCTGAATCACTTCTGCCTGTGCCTCAATTCTTGCAAAAGGCCGCAGTAATATTCCGCAGTCTTTGGCCAATGATATCATCATCATACGCGAGCAGCATGTGGCTTTTGTTAAAGATGGTGCCAGTCGTGTTTACTGCAGCCTTCCGCATGATCATCTACATTATGATGTTAAAGAGATCGCATGACAGACTTTCGTCTTGTCTGAAAACTCTTCCTCTTCTTCAATGGCAGCAACAACAGAAATGTATCTATCAGTACCCGCACGTTGAAAAGTATTTCAAGCGCTTCGGTCTTTTGTGCTCCGTAGATAGTTCGTCACACCAAGCTTAGATAACAGCTCTTTTACCTAGTCCATCCATCGGAGTTTTAGTCGCCCCCTCCTGCGCCGTCCATCGACTTTATTGACGAAAACATTTCGAGCCGGAGCGTTTTCGTTTATTCGTACAACGTGTCCAAGCCAGTGCATTCGGTCTATTTGAACGCGCTTGACTACGTCGATGTCGTTGTACAGCTCATGATTCATTCGACGACGGTACTCGCCGTTAACCATGATGGGTCCAAATATTTTGCGTTGAATTTTTCTCTCGAATACCGCCAGAACCGATTCATCCGCTTGTGTCATTACCCAGGATTCTGCGCTGTAGAGTAAGACAGGCAGGATCAGTGGCTGGTAGAGTTGGATCTTCGTTCGTCGAGTGCAGGCTTTATCATTAAAACGCTTGCTCAGCGCATAGTAGCAGCTGTTTGCGATCACATCTCATCTTTTGATTTCCAGGCTGACATTATTATTTTTGTTTATTTCGGAACCAAGGTAGACAAAATCATCTACTATTTAAAATTTTTAGTTCTCAACGTTCACGCAGCTTCCCAAACGAGTAAACTCCTTGTTCGTTGAAACAAATAACATAGTTTTGACCTCCTGTTAATCACTTGAACCACTTCGGCCGCCTGTGTCTCAATGCCTGAAAAGGCCTCAGTAACATTCCGCAGTCCTCGGCCAATGATATATGTATATATGATCGGCATACGCGAACAGAACAAGACTTATATAAATAATGGTACCAGTCGTGTTTACTACAGCCTTTCGCATGATCATCTCCATTATGATGTAAAAAAGAGATCGTATGACAGACTTTCGTCTTGCCGGAAAACTCGCTTTGTGGAAAATGGCTCTGTCAGATTTGTACCTATTTTCACTGGAGACTTCGTGTCAGTCAGTGCCACCCTGCAAACTCATATCAGCTTCGCAGGGATATCAAACACAGACATAGCATTTAAGAGTTTATGTCGTATCGTACTGTCGATTTCAGCTTTGTGATCCATAAACAGATTACTATCGATCTGCATTTCTTGGGTCTTCTCCAGGATTTGTCATAGTGTGAATATATGACGATCGTGAATTTAGCAGGTCTATATTCACAGTGGTAAGGGTCTATCATGTCCCCTAAATGGGCTTTAGTATTTCACTTTACACACTAGACAGGACCTTGTATGCTATGTGCAAAGGATAATCCCTCGGTAGTGGATGCCAGCTCGTGGATCGCCTTTCTTAAGCACAGGACATAGAACGCGGAGATTTCAAACATTGGGCATGCATGCCTTTAGCCAAATCGCAGGTTCAGGCACGTTGCATGCTTATCGCCAACTCCTTAAAAACAACTCTGCCGGCGGTCCATAGGTTCCTGCAGCTTTATTGTTTTGGTTTTCTGAGGGTTTGTCTGTTATTAAAAGTGGATTAAACTGACCAAGTTTAAATATCCTCTAGATGTCCGTTTGGACGTTATGGAAGAAATATTAATTTGCCAAAAATGAGTCATTTTGTATGGGAGGTACCAGAAGGGGTGGCGAAATTCTGCCCATTTACAATTCCATTACTTAGTTGTGGAAAATATTAATACTGATAAATTTTCATAAGAATATGTTAAGGTTTACTCGAGTTATCCTACCTATTCCAAAGGGTGACGGTAAAATTACAAACTTTGAAGCCCGGTAGCGACCCCTAAACCTTAAAGAAAAAATCAATAAAATGCACATAGGGTTTTTTAATAAGTCTTAATAAAATTTTAAGTTGGCCCATGAAAAAAATCGCAAACATTTTTTTTTGTCAAATAAGAATCAACCTAATGCTGATCCTGTTTTGGCTCGGTGGTTGACAATCTACTCCGACGTTTTTGATGAGAGTAATTTCGTCAAAGCCTACGGGAACGAGCAGAGTACGAGAGTTTTTCCTCCATATTTGCAGCACAATTTGCATGTACGTGACCAGATTTCCATATCTGTCCTTTTTACCTTTTGGTAGAACTTTCGGTCTTTACCTCTATCCCTGTAGTCTTTTCTTACATATTCGCTTTTCCGCCTGAAGAGGCGTTTAATTTCCCTCCACTTCTCATTATTTTGTGCCGTCATCGCACGCTATGAAATTGGCTTCAGTATTGCCCTGTATGCAACATCCTTTTCCTCAGATATTGCGCGACATTCCTTATCGTACCGAGCTTGTATGAACGTGGTCGTGGCTGCAGTGGTCATAAAATTTGCAGTATGCTGCCACTGGGTGTCGGGAACATCAGAGTTAGTTAGTTTTTTTCGTAGTAATTGAGAGTATTGGTAGGGTAGGCATTGGCTATCTCTGTAACTAATCGTTCCAGGGCTTGTCTGAGCGTGCTTTTTCATAACCCAGTACGGTTGTTGCGGCAGTGGCCATGGAATGCTGCCATTGTGTGTCGGGAACATCAGAATTATGGGGGGTTTGTTTGAAGTAAGTGAGAGAGTAGGTTAGAGTAGGTATTGGCTATTTCGGTGGTATGCAGCTTACCTCGGCTGCAACTAGGTGGTGATCCGAGTCAATATTTGCACCGAGCATCACACGCACGTCAGTAACGCTTGAGATATGCCTTCCATCGTTTACCACGTGATTAATCTGGTTTCTTGTCTTTTGATTTGGAGATATCCAGGTCACTTACACCCCGAAAGCAAATGTCTCTTGACGATCAGAGAACTCATGCATATTAGAAAATCTCTCATCCCCCAAACCAGTGATAGGCAACCCATACATACATATTCAAATTATTGAAGCTTTTTGGTTTTTTTATATATCTTACTTCTAACTAACTTCAAATCGATGTTAAATTATTATGGCATGTAACTTGACAAAACGAATGGTGCATAACTTCTTCTTTTTGGGGCTACTTTCACATACAGTTCTCAGAATTGAGTCCCAAAAACAACTAAAAAATTGTACCTTCGTCTGACCCCAAATTATTTCCTTCATTTGTTTAATTTGAAATTTTATAACACCTTTAAGTTTTACTAGTATTGTTTCGTGTAAAGCCATGTGTACACGCGTCCTATTTCCTTTTCGAAAACGAAAGGACATAATGAATTCAACATCCTTAATACTAGTACAAACACTTTACACATATCTAACTAGTACGCTTGAGTAGCTCATCCATAGTCTTTATCTGATTTTCTGCCATTACAGATATATCATCCACTCTGCTGCACCACTACGATGACAACGAGAACTCTATCTACCACGGCGATGCCAATGGAGGTGCCTCCACCGCCACAGGCACTGGCAGCATGAGCAATATTGAAACACCCCATGTATATTCGTGTCCAACGGAAGGACTGCATGCCCACGATTATGAGTGTCAGTTGTACTATCGCTGTGAGACTCAAACAGATGGTTACATCAAACCCTATTTGCTGAGTTGCAAACGCGGTACCATATTCTCACGTGATTTGAAATTATGTATGCCACCCCTATTGGCAAATCGTGAGGAGTGTCAACATTTTATCAATGAAATCGATACACTGGCTGAAACTGATGATGACTATGCCTCCGCAGGCAGCAGCAGCAGCATCGAGGGGGTATTGTCCACAAATGATGACAGCATCGATAGCCGACTAATGCACATTCTCCAAACGACCAGTGGCCGGCGGGGAGGAGGAGGCATAGCGAATAATGGCAATGCCATGGCCGGTGTCTACAATCAATGGCAAAATTATGGCCTAACAGGATTAAGTGGCGTTTCGGTAATTTCCTTTACTACGTCATCGGCTCGCTCTGCAGGTGGCGTGAATGCTGATAATGAACTGGGGCCACCGTGCCGGGGAGATGGATTTATGAGTGATCCTGATGACTGTACGGTATTTTATCGTTGCATTTCCAATGGCCAGACATTTAATAGAATTGGCTTCCGTTGCTCGGATGGTACGGCATGGGACGAGTCACTGCAATCATGTAATCACTTGTTCAATGTTCGCAACAATGGCGGTTGTCAAGGTAAAAAGCAGGGCATTCAAATGGACGAGTATCCGGAGGAGCAACAGACATCGACACAATCATCGCAAAACAGTCATCAGAATTCTACATCATCGTCGACTAGTTCACAGCAACAAAGCTCTACAAGTTCGTCTTCGACGTCCTCATCCTCAACGTCGTCATCATCATCTTCAACAAATTCATCTTCAAATTCGTCATCATCACAACAAGCTTCCAGCACACAATCGAGCAGTACTGAAAGTTCTTCAAGTTCCTCCTCGAGTACTCAAAGTTCATCTTCATCTAACAGTCAGCAATCGAACAGTACATCGAGTTCCACGTCGTCGAATTCCAATAACGAAAGCTCGACACAAAGTTCTGCAAATAACAACCAAAGCTCCAATTCAAATACACAGGCACAAGGGTCAAACAGCTCGTCGAACAATAATCAAAATTCAAATTCGAATTCAACAGCCAGTTCCAACAACCAAAGTGGCCAAAGTTCAAACAATCAAAGCTCAAACAATCAAGGTTCGAATAATCAAAGTTCTTCTTCTGGAAGCTCAAACAATCAAAGTGGTCAAAGCTCGAACAATCAAAGTTCTTCTGGTAGCTCCAACAATAATCAGAATTCAAATTCAAATTCTACAAACAGTTCAAACAACCAAAGTGGCCAAAGCTCAAACAATCAAAGTGGCCAAAGCTCGAACAATGAAAGTTCTTCTTCCGGTAGCTCAAACAATCAAAATGGCCAAAACTCGAACAATGAAAGTTCTTCCTCTGGTAGCTCAAACAATCAAAATGGCCAAAGCTCGAACAATGAAAGTTCTTCCTCAGGAATTTCGAACAACCAAGGCTCGAATAACCAAAACTCAAACAATCAAAGTTCCTCATCTGGTAGCTCGAACAACCAAAGCTCAAGCAATCAAAGCTCCTCGAATAATCAAAATTCTTCTTCTGGTACCAACGGACAAAATTCCAATAATAATACTCAAAGTTCAAGCAATTCATCGTCGAACAAACCCGCTTCCACCCACTGTGACGATGAAAATACCTACATTCCCGACAAGGAAGACTGTGCAAAATTCTATCGTTGCCGCGATAATGGCAATGGTGGCTTGGAAATGGTTCCCTTTACCTGTGGACCAGGTACTGTTTGGAATCAAGATGAAAAAGTATGTGATTTGCCTACGGATTCGCAGCGTGAGAAATGTAAAAATTCTGGCCAAGGATCTTCATCTAATGATAGCAATCAGTCTGGATCATCTAGCAATCAATCTAGTTCATCTAATAACCAGTCAGGTTCGTCGAATAACCAATCGGGGTCGTCCAGCAGCTCAAACAGCAATAACCAATCTAGCTCCTCCAACAATCAATCGGGTTCCTCAAGCAATAACCAATCCAGTTCCTCCACCAACCAGCAAAATGGTTCGTCAAATGGTAATCAATCAGGTTCTTCAAACAATCAATCAGGTTCAACCAACAATAACCAATCAAGTTCCTCCAATAACAATCAATCAGGGTCATCCAACAATAACCAATCAAGTTCATCCAACAATCAACAAACTGGTTCATCAAACAACAATCAATCGAACAATTCAGGCAACCAGTCCTCCTCTTCGTCAAACAATCAACAGGCAGCTTCTTCTAACAATCAAACAAGTTCCACTTCTAGCACCGAACAATCACAAAAACCTCAGAAACCCTCAAATCCTGATGGAAAATGTACGAATACTGAATCTTATTTACCTGATAAAACCGATTGTACTCGATTTTATCGATGCGTAGACAATGGCAATGGCGGCTTTGATACTATAGCCTTCGATTGTGCACCGGGTACTGTATGGGATGCCGATTCTAAAGGTTGCAATCATCCTACTGATGTACAAAAGGAACAATGCAAAGTTATGGCTAGTGGGACGGGGTCTTCGTCATCCGGTTCCTCATCTTCTGGTTCATCATCCTCTGGTTCATCATCCTCTGGTTCAAATAACGAAAACCAAAGTTCATCATCATCATCATCAGGTTCCAATTCACAAAATCAAGAGTCATCGGGTTCATCATCCTCTAGTTCGAATAACCAAAACGAAAGTTCTTCATCATCATCAGGTTCCAATTCACAAAATCAAGAGTCTTCTACATCATCTAGTACCAGTTCACAAAATCAAGGTTCTTCCTCTTCAACAGGCAACCAAGGTTCGCAGAATGCTGCATCGACAACCGAATCCAATCAATCATCAGGAGGCCAACAGTCGTCGACTTCAGAAACAAGTTCACAATCATCCACTAGTTCAGGATCTAATCAATCCACCGGTAACAATCAGTCTAGTTCATCGTCAAGCACGGAAACAAGTCAATCCTCAACTAGCTCAGGATCTAATCAATCCAACAGCAACAACCAGTCTAGTTCAACTTCCACCACGGAAACAAGTCAATCCTCCTCGAATAATCAAAGTTCTACCTCATCGTCACAATCATCATCGACAGGATCATCATCATCAAATTCCCAGTCGTCCTCCAACAACAACCAGAGTTCTTCTGGCAGCTCGACTAACCACAACGAAACAACCACAACACAAAAGCCATTTAAACCTGCTGAGCACTGTGAAAGTGAGGAAACATTCCTTGAAGACAAAAATGATTGCAGTAAATTTTATAGATGTATAGACAATGGCAAAGGTGGTTATACCAAAGTATCATTCAAATGTCCACCAAATACCGTTTGGCATCCTCAAGCAAATAGTTGTGACCACCCTGCCCAAGTACAGAACTTAAACTGCAAAATGCCACCTCCATCACCTTCCAACAACACAACTGAAGCTAGTACAGGTTCATCATCGACATCAAGTGGTGAAACGTCTGGTTCTTCATCCAGTAGTCAAAATACCACCAGTTCTTCTTCAGGGAGTCAAACATCTGGTTCATCATCAAATAATCAGTCTTCCGGCTCTTCTACTGGTAGTCAGTCTTCCACATCCAGCAGTACAGCATCATCTTCTCAGGAGTCTTCCACCAGTCAGTCTTCCACTGCAACTCAGGGCACTTCCAATTCACAATCTTCATCTTCAGAAAGTACAGCATCTTCTACACAGGGATCGACCACAACACAAGGCGGTAATCAAAGTTCCACGTCTTCTTCACAATCCAGCTCTTCTTCCTCCCAACAATCCGGTTCATCAACTTCACAACAATCCGGCGGCAACCAAGGTTCAGGTTCCGCTTCATCTCAACAGCATCCTGTTGGCAGCTGTAATAGCAATAATCAGTATTTGGAGGACTCACAAAATTGCAGCAAATTCTATAGATGCGTAAAGAACAGCAAAGGTGGCTTTGATAAAATTGCTTTCAGTTGCGGCCCCGGTACAGTATGGGACAGTCAAATCGAGGCCTGTAATCATGCCTGGGCTGTAAATAATCGAAAATGTGGTACAGATGGCATGAATTCTGGTTCCACTGGCACTGGTACTGGCCAAGGAACGCAACAGCCTACTGCAAAGCCAACGATGGCACCAAGTACAACTCCTTCAAGTTCCATGGCTACCAGTAAACCCCTCGAACAACCACCCACTCAGACTCCAGTAACTTCAAAACCAACGCAAAAACCGCCAGCAACACAGAAGCCTACAGGACCAACACCTCAACCTCAAGGTATTTGCAAGACTGAAGGATTTGTGGTGGATCCAATGGACTGCACTCGTTTCTATCGCTGTGTAGATAATGGCAATGGTGGATTTACTCAATATCCATTTAGATGTGGTGATGGTACCGTCTGGGATAGTGACTTGCAGACATGTAATCATGATCTTAATAAATGTAATCCTAATACGGGAACTCAAGGTTCAACCGCAAAACCCAGCACGGGGTCGATTACAGAAAAACCACAGGGAACTACAGAGAAACCCGGCTATCAACCAACAACTCAGAAACCAGAAGTCACTACAACTGGCAAACCGGGTTATGAACCCACCACCACTCAAAAACCAGAAATCACTACAACTAGCAAGCCCGGATATGTACCCACCACTCAGAAACCAGAAGTCACTACAACTGGCAAGCCCGGATATGAAACCACCACTCAGAAGCCTGAAATCACTACAACTGGCAAACCCGGCTATGAACCCACCACAACTCAAAAACCAGAAGTCACTACAACTGGCAAGCCCGTATATGAACCCACCACTCAAAAACCTCAAGAGACTGTAACAAATAAACCCGGATATCAACCAACTACCCAAAATCCTAATGATAGTACTACCGAAAAGCCGACGACCGAATATCCCCAGACTACGACAATGAAACCAGAAGAACCAAATAGCCCTATATCTTCAAAAGATCCTTGCACCAAGGAGGGTTTCTTTGGCGACAAGGATGACTGCCAAAGATTCTTTAGATGCACGGACAACGGCAAAGGTGGCTTTGACAAACATTCTTTCAAATGCGGCAATGACACCGTTTGGGATGCCGATATCGAGAGCTGCAATCACCCATCTGCCATAGCTGATCCAAAATGTCGGACAGAAGGTACCACAAGTTATCCAACTACAACAACCGACAAAGATTTCCCGTCAACAACGACCAGCAAATATGAGACGACAACAAGTAAATATGAAACGACTACAACATGGCCGACGAGTACAACCAGTAAATATGAGACGACGACAAGTAAATATGAGAGTACAATGTCGCCGGCATCCAAACCCACAACCGAGTCCAACAATGGCGAATGGACTACAACCATGCCAACAACTTCAACCACGCCCATACCAAATTTACCGGCTGGCACAAAATGCACCGGGGAAGGTTTCATGGCTGATCCAGAAAACTGTCAAAAATTCTATCGTTGTATTCGTTCCGGCGAAGGCTTTGAAAGACATGAATTTAAGTGCTCCAAAGGCACTGGATGGAGTGAGGAGAAACAAACATGCGATCATCGGGATAATATCGAACGATGCGCTGGCACTACAGAAGAGCCCGAACCTGAAACTACCACCATAGGCTATGAGACAACTACAACCGAAAAGTATAGCACTACAACGACGGATAAGTATCCCTCTACCACGACGGATAAGTATCCCACTACAACGACTGATAAATATCCCACCACAACTACGGATAAATATCCCACTACCACCACGGATAAATATCCCACTACCACCACGGAAAAGTATACTACAACCACAATGGGTTATGAGAAACCTACCACTACATACAAACCCACAATAACCACCACAGAGCCATATCCCACCACAATTAAGCCCACGGAAATGTCCACCGAATCTTCTACAACAACTGATTACACTACCACTATGCTGCCAACATCCACCACGCCCATACCCAACTTGCCAGCTGGTAACAAGTGCCAGGGAGAAGGATTTATGGCCGATCCCGATAATTGTCGAAAATTCTATCGTTGCATTCGTTCCGGTGATAGCTATGAGCGTCATGAATTCAAGTGTGCCAAAGGCACGGGATGGAGTGAGGATAAACAAACCTGTGATCATAGAGGCAACATAGATCGTTGTGCCGGACAAACGGAAGAGCCTGATCCAGAATCTACTACACAGGAATATGTTACAAGTACAACGGATAAGTATAGCTCAACAACGATGGGCTACGAAAAGCCCACAACAACAGCAAAACCTACAATGAGCACCACACAATATCCCACGACTACCATGGCAAGTGAATCAACCACAGATCTCACCACTACCATGCAACCTACTTCGACTACTCCAGTGCCAAATTTACCTCCTGGCAACAAGTGTACTGGTGAAGGTTTTATGGCCGATCCCGATAATTGCAGAAAATTCTATCGTTGTACTAAATCCGGCGAGGGTTTCGAAAGGCATGAATTCAAATGCGCCAAGGGAACCGGATGGAATGAAGAGAAACAAACTTGCGACTATAGAGACAACATTGAACGTTGTGCTGGTCAAACTGAAGAACCTGAACCAGAAACCACTACTCAGGAATATGTCACAAGTACAACTGATAAGTTTTCCACTACCACAATGGGCTATGACAAACCCACGACAATGCCAACGACTACTGATAAACCCAGCATTACCACCACTACTACGCAATATCCAACATCGACCATGGTCACAGAAACCACTACCGGTTCTTCCACCACCACAGATTATACAACTACCATGCAACCAACATCCACCACACCTGTGCCTAATTTACCACCTGGTAAAATGTGTAATGGTGAAGGATTTATGCCCGATCCAGATAATTGCCAAAAATTCTATCGTTGCATAAAATCCGGCAGTGGCTATGAAAAACATGAATTCAAATGTGCCAAAGGAACAGCATGGAATGAGGATAAACAAACTTGCGACTATCGAGGTAACATAGATCGATGCGCTGATCAAACCGAAGAACCTGAACAAGAGACAACTACTGCCGAATATGTGACAAGTACCACCGATAAATACTCGACGACTACTTCTGACTATGAGAAACCTTCCACCACAGAGGGATATGAAAAGCCCACTACAGACAGTCCTCCCACAACGACAAGTTCCGAATCTACTACACAAGAGCCGACTTCAACCAAGCCTACCACAGAAATTACAACGACATCGCCGACTACGACTGACTATACTACGACGACGTTGGAGCCAACGACATCTACGACTGTAATGCCCAGTTTACCAGCAGGTAAAAAGTGCACTGCAGAAGGTTTTATGGCTGATCCCGATAATTGTCGGAAATTCTATCGCTGTGAAAAGAGCGGCAATGGTTATGCGACATACGAATTTATGTGTGCCAAAGGTACCGGATGGAGCGAGGAGAAGCAGACATGTGATCATCGCGACAACATCGAACGTTGTGAAGGTCAAACAGAAGCACCAGAACCTGAAACTACTACTATGGACAAACCAACACCAAGCGCTGAAAGTTTGACTACCACCACAAGTGGATACGAGAAACCAAGCACGACAACAGAATATGAAACTACTACTGCTGCTATTCAGAAGCCAACTACAACAACGGAGTATGAGACCACTACTACTGCTGCTCAAAAGCCAACTACAACAACGGAATATGAGACTACTACGGCTCAGAAACCTACCACTACTACTGAGACCACTACTAATGAACCAACCACTACTACTGGCTACAGTACCACGAAACCAACATCAACACCCATTGACTATACGACAACGATGCAACCGACTTCTACTACACCCGTACCGAATTTGCCCGCCGGCACCAAGTGTCAGGGCGAAGGTTTCATGGCCGATCCAAATAACTGTCGCAAATTCTATCGTTGCATCATGAGCGGTGACAAATACGAACGTCATGAATTCATGTGTGCCAAAGGTACGGGTTGGAGTGAGGATAAGCAAACCTGTGACTACGCTGCAAATATTGAACGATGCCAAGGTCAGACGGAGGAACCGGAAACCACAACAAACGGCTATGAAATGACTACAACAGAAAAACCTGGATATGTACCAATGACCACGGAAGGTACTACATTGCCCACAACTACTGGAAAACCAACTAATAAACCGGGCTACGAAACAACAACTGCCGAATCTGGAAAACCAACTGAAACCACGAATACCGAAACCTCCACCATGCAAACAACCACTGGTAAACCAACTGATAAACCTGGCTACGAAACAACAACAACCATGCCCACAATGCCTACCGATAAACCCGGATATGAACCAACAACTACCGAATCTTCTACCATGCCCACAACTAGTGGAAAACCAACGGATAAACCAGGCTACGAAACAACTACCATGCTAGTGTCAACCCTGCCTGTAACCACAGAGCAACCGTCGGGAATGCCCGGATATGTTCCCACAACCACTTCTTCATCGGCAGCCACTACTGAGGAGTCCACAACGACCACGGAACAATATGAAAGCACAACAATGGAACCAATAAACCATAAATGCACTGCAGAAGGATTTTTCCCCGATGCCGACGATTGTAATCGTTATTATCGTTGCGTTGATGCAGACAAGAAAGGAAACTATCAGATCTATAGCTTCCGCTGTCCTAAAGGCACCGTATGGGATACTTCCCTAGATACCTGCAATTATGCGGAACAAGTTTCGGGTAATTGCACTTCCGGATCAATTACCTCTACGACTGAAATGTCGACGACAGAAATTGGCGCGACAGGAAAACCAGAAATGACAACAACAACAGAATACTCGAAGGAGACGACAACCACAAGTAAACCAGAAATTACGACCACCGAGAATCCCAAGGAAACGACAGAGACCACAAGTAAACCTGAGGACTCAACCACTGGCAAACCTGAAGCGACTACCACTGAGAATCCCAAGGAGACGACGACCACTGGCAAACCTGAAACGACCACCACTGATAATCCCAAAGAGACGACGACCACGGAAATTACAACTACTGATAATCCTAAGGAGACCACAACCACCGGTAAACCTGAAGAGACAACCACTGACAATCCCAAGGACACAACGACCACTGGCATACCTGAAATGACAACCACTGATAGTCCCAAGGAAACGATGACCACTGGCAAACCTGAATTGACAACCACCGAGAATCCCAAGGAGACCACAACCACCGGCAAACCTGAAACGACCACCACTGATAATCCCAAGGAGACGACGACCACTGGCAAACCCGAAGCGACAACCACTGATAATCCCAAGGATACAACAACTACTGATAATCCCAAAGAGACCACAACCACCGATAATCCCAAGGAAACAAGCACCAGTCCGCCTACCACAGATTACCCAACGACCCAGGAACCAATCACCGGCCAAACCACTTCACAACCCGAAAGCATGGGTAACATGACTGGTCCATGTCCCCAGACTGGTGAGGGTCAGAATCTATTCATATGCCCAACGGGTTTCAGACGTCATCCCAAACACTGCAATATGTTCTATCAATGTACCGAGAAAGCTGATAGCTATGACCAAACCATTGTAGTCTTTGAATGTCCCAAGGGTACAGTGTATCACGAAGATTGGAATAGATGTGATGAACCTAAAAAGGGTGAAAATTGTGATGTGAAACCACGCAGCCAAGCAGGACTCTTTGAGGATGAATACAAACATAGTCGCATGGTAAATATTAAGACTAGATAGATCTTCTCTAAAGTAAATCTCATATTGTTGTATTTTTATTTTACTCCCATTTAGATACAAATTCGTTCCACTGCTCCTCTTTGCCCCGCTGAAGGTCACTTTGCTTTGAATCAAGACGATTGTGGACAACTATTCATCAAGTGCCAGTATTCCAGTGACACACAACGTTTGGAGGGTCAAATATTTAGATGTCCCAAGGGTTTTGCCTATTGGTCCGTTAGTCGTCGCTGTGAACGTACTCAAAAATTACAAAACTGCGCCTCAACGAAATACGACATATCGGCTTCTATACCCGTCGAATGGTCTAATATTGGCAATAGACGCAGAAATCTTAGCATTTAGAATACGAACATAAATACGAACTAATCTAATCTACTAAACTAGAGTTTTAAGTAACATGCACTTGTTTGTAATGCCCACTAATTACCTGTGCGGGCATAACAAACGATGTTCTGCAGGCAATATTTATTAATTTAGTTAAATAAGTAAACAAATTTTGGGGTTCATTCTTTTTATATTGGTGTTGGTTTTAAAATGTTAAGGTGTTTTTTTTGGGGTTACCAAAATTAATAATGGGTTTTTAGTATTTACTTAAGTTAAGACGTAAAATGTACTGTTAGTATATAAACCATTAATTGCCAAGACTATAATTCCAGTGTTAAGATTAAGCACTAAATGTATTGCAAATTATTGATAATTGAAATTATTATAGGTTTTTTTATACGACTAAATAAATGCCATAATAATTATTTAGCATTTTAAGTAAATAAATAAAAATAAAATAGATTTTTTTAAAAAATTAAAATTGTATTGTTTTTTATGCAATACAGAAATATCTCAGGTGAACTGATTGATATTCTATGGAGCAAATAGTTTCAGACCGACTGGTGGTTGAAGGACACGATAACTAGAGAAAAATGATTTGATCCCAATGATTTTTAATTTGCCAGTATGTATAAATATTTTCCAAAATGTAGTTAAAGTATTGGAAATAGGCGAAATAGGACCACCATTCTGGTAATATTTCTTCCATAACTTTTAAATAGAATTCTGTTGGATATCAGAATTAGCAAGCCAAACCTCAGAAAGCTAAAACATTTCACACACCTCTTCTGGTACCTTCCATATACATTACCGTATTCACCCATATATTTAAAGTATACTCAAGTATACTCAATAAAATTTTGTACAAGTCCAGCACTTGAGAAAATCTGATTCTTAATATTAAATTTATAAGAAATTGGTAATAATGCATAATAAAAAATGTCGATGTTGATTTAACTATTTATTTTTTAAACTAGTGTAACATACTCAACAATACTACACTGCCATAACACACCACAGTGTGACTACTACATCACAGTTAACATATTACTGAACACACCTTGTCATGTACAAAACTTTACACACTTTAATTACGAAACCTCGATGAGTTCTAAAAATAACGAACGAATGAGATATCGCGCACAAACATTACATTAACACTCAAAACATAATAAACCACAGGATGAACCATACATACCTCTTCTAAAATTGCACAACGTCAGCTGTACAGCGGTAAAAGCGATTGTTGCCAGACCTACACAAATTCGTATAGAAAAATCTATAACTGATTTGCAAAATTCATTAACCTTCGTGCAATCTATTTGCTAAAAACGTTATTAAGGTTTTTGATTTCAGCATTTCAGTCGCAAGTTAACAGTCGGAGAGTAAGTTTAACGTTATCGTGTGCGTTATTGTTATCGTTAAATATTTATCGTGTTTCCCCTTTTGTTTGGTAGAACATTTCATATTTCGTGGAATTTGATAAGAACTATTACTGGTAATTGTAAATAATGTTTACTCACTATTTTAGTGAAATTCAAACACAACAACAAATAACAAAGAAATAAAAACAACAAATAATAATATTTATGTGGACTTTCATACATTGAGAACGAAAAGGGTAGTGAAATATTTTGGAAGAAGACGCAGTGACCTTTATTCCGCAGCTATATGGCTCAAACGGTCGTGACTGCAAAAGTAGTCATTATAGACAACTTAAGAGACTTAAAATGCTAAACAACGTATCTTCAAAAAAAATCGAAATTGAGTTTTTTATTGAATACGATTCACTACATCATGTTACATATCTGTACAAAATTTTAAACTGAACTACCAAAAATAATCAAAATATGACCTAAATTCATAATAGTGCATGATTTTCTAAAACAAAATAAAGTTTCATCACTAAGATAGTGTTGTATAAAGGTAGTTAGTAACAAGATGTGAATACTGCTCAGTCCCTAATTTTGTGTGGTTCGGAAAAACAATTCATAAGTCATAAAATGGGGGAGGTGGGGTGGTGCCAAATAGCTGCGCAACGTTGTCAAAGTTGTTGGGGAATGGGACAAAATTTACCTCGGGGTCGACCCTAGAGGAGTAAAATATAAGACCGATCCCCACTTATTTTTCCCTCATTACATTTTTCCCAAACATAGCTACACCCGATCATCACCCAATAAGGGGGTCCTCATACAAAAAATAATTTTTTATAAAATTTGCTCCATCCGCTCTAACTGCCCCAAAGGTGCCCCTAGAGAAGTCAAATGTTTGATCGACCCTCAATACTTTTGGATGAAGTGCAGAATATGGGGCAGGAGCCCGATTAAAAAAAAAATATGCCATTGTCTTCGTCTTGGTCCCCAAACATCGGAATGGTAGGTCAAAGTTGGCGCTCAAATCAAAGATATTTTCGAGACGAATCCAATGATGTTATTTTTAAGTTCCTCTTCGGACCGAGTTAGAGCCATATAAATTTCCGGGACATACCAAAAAAAAAATTATATTTAAAAAAAATCGCGCGATTTTTGCCAGCGGCGGTACTGCAACCATCTCAACCGTTAAAACTCACATTAAAAAAAATCATTTAAAGGGATATATCAAAAAAACAAATTACAAAACATAGCTTTTTTAAAATATTTTTCATCATTTTTTCCACTTTTATCCTTTTTTTATCAATTTTCTTTTTTCAAATATTTCTTTTTGGACTTTTTCTTGATTTTTTTTAAATATTTCTTGAAATTGTCCATTTTTTTTCTAATTTTTTTTTTAATTTTTTCACAATTTTCTTTTTTTAATTAAAAAATTCCTAAAAATTAATAAAAATAAAATAAAATTTTCACACATTTTTGTTGACATTTCATTTTTCTATGGAATTTTTCAATTCATTTCTCTAAATTATTATAATTTTCCATGATTTTATCCCATTTTTTTTTTAATTTTTTACGGGGTTTTTCAGAAAAAATTATTTTTTTTAAAAATCGCGCGGTTTTTAGATTTTCTATTTTTTTTGTGAATTTTTCAATTTATTTTCTTAAATTTTTCTAATTGTTTCCATGATTTTTTTCATGGATAACCTCGAAGGTATGGGAGGTTATCTTAGAACCCAAGGGGCCCCTTTTTTGGTCCCCCCGGCCCCGTGGGCCTTAGCGCCAAATTTGACCAGATTTTATTGTTTTAGGGCGTATTTGGGGGGGGGAGTGGCATTTTTTTGGATTCCCGCCCCATATTCTGCACTCTTGCCATATTTTTGCAACCCTAACAGTTTCTCAGAACATATCTAGCCTCTATCTTCATCCTTTAAGGTGGTCTCATATTTTTTTTTTTTTATTTATTATAATTTTTTTTATGACATCAGCTCCTGCCGCTCCCTTGCTGCCTCGTAGAGGGGTAAAACAGTTTCTCCAGTTTCTCCAACAGTTTCTCAAAATATATCTAGTCTCTATCTTCATCCTTTAAGGTGGTCCCCATAAATTTATTTTTATTTTTATAATTTGATTTATGACATCTGCCGCCCCCTTGTGCCTCGTAGAGGGGTAAAATGTATGACAGACAACTAATAATTTTTAACTTCTAAAAATTTTACCAAACATTCCTACCCGAAATCTTTACCCGAATAGGGGGCTGCCATACAAAAATTACCCAACTTGCACACGTGGAACGACGAATACCTTTCGTTTAAGTACCCACACTTGCCCCCTACCCCACGGTCCCCAGTTTAACCCTAGATTTTTTAAACACATATATTTTTCTTAATTTTCGATTTTTATTTTTTTTTTTACCCGGCCATAGAATTATGCATTTCACCCAATAAACGTTATTATTTCTGAAACAAGAGCTAACCTAAAAAAATGGTTAGCACTACTGGATTCAGTGCATTCAAATTAGATTTACTAGCAGGGTGCCCGGTTTGTTACAAAAAAAAGCTGTCGATTCAAGCACAGTGTTATCAAAAAGGAAAATTATGTCACATCACGCAACGTCACGTCAGGTTTTACAAAATAGGTTGTACAAAGAAATTAGAAATAAAAGTTGTTGAAGTTTTACAAATTTTAAAACGAAATTATAATATTCTAAATCATATTATAAATGGTTTTATCAAAAAATTCCAACTCAATTCGCACTAGTTCGTGTTATTGTGAAAGAAGAAAGAAATTACTTCCATTATTGTCACGTAACGTCCGCCTTTTTATTTGCTAATATTTAAGGACCATCAGTTGAGAGGATTTCGTCTCTCTTACTAAATATAGAGCTTTATAAGTTTTACTCAAAAAAAAGAAGTAATAAAAACATCAAGCTTTACATTGTTTCTCTTCTCTTTTTGAAAAAAGAAAACGGTTAACCGACCGGATAAACCGGATATTTGAAAATGCAATTTTTGGAAAAAAAAAAGCCTTTGGGTTTCGGAGAATTAAACCGGTTAGAATGTTTTCGGTTTTGAACACATTAGTCATGACTGCATGATTTCTTTTTTTATCATTACGATTTCGAGGTTTCATTGAAATAACAGGAGCCCAGAATGGTAAAGTAGTTGCGCCTAAAAGTATGCAAATTTTCTGCTGCGAATTTCAAACAACAAAGGGTGACCCGAATAAACAAAATCGTGTACTTAAAATCAAAGGTATACTTTTAGGCGCAACATAAAATACAAAAATTTATTATCTGCTTGATTCTGGTCGCCTAGTATTTTGCCGAATAAATGGAGAAAAAAATTAATTAAATATTTTTTCCATCCCCATTAAATAAAACGACAAGATTATAATATTTTTTTCTTTTATTTTTTTAAAAATTATAAAAATAAGCCAAGGGTGCCCTCGAGCTTATTGAATAAAAAAAAACTATGACATACAGATCCTCTCCTCACAATAGTCCATACACGTAATAAAATTAAAATTTTAAAATAAGACTAAACTAATATAATTTAAATAAAAGTAAGAAAACAATAAAAATCTGTCAGAAGTATTCTCAATGTACAAAATATTTCACAGACACGCACAAGCCAAGAAAGAGGAGCTTTTATGGTAAATTCATTGAACTTAGTTGCATAGTTCTTAGTACAGATTTTTCATCTATATTCGGCATTCGAGCTTAATCATAGTGCTTGGGAAGGCCTCATTGCTATTACTGAAACCAATGTAGTCATCAAATGGCAACAGAGGAGCAATATTTCCGTTGTAAAAAATAGACAACCGAAAGGTTTCTCACCAGTGGGTATTCGTTGGTAGTTCTTCAAAGGATCTGCACGATAGAAACACTTGTCACAGTCCTCACATTCATAAAGCCTTTCACCATGGTGTATGGGCCGATGTTGATAGAAAACTGAACCAGTTAGGAAACGTTTACAACATGCATCAGACAATGATAAGGTCTTTCTCCTGTGTGGCAGTTGCGAATGTGATCGTTCATATCAGGGCGAATAGTGAACTTATGTACTAGTAAGGTTGCTGGTTGGAGCCAAATGGTTTGACACCTAAAAAAAACATTAAAAATATGTATGTATCATTAATGTAGCATAATTTTGTTAAGTTTTCAATGGAATACCAGATAACAGTAATAGATTATAAAGATAATAAAAAAAAAGAACATTAAAACCAATATTTTGAGGTTTCTTTTTATTTAAAAAGGTATGTAAAGTAAGTAAGGCCTATGAATGAATTGTTGCGTCATTCGATGGCATTTTTAATTTTTCATCATTACGAATTCGATATTTCACTGAAATAACAGGAGCCCAGAATATTAAAATAGCATTTACAATTTAATTATTGCGCCTAAAAGTATGCAAAATTTTTGGTGCAAATTCAAAAACCATACAGGGTGATCCGAATAAACATAATCGTATGATTATAATTTAAGGCATACTTTTAGGCGCTACATAAACAGGGTAATTCGAGTTTGCAAAAATTTATTGTCTGCTTGATTATGGTTGCCTGGTATTTTGCCGAATGATGAAACTGTGAAGTCGTAACCGATTTGTATGTATAAGAGAAAAGTTTAAAATTATTATTTTTACTTACTTTGTAACATGTTGCGCAATTTTCCACCCCCTTTAAATAAAACAACAATATTCTTAAACATTTTTTGTATTTATTTATTTATCTAAATATTATAAAAATAAGCAAATGGTGCCTTCAAGGCAAGTTTATTTATTAACAAATTAATAACTAAAGTTTATTGATTTAAAAAAACTAGGACTTCTTTAGAAAATAAATAGTGATTTAGATTTTTTGAAATCTCTTAATTGGGGGAAATTGCAATTGTGACCAAATGCGTGAGCCTATAATCATGGAATTCGGAGACTATTTATCCTGGAATAAAAACTATAAAATATAAAAATATGTATATTAATATCAAAATATAAAAATAGTAAACCAGTAAGAAAGTTTCAGTCGGGCAAACCGACTTACATATACCCTCACCCTCAGTAAACAAATAAAAAATTTGCTATTATATTGATATTATTACTCGATTTCTAAAGTGGGCGGAGTGGTACATTTGTATGGGAGGTACCAGAAGGTGCGTGTCTAGACTTCCAGATTTTTTCTCCAAAACCTTATCCTGTTATAGCTTTACTAAATACAGAAAGCACCATCGCGTTAGGTCTATTAATAATATTAATCGATTTCTAAAGTGGGCGGTGCCAAATGGGGCGTGGCTAGACTTCCACTTTCTTTTCTTAGAAACTGTATCCTGCTATAGCTTTACTAAATAAAGAATTTGGGTACGATCGCGTTGGTTTTATTGATATTATTATTCCATCTCTAAAGTGGGTGGAAAAGTACATCTGTATGGGAGGTACCAGAAGGGGCGTGGCTAGACTTCCAATTTTATTTCAAAACTTTATTGTATTATTATAGTACGTATTGATATTATTACTCGATTTCTAAAGTGGGCGGAATGGTGTATTTGTATGGGATGTACCAGAATGGGCGGGGCCATGTAGGCCATTTGCAATACCGTAAGTAGTTTTGGAGAAATATTAACTCGTGCAAAATTTCAAAACATTTGGTTGCATCTTTCGAAAGTTATCGTGCGCACATGGCTCAAACGACTTAAAAAGTCATGAATCGAATTTGGTTCAAATAAACCTAGGGTCTAAAGTGACTCTTTCTATGTGTTACACTTTTGGGTCGTATCAAATGGTATATACCCTCATCCCTAAGGGTGATGGTATGAATATAAAAATATAATATATATTATATTTTTATAAAAATATAAAATGTAAAAATATAAAATATAAAAATATAAAAAAATAAAAATATAAAAATATAAAAATATAAAAATATAAAGATATAAAAATATAAAAATATAAAAATATAAAAATATAAAAATATAAAAACATAAAAATATAAAAATGTAAAAATATAAAAATATAAAAATATAAAAATATAAAAATATAAAAATATAAAAATATAAAAATATAAAAATATAAAAATATAAAAATATAAAAATATAAAAATATAAAAATATAAAAATATAAAAATATAAAAATACAAAATATAAAAATTTATATATATTTAATAAATAAATTACAAAAAAAACAACTTAAATTATATTTTTAATTTTATTTTAGGCACAAAGAAAAAACAAAGTACAACACAGTTTAGCATGTCTAATATCAGCCAGGATCCACCACCATTTTGGCAGCAATTCTATGCATTGGAATGTAAACTGAATGTTGATCTCGCTGGACTACCACCACCTGTCGAAATTACACATGTATATAATCCGGTAGAATATGCGGCCCAATTACATTGCCAGTATTTGGAACAATTTCTAGGAGGTCCTAAAAAATTAATGTTTTTTGGCATGAATCCTGGAGCTAATGGAATGGCACAAAATGGGGTAAGTAGTGAATATTATTAAATAGATAAAAATAATTAAATAAGGCGAATTTCAAAAATATAATTTACTCTCTTAACATTATTAATGAATTTATTTATAATAATTATAAAATTATAATAAAAATCTACTTTTCAAATTAAAAATAATATTTATTTTTATATATATATTCGAATTATAAAAAAAAACTTAGAAATCAGTAACTAATATTTAAAAAAAATCTCTGTTCTAGGTTCCCTTTGGTAACATTTCTACCGTTCGAGATATTATGCAGCTTAGTGGCGAAGTCTCCCCACCTTCACAATTGCATGTCAAGCGACCTATTAAAGGACTCAACTGTACTATCGACGAGCCGAGCGGTAAACGTTTATGGACTCTACTGAAAAGATTATCCAATAATTCTTTAGAGACATTCTCTCAGCAATGCTTTGTACACAACTTTTGTCCTCTAATATTTTTTGATACTAAAGGAAAAAATATAGTTCCAAAAAATCTAAAGGTGCCGTACAAAACACAAATACGTGATAAATGTCTGCAGGCGTCAGAAGGTTTTCTTCGTTTAGTGCAACCGGATTTTATTTTAGCATTTGGTGTTTATGTTTATGAGGTGCTTCAAAAATCAGCTTATTGTAAAAATAAACGGTTGATACTTTTACCCCATCCAAGTCCATTGTCACTTAGCGAGACAGAATGGTCAAAAAAGACAGAGTTGATTTTAAAAGAGAATAATTTGATAAAGTATTTGCGGAATGAAGTGAATGCAGATGATAACTTATAATTTTAAAATTAAAGTTAAGAATATTTTTGTCATCAATTTGAATAAATTTTTTTTGTATTCCTCAGAATTAAAGCAAAAAATAAAATTTTGTGTTTTCTTTTGGTAATTTTTTATTATAATAGTATATAAATATATAAGTATATAAGAGAAACCACAAATTTTTTTTCCAAAAAAGATTTTGAATTTGGAAAGTCGTCTTGACAAATTTTAAATAAAATTTCTCTATTTTTTATTACGATAATTATTTGTATTTAATACATTTTACAATTTCTAAAAACAATTTTACGATTGAAAAAGAATTACAAAAGTATAAATGTATAATTTTTTATTTTCATTGATTTCTATTAGTCTTTACCTTTCTAAATTATTATGATTTATTACACAAAATTTTTTCATCAAAAATTATTAAAATATAAAATACATATAAATAATTTTTTTTTAAATATTTTTGGTTTTTTATTGAATTTCAAAATTTACAATAAAAAAATATAAAGTTTTTAAAAAATTTTATGTTGAATTAAAAAAAAAACATATTCAATTTTCCTTAAGTAATTGATAAAACAATCGTGATATTTTTTTTGATTACTATTACATGGTAAAATTTTAATTGTTCTTATTTTTTATTTTAATTAATTCGTTATTAAAAAAACACGCACAATTTGTCTTTGAATTTTTTATAAATTTGTCTCCTTGCTTTTCAAACAAAACACATAATCATACACATAACGTTATTCATTCAAAAAATGTGCAACACCCTGTGCATTAATCAAATTCCAAACATTGTTGCCAGACCTACGCATAAATTGCCAAACGCTATCAGCTGTTGTATTTGCAAATGAAAATACAATACAGAAGAATAGGAAAGTCCGCACATACAAAAAAAAGCTTAATTTCATATTATAGTTGTTTTGTAAACAAACAGAAAGCCGCGCAAACCTCAGTTCAACATGTTGAAACGCAAATTGTTGGGCAAAATAACAACAAATCCCACCCCCACCACTAGCGTAAATGTATCAAGTGATGCCGCCAGTGCTAACAAAAAAGCCTTCGTCAGGGAACAAAAAACATCTCCATACTTCGTTGCTCCATTTTGGGAACAATTCTATGAATTGGAATGTCAACTTAATGTTGCTCTAACCCACTTACTACCTTCCCCAGAAATTACACATATTTATAATCCAGTAGAATATGCGTCCCAAATTCACTGCGAGTATTTGAAACGGTTCCTAGGTGGTCCTAAAAAGTTGATGTTTATTGGCATGAATCCGGGAGCAGATGGAATGGCTCAAAATGGGGTTAGTAGGAAAAATACTATAATGAAAATTTTTTGGTGGCAGCTGAAATCACTTCAATTATCAACGCGAATGTCATTATAAATATTAGGTCATTTGAAGATATTTCATTGATTTGACATACTATGTTTTACGTTCCAAACTTACAATGCTATTAAAACCGCAAAACTACCGAATAAAACTGTTGTCAACTTAACAATTTTAAAGTTAGTAAAAGGTCGAAGTAACTTGTACAATATATAAAGTAAAATAAGATCATTGACAATTACTTTGTATAGTCAAATAGCTTATCGTTAAATTTAAAACTATGTTTTCATTAAGTGTAACTTCTCTTCGTTATAGGTACCCTTTGGCAACATTTCGACCGTGAGAGATATGATGCATTTAAATGGCATGGTGTTCACTCCACCAAAATTGCATCCAAAACGTCCCATTAAAGGGCTTGAATGCACTACCGAGGAGCCAAGCGGCAAACGTTTATGGACACTGCTGAAAAAGTTATCAAATGATTCTTTAGAGACTTTCTCCCAGCAATGCTTTGTACACAACTTTTGCCCTTTGGCATTTTTTGATGCTCACGGTAGGAATGTAACCCCTAGTGAGTTAAAGGGTCCGTACAAAACACAAATACGCGATATATGTCTACAAACGACAGAATATCTACTACGCTTGGTGCAACCTGAGATTGTCTTAGCAGTAGGTGACTATGTTTTTAGAACATTACAAAAATCAGATTATTGTAAGAGCAAGAAACTCTTGCGTTTGGCTCATCCCAGTCCACGTTCCCTGAACAATACCAATTGGCCAGAAAAGGCAGAGCAGTTTTTGAGAGAAAATGATTTGATTAAGTATCTAAGAAATGAAATTTGATTGATAGTGCTACATGTTGGTGCATTTGAAATTTGGTTTTCATTTTTTTGTTTGTTGTATTTTTTTATATTTTATGGATAAGCTAAGCTTGATGTTTGGAGTTGATCTCATAGTTTTAATACAAGAGCTGTTATATTTTTGCTTTATTTTTATTGATTTGCATTTATTTTACTTATACATTTGTAAAGAAATAAATACACCAACTTTTGAACAAATTTGGTTTGAAACTATGTGTGTTTTTATGTTATATTCCCTTAGCATTAAATTGTTATTGGTGGAACATTTTAGGTAAATATTGCTGGGCAAAGCGATTCCTGTAGCTTAATGTGTGTTGCTTAACAAAATTCTCCTCGCACATGCCCGATAGGTAACACTTCAAGTATTTAATCTGTATGAATTTCCCAATCACCAAATGTTTAACCTGTATAACAAAGCTTTGTACAATGAAAAATTGCTCTAATCTGTTTAACAATTTTAATTTTAAATTATTAATTGGTTTAAAGTAAAAAGAAAATTGAAGAACATCAAACAGTGGATATTTTTTCTATAAAACTATTAACGTGAAATTTAAACCAGTTTAAATGCAGCGATTTTCAATAGATGGTGAGGAAAAATTGCGAGAGTAGCTAGCATTTTTAATAAATTGCCAATCTTACTAAGAGTTTTTAATGTTACACATTATACATAAAGGAAAAAGATTTACCAATATGCTCAAAATAATCAAAACCATTTTATTTTTATAAACAGTAGAATTTTTGAAACCATATATGGCCCAAAGGGGTCGGTTTTCTTAATATAAGTACAAATAAAAAAATAAAATAAATAAATTGCATCTGAAGGATAAGTAATAACAACTACAAAGAATATCAAAAAGGGCACCGGTGCCCTCGGTCTCGTTTGATCATATAAAGCAATCCGAACCCCATTTTCAAACATATTAAAAAATCTGCAGTCAGAATTGGTTGCAACTTGTTAAACTGAATCGGCTGTTTTGCTTCTTTTTCACTTAAATTTTGTCAATGCCAATACGGAGGATGAGTGTTATGAACTTCTAGATTTTGTTAATTTTTAATTCAAAATAACTCATGAATGTATTACTATCAGTATGCAGTCCATCACTGAGCATTGATTGAATAATGCAATTTGAATATGAATGGCAAATCACAGCTTACAATAAACAAACATCGTTAAATGCCTCATTTACTAAAATACTGTAATAAATTTTAAAAGTCGATTGTGCATAAAACTTGTAACTCACAAAATATTTTAGTGCAAAAACAACGAGCAAAATATTTTGAAATTAAATTTATACATAAGATGAAGAACAATACAATGCATCAGCCGATTTTTTTTAGTTCAATCAATACGTCGTTATTTTTTGTTACAAATTACCAGCTAGTACATAGCATTTTTATTATCCGATGATTAACTACATTTATAAACTAGACTAAAAGTGTGATATCCCTCCTACATAGGAAATGTTCATTTGGCAGTTTTACTATTTCTTATCCAACAAGTATTTCTCCAGTTCAGACGAAGCTAGCTTTTGAAAACGTGTCTTGATTGCATTCATATCCTTCACCATTTTGTTCATTCCCACCGCTGAGAAAATGTTGAAAAATTCCTCCGTCTATAAGAAAATAGAAAACAAAACACGTATAAAGCATGTCCAAACATGATTGCCAAGCGCACACACACACACAACTCACCGTCATTTCAACCTCCTTATGACCATATTTAACAAACTGACATTGAGGTGCATGTTTGGCGTGCTCTTTCCAGGGATCATCCGTTGGATCCCAGCCATGCAGTGTCTTGCTGCACACGAAGCAAGTAACAGTGTCATCATCATTTTTGCTTCCCGACCAATAAAATCCAGCCTCAGCCATTTTGGTAATGCTACATTCGGAGGACTCGTCATAGGCCCACTTCTTAAAACTGTCCTTGCGATGCTTTTCCAGGAGGTAAACACTTTCGAATTTGTTCAATTTGTCGCTTAACTTTTCAGTCATTATGATGTATTATTTAAATAATAGTTGATGGTTTTTTTTTACAACAATTGGAATTATTTTTCACACTGAGCGTGGCTTTCGCGGTCCGTTTTTTGTTTTGTTTGAAAATCTGGCACTGCTGTGTTGCCAGATCTATGGTGGTTGTCAAATGTCAGTGTTGGAAAGTTATAAGAAATTGTTATGGCGTATTGCCGTATTATTTCGTACTAGAGCTGGAAAAAGCAGTAAATATTTCGATTCAAGTACTTGAAACTGCGTTATCCGAGTACACAATGCGGTAAACTGATTTAAACATTTGGCATTATCTTCAGGTCTTTATTTGCATATTGTGACGTATTTTACGAAAAATTAAATTAACAAAAAAAAATCAAAATTGTACTTTATCGGGGCGAGAACTATGGATAAAATAAATACCACATAACACTCGAAAAGTAGAGTCCAAAATTAGAGCCTTTTGGATCTTATTATAACCCTCTATACGTGGATACTTAAATAGAAAATATTATCACCACAATTTGGACCATGTTATTTTTATGCTAATTTGGTTATTGCGTTTAAAAGTTAATTTTTTGAACAAAATAGATTTTGGAAAAATATAAAGTTTTTAATTTTTCTTTATTTTAAAGATTTTTATGTTACTTTAAATTTTTCGTAAATTTTTTTATTTAACTTGACTTTTTAGTAATTTAAATATTTTTAGTATTTTCTTTTGAATTCTTTGCGAGCGTTTTATGTAGTTTTTGACAATGAATTTTTAGTATTTTAATTATGTGTATTTTTTAAATTCAGTTAATGAAAATTTTTCTGTGTATTTTGTTTTAACTTCTATAATTTTATTTAATTTATTTATTTTTCAACTTGTATTTTATTTAATATCTTTTTTTTCCAAATTTTTGGTATTTGTAATATATGAATTTAAAATTTTATCGTAAATTTTATAAAATTATAATTTTTAGTAGTTCAGTATTCTGGCCCAGATAAGACGCACTTTTTTAATGTCTATTCGTTCTTTATGGCGAACGTGACAAAAAATAGGTCTTTTTTAAATGCATGTAGAAAAATGCTAAATTCAGCGTATTGGAATACTTATTTTTAACTACAATTTTTAAACTACAATAGAGGGATGTGGCTTTCTATTGGTTGTTGTAAAATGGACACCAGTTTTTTTTTGGGAATTTTTTTCATGATTTAGCACGTGACATTTATCACGTGACATTTTTTCTATGACTATATTTATATACATATATGGGCAATTCCGTGATTTTTTTATTTGCGAAATTAGGGAATATTATAAAGTTTATATACAAAAAATTGTTGATCACGAATGTTACATTAGAACGTCGATAAAATAAAATCAAAATGTTGCAGCAAACTGATAATTTCATACAATTATTGGAGTAATTTACTGTTGTAACAAATATTTTATGATAAGAGTGCACTTGCATCATCAGTAACCAACCATGTTATTAAATATTCAAAGAGGTGACCAGATCGATAATGCAATTTTTCATACCGTTTAATCACAAATAAAAATAAGATAAGCTTTGAACATTTTAATATAATAAAATTTAAGTATTTGTCTTTATTAATATGTCATATGTTTTCGATCGCTGTGGACATTTCTGTGGAAATATCCATTTGTATTGATGTTCTTAGTATTTTTTTTTTAAATTCAAATTTTTGTTTTTTTTTTTAATTTTTGAGAAAATTTTTCTATTTTTAGAGTATCTTTTTTAATTTTTTTCCTATATAATTATGTATATTATTATTCAACTTTTGTTTTATTTTATATAAATTTTTAGTATTATAATGTAATATGTAAATTTTATTTAAATGTTTTATCTTTTTTAATTTTTTTTTGTGTAATTTTTATTAGGTTATTTAATTTAATTTTTAGAATTTATAATTTTTATAACACATTTTTTTGTTATGAAAATTCTGATTTTTTTAATGTACATTTTTTTTTATTTATATTTCACATATTTTAATAGGTTCTTAGTACATTTTTGAATTCCTGATAATAATTATTTTGGTAAATTTTTTAAATTTTTAGTGTTTTTTATATTATTTAATTGTTTGCAAGCTTCTATTGTTTTTTGGCATGCATTTTTAATAAATGTTTAAATGTTTGTTAATCAAAATGTTTTCTTATCAATAAAATAATAAATTATTATAAATGTATGAACATTGTACCACAATACAAAATATTTTCTAAAAAAGTTCGCACTTATACCAAAATTTGGATCCCCTAGCCCTCTTGGATTGCTACGCAAATCACGTTTCGCAAATAAAAAATGTTACGCAATTTATATATTATCATTTACATAACAGCATGTAATAGTTACATGAATTTATTAACAGAATTGGTTAAGATCTTAAGATATAGTAGGGAGTAAAAAATTATCAAAAATAGATGCCATAATTTATTTAATCTTGTTTTCTTCTGGTAGAACAACTCGAGAACGCACGCAGAAGACCAAAGCGTTTTGAATTTTTTAATACTTCAGGTCTCTAACTAATGATACTCGTTCGTAAGTTGTAATAGGCCACTTAAGTAAGTAATTTATTTAATCCACAACTTTGTGAAAATAACGGTACCATCAATCGTTTGAAAAACATTTTACTGCCACTTTTTTATTCATAACTGTAATTTTAATTGCCACAAACTTTTTTTTAAAAAATTAACAAATAGGCGAAGTTTATAAAACTTATAGAAAAAAGTTAAAGTATCAATACATCTAAAATAAATCTATTAGCAACAGTTACAGATATGAAATATGAAAGAAATTACTCCGCTGATATAACTAACCATTACATGGTTATATTAAACTAATAATAACAAGCGTACACATACATCATATAAATACAAAGTAACATTTTTACCATTCAGTATATTATATTTGCATCGAATTGGAGTATTGATTATTTCTTTGAAAGAACGGCACATTGGATACCGTCATCTTTTGCTTTTTGCCACAGGTGCCGATGGATTTTCACCTTTGTAGAATTCCTTCAACAAATCCATAGCTTCGTTAGCTTTTACTCCACCTTTTATTGGCAATGTGTAGCCAATAACTTTGGGTACATCAACCACTGTTTTGCCTCCAAACCGGTCATTAGCACATCCATATATGATTTCCTTTACTTTAAGATCGTGCAACGCCGCCGAACACATAATACAAGGTTCCACAGTAACAACTACGGAGATAGCTGAGAAAACTTCAGCGGGCTGCAATTGTTTCTCCACACAGTAGTCCAACACTTGATCTATACATACGAACTCAGCATGGCGGGTGGCATTCTTCGTAGCATTTACTTGGTTTCCACCGCGTGCAATGATGACATCCTGGTAAATAAAAACGCATCCAACTGGAACTTCACCGCCTGCAAGGGCTCGCCGGGCTTCGACAAATGCCTCATTCATAAATGTATCAACAATCATTTATTTGAGTGTTTTTTTTTAACGCAATTTTCCAAATTTTTACCAGAAGACGTCCGCAAGCAGCCGGAATGTTTACAAACAAATCACGTTGTCAATCAGTGCTGTCAATAAATAAATGGGTGTTAAACGCGTTAAAATTAGTATTGCGCATCGCCAACAAATTAGGCGTTGGCAATTGGAAAAAAATGTGATTAAAATTTTTTGTTTAGATGAATGGTAAAAACTAAAAAAAGAAATCAAAAAATTAACTTCAGGCGGACCTATGTGGCCCACAGGGTCCCAGAAACCGTTAAACCCGCGTAAATGGAGAATGGTGAAAATTTTTCGATCCTGAAATTAAGCAAACTTCAGCTCAAAAACAAAATTAAATCAAAAATGCGAGTTATCGAGATATAAGCCTCAGACGGACCTATGTGGTCTGGGTATAATTAAGAAAATTTTATTTTTTATTTTTATTAACCCCTGACCCTGGTCCTGAATAGCTAGACCCCTATTGAAAAAATGCTTAATGTTTACCTTTTATTTTGACCCTTACTAAAAATAGCTTTATAAAAGTTTATTTTGATTTTATCGTTACACAGCTTGATAACTAACTTAGCTATCGAAAAAAATTCTAAATGGTTTCCTCTTATTTTCATCCTTAATACAAAAAGCGTTAAAAAACATAAACAAGTATTTAAAAAAAAATAATTTTATCTTTCGATAACTCGATAGGTAACATATTAATCGAAAATAATACTGTATGTTTTCCGCTTATATAAACCGTTTATCGTTCAAAAACAATCATTTTTTTAATTAACCTATTTCGAGCAATTTTTTTTTCCTTATATACTTTTGACCGATGGTTATTTTCGAAATTTAACTTCTTGATTTTTTTTAGTTTTACATATTTACTCCTACCCTTGAACAAATTGATACCGTGTAGTTTATTTTCCTTTGTACTGTATTGTCTTTGATTCCAACGACGTTTGCAAATAATCGCTACAACGACACTATTGAAATTACAGTTATCCAGTATTAACAATATGGCAACGCCATACCACAATCTGTTGTTGACTGTCAATTGGCATTCATTATTTTTTCTTCAGCCCGTGCGATTGGATACGAAAAATTGTGCATTTTTGTTTTTATGTGTTGTGAAAATTAAATATATCTTAAAATTACACTAGCAATATTTACAGACAAATTAAAGCCACGGCTGCAACAAATACATTGTGCTAAAGAGTGATATTAACATATATATATATACATATAAAATTAAGCAAATACGAAGAGTATACGACCAAACAAAAAATATAAAAAAAATTATCCTCTGAGAAAAATGAGAAAGTTTTTCCAATTGCATTTTACTCGTACAAAAATATCGCGGAAGTAAACTTGTAATACGCGATAAGAAACAGTGTAATAAATATTAAGTCCACGCAAAAGTATTATTTAATTTTCGACGTAGACGATAGACTACAAACGGCATTGCACTTTCACCTCACAGCGAGAGATAAAAAAGTGCAGCACATCGTATGTAGAACTGTAAAATCTTCGGCAAAAGACAGCAAACAGTAATAAAGAAGCCCAACAAAAAACCAAATTATATTTTGCGCAATACTCTCTACACTTTGGCTAGTAATCGACATCGGTCTTCACTCTCCTCTACTTTCCACCTGCTCAAAAACAACGCCGCTGCCACTAAAGGTGATATTGTTGTTAGTGGAAGGGCATGTAGGGAGGTGGTGCCGACGACGACAACGTATCGATGTAAAATTAACCACAAGCGCAGTGTGGGTGCATTTTTGTGTGACGGGTGTTTACATGCCAGCCTGCGGGTGGTGACGCGTTAATGTTCGATAACTAAAATAACAACAAACAAAACAAATCATATTAGCTTGATTGTGTGTGGTCGAGTTGTCGTTAAACATTTTATAAAACAGAAAACGTTGATTTCATAATCAACTTTTGCCCACAAGTTATTTACTAGTGATGGCCAATCCTGCTCCCTTAATGAGCTTTGTGGAATTTGTTAAATCGGAGGCTGAAGTGGGCAAATATGCAAATAACTCGTCGTACCAAGTTCCACCCATCCAGCTAAAAATTGCCAAATTAAGTTATGAATTGCACGAGGAGATACGCAAATGTTCGGAAAATTCCACAATATCGAAGCGTTTGCGAGAAGAACTGGAAAGGTAAGTTCGTTCACAACTATGGAGGCATGTAGCCAATAAGTCATCATATACTTTTAGATACACATTATTTTTATTTCCTTAATTATTTTTATGTTGAAAGTCATTGAACCCGTTTCTCATTCTAAAGAAGATTATTGTATGTATGTGCGCTTGACGATACAAGACTTCCATTTCCATTTGCTTGTGTGTTATTGTTGTTGTTGTTCTCCGTATCGTTGCAAAACAAAAACACAAAAGGCAATGTTTACAAACAAACTACGATCTCAAGCGCAAAGATGAGAGCCGGCACATTTTAAACTACCGACGGCGAACTTTTTAATAAAACGGCGTAGTGTTTTTTTGTGTACGATAGAGTAAATATGGATAGAGGTAAACAAAACAAACGGTGCGCGGTGTACCGTGTTTTTCGATGTTTACCGGTTTCCGGATTTCAAATGGAATAACAAAAAAATGGAATTCACTAGGCGAGATCTGTTTAAAATGTTGACTTGCAGTGTAGGGGAACAAACACCGTTGCTTTTGAACGTTTACAACAATTGCTATAGTTGTTGTTATTATTAATTGTCATGTTTGAGTTATTAAATTAAATGTTCTTAGTAGAATTTATGCACATATTTTGTATACACATATCGACATATTTTCGTGGGTCACTTGGGGGTTTTGAGAATAAAAAAAAACTTAATATGGCTTGTATATAACTAATTACTCTATCATATGTTTCACACACTGAATAATTTAGATAGTCAAAAGAAACATAAAACAAACAGACTACTGCATTAATTTATTTTTATTTAAATTATACCTATATGAAGTTTGAAAGAAATTGTACGAAGAAAACCAAAGCAAGACTACATAGGGAAAGTTTACTGTGAGGTAGAGAGTCAAGAGCAACAAGAAAAGTTAAGACGTGGAAGCAAAAAAACGATATCTGTTTTCTGACCATATTTACCTTTCCGTGGACCAGGTCAAATATCTGTACCGTTATGACAAGAATTGATATGTCTATACATACAACTTTGAATCGGCTTTCTTTAAAATTATGAAAAATTGACATTGGCAATTCCATTGGGAAGGGTGTGATCATGTTACTCACTTTTTTCGTAAATAGAAAATTTATTATTTAAAAAGCTGTGATTACCAAGAATGTTAAGTTTTAAAACTTTTAATAACCGACAGACACTGAAAGAACTTGATTTCTGCTCAGAATGTCCATTAGAGTACAACGACGGCTGTGACCTTAGGAATTTGAGCTTTTACAAAATTATGACTTGCAGGTTAAATTCTGTTAAATTTTTCGCAGAAAGTCAACAATTTTTGTTTTTATTGTTTTTGATTGTGTAAAGTACATACTGTTAGCAAAAAACTACTTTTTCTTGAAAAAAAATAGAAAATAAGATGGTTGTGATATAGTAAAATAAACTCCAAAAGTATAAAGATATTAAAGTTTTTCTGGAGTTTAATTATATAACAAACTTAAAGGCAAACATATAAGAAAATAATATGAAATATATTTATTCATTGGAGGTAGGTGGGGTGATAATTCTTTATACCGATTTTCAATTTATCGGCACTCGGTCGAGCATGTAATCCGACTACCATATGATCATTGTTGATCTGTTTCGTTACTTTGTAGATAACAAGGTTTGTGTCAAGGATGTGTTTAGTTGTTGTTGTGAGTTTTAACCGCCAAATTCCCTGAAGGTTGACGCCATCTGGTTTTTGTTGATTTATTTTTTGATGTTGATAAATCATTTCCTTGTGCAATCTGAATTTTTGTAGTGGAAGCATCTAGGATGAGTTTTGTTGGCTGGAGATCTTAAAAGCACTTGAAAAGTAATTTTTCATCGATGTGGATTTGTCCAGTGCGCCGGCAGGGAATCGATCCCTGCACCTTCGGATTGCTAAACTACGTCGCTTCCGCTGAGCTATCGGAGGCCACTATAATTAATCGTTGTCTGTACTATCGTATTTTTTTGTCGACCAAGCGGTCGTCAATATCGTAATCTACGATGAATTCAAAGAAAATTTTCGAAAAAAATCATGGGTCTAGAATCAAAATCGAGCTTCCAGTTATTAACGAGAAAGTTTTCGTATTGCGGAGAAATTTCACATCAAGCCCCGCAACTGCCCCGGAATCGCTCCTTGTGGTTCAAATAAGTGACCGACCACCAGTCATTTTTTCCACCTAACATTTTTCCCAAACATAACTGTCCCCATCTTTACCCCGTAAGGGAGCTTCCATACAAAAATTAAATTTTTATAAAATTTGCTCCATCCGCTCTAACTGCCCTAAAGCAGCCCCCAGAGGAGGCAAATGTATGTACGACCACCAATATTTTTGCAACTCCCAACAGTTTCTCAAAACATATATACCCTCTATTTTATTTACAATTTTTTATTTTTATATATTTTTAAATTTGCTCCAGACTCTTACATGGTGCCTCCTAGAGGGGTTAAATGTATGACCGACCCCCACTAGTATTCCCTTTCTAACATTTTTCTCTAACAGACCTACCCCCTATCTTAATGCCTTAAGGAGAATCTCATACAAAATGCACTTATGTACCAGCCTTTATGACTTAGGGTAGTCTTCATTTTTTACCCAGGGAAGGGAGTGACCAAATGTTTTCTGTAACTAAATACCCAAATATTTAAATAAATTTTCACAAAATTTACCTAATTTCACTTACATTGTTACCATTGGAAGGTATTTAACTTTTGTCATATTTAGGGGGACGGGCGAGACACAAAATTCGTATATATTTACATACAAAGCCGAAACCTTATGAGAAAGCAAACAGAGATTTTGTCTTTCCGGAGATAATAGTTTTTACTTATCAAGATAGCGTATAAAGATGGAGATGAGAGTGTTTGTTATATGCTCATTTCAAACTGTTGCCAAATTAATAAAAATATACATTTTTTCTTTTGAACATAATTGCCTTTTTCTTGTACATATTAATTGACTGATTTTTATTTAAAACTAGCTGGCCCGGCAGACTTCGTCCTGCCTCCAAATTGTTGTAAAATATGTTGAGTGTAGTTGAAATCTAAAAACGATTGGTTTATTTTTTTGAACTCTAAAATATTTCACTTTAAAGGGCGAGGTTTTCCCGGACAAATTCTGTTATTCATATATCTTAAAGATTATTATATATTATTATAAGAATTGCTAAAACGGATCAGCAGTGTCGTCCATGATGTGATGAAAACTTACTTATTGATAGGCATATATTCTAAAAACACATTTTTAAGCCGATTGACTGACATATAACTTTCTGCGCTGGTGTACTGGATGAATGTACCTTTCTATCCTAAGGAGTACGAATTTCCAAAAATGCATTCATTGGGCTCAGCATCCCCATTAACCGTATGGTCTGGGTGATATCAACAGTTATTCCTATTTTCGTTATTGTCCCCTAAAATTTTGAAATGGGAAAAACCACTTTGTGAAGCTCTCTAATTCAGTAGGAAGTGCTCCATTATAAAAGTTAGTCATTCATCTTTAAGCCTTTTTGCGGTTTGGGTGACCATCTACAGCCAATCCTTAACTTTCACTGAAATTTTGGGACAAATGGGGTCAACCGTTTTCACAATTAGTGGTGACATCAAAATGTACATCTTTTTTATATATATAGACTTCTGAATAACTGTGATGTTAAAATAATATAATAACTATGATGTTAAGTGTATCATAAGCTAAACACCGGCAACTGGTTCCAAACATACATTAAAATTTTTCTCATGCCAAAAAAATCATATATTTTAAGTTTAAGTAAAATCGGACAATCGGGTCTATTTGTACATAAAATGTTTTCTCATGATCCAACGAATATCCAGTCTAAATTTCAGTTGAATTGGTACATGCATTCAAATTTTCGATATAAATCCACCCTAGCGCCACCTGGATTTGATTTTTTTCAACACAAACAATCTACGGAAAATTCGAATCGAATAAAAAAAAAATCAGCCAAATCGCTCCAGCCGTTCATTGCCCATATGTAAATGTTGTTATATGCTAACACAAATTTGGTCAAAATACAATACCCATCTGTGATATAAATTTCAACGCAAAAAATAATTTGTTCTCGTTTTATACACTGTTTTATAATTCTGCTATGTTATAGCTCATTTTATTGGTGAAAATAAACTCCCATAGTAAATTTCCAAACATTTTTGAAAAATAAAAAAAAAGTGTAAACAATCATTATTAATTTAGTAATTCTTGTCCTTTAAACGTGCAACATTTCTTAATGTCACCATTTGAGGGCGATAAGTTATCTTAGATGACAGCAAAAATATTGTCTGTACAAATATATATGCACAAAAAAGTCAATACTCTGCAGGATGTCATTAGCCTTAGTAGACGAGTTAGCATACACAATATATAAAAACGTAGATAAGGAAAATTTGCAAAATATTTTTGTCGACAGGTTTTGTATTGAAGTCCAGTTATTTGCGATTTGTTGGAAATTGTTTAATCTGTCTAAGAATATTCTTTGTTACATTGCATTAACTTATGTATGTTAATGCCGTCGTTGCATATTAAATAAGGCATTGTAGAACAATTTATGGAAGCTCTGAATGAAAGTTTTAAAGCTTTCGAATATTTGAAGGGATTAATTCTTTTCGAAATTAAGCGATAGTCCACACAAAGTTGTAGAAAGAACATACAAACATAGAATTATTATTATTGTAGAATAAAAAGACTCCGATGCTAAGCATTATTTTTTGTTGTTTTTAAAGTACCAAAAACGTAACTTAAATTTGAAAAGTCAAAAGTATCTCATAGTATAGTGTAATTCTCAAACAGTAAATTTTTAAAATAAAAGTTAAAAGAGATGTGATTTTTTTTTTATTTTGGGATTATCAATGTCTCTGCATGTTGAATATTTTATATTTCATTTGTGGTGTTGTATAATTCAATATTGCACTAGTGAATATTTTATATATTGTTTGGCCTGTTTGTATAACGTGCCATATTGGTTTTCTCACTACACTGAGGATGAATAACATGAATGAACGAAATTAATATTCAGAGTAAATTAAAGACGCACGCTAACTAAGTAATTAAAATATATGCAACATATAATATTATAAAATATTGTGGTTGAAGAAAAGCGTAATTTTTTTGTGAACAAAACTGAATACTATCGACATATAATTAGCTCTATTAATCAAATTATAACGGTCAATATCTCTATATCCAGACTGTCCGGATATTTCACTCTAAAATCAAAATTTAGCATGCTGGAAATCCTTAATTTTTTTTTGATAGAAATTTTTCCGAATTCATTCATGCTTTTTAACTTTGACGCAGTACTTTTCTGAAAATACATTATTCGCAAAGCCGTTTAACTGTTGATACCATTTAATTGTTTATTATATTGATCAAAACAGTAACTGAAAACCGGCTGAGAAGTATTAAAAAAGATGCATATAATAAGATCTAAAAAATTGTTTATGTTTCTGATGTGGTTATACATTATCCCTACGGGAAAACAAACTAACACATAACTAGTCCCGTGATTTGTCTTGATAAACCACACATTATGTAACCTATCGCTGCATGAAGAGCCCTATAATAAATGTACCCTTAAGGTAGGCATGTTGAGGATCACTTAGCAGTCTATATCCTATCTTAAATCAAATATGGGAATCAATATGAATCGTCTTTTCAAAATTTCCATCATAAATGATGAATAAGTCACTCATTGCTTTTGCCAATTTCAGCATTACATTTACTCAAGTTAAAAGGGACCTATGCTCAGAAAATAAGTTTTGGAGAAAAACGACTTTGAAGTTAAAAAGTTGATTTTGATGCGCCTGAACGCTTTTATGGCTATGGCTAATTTCTGCCAAAACTAATGCAGCTAGAAAACTGTGGTTTGTTGCATTAGCTGTGTGAAAGCATTACCTAATATTTAGGGATAAATCTGGGCTGACACTTTATCTCACAGACGTATATCATAATGTAAAATGAGATTCACTGTAAAAGTTTCAGACAATATGTTTTAAGGAATTTTACATAACGTCATTTGACAGACATTTACCTAAGAAACCACATAATATAGATTTCAGTCTCATTTCAGATGGTCTAATTTAGTTTCCGGTATGCAACCAACCAAGCTAACAGCAAAATTTTTGCAAATATGAATATGAATCAGAATCAAACTTCTGAAATACGTTTGAATACATTGACAAAATCAAATCGCAACTTTCGTGAAGGTTTCTGGTATACATATAAAGAATACAGCATTTAATTGATACATTTGTTGTTCCCCTATTGTATCAATCAACAATTCAAATATTTAGACATATTAAATTTTATGCTTGAAAACCACATAAATTTTAAATTAGGTATAAAAATTAATTAATTTGCCAAAAATTAAATTTAGGTTAAAACTCTAAAAGAAGGCACGTTATAGGGACGCTAAAATCAATTATAGTCTGCAAAGACTCAACAATTATGTGCTAATTTGCTTGTGGTTAAAAATCGTAGAATTAATTATAAGTGCAAATTAATAACAATTATCAAATTAATAAACAGTTTCTTCATTTAACCGATATTATAATTTTATTAACAATGGTTAATTTTTGCACGAGTATCTTAATATACGCGAATAATTTCTTATTACGTCCATAATCTAAATTTTGCAACTAATATTGCCCACAAATTAGAGGTGTGACAAACTCGTTCCAAACTCAAGAAGACGTTAGCTGTTTAAATCGACAAATGATGAGACAACTGTTGACGACGCGATCGCATTTTTTATATTATTATTTTATTATTTGAGTGGAAAATCTCCAAAAGTATTTTCTACGTGTCTTAGAAAACTAGAAGAATTTATAAAAATTTTTAATATGATAGAATGAAGTTCCTGTCAAAAAAGAATTCAATAAAAAAATATTTGCATTAATTATAATACGAGGGCAGTTTGACAACTGATCTTGTCAACTATCATCGGTTCAAACATTTTTTTGATAATCTTTCTGTAAATTTTTATATAAATGGAAAAATTTTAAACTGTATTATTTGTTAGTTATTTAGTCGATCGTATTGATTATATATTACAATTTACGTTAGTGTATCAAATGATACATAAAATTCGGCTAACGATCAGAAAAGTGTTTTTTTTTTAATTTTTTGATATTTTTGGTCAAATTCAGTGTGTCACGCACTAGGATGACGAGTTTCGAACTCCATGACGAGTTCATCTTCAGACCCCTTTGTGACTAACTGATGCACAATGGTACATCATAAGCTGTATATATATCTACAATTATGTCAAACATGTACATGCGAAGTAGATATCAGCCGAAAATGTCCAGCACCAATTATAGTTTGAATTTTACCGTTAATATTCATACATGAGAATGGAGGATATTTTAACCCCACGTTTCCCTTTTACCTCAAAGCGCAAGCTTCTTTACAAAAAAAAAAAAAAATATAATAAAATTTCTTGTGGTCACCAAGAATTAACGAATATCGCCGAAACCAAGAAAAGTCGCTATACCATGAAGGCATTGCACCATGATGTTTATTGGTAAATAAATGGTTTAATGAATTTCGTAATTTTTTTATAAACCCAAATTTCGGACACTTTGATTTTTGCAAAAAGCATGAAAATAACTGGGATTTTTTGCTTGGATATACCGGACGAACGATCTGCCATACTGCGATTAATTTTCAACATTCATAATCAGTATACTCTGACGAATCAGAGATGAACTGATTCACGCGATCAAATTTTCAGTCATTGATTCGCTCAACTCTATTACATGCAGAAAAATTCACTTTTTGGAGCGGTTTACGCCCTAGGGACATTAAAGGGAACTATTTCATAAAAGACTGAAGCCGAATCTTGTGATACTGTCAATGGAGATTTAAAAAGCACCATGATCTCAACGATTTGTTGTTTGATAAACGTGTCAGATGTGGTTTTAACAGGGTCGTGATGACTACATGTCTGAAATATTTTTCAAGTGTTAATGTAAGAAATTTGCTATTCCAAAAACAACATTAGATTTGTCTCTATTCAAATGATTTTTTTTAAAACTTTCTGTTGTTGTTATTATTATAATTAGCCTTAAGAACAGCTTGACAACATATATATTTATATCTTAGAGTCCAAGTCAGAGGCCGAGATGATAAGAGATTTCCACCAATGTCGTTGTATATCTCGCACAGCTCATGTTTTATGTTTCATGCAAATAGGTCCTTATTTTGCGAATTTTTTTTTCTCAAACACCGCCAGATGTGCTGCATCCGTCTGTGTATGCACCCAAAATTCCGAGGCATACAACAGGACAGGTAAAACTTGTACCTGGTACAGTTGAACTTTGGTGGTTCGAGGTAGGGTGATGTTTATGAAGTGCTCGCGTAGCCCAAAGAAACACCTGTTGGCGAGCACTATTATCCATTATATTTCTAGGCTGACACTGTTGTATTTGACCATAACGGAAGCAATAGTTCTCAACGTTCACGATGCGTCCCCAACAGGTGGACACTTTGTTCGATGATACAATGAACTCCCATTATCGTCCGGCCGATAATGTCGATATCATCGCCATATGCGTGCAGTATGCAGCTCTTATTAAATATGGTGCCGGATATGTTTTCCGCTGCTTTCCTTAACACTTTTTCCATCAAAATGTTGAATAGTATGCATGAGAAACTATCACTCTGTCCAAGACCTCTCGTAGTATCGAATAGCGCAGATAGATCCTTGTCAATCCGAACAGAGGGTTTGGTATTCGTAATGGGCACACCGTCAAAGACTAATTATTTTCGCAGGAATACTGAACTCAGACATGGCTTCGTATAGTCGATGCCTGATGGGATTATCGAAGGCAGCTTTGTTATCGACAAAGAGGAGGTAAGTGTCGATTTGCTTCTCATAGGTTTTCAGCAGAATCTGCCGTAGTGTAAATATCTGATCCGGCTTATTTTACACTCACTACGGAAACCTTTTTTGTAAATCGGACATATAACACTGAGATTCCAATCCACTGGCATGCTCTCCTGGAGTCAAATATTCTCTATGAGCTGTTGCATGCTTAACACAAGTTCATCTCCGCCCAGTTGGAAGACCATCAGCCCCAGTGGCTTTATTGTTCTTTAGGCGGTATATGGCAGTTTTTATCTCATATTTGCTCGGAGGTTACCGTCTCAAATATTTACACTGTCTTCAGCAGCGGAGTTTTCAGACATCAATAAGCTGCAGAAGTGATCTTTGTATATTCTTAGTACGCCCCTTGGAGTCAGTAATGAGATGACCATCTTCGTCTTTACAGGAGGAAAGACATTCCATGTACCCTAAATTTATCTTCTGGTAGAATTTTCGGGTTTCACCTCTGTTCCTGTATTCTTCAATGAACACATTTTTCAGCTCCTTTAGTTCTCGTTGTTTTCGCCTGAAGAGTCGCCAGAAGCTCGCGTTGCCATTTGCTGCAGTTTGGCCCTGTATGCAGCATCTTGTTCCCTGGTGGCATTGCGGCATTCGTCATCGTACAATATCAATATCATTTAGAGGCTTCACATACCCCAGTACGGACCGCGCATTTATTTTTATCGAGTGGGTTATTACCCACCATTGCGCGCTAGTATTTTCGTGGGTTGGAGCATTACGAAGTAGTTGAGTGAGTTGGTTGGAATAGGCGTTGCCTATCTCCGTAGTCCATGTCCACCTAACTCTGTGCCTGGTTTCGCCCAGCTTTGCCTAGTATGCACCTTCACTGCAGTGAGGTGGTGATCTGAGTTGATGTTCGCACCCCAGATCACTCGTACGTCTAAAACACTTGACGTATGCCTTCCATCGATTACCACGTGATCTTTTTGGTTTCACGTTGCCTTGTGATTGTGTTTGTTTTTGTCAAATCGTGTGCCGCTAATTACCAAATTCCTTACTGCAGAAAAATCAATCAGTCTGATTTCGTTTGGCGATGTGTCAGAATGCAGACTAAATTGTCCGACTGTTGGGCTAAAGACATTCTCCCGGCCTATTTTGGCATTAAAATCTCCCAGCACGATTTTATCATCATGACCCGGGCTACTGCTATACTTACTTACTTACTTAAGTGGCCAATTACAACTTACGAAACGTAGTTCATAAATTTGAGGTCTGAAGTAATAAAGAATTCCACACGTTTCAGTCTTTTGCGTGTATTCTCCAGTTAGCCCTACCAGATGATGGTAGGTTGGTCCTTCCAACGTAGTTTGGGTCTCCCTGCTCGGCGCCGTCCTTCAGGTTCACCTTCAAACACCTTTCTCGCTGGAGTATTTACATCCATCCTGGCAACGAAGACGTTGGATTCTGACTCTTTTAGCTACGTCGATGTCGTGGTAAAGCTTATACAACTCATGGTTCATCCGATGAGGAAACACGCCCCATGATTCGGCAGCATACAAAAGAACGGGTAAGATTAGCACCTGGTATAGCTATGTTAAAGTGCTGCCGAAGTCCGTAATAACATCTATTGGCCAGCACTATTTTCCGCTTAATTTCTTGGCTGACATTATATTTCTTGTTGACGGAAGATCCGAGGTAGGTAAACTCATCGACCGCCTCAAAACAATAATTGTCAATGTTCACGGTGCGTCCCCATCGAGAGGACTCTTTGTTCGTCGAAATCATTATTTTTGTTTTGTCCTCGTTGACCGCTAAACCCTTTTTTGCTGACTCCTTTTCTAGTGATGAGAAAACTGCAGTAACATCCCGCAGATGAAGGTGGGCGTAAAATTCGCCTTTGATCTCGTCACTTTTCTCCTCCGTCGGAGCATGAGCACATATCAGCGTGATGTAGAAAAATTTTGCCTTCAATTGTCCACAGTAAACCATTAGACCAGGTGTCGTAGTCTCTTGCCGACAACAAATCCACAACCAAACTCATGATTATCTGCGTGGCAGCTGTAGTAGACGTTACACATCCTTATCTGCGAGCATCCCAGTGCATATTCTCAAATCATGATCCTTAAAACGTTTGCGCTGGTCGTCAACATTTTGGGGGGGGTTTTTTTCTCGCCGTCCTTCAGGTTCACCTTCAAACACCTTTCTCGCTGGAGTATTTACATCCATCCTGGCAACGAAGACGTTGGATTCTGACTCTTTTAGCTACGTCGATGTCGTGGTAAAGCTTATACAACTCATTGTTCATCCGATGAGGAAACACGCCCCATGATTCGGCAGCATACAAAAGAACGGGTAAGATTAGCACCTGGTATAGCTATGTTAAAGTGCTGCCGAAGTCCGTAATAACATCTATTGGCCAGCACTATTTTCCGCTTAATTTCTTGGCTGACATTATATTTCTTGTTGACGGAAGATCCGAGGTAGGTAAACTCATCGACCGCCTCAAAACAATAATTGTCAATGTTCACGGTGCGTCCCCATCGAGAGGACTCTTTGTTCGTCGAAATCATTATTTTTGTTTTGTCCTCGTTGACCGCTAAACCCTTTTTTGCTGACTCCTTTTCTAGTGATGAGAAAACTGCAGTAACATCCCGCAGATGAAGGTGGGCGTAAAATTCGCCTTTGATCTCGTCACTTTTCTCCTCCGTCGGAGCATGAGCACATATCAGCGTGATGTAGAAAAATTTTGCCTTCAATTGTCCACAGTAAACCATTAGACCAGGTGTCGTAGTCTCTTGCCGACAACAAATCCACAACCAAACTCATGATTATCTGCGTGGCAGCTGTAGTAGACGTTACACATCCTTATCTGCGAGCATCCCAGTGCATATTCTCAAATCATGATCCTTAAAACGTTTGCGCTGGTCGTCAACATTTTGGGGGGGGTTTTTTTCTCTTGTTTCATATTTTATTTACTACCATTATACTGGTGGCGGCTGGCAAACCCAGCCCAAACTATCTGTTGTGCAAATTTTTTTAATTTCATCAGTTTACAATGACGAACATTATTTTCGAAATTAAAGTGTTTGAATTTACTGTGATATATTACAGGGTAGACCAGAGGTTTTTTTACTTTTTGAACGAGTTTAAAACATCTAGGTAAATCTGTTAGAAACTGTATAAATTATGAAGGTAGAAAAAAGAGATTTTTTTTTAAAAATTACATCATCCTTGATTATTTTGACTCTGCTGTTCTTTTTGAACAAAAACTTCGCGAACAGCGATAGGGATCCCTTGAAGTTATAGGTCTGCCCGATCGTGGTTGTATTCCCATTGGCTGCTTTTGCATTTTGTTAACAATATGCTCTAAAACCTACTAAAGGCCAAATATGAACGGATTTTTGGTCCACCCTGTATAAGATATCGGAGATTCTTTTTATTTAAACATGCATTCTTTGCCATGTGACTTTTACGTTATTAATAAATATGTTAAAAATTACTTTTAAATTATTTAATTATCTTTTACACCTTATGACAAGGTTATACTTCAGAAAATCCTTATACTTGAGAAAATCTTAAAGGTATACAAATCTAACGAAACTGTATTTAAAAAAAACACAATTTTTCCAATAAAAATACAATGTATTTTACTTATTAAACCGTCCTCGTACACAAATGACACCTGCTCTTTAATAAAAGAACTTCGTTCGTATCAAACCATACTGACGTTTTTGAATTCGATTTAAAACGATCTTCCGATAAGAGTAAAGCTGCTATAGGTGATGATTAAGTAGACAGGCAGGGTATATTAAAATTATAACTAGACTTATACTACTCGAACATTCCTCGAAATTGTTGGTGACTTGAATCCAAGTTATTAAATGATGATAGACTGAGAGCATCTTAAAAGATTAAGTGTGGACAGTAGGAAAAATTCCGACAGATGAAATGAATCACAAATACCCTCATTCAATGAACATACTTGGTAATTTAATATATTTTTTTGCATATAGATTTAGTAGGCTTGTAGAAATATTTTGAATAAAAATGATATTGTAACGATATTTCAGCCGATTATAAATAAATTCGTTAACCTAAGATTCACCCGAGTTTAATTATTTTAACACTTAGCAGTTAAAGAACAAATAGTACAACCTCAAACTTTAATATTTTCGCTATTATATTTATCTTATGTTTTATTTGAACATTAACACTAATAAATTCGTCATCTTAAAATGAAAAGAATTCATTTATGATTTTATATGTAGGAAGTTCATTTTGGAACATCTGAATTATTATTAGCAGCAGCATACTACTGAGATCAATAACCTGATTAATAAGCAAAACAAGGTGTATTATTTTGATTATTTTAAAAGTAAATAATACAAACAAATAGTTTCATATAACAAGAATATTGAATGAATAAAAATAAGTTAAGTTAAACGAATGGTTTATAAGAATATAAAAATATATTTATAACGCCGCACATTTGAATATAAAGCATGTAGTAAACAGAAAAGATCAATTAGAAACTGCGCAAACACTATCAAATAATGACATGACATTTAAGACATCTCGTAAAATAAAATCATCAGGAAGCGTTAATCTTGCTCGCGATCTATTAACTTCTAACTTGAATTAAAGCCTCCTACAAATTCTATTGCTAGCAGCAGAAGTAGAGAGTGCCAATTCAACTTGACTAACCAGGTTTAATAAATCACTTACGTATTTAATGTCAGTGATAGATTATTAAAACCTGAAAACAGTCAATGACTGTTTTAAAAACTTTCATTGTCAAGGGGGATAAAACTTTGAACTTGTGTATTATGCAACATATATGAGTTGTCAACGTAGCTCACTGATTCATATGAGGGTAGTGGATAATGTGAACAACAAACACCGTTGCTGGTTAGGCTGGTCTAGTAGTATCAGTAAAAAACGCAATAGTAGCGAATGGATACGGTTAGTCCGCGTGGGAAGCTAAACACAAAAAAACTTAATACTATTCATTTTATGTTTGCCTAGAATTAACATAGAACCGCATTAAATTATGCTATGATATTTCAAAGCAGAGACATAAAGATAAATTTCTTCATTGCATCCAGAATGATATTAATGATATTGATAGGAACCAGAACCAAATCGGAAGTTGCATTGTGCCCACTTGAATGTTGGCAAGGTAAGAGCCATATAATCCGTTTTAAGTACAAAATGTAAAATTTCGACTTGGACTGTTTCCAAAAAAGCACTTTTATTGCACCGTAAAAGTATATCTATTGCTTAAAGAAAGTACTTTTGTTGCATCAAAAAATATATTTACTGTACGAACAAAAGTACTTCTATTGGATGAAATAGACCTTTTATTGTATTAGAAAAGTACATTTTTGTTTTTAAGAAACGATTACTGCGAGTGGAATTAAAATAAAATTTTAGTCGAAATTTTATTTGGTAGGCAGAGCTGTAAACTCAAGTACAAGTAATCATTACCTACCATGTTCGAAAGTATTTAAAAGTTAACTACAATTCTAATTACATGAGGAATTGGAATTGAAACTAAAAGTCTCAACTACACAGGTAATTGTACTTGAAAGTAATGATTCCTAATTACTTTTCAATTAGCTCAATTACTTTTTTATTACAAGGAATTGAAAGGAATTGACGGAATTGGGAGGAATTGGAAGGAATTAAGAGGAATTGCTGCAATTTGGAAAGGTATTGAAATAATTTTGAAATAAGGGGTAGAAATTGTAAGTTCCACAACAATAAAAAAATTTAGAAAAGGAGAGTGGGAGCAATATATTTTAACATAACGGACCTTTCCAAATTGCAGCAATTTCTCTTAATTCCTTCCAATTCCTCCCAATTCCGTCAATTCCTTTCAATTCCTTTCAATTCCTTGTAATTAAAAAGTAATTGAGCTAATTGAAAAGTAATTGGGAATCATTACTTTCAAGTACAATTACCTGTGTAGTTGAGACTTTTAGTTTCTATTCCAATTCCTCATGTAATTAGAATTGTAGTTAACTTTCAATTCCTTTTTAGATGTACTTGTATTTGTAATTGAGCAGTAATGAGTACAAATTGTAATGATTAGTTTACAGCTCTGTTGGTAGGTAATGGAATTTTTCAATTGCGAATGATTTAGAAAATTTCAAATGCCGAGCTGAATTTTTATCAATTTATAATATGGGAAATTTCATGAAAAATGTTACATGAAAAAACAAGCTCGAATATGTGTAATGCTGTGGGAGTAAACGATGCGCAATAGAGGTTAAGTGTGTTGCGGCATTATAATATCCAAATAGAGGACAGGAAATATATAAAAAACACAAAACAATTATTTATAATGTATATCATACTTACTTACTTACTTAGCTGGCACTTCTTTGCAATCCCATTGGATTATATACCGCACTTAGAAAAATATTATGAGCGCCTAGATATTCTGCGCTTTTTCTCCAGTAAGTCACAAAAAGTTCTGTAAGGTTCTCAGTAACCTGGTCTATCCAACGGAATTTTGGTCGCCATCATCTACGCCGTCTATCGAGTTCATTGTCGAAGACTTCGAGTCGGAGCATTTTCGTCTATGCGTACGACAAGACCTGGCCAATGCAACCGCTGCACCTTAATGCGTCTGACAACGTCAATGTCAGTGTACAGCTCATGATTCATACGACGCCGATACTCTCCGTTAACGATGATGAGCCCATATATTTTACGGAGTATTTTTCTCTCGAATACCGCCAGAACCGATTCATCCGCTTGTGTCATAACCCAGGATTCTGAGCCATACTTTAAGACAGGTAGAATTAGTATCTGGTATAGCTTGAGTTTTGTTCGTCGAGAGAGGGCTCTGTCATTGAATCGCTTGCTTAGTCCGTAGTAGCATTTATTTGCAAGCAGGATTCTTCTCCGGATTTCTAGGCTGACATTATTTGCTTTGTTGATGGCGGAGCCTAGGTAGACAAAATTATCTACCACCTCGAAATTATAGTTGTCAACGTTCACGCAGTTTCCCAAACGAGTAGATTCTTTGTTCGTTGAAACTAATAACTTCGTTTTGTCCTCGTTCACCGTTAGGCCCATTTTCTCTGATTCCTTCTGAATACCTGAGAAGGCTGCAGTTACATCCCGCAGTTTTCGACCGATGATGTCTACGTCATCAGCGTACGCGAGTAGCATGTGGCTTTTGTTGAATATAGTGCCACTCGTGTTTACTGCAGCTTTTCTCATTATCATCTCCATCACAATGTTGAAGAGATCGCACGATAGGCCGTCCTTGTTTTAGGCCTCGTCTGGTATAGAATGGCTCCGTAAGGTCCTTGCCAATCTTCACTGAAGACTTCGTGTCAGTCAGCGTCATTCCGCAAAGACGTATCAGCTTCGCTGGAATAACAAACTCAGCCATGGCTTCAAGTAATTTCTGCCGTATCGGGCTGTCGAAGGCAGCTTTATAGTCGACAAAAAGATGGTACGTGTCGATCTGTTTCTCTTGGGTCTTTTCCAGGATTTGCCGAAGTGTGAAAATCTTGTCAGTTGTTGATTTTCCAGGTCTAAAGCCACACTGATAAGGCCTGATCAGGTTGGATAACACTGGCTTTAGTCTTTCACATAGCACACTCGACAGGACCTTATATGCGATGGGTAAAAGGCTGATCCCGCGGTAGTTGGAGCACACACTTGGATCACCTTTTTTCAGCACAGGACATAATACGCTTACATTCTAATCGTCGGGCATGCACTCTTTAAGCCAAACCGTGCGCAGGAGCTGGTGCATGCTCGTTATCAGCTCCTCGCCCCCGGACTTGAAGAGCTCTGCGGGCAGACCGTCGGCACCGGCTGCTTTGTTGTTTTTCAGCCGCGATATTGCTCTTCTTACCTCGGCTTGACTTGGTGGTGGGCAATCTAAGCCGTCGTCGACAATTGGCGTGATAACTTCACGTGCGTTGCCTTCTGGAACCAGCAGTTGCTGGAAGTGTTCTCTCCATTTGTGCAGCACACTCTGCGTATCCGTGACCAGATTTCCATCACTGTCCTTACAGGTGGGGAGGCCATTACCGTATCCATTTGCTCTTACTTTCTGGTAAAATTTTCGGGCCTCACCTCTATCCCTGTATCGTTCTATATCCTCGTTCTCCCGTTCCTTCATCTGACGTTTTTTTTCTCCTTATGCCGTTCCCTAACAGCACGGGTTACAATTGGCTGTAGCGTTGCCCTATAAGCAGCATCCTGTTCCTCAGACGCTATGCGACATTCTTCATCGTACCAGGATTCGTCTGAGCGCCGCTTTTCATATACTAGCACGGTTGTTGCGGCGGTTGCTGCCACTGTGTATCGGGAACGTCAGAAGTAGAGGCGTTGTGTCGTAAAAGTTGGGAGACCTGGTTGGAGTAGGCAGTAGTTATCTCTGGGGTTTGCAGCTTCGCGATGTCCAGCTTTCTTTGTGTTTGGTTACGTGCGTTTTTCGCTCTGCTCAATCTTGTGCGCACCTTGGCTGCAACCAGGTAATGATCCGAGCCAATATTAGCACCACGGATCACACGTACATCCATGACACTAGATGCATGCCTGCCATCAATTACCACATGATCAATTTGATTTTTGGTGTTTTGATCGGGGGATAGCCAAGTTGCCTTGTGGATATCTTTGTGCTGGAATCTGGTTCCACTCACTACCATGTTTCTTCCCGCTGCGAAGCTAACCAGCCTAAACCCGTTGTCTGACGTGTCGGTATGCAGGCTGAATTTACCGATCGATGGACCAAGAACATCTTCCCTTCCTATTTTTGCATTAAAGTCTCCCAGAACAATTTTAATGTCGTGGCCAGGGCAGCGGTCGTATGTTTCCTCTAGGCGCTCGTAAAATGCAATTTTAATCTCATCGTCTTTATCTTCCGTCGGGGCGTGTACACAAATCAGCGTGATGTAAAAATATTTCGCCGGGATGCGAATGGTGGCTATTCGCTCACTTGCAGGGTTAAACCGCAAAACCAGGAGTCGAAGTCTCTTGCCGACTATGAAACCACATCCAAATTCGTGTCTTTCTGCATGGCAGCTGTAAAAGATGTCACAGTTCTTTCGTCGTGTGCATCCCTGTCCCGTCCATCTCAGTTCCTTTATGGCGGTGATGTCAGCCTTGTATTTATGTCTTTCTGCATGGCAGCTGTAAAAGATGTCACAGTTCTTTCGTCGTGTGCATTCCTGTCCCGTCCATTTCATTTCCTGTATGGCGGTGATGTCAGCCTTGTATTTGTCGAGGACATCCGCCAGTTGGATAGAGGCACCATCTCTGTAAAGAATCCGGACATTCCAGGTGCATATCCTTAAATAATGGTCCTTATATCGTTTGCGGTGGTCGTCAACATTTGGGGGGGGGGGTTCTTGTTTTATTTACTCTTCGTGTTTTCATAATAAATTTTGTTTAAGGAGAGTGGCTTATTAGGCCACCGCTCCCGATCCTAGTTTCTTGGGGCTGCCAAAGCCACTAGGAGAGCCTGTGTTGAGCTTAAGTAACTTCTGTTACCTACTTCCTAAGACGCATCGGTGGTAGCATGCCAATTAGGTTACTCAACGTTTCGCCTTCTAACTCTAGCTAACTTCTCAGCGGTTGCTTTAAAGTCATTGCCCAGGGAATACTTGGTCTAAGACCGGAAGTAGTTAGCTGCTTGGACAGTGACGTAAAGGAATCGATTCTGGTCACTTATGGGGCCATAAGAATCTCTTTTTTTTTGATATCGTTTGCCGTCCAATCAGATTGAGAGAGGATTGGTCAGTTGAGCTGCAACACATGCGGTGGTTCGCAGTGTATAATGTATTTTTTAATGTACGCCACATTCACCACTCCCGCTTAAATAAATATAATAGGACATATTGACATTTCAAATGTCAGCGCTGATGTATGCCAAATTGTGTATAGGTGGAGCTACTTAAATATAATTGGTCATTCCTGCTCCGCCTACTGATTCAAATATGAACTCTGTGTATACATTTATGTATAAAGTGTTCTGTAATATCTGTGCGTTCAAAGTTGCTTGTAGAGGACGTGGTTGCGGGTCAAACAAAGAGACAAACTATGACACATAAAAATTATAGGCCATCCTATTTTGGGTTTTTTAAAAATGTCTGCGGAATTAATATAATTAAAAAGGTTTTTTTTTATATTTTATTGGAAATATATGTTGTTGTGTGTAATTGATTATACAAATATTCATTGTAAATAATAATATTGTTTTCATTAATACATTTTTAATTAAAATTCGAAAGAATAACATTTTTATTAACTAAATTTATATATAATCACACTATGCAATACCAATAAACATACCAATAAACATTTATGTTGTTTTTTTTTTTTAATCTTATATTTTGTTATATAAAAAAAAATTATATTAGATTTTTGTAAATGCACCTGAATATTGTAAAGGTCTGTGTAATATTATAAATTTACTTTATATAACAATAAACAAAATTAAAATTGAAAAAAAATAACTATGTTGTGATTATCAGTATTTTTAGTTCTTTAATTAATTAATAAATTTGGTCTGTCTATGCAAATAGCTGACATCCATCGCCTTCGTTACATGTCCATATCCATTTATCATTCCTTTTAAAAAATCAAAATATTTTCATATTTAAATTGTTTTTTTTTTTGAAACAGTTATAGCCGCGAAACCCGCCGTGAGATAGTCAAACGCATGAGAGGTGGCTGTCCACCTTTATTCATCGCCTGCAGTCGTGGTTGTGTTCCAATTGCCGAATATCTGGTCACCATTTGTGAAGCTGACATAGAACAGCGCGGACTTTTTGAGGCACCCGAAGATCGTTCATATCATTTAGTGACACCATTATGGTGTGCCGCCGTTTCAAATAATATGCCAATGGTCAAGTATCTGATAAGAGTAGGAAGTGACATAAATGCCACCTCGGATACAGGATCAACACCCGTGCGTAGTGCTTGCTACATGACCCACATTGAAATGAGTAAGACTTTAAGAGATCAATTGTAAAAAAGAAACATCCGTTGAGTTGTTTTTTGCATGTTTCAGTTAAATACTTGGTTGAACATGGAGCCGATATTACGCGTCCTAACATGAATGGTGGCACATGCTTGATTAATTCTGTCCAATCGCCAGAATTGTGCTTATTCCTAATACGCAAAGGCTGCGATGTAAATGCAGTAGACATACAGGGAAAAACTGCTCTGCACTATGCCATACAAGAACATAGGTAGGTTTTCAAAGGACTACAGTTGAAGAGAGAGAGAGAGAGAGAGAGAGAGAGAGGGAGAGAGAGAGAGAGAGGGAGAGAGAGAGAGATAGAGAGAGCTTTAATTATATTCCTTCTTTCTTAGACTGGAAACTACCAAACTACTACTAGAACACGGTGCCAATCCCTATGCTGTGAGTCGTCATGGAGATGATGCTTTAAGAACAGCTTGCTTAAAAGGTGGCCATCAGATTTTCGACTACTTAAGAAATAATTTGGAATATCCTTTGGAGAGATTAGCTGAGGCTCACGAGTTAATAGGTTGAATTACAAATATACCGCCTTAAGACTACAAACATCTTTTTAATAATAATTGCTTCGTTTAGGTTCCACTTTTTTGGATGAACACAACGAAAGTCGAGTGGCTGTACTGCACTGGCGTCTGGCGCATCATTTAAGAGCCTCACGTACTCCTTATATAGGTAACATATAAAGGATGATTGATTTTGTGAACATAGCTTATAGCTTCAACATTTTTAGAAAAACTTCCTAAAGTTCCTTTACGCGAAGCCTATCGCAATGCCGTCGAATTTCGAACGCTGGAAGAGCTCGATAACATATCCACAGATATGGATGCCATGCGCATACAAAGTCTGCTGATTTGTGAACGTGTACTTGGTATTACCCATAAGGACACCCTATTCCGTTTAACATTTCGTGGTGCTTCGTATGCCGATTCCTTGCAATTGCAACGATGTATACAATTGTGGACCCTGCTGCTTGAAATACGCGTTCAGCACAATACCCTGCTATATTTTGAAACGTGCTTTGCCGCCCAGGCATTAGTGCGATTTATGCTGGAATTACACGAAAGCAATACAGGTTTGAATGAGAGCAATTCGGGCGCCGATAAATTGCCACATTTCAGAAATGTATTGGCTGTCTTTAAACTACTAACCGAGACTGCTGCCGAATGTCATGCCCTGCTCCAAATACGCCCAATATCCCGACGTCAACAAGAGAATTTCGATAGTATTTTTAAGTGTATTGCTCATACTATATATCTGCTTATAGCCACGGCAAGCAGTCGCGAAGAAGCCCGCCTCGTGTATTTGTCAGTTCGTAAGCTGGTGCAGGACAACATAACGAGTGCCTGTACGAATGATTCGTTGCTGCACCTGTGTGTTTCCCGTTTGAATGTCATCAAAAGTGGTTTGCTTAACGATGAAAATTTGAATGTGAGTATAGAATTGATGCACTGAGATAAGGACACTACTAATAGTTGTAACATTTAACATTTATACTAAGGTAATATTTCCAAATGCCACGGTTATAAAGTTGTTGTTGGATTGTGGCATGAATGTGAATGCCAAAAATGAAGTCAAATCTACAGCGCTACATATTGCCGCCCAACCATATAATTTTAACAATGAGGTAAGAGAAATATATAGAGAAATCATAACAGAAAAATGAAAAAAATTATATATATTTTAACACATGTACCTGGAAGGACCTTATTTGTTAAGGGAAAAAATCTCTGTCCATATCAAACCATTGTGTGACTAAGTGAAGGAGACCAGTAGAAGACTGTATTAGTAATATAAAAAAATATTTTGCCTGAGACCTAAATTCATAAACATTAGTACATCATTCGATTGTTATAAATTAATATTTTCGGTAGACTAAACTTCCAGCACATCTTAAGAGATCTATTATTAACAAATTCATTTGTATTTTTTACTAACTCCTCTGGATGTTGATTGAAGCTATTTGAAGAGTCTTCCTTGGTATGTTAATTCGAGGAAACAATATACAAAAACTGCTCTTAAACACCACTAATCATTACAATCACAGTGAATTTAACAAACTGTGAGTGGTGTAGAATAACAAATGTAACATAATAAGAAAAAAACATTTTACATTCAACTATTTCAATAAAATTGGTATTATTAAAACATACACCAATTTGAACAGTATTCATTTTCACATTGTTTTTTTTTCTCCCCTCCTTACAGGTTATTACAATTCTTCTCAACCATGGCGCCGATCTCGATCAACCTAATAAATCGGATGAACGTCCATATAATTTAATAGCTCTTAATTCTGCAAATAATATACCTCTTATGAATTATATAAATCTAAAATGTCTAGCTGCCACAATAATTAGTAAATATCGTATACCGTATCGTAATCAAATACCAAAATGTTTAGAGACCTTTGTCAAAGAACACGAACCTTGAGAATTTCGGGAAAAACATCATACCAACCTATAATAATTATAATATTGTAAACCTATGGTGAAGACCAACACCAAATTTGAAATAACATATGTATGTTGAAACAAGGTTTTTAATAAAGGCAAATGAAAATGCAAATGAAAAACAATGCGAATACTATGCAAAAAGTAAAATAAAGTGATACTACTACATATAAACTCGAATATTTGTAAACAACAAAAATAAAAACAAGTTATATGACAAATATAAATTATTAAAGAACAAAGAACAAAATAAACTAAAAATATATATACATATACCTATACATATAATCAGGAGTTGTTATTTGTTATTATACAAGCTTTAAAAAAAAATACATATTCTACATTTCTAATTAAAAAAACCACATAAAGTTCTTAATGATATAAAAAAAACTAAATTCTAATAAGAAGCCAATAAAGTAAATATAAAAAAATGATAACATACATCTTGCAGACATTTTTTTAGTTTTCTTTTTCTTTTTCTTTTATAAAAAAAATTAGGTGATTGTCTCCTTTAAACTAGTTTGGAACAACTTCAAAAAAGTTTAATAACCGAATATTCAAAGTATATAATTGAAATATAATTCTATAATAACGAGTTTCTGCTATATGGGTATTTTGAGAGGAATGACGGACAATTTCTTAGTTTAAAATTGCTTTATTTTTTGCTTTGTTTTTGTAATCATATAGTGAATTTGTTAAACTTGAACAAAGCAAACTATATGGGTATTTACAGCGGAAGGATTGACGATTTTATAGTATAAAATTGGCTTATAGCCCAGTTGGAAATACTAGTTCTCCATAGGACAGTGAACTAGTTCACCTTCCATACAAGGAACTGTCTCATTTAACACGTAGTTGCCCTAGGCTTGGGGGGAATTGTCCCTTTTGTACTAGATTAGAACTAGTTCAGAAATTCTAGTTGGGCGGTAGTTGATGGTCTCCTTTGAACTAGTTTAGAACTACTTCAAGAAAGAACTAGTATTATTCTAGAAAATGTGAGCTAGTACTGTACTAGTATTTTAAATACGAAAATACGAAAAAAACATGATGTCCAAAATACATTTAAAAGTGGGTGAAAAATACAATATTATAATTAAATACATACAATCATTGAAATATATATTTTTCATCCAAAGTCATTTAGAATTTTTTGTCTTCTCGAAATATAACTTATGACATTATTTATTTAATTTTCTTATTCATCAGCCAATAACGTTTAACTGGTTCAAAATTCGATAGTTAAGAACTAGTTCATTTTGGGATTAGTTCACAATTCCATACTTTTGAACTAGTTTGGCGATTCCCTACTGGGAAGTGCGTAAAGATACGATATTCAATATTTAAGAACTAGTTTATTTTGGGATTAGTTCACAATTCCATACTTTTGAACTAGTACGTTTTTGAACTAGTTTGGCGATTCCCTACTGGGAACTGCGGTTTTTACCCGTAACTCAATATATTGGGGCAAAAAGTATATATGATTAGAAGAGGTGTCAAGTCGATAACAGGCCTTAAAAATTACCACCAAGCGAACGTAGGCGCAATGTAGCGTATTTGGAAATACAAGAGAAATAGCCAATTTTATGGCTCAAACTTACAAGTTAGATTGATTAGCATTCGTTTTAATTAATTTTGTATCTTTTGGTGCTCAAAACTTTTCTATTTTCATTAAACTTTTCTATATTCACCAAAAAGTGTACTAAAACTACTTTTGCCTATGTTCGTTGAACAGTTTTATCGCGTTGGCACTTCTTGCCTAGTATATATACTTTTTGTATTTGGGGTTTTGTGAAATTTGAAAAACAGAAAAAAAGTATAAAAATAGTATAATTTTCCGGATATTATTTTCTTTGTCGCTCTCTGTTATCTATAGAACAATGCGTGTGTCCGCAACGCACATTTAGATTGAAGTACCATAAAAAGTAAATAAAAGTATTTTAAGTGTGAAGTAAGTTGTTTATAAAACCCCAATATTTATTCTTTATTTTACAAAAAAATAATATGCTGATCACATAAGAAATATCGCTACATTTTTCAAATTTTCATAGACACTTCAAGTCCGTAACGCACTTTGTATTAGTCATAATTTTGAATACATTATTTTAAGTAAAGTTTTATTAAAAGAACATTATAGTTCTGTCCAAAATCTAAATTTTTTAATACGAACATAATCTCCAAAATATTTCAACTTTTCGAGAAACCTACAAAATAAGAAAAAACGTGCGTCCGCAATGCTAGAAAATACCGATATATATCGTTGGAAAGTCTCTTCTTTCCAAATCCTCTGAGAAACTTAAAATCGGTTCATGTTTAACCACCCAGTAAGAAGTGTCTACAAGACATCCTCAAGGATAGGTGCATGACCATAGTAAATCGTTGATGACACATAGGCGACCGTCCATACAAATCGTCGACAAAATTTTCATACAAGTGTCCGCTTATCATGCAGGTATTGATAAGCGATATATCGCCCACACAATTATATACAACTTGATGACCGACAATGTCGGTAAAATTGCCGTTAATGTCCAGAACGTGCGACACATGAACCGTCGCACAATGCTGTTTTTGATAAACTGAACATTTTGTACATCCTCTTTCCTATCTTCAATGTCATGTCGTTATTATCTCGTTACATTGCATTTCTTTGATCCCATTATCAAAACAACACATTTTTTCTCTTAGATCTTGTTGATTGTGTTTGATGCACGACAACATTAGTATTTTGTCGGTCAGCTTGTCGACATTAGTATTTTTTGTTATGACGCATGCGTGCGGACGCACATTTAGCATATAAGGTAGTTTGTTGGTTATACAACTCCAACATATCTTATTTATTTGACAAAATAGACAATTTAAACGTTGACCACAAACGACATTTCGCTAAATTATCTGGTTCGTCTTCCATCCAGTCGTTGCCTAATATCCCGTGATACCGCCCAGTCGGTGCGATGCTCCCAGGATGCATTTACCAGCCGTTCGATGTGACGGGTCACAATTCCGTATATATGACACATTGGCGGTCGTACTGATCCAAATAATAAGCCGGAACCCTGTACTGAGTCTTTCCGCGCCACCTCATCCGCTAACTCGTTGCCTAATATGTCACTATGTTCGGGGGCCCAGCAGAGTCAAACACTAGTTTCCGGCAGTTTTGAGAGCGCCGTCCTACTTCTGTGCACCAATCTCAATTTTATGACCTTTGATACCAAAGCCTTTAAGGGTGCTGTACTATCCACATAGATTCCGAAGATTTCCTTTAAATTCCTTGCCAGTATTTCTTCCACATATTTCACAATAGCGAAGATCTCCGCCGGGAACACACTGCAATCGTCATCCAATCGGAAGTGCTGCCTGTAATTGAGATCCCCACTGAAGATACCTGATCTTGTTCCAATCTCCATTTGTGAGTCATCACTGAAGATGGACAGCCCCCTGAAGGCCAAGGAAGCTTTCCAATCTTCTCTATCGGGGATCACTATTACCGAGCATGATGTAAAATCTAACAACGGAGCCATATAGTCCGTTCCTTTGTGGAGTCCTCCGTTGCATCCATGTCTGCTGAACCATAACAATAAATTTATTAAATAAATGCCAAAACAAAGTGCAATTTATAATGATTTCTTGAAATGCTGTGTTTCTTTTTGTGATTGAAACACATATACTACTGTTTTGTCAAATGTCCACAGATAATTTATCATTAAGTGAACTGTTTATTTCTAAATTATTTCGATGTTTAGAAATTGTCAGAACAGCAAATATTGTGTGACGGACGTAACGTTTATCTACAGGGAGACTTAATCATTTATCTTGACTCAGTCAGCTATGGAAGGCACAACGGAAAACCTAGTAACTGTACTCCGATTAAGGGCAGAAGTGTTAAATTCTCTATAAAAAGTACAAATAATTAGCTCTGCCTCTTACAGGCCAGAGCGGGACAACTACATAGAAAATTTTATTTCGTTTTAGATTCCTTGTCTCCCTCATTTAAGTGGGTGCATGCCCCTTAGGGCTTAATTCCATTGTGCTCTTCGCACACGGGTGAATATAATGCGTAGACCCCTGGCGAACCAGAGACCAGAATTAAAGTTATGCGTTTGGGCATATTTGAAAAAACTTCTGTCGTTCTATGGGTCACGACACCCGTTTGATGGATAACGCCGGGCCCGCGATTTGGGTATAAACCACAGCCACCACGATACACCCCTAAGGTCCACCCAGTCGGCCTCAAATGGGAATTTCAGACCACGTGACCCAAGCCCCAAACTGCTCCAGACTGGTCACCAATGGGTAAAAACATAAAAACCATCCATCATTATTCACACTCTTTGACCAAAGGCACCTAAGACGCCTTCGCCGAAATAGCTTCCGTGCAAAGGTACTCATGCTCATTACCCCATCAGAGGAGCGAAGCACACCACTAACATGAAACACACCATTCACACATACAACAACCATATCACCCAAAACATGCATCCAATCCTCACTATTGGCACCACAGTCACAACTGGCCCTGTCACACAATCTCCGTTTATGGAGAAATGCATTGAGGGACCCATGCCCTGTTATAATGAAGCCCAGACACAGCCTAAGCTAAAATCTGAGTTATCCATGACATACCGGACATAACTCACAAAGCAGTAGGTAGTCCTATCATTCTCACTATTGTCCCATCTAGTTGGCATTCTCATTCAAAATTCAATCATTCTCCAGCATGGTTCCCCTCTTTAGCCCAAAAATAATGAATTTACGCATTACCTCGAGGTCAAGAGGAGGAACCCCCACCAACACTTGTAGGGCCTCCGTAGAGACCGTATGACACACAGGCATACACGCCGTAAGCTGCCCATGCAAAAAACAGCCCGCTGTATACTAAGCAAACAGCTCGTCTGCTAAGGCCCCAATCACTCCTTAGGACACGACGTACTCGTCCAACCACACTCAACATTTTCTCATGCACTCTCACTAGGTGTACCAGAAAATTAGTTCTTTCATTAATTGCGATCCCCAAATACTTGACCTCAGTCACGTATTTGAGAGTCACGCCATTCACTCTGATCAGTGTGAATTTGAGGACATCAACATTTTTGATCGGTGCACGGACTCCCCTATATATTATTTGTTATGTTGTATCATCATTTGATATCTGATCGAATAGTCATTAATGGTGAATCAAGGGCACCGCGAACTGATGCCATTCGCCGGCATCCCTCAGTCTGCGTGACCCGTTTGCACTCCCCTCCAACTTTTCTTGAACAATTAAAGCTTGGGGTTAGGGGCTCCTTCTTGATACATGGCCCCCGACGAGACCTACAATCCCACCCTAATTCAATCTCGGAGGCATGTCATGTATAAATCATGTTAACTCTCTCAAAAATGAAAATCCCTCCCATATCTCCTTCATGGGTTACAAAGGCAAAATTAGTACACACAAGTAAAGGAATTCGTCTGTCCACAAGCATTATAAAATTATACTAAAAACAACTTGTTATCGTCGAAGTTTTGAATCATTTATTTTAATGACTTCTTATATTTTCTATACATATGACTTAATGAAATGAGAGACAAAAAGCCAATACAGTTTATTACAATTTATATTAGAGTGGAAAATATGTATTTAAAGTATTAATATTTAATGATGAGAATTCAATACTATTACATACATACAATATATATATTTATTATAAATTATACTTGAAACTCGATAAAACGAGTAAAATACGTACATACAAATACATACATACAAAATAAAGTAAAATAAACGATTTTTTTAATTATAAAAAAAATTTCAAAATAATAAACAAAATAAAAAAAAACAAACGATTTTGAAATAAATGTGACGAAAATAAAAAAAACTAATAAAAACTAACTTAATAATTTCCACATAAATTGCTGTTGTTCTCAAATTTAGCTATGTATGCCAGCTGGCCGGCCCATCTAATAAACAACATGATCAATCATCAACTCTTACGTTTAGTAGCTTAATGTCATATAAGCTGTTACAACAATAACCATCCATAGGGGGAGCGCTAAATCTGATGCTAGGGAGTCAGCGGTGTTTTTAACATTACTAAAACTGTCGATAATGTGAATCTTCCAACCCATGTTGGCGTGTGTGAAACTATTGTAGTAGACCGTATCGGGCCACGTTATATTAGGCGTTATTTCCAATATGGCCGGTTCATCGGGTGGACATTCGGTTATCAGAGAACGATTGAATTTTTTAAAGCTAGGGAAATTATCATCTAATCGGCGATCGTAACCGAATGGATACCGAGATATGCACAGGGGTCCGGCAGCAGTGGGCTTCGGCCGTCCTCTGCGGGTAAACTCGACTCCAGCTAGAACACGAATTTCACTTTGTTTGGCATCGCTGAGGCGATCGTAGCCACCGCGTGGCTCATCGGTAATAACGAGGGGATGATAATTGTCCGGTGAGTGGGGGTTATTGCCACCTCTTACCTGAAATGAAAATACAAATTAGTTAATGTTATGGAGAGCAGTAAAATAAAGTTTTTATCAGGGACATCGGGGAGGGCAAAATTATCGAAATAGCAAAATATTGCAATTCAACATATAAAAAGTAAATTTTAGATAAGCTTACAATTTTATATCTTAGATACACAATACCAATTGTAATTGACTTAAAAACCTTAAATTTCCTTTACACCCCATGAATGAGGTATGGGATAACTTCTCGCGTTGTTGTGAATTAACACGCTCTATATTTTTTATTCACAACAAACGGCACCTACTTATTTATTGATGAATGCGAACGTTACTGTTTTGACACCATACTGCGAAGTTGTTTTCTACAACATCGAGGGGGCCGGCAATGAAGAAAAATTTAGTTGACTGGGGCGGGAATCGAAGCCGGGATCTCCCGCATTGTAGTCGAGTGTTCTAACCACTATGCCACGGCCGGTCCCTTGTAATTAAGGACGATCAAATATTGCAAGGACCTTTAAGTAGTAATAATTTTTAGTGTGACATGTAAAACTACAAATTTAAATTTGTTTCCTGCTAGATGGAGAAAGCTAGATAAGTTCTAATTTTTCTCCTTTAGTATGTTTCCGACAATATCAGTTGTAACTAAGTAAAAAAAGGAACAAAAGCAAGGACCTTTAAAATATTGACGTGCTATGTGGAAGGTTCAATGCATATATCCACGATCTTAACCAATCTTTGCACTGCAAGGAACCTGCAGCTGTTACCCGCCAGGTCATCGGTGACGCTCTTTACCACTTGGACGAAGGAAGTATCGCTGGAACTAAATGCTATTGTCGAATAGGTAAGATTTCCAAAGGTTAATCACCCCAAAATCCTGGGATTAACATTTGACAGCATGTTCTCGTCGTCATCGCATGCCACAGAAACATGCAACAAGGTGCGCAGTAGGAACAAGGTCCTCAAGTCGCTAGGCAGCATCACTTTGGTCAAGGACAAGAAAACCTTTCTCACTACCTATAAGGCAATTGGCCCGTCTGTGCTGAATTACGCTGCGCCTGTGTGGGCCCCGAGAGTGAGCGACATGCAGTGGAAAAAGATACAGATGTGAGAGAATGCAGCCCTAAGGACTGTAACGGGCTGCCTACAAATGTCCTCAGAACACCATCTTCATGAGGAGACGAAGATCCTGACAGTCAAGGAACATAGTCAAATGTTGGCGAAACAGTTCCTTCTGGGATGTCATCGCAGAGGCCATCCGAACCACCATCTTACGGAGATAGACCCCACCGAGACATGTCAGGAAAGATCTTCGGTGTTATGAGAGTGATATCCACCACTATGTTTTGGAACATCTGGATCCTATCACATACAGAGCAGCTCAGAGGGACAATCATACACAAACAGTCAATCGAACATCCACAAGCTACCGTCCCACACCTATAGCAGAAGAAGAGAGAAGTGCAAGAGTTGTACTGGCCCAACTACGTTCAGTATACTGTAGCCGGCCTAACTCGTATTGGTCGAGAATAAGTCCGGCAATGCATAATTCATGCCCATTATGTGGGGAAGGCCCACATGATACTCTCCACCTCTTCAACTGCAAAACTGACCCGACTGAATCCAATCGTACATTTGGATGTAGATGAGTCGAAGGAAGATTTATAGAGAAGAAACGCAATAATAATTACAAATGACATAAGTATCTTACATTTATTTGCAGGTCGAACTGTTACAACAACAACAACCTTTAAATCGCTGGTACGACCGTTTTTTTTTAAAAAGAAATAGAATTAAGTTCAAATTATTTCAAAAATATCGAAATAACAGTTCTTCAATTGTACTACATGTTTATATCTCCAACGGATTACGATCCACAAGCAAGTAATTTATAAAATGTAAGCACGTAATTTTAATTAAAAATCTGTTAATTTTGAAATTACCGAAATCAATATCATACATAGGCTAAGGGTATTTATCAGTCAATTTACCTGACTGAAATTTCTGTACTGGTTATATTACTTTATAAAATTTCCTGTTAAACTTACCCTAAAAGCATAGGTGAGACCACGTTTCAAAAACAGCTCAGGTATCATGTAACCATTTATGTACCACGCCAAACCACTGGACACATGACCTGCAAAAATCGACAACTTTTATAAATCAACAACATAAAACTCATAACCTCCCTAAACATACCCGTTATGCCTTGATAAGCTTTCAGACCACCTGAGGGACCCAAGTAAGCATTAAAAGTACGAACCGTTCTGCAGAATTAAAAAAACGTTGAATTTTCGATTCAAAGTAATAGCAGTTTAACTTACGGATTCACGATCTTTACCCGATCCCAAGTTTGTATAGGCGCATCCAAATGTTTGGTGAAACTGAAACAATCGTTGACGGGTTCCGTAGTATTGAAATCGATTAAAATATCACTTTTTGGATAGTAGGTGTGAAAGGCTGGCTCACTGTTGGCATCAAGTTGACCCAGGGCCCATACAATATAATTACTTCTATCCAAGAAAATTTCTTTATCGCCAGGATCAGCTAAATTAAAACAAATATACAATTTTTATTATTGCGTCTTAAATATCACAGTACAGCACATGATATTGGGACTCAATTCTGAGAACTGCACGTGAAAGTAGCCCCAAAAAGAAGAAGTTCTACATAATTCGTTTTATCAAGTTACTTATATATAATATCGATTTGAAGTTAGTAAGTATCGTACAGCGGATTTTGTCACGTTTTAGACTCTTTTGTTATATTGTTATATGGTGACGTATGATTATCATAAGTAATATTCCGCGTAAATCATACGTCACGGAGTACAACAGTTTCATTGTAACTGCTATAAAATAAACCCAGTTCGAAATCATTTGATGAATGGAAAGTGAAACTGTTGCTTATGCGGGGAAGCGTTATATGAACAGTTTAAAGGAATTTTAATTCTTAATTTTTTTTTAAACTATGCCAAACAAATGATCTAAAAACGTGACAAATTCCCCTATATGATACTTACTAACTTCAAATCGATCTTAAATTATTATTGTATGTAACTTGACAAAACGAATGATGCAGAACTTCTTCTCTTTGGGGCTACTTTCACGTACAGTTCTCAGAATTGAGTCCCAACTCAATAAGCTGAACAATTTTGTACTGTGTATTTGAAGAACTTTTTTACAACTTACAAGATTTAAGTGTTCTTCTAAAGTTAATCGTATTAATGCCATCCTTTCGGCTGTAGGTATTCAATTGGAAACTGTCCAAGCCGCCGACTACATCATCGCGACATACACCCTTATTTTGGCCCAACACCTGAACGCAAGGAGCCAATGACGTTATATTATAATCTATGGCATAGCCTCGGATTTCATCGATGTAGGCCACAACCACATCAGCGCCTATCATTTGTGAGGTGCTATCGGATCCCGATAAGCCAAACGACATATAGTCGTCCATCTCTACTTGGCCCGACAGTTGTAGTGTTACCTGAGGTCCAAACACTTCCCAAGAGACTTGCAGGTTTTTATGCAGCTGCCGACAATTGGGCAATGAAAAATCGTATGGCGTAATTTTCACCAACGAAGGGGGGACATTCAAATTGTCCGCAATCAATACATGACCATAGTTCTCATTGTCAGCCAAATCGTAAATACTAATCCAATCTATATCGAATATAGTTTTATCGCCAGGCAATTCCAAGTCGATGGTTTCTTTGTCATATTTACGAATGGGATCTAGGCTGTGAGTTAAGAAAATTAAGGAAAAATAAAACATTTATTAGAAATATAAAGGATTGGAAACACCACAACTTAAAAAAAAACTTAATTTCCTATTGCACCCCATGAATGAGGTATGAGATACTTTTCCGCAACACTTTCCGCTATACTATATACAACTTACTATCCCATTTCATCAGGTATTTTACTACCACGACTAGATGGCTGTGCTCCCACGCCTGTCCAAAAGAAGGTCCTTTTACCTTTGCCATCATAGGTAAAATCCGTAATACGTATTGTCTTCGAGTCCAAAATTTCTATAGCGCTGCTGCTAACATTATGACTGCGTTTCGAAAGCGTACCACCCGTTTGTGGCTGAGGTGGTTCAAATTCCTCCGGTATATAGACATCACCGAAATTATTTTGATTATTTAAATCGTAAACCGCCAACCATTTCACCTCGGTGATTTTCTTACGATCCGGCAAACTGAGAGTGAAATCTTTATTGTGATAACGATCTAAAATGTTTGTTCTGCCAAATAGAAACTTTTTATAATTAATTGAAGTTCTCCAGTAATTTCATATTAACTCACCGATTAAACTCGTCGGGCACTATGAAACCTTGAGGTCCCGGCCGATTTGCCGCACCGGCCCAGAAAAATGTATCAGCACCATTGCCATCGTAATTGAAACCCACCAACAGGAAGGTATATTCATTGACGGCATAAACATCACCGGAAACCTGTAAACATAGAATGGTTGGTAATGGTTACTGCGTTTACGTCACGTTTAGATAAAGCCACAAACCTGGTGATGGTAAGAATTTATTTTTCCTAAATATTTTCCCTGATAGGGACCTTCATCATCGTCGATTTCGAGGGCGGCCTCTGGAGAGTAAAATGATATTAGTCAGAATGATAAAAATAAATATAATATTAAATATGCAAATACATAAAAATGATAATAGTCAGAATGATAAAAAGTTATCTAATATAAAATAACACAGTACAATACTTGATTTTGGGACTCAATTCTGAGAACTGCACGTGAATGTAGCCCCAAAAAGCAGAAGTTCTGCATAGTTCGTTTCGTCAAGTTACATGCCATAATAATTTAATATCGATTTGAAGTTAGTAAGTATCGTATAGGGGAATTTGTCACGTTTTAGGCTCTTTTTTTTGACATAACATAAATACTATATGATGGCGTATGATTATCATAAGTAATATTCCACGTAAATCATACGCCACGGAGTACATCAGTTTTATTGTAACTGCTACAAAATAAAACCAGTTCAATATAATTTGATGAATGAAAAAGTGAAACTGTTGCTTATGTAGGGAAATGTTATATGAACAGATAAGAGGAATTGCAATTCTCAATTTTTTTAAATTTGTTTTAGCTAAATCGGACTAGTGGTTCTCGAGTTATGTCAAACAAAAGAGCCGCGTCAAATTCCCCTATGCGATACTTACTTACTTCAAATCGATATTAAATTATTATGGCATGCAACTTGACAAAACGAATAATGCAGAACTTCTTCTATTTGGGGCTACTCTCACTTGCAGTTCTCAGAATGGAGTCCCAAATCAATGAGCTGAAAAAAGTACTGTGAGAGACATGTCGCAAAGCTTCCTCTCTCATTATCTTCAATACTATTGGGGGGTATTGTCATCAATTGAAAAGAAACACGCATGTGTCTTAAGTCTTTTGTTTTAACTCACATGCAAACCTAACCCATGTGCACATAACGAAATCTTTTTCTAATCACAATTCATTTCATTATCAACTACAAAAATATTTCTAAAACTTCAAAGATTACACAATTTGGCATTAACACTGGCGGCATCCAAAGTTGAAAATATAAACAATAATTTGCATGTCAGCTAAATTACTTCCCTTAAAGCAACAATTTGGCAAATTTTGGAAACGAGTTCAAACGAATTAGCAAACAGCAGATACATAAATAATGGTAGTTTTGACTTTAACATGCGGCTAAACAAAAAGGCATAAATAGCAATTTGATATGACTGGCAGATGGATTTTCTCTGTTCGCAATTTCAGTTTGTTTATAAAAATAAACATTGGGGCCTGTTATGTATGATACATAACGATATGTGGTGTTGCTTTTTTCAAGTTTAATTTACATATTTGTTTAGCATATACTCGCAATACCCGTCAAATTGGTCCAATGGAGAGAGTAGACTATTGGAAATGTTGATGCCACTCCTAGTAATGTCTGATAGTTCAAAAATATGCATAATCTTTAAGGGATAATGTGATATAGACGACTTTATATGAAGTATGTATGATCGAAATAAGAATGGCATAGAGTTCATTATGTTGATAACGATATAAAGAGGACTTTTGGATATGGTGTGTGGTATTTTTGTCCTTAAAACAGTTTGATGATTTTACTGCAGTTGATTTGTGATGAGGTTGTAACTCTGGCTTAATTTAATTGACGTGTGTGAACAATGTAAAGAAAAATTACCTATTATTGTTTGCACTTTGTTATATTCCACTTTCATTAAAATCACATCGCGAAGCTTCAAACCCCAGAGATAGCCACTGCCAAACAGCTCTCCCAACTTGTACGACACAACGCCTATACTTCTGACGTTCCCGATGCACAGTGGCAGCATATTGCGCACTTAATGGCAACCGCTGCAACAACTGTGATAGGATATAAAAAACGGCACTCACACGAATCCTGGTACGATGAAGAATGTCGCATAGCGCCTGAGGAACATGATGCTACTTATAGGGCAACACTACAGCCAATTATAATCCGGGCTGTTAGGGAACGGCACAAGGAGACAGTAAAACAGGCGAGACAACTATTTAAGCGAAAAAACGTTAGAGGAAGGAACATGAGAACGAGGATATAGAGCCATACAGGTGAGGCCCGAAAATTTTACCAGAAAGTAAAAGCAAAAGGCTACGGTAATGGGCTCCCCTCCTGTAAGAACAAGGATCGAAATCTGGTTACAGATACGCAGAGCGTGCTGCATATATAGAGAGAACACTTCCAGCAAATGGTCGTTCCAGAAGGCAACGGACGGAAAGGTATTACACCAATTGTCGACGACGGCTTAGTTTTCTCTCCGCCAAGTCAAGCCGAGGCAAGAAGAGCAATATCGCGGACGCATGGACGAAAATGCTTCAGCTTGAATAGTCTTCGACAATGAACTCGATGGACGGCGCAGAAGAGGGAGCCCAAAACTCCGTTGGAAAGACCAAGTTACTGAGAACCTTGCAGAACTTAGTATGACTAACTGATGAAGAACATCAGAAGATCGAAGCGCTTACAATATTTTTCTACGTACGGTATATAATTCAATAGGATTACAAAGATGTGCCAGCTAAGTAAGTAAGTATGATGTGGCGACAACATAACAACAATGTATACAGGGTTTTTTTTTAATTTTTCGTTAAATATGATATATTAGAAGATATATGGTCTGCCCCTGTAATCGCAGGAGTCTGCAAGTTTAAATCTTCTAAGTGAAGGTTAAGTCCTAAGATGAGCAAGATCGGACAAAATCTACTATCACCTCCCATAAGAATTTAAAGAGAATTGTTTGGAAGTTGTTTGTATTGGAAGTGGAAAAAGTTTTTGTCCGATTTTGGTCATCTTAGGCCTTTACCAAATTTCAGCTCGATCTTTAAATGAAAAACCAATTCAACCACTGATGTTTATATTAAACAGAAGTATTATTTATTCTGCTCTCTGACTGAAATTTAAAAATCTTTTGCATATAGCCTTAAAAAACATTTTTACCAAGTCCCCTTCCTCCTACCGATCGGAAACAAGATGTTTGCTTTCATATGCCCGCTGATCGAAAATAAATATTTTGTCTGTATATTTTTAAGAGTGAGTCAATTTGTATGGAGTAAAAAAAATGCAGCAAGCGGTTATCAAAATCGTAATCCACGTTGTATTGTAAGAAATTTTGCCCAAGAAACTATGGGTTTAAAATCAAAATCGAGCCCTCGGTTTTTAGCTAGAAACTTTTCGTATTGGGGAATAAAATCCACAACAAGATCCACAATAAGATCCACAACAAGATCCACAACAAATCCTGAATCGCCCCTAGAGGGTTGAAATATATGACCGACCCCCAGTAATTTTTCCCTCCTAACATTTTTCCCAAACATATCTACCCCTATCTTCACCCCCCAAGGGAGCTCCCATGCAGAAAATATTTGCAATTTGCTTCCACCGCTATAACTGTCCCGGAGTCGCCCATAGAGGAGTAAAATGTATGACCGTGGAAAAAATCCACAAGAAGCCCCGCAACAGCCACTAAAGGGGTAAAATGTGTGACCGACTCCCAGTCATTTTTCGCTCATAACATTTCACATCCTAAGGAGGCTCCCATACAAAATTACAATTTGCTCCCACCGCTCTAACTGCCTCAAAGGTGCACCTAGAGAACGGTCCCTAATATTTTTGCAACCCCAACAGTTTTTCAGATCATATCTCCCCTCTATATGTAACCCTTAAGTTGATCCCTATAGAATTTTTAAATTTTTTATAATTTTTTTTACGAATTCATCTCCTGCTGCTCCCACGGTGCCTCCTAGAGGGGTAAAATGTATAACCGTCCCCCATTAGTATTTCCTTGCTAACATTTTTCCCCAACTTACCTATCCCTTATCAATTAAAATCGTCGTCTACATCAGTGAGCGGCAACCCAATACAACCACAATATGTGTTTGTGCTGGTGAGTTGCTCCCTTCCCTCTCTCACTGTAGTGAAGAAATTTGTTATATAGTTTTCATAACTATAAACAAAATTATAATATAGAAATCCAGAAAATAATAAATAAATATTACTTCCGTGCGCGTAGCAACATATATTATATTAACATATTATAATTCATGTTTACCGAAAAAATGCATTTCTTTTATTGCCTTGCTAACAACAAGCGTCGACACATCCGCGTCGGACGAATGCTCAAGCGAGACTAAATGCATTTGTTCGTTCAATGTGTGTGAGAATACATGTGTGGTTCTCTCGATCATGTGGCCCATGGGCTACCTCTTGCGGTTGACTGGTCTATATATCTGTATCGTCGAGTATTTTCTGTGTATTTCATTTCTCTGTGAATAAGAAAACACGTTCGCTGATCGAAAATAAAAATTTCGTCGGAAAATACGAATATGTACCTCTCTCTATCTGTGTACCAAATTTAATTTCCCTAGCGAAATCGTTAATTAATTGGACCCTAAATAGACGATGACCTTATTGTTTGTATTGTACCTAGTTTTTCAAAAAAAATATTCCTCCTTACAATTCCAGTCGCATAAAATTTGTTCTAAATAACAAAGTTAATAATTTTAGGATAGACTAAGAGAATGAACCCTATAATTCTCACTGGTAATTTTACTTTTGGCAGCCTTTAAGAACTACCTTTATATAGGTATCATCAGGGCAACTGGAAATATGTAAATGCATGTTTTTTTTTAAAGGAGATATTAACAAATGGGTAAGGTTTTTACATGTTTCATAACCTTACAAGTATTTTGACATCTATTTGTTTGGGCATAATTTTGCATATTTTACCCATAAAGTCATATTTAAGCATATTTTGGTTATAAGAGCATATTTGTAAAAAATTATCCTTTTTAAGCATATTTTATATTTTTCACATTATTTTTTCGTTTCTAAAAAAACGTTTAAAAATCTTGTTTTTTCACGCGCATTCTTGGTCTATAAATAATCAAAACAATAAAAAAAAGTTTTACAACAACCACCGATTTGGATCCTAAACATAATGCCTAAAGCTAAAACGGCATAAGCAGCAAAACTGAAATGCCAGAATATTCCGGTAGACTTAAAAGAACATGATTTTCAGAAAAAACTGTGTCGAACTTTGTGTTTGCCGTATAAGAACACTATTTAAGGAATACACGGACTACCAAGTGCCATCTGCAACAGTTCTTCGAGATAAACATTTAAAAATGTATACAACGACTGCATGAAAAATTGATCGACTGTGTAACGACGCCATCAGAAATCTGGACGTCAACTTCAATAATGTTTTGCTCTTGGTGGATGTGGATGCTCTTTGTGAATACATGGTAAAGGCTGCAAAAGCTATAGTGGCAATTTATCCCAAAGTGACGCTTATGACATGTGTTGCTCCATCGATTGTGTGCATATATTAAAAATTTATATGAAAACGTCCATAAAGCTATTGCAAATGTAAAAAAAAGGATTTTTCAAAGCTCCATGTAGAGTGGAACTTTTTAAGAAAATTTTTCCTGACATTGCATTACATCAAGAACCTATAACTACACATCTGAGAACATGACTTGAATCAGGAAATTAATATGCCATCATTTATGAAGGCTTTGTATAGGTCCATTAAACGAAGAAGAAGTAGACAATTTATGTGACTTAAATTTTTTAGAGCGTATTTTGTTGATTTTAAGAGCATATTTTATAAATTTAAGAGCATATGTTATGATTTTAAGAGAATATTTTGTTATTTTTAGGGCATTTAACCGCATAAAACACGATTTTTAGTACATATTTCCGCTTGCCTTTTTTTAAGTCGTAATTTCATAATATGCACTTTCAACAACTATTATTGCCATTCCAGAGCAAATGTTATGATTTTAAGAGCATATTTTGTTATTTTTAGGACATATTTTAACCGTATAAAACACGATTTTTATCATTACAAATCGAGACTTCAATTATGTTAATTTTTTTTTCAAATGATGCGTAATTTGAATTTTATGCCAAATTTTAATCAACATCCATATTCTTTACTCAATCGTGTGATATAATTTTCACAATTGTTTACGGTCTATGGTCTGTATTGTTTCTTTCTTTCTTTCTTCGATCTATTATTATTGTGTTAAGGAATTTTGATTTGAACACAACTTGTTATAATTCCATTTGAGCAAGTGGGTGCAGTGGGGGCGGGGAATGGATAATGAAACAAGCGGTTACCCGTTTCAAACTCGCTTCTCGTGTATTATTATTAAACAACGCAGCGGCGTTCAATTGTATTGTAATGTTGGAATTTCTGTTAAATATATATGTTGAGGGCCGCCACCATTGAGTTGGAGTTATTGGTGAATGTGGCGGAGGTGGTGGTCTCTTTGTTTGCAATTTAAAGGTTTTAATTTTCAGGCACAATGGGACATAGAGTAGTAAAATTGGTTTATACAACTCTTCGTTTTTATTATTAATACAGATTTGTTACATGTTGTTGTAGATAATCTACATCAATGATATTTGTAATAACCAGGGCAACCGGAAATATGCTACAGCATGTTTTTTTTACAACGAGATATTAACAAATGGGTAATGTATTTACACGTTTCATGGTCCTACAAGTGTTTTGAGACCTATTTGTTAGAGCATATTTTGGCATATTTTACCCATAACGTCATATTTCGGGAAATTCCTTTTTTAAAGCATAATTTACATTTTTTAGGCCATTTTTTTTTCAAAAATATCCCTTTTTAGGCATATTTTGTGTTATTGACATTATTTTTTTTTTGTTCGTATAAACAAGTGTCTTTGCAACTTTGGTTTTTTAAAATGTAACAGCCAAATCATGTTTTACATAACTGTGAAATGTTAAACGTTTATTAATCTTTTAATTCAATAAGTAAACAAAACATAAAAAAAGAGATGCTTTTCAACCACCACCGATTACGACCCTGGACATAATGCTTAAAGCTAATCCGATAAAAGCAGCAAATCTAAAGGCGGTTGTAGAAAAGTTTCCAGACTAACGAGCTGATGGTGGATTCCTCTATTCTAAAATCTGCAGCAAATCTGCAGTTATTGCAGCAGATCGCAGATTTCAAGTGAAGCAACATGCGGAAAGCGGCAAACTTATTTAACTAAGTCATAGAAGTGAAAATAAGCAGACCAAACAATTATTTTTGCCAGAATGTTCCGGTAGACTTTAAAAAGAACATGATTTTCAAGAAAAAACTGTGCCGAGCTTTTGGGTCTGCTGACGATTTTCAAGAAAAAACTGTGCCGAGCTTTTGGGTCTGCTGACATTCTACTTTACAAAATGAGAAATCAAAATATAAGAACACGATTTAAGGAAACAGTTTTTTGAACTAAACATTTAAATATATTATACAACGACTGCATGGACAATATACGAGCAAAACTAAAAAATCAAATTATATGGATGTCAATCGATGAAACTATAGATGCAACAGGTAGAAATGTGGCAAACATTTTAGCAGGTGTATTAAGGTAATTGCAAGTGAGAAATTTTTACTAAATACACAGCCTTGGAAAGGGCTAATTACTCAACAATTGCTAGACTGTGGGACGACGCCATCAAAAATCTGGACGTCAACTTCAATAAGAATAATGTTTAGCTTTTTGTGACGGATGCAGTTCCATACATGGTAAAGGCTGCAAAAGCTATAGTGGCATTTTATCCGAAAGTGACGCATGTGACATGTATTGCTCATGGTGTCCATCGATTGTGTGAATGTATTAGGAATTTATATGAAAGCTATTGCTAATGTGAAGAAGTTATTTTTAAAAGCTCCATGTAGAGAGGAACTTTTTAAACAAATTTTTCCAGACCTTCCGTTACTTCCAGAAGCTATAACAACACGATGGGTAACATGGCTTGAAGCAGTTAACTACTATGCCAACAATTATGAAGACATTTTATAGGTCCCAAGTGCATTAAACGATGAGGATGCACAATTCATTAAAACTTCAAAGGTTGTCTTGACAGACCCCCAAATTAGATCTGACTTGATTTATATTGCTCCAAATTACGGTTTTATTGCAAAACTTGTTAAAAATTTGCAAACATCAGGTCTTACGTTTATTGAACAAGTTTAGGTGAATGAAGACACTTTAAAATTGATAGATAACACAGTGCAACACAAACGATAGCATTTGACGTCAGTAACAAAACCCTAAACTCCATTTTGCTCCAATACGTCGCAAATTTTTTTTACAGTGGTTTAAAGTTTGATTTTTTTGGTCAAAAGTCGAATCAAAAAATATGAAAAACCATCTTTAAAAATACGTTTGGGTATTTCATGTCTTCGGAGACCTATATTAAAACAATCAGGGGAATATTTTCTCTGAACATTTTAACCCCCCATCTCCCACCCTTATAGGACATTTTTGGCCCAATGTTGAAAAACTGTTTAAAAGTCAACTTTGGATATATTGTTTTTTTTTAATTTTTAAGCTGTTGTTTAATTTTTAATAAAAATATTTCTAATTCATATGAAAAAAATTTTATGACTTTAATTTTTTAGGGCATGTTTTTGTTGATTTTTAGGTCATATTTTGCCGTTTTTTAGGTCATATTTTATGCGCATAAAACACGATATTTAGGGCATATTTCCGGTTGCCCTGGTAATAACATTTTGTGTAGCCGAAGAATATTCGAATTAAAATTATCTGAATGAATGATTATATTCTCATAACGCAAGTTATGATCTAGGATGAGCAAGATCGAACAAAAATTACTCCCATAAAACAAGAATTTACAGCGAATTGTGTTATCACGCATTTGTAGTAAACAATAATAATAATAACACAGTGCAACAGTGAAAAAAATACAACAACTAGACAGTATAGGTACCATTCTAATATCGAAGGGTAATAAAACCATGTACTCAGTTTGGCGAGATTGGTGACCAATTTTCAAAATCAGTGAGCCCCTCGAAAAAAGGTGTCATCAGTTTTTGTCCAATAGCTAACTCACACTTCGTGATAGCGCTAAACTATATTCGGCAATATTGTAGCTGGGAGTTTTGCGCTCTAACTTTATTAACAATTTATGCCAAAAAAGTTGGTTATCCCTGCACTTTTTCAAAATAAATTGAAGATAAAATTTCAATTTTTCACTTTTTTTGGCATTACTTTAAGGGAGTCAAAATTTTTCACTAACAATGTTCGCCAAAAATATAGCCATGGTCAAGTTGAATAACTTTCGTAAACATACCAATACAATCTGAACGGGTCTAGGCAATCTAAATAGCTCAGAAAGACCCCTAGGATACCGGTTTATTGTACCTTTACGCACTTAAAAGCCAGTAACGTGGTTAAATATCAACCGATTTAAAGTTTCTCAGCGGTTTTAGAAAGAAGAGACTGCGGCCTTTCCAACCATATATATAGTTTTATTGATAACATGTCATATCTGTCTGTTTTTTGCCTCGAAATTTCAAACTTTTGTGCCTTTTTACTATTTTTTAGGTTTGACGAAGTTTGTAGCCACTATTTTATAGGGACACCCTAATATTTACTACTTTATTCAGAAAGTGCACTCTTTCACGTGTTAAACGCATACTTGTTTTTAAAAATCTGTTAACAAATAGTTAAGTTATTCATGTTTTCCGAGGGACGCAACTTTAATGTCCTATGCTAAAATCAAATTTGAAGTTATTAACAACAACACCAAAACAATGCTTCTTCTTCAACTCTTTGATTTTAGTATAGGATATGAAAATTGCATCCCTCGGAAAACATGAATAACTTAACTATTTGTTAACCGATTTTTACAAACAAATATGCGTTTAACTCGTGATAGCGTGCACTTTCTGAATAAAATAGTAAACATTAGGGTGTCCTTATAAAATAGTGGCTACAAACTTCTTCAAACCTAAAAAATAGTGAAAAAGTCACAAAAGTTTGAAATTTCGAGGCAAAAAACAGACAGATATGACAAATTGTCAATAAAACTGTATATATGGTTGGAAAGGCCACAGTCTTTTTTTTCTCTAAAACTGCTGAGAAACTTTAAATCGGTTGATATTTAACCACGGTTGATATTTTTACTGGCTTTTAAGTGCGTAAAGGTACAACAATCCGGTATCCTAGGGGTCTTTCTGAGCTATTTAGATTGCCTAGACCCGTTCAGATTGTATTGGTATGTTCACGAAAGTTATTTAACTTGACCATGGCTACATTTTTAGCGAACATTGTTAGTGAAAAATGTCGACTCCCTCAAAGTAATGCCCAAAAAAGTAAAAAATTTAAATTTTTCTTCAATTTTTTATTTTTTTGAGAAAGTGCAGGGATAACCAACCTTTTTGGCATAAATTGTTAATAAAGTTAGAGCGCAAAACTCCCAGCTACAATATTGCCGAATATAGTTTAGCGCTATCACGAAGTGTGAGTTAGCTGTTGGACAAAAACTAATGACACCTTTTTTCGAGGGGCTCACTGATTTTCAGAATCTTTTGGGGTCCATAAAAAAAAATGGTCACCAATCTCGTCAAACTGAGTATAGTGTTTTATTACCCTTCGATAGTAGAATCGAACCTATACTGTCTAGTTTTTGTATTTTACAAAAAGTCTTCATTTGTTGCATAGTGTAATGTTTATTTTGCAATTTGGTATGTGATTTGGTTTTGTTGTAAAATTTACAAATGTTGGAGGGTATCGGATAATTGTAATTAGACAGTCCCAGACAAAAATTCCATTGTAGATACAAAAATATCTATCTGATATTCACTAATACAGTGACATATTTGTATCGGACTTACGAAAAAAATTACAAAATTGTATTATAATAATAATACATAATAATAATACCTGAGGGGTAATTTTGTATTAGAACTTATTCGAAATTGCAACAATTATAGTACAAATTTTAGCAACGTTACAAGTAATTTGTTACACATTATCATTTGTTATCTATTCGGTCCCACTGTTCATCGTTGAAGTATCATCTTTGGTGGTAGAAGGGTGTTCAATACGATTAGTTACGTTTAATTGAAGGTTGTGGCAAGAAATTGGAATACAAAGCATAAAATAATTAAATGCTTCAAATATATTTAATAAAAATAATCAGTTTTATCAGTCATGTGTTTTTCTACCTTACAAAAAATCTATTTCCCCACATACATAAACAAATTTAATTTATATTTTCTCACAAAATCAATTATTTAAGTAGTAGGTTGCATATTCAAATTAAGCTGTTGCAAGACGTTTCAGCTTTTTCGTATTAACAGACGTTTAGACTTTTTTCAATTTTTTTATATTTCCGCCAATTGTACATTTCCGTTTTTGGGTTCGAAATGCCGAGCTATTTGTTTTGTTAATTTGTTAATGTAATTTTTGTTCTTACAATGTAAATATTTACATATGTACGTTTGGCTGCACCGAGTAGCCACGGCAGGGTGGGGGGGGAGAGCAGCCAATGGAAATACAAGACGTCATTAAGCGAAGCACAGTATATGTTCTGCGTTTTCGTGTACTATCGAAACATCGGTTCTTCACTTGAGCACAACAACAACACATCTTTAAACCGAATTGAAAAATTCAAACGGTGCTAGAATAAGGACTGCAAGGTCATGCTTACAGGCTTCAGTTAGCTAACGAAATGCTAGAGAGGTCACCAACTAACATATCTATATCTCTATCCCTTAAGGTGGTCCCCATACAATTTTTTGGTAATTTCATATTTTTTTTTAAAAAAAATAGGAAAATGCTAAAAAATTTTATGGGGACCACCTAAGGGAATGGAGATGGAGGATAGATATGTTTTGAAAAACTTTAGGAGTTGCAAAAATATTGGGGGTCGATCATACATTTGACTTCTTTAGGGGCACGTTTAAGGAAAGTTAGAGCGGTGGGAGCAAAAAATTTGATTTTTGTATGTTTGGGGAAAATGTTAGGAGGGAAATCTACTGGGGGTCGCTTATACATTGTACCCCTCAAGAAGGCTCAAAGGTTGCGACTGGAGCTGATTTCTGAAAAAAAAATTATGAAATAAAAAATAAAAAAAATTGTATGGGGACCACCTTAAGGGCTGAAGATAGAGGTTAGAAATGTTCTGCAAAACTGTTGATGTTGCAAAAATATTGGGGATCGGTCATATATTTGATTCCTCTAGGGTAACGTTTGAGACAGTTAGAGCGGTAGGAGCAAAATTTATAAAAATTTGATTTTTGTATAGGAGCCTCTTAAGGGGTGGAAATGGGGGTAGGTATATTAGGGAAAAATGTTAGGAGGGAAAAATTACTGGGGGTCGTTCATACATTTTACCCCTCAAAGGGTGCGACAGTAGCTGATTCCTTAAAATAATTAGAAAAAATAAAAAAAAATTGTACGGGGACCACCTTAAGGGCTGAAGATAGAGGTTAGAAATGTTCAGCAAAACTGTTGATGTTGCAAAAATATTGGGGATCGGTCATATATTTGATTCCTCTAGGGGAACGTTTGAGGCAGGTAGAGCGGTAGGAGCAAAATTTATAAAAAATTGATTTTTATATGGGAGCAACCCTAAGGGTGTGGAGATGGGGGTAGGTATGTTTAGGGAAAATGTTAGGAGGGGCAAATTACTGGGGGTCGTTCATACATTTTATCCCTCAAGAAGGCTCAAAGGATGCGACAGTAGCTGATTCCTTAAAAAAAATTATAAAAAATAAAAAAAATTTTATGGGGACTACCTTAAGGGTTGAAGATAGAGTTGAAGGTATAATCCGAAAAACTGCCCAGCAGCGGAAAAGACGAGGCATTCTAAAAATATGCCTGCAAACGTGCCTTCAAAGGTAGTTTGTTGACATTCAAATACGCCTTCCTTTTCCAGGCTATAATAAGTCCTTCACTAAGCCTAATAAAAAATTCCATACCCATGCACATTTCGCTTTTCAAATGAGACCTGCAATGAGGCCTCTTACTAGGATGAGAATAGATCCCGCAGACATGTCTCTTTCCCTTCTTAAAACTGGCCTGTGAGCAGCCCTACTGTGTAGCCCACAAAAATACCATATATGTGCACAAAGGGCATGCAAACTTTCTTGCCTTAAACAGGCCTGTTGACAGTCCTATTAGTAGAAGGCAGAATTGACGTTCATAGCCATGCACTTGTCACTTCTCCGATTAGGCCTGTTGACAGGCCTCTTAAGGGAAGATAAGACAGATGCTGTTGTTTATGAAAACCACATGTATGTTATTTGTCGTACAACAACTATATCACGTGATAGCCGAGTAGGTAGCATGCCCAACTATGAGTACTGAGGTCGCGAGTTCGATTCCCGCTGCTAGAGTTTAAAAAAAATAGTTATTTTAAATTGTAATAAATATTGTATTAAATATTTATAAAAAGTAGGAAATCATTTAATATGGAAATAATTCGCATATGTTTTTTTTTATTTAAGTCCTTCTATAAATGCTCTTTTGCAGGCCTGCAAGCTGGTTAGCAGTAGCATTGCCTCATAGAAGGCCCTTGTTATTAGGACTCCAAGCACGACATACTAGGCATGCCTACTAGAGTATCCAATTAATCGGGTTTAGATTTTGTTCGATTAAAAAATTAATCGATTTTGGGATTTTTAATTTGCTCGATTAATTGATTAAGGTTTTTAAATTGCTCGAATAATTCGATTAATCGAATAAGTCGAATAATTTCTGTATATCCGTATACCTTACGTGAAAAATACTCAAATTTAATGTAGGCGTTAAATTTTATTAATAAAAAACATTAAAATAATATTAAAACATAAAAACAAACGGAAAATAATAATTCACGTGAATTCAAAAACGTTTAATAAAAATAAAAATTATTAGGTACATACAAAATTAGATCTTTTTTATTTTAAATGATTTTTGTCACATCTTCTAAAATAATCTATTAAAAATAATATGCAATTAAGATGTTTGGCTTTTAGTCGAATTTTGATTCGTTTTGATAAAGCTTGACTTTGAAAGCACCCTTTCACTTAAAGTAGATATTGGTGAAATTGAAAGAATTGCATTGAAAAGTTTTTCTAGTTTTTCTGATCATTTTCTTGTTTTATATATTTACAGAAAATCAGCAATTATATTACAGTTTACATTCGATTTTTACAAATTTTGAATACTTTTTTTAGTATCGTTCAATTCCAGTAAAGTATTATTTTAATTGATTTCAATTATTTCATCTTCTTCTTCCAACACTATATCATCATCTGATATATTTTGTATAGCTTCAGTGTGAAATAACCGATCATAAATTTTCGAGGCAAAGTCTATCGTTTCCGTTTTGGAGCTATATTTTAAAAAGTTATAATTTATGGGGAATGTTCCCGAGTTAAGGTAAAAAACAAGTGAGTTAAGTACTTTTATTCGTCTAAACTTAAGGTGGACAGTCAAATCCTTTGAAAACGAATTATTTGCCTTGTCTGAATTGTTAATTAAATATTTTTTAATAATTTAAAAAAAAAATAATTTAAACCGATTAATCGGTTTAAATTGATCGATTATTCGTTAATCGAAATTTACTATTTTTTATTAATCGAAAAATTATTAAAAAAAAATTCTTCGATTAATCGAACAACGATTAATCGATTGGATACTCTAATGCCTACTGAAACGCCTTCAATGAGAAAGGGAATGTGCAGGTCTTGCCTGCCTATGGCGCCCTATGTTAATTTGAAATGAAGACTGCATTTGAAGGGTAGGGCTTCTGACTGCCTTTGCAGGCCTGTAAGAAGGCATGCAAATCCCCATTTTTTGCTGCTGGGTGCTGGTGTTGCAAAAAATATTGGTGGTCGATCATACATTTCACTCCTTAGGGGGACCTTTAGGGCAGTTAGAGCGGTGGGATCAAAATTTATAAAAAATTTGATGTTTGTATGGGAGCTCTCTTAGGGAGTGGAGATGGGGGTATGTATGTTTGGGGAAAATGTTAGAAGGGAAAAAAGGCTTAAAGGTGAGACAGTAGCTGATTCATTAAAAAAAAGATAAAAAATAAAAAAAATTGTATGGGGACCACCTTAAGGGTTGGAGATGGAGGTTAGATATGTTCTGAAAAGCTGTTGGGGTTGCAAAAATTATGGTGGTCGGTCATACATTTGACTCCTCTGGGGGCACGTTTGGGGCAGTTACAGCCCAAAAATTTATAAAAATTTAATTTATGAATGGGAGAGCCCTTAGAGGGTGGAGGTATGTTTGGGCAAAATGTTAGGAGGACAAATAAGTAGGAACATACATTTTACCCCTTTGGGGCGACTCCGGGGCTGTTGCGGGACTTGTTGTGAATTTGTTCCCCTTCCTTACTACTTTTGACCATGACGCGCAGTCATTTGACCCCACCCCACCTCTTCAATTTTTTGGCTCATGAATTATTCTTTACAAACACACAAAATTATGGGATGAGCTGAATCGAAAACGAAAACTCATGCACTATACAAATTCTATTTCATTTTAAAGTTTGAAATCTTTGGATCTTCTCGTCAAATACCAGGGACTCGATTTTGATTTTAGACCCATAGTTTCTTGGGCAAATTTTCATAGAATTTATCGAAGATTACGAATTATGCCAATTGGTGCATTTTTTACTCCATACAAATTGACCCACTCTTATAATAATTTTTCGTTTTTTTGTATGATTGCCAAGAATTTTTGATTAATTTTAACAATTTTAGATGGAAAAAATTTGCTGTATTGGAGCCCCTATAAGGGGTAGGGGATGAAGATGGGGGGTAGGTATATTTTGGTCTTAGATAGTTCGTCACATCAAGTTTAGATAACAACTATTTCACCTGGTCCATCCAAAGAAGTATTGGTCGTCCCCTCCATTATTTCCGAAGACTTTTCTATCATCATTTGTACAGCTCATGGGTCCAAATATTATGCGAAGTATTTTTCTCTAGAAGACTCACAGTATTACCCAGTATTCTGCGCTGTAGAAGAAGACAGGTAAAATCCGTGTCTGGTAGAGTTGGAACTTTGCTCTTTTTGAGATGTATTTGTTATTAAAATCGCTTGCTTAGCGCATAGTAGCAACGGTTTGCTATGAATACAAGTCTCTTGATTTCTAGGCTGATATTATTACTTTTGTTTGCGGCGGAGCTATGGTAGACAAAATCATCTACAAAGTTGTAGTTGCCAACGTTCACACAGCGTCCCAAACGAGTAGTCTTTGTTTATTGAAACAAATAACTTGGGTTTGTCCTCATTTACCACCAGACCCATTTTTGCCGACTGTTTCTTAATGCTTGAAAAGGCCGCAGTAACACCCCGCAGTCCTCGACTAATGTAATCTATATCATTAGCATGTGACTTTTATTAAAGATAGTACCAGTACAGTTTACTGCAGTTTAAAAAAAAACGATATCAGTTTTTTTGTTTAATGGAGTTAATCGATTTGGCAACTGAAGCATTCATATATAGTTGAAATCAAATATAAAGAAGTGTTATATTTAATGACTAGTTGCACAAGGCTATACACATTGAGAGTAGTAAAAGTTTTAACTAATAATAATATTAGCAAACGACCGTAACCAGTAATTTAATTTAATAATTGTTACTATACGTTAATGCAGTGGTTAATTCCCGCATAAACTCTAAAAAAAATTATAATCGTTTTATATATTTTTTGAATACCTCAAAACAACCACATAATTTGTTTTCATTTGAACTCATTATTTGACTAAGAAATGTAAAACCCCATCTCTTCGTCATAATAATGACTCAATATTGACTCAATGATGACTATTATGCCAATGACCATTACCACACGAATGAATCTCCTTCAGTGATCTTGATACATATGTATGAAGCTACGATCTAATCAATTAACTTGGTGTTAGCTAAATGTTTGCATGCTTTTTCTTCTTCTTTTCTTTGCGTTGCGCTATTGAATACCAGTGAATACCATTAAACCTGACCTATTAAACCGGACCGAAGATGTTTTAGTTTTTTTTTTCTCTTTCTGTGTGATGAATATCAATAAATGCTAATATATATTTCAATATTAAAATGACAACAACGTATTAGAGGAGAGAGAAAGAAAGATAGAAAAACAACCAACAACACATGTGTACAAAAGCGAGCATATAATCAACAAAAAAATATGTGAATTTGTTTGACATTTTCTAATTGGAATTTAATAAACTGATACGATATAGTTTTAAAAATATTAAATATTTGACTCAATGCGATAAAAATCTCGAGAACTTATACTGATTTTATTATATCATCAACACTTCTAAATCTTTGTATGTATATCATATTGTTTGTCTGTATTGATATCCAATGCATTAATATATGTACAATAAATGTTCTTTCTCATATGATAGGGAAACACTCATACAATACAACGAAACAAATTTTAATAGGTGCGAAAATTTGCAAGTATATTCACGTAATTATCTATAATCGGCTAATTTTAAATATAGATACAATTTATTTGATCACAGTCAACGAATATAAACAACAATTGATGCATTTTTAAGAATTTTGTTGAAAACGCACAGAGCTTTCTCCTCATACACCGATGGGACAAAAATAGAAGGAGTAGTTGCAGCAACATAAAAATGCGTGACTTTTGGTACCAAACTAAAATTAAGAAAATCCCAAAGTTTGGACCAAAAAGTGCCACGCCTTTGGGTACTACCTTCGGGTGGGGTGGGGTCTAAAAATATACCACACTATAACACCCTATTGGATGGAATAATTTTTACCGAATTATGCAAAACATAATATCCTGACTATTATCCTTAGTGCATACAATTTGATTCGGTCAATACAAAATGCCCAGTGGGTCTTGAAATTTGCAGAGCATAATATTATTACTTTTGGTATTCTTGATTCAAGAAAGAGTGAAGCCCATTATAGGAGACGTGTTTGACCCCAAGCATCTTAAGACCAAATTCGTTTTATGACGATTGAATCACAACCTCCTTCGTGGTGGCACCTGGGCAACGTTGTTCGTGATATTATTTTGATCATGAATATCGGTAGATAGTAAGCGATGACCATTGATGGTTGGGCTAACCATCCGCCTTCAGGTCCTTTACTTAACTTAACTTAATTTCCCTTTGCACCCCATGAATGAGGTATGGGATAGCTTCTCGCGTTGTTGTGAATTAACACGCTTTCTATTTTTAGATTCACAACTAACGGCACCTACTTGTTTATCGACGAATGCGAACGTCACTGTTTTGAGAAGCTCTTACTAGACACGCCGATTGAATCAACGCTTAATACTGCGAAGTTGCTGTCAACAACATTCGAGGGGAGCCGACAATGAAAGAAAAAAAAAAGAGAAAAAGGTCCTTTACTGGCTATGAAAATACGAGCAAGAAAATAACGGAATCCCTTAATGTTGACGACCCCCGCAAATGTAATAAGGACCATGATATAAGGACTGGCGAATGTCCTCAAAAAATATAAGGCTGATATCACCGCCATCCAGGAGATGAGATAGACAGGACAAGGATGCTCGCGACTTAAAAATGGAGACATCTATTACAGCTGTCATGTCGAAAACCTCGAATTTGGATGCGGATTTGTAGTTGGCGAGAGACTCAGACATCTTGTCTCGCGATTCAATCCTCAAAAAGGCGAAATATTTCTATGATTTGTACTCATGCTCCGACGGAAGATAAAGCGATGAGATTAAAGACGAATTTTACGAGCGCCTAGAGGAAACAGATCGACACGTACCATCTTTTTGTCGACTATAAAGCTGCCTTCGACAGCCCGATACGGCAGAAATTACTCGATGCCATGGCTGAGTTTGGTATTCCAGCGAAGCTGATACGTCTTTGCGGAATGACGCTGACTGACACGAAGTCTTCAGTGAAGATTGGCAAGGACCTTACGGAGCCATTCTATACCAGACGAGGCCTAAAACAAGGCGACGGCCTATCGTGCGATCTCTTTAACATTGTGATGGAGATGATAATGAGAAAAGCTGCAGTAAACACGAGTGGCACTATATTCAACAAAAGCCACATGCTACTCGCGTACGCTGATGACGTAGACATCATCGGTCGAAAACTGCGGGATGTGACTGCAGCCTTCTCAGGTATACAGAAGGAATCAGCGAAAATGGGCCTAACGGTGAACGAGGACAAAACGAAGTTATTAGTTTCAACGAACAAAGAATCTACTCGTTTGGGAAACTGCGTGAACGTTGACAACTATAATTTCGAGGTGGTAGATAACTTTGTCTACCTAGGATCCGCCATCAATAAAGCAAATAATGTCAGCCTAGAAATCCGGAGAAGAATCCTGCTTGCAAATAAATGCTACTACGGACTAAGCAAGCGATTCAATGACAGAGCCCTCTCTCGACGAACAAAACTCCAGCTATACCAGATACTGGTTCTACCTGTCTTAATGTATGGCTCAGAATCCTGGGTTATGACACAAGCGGATGAATCGGTTCTGGCGGTATTCGAGAAAAAAATACTCCGTAAAATATATGGGCCCATCATCGTTAACGGAGAGTATCGGCGTCGTATGAATCATGAGCTGTACGAGCTGTACACTGACATTGACGTGGTCAAACGCATTAAGGTGCAACGGCTGCGCTGGCTAGGTCATGTTGTACGCATGGATGAAAATGATCCAGCTCGAAAAGTCTTCGACAATGAACTCGATGGACGGCGCAGAAGAGGGCGACCAAAACTCCGTTGGAAAGACCAGGTTACTGAGAACCTTACAGAACTCGGTGTGACTAACTGGAGAAGAAGCGCAGAAGATCGAGGCGCTTATAATATTTTTCTACTTGCGGTATATAATCCAATGGGATTGCATAGAAGTACCAGCTAAGTAAGTAAGTAAGAGGAAACATACGACCGCTGCCCTGGCCACGACATTAAAATTGTTCTGGGAGACTTAAATGCAAAAATATGAAGGGAAGATGTTCTTGGTCCATCGATCGGTAAATTCAGCCTGCATACCGACAGGACAGAGAACGGGTTTAGGTTTGTAAGCTTCGCAGCGAGAAGGAACATGGTAGCGAGTGGAACCAGATTACACCACAAAGATATCCACAAGGCAATTACGCTATGATCACGTGGTAACTGAAAGCAGGCATGCATCTGGACGTTCGTGTTATCCGTGGTGCTAATATTGGCTCGGACCATTACCTGGTTGCAGCCAAGGTGCGTACAAGATTGATTAGAGCGAAACACGGACGTAACCAAACACAAAGAAAGCTAGACAACGCGAAGCTGCAAATCCCACAGATAGACACTGCCTACTTCAACTAGCTCTTCCAACTACTATGACACAACGTCTCATTCTTCTGACGTCCCCGATACACAGTGACAGCATATTAAGCATTTAATGGCAACCGCCTGAACAACAGTGCTAGGATAAGAAAAACTACGTTGAAGTAAGGTCTGAGGAACAGGATGCTGCTCATAGGGCAACGCTACAGCCAATTGTATCCCGGCCTGTTAGGGAACGGCACAAGGAGACTGTAAAACAGGCGAGACAGCTATTAAAACGAAACAAAACGTAAGATTAAGGAACGGGAGATCGAGGATATAGAGCGATACATGGATATAGTTGAGGCCCGAAAACTTTACCGGAAAGTGAAAACGATAGGCTACGGTAATGGGTACCCCTACTGTAAGGACAAGGATAGAAATATTGTTACAGATACGCAGAGTGTGCTGCATATATGGAGAGAACAATTCCAGCAACTGCTTCCTCCAGAAGGCAGCGCACGTGATGGTATCACGCCAATTGTCGACGATGGTTTAGATTGCCAACCACCAAGTCAAGCCGAGGTTAGAAGAGCAATATCGCGGCTGAAAAATAATAAAGCAGACGGTGCCAATGGTTTTCGGCAAAGCTATTCAAGTCCGGTGGTGTTGAGCTGATAACGAGCATGCACCAGCTCCTACGCACGGTTTGGCTTAACGAGTGCATGCCCGCTGATTGGAATCTAAGCGTATTGTGTCATGTGCTGAAAAAAGGCGAACCAAGTGTGTGCTACAACTAACGCGGGATCGCATATAAGGACCTGTCGAGTGTGCTATGTGAAAGACTAAGGCCTGTGCTTTCCAACCTAATCGGGCCTTATCAGTGTGGCTTTAGACCTGGTAAATCAACAACTGACCAGATATTCACCGGACCGGCCGTGACATAATGGTTAGAACAGGCGACGGATCCGTGGTTCGATTCCCGGCTCCAGTCATTTACATTATTCTTTCATTGCCGGCCCCCTCGGTGTTGTGGACAGCAGTGTAAGTGTCGAGTTAGTCGGTATGTCTAGTAAAAGCTTCTTAAACAGTGACGTTAGTATCGTCGCACAAGTAGGTGCCGTTTGTTGTGAATCTAAAATAGAAAGCGTGTTAATTCACAACAACGCGAGAAGATATCCCAAACCTCATATATGGGGTGTAAAGGGAAATTAAGTAAGTAAGTAAGACATTCACACTTCGGCAAATCCTGGAAAAGACGCAAGAGAAACAGATCGACACGTACCATCTTTTCATCGACAATAAAGCTGCCTTCCACAGCCCGATACGGCAGAAATTACTCGATGCTGTGGCTGAGTTTGGTATTCCAGCGAAGCTGATACGTCTTTGCGGAATGATGCTGACTGACACGAAGTCTTCAGTAAAGATTGACAACGACCTTACGGAGCCATTCTATATCAGGCATAAGACAAGGCGATTGCCTATCGTGTGACCTCTTTAACATAGTGATGGAGATGATAATGAGGAAAGCTGCAGTAAACACGAGTGGTACGATATTCAACAAAAGCTATATGCAACTCGCGTATGTTGATAACGTAGATATCATCGGTTAAAAACTGCGGGATGTGACTGCAGCCTTCTCAAGTATACAGAATGAATCAGCAAAAATGGGTCTAATGGTGAACTAATAGAAAACAAAGTTATTAGTTTCAACGAACTAAGAATCTACTCGTTTGGGGAACTGCGTGAACGTTGACAACAATAATTTAGATTTGGTAGATAACTGTATTTACCTAGTCTTCGCCATCAACAAAACAAATAATGTCAGCCTTGAAATCCGAAGAAGAATTCTGCTTGATAATTAATGCAAGCGATTTAATGACAAAGCCCTCTCTCGACGAACAAAAACTCTGCTATACCAGGGGAATGGGACTTTGCCCAGAGGTGGAAAGTTACTGATTGTTACTCACTTGGGAGTGACCAGAATCGATTCCTTTGCGGCACTGTCCAAGCAGCTAACTACTTCCGGTCTTAGACCAAGTATTCCCCGGGCAATGACTTCAAAGCAACCGCTTAGAAGTTAGCTAAAGTTAGAAGGCATTACAACCATGTATCCTGAATGGTCAAAGAGACGTCTCAGGAAAGTAGGCTTAAACCGCTGAAGCATGGTTGCATCGTGGGATTGGACGCGCAGATAGCAGCCCTATTACCAATCTAGGAGACGAGGGTTAGCAACCCACATCTTCCGAAATCTAAATTGCTAACGAATCGTTAAAAAATCAGCCTCTAAATAAAAAACCGAAACACTCGTTGACGACCTTTGCATATCGAACTAGGACTATGATTGGATACTGGAATGTAAGAACGCTCAGAGACGGCGATAACATCGCCACCGGTTTGAACGCCAGGTATTTGCAAGCAGAACGTGAAATGTTACGGTACGGCCTTGCTATCCTCGGTTTAAGTGAAATTCGATGGACTGGCTCTGGTGAGTATTCGTCTCCAAGCTCACAGTCGGTCATGCTATATTCTGGAAAGGAAACAGGAAGCAATCACCAATCAGGCGTTGGAATAATGTTGTCAACAAATGCGCGTAAGAGCCTCATAAATTGGAAGCCTGTATCGGACCGACTTATTCTTGCCCGTTTTGGATCTAAGGTTAGAAATATCTCTCTAATACAGTGCTATGCCCCAACCGAAGCTGCCACAGACGATTTGAAAAACGCGTTCTACAGTCAGCTGAATGCAACGTATGACGATATTCCACGAGGTGATATCGTCATAGTCATGGGAGACCTGAACGCCAAGGTCGGTTCTGACAATGAATCGCTGAAGCATGTAATGGGCAAGCATGGGCTAGGTACACGGAATGACAACGGGGAACGGTTTATTGACTTTTGCAATGCTAGAAAGTTAGTTATCGGTGGCACTCTCTTTACCCATAAAGATTGTCACAAGGTAACGTGGCTGTCTCCCGACAGGCATAACACCGCGAACCAAATTGACCACTGCGCCATCAGCCACCGTTTTAAAAAATGCCTGCTTGATGTACGTAGTAAACGAGGTGCGGATATTGGCCAATCTCGAGATCACTACCTTGTAGTAGCCAAAATACGTTTATGTACCACAGCCATACAAAACAACAGACAGAACCTCCGACCCAGGAAATACGATGTTGGTAGATTAAGGAATATGAACGTCCGAAACAACTTTACCTCCCAACTCCGACAGGCTATGAATACCACCGGAAATGTACTTCCTGCTTCCATTGATTCGAAATGGTACCATCTTAAAAACATAATACGGTCATGTGCAGATAAGTCAATCGGACCAACCCCCAAAGGAAGAGAAGATTGGATGTCTGAGGCTACTTGGAGTTTAATTGCAGAACGCAAAGAGCTGAAAGATAAATTCAATGCTTCCAAGAACCCCGAAGAGAAGAATTTACTAGAAAATAAGTATAACGAAAGCCATAAAACGGTACAGCGTGCAGTGCGTAGGGACAAACGAAGAAGTATAGATTGTCTCGCTGAGCAGGCTGAAAATGCCGCAAATTCTGGCGACACTCGCACAGTTTTCCATGTCACCAAAAAACTAGCGGAACGCAAATTGCACATTGAACATCCTATCCGAGATCTGACTGGAAATCTTCTCAGCACCGACCAGGAACAACTGCAAAGGTGGAAAGAACACTTTTCCATAGTCTTAAATAACATAATAGACCCTGCAGCTGAACTACCTATACCTGCAAGTTCAATAAATACCACAAACTACAGGATTGGAACCTCACCACCTAGTTTATCCGAAATTATAGCAGCGATAAAACAACTTCCGAACGGTAAAGCCGCCGGCACAGATGGTATCCCTGCTGAATTATATAAGTGTGATCCAACACTCACTGCAGAGCTATTACACCCACTCATTACTGAGTCATGGGAAACTGAGTCCTTCCCTGAAGAATGGAAAAATGGGATAATTGTCAAAATTGCAAAAAAAGGAGACTTGAAAAATTGTAACAACTGGCGTGGAATTTGTGTTCTCCCAACGATAGCAAAGCTAATGGCAAAAATAATTCTAAACCGAATTAAAGAACACCTAGAACATAGTATTAGCTCCTGTCAAGCAGGTTTTCGCAGTGGATATTCCTGTGCAGACCACATCAATACGCTGCGCATTATTGTAGAACAATGTTTGGAATTCAATTCCAATCTTCATCTTCTCTTTGTGGACTTTGAGAAAGCGTTTGACAGCATCAACCGTGAATACATTTGGTTAGCCTTGCGAAGAAGATATATACCTGAAAAATTAATATCTCTGATCAAGGAAAGTTATAACCAGGCCAGATGCTTCGTTCTCCATAAAGGAAAGCTCTCAGACCCATTCCATGTTCAAAGTGGAGTGCGTCAGGGATGCATATTGTCACCTCTATTATTCCTAGTAGTTATGGAAGATGTTCTTAGTTCCATCGAGAACCGAAGCCAAGGAATACAATGGCAAATCAACGGCAAATACCTAAATTACCTGGCTTACGCAGACGATATTTGCTTGCTTTCTCATAGGCTGTGTGATCTAAAACGGACAACATTAGATCTCCAGGAAAAGCTGCAACATACGGGTCTTAAAATAAACACCAGCAAAACAAAGACTCTTAGCATAGGAACCGAAACAACAGCTCCATTGAGGGTAGGTGATGAAACCTACAAATATGCTCCTAACTTTTGCTACCTGGGGTGTGAGATTGATGCTGAAGGAGGTTCCGATTTAGATGTAGAGGGCAGAATAAACAAGGCAAGATCGTCGTTCGGTATACTAGCTCCAATATGGCAAAATAACAAAATTAGCCTCCATACAAAACTGCGAATTTTCGAAGCATGTGTGAAGTCTGTACTGCTGTATGGATGTACAACTTGGAAAGTTACCAGTAGTATTACCAATCGGCTTCAAACTTTTGTCAATCGCTGCCTTAGACGAATACTTCGTATTTTCTGGCCGCGTACCATTTCAAATGCAGAATTGTTGTCGCGATCACGGCAAATACCACTGGCAACGGAAATTCGTAAGCGTAAGTGGCAGTGGATTGGACATACTCTTCGCCGAAATGATGACAACGTGGCTAAGCAGGCACTTAAATGGAATCCCTTCCATCAGGCAGGTCGTCGGCGTGGAAGACCACGTATAACATGGCGACGCTCCACCGAAAGCGAAATGAGTAACCTCGGCGTATCCTGGAACCAATTAAGATCGATTGCACAAAACCGTGTCCGATGGCGGACGGCTGTAATTGACGCCCTATGCTCCAATGGGAGTTAGAGGAACACATATATATATATATATACCAGATACTGGTTTTACCTGTCTTGATGCATGGTTCAGAATCCTGAGTTATGGTCCAACGCATTAAGGTGCAGCGTGGGTGAAAATGCTCCAGCTCGAAAAGTCTTCGACAATGAACTCGATGGACGGCGCAGAAGAGAGCGGCTAAAACTCCGTTAGAAAGACCAGGTTACTGAGACACTTGCCAGCTAAGTAAGTAAAATACCTTTTTTAGACGGGTATACTTAAATTTAAAAAAAGAAATAATAAAATCTCTTTGGAAACTGGATGCTTTGGACCAGTAAACGATTTACAGTATCATCGAGATGTTAGGGGTATACAATTATCAAACCATCAAAAGACATCAGTCGATACGTTTCTCTGCCTAAATCAATTTTTTCGTTTAAAAAATCCAAAACTATTTTCTTACCTATTTTTAACGGTATATTTGCTTTTATACAACGGTGCTCAGGTATGCTGCACTTTCGTGTACGATTGAAATCAAAAGCAAAATCATTAAAACATGCTAGGTTAACAACTAGACCAGTTTCACTAGTTTTGCACGAAAGTGAATTTCTTTCAGTTTCAGTTCAGGTAGCAGAGCAACAGTTCCCCACACCGCAGCGTATATACTCCAATAAACTTGAAAGGGAAACTTGAACACACAGCAGACTAAACTATACTAGATCATAACATCTGAGTATACAGGCGAATTTTCAAATAGTTATTACTACCATACAACCTTACAATAATTACATGCCACTTACCTGTGTTTAAAGGAATTTGTAGACATAATACAGCTAAAAGTGCATAGAAACTCCAGTTTCGTTGGCAGTTGAATAAATGGACACAACTTCCGCTTACTGAAGACCACAAATTCAATGTCATTTTTTAAATGAAACAAAGAATACAGGGTGGAATTTACTTTGTGTTGTTGTTGTTTGTGATTAACTGATTACGTGGATAATTTTCTGAATATTTTTTTTGTTTGTATCAATATTACTCTTTAGAGGCTATTCATAAATTACGTTTTGAGGAGTTATCAACTTAATTGCATGTATATATTTGAAAATGTTCACATTATTAGTATGAATATATTTTTTTGTATCTTAGACTTTTCCTTATGTTTTGTTGTGAATCACAATTTTTTACTTCACTTCTTCCCCTCCCGTATTGAGAAATTTCATTGCATTAACACAATAGTCGTACACCACCACCACCGCCGCGGTTGTCGTTACTCTGCGTCATCACTTTTTCATATTATGCGAAATCGTTGCGACGAAATACAAAGAAGCAATACCAACAAAACGCCAAAACCGAAAACTTGTTTCACTTTTTCTGTATAGCAGCAGTTGGTTGGTATGAGCATGGGTTGCCGCCTTTCCGCTCGTATCCGCTAACCGTTCTCTGCACAATCTACCGAGTTTCGAAAGTGATTTTTTTTTGTCTGGTCTTACTTTACCATTGGCTTCGCGCGTGTTTACCTTCGTGTGGTTCTTCTTAAACTGAAGCCAAGACTGGCACTGACATCGCCAGCAAGCCAAGACGCCAAGCTAGGCCAGGCCAAAGCCAACACATTGCCTTAACGTTGGTGTATATTGGCTGGAGAAAAAAAATCACTTCGTGGTCAATGCGCTCGTACAATAACCAGCCAGCAGCATTGAAGAGAATCCGTTGAGACGTGTGTTGAATATAAACTACTTTTCATTTCTAACTGTAATTTTCGAAATTTGTTGTGAGCGCGTGTGTGTGTTTTTCTTAAAGAGAGAGAAAGGCGTAAGAATGAATAAACGCACTCAAAATAATGAATCTCTTGTGGTTCGCCTCTCTGAAATAAACAAAAGACTTAAGACACGAACTATAGGGGTGATAAACATTGGCCGCATTCATACAGTGAGGGGCATTAAAAGAGCAAATGGAATTATGGGCGATATTCTTTAGTTTGTAGCAATGAAATTGTAGAGAATTGATATAAATAAAAATGTTTCATATCAAACTAGCTGTCCTGGCAAGCTTCGTCCTGGCTCCAAATTATTTTCTCATAAGAAAAAGTAAATGTATTCACACATTTTTAATGGGAAAAACACACCATTGAAAAAGTGTGCGTAAAACACGCGTAGACATTTTTTATGTTTTTTTTAAACCATGAATGAAAGTAGACCTTTCAACGCATGTATTGATCTGTAAATCTGCTGATTGGTTCTCGAGTTATAAAATGACGAGCATATGGCAATTTATTTTTGTATATGTATATGTTAACTACCAAAAAAAAGAATAATTTGACGTAAACTACCTGCAGTTTTCTGGTTGGCGTCCCTTATAAAAACAAAAGAATTAAGAAACGAACTTAAGGGATGTTAAACTTTGGGCTATTCATCAAAAACGGACCCGTTTCGGATCCGAAAAATTCTTAAAAACGGAATCAGTACAATCGGGATTTTGCTGATCCGATACGGACCTGTTTCGGATCCGAAAAAGACTTTTTAACGGAATCAGTGAAATAGGGATTTTACTTATCAATTTCGGATTCCTTTCAAGTCAGTAAAAAGAGCACAATGTGTGGGGGATTGTTAAAAAAGTTAAAGTAAAAGAATATATTTTGGCAAGAAAATTACGCTTATTTATATCACAAAAAATATAGCATTACAATAAATACTCGCTCAAAAAAATCTTACCAAAACAAAAAAATATAAAGATTGTTTTCGCTCAGAAATAAAATTCTCTCAAAAAAAGTTTCAGTCGGAAAAACCGACTCACCCTAAGTAAAGCATAAAATTTTCTAGTCTATTGATATTATTACTAAAGTGTGCGGAATGGTACATTTGTATGGGAGGTACCAGAAGGGGCGTGGCTAGACTCAAATTTGTTTCCTAAAACTTTATCTTGATATAGCTTTACTAAATACAGAATTCTCTAAAGTTGGCGAAATGGTACATTTGTATTGGAGGTACCAGAAGGGGTGTGTCTACTCTTCAAATTTTTACTTCGAAACTTTTCCTCTGTCGAAAGCTTTGATTTAACTACTCGCTTTATAAAGTGGGAGGAATGGTACATTTGTATGGGAAGTATCAAAAGGGGCGTGGCTAGACTTCCAGTTTTTTCCCTTCAAAACTTTATCCTAATTTTACTTTACTTAATACAGAATTTGGGCACGATCGCGTTGGGTGAATTGATATTATTCCATCTCTAAAGATCTCGAAATGGTACATTTGTATGGCAGGTACCAGAAGGGGCTAGACTTAATCCTGTTATAGCTTAACAAAATACAGTATTTGGGCACGATCGCGTTTGGTCTATTAATAATATTGATCGATTTATCCTGATTTAGCTTAACTTAATACAAAATTGAGACAGGTCGTGTCGAGAGAGTTTTATTTTACTACTCGCTTTCTTAAGTGAGAGGAATGGTACATTTGTATGGGAGGTACCAGAAGGGGCGTGGCTAGACTACCAGTTTTTTTTCTCCAAAACGTTATCTTGGTTAGCTTTACTATTTGGGCACGATCGCGTTGGTTCTATTGATATCATTACTCGATTTCGAAAGTGGGCGGAATGATATATTTTTATGGGAGGGATCAGAAGGGGCGTAGCCCATTTGCAATACCGTAAGTTGTTTTGGGAAAATATTAACGAGCAAAGTTTCAAAACATTTTGTTGCGTCTATCGAAAGTTATCGTGAGTACGGCGACAGTCAGTCATGACTCAAACGTCTTAAAACGTTATGAAGTAAAGTAGTAGGGAAATGGGGAAATTTCTAATTTGAGTCTTTCTGATTGTTATTCATTTGGGAATAACCAGAAGCTCTCTTTGGAGTTTCCCAAGCAGCTCACAACGTCCGAAGGATCACGTATTCCCCGGGCAATGCCAATGAACATCCGTTCAGTGATAGCAAATGTGAGAAGACGAAATGTTGAGTAACCTAATCGGCATGCGTCTTAGGATGTAGGTTACAGAAGTTACTAAAGCTCAACACAGAGTCTCTTAGTGGATTTGGCAACGTACATACACCAGCTCATAAATACGACTTGGCTCAAGGAATGCATACCCGAAGATTGGAATCTGAGTGTTTAATGCTCTGTGCTTCCAAGTGTGTGTACCAATTATCGCGGGATCAGCCTTTTACCCATCGTATACAAGGTCCTGTCTAGTGTGTTATGTGAAAGACTGATTGGACCTTATCAGTGTGGCTTAAGACCTAGTAAAACCACGACCGATCAGACAACAACAAATCCTGGAGAAGACCCAAGAAATTCAGATCGACACCTACCATCTGTTTATCGACTACAAAGCTGCATTCGATAGTCCGATACGACAGAAAATATTAGATGATATGACTGAGTTTGGTATCCCCGCGAAGCTAATACGCCTTTGCGGGATGACACGGTCTGACACGAAGTCTTCACTGAAAATAGACACAAATATAACAGAGCCATTTTCTACAAAGCGAACCTTCAGACAAGACGGTAGTCTGTCATGCAATCTCTTTAATATCATATTGAAGATGATCATGCGGATGGCAGCAGTAAACCTGACTGGCACCATCTTTAACAAAAGCCACATGCGGCTCGCGTATGCCGATGATATAGATATCATTGGCCGAGGACTGCGGCCTTTCCGAGTATTGAGTGGGTCTGGTGATTAATAAGGACAAAACTAAGTTATTTGTTTCAACGAACAAAGAGTTTACTCGTTTGGACGCTGCGTGAACGTTGACAACTATAACTTTGAAATGGTAGATGATTTTGTCTACCTCGTCTCCGCCATAAACAAAAATAATAATCACCCCTATTCCCGTAGTCGTCGTCGACATCGTCGTCGTTTTTATGTCAATGTCACTTCGATTCAACATCGTCGTCACATCAATGCTATTTCGGTATTCTGTAACTACAATGAGACGACGTCGACTGGTAATCGATAACATGAAAGAAATGACAACAGCTGATGTAACATTTGCACATCAGCTGATTTATTTTGATTTTTATTGTGTTTCATGAAAAAATATTTTTGTGCCCGAATCAAATTCAAGCGATGAGGAAAGCAAGAAATATCTTATACTGGAAAGGAAAATACTTCGACTATGATCCGATGATCTTAAACTTGCCAAATAACGAGTATGTTCATCGGTGTTAAAATCGTAATTTGAGGTTATCTGTTGGCCGGCCTTCCAACTTTTTTTTAGATTCGAGAACTACTTAAGTCTTAATATAGCAGCATTTAATTACGTAATAGTTCCTATAGAAATAGTTCCTATCATGAAAAGTGAACTCAGGACATATGTTTCAGTCATAATTAAGTTGTCAGCAACATTGAGGTCCTTTGGACAGGGGCCAGACAGCCGAAGTGTAAGTGCAGCCAGTAGTTGCAAGATTCCTGTCGAAACTCTGAATGCATTAGAGAGGTGATTTGTCCACCTTGGATACAATTGGAAGTAATTGAAGATGACAAATCCGAAGCATAAACTAAATTTTTTTTAACAAAACAGGATTTACTGGAGTTATTGGATATGTCGATGGAACCCATATCAAAATTTTTGCTACAAATAAAGAAGACCAGATTCGTAACAACAACCGCAAAGGATTCTTAAAGGCGCTCCAAAGGAATTATGTTTTTTTTCACCAATTTTCTCACATTACCCCTTAAAATTAGACAAAATCCTTATACCTATGAGGGATTTTGTTTCCAAGCCCCTATTTGTTACTCGACATTGTTATTCCTGACGTCATTAAACAAAACCTTTTTTTGAATTTACAAAAACTAAAATTATTCCTTCAAATTGTTTCAAGTCGTTACTAACAACTGTGACGACAGATTCAGAGTCGTTTCGTTTCAACGTCGTCGTCACATTTCCTTACAGAATACCAAATTTGTGTCAATAGTAACCGATAGTTATCGAAAACAACTACGAGAATACCGATTTTACAGCGTCGTCACAAGACGACGTCGTTTTGCGTCGACGACGACTACGGGAATAAGGCCGAATGACTGCCTGGTAATTAAGAGCCGAGTATTGATCGCAAACCGCGCTGAGCAAGCGTTTAAATGATAAAGCCCTCTCTTGACGAACGAAGATCCAACTCTACCAGACACTGATCCTGCCTTTCTTACTCTACAGCGCAGAATCCTGGATAATGACGCAGGCGGATCAATCTATTCTGGGAGTTTTCGAGAGAAAAATACTACGCAAAATATTTGAACCCATCATCGTTATCGGCGAGTACCGTCGTCAAATGAATCATGAGCTGTATGAGCTGTACAACGACATCGAGGTAGTCAAGCGCGGTCAAATAGTCCGAATGCGCTGGCTTGACGCGTTGTACTAATGGACGGAAACGCTCCGACTCTAAAAGTCTTCGGCGACCAAATGTAATGCTCAATATAAAACCTTTTTAAAATCAATGTAAAACATTAGATTGTTTTTTTTATATGTATATTTTTTATATTTTATATTTTTATCAAAGAAATTTAACATTTTCAACAAAATGAAAATGAATTTACACCATATGTAATGTAACGATGTACAAATTATGCCAACTCGTCCCTAAAAAGCCTTTGCGGCGCTGGGGCACATATATATATTTGTAAAATTATAAACAATGAATAAATTAAAAAAAAAAAATCCGTGACGAACTATCTACGGAGCGCACAAGACTAAAGCGCTTGGTATAATTTTCTACGTGCGGCTACTATTTATTATTATTAGCCTTTAAAACAACTTGACACATATATATATATTTATATCTTAGTGCCTAAGTCAGAGGCCGAAATGATCAAAGATTTCCATTCGCTTCGATCTTGTGCGCACCGTCTCCAGTCAGTCCTACCAAGCAGCGTCAGTGATTCCTCCACCTGGTCCTTCCAACGAAGTCGCGGTCTCCCTCTTTTGCGCCGTCCTTCGAAGTCTTGATAGAATACATTTCGCGCTGGAGTTTCCTCATCCATTCTCACGACATAACCTAGCCAGCGTAATAGTTGCACTTTGATCCGCTTGACGACATCAATATCGTGGTATAATTCGTACAGCTCATGGTTCATCCGAATCCTAAACTCGCCGTTTACGCAAATGGGTCCATATATTTTGCGGAGTATTTTTCTCTCAAACACCGCCAGATGAGCTGCATCTGCCTGTGTAAGCACCCAAGATTCGGAGGCGTACAACAGGACCGGTAAAATTAGTACCTGGTACAGCTGGACTTTGGTAGTTCGAGATAGGGTGGTGTTTATAAAGTGCTCGCGTAGTCCAAAGAAACACCTGTTAGCAAGCACTATTCTCCGTTTTATTTCGAGGCTGACACTGTTGTTCTTGTTCATGGCGGATCCAAGGTAGATAAATTCATCCACTACCTCAAAGCAATAGTTTTCAACGTTCACGCTGCGTCCCCAACGGGTGGACACTTTGTTCGATGACACCATTAACTTCGTCTTGTCCTCATTCACTGCCAAACCCATTCTCGCTGACTCCCTTTCAACTGATGAGAAAACAGCTGTTACCTCTCGCATCGTTCGACCGATAATGTCGATATGCGAGCAGCATGTGGCTCTTATGCGAGCAGCATATGCGAGCAGCATGTGGCTCTTATTAAATATGGTGCCAGACATGTTAACCGCTGCTTTCCTTAACACCTTCTCCATCACTATCTTGAACAGCATACATGACAAACCGTCACCCTGTCTAAGACCTCTCGTAGTATCGAATGGTGCAGATAGATCCTTGCCAATCCGAACAGAGGATTTGGTATTCGTAAGGGTACACCGGTAGAGACGAATTATCTTCGCAGGAATACCGAACTCAGACATGGCTTCGTATAGTCGATGCCTGATGGGACTATCGAAGGCAGCTTTGTAATCGACAAAGAGGTGGTAAGTGTCGATTTGCTTCTCATGGGTTTTCTCAAGAATCTGCCGTAGTGTAAATATCTGATCCGTCGTGGATTTGCCTGGTCTAAAGCCGCACTGATACGGTCCAATCAGGTTTTCCACAATTGGCTTTAGACGTTCACACAGTATGCTAGACAGGACCTTATACGCAATCGGTAAGAGGCTAATTCCACGATAGTTTTTACACTCACTACGGTCACCTTTTTTGTAGATTGGACATAGTACACTGAGATTCCAATCCTCTGGCATGCTCTCCTGAAGCCAAATGTTCTCTATGAGCTGTTGCATGCTTAAAACAAGCTCATCTCCACCCGTCTTAAACAACTCAGCTGGAAGACCATCAGCCCCAGCGGCCTTGTTGTTCTTAAGGCGGCTACTGTTGTTGCTAATAAAGAAGAAGGATTCGACGCTGATGATTTATATATATATATATATATATATATTGTCATTCCTAAAACGCTTTCTTATGGGCGTTACAAATTTAAGAACTAAATAAATATACCCTTCGGTACATGCGCGAGCGTGGTGCATGGAATATTTTTAATAATGTACTTTTACCATTAATCCGTTAAAAATTACTCGTTCGACAATTATACTTTACCTGTAAACTGCATTTACATTCGCTTTTAGTTACATTTCACAAAATTAATTAATAATTCATTTCATCAAAACTGAACACATTTTATTTTCTAGCCCGAGCACTCATTAATTCATCACTTTGACCTCTCGATATATAGCTCATTTGCGAGAAGAAGATAAGCATCTCAGCACTTACCCCCAATAGGAAACTTTAAATGCGTTTATGTCGGAATCGTTTTTTTAAGTTTTGCCTGTCTTCTCGTAAATGAGCGATATGTACCATACACGTTTTTATTTGTTTCTATTCCCTTATGAGTTTAAAAAAACAACTCGTCTCGTGTTTTTTTTTTGTTTTCAATTTCATTGTTAACATTCTGTTTTTATTTTTGTATTTTGTTTTATAGTTTAAATTATCATTTGCTTGCAAAACTAAATAGTAGATTTGTTTTTCATCCATCCCCATTAATCTTTTTTTCTGTTTGTTTGTTTATTTTTTTTTTTCTTACGAGTAATTCAAATATTTAGCATTTTATTTTTTTGACTTTTCTAGTTTTCAATATTCTCATTAAATGTTAATGCTGCGTGTGTATTTTGAATTTTATTTTTTAAATTTCAATTCTTTTCTTTTCTTTTTTTGTTTTTTTTTTTGGTTTTGTTCATGTATTGAAAATGTAGCCGCGTGTTTGTTTAATGTGTTAATTTATGTATGTAGTATGTATGTTTTGTTTTTATAATTATATATGTTATTTTTGTTATAAAATGTTGTGTTTTTTGTTTGTTTTCTCTTTTGTTTTTTTTTTTGCATTTAAAATATTTACAAAACTAATTGAGTAGTATAAAGGCGGGAGAACTCAAATTGCAAATTAATCGAAAAATATGTAAAGTAGGACCAAAAAAAAACGAAATATTTTTGTTAAATTTATTAAAAAAAAATAAAATATATTTGTTATTAACAAAAAAAAAACAAATTTGATATATGCATCATCAAACAGCTTTTAAAAGCTAGACCCAATATTAACCTTTAGGTTTTGATGGAAAAATCAACCGTAAATAACGTGCTTTTCAATAATCCTCTGTCAGAAATTATTTATACACTACACTTGTGAAAATTCTTGATTTTATAAGGGGCATGTTGAAAACTATTCTTTGACAAAATTTAAGTCTGTCCTGCTTTGTCCAGTGGTGTCATTTCCAAAGTACCAGGCGCACATCAACATCAGCAGGTCAATATTTCATACTTACAAATATGTTATATGTTGACATTTTACCAACAAAACACACTGCCTACGTCACAACACTCACTACGTCATCATCATTTCATATCGATGCATATAAAACAACAACAGTTATCTGTGGTTGTGGTGGACATAATTCTTGTTGTCTTCAAATGTTGTTATTGCCTTTTTCTTACTTTGCATTGGGGGTGGAGTAAACAACATAAGTAATGCTTTCGTGTTAGTGCATTGCGGTTGTTTACAAAATTAATGCGATGAGACAGCAATATCGTCATGCTGATATTGCTGTGATCCTGGTATATTGGAAATAACATTACCACATCAACCGTCTGTCCTGTGTTGTCGAAACATCATGGTGATGCCATTTTCAACGTACCAGGCGCACATTAATAACAGCAGGTCGATATTGTTTTCATACTAACAAATATATATGTTGACAATTTATTAACAAAACACACTGCCTACGTCACAACATTCATTACGTCATCAGCATTTCATATCGATGCATATGAAACGACAGACAAAAGTGATCTATGGTGATGATGTGTGTGTGCGATCGGCATAATTTCCGTTTTGCCTTCAAATGTTTTTAATGTTATTTGTTGTTGTTTCATTTGGGGTGGCGTTAACTACGAAAGTAATGCTTTTTGTTAGTGCATTACGTTTGTTTACAAAATCAATGGGAGTACAAGACAAAGTCGAGTCGTTAGTATTGCTGTGCGCCTGAAATTTTTGGAAACAATATCACCATGCCAATTTACACATTGCTGGACGGACGGACATAAATTTTGACTAAAATGAAAATTTCAGACAATTCTGAAATATTTACAAATATAATATAAGGAGTGAAAGGGCTTAAGCGGGATTTGGCTACGCTAAGCACCTGAATGGTGCGGGTGGGAGAGGAGACAAGGTATATAAGCAATGGAAATGTAGACAGGGGATGGAATGAAGGGTGGCGGAACACGACCCCCAGATCTCCCTCATGCCCTTTTCATTGTGCCCTCTTACTTACAAGCCAAAATGACGTCATAACCTTTTCATTGTCCCCTCTTACTTACAAGCCAAAATGACGTCATACAATTGCCCCTTGCTCCACGTTCCCTTGCGAAACAACACTTACCAACCAGCCAATCAGCAACTTCTAAAACTGGTTTTACTAACACCACTACGCCACCCACATTTCTATAATTGCTTACTTCATGAGCAACAACAACAGCTTAGGTGTGAAGTATAACAAATAAAAAGAGAAAACAACATTGAAAAACATTAGATCGATCGGGACTGATCGGGTGTCGCCGTACAACAATTTTGCATGTGTTACAAAGTGGGAAAGGCTGCAATAACAATGTCAACGCAGTGTATGTGATGTAGGGTATACACCAGTTTAAATTTTATAATTTGTGAGATACCCTTACTGCAGATGCTGTTAGCCTGGTATAAGCAGAAAGCGCATCTTCTATGTAACTGCCCTGGTTTTGGAGACAAGTAGGGAATCGTTAAACTAGTTCAAAAGTTCATTAGTTCATTTCAACGTAATTAGTTGGTGAATAAGAAAAAGAGAATTTTGAAATAATTTCAGAAGTTATATTTTAAATTAAACTGCAAGCAAAAGAAAAATGCTGTTAATTAATTGCCTTTTAGAAGAAAAAATATTAAAAAATTAAAATTATTGTATGTAATTATAAAATCGTATTTAAAATACTCAAATTCTCATCAATATCTTTTGAAATGGTTCTAAACTAGTTCAAAGGAGACACTCGATTCAGCCCGACTAGAATTTCTGAACTTATTCTATTCTAGAACAAAAGGGACAATTCTCCCCAAGCCTAGGACAACTACGTGTTAAATGAGACAGTTGAACAATTGATGGGAAATTTTAAAATAGTATCACAAATGAACCAAGTGAATTATGGTGAAGGCGTCTGCCAAATTAACCCAACCTACCTTTTTCATATATCTATATATGCCAAATCTCGCTTACTTACATTAAACAGTTTTTGAGAAGATTTATTTGCTTTCTCACGTCTCAGATATGGTTAATAAATTATTTAACCAATATATGAAATCGTTGGCTATGAGGACACATTAAGTATGAGGGGCGCGAGAAATATGCCAGTATGAAGCCTGGATCTTGGGAATTTAGTCACTATGGAGCGTTTTTGTGGAGAAGGCCGCGCACAGCGCATGAGAGATTCTGCTAGTATATCGCATAGAGGACTCTGCAGAGTGCGAGGTTTCGCACAGCGCATGAGAGACTTTTGCTAAACGGTGATTCTGCGAGTGTATCGCATAGAGGACTCTGCAGAATGCGAGCTTTCGTCACTTAAATGATGTGCCAAGTATCCCTCTCTGATGTGCCAAGTATCCCTCTAAATCGAGGCGACCATGGCCATTCAACGGAAGAAAACGCAAAGAGTGCAAATCAGTCTGGTTGTTGGGATCCGAAATTTTTAAATTCGAAAGCGCGCAAGTTTTTAAATGTTCATATTTCTTCATGAAACCATATTTATCACAAAGATCTTAAACTTCACCCGTACAAATTTCAATTGTTGCAAGAAATAAAACCCCAGAATGGAAAATTCCATGGCAAATTGATATTCTGGAAAGGCGACATAAACTGGCCTTTATGCAGTCCTGACTTAACTCCTATGAAATTTGTCTCGTAGAATTATCTTCAATATAATATTTATAACAATAAACCGACTTCTCTGGTGCATTAGAAACAAAATATTCGCATTTGAAATTTAACTGCCCGAATAAATGAATGTCGTGATCGCAAAGATTTACATTTAGACAATATTATTTTCAAAAAATAAATTCCCAAATTCTGTGCTTTGATAACCAATAAACAATTCTTTTAAAGACCTTTTATTTTTTATTTTACCGACTGTATAATCAAATGCAATATGACATTTTGCCAAAACTTTAAAAAATATAAAAAGTTCTTTGTTATTATTGTTACTTCCAACGAAACAGTTAATCTTCCCTTCCAACAAAGTAATTTCTAAACACATTCAATGACTGCAATTAGGACACTAAATTTGTATTAATAAAGAGGTTAAAATTACTATTTTTATGGGTTGAATTGCTTGGAAAGTTTATTCACACAACATTGCCAGGATAGTTCTGAGCAAATCGGCATATAAAGGTTGTCTATGTTTATACGATATTCTTTGGGTAAATCTCAAAGGATGCTTTTATTGAAATTTCCTTAAGCAATACGAATTTTTTATTTTAATGAATTCTGTTAAATAACTGTTTCCTATTATCTTGAAATTAAACATTTTAATTGCCGCTATCTCCTTAACTAACTAGTGATCTATAGGTTAAGGAATTTTATGCAAATACATATTTTTTCTGGACATCCCAGAATAGAAAAGGTTAAGTTATCTTTCGAATCATGAAATTTCCTTTAAAATAGCATTCAATCGTTATTGCATATTTTAGCAAATTTACAATAAATTCATATTTTTGTTGCATTATTTTGAATTTTTGTTTAAAAACCACATTCAAAAGTAAAACGCTTTTAACTTTTTGAGGGACATCTTAAGTTAAAATTTGGTTTAGAATATGTAACACATTGTTCATCTGAATTACAAAAATGTATTACAAAATTTTTACAGCAATATCCAGGGCATAATGAAACCAAATTTTAGTATGGGAATTTTATATGAATAGACGATAAGCACGACAAAAAAATCTTTGCTCAAAGTCAATAGACAAAACCAATCAACAACTGCCAGGCTCGGCGAGGATTTCGACAAATATAAAGTTCTTCTTCTGGTAAAGGCGGCAAGGGGGTTACAACGTTTTTGCATGTGACTTGTTTATTGAATTGAAGTTTATTAACGAAGTCATTTTATTAAACTGAATTCTCTTATATCAAATAAAATAAAACACATTTTTAAAAATGCCTTCGTGTGTACAGATTTTGAATGAAAGATGTCCTGGTATTCTGCTTCATCCAGAGACAATTATAACAAGATAGGGAGCGTGGCTTAATGCAGTCATATAATATACCAAAAAAATTACAAGAATTTGGCGAAGCAGTGAAAGACATCCACGTTTCCGATTGGACATTGATTTATAATAAATATTATTTTTATATGTTCATATACGAGTATAGAATTGAATTTTTGTTCTTTTTTTGATTATTTTTTAAATGCATATTTTATGTGTTTTAGTGCATATTTTTGAATTTTAAGTGCATGTTATATGCGCATATTTTTGATTTTTTTTAGTGCATAAAATTCCTTGCCCTAGTGATCACCATACAATAGTTAGAAAATCGCCAAAATACAGTTGGGATCTCATCCTAAAATAGGTTCGGAACTCAATTTGTAATGAGTGAGAAGCTGCCGGTCGACATTCATATGTTAAACTTTAATAGCATTTATATGCTAAACAAAGCATCTGATTGTAAAAAGGAGTTTAATTTGTAATCATATTTGAAATTAAGGTGTCGATATTTATTTTATTTCATATTCAATTCTTATTAATTTTATAAAAACCGAGCAAAACTGGTTAACCCGGTTTTTAACTTATACAAATATTCGAAATCCGAATTGTTGGAAAAACCCAGTAGAAAGTATCGTCATACATGACTTTGTCGTCAACGCTGTCCTTAAGACAAAATGTGGAAAATTAATTTATTTGTCGTCAAAACATTCGGTTGACGAAAAGCTGACCAACTAAATAGAAATGTTGTCGTGCATCAAACAAAAAAATACAATATAACGTAACAATAACGACATTAAATACAAGAGATGAAACAGGACGTTTTTAATAAAACTACTTCAATTTGTGATTATGACTTATAAAGCACTAATAACGACAATTTAACCGACATTGTCGTACATGATTGTATGGGCGACATGTCACTTATATAGGCATCAACGACTATTTGGCCGACATTGTGTGGAAATATCGTTGACGATTTGTATAGACGATCCCCTACGTGTCCTAAACGATTTACTATGGTCATGCACCTATCCTTGAGGATGTCTTGCAGACACTTCCTACTGGGAAGGTATTTTTCAAATAAAACCAAAACCGGTTTTATCAAAATGTTCAAGTATCGCCATAGTTTCAGTATAACTTTACTTACTGTGTTGTTGATGAACTTATTCTGCCCTCCTATTTAGTAGTTTTGAGATAAGTAACATGTACGTTCTAAATCTTTAGAAAATGAAATTAAATATCTATGAAAAATTCAACAAATTATTCAAATATATTTTTGGATCATTTCTGAAATATTTCAAGAATATCTAAAATTTGGCTTGAAAGGTACAGAGCTTAGAAGTTACTCATCTCCAAACTACAAAAATGGAGATGTGTCTTTTTTTCTTAGGAACAGTATTGAGAAAAGAAATTAGAATGGGATTCCTTATGCTAGGTTTGATGTTGTAACAGCAAATTTAAAGTACTGACACCACACATCAGTAATCCACATTAAAATTCAAAACGAATGCTGCAGTACATGGGTCCAGTTTTCATTGCGTGGGTCCAACTTTATTTAATGACATTGGCAATTCATATCTTAGACTACAAGCTTAAAGCTTTAACTACCCATTTGCTGTTTGTTTATATGAAATCTAGTTATGTTCTTCTAAAACATCTTAAAATCGAGTAAACAATGGGCTTCAAAATTCAAGTGTAGATGTAAAACAATTCAGTTTTGATTGTAGAAACAAAAATGCTACATCCTTGGCGTCAATAAACATAAAACTTTAAAAAAAATTAAGTAAAAAAAATCATAACTAACGACAACGACAACAAAAAAAATACGTATGTTTTTGGGATTTGTTTCAAATTTGTGTTTTTTTTTCCTTTCTTTGTTTTTATTAAAGTTTATTCTTATTTCTTTTTCAGATGAATATACGAAGAGATAGATAGAGAGAGAGTGGGAGGAAGTGGAGGAGTAAATAAGCGATAAGGAGAATTTCTTGGTTTTCTTTTTTTAAATATTTATAATTTTGTTTTGTCGGTTCATTTGAAATATTTGTTGGATTTTGTTTATGTTTTTCTTTTTATTATAACATTACAAAAAAAAAACTAAGCGCTGTTCTTAAAAAGAAACGCTTATTATGCTTAATGTTTAAGGTTTTTTGTTTTCTTTGTTTATTTCTCTTGAGTTTTATATAAAATTAAAGTATTTCCTATAAAAACAAAAAAGTTTAAGAGTACGTTTGTTTGTTTGTTTTTTGTTTTTAGAAAAAGGCATTGTTTTTTTGTTGTTGTTTTGTTTTGACACTATGGCATATGATTTTCTTTCTTTTTCTTTTGTTTTAATAATTATGATAATAATAATAATAATAATAAAGTAATTATAATAGACAATGAGATAAGAGAAGTTATAAAAGACAAAATATTATATAGAATATAAAGCTTTAACAGAAGCAGAATAATAAACACAGTAGTCACCTTAATGGTATGACTTTCGTAACGAAATAAAAACATTGTCGAGTCTTTTTCTTGCGTCCTAACAAGGACATTCTCACCAGCACTTAATGCTTTAATGAAAAAAATATATTTTACGAAATTAAAATTTTTACCAAAATGTTTTTATTACGTTTCGAAAAATCAAAAACCAGGCAAAAATATAATATAAAGAGAAAAGGATTTTGAGGAAATCTTGAAGGGTGGGGGGAAGGGTAAAATATTACAACGAATCAGGAAAAAGGAGAGAGAGAATTTAAAACTAGAAACAGAGAAAAAAACAGTAGATAAATAATAATATTGATGCAATAGAAAAGTAATAAATTTTGTTTTATTGGTTGTTTGTTGGTTGGTTTTCTTTTAGAAATCTAAGAGTAGAAAGGCTTTTTTCTTGTTGTTCTGTTGTTGTTGTTGAGGAAAGTATTTAAAGTTTATGTATGTATGTATGTGTATGTGTGGGTGTGTGTGTGTTGTTTTGTTTGTTTGTTGTTGTTGTTGTGGTTGTTTGTATATAGAGTACATCATAATAACAAAATATTGTTTGTAGTAGTAGTTGTTGTTGTTGTATTTGTTGTAGTATGTAGTATATGAATGTAGGCTAGAATTTATCCTGAAATATGAACAAATTGTTGGTGGCTGCCACAGCTATTATATTCTCTTGCGGATGCCAAGCGGTGTGTAGAATTTTCTTATTGAAATCTAAACAATCAACACTGATTTCATCTTTTTTTCGTTTGCCACCAGTGCAAACTTTACGTGGTTTTAGCACCGTCTTCGGTTTAATAATGTCTCTGGAGGCCTCTAAGGTGACATCTTTTTTCGAATTACGATCGAATACACGGAAAAAGTTATTATAACTGCCGGTCATTATTGAGGTATCTTTGCCATTCCAACAGCATTCAAATTTATCGAAAATGCAATCATTCTCATATAGAGAACATAATTTAGCCCTTAGATATTCATGGACCTGTAAGTAAATAAAGGCGAAAAGAAAAAAAAACAAAAGTTAAACAAAATGATCCAAAGATAGCAATTAAATTACTTAGTATTGTAATTAGTGTAAAAATATCGTCTACCAGTATTTTAGGTATAAAAAGGTTCAAAATTGGCACAATCGCCCAGGCTAAACTGGTAAAGCTTGCCGAAAAATTAAATATTTTCCCAATACGTCCATTAAGGAATAAAAATGGCACCATCGACCACCAAAAATATCGTCAGAGCTGAATGGCGACGGTTTACAATTACTAGAAACGTTAAGAGAGGATATCCCATGGAGTAGTCCTGTTTCCACCTTTACGGTTAAACTCAGACTGCTTCTCGAATTGGGGATGGCCGAATGACAGGTATTTGTCTGTACAGCTATAAACCTAAAATTATTTAGTTTTCACACAAATTGTCAACCACCAACAGCGGACTATCGCTAAACCCGCATAAAATCGACCTAATTCTGTTTTCTCGGTAATATAAAATACCAAAATTTAAACCAACGTCAGTTAATGGGGTGCAATTGCAGCCCTTCTCAAATGAGGACTTCCCAACAAGGATAAAGGCACATTGCTCAAGCTCCCCGGACATATCAATTATCGGTCCGTCGCTCCTTGCCAATGTTGCCTTGAACTCAGATCACAAACCCATTGCGATCACGATTGAGAAGCCCTGCGACTTCACTCCATCGGACGCAACCCGCCTCGCTGATTAGCGTGATCTTTTGCGTGCTTACGACCCCACCGACGAACGGATCGAACAGTTAACAATGGAAGTAGATCGCCTTGTCGCCCAACAACGTCGTGACAAATGGCTGGAACATTGAGATATCTGTCACATCGGTCTACGATCACAAGTCTATCTGAAATGAAACGAAACAATAACCTCGCAGCTATAGCGCTTAACAACATCCAGCATGCCAATGCAAAGAAATGCGCAACAAAATTCTGCAGGCAATTTATTCAACACCCGCCTAGGCAGAACAGAGACAAAAGATTTTTTGTACGGAAAGCCAAGAACCTCAAAAGAGACTTGGCAGCCATCTCCTTCACATAAGCTAAAGTGAGAACAACCATCTCCAAGTCAAAACCCTCAAAAGCTCTTCGCCCAGACGGCCACAAACATCTTGGCCTAGTAGGGCTGGAATATGCCCCACAAGTTCTAAAAAACTTAATAGCCAGTTTGGTCATCCCCGGGGTTTGGAAAGTGGTGAGGGTTATTCCAATGCCAAAACCTAATAAACTGGCTACCGAGGGAGAGTCGTATCGACCAATCTCCCAATGGTAGACATGCGTTTGTATAGTTCAGAGGCCAAAAATTAAAAATCTCAAAAGATAAAGTTGGGCGTACCACAAGGAGGAGTACTTTAACCCATACTCTTTAATCTGTAACTCTCCAAATTACCTGCACCCACTCAAGGAGTCTCAATGGTGTTATACGCTGATGATTGCACTATTTACTTATCAATCGTCAACATCACTGACTACCGAGCCACCATACAGAACTTCCTGCAGGACTGCAAATTAAAGTTACCACCGTCTAAATCTACAGTGTCACTTTTTACATCTTGGACTAAGGAGGTAAGGTTGGAATTGGACATCTCGGTCGATGAAACCGTATACCTACGGTAGAAAACTCCAAAATTTTTGGGGTGGTCTTTGACAACCTCCTTACCTTCTCCAAGCATGCTACTTATATCAGGAAAAAGGTAAAACCCCCGAATAATATCCTTAAAGCTCTTACGGGCACATCATGGTTCCAGGACAAAGAGACCATAGTTATGACGTAAAGGCGATTGGTCGCTCGGTCTTTCACTATGCAGCCGAAATCTGGACCCCATTCCTAAGCGACACTCAATGGCTAGGTTTACAAACGGTACAAAACAATTCACTTAGGATCGCTACCGAAGCCTCTCAATGACAACTGATGATCATCTCCATGAGGAGATCAGTCTTTTCCCGGTATGTCAACTTAATTTTTGGCTGGGCCTCCAATATTTAATGGCACTCCACCTGCCAACATCATCACGTCTTGATAGAAGATCCTCCCCCCTTCATATACGCATGGACTTCAGGCGCTTCAGGTCTGACATTCAAAACGTCATACTATCTAACGTTAACAGAGTGTTGATCACAGCTGCGCAAAAAGAGTTTCATCGTGAAGCCGTTCCAACGCCCTAAAAGGCTATCAATGTTACAGAGTCCTTAACGAACCCTCCCCCCAAGCGTTCAATCCGAGTGAAGGGCAGCTGCCTAGAAAATCCAGGGTAACCCTGGCGCAGCTTAGAAGCGGTTGGAGCAGTATCTTTAACACACAAAACAGATGTCGTATATGCCACCAAAACCCTCACGATATGGTTCATTTATTTAAGTGCTCCCATATTATCACACAGTTGCGCCCAATTGATCTATGATTGAAGCCTATTGAGGTGACGCAATTCCTCCAGCCCCTAATCCCCCGCGACAACATTTCTCTGTAATTTTATTCTTTTCTTTCTTTTCAGGGAAGGAATCCTGGACACAGCTAAGCTGTTACAACAACGACTCAATTCCCATAACAACGGACGTCTTATAAGGGGATAGGTTAGGTAAGGTTATGAGCACTCGTAAGCTGTTAAAAACTAGATCAAACTACACACAGAGATCTGTTAATCCATTGTGATTGTCCGTTAAAAAAGGAGAAAGTGGAGGAATAGAATAAGAAGAGAAAATCCAAACAAAACTCAATCACCTTGGCCCAGTTAGCCATTGAGGTACCGCATCAAACCTATTAAATTGCTTACTCCGACTGAGAGTCTCTAGGTCTATTATATAACCTTTCTCAAGTATATAAGACTTCTACGGGATAGCTACAAAGAAGATGTTCCATTGTCACCTCTCACAGAAGTATCAGTTTTTCCACGGAGGGATCACAGATCTTAATACATACAATTATCTCCTACAACATGCCGGACCATTGCAACATGTTTGAGGCTGCTGAACTGAAAAATAGTGTCACCAATCTTAATAGAATCCATGTATGCTACATCCCTAACGGTGATAAAATGAAATTTATCACTAAGGGTGAAGGCGGAGTATCAGGCCCATCTGTACCGGGACACAGCGACATTCCGAGCACAGCGTCTTCCTTCAAATGAAGTGTTGGTATACTGATTTCTACCTGCCGTCTACATATTAGGCAATGGACCGATAATATATTCAATGATAATGGAGACTCATACCATCTTATAAACAAGCTAGGGTTCTCTGGCCGCATTTGAACAAAAAGAGTACTAAACAACTATTTAATTTGCCAAGAGGTAGGATATCCTCATTTAAAAGATAACTTACATGACATTGTATTGTTTGAAGCACGCTCTTTGATTAGGCCATAGAAATTCACTCTTTGTAGATGCTGCATGGAGGAGTATCAAGAAAAAACAAAATACCTTCTCTTGGATTGTCCATCATTTGCTGGACTAAGAACTAGGGAATACTGAAACTATAGTATAAACACCGAAGCCTTGCAGGAAATTCCTGTAGCACTCAACTCGCCGAGAGATATAACATCCCCAGTTTAAGGAACACTTACGGGACAGTCTAGTTAGAAAACTCGACCTTAGATTAGGCCATAAAAACTCCACTCTTTGTAAATTCTGCATGGAGGAGAATAAAGAAACAACAATGCCTTGTCATGGCATTAGATTTAGCTGGACTAAGAACTATGGTATCCAGACACCATCGTGTATACACCGAAGCCTTGCAGGAAATACCTGTAGCACTCTAGTCTAAGTGTGCTAGGCAATGGTGAGCTGTCTTACAGCCTTTTTGACCCAACCTTACTTATACATTATATTGAAAACACTTAACTCAAAAGGCAGAGGATTGAAATAGAATAGATGATCATCTATAATAATAATATACTATTGTGACAATTTTTCATTTAAAATAATTCTATTCCTAATATAATATTCTATTCGATGACGAGAAATAATGATGTTCTTAATCTCTTGTGTCCCTATAGAAACCTATGTATTTAAGACTATTTAAAAATATATTGAATTAATTCGAATTTTCTTACTTACCGGATACGTTTCAACGGGCTTTGTTTCCATATGCAAATCCCACACTTTAATACTCAAATAATCTCGTGAGATCATGTAGCGACCTGAGTTGCTTAGCTTCACGTCACTTATTGAACTAATGATCTCACTAAAGAAACTACGATTTGTTGGATTCTCTGGCTCTTCAAATTGTTTGCTATGCCGATCGCAGAGGGCCGACGAACGCATGTCACACAAACGGATTGTGCCCTTTGAACTTGAGTACACAAAGACATTGCACTCGGTTGGATGGAATTCAGCTGCTGTTATCACTTCGGTCAATTCTTCCATGTTTGTCGGCTTAATGTCGACAATGTTGAAACTTTGATCGGTAACTTCCAAATGCCACAGATTGATCCGCAGATCATCTGCCGATAAATAAGTCTCTTGATCTGAATTAACACTAATCGAATTGATGTGATAGGTGTGGGCGTTGGCAAAAATGCGTCTGGGTGATGCTTCGACCATTAGAGGGATTTGTTTCACCGAAGGAACTCGTAAGGCGGTAATATTTTGTGGGTCCTTCGAGAGGCCATTCTCCTCTTTGGTGTTGTAGCCCTCGAAGGATTTGTCGCGCTCGCTGACTTTCCACAATTTAACAGTTTTGTCATTGGTCGAAAGCAGGAAGTGTGCAGGATTTTTTCTTCTTAACCATCGAATTTTATTGATTTTCTCCTCGATTTCCAGCGATTTGAGATAATCGAATTCGGGTTCATGCGATTGGAATGTCGAATAGACATTATATTCACCACGACGTGGATTTGCCGTTTTAGAAGCAGGATCACGCTGTATATACACAAAAGAAAGACAAATCATTAGAATAATTGAGAGAAAGAGAGAGAAAATTGAACTTACCTGGAAAATAACTACACGTCCACCTTTATCACCAGTTGCCAGCAACTCGCCATCGTGATTGAATTCAACGCAGGATATGATATCTGCATCGGTTACGTCATCGTCTAAGGCTCCTTTTATTTGTGAGAAGCACCAACTAGCTTCTCCATTACCTAAAATGAATAGAAAAAACGAACAAAAATTTATTTATTTGATCAATGAGAGAAATAATTTTAAATTTTATAAGTAAACAAGTATTTTTAAAATGTGATGAAGAAAATAGTTTTTTATTCATTTAATAAAATATCTTTTGTAAAATTACACTATTGTGTTTCAAATTTGGTGAAAAAGGAACAGGGAAAATAACTCTCAGGTATACTTTATAAGAATATTAATTATAATTTTAAATTTATCACACAACTTTTCATACTATATGCTTTCCACATATAACAGTTTGTCTAGTCCAAGTCTGAGTTTTCTGCTCATTCTTAGAAATATTTCGATCAGGATAATTATTTTTAGGAAAATAATAAAAATAATTTCGCTGATTAGTTACTCCTACAATGAGCAAAAATTACATGGAGAATTACTGCCATCATCTCCTCAATGGCAAACTGTTGTTAACCGGTCGCCGATAAATCACAATATACATACATACATAGCACCTCTTACATCCCAATGTGCACAAATGCGGACGCGGATCCGAAACTGATCAGTATCGGATCCGACAAAACGGAATCCGTGGAATCGGATCCGAAACTGATCAGTTCCGGATCCGACAAAACGGAATCCGCGCAGTCGGATCCGAAACTGATCAGATCCGGATCCGACAAAACGGAATCCGTGGAGTCGGATCCGATACTGATCAGTTCCGGATCCGACAAAACGGAATCCGTGGAGTCGGATCCGAAACTGATCAGTTCCGGATCCGACAAAACGGAATCCGTGAAATCATAATTATGGTAAAAATTCTCAAACTTGGTTGAAAATGCATTCATATTATTTTTTTTATTGTAGGAAGTATTATACAGTTGTAATTAAATTGTATAATATAAACATATATAACATAATATTAGATTTCACATGTTTCACATGTTTTCCTGAAATATTTTTAATTGTGTCAATTTTAAACACTTTTTCATTACATGATTTCCGTATTTGTGCGCCATGCGGATCAGGATCGGATCCGATACTGATCCGATTTAAAAAAGGAATTTCAAACGAAATCGGATCCGGATCGGATCCGATCCGGAATCCGATTCGGATAAAATGTCCGTAGAATCGGATCAGTATCGGATCCGATCCTGATCCGCATGGCACACTGGGATACAACAGCAGGTGGTTCGAGTCAACACAATGGCATAAATGTATTCCTATATTAATAATACCACTTTTTGATAGATATCTGCATATACGTGATAAATATGAAAATGTTGCCCCTCTAAATACCATTTTATGTCCTCCCTTGATATACAACGCTAGGCAAAGCAAGGTTAGAAACTAATTACCAATAATTTATATTACTATGGTTCTCATATACATATGTATGCTCATTATTGTATAAGTATCAATCAATGTCCGTCTGTGTGTGTCCTTTTCTATTTCCATCATTACATCAAACAACACAAATCACTTTTAATAAACGTTACTTTGTAAACACTTCATCCTATTTTTTTTTTTTTTGCTCGTTCTCTTTTTCTCTGTGTCCCTCCTTTCATTTCATGTGATTTTACTGTTGGTTACACCCAAATCATGTCATTTGTTTAACTTTGATAGCTACCAAGAACTAACCAGGAGCAGAACAAAAAGTCGAGATCACTATTTACAGAAGAGGAGGGGGAGAAATGTGAAATGTACCTTTGAGATTTTCGCCATGATTCGTTTGAATGTTTAGTTTGCCAAATATCCAACATGACGTAAGAAGGACACATAAACTCACACACACACTTACAAATTATAAACTATTCTCATACGTCGCCAAACAAGGATAATAGTAAACTATGACGTCTTTGCAGTATAAAGCATAACATATTTTACATTAGGGTCATACATAACGGTGGCAAACTCGATTCAACCTAATTGTGAACTTTAGCTAGGAAAACAATGTAACAATGTTTAACTTTAATAGCATTTTTTATGAAAATCGTGAAAATAAAATTTCCAATAAAATGTCTGTTTTTAAAAATAAAAAAATTATAAAAAAATTAACATATTCATAGAAATGTAATAATTTTTATAGAGCCAATATTTTCATAGAATAGTCAATGTTTTCATAGAAAAGTACAAGTTTTGCAAAGAAACGTAAAAGCTTTCACAGAAAATTAAAAATTTTCATAGAAAAGTCAGAGTTTTCATAGAAAAGTCAAAGTTTTTTATAGAGAAGTCCAAGTTTTTATAAAAAAAAAGTTAAAGTTTTCATAGAAAATTAAATTTTCTTAGTAAAGTCAAAGCTTTTCATAGAAAAGGAAAGTTTTTATAGAAAAGTAAAAGTTTTCAAAGAAAAGTCAATGTTTTTCATAGAAAAGTCGAAGTTTTCATAGAAAAGTCAAAGTTTTCGTAGAAAAGTCGAAGTTTTCGTAGAAAAGTCAAAGTTTTCGTAGAAAAGTCAAAGTTTTCGTAGAAAAGTCAAAGTTTTCGTAGAAAAGTCAAAGTTTTCGTAGAAAAGTTAGTTTTTCATAGAAAAGTCAAAGTTTTCATAGAAAAGTCGAAGTTTTCGTAGAAAATTCGAAGTTTTCGTAGAAAAGTCGAAGTTTCCATAGAAAAGTTTAAGTTTTCATAGAAAAGTCAAAGTTTTCATAGAAAAGTCAAAGTTTTCATAGAAAAGTTAATGTTTTTATAGAAAAATTACAGTTTTCATAGAAAAGTCAAAGTTTTCATAGAAAAGTAAAAGTTTTGCAAAGAAAAATCAAAGCATTCTTAGACCAGTCAAAGTTTTCATAGAAAAATTAAAGTTTTCATAGAAAAATCAAAGTTTTCATAGAAAATTCGACGTTTTAATAGAAGTCAAGTTTTTATACAAAATTCAAAGTTTTATAGAAAAGTCAATTTTTTCATAGAAAAGTCAAAGTTTTTATAGAAAAGTCCAAGTTTTCAAATGGCAAAGTTTTCATAGAAAATTCAAAGTTTTTATAGAACAAATTACAAAAGTTCGTAAAAAATTTTAATATCGTTAAATAATAATGATATAATACTTAGTGTAACTTTTATGAAAAAAAAACTGCTACAAGTGGAAACTTCAATAAATGCAACGCCCCTATAAATGGAACAAAAAGATAAATACTTCAATTACCCATGTTTCACTGTAATTATGCCCAAACATTTATTTGTTTTTTATTTTGCCTTCGCCCACTACTCTAGAGGTAGATTTTTAGGAAACTTAACCCGGTAGAAAAAGTAAATTTTAATGGAAAAAATTGGTTTTTAAATATCATACAAAATTTTACGAAAATATGGTCAACGATTGGATATAATTGTCAATACCATTTTTTCCTGGTAGCGTTAAATAGCCTTTCTTCTATTGACACTCTTCAACACATCCCCCTCACACAGTTTATTTACAGATTAACCCATTCCAAAGCCCTCAGAAAAAGAAACTACAATGTAAAGAACCTTTGGAACGCTCTTTAAACAAAAAATGGCACTCGTATGATAAATCTGTTGAATTTAGTTCATATTTTTCTTGCCGAAAAGAAGACAAACATATCTCTCTTACATGTTCATATTCACATTTTGTTCTCCAACATATAAATGACTGTCTGGTGACCTCATTGGTTAGCACCAACTACAACAGTTGTAGTACAACTAATATTTTATGTTTCTCTTTGTACTTTTTTATTTTGTTATTTGCTCTCAACAAATTTTTGGCATGTAGTATGTAGGAATGTTTATTGTACGCAAAAAAGGCTAAAGCACAGAGAGTGCGAGAAAGAGAGAGAGAGAGCGCCAAAAAAGGACACTATACTATACAATTCGGTTCGTATGTCGTCTATAGATTGTTACTCTAGTATACAACGACGTCATAATTGTATACACGACGATGAACAATTTGAACAAAGAACAAAGTAACCAAAATTAAGAGACGACGCCAAGGTACATGAAATACAAGTGGTATAAGTATGAAGGGCAGGCAGTGATGTCGTTGGAAAAGATGAATGATGATACATCTTGCTTGACATCACTAATGTCCTTTTGTAATAGCGCGGGCAAGGCAGAAAAGTGTTTTCAACTTCTTATAAGGTTAAGTGCCACCAGAGCACATACACACACACGCACGCAAATAGAATTGAATGGTGATAAAGTAACCTAAATGTATAATGAATGGTGATTATCGACTTGAACATGGACTAGCTAAGAGGCTACAAAATGATATAATTTAAAATTAGCATGTAATAAAATTGAAGCTGACTTCTATTTAAGAGAACGCCGGCGGCAGTGAGAGCGGATTATTGACAATGCATAAGCATTCAAAGTTAAGTGTGTTAAAGTGTTGCTTGCGGCAAGACAAGATTCGACTTCCTATAAAGGCTTACATATATTGTCGTTACAGCTTAATATGTAAATGGGCAATTCCAAGTAAAACGGCACTAAACAAAAAAAAAAATATATTTCCATATTTTAAATAATCATCGGTCAATTAATAATATGTACAGGAAAACGACACTTATGGACAAATGGAAAAAATTATATTTTTTAATTTTTATCAAATTGGCAACAGTTTGAAATGAGCATATAACGAACACTCTCATCTCCATCTTTATACGCTAGGACTTACATTAACATTTTCTAATATTCCATTTACCATAATAAGCAAAACTGTTGTCTCCGGAAAAACGAAACTTATGTTTGCTTTCTCATAAGGTTTTGGCTTTGTAAGTTTTTATAATAAAAGTTTTATGAGTTAATTCTGTGTCACACCCGTCCCCGTAAATATGACAAAAGTTTAATAAAATTGTTACTTTACATAATAAAACATTAATACTTTCCAACAATAACAATGTAAGTGCAATTAATAATACAGTGCAATCTTTTGGACAGTTATTTAAATATTTGTATATTTAGTTACAGAAAACAATTGGTCACACCCGTCCCTGCGTAAAAAATGAAGACTGCCATAACAAACACAAACAATTTGTTTGTGTTGCCAAAATATTGCGGGTCGGTCATACATTTGATTCTAGGGGCTGCTTTCGGGCAGCTAGAGCGGTGGGAGCAAATTTTATAAAAATTTAATTTTTGTATGGATTCCCCCTTACGGTGTGAAGATGGCGGGGAGGTATGTTCGGTAGAAATTTTAGGTGGAAAAAATTACTTTGGGTCGGTCACATATTTAAACCCTCTAGGGGCGATTCCGTGCCAGTTGCGGGGATTCTTGTGGGTTTTTCCCCAATACGAAAGGATTGATTTTAGAATTCATCGAAGATTACGATCTTTATATCCGCTTGGTCGAAAAGAAATATGTTTGTTATATAATTGAACTCTTAAAAAATATTAATTTCGTCATACATTTGGAGTTATTTTACTAGGTCACACCCGTCGTAAAATGGTGTCACACCCGTCTTTTTTTTCTAAAAAGTTTTTTAATAAGAAAAAGTAGTTTTTTGCGAACAGTTAGTACTTAGCACTATCAAAAACAATATCAACAATTAGTACATGGCAATAATTGTGAACTTTCTACGGAAAATTTTACAGAATTTAACATGAAAGACACAATTTTGTAAAAGCTCAAATTCCTAAGATCACACCCGTCTCGTTTTCTTCTAATCGACATTTTGAGCAGAAATCAATTTCTTTCAGTGTCTACATGTTACTAAACGTGTTAAAACTTAACATTCTTGGCAATCAATGTATTTTTTTTTTAAATAATACATTTTTAATTTATGAGTTATAACCCAAAATGTGAGTAACATGGTCACACCCTTTCCAATGGAATTGCCCTTATATAAAATTTTATATTTTTGTCTTTTTTTACAATTTGTTTTTAAAATTCTTGTTAAAAAAATAGAATTTTCATGAAGTACATTTAGTTATGTGAACAGAATTAAAAAACTACGTAAAACAATAAATTTTCGAAAACTTGACTTTTCTTTGTTCTTATGAACAAAAAATTTTTATTTGAAAGGAAAATGGTCATAGAAACAATAAAATTTTTATAGAGAAGTTAAAATTGCCATAGAGTTTTTATAGAAAAATATAATTTTTCTAAGAAAGTTAAAATTTTCATAGAAAAATTAAAATTTGTATAGAAAAGTGAAAAATTTTTATAGAAAAATTTAAATTGTCACACAACAGTTAAAATTTTCAAAAAATAATTGAAAGTTTTCTTCGAGAATTAAAAATTTTTATAGGAAACAAAATTTTCATAGAAAAGTTAAAATTCCATTTTAAGATTTTCAAAAAATGTAATTAACTTTTTTAATGAAGATTTATTGAAAATAAGGGTTTTTGCGGCAAACATTTTCTAAAATTTGAAAAACAACAGATTAATACATAAAGTTTAATATATTTCAAAACCATAACAAGTTTGAGTATACTTAACATGATCGCGCATGTGTGTGGACTAAATTTAGTTTCTCTGAAAATGATATCATATTTTACATAATGTTTTTCCTTCTAAAAATCAAATTTTGTGGTACCTCAGAAGAGAATAAGAAAAGAAAGAATAACTTAAACAAAGGATGATTTATAGATTTTGCTACTTGAAAGGAACTCGTTATTACGTTTCTTAATAGAATCGTTTTTTTGATTCGTAGTAGAATAAATATTGAATTCGTAAATGAATCGCTTTTACGATTCGAGAACAAAGGTGGATTTTCTCCCGCTTGCGATATCACACCTGAATCGTTGGCGAGTAGCGTTCACGAATAAAATGCGAATGATATGATTCAAGATTGATATCACTCTCGAATCGGATGGTTTGTCGGAAAGTTAAAGTTTCTAAAGAAGTTAGATTTTTATAGAATAGTTAAATTTGTATACATAAATTATAGGGCTAACTTTATATTGGAAAACTGATTTACTTAATTGATATGTGATTTGCATCATTTTTTTGCATTTCAATCTTTCTTAGTAAACCCTCCTTTTAGAAGCATAAAGACGCAAAACAGAACCAATAAGGACAAAGAACATTAAGGAAATCTTTATTAGAATTACCTATACCATCTATCACTTTGTCTTTGGATACCCATGTTGTTATTACTGCTTACATTTTACATTCAATAATGTAATGATTTGAAGCAAAGTTAATTTTTGAAACGTAAGTCAAGATTTTGAGGGTGTTAGGAAACTTTGGTATACAGGGTCTAGTTGTACTCGACCAGACCTACAACATGAACTAAATCACTCCCAAAGTCCCTTAAATTGTTTCCATTTTTTAACAGTGTTATTTAAATGTAAAAATTTGTGCCTTCTCGTAATTTTTTTGTTTGTTTTACTTTAATATAATTTTTATCTTAAAGGCTAATTGTTGTCTAAGATTTTTTTCTTTAATAAGATGTATTTGCATTCACTTTTGCACCAGTGTATAATATATATATCAATAAAAGTTCATTTTTATTTAAACCATATAAAACCTAATTATTTACGGTTGGTTCTCCTTCCAATAATAAAATGGAAATGCTGTATTTTGCTTTATTTTTAGAATTTTATATTACCCCCATGATTTCAACAAACTAACACCCTACACACACACGACTTCCCCTCCGCCACCTCCAATGCCAATACTTACATACAGTCAAGTCAATTGACATGGAATGTAGAAGCAAGAATCGAACAGATACAAAATAAAGATAGTACAAATAAACATGTAGTTGCTAAATACACCAACGCTCTGCTGCTGCATGTCAACATTCAATATAGTTCGAATACACAAATGATGCAGTAAAATAATAACAAAAAAGAAAAACAATAATATCTAGTGATATAAAAAAATATTGTCATGTCAAAGGTAGCTGAACTTTTTCTGTGGGGAGATGGGCAATGGGGGAAGAACTTTAACCAACACAAAAACAGGAAATGCCATTGCTGCTATTGGAGGAATGCTAAAATTATACTTTTAACGAAGATGATTTAGGAAGTTTACGAAGAATATAATAGAATATTAAAAGATATATAAATTATATTACATTAGTAAGGATCTCGGTGAGGTGGTATACATACATAGATTTGTGTTTCTTATAGAATAGTAATGTACAATTTTGTTGAAATTAAGTTCTGCAGTAAATTTATGGCTGATAGGTGGTGCGAAGGAAATATCGATATCCTTTCAAAACTTGACACGACGACATATGTAACAATTTAACCGACTAAATCTCTAACTACAAGAAATACATTTTATGGCAATAGCTTTTGATGTTAACCATTAAAAATCTAACCCGAACGAATATGTATCATGTAAATAGGCTTGCCAGATTTAAAATTGTAAAATTCTTGACATTCACCAAAAATTTCTTGATTGTGAAAAAAAATCTTGACAAATAAAAACACTCATACGTTAGATTTTGTAATAATTTCAGTATCACTTATTTTTTTATAAAAAGTACTCACATGTTGTTACACCGTTTAAAGGGTTGAAGTGCAAAAAAGTGTTAGTGAATTTGCCAATAAATGTATAAATTTTAATTCTATATTTCTGGAAATATTGTAATTTTGTATGGGTTTACCGAAAAAGTCTTTTACGCACAAATATCTCTAAAAAATTCATAATTTCTAATGGGTTGGATAAAACACTCAGTTCTTTAAGTTTCGCCTATAAATGCAAAATATTAATAGTAAACTATTTTTAACGTCTTGAGTTTATTTTAGAAACTGTTGAAAGTACAGATGTTTATTTGCAGGATAACGTTGAATAAAATCGTACCTTGTACCTAAATTTAGTGTACTTAACATAAATATATGCGTGTAGAACTACGTGGGTGTTTTCGGTCAATTGTATGGGCAATACTACAGAGAGTGTGACAATCGTTTAAGTTTCCCAAGGATTTTGTTTTAAACTGACCAAATTTAAGTGTCCTCCAGTTGTCGATTTGGAAGAAATATACATTTTCCAAAAATATGTAATTTTCTTTAGGAGGAATCAGGGGTTGGCCGATATAGTCCATATTCATTCCGGGGTGAAATTTTTATTACATGTAATTTTAGGAATATCGTCATTTCACTTAATTTGCTATAAAAATATTACTTAACGAAGTGAAAAAGAGAAAAACTATAAGTATCACTGTACTCTATGGACTCCAGTCTAACAGAAATGCTACATGAGAATCCCTGTATATGTTTTTCCTTCACATTTGAATCACTATGTTATAAATAATATTTCAATGAACTGTTCATTTGATTTTTTACAAAACTTTGTTCAAGGAAAAAACATTTTGAAAAAAAATATTTTCGTTATTTTTTGGATGGTCTATAACATTCTTGACAAAACTTATTTTTTCTTGATTCTTGACAAGCATTAAAAATTCTTATAATCAAGAAAAATCAAGATCGTCTGGCAACCCTACATGTAAACCACAATTTATTTGTTATCCCCTCATCGAACAGCCCTCGAATTCAATTACATTCCATATAAAGTGTTACTTCAAAAATTGTTTTTGTTGGGGAACTCAGTAGAGGGGCAGCAATGCCTTAACTTGTAGGAGGCAACAAACATTTTAAAGAAATTACAATTATTAAAATTGTGGTTGGTTTCGCATTTCCATATGCAATAATAATAACAACAACAATAACTATTATTATAATAATTATATAACAATAATAACAGTATTTATAGTTTTGTGATATTAAATAAATTATTTATAGTTGCTGCAACTGTGACTGTATGTATCGCTCATGGTGTTTGTTTTAATTATGAAAATGTGTTTGCTTTCACTTTAGTAAGTAACAAACTTGTGCTGGGTATCAGCTCCACATCGAATCCATAACAACTCGGTTGTTCCCAAAACGAGACAACAACAGCAAAACAAAACTAAATCACGATGGAGACAACATTGTTTTGTTTGTTTGTTCAATATATGTCAATTTTAGTGAAATTACAGCATGATGTCATTTAAATGCGATATAATTTAATACAGCTACTAGATAAGAATGTGTCTATGAGCAGCATGAAGGGGGGGCTTGCAAATGACATGTAGTGCGAACCAAAGATTAAGGTACATATGTATAACTGACAAATTACAGGTATCTATTATTCAACAGATATATATTATAAATAAGACTGCCTAGCTTCAGTCCTAGATGAATACAATGCAAATATATATATGGGGCATTCCACGCCAAATCGGATAGTTTGAAAACATACAAAAACACGCTGAATATTTTTTAAGTATTTTTTCTAAAAAGTAAAGGAAAAAAACCAAAAGATTTAAAAAAAATTCCAAGTCGGACCATTATGGAGGAAGTTATGACCAAAAATACAAAAAACATCAATTTATTTAAATACCGATATCTTTTAAACTTGTAATTACAAAAACATCAAAGTTGACCAGGAACAGTTGCTTGATGGTAGACATAAAATTTAAAAAAATGGCGGAAATCAAAAAAATTCAAACTGTCCGATTTGGCTTGGAATGCCTCATTGACTGTATATATTTTTATTAGAAATATATTGAAAAAATTCTGTCTAGCTTTGGTGTGACGAGTGTGACAAAATATTTATTTTGTCGTAATTACTCGAATATTAACAATGATGGCTGCAAAATGTCACTATATTATTAAATTCTCTTACTTTGTTACTGTGGGAAAATATCAAGGGTTTTTTGTATAAAGAATCAATTTTATTAAACCTTTTGTAATTACTACTGTGACAGGTGTGACCGAAAATTTGAATAGTTCTGTGAACTCACAAAACTCTTATTATAAACTACACAATGTCGAAAATTCAAGAAAACCCAAACAAGAGTTTATAAAAAAAATGAAGAGATATGGTATAAAGGACAGGCAGTGATGTAGTTGGGGAAGATATATGATGATACATCTTGCTTGACATCACTAATGTCCTTTTGTAATAGCGCGGGCAAGGCAGAAAAGTGTTTTCAACTTCTTATAAGGTTAAGTGCCACCATAGCACTTACACACACACACGCAAATATAATTGGAAGATGGTAAGGTAAACTAAATGAATATTGATTACACTATGTCACAAAATTTCAAAAGTTTCTGTATCCGGGACATTTACTAATATATTTTAATGTAAAATTTCACGCTGAATTCAAATCTGCTCACAGATCGTTGAAAAGTAGAACAGTTTTTGAGATATGTGTTGATCCTTGACAGTTCGTTGACATCGGTGAACTAAAACCAGAGAAAATGGCATTTTAGTAGACCTACCTTTTTTCAAAACACTAAAAATGGAAATTTGACCATATCTCAAAAACTGTTTCCACATATCTGAGAGCAGATTTGAATTCAGCATGAAATTTTACATAAGGATCAACTATTTAGAAGCCGGTATCAAAAAATTGTTGCATTGTGTTATCTAAATAATAGTATAAAGAAACAATTTTATTTAATTATTTTTATTTAGTACTGTGACAGGTGTGACCAAAAATTTTAATATTTCTATGAACTCACAAAACTCTTGTCATAAAATATACAAAGTCGAAACTTCAACACAACCCAAACAAGAGTATAAGAGTAATAAGAGTCTTTTCAAAGATAACTGTCGATTGCGTTCCAAATTTCAGCTCGATATCCCTTAAGCTACGGCTGTAATCGCAGGGACAGTCGCAAAAAGGGGGAGTTTAAATGGGAGGTTGGAGTAGTTTCTGACAGATCGGGTTCATCTTAAAACTTAACCTCCGCCTTGGGGATAGAAGTTTACATTCCAAATTTCAGCCCGATATCTTTTAAACATTGTCTGTAATCGCAGGGAGGGAAAGACAGTTGGTTATCTTTAAATAGATTCAGATTTTTACACTTATCATTTCTACATATACATATATGTACAATTTCATACCTACCACTCCTCCTTATGGGCGTTACAATGGAATAATAAAATTATTATACCCTTCACTCCGTTTCTGCGCCTGGTGAAGGGTATAAAAATAAGTGCATAATATTTTTTCTGTTTAGAGCCGTTTTACGTGGAAATGCCTATGGGCAATTACGACTCAGGTTAAATTCTATAAAAATTTTCCGTAGAAAGTCCAGAATAATTGTAATATAGGTAATTGTTTATATTGTTTTGGAATGTGTTAAGCACTTACTGCTCGCAAAAACTATTTTTAATTACGTGTTTTCATTGTTCGGTTCAAGATCTTTTTTATTATGGCTAATAGAATTTGTTTTACAAAAGTTGTGTGAAATGCCCCGCCAGCTGCCAACATAATCCCTTTCACATAACTTTTGTAAAACAAATTCTATTAGCAATAATAGAAAAGATCTTGAACCGAACAATGAAAACACATCATTATTTACACATACAGATCAAAAAAACAAAATATGAAAAAAATATTTTTTTATAATAAAAAACTTTTTAGAGAAAAAGACGGTTGTGGACATCTTTTGTACGACGGGTGTGACATCTTATTTTCGACGGGTGTGACCTAGTAATATAAACTCCAAAAGTATGAAGAAATTAAAGTTTTTATATAGTCACTGAAAGAACATGATTTCTGCTCATAATGTCCATTAGAAGATAACGACGGGTGTGACCTTAGGAATTTGAGCGTATACAAAATTATGGCTCACGTTGAATTCCATAAAAATTTTCCGTAGAAAATCCACAATTATTGTAAGGTAGGTAATTGTTTATATTGTTTTGGAATGTGTTAAGCACTTACTGTTCGCAAAAACTATTTTTTTTTATAAAAAAAAACTTTTGAGACGGGTGTGACCTGGTAAAATAAACTCAAAAGTATGAAGAAGTTTAAGATTTATAAAGTTCAATTATAGATCTGTAATCGGTTATGAAAATCATCATCAAAGATGAATTCTAAGAAAATTTGCCCAAGAAACCATGGGTCTTAAATCAAAATCGAGTCCCCGGTTATTAACGAGAATCTTTTCGTATTGGTGAAATAATGCACAACCAGCCCGCAAATAAGTAACCGACCTCCAGTAGTTTTTCCCAATAATACCTAACCGCTATCTTAACACCCTACGGAGGCTCTCATACGAAGGATACTTATGTATGTACTGGCTTTTATCATGGCCAGTAGCAAAAAAATTTCATGTCAATCATATTTTAGAAAACGCAGACATTGTGCTTGTTATGGCTTATGGCAATCTTCATTTTTATGTTATATTTCTCCTGTATACGGCCGTTTTACGTTGGATTGCCCATATGTGTATTTAAAAATTATCTGTAAATTTTATTTTTTTTGTCTATATAAATCAATGCTGCTCAATAATATGTCTTATTTGTGTGAATAATTACAAACTAGAGAAAATATTACAAAATTTAGTTAATGCCACAGGCTCGATTTTCTAAAGTTTGCGCAAATCTAGCTTTTACACACTTCAATATTTAACCATTAATTAAGCATTACATCCCAATGACTAAAAGTATACAATTCTATAGTTCTATACGTTAAAGCATTGCAACATTTCCTCTTACATTTCGGCCAGAAGCACGAACAATATCTCATAAAGAAAAACATTTCGCCATATTTCTATCCCATCAAGCCCACTCAACCATTAGTGTATAGTGAGTGCACTTAATCCTAGTGCCCCAGGCACGCAGTAGTCGCAGCAACACAGTGTACATTTATTGACAACCGCATTCGAAACCATTTGTGAGTATGAAAAGCCGGACATCATTTCTCTCACGTAATCTATGTTGGCACAAAATGTACCAAAGCTTATGCGACTGATTCTCTGATTTCAGTTGCGCAGTTGAAGTTGGCCCTGGAATTGGAGCTATTTAAAACTTTTGGCCAAGTGTTTCATTTGGCATTGCAGAAAAAAAACAGTTGCTAGAGGGCAGCATCTTGACCAAATCTTGTTGTGTAGTTTTCAAATGACCAAATAAGTGCCACTGACGGCATGGAGTTTCAAATTGTTAAATATGAAAGGCCAAAGGATTTGGGTTAATTTTGTTAAAGCAAGAGAAGATAATTAGTGTGTTTACTTGAAAACATAATAAAATATTTATACAAAAACTACAATATGTATATTATAATGCATTTCGTTAAAAAACAAAATATTGTGCATAGCATTATTGAAAAACAACTTTAAATTTAAATGAATTCTAGGAATACATGCAGCACTCAGTGAAACATAGGTGCGTGTTTTGTTTATTTATATTATGTTTTATTGTTTTTTATTTTTTTTTTTTTGCTTGTGACTGGCACAACAATAACAATGTTAAGAAATAAACAACAACAGCGCACGAAAGACATCAACAGAGTGAAAATGAAAAAATTCGCAATATACAAACAAAAATACCGGGTCAAGGCGAAAAAAAGACAATTTTTCATTTCGTTCTGTGTTTCACTGCCGCCTATTTACACCACACTACAATACCGATGGGGATGGGGTTTTATAGATATACAAGCACGCACGCACTTATTCACCCCTGCCGTATTTATTGTAATTATCTAGGTGCAGTAAGACAGGGTAGAAAGGCCTTCTATAGGGCCTTATGCGGGCATATTCTATAATCTTTCAAAATAAATTATACTTATGCATCTTTGAGGATACAGTAGATAATGGATATAAGAAACTAAAAAAATACTAAAATTTATTTCTTTAAGCAATTATTGTTCAATGAAAATTTACTACAGTACTTTTTTTGCATCCTATTATACACAGTACAACATTTTTCAGCTCTTGATTTGGGACTCAATTCTGAGAACTGCACGTGAAATTAGCCCCAAAAAAAGAAGTTCTGCATCATTTGTTTTGTCAAGTCACATGCCATAGTAATTTAATATCTATTTTAACCCTCTAGTGCCCAAGGCCGCCTCTAGACGGGTAAGGTTAAAAACACCGTTACTTTATCCTTTTCATTCCTTTTGACTCGGTTTTGCGTTTTTTCTAATTCGGGGAAGTCCAAAAATTAAGTTCGTTGCGTTTGGAATACATACTAGAGCTTGCGCAAACTGCTGTAGTCATTTGAAGCAGAAAATTTGTGCAACTCGGACGAAATAATTATTTTGTAAAAAGTGCAAAATATAAATATTTTTTAAAATATTATAAAAAGTTTGCTGCTGGAAAAAAAAATTGTACCGTTTTGCTGATAGTCTCAAGGACTCAAAATACGAAACCCACACTAAAGATAAGTTTTCGTTAACTTTTTATTGCTTTTATAAGGTATCCCGTCTAGAGGCGGTCTTGGGACAATTCGGGAAAAAAAAATTATAAGGTAAGTTTGAAAGTGGAACAACCTATGACATATTTAAGTACAAATAATTGCTTCAGTAGACATGGAACGACGACAAGTGAATAAGCTATCAGCCCTTTCGACGTGGAGATTGAAGAATTTTTAAATTCAATTGATTTTGACATTGGTACGGACGGAGAAGAAGAATTGGAGGACGATTTGACTGATGATGTTTGCAAGGCAGCGCTTCCTGTCAATGAGGAAGATGAAGAAGCGATTGAAAAAGTGCTACATATGTCGGATTCTATGTTGGCTAGAGAGATTTGTGTAATTTCAAGCGGAAGTCCTACTCCTTTTGCAAAATTGTTGTCACCCTCAAGTTCGATTGCATCCAATTCACCTCAAGCACCGAAACGCAAACGCAAAGCACCTGCTGAGCATAATATTGCTCATGTTAAAGAAAGCTCAATAGCTGAATGTGTAGGATCTGTTTGGGCTATCGACCCAAAATCACCGCTTTTCAAAAAGATGTTGTTGCGCCAAACGAACCTAGTCATGGATAAATCTGCAATATCCTTTACTGAGCCTGACCTCGGAGTACTTAAAAATCTGGATACGCCATTCAAGTGTTTTCAATTCTTTTTGAATGATACTCTCATTGAGCATATCACCCAGCAAACAAATTTGTATGCTGCCCAAAAGGATGTCAATACTTCGTTTTCTACAACAAATTTAGAAATTCGACAATTTATTGGCATTTTATTTTTGATATCAGTTTTTCGCTACCCAAATGTTCGTTCGTATTGGGGGGAGTACGCATTTGGAACAATTCAGAACACAATGTCAAGAAATCGCTTTGCAAAAATACGAGGTAATTTGCATTTTAATGATAATAGTAAGTTGCCCTCCAAGGATTCTGCCGACCACGATCCTTTATACAAAATACGGCCGGTCGTGAATCACTTCAATGAGAAGTTTCAGTCAGTTCCGATGCGCCAACGCTTATCTGTGGATGAACAAATGTGTGCAACGAAGATGAAGACCTTTCTTAGACAATATTTACCAGACAAACCACACAAATGGGGAGTGAAATTCTTCATTTTGTGTGACTCTTCTGGCTTTTGCTATAATTTCGAGATATATTGTGGAGCAGGTGACAACGTTGTTCAAACTGGCTCACCATATCTTGGTGCGGCAGCAAATGTAGTTGTTCGATTGTCACGCAATGTTCCGGATTTCAAAAATCAGATTATATACTTTGACAATTATTATACTTCCTTGCCGCTTCTTGTATATCTCAAGTCCCGGGGAATATTTTCTTTGGGAACTATTCGCTCGAATCGCATTCCAAATTGTAAGCTGCCATCTGACAGCGACCTCAAGAAATAAGTCCGTGGATATTCTACAGAATTTTGTGGATCTGTATCAGGAGTCTAACTGTCTTTGACGATTTGGAAGGACAATAAGGCAGTACGACTTGCTTCGACTTACGCGGGCACAAAGCCTTTCCTGAATGAAACGAATTCAAAAGGTCAGGTTTCACGTTTTGTTCGTACAACAGCCACATGGGTGGTGTCGACTTAATGGACGGACTTATTGGTCGATATAAAATTCCCGTAAAGAGCAACAAGTATACAAATCGACTATTTCACCTTTGCTTGATTTAGCCATGGTAAACGCTTACATTTTGTTCCACCGAATAAACCAGCCCGACGCAAATAACACAAAATACCAATTGCCAAACTTCCGATCAGAGGTCGCAAATGTGTTTTTCATGCTACAAACTCCTTGTCTGCCAAAAGGACCCGGGCGCCCGCGACAAGTTGATGGAAAGGAAAATAAATGCACAGGGAAGAAAACTTTCATTCCGATTAATGATGTACGTTATGATACCGTCAAGCATTTTCCAATGTTTTTATCACGCGCTGGCAAAAAAACCTGTAAGCTTCCTGGTTGTACTTCCGAAACTCAAATTGTCTGCCGTAAATGTAATATAAACCTGTGTTTGTCCCAGAAAAAAGACTGTTTCTATGATTTTCATCACAAATAAGTAATCAAACTTTTTGTACACAAATATTTAAAGCTTTGTGAATTTAAGTAACTTTAGTTTTTATTGTTATTTTATTTGTTTTTGGAGCCTTTCTTAATATCATTTATAATAAAACGTGTAAACAAAAGAATTGATTACCTAATTTTTTGTTGGCCCACCTACCCAAAGCCGCCTCTAGGCGGTCCAAGGATATAGTCCTATAAAACTCGATCCGTGCAAAAGTAAAAGTTTTTCTAAAACAAACATTCACTTTTGATACATACTGAATCCAAAAATAATTTTTTTCTTGGAAAAGAAAATTTGGGCACTAGAGGGTTAAGTTAGTAAATATCGTATAGGAGAATTTGTCACGTTTTCGACTCTTTTGTTATATGGTGGCGTATGATTATCATAAGTAATATACCACGTAAATCATACGCCACGGAGTACAACAGCATTATTGTAACTGCTACAAAATAAACCCAGTTCAAAATCATTTAATGAATGGAAAAGTGAAACTGTTGCTTATGTAGGGAAACGTTATAAGAAAAGATTAAAGGAATTGTAGTTCTTAATATTTTAAATTTGTTTCAGCTAAATCGGACTAGTGGTTCTCGAGTTATGTCAAACAAAAGAGCCTAAAACGTGACAAATTCCCCTATACGATATTTACTAACTTCAAATCGATATAAAATTATTACGGCATGTAACTTGACAAAACGAATGATGCAGAACTACTTCTTTTTGGAGCTACTTTCACGTGCCGTTCTCAGAATTGAGCCCCAAATTAATGAGCTAAAAAATGTTGTACTGTGTTATGTTTTCTATGCATCCCATTAATGATATATGGAAGAGAATCTCACTTCTTTTGGACAAGTTTTTATTAGACAATTTCCGATTGACTCGACTACTCCGAAGATGTTGCCTAAAACAACTAGGAGATCGTCGATCAAAGAAATATAGATAACTGGGACAGACCTCGATCCCAGGACACCCGTTACGAAAAATGTGATTGCAGATAGGGATCATATCACTGAGATATTAAAATTTCTACAACAGAATACGATGTTATTAACAAATATATCACATACTTATCCCCTTCGTAGATATTTTATATTAAAAATGTCTAAATCTAAATCTAAATATTTTTCACTTTACATTCTTTAGTCCCAACCAACCACTTCCTGCCTTATGTAAATATTTTCAAACATTGCCACACATCGAACAATTTTAGCTATACATACAGACAACCTCTCAGAATATACATTGTACAATGTAAACAATTTTGTATATCTTACAATATTAGACATTTCACATTTCCATCCACAGCTAAACACATTTTGCACTGAGTGTCAACACAGATAAAGGATTCTTAGGCTCCGTGCGATATGACCACATAATCAATGATTCTCAAAAGGGGCAGTGGTTTCTTTGAATATGACGTTACATTTACACTGATCATCATCATCAGTTACGGCAGCATCTGTAACAGCGCCTTCTCCGCCCCCTCCATTTTGGATAAAATATCCCACACTCTCTTAATAATGAATAACCGGCCAACCAACCGACCGACCGATCCAACCAACTGACCACCATACATCATTTATCATTACAGGTCTTTTGCTGTTGCTCAGTTTGTTGTTGTACGAGTGAATTGTGCATTACTTTATAGGTTTGTGGTCGAGCGGTCGGTTGGTCGGTCATAGGCGTCAATTATTCTGTAACGAATACAGAAACATAAATGACGCAATAAAAACTATCAATTAAATGCACTATGAAAATTGTAACTACAATTATTATGCACAAACATAACAAAATATGAAACATTCTGAAACGATGTACGCGCGTAACATTTTTTGTATCACATCGACGATATTGGCACAGTGACAGACAGTGGAGCAGACATTGAAAGCGGCGCAAGTGCGGAATACGTATGTAGCACAGAAAGAAAATCGGCGGCAGCAGCTGCTGTAATCAATGTGAATGCCATGGGAATTTTATTGACTTTATTCCGAACTGTGGGAACGGCCAACGGAGGCAAAGAAAATACGATACAAGATACAAAAATATAGTAAGATTTATTTTTGTATCAACATCACATGTGTGGATGCAATTTTTATGACAGCATGTATAAAAACATAATTTAAAAGCATTTCGTTAGTTAGTAAACGTTTTTAATTGGATACGGACAATTCCACGTAAAACGACCCTATACAGGAAAAAATATAATTCCATATTTTAAAAAAAAATCAGTCAATTAATATGTATAAGAGAACGACAATTACACAGTACAAAATTTTTCAGTAGCCCCAAAAAGAAGAAATTCTGCATCATTCGTTTTGTCAAGTTACATGCCATAATAATTTAATATCGATTTGAAGTTAGTAAGTATCGTTAAGGGGAATTTGTCACGTTTTAGGCTCTATTGTTTGACATAACATAAATACTATATAGTGGCGTATGATTATCTTAATTGACATGACATTATTTTGCTACTGGCCATGGTAAAGGCCAGGACATATTTTTTGTATGTTGGAGAAAAGTGTTAGTTGGGGTCGCCCATATATTTTCTCCTCTAGCAGGCACCGTGGGAGCGGCTGGAGGTAATTTAAAAAAATTGTATTGAAACCTCCTTAAAGATTGATATTATGGGGTAGATATGTTTTGAGAAACTGTTGAGGTTGCAGTAATATTGGGGGTGTGGATTTTTTCACAATACTAAAAGTTTCTCGTTATTAACCGGGGATTCAATTTTGATTTTGGACCCACAATTTCCTGGGAATTTTTTTTTAGAATTCATCGTAGATTACGAAATTGATTGCCGCTATGTTGAGTAAAAAATTGACTCACTATAATGGTGATGTATACGATAGTACAGATAACGAATAAATATATGTCTTATTATCTTTATATATGTATTCCTATATGTGAGCGATGTAATTTAACTTTATAAAAACTTTAATTTCTTAATATTTTTGGAGTTTACTTTACTAGGTCACACCCGTCGTAAAATGGTGTCACACCCGTTTTTTTCCAAAGTTTTTTTTTATTAAGAAAAAGTATTTTTTTGTAAACAGTAAGTACTTAACGTAATCAAAAACAATATAAACAATTAACTGCATTACAATAATTGTGGACTTTTTACGGTCCTCCTGTCCCAATGGAACACCCGTCGTTGTCTTCTAATTGTCATTCTGAGCAGACATCAAGTTCTTTCAGTGTCTACCTTTTACTAAATGTTTTAAAACTTAACATTCTTTGTAATCAGCTTTTTTACAATAATACATTTTCTATTTATGAATTATAACCAAAAATGTGAGTAACATGGTCACACCCGTTCCAATGGAATTGCTCTTTACAAAATAAAAGAAAATTAAATAATATAAAATAAAGTCAAAAATAAAAAAAAAAAATCAAGTAATGAAAAATATTAACATACAAGGTGGCCAAAAGAATTCATCCTATTAGAAGATGCTCTTATTTTTGACCGTTCCAGACTTTTTTGTCGTCGAATGAATCATGAGCTGTACAACGACATCGACGTGGTCAAGCGCGTTCAAATAGAACGAATGCGATGGATTGGACACGTTGTACGAATAGACGAAAATGCTCCGGCTCAAAAAGTCTTCGGCAATAAACTCGATGGCCGGCGCAGGAGGGTGCGACCAAATCTCCGATGGATGGACCAGGTGACGAAACTGTTAAGTAAGCTTGGCATGACGAACTATCTACGGAGCGCAAAAGACCGAAGCGCTTGGAATGCTTTTCTACGTGCGGCTACTGATAAATGAATTTCTGTTGTTGCTGCCTGTTTACGTACAAATTGCTGTTTTCACACCTTTTGTCGTAAATACTATTCGTGAACCACCATATTCCTTCGAATAGGCGTAAGGATCTACTGCTATACAACTTTGATTTGTATTGCTTGTATAAAATCGCAGTAAATCCAATATAACGAGTAACAAGTTGCTATCCTTGTAAGGTATACCAACATTGAATTGTCGAATTTCCCAATAAAGCGGAAAATATTTCGAAATAATTAACATTAAATCCCTTGTGTTTTATTTTATTTATTCTTTTTCTCGCATCACATTTTTTTGCACGCAAACACTGCCAGTAAAGAAGAAGAAGACTTTTTTTGTGGGGTTTTTTGAAGTCCTGTGTTTATTTGAAACGAGTGCGAGAATCTGTCGCCCCAAGTTCTCGCCAAACTACTGGCTGCGACATTCCTATATGAAATGCATTGCCTAGACTTAGGTGGTAAAACGTCTGTCCTAAGGACCTCAATATTGCTGCCGACTTAATTGTGACATGAACAGATGGTGAGTATTTACTTATTATTTCAACAATTATGAACTTGTTATCTGTCAAATTTAAGATGTCGAATTCTTGTTTGAAATATTTTTCTTTCCAATATAAGATCATTTTTGTTTTCCTCCTCGCTTGAATCTGAATCGGACACAAAAAATCTTATAAATCAGCTGATGTACAAATGCTAGATATGTGTTGTTATTCCCTACAAGTTATCGATTAACAGTCGTCTCATGGTAATTACAGAACACCAAAATAGCACTGATGTGATGACGACGTTTTATCGAAGTGATGGTGACATAAAAACGACGACGACAACGGGAGAAGGAGTGATGAAATATACATATATTGATATTGTCATAGTTCGGTTTGAGATCAGTTCTATTGGCAATTATTTATTATTGCCAATAGGTTTTTAGTCAAGAGTGTGAAATGTATTATGTTGACAGCAGGTTAGACGTATGACGTCATTTCGACATTAACCACAATGTCTCGTCAGCGCCCTTTGCTGTGCCTTCTCCTCTATCATCGCAAACCTTAAGGGAAGAACACATCTCAAAGCTAATGAGAACTTTTCCCAACGGTGCGAAGAAAGCATCCTCGAAGCGCACAACATGCCAACATAATACACACACAAGCACTTGCCTATGCATATGTCCATCGGACACAATTGCACAGGAGTTTTGTTGTTGGCAAAGTGCCAACATATATTTATTTTAAGTTGCATATATTTTAAGTTGCAGTTATTCTCTTCAGTGTGCCTATTTTGTAAATTTTATATATATTCCATAAGGGAGAGATTTAGAAACTAAGTTGATTATTACAAAATATTTAAAGAAAAACAAACCATATTTTAAATAAATTTATATTTTTCCAAAAATTACATTATTTTTCTCAGCAATATCATACTTTTACTGTATTTTTTAATTTATCTTACTGAAAATATCTACAACAGATACACAAGTATTTCCGTTTGTTTTGAAATTGTTTTAAAACCAATTACATTCCATTCCACTACGAATTGACAAAATCAAGCCATCACTGTTCTGTATTCACACCTTGCACAATGACAATTTTACACTGATATAACAATTTTCTCATCGTAAATGTACAATTATTATCCTAAAGATCAAACAAATATAATTATACAGTTTTACTGTTGAATTTATTACATGAAATGAATTTATAATAAACACACAAAACAAATACCCCCCTCATTGTCGCACCCCGATCCCTTCGTCACTATGTCTCTCTTACTGTATAAACAATTTGATTTTTATTTTGTTCAAAAATGTAGCCAGCAAAAGAGCAAAAAAAATAAACAAACACACATACAGCTGAATAAAAGAAAATAAAGAAATATTATAAAAATAAACAGAAAATATAATTTTGCAAATATCTGAAGCGGATAGCAATAGAATTTCGCAAAGCTAAAATCGCCAAAGATACCGAAAGAGAGAGAGACAATAGGTAAAATACAATACAATATCTGTATGTAGATAATAAGAACAAATTTGTAGTTTAGTTTAAGTGCGCATTATGAGTGGGTATTGGTGTACATTGTAGAAAGAGAGAGTGCGGTGGCGATGAGCGTGTATAGTACAAGAAAACAACAAGCAGGCTGCAGCCAGCCGCAAGATGCTAAAGATTACTAAGAATATAAAAAGCCGATAAATGTTTAACGAGAAATCTTCATAAAGATAGGAATGGGATAATATACGATTGCTGTCATTGAGAGTACGACACTAACTAAGCAAGGGCTTGACAGGGTGGTAATTGTGCTTAATGGGAAGGTAAATTCTATGTAAGAGACTTGTAAACTAATTAACTAGTAATTGCTGTTTCGACGAAGGCTAAGCGGTGTAAAAAATACAGTGTGTAATGCAAAAACTGTTGTCTTTTTATTTGTGGAGAAGTAGAAGGGAGTCTTGAATCTGTTTGAATCTGTTAAACTCTGGTAAGTTAAATGTTGTAGTGATTAATTGTGGCTCGTTAGGCTTTTTAAATCTGATATGCCCAGTTTTGCTTAATGCTTTAAGGGTTTCGTTGTTATGGAAAACCGTCCATTGATAAATCGATGCACGATTGCAGGTAAATTGTGTTGGAATATGTAAGTTTTTCAATATTCAAATTAATTGCAAAATAACACTGATCGACAAGGTTTTTTTTGTGTTGCATTACGTGTTTCTAAGTGGTTTTGACATGGAAAATTCAATTACGAACTCAGAATTTTGCTATCAGGCATAGTTTTGTGGTTATGGTTCAATTCACGTAAAACGGCCCTATACAAGAAGATACATAATTTCACATTTTAAATAAAAATCGGTCAAACAATATGTACCAGAAAACGATAATTATTTTTAATTTTTATCAATTTGGCAACAATTTAAATTAAGCATATAACGAAGGAAGGACTTACATTAACATTTTTTAATATTCCATTTATCTGGATAAGTAAAAACTGTTGGCGAGTTGGTGAAAAATTTAAGGAGGTCATACATTTTACCCCTCTTGGATGCAACATGGGAGCAGCTGGAGCCAATTTACCAAAAAAATATATAAATAATACATATTGTATGGAAACTACCTTAAGGGTTGAAAGTAGAGGGTAAGCATGTTTTGTGAAACTGTTGGGGTTGCAAAAATATTGGGGGTCGTTCATACATTTGACTCCTCTAGGAGCTGCTTTGATTTTTGTATGGAAGCCCCCTTAGGAGATAAAAATGGGGTATGTTTAGGAAAAATATTAGGTGGGAAAAATGACTGGGGGTCGGTCACACATTTTATTCCTCTAGGGGCGATTCCGGGGCAGATGTGGGGTTTGTTGTGGATTTTTCCCCAATACGAAAAGTTTCTCGTTAATAATCGGGGCCTCGATTTTGATTTAAGGCGAATTTTCTTACAATTCATCGTAGATTACAATCCTGATAACCGCTAGGTCGAGAAAAAAATTGACGCATTCTAATGATGATGTTTACGATAGTACAGATAACGAATACATATGTCTTTTTATTTTCTTCGTATTTGAACTCTATAACATCTTCAATTTCTTAATACTTTCGTAGTTTATTTTACTAGGTCACAACCGTCGTAAAATAATGTCACACCCGTCACTAAAATGTTTTTTATTAAGAAAAGTAGTTTTTTGCTAACAAAAAGTTCTTAAAACAATCGAAAATAATATAAACAATTACCAACATCACAATAATTGTGGAATTTATACAGAATTTAACCTGAAAGTCATAATTTTGTAAAAGCTCAAATTCTTAAGGTCACACCCGTCGTTATTTTCTAATGGACATTCTGTGCAGAAATCAAGTTCTTTCAGTGTCTACCTGTTACTAAACCTTATAAAATATAACATTCTAGGTAATCACAACTTGTTTTTTAATAATTAATTTTCTAATCATCAATAAAAACCAAGAACGTGAGTAGCATTGTCACACCCGGCACAATGAAATTGCCTTTATTTGAAAATATGTTTTGTTTTCCATTATTAATTTACAATTTAGCAGGAATATTTGAAAACATCAGCAATATGTCCTTTAAAGTGTATTTTTGCCCTCTCATTTGGATTTCTTCTATGATGAACATAGTAAAGATTCCACTAAGCCATTTTAACTTTAGAAAAGCGTTACGAAGGAAAATAGATGCTTATTTTGCTTGCTGACTGCTACTGGAATATTGTATCAGACTGCAAATAATGAAAATTACATATTTGTTCTGCGGTAATTGTATGTAGAAAAAATCCTGTTGGATCGAATATAGTTTTCATTCCATTTATGCTAAATGTATTTTAATGCAACATAAAAAAGGTGAACAAAATTATATCCAAATTACTAAGAAACTGTGCTTAATGAAGAAAATCTAAAAATTTATTTGAAATCATGATACTACTCATCATAAGAATTACAATTTAGATACCCTGAAAAATAAAAAATTGTTTTTTTTTGTACTGTAGATTTCGTTTTGCGTTATAACCTCATGCAACATATGCAGGTGTACTACCACGTTTAAATTCAGTCACTTGGTTGAAATGTTTTCTAAATCTTGTGACAATGAAAAAATACATACAAGATGTGTGTTACAGTTACCTTTGAGTTTATTACATGCTTTCCGAATGCCCTGCATTTAGGAACGGTGTGTACGCCGTAATTGTAGACGTGGTAATAAGTATGGATCTCTAAAATATTGGTCAGAGTTTACATAAAAAATATATATTTGATCACCGTTTTCTAACGCCGCAATGCTAAGAGGTTGCTTCAATATGCAACTGTCCTTGCTGAGAATAATTTAAATAAATTATCTAAACTTAGTGTGACAAACTTTCTACGGAGATTAAAAAACTGAGGCGTTTGATATTCTTTTCTACGTGAATAATAAGAAGAAGAAATCCACCTTTACTAATAACTCAAACAGTTTACAGCAAATGTAGCATCATCAGCACTTTTAGAGATCCATAAATAGTACAATTTTTTTTGGGCTAAAAACCAATTTAAGCCATTTTTTTAAATACAAACTTTATAAATAAATAAAAATTGTATACATATTCAGAAGCACTTTCAACAAAAAAACGACAATCCAAAAAACACTTTCGTTACTGAGTCTTAGAGCAACACCAACTGAAAGTTCTTACACAGCTATCATACAATGCTTATAATTTGCTTAACAGCACCTTGGAGATATGACCATAATATTTGACGTCACTGTTTCCTTACTAAGATTATGAGGATTACTCGATGATGATGCCGGCGACGACGACAGTGATGATGATGATGATGATAACAACGCCCGATAACAAGAGAACGTATGCTTAAGATGATGATGATGCCGATGGTGATGATTATAACAATAATAAAAAAAACGTATGTGGAAATTGAGTTAATTAAATAATAATTTAATAAATATTTGCCATAGTATTTAACAAAGTCATGTCAGAAGACACATTAACAACCCAACGAAATCTTTTGCAAAATAAAATAAAATTTATTTAAACCAATGTAAATATGTATAGTGTGCATATACAAATAATATATATGTATGTCAGTATATACATCGCGTACACTATTTTCACGTATAGTTAGGTTTTTTTTTTATATAAACTATATCAATGTCACATCATAGCTGCTGGTCGTCGTCCGTCGTCTTCGTCACTCCTCAAAAAAAAAAAACATTCAATCGTCTATGAAACTGTGAAAAATGGCAAAATTTTAAAATCAAATTGTTTACACATAAAATTAGATGGTATTCAGCAGGGACAGACAGACGACTAAACTGATTGAATGACTGGCCTGCTATGGTCTGTTCTGTGCTGTTATGGTACGAGTATCGTCTGGTCAACGAGAAAACACAAAGCATTGATACAAATAATACATTATTCTTGTGACTTGTTCTACATCGTTTTATCTTTGCACAAATTACTATTGAATACTAATAAATTTTGTATTTGAAAGGGTCGTGTCTGCTTGTACAAGAACGTTGAGTAATATGTAATTGTATGTTCAAGTGGATGTTTTTAGCCCCCCTTCCCCTTTAGAATACATTGTATAATGGTAATTTTACAGTGAGATCAAGGTGAATTTTTTAAAGAAACATTGTCACTGAGAAATTTTTGAGATTTTTTTTAACAAATTAAACACATACCATTACGAAAGTTTTGTTGCTGTTACAAGAACAACTTAAAAAAATTATTTTCGATAATGATTATAGCTAGGGAAAAGTATCTTATGCAAATGCATATCTTTTTCTGGACATCCTAAAATAGAATTGGTTATGTAAATTTTATGAATCATGAAATTTCCTTTAAAATGGCCGTCAATCGTTTTTGCATATTTTGCATTTTTTTTTTTTAAATACGTATTTTGCATTTTTTTTTTTAAATACGTTATTTTGCATATTTTACATTAATTGAATGTTTTTGTTGCAAAATTTAACTTTTTTGATTAGAATACTTCAATTAAAAAAAAAAACGCCATGTAAAGTAACAATTTTATTAAACTTTTGTCATATTTACGGGGACGGATGTGACACAAAATTCGTATATTTCTATTTATTCATTAAACTTTTATTGTAAAACATGCAAAGCTGACACCATATGAGAAAGCAAACAGAAGCTTTGTCGGAGATAGCTAGCGTTAAAGACAAAACTGATAAAAAATTAAAAAAAATATATAATTTTTTTCATTTGCCAATTAATGTTGCCCTCTTGTACATATTAATTGACCGTTTTACATGAAATTGCCCAAGTATGAAATTTATTTTGTGCACCTTTTTTTAATAATTTTTATTTGCATATTTTATGTTTTTAGCGCATATTTTCAAATTTTGAGTGCATTTTATATGTACTTATTTTCGATTTTATAGGTCTAAAATTCCTTTTTTTTCGTTATAGGTAACCAAAAAATGTTTTTGTTGCTATAATAGTTATTCCTAACCAAAAAAAAACATCTTACGATATTGGTTAAAAATTCCATAAAACAGATTATCCCCTCACAACATCCATAATATGAATATCCGTAGATGGGTGGATCAATAAAACTATACGGTAAACTATATTTTCTTAAATTATGTATGAAGTTTCAGGGAACAATATAATCGAAAGAGCATATTATTTTTTTAAAATTCGCCGTTTGACGTATTCCCTGCAATTCTGTGGATAAATTTAATAGGATTCTTCTGATTTTTTATTATGGAATGTCTAGCGTTTGTAAAAAAAACAATACCAACCAATGCGATAGAAAATCGAATACCATTCAGTATTATAAATTTCTTTCCATTCACTAATGTATTAAACCAAATTTCCAACACATATTCAACATACAGACCTCCATCTTCCCTGAATTGCAAATGATATTCAATTTGTATCAGTCCAAAAATAAAACTTAAATAAATAGGTATTAAATGAGAACAGTCAATAGTTAAACTCTAGTATTTACTATTTTTTATCATAATTTTCCATTTCACACTTTTTTTTCAATTGTACCAACAAATTTTGCAACACACAACGTGGAGAGTGGCTGGCTACTAAAACGCGCTGTAATAAAAGGCAACAGCTTAAAAATTAAACTCACAAATACAGACACGCACTCCACAACAAGCAGCGTATAACATAATGAAAAATATAATAACAACAGCAGCAAAAAAAAAACTTACCGGCCATGACAGTTTAACAGTTTGCTGGACACCAAAAAAAGTAAAACGAATGTTGTTCAAAGAGACTGGCAAATCAATTCCCCAATAACAGCAACACTTTCGAGAGAGAGAGAGGGAGTTGAGCGTAAACGCAATAGAACGACGACAAGATGTTAAATCGAAGTATAGGTTGAAGAAATAATGGGAGGGCTCCGGGTGGGCAGGAGAACACAGGGAATGTGTAGGATAATATTTGGAGTTTGACGACGTCGTACACACAATGATGGCGAACTTCTTATATTTGTTGTATTTGAAGTATAAAAAATGGTATCTTCTTACAACTGAGTGGATCTTGTTTTTATTTTTGTTTTTTTTTTATATATTTTTGTTGTTTGTTTTATTTCTTTTTGTATAACTTTTTGTTTGTTTTTGTATTTTTTACTTTCTTTTTTTCACAACATTTGATGTTATTGTACAGCCAGCCGGATTTTTAACAGATCTTTATTATAATAACAGAGTTTAATAGGGATAAAGGATTGCGTTTAAGAGGAATTTAAGAGAGGTCGACCAGCAGCAATGTAGGTATGGGTTGTAGTGAGCGAGAGAGGATGACACAAGGAGTTTTACACTGCAAAAAAAAATAATCGGAAAGTAGTTGTACACCGTGGTCTTTATTTAGATTTTATTTTATTTTTTTAGCTTCAGTAGTTTTTTTGAACAACTTTCTTGTGACGCCTTTTTATTTGTTTGCAGTTTAGGTTTGCATAAACAGTGTTGCCATGTATTTTAATTTTTAATGTGTCAGGTCAGCTTACTTCCATAGTATGAATTCTTGTTTTGTGTAATTCGTATATTTTTGTGAAAGTGGCCAAATTTGTTTATTTTTCTTACATATGCCAGAAACTAAAAATTGATAATATTTAGCGTATTTTTGAATATAACGAATCCCCGCTTTTTTAATAAAATTCGATTACTATTTTACTTTTAAATAAGTAATCAGAGCCACTTGAAATATTTGTTTTAATGTTTGCAGTCCATTATAATCCTAATAATCATAAAATTGAATGATATATTTGGATGAAAGTCCAAATAACCTCATGCAATCAAAGTGGGCGCTAGTAGGTTCATTACCTCAAAATTTTTAAAAATTATAATATTGGCAACATTTTTAAATAATTTTTCCATCTTATTTTACTTATAATTCAAAAAAAAAAATAAATATGGTTAAATAAATTAATATAAAATAATATAGAGTATAATAAAATAAAGTAAAAAAAATTAAGATAAAATAAAAAAATTAAATAAAATAAAAAATATGCTTAAATGCTTATTACAAATCAATATAAAAATATGAATTAAACCAATTTACATGTAATATAAAATATTAAAAATTAATAATGTTTCTAAATAATAATGTATTTATTAATAAGTTTATAATATAATGAATGTATTAGTTTGAGTATAAGTTATAATGGCTCAGTTAAAGAATTAATGTAAATAAAATAAAATAAAAAAATAAAATACATAATAGTGAAACAAAACGAAATAATATTTTTTTTTAGAATTGTACATAAATAAATAATTTGTATTTGCATATATGTATAAACATACTACTCAGGATATTGAGTAAAATATTAGCGGCATATTGGTCTAAAAAGACATTTGAGTTACGCAATGAATTACGAAATAACAAAATATTGAATACATTAGTTTCTGTTAAAAAAAAATTAAATATGTATGTATAATTGTATAAAGGGCAGTTGATACCAAGAAGTACTAAATATATTGCCTAAAGTCTGAAATTGGGTCTCAAATAACTTGGGAGTATTTTTAACGTAACAAAGGAAAGATCTGAAAAGGAGATCATACATATGTCAAGAGTTGTGGCAAGTACTCAAATAACATGCAGGAAATCCTGCTTCAGAATTTTCTGATCCTAAAGGAATGAATCTACATCAAATCTAGCTGAACTAATATATACTGTACATACATAAGCGCCATGGTTGTTATCGCTTGGAGAATAATGGTAAGTAGGTGTACGTTAATAGCAAATATACTCAGCAAAAAATGAGCTTGCTAAGAAGTAGTCAAAGAGGCAGAATTACTTCGAATTTTGAAGATTGTAGCTAATTTGCATACTTTTCACCTAAATCTGAAGCAGTGCTAAAATGTGATACAAATTCGATACTAGAAAGTAATTTTTGATTTTTTGACATGCGTTACTAATATCTCAGTTGACTAAGAGTTTCACTTTTAAACCAGATTTTAAGGTAAAAACTCATATTTGTATAGAATCAAAAATTCTCTTCTTATCAAGAATGTGATTTCTTTTTTAAGTTCTTATAAAGTACTTGTTCCAAAGTTATTTATCATCATCTCTTATTGGCCTGCGTTTACCTAAAAATTTGTTCTTTGAGAATAACTTTCTTTTTTTTCTGGATAATAGAAGAAAACCAATTTTTCCAAATTTTTTGCAGGATGGACAAGATTAAATAGTAATTCGGACGAAAGTCCTTGGACAGAAATACTATAGATTTTCGTGTAAAGGCATCCAGATTAGAGCGGTTTTATATCGTACAAAGTATGATAAACTTTAAAAAAATACATCAGATTATGCAAGTACGTTCGTTCTATGGGCTATGTACCGTATTTTGCATACTACAATCATGGGAAGTGAGTGCACCTCGCTAATAAGTGTTGACGACTCCATTACTTATGGTGAAATAATGTCAGTATCCCTCATCGGTAATGCCTATTTTTTTGTTATAGTCGATATCACAGTTATTAACTGTATACAGTCGGGTATTTTTAGATTTGTAAGTAAAAAATAATTACTCTACAAAAATTTTAGTAATTTTCTTTCCTTGTTCTATTCAACATTGAGCAACTTTTGACACCAATTTTGCGAATTAATTTGAAACATTTTGTGGACCATATATACATACTATGATCGCTAACTTCAAACGCTGGTTGGGAAGGAAAATGATACCCAATTTTTTTTTTTATACTGTAACTAATTTGTAGTTACGTCTTGTTTGAGGCCTAACGCGAAGATGAATTTTAAAAATCGCTGAATTCGGGACATCCTAATGTACATAGTTAAATAAAAAAATACTCGAGAAATTGATCAACAAAATTTTTCTAAAATTAAATCTTCTCGAAAATATATTTTATTATTTTAATCGATAAAAAAAAGTTATGGAAAATGAATCACGGTTTTATCATTTCCTAACCATCGCTAAGGTCTGAGCAAAACTTCATTATAATCCAAGTGAATTAATATTAAAACTGCGCAAGCACATTTAATTTGAGAATAAACTATTCTTTTCTAATTTTATAATAAACCAAAGGATTCCAATTGACAGGTAAGGTGCATGCAAAATTAAAGAAAATAACGCAACGATTTGTGATTGTTTGAAAATAATCTAATAACATATTTTTTAAATAAAGAATCAGATTTTATTTTTGTAAAATTTTAACATTCTTATTAAGTGACTATAATGAGGATTGTTCACGGAAATATAACGATGTTATACACCAGTGGAAAACTAATAATGCTACAGTTATATTCGGGTATAGATTAGTTCAGGAGCAATACTTTTATGATTTCTTTTTTTAAGCTTAATGGTCTTTGTTGCGCGCATTATATAAATCTAAGAATAAACTACCATACAGCGACAATATACTCTAGGTTGCCTAAAATAATGTATAATTACAACCGAGGCTGAATATTTTTTTTTGTAGTCGTCAGGACTTATGATCGTGGCGCAGCATTGCCCTTCCTTAGTAGGGCGTTAAAATTCCGTGTATATAGAACTCGCTTTCATATTCTATGTTATTCCTGAAGATATCGCTATTTTGATATCGATATCGGTATTTTGAAACACTCTACATACCCTTTAAAGTTATCAATTCTTTGGAGATCTTACATTTGAACTCCAAATAAGAATAAGTCAACCGAAGGAAGGGAAAGTATAACCTTATGTCAAATTATTAAATCTTTTACTTTATTTGAGGACAATAACTGCTACAGAATTGACAAGTCTGATTATCAACATCTCAACATTTTGCATATTTGGCCACCTCCATCTGATGACACCCCTTTATTCAATTCTCGACCACTTTTTCATCATTGAAAATTTCAATCGATGCAGGGAATAAAAGCGAAGAATCGAAATTAGCAAACGGCAAAAGTGGCACATTACAACAAAAGTGTTGCTGCTGCTGCTGGTGCTGTTGTTCTTCATCTGATTCTATCAACAATGTATAGAAATACAACAAAGTTGTTGGCTGCAAAACAAGTCTACGACGCACACAACTCTATGCACAGGTCACACACATGGTGGCAGCCAAGTCAGTCAGTTGTTTAGAAATTGTCTGTTCATTGTTGTATTCCCCATAAATTTCTTGTGTGTTTTCTATTTTTTTGTTTGTTGTTTTTTTTTTCTCTTTCTTTTTTTCGTGCAAATGACGTTGTTTGGCTTGAGGTGAAGCGGACGACGGAGTAAACTTTCATTAGCATTTTGTTGTTTTATTTCATTGGTTTTGCACTTTTTTCCCTATCGATTTTGCACGTTTGTAATTATAACTTCTGGCAACACTGTTTAAGTAATTCCTTTTTTTCCATACAAACTTCGTGTCATTCTACAGTGGTTCGTGTCACAAGCGATCGTTGTATGACATGAAAACAACTAAAACGCTAACAGCGCGGCGCCTAACCTTCAAAAAAAAAAATTAGGCGAGAAGTGAAGGAAAATTAAAACAGACGAAAGATTCTAAAGATTACATTGAATTACATTTCATGCGTTTCTATTATTCGTGTTTTTTTATCTTTCTGCTCCTGCCTGCCACAACTATGCACTTTTTTTCTTGCCGTAATTTGCTAAAATTTAGACATTGTTTTGTTCTTTTTTTCGCTACGCAACGAAACAAACGAGAATCGCAAACAACCGCGTGACTCAAGCGACGAAAAACAGAACAAACAAAACAGCGATTTGTATGCCTCCTCCTTTTAATCGTTTACACTTGAGCACGAAAAAAAAAACAAGATTTTTGTACGCTTTTTAAATTTACTTAATTTACACTTTCATTCCTTCACTTCACTTTTGTTTGGACTACGGCACTACCAATGTGACAAATCCGAAAGAGGAGCAGGCAGCAGCGAAAAAAAAAACCTACAACTACAACCACTGGTTAACAATCTCGCACACACGACCGACGAAATTGTGACGGCGGCGACGACATCGCTCAAGCACGACGACGAAATAACAACAAAAGAACAAGAAGAAGCACCAAAAACTTGCAATGCCAAAAATGAAGCAGCATTCTACAGCGAATTCGGTCGGGAGACCCTAAAACGACGGCAGGCAAACACACAAAGAATTAACGCACACACACACTGGCGAACAAAAATTGCAAATTTCTTCTCGTTTCGATTTGTTTCATTTCTCTGGGCTTTTCTTTTACTTTCACAGCGACGACAAAAGATTGATTATATCGTGTTTTTTTGGCGTATCTTAATTCCTCTTTATGCACTTTTCCACTCGATAATGCCGCCGCCGCCGCTACCAATACCGACACTCACTGCTTTGCTTTCTATGTTTCTTATGCAATTTTCTTGTATTACGTTTTATTTTGCTTTTAATTTTATTTAATTAGAAGTGTCTCCTTTGCACATTTTGTTTATTTCTTCACACGTTACGTTTACGTCCGCAAAACACTCGCATTTCTGATTCTTCAGACGTTTCAATTCAATTGCGTTCGATTTATTCTTTACAATTTGCAACACAAAAAATTTTTATCAAATCGCGTCTTCGTTTTAGAAAAATGAACTAAAAAATGCTTCAACAACCGCTTCGTGCTTTTTTCTGCTTCTCATCATCATTACACTGCGCGTGTATGCGTGTGTGTGCGAGCGAGTGAGTTTGTTGCGAATTCGCTGTGACATATGCGAACTTTGACGGAAGGCCAACAGCATTGCCAGCTTAAAGAGAAAGGCAGCTAGGAAAAAACATTATTTCAGCTGGGTTTACAGAGATGTTTTAAAGCCACAGACGACATAAATGGCAAAATAAATGCATAACTGTGAATAAAATTGTTAAACATTGCCCAATAATTACAGATGATATGCGAAGAAATGCGAAATGAAAACACCGCAATGAATCCCAACAATATATGTTGCCATTTTCAAATATTACTCTATGGTATTGCCAACGTTTTAATATAAAAAAAAAAAATAGCCGTTACAATCAAACACACTAGAGTTGTAAGAGCAACCGTGGGTCGGTTAACACCACACTAGATACTGATGTCTAAATACCGGTGATTTGAGGATTCGGTTATCCGGCAAGCTTCACCATAACAAAAAGAATATTTCTTCGCAACATTACAACAAAATAAATATATTCATTTCTAAACATTTTTTTTCTTAGCTTTTCTGGTTGGACATTAGATATTTTTTTTTTGGTTATTCTTTTATTTTTTTACATAATTATTTTAAATTTTCGAGAAAACGGCAGAAGATAGATGTAAAGTTTTTACATGGTAGCTGGACAGGTGCTCTAAATTGTGAGATCAAAAAAGTTTTAATAAAATATTTTCATTGTTTTTTTTTTTGTTTATATCGCGACTAGTTAGGAATGTTTATATTTGGTAATTTTTTTTTTGTTCGGGACAATGGCATCTTTGATGGTGCTTTAAATTGTAAACTATTTTCATTAACACATTGAAGATGCCCGGACATAACCCCTACGGACATAATCCCCACTATAAAAATGAGAATTATGTCCGTTTTCATTTCTGCGATTATGACCACCTTCAATATCGACATAAACCCCATGGGGACTATGACCGTTTACTGTGGGGACTATGACCGGAACTCTTTTGGACATAATCTCCAAAATATTTTTTATTGTGAAATAAAGTTTGATTTAATTTATATATCGTCGGTATGTAGCTAACAGGTCTTAAGTCCACTTTTTTTTGTGTTTCTGAGTTTTTGATAATTTAAAGTTTATGGCCTCTTGTGTTTTTGAATTTATTTTAAATAAATGTGGGATTTTTGTTTACACGCCATAGACTATGACTTTTGGAACACTCTTGCATCCGTAAGTCGATTTCACAAAAAAGTTAACTTGAGACCATTTTGCGATTATTTTAGGTTTTTTACCCATGAACGGAAATATTTTGGAAATATTCATAAAACGGAAAAAACTTTAATTTGTGTTGAAACCATCAATCATTTTTTTGTAAGTAACCTTTAAATTATATATCGTCTTCAGAAATGTAAAAGGGCCCAACAAAAAAAATTCAAAACTGAGCTTTTAATTGAAAATGGTACACTGCATCAAAATACACATCATCAAAAAGTTTAAGCGGAATACGGTAAAAAAAACGAATTTATTTAGTAAAAAAAGTCGATATTGTTGTTTATCATGTAAAATTTTTAAAAGTAAAGACGATATGTATGAAAATAGTAAAAAAAAAATTATCGAAAACATGACCGTAAAAAACAGAGATCATACGCATAATTTAGGCTATGTCTGCTACACTAGTTTACAGTCATTTTGCTGCAGAGTTGTTAATAATTTTTTTCTGTAGATTTCGGCATCCTAAACACGAATATGAGATTTAAAACTTTTCCTCTGATTAGTTTTCAAGATATGAATTTTTTATTTTAGGACTTCAGAAAATTTACCATTTGTAGTGTCATCTTTAAAAACGTGTTACTCTCCCTCTTATCACCCAATTTTTATAAACGATGTCTTGTTTTGCTCGGGGAAGTATAATCTTTATACCCAATTTATGAAATTGGTTTTATTTTTGCGATAAATTTTTTTTATAATTTTTTTTATTAATTTAGAATCGTGGTTTTTGTACAAAAAAAATTGCAAAACCACCCAAACGATGTTAAAAGTTTGTATAGAAAGGTTTTAAGGGAGTACATAACCTTTAATTGGAGACCACTATTGTTGGAAATCGTTGGAAGCGTTTACGAATTATTCTTCAATAAGCCGATGCATTTCATAAAAAATTCGTAAAAAAATTCAAAAATTTATATCTTTAAAACTAATGAGAGAAAAAATTTTAAAACTCATATTCGTGTTAAGGAGACCGAAATCTATAGAAAAAAATTATTTAGAACTCTACAGCTGACAAAAAATAAAGATTTGTAAACTGGTGCTGTTATTACATACTTAAAACCCTTAATTGGGATTATGCACAATCTAATTTAAGTCATAATCCCCACTTTTATGGGTGTTGTATCCACTTTTTTATGGGGGTTATGACCGATTTTTTTAAGTCGTTATCCCTATAATTTTATGGGGATTGTGACCCAAAAATAAACGGACACAATCCCCATTAAGTCCAATTAAGTCCCTCAAATGGGATTATGCACAATCTAATTTAAGTCATAAACCCACTTTTATGGGTGTTGTGTCCCCTTTTTATGGGGGTTATGACCGATTTTTTAAGTCGTTATCCCTATAATTTTATGGGGATTATGACCCAAAAATAAACGGACACAATCCCCATAATGGAAATGGGAATAATGTTCGTGGGGATTATGACCAAATTAAAACATAAACATTTCCGTTTTAATTTTTTTTAGCTTATTTTTCCGATATAATTTTTTGAGTGTCACTACTTTTTTGGGTATTTGCATTTAACTGGTTGGAAATTGGAGTTTTTTTTGATAATTGTAGATTTTTTTTTTGGAGAAAAGTTTGTATAGGCCAGTAGTAGCTAGGATAGAGCTTTAACAAGAGAGATAATTTTTGTTTTAAAAAAACAAATGCATTAGTTTTTACGCATTGCGACTTATTGGAAAATTTTATTTTTTTTTTACACTTTTTCTTGTTTCAATAAAGGTAACACTCACCCAATTCATAAACAAAACCTCTTGCAAGGATCACTATGACCGCTATAATAACTCGAGTTGAAAAAGGTAGCATTAAGTATTACACCATTACATTACACCAATTCTCTATTGTTATTACCACTCATTTATTAAACTCCCTATGTTTTTCATAGTGTACGGTGGGTGCACAAGCAGCGCCATCTTTATGTCAACATTGTATAGCAACACCAGTTGGTAGTAACGTTTACTCTGACACCGCATTACCCCAAGAAAATAAGTATTCGCCTCTTGTCCCAAAGACAAAGGAGATATGTATGTATGTACGATGACTTCTTTTATCCCGGCCAACTAATTGAAACGTTCACGTGTAACAAGTTACGCGTAGCTCTCATCTTAATGCTAATCAAATAAATTCCACCAAACCCCAACACCATTAGGGTGTTAATTGAACACAAAGTTGGAAATAATTGACACCTTTAGAAAAACAAAAACAAAAGCATTGACTGGTGACAATTGGAGGAAACCTGTTGTGGAGACCAATAATAGCCCTCCCTCCTACCATAACACAAAAGAATACTCTACTTACTCTGAGGTTTCTTTGTGCCATTCATATTCATGGCCGTGTTCAACATATTTCCAATTTTCGTAAAACTCGACTGACGCATAAATGGCCCCTGTCGTGGGGGCAACGGTGGTGGTGAGACTGGTGGCGGTGGTTCTGGTTCTAATATGGGACTCTGTCGTCCCCAGCGACCCATTTTGAATGTTTTACCCCTGACGGGTTTGGCCTTAGGCTCGTTATTGTTATTGTTGTTGATATTATTGTTGTTGGTGAGTTTTTCGTCATGGGAATCGATGGTGCTGGTGTTGTTGTTGCTGGTGGCGGTGGTAGAGAGAGATTCGAATTCGCCTAACGACTCAATCTTGATGGATTCTGAAAAAAAAAATAAAAAAAGAAGAGAAAAGTTAGTAAGCTACATATTAAAAGATATCGTTGGTATACTGCGTAAACTGCCTAACTCCAGTTTTGTTTGCTCAATAGCCGTTTTTAAATAAAACTAATTATCAGAAGAATATTTACACAATATAATTGTTTAAACTTGTATCAAGTAATGCAAGTTTTTTTAGTAAATGGAAATATACGAATTTTGTGTCACACCCGTCCCATAAGCCATAACATACATTTGACTGCTTTAGGGCAGTAAGAGCGGTGGGAGACAAAATTTGATTTTTGTATGGAAGCCCCCTAAGGGGGAGAAGATAGGGGGTAGATATGTTTGGGAAAATGTCAGGTGGGAAAAATTACTGGGGTTCGGCCACTTATTTGAACCCTAAGGAGACTATTCCGAGCAGTTGCGGGGCTTGTTGTGGATTTTTTCCCCTCGTTAATAACCGGGTGCTCGATTTTGATTTTAGACCCATAGTTTTTTGGGCAAATTTTCTTAGAATTAACCGTAGATTAGGATTTCGATAGCCGCTTGGTCGAGAAAAAAATTTACCCACTCTAATAATTATTTCTTATATGTTTACCTTTTTGTTTTTTTTTTATAAATGAACTCTATAAAAACTTTAATTTCTCCATACTTTTGGAGTTTATTCTACTTGGTCACACCCGTCGTATAATAGTGTCACGACAGTGGTTTTTTTTCCAAAAAGTTTTTTTTAACACAATCAAAAACAATATAAACATTTGCTTACATCACAATAATTTGTGGTCTTTATACAGAAAATTTTACAGAATTTAACCTGAAAGTCATCATTTTGTAAAAGCTCAAAGTCCTTACAACACACTTTGTTGTATTCTAATTGAAATTCTGAGCAGTTCTTTCAGTGTCTACCAGTTACTAAACGTTTTCAAACTTAACATTCTTAGTAATAATCAAAAATGTGAGTAACATGGTCACACCCGCCCCAATGGAATTGCCCATACAACACACAACACACTTTGTTGTATTCTAATTGAAATTCTGAGCAGTTCTTTCAGTGTCTACCAGTTACTAAACGTTTTCAAACTTAACATTCTTAGTAATAATCAAAAATGTGAGTAACATGGTCACACCCGCCCCAATGGAATTGCCCATATACAAATTTAAATATTCAAAGGGACATAAGTTCTTTGGAAATTATTTTTTCCCGGGAATAATATCTCCCTTTTTCAACAGTCGGGGAAATTAATAACAAGGGAGACAAGTACAAGTAATTTTTGGCACGTAAAAGTTCATTCCGATACATTTAAAATACTTTTTGGCACAAAAAAGTACTTTCTGGTGCAATAAAAGTACTTTTTTGTACGATAAAATTACCCGATGGTACAATAAATGTACCTTTCGTTTTAATAAAAGTACCTGATGCTACAATAAAATTAGCTTTAGTACAATAAAAGTACTTTGCGGTGCAATAAAAGTACTTATTTGTACATATAAAGTAAAAATAGAAAGTTTGTACAAGTCGGTAATCATGCATCAATGTACTAAACATCTCACGTGACACGCCACGTTGGACAAATAGTTCCTGTGTTATGATAAAACATGCGAAACAAGATTTTTACAAATTTAATTTTTTACTAATCCTATCCTATTCTGGGTACTAGGTCATTTTCATAAAACACGATTGTTTCCAATGGTTTTCTTAATTCATTTATTTATCCCAATATTTCGACTGACGTCGTCAATCATCTTCAAGGGTTCTACAACAAAAAATTTACTTTAACATATATGAAATATTACAATAACACAAAACATTTTCTTTATATTTATGAGATTTTAAAAAACAATTGTCGCTACTTTCTCTTGTAAGTGCTGGTCAACTACTGATGTTATTTCGGTCTCTTATACTTATTGATTATGTGTCAATACATTTGTGAGCAGTTTATTGTATCCGTCTTGTAATTCAGCCTTCTCTCCGAAGTTGTATTTATAATGTAGAGCATTTCCAACGTGTAGCTTTTGCGACGTTTAGTACCAGTTTTATCCATATTATTATATTATATCATTAGTAGTTAGGTCTGGGCGACATCCCCCTTTTTCATTTTTTTTTATCCCTTTTTCATTTTTTTTACCCATAAATATCGGATTTCAAAGAAACCTACAATCCAATTTGATAGTCAGCACTTTGGCGGTTATAGCATTAGTCGATTCATCTGGTTGATGGTGTAAGTTTTATCCCTTATTGGTCACAATCCCTTAAAAGTACGAATTTCCAAAAATCTATTCTTAGCTGACGTTTACACGAAAAGAGGAACCACCACCCCAAATTTCATCATCCTATCTGCATCTATTTCATCTAATGACTTAGTCAAGCAATTTCTATTAATATGACCGACATAACAATTTTTGCAAAAGGGGCATGTACCGCCCATTTCCCAGCGAGATGTAATCCTCCATGTACCATTTATATATGTAGCAAATCTCATCTTTATACCTTACATGGCTCATAAAATATGACTGATTGAAATTGTGGGAGGTACCACGACCCATTGTCTAATTATGTTTACATGTAGGCTATGAAAGAGGCCAATTGGATAGTACTGCACAGAGAAAATTTTATTGCAATCGGTCCATTTCGCCGATATAACGATTTTTTCAAAAGGGGCGTGTCTCCGCCCATTTCCCAGCGAAGCCAATCTTCCTTATACCAGTAACATGTGTAGCAAATAGTGTTTTTGTCCCGAGAATTCCCGGGACAAAAATCCCAGCCAGTTTTTTGTCCCGAGAATTCCCGGGAATGCGACCGGGATTTCCCGAGATTTCATTACGCTTATTTAATAAGTCAATATCAAAATATTTGATAAGATAAAATCCACTAGAACCATAAATTATTTAGTGTTCCAAATTTTTACCATAAAATTAAAATTTTATTCTATTACAATATTTTTAAGCCGATTGACTGACATATAACTTTCTTTGTTGGTGTACTGGGTTTATTGTACCTTTATGTGTTTGGTCTGAGCGATGATAATACTTCTCCCCTCTTTATCCCAAGGAGTAAGAATCTCAAAAAATATCTTCAGATTGCGCAATTACCCTATAAAATAAGTGTTAAATCTAATTGTCTATATTCCCCCTTACGCCGTTTGGTCTAGGTGATGTTAACAGTTTCATCCCATTTCCGGTTTTGTCAGGTTTGGTTAGGTTTTTCTTTAAGGGGTAACAATTTTTAAAAATCTCCTGCTGCTGCTCTTAATCTATAAAATGCATTTCCAAATAGATTTTTGCGACTCTACCTTTAGCCGTTGGTCTGGGTGAAGGTACAAGTTTTACCCCTTTTGGAGCAAAATGGATTTGTGCAATTATAGCTTTACTCGTTTGGATTGGGTCCTTTTTTACCTCTAAAAGTACGAATTTCTAATTCTATACAGAGATTGCTTATCGGTTTTATCCCCATTTAGCCTTTTTACCCCACAAAGTACGAATTTCGAAAAATCCTTCCTAATAGCCCTCTTGTTCTTTAAGAAGCTTGCTCATATGCTTTTCCACGATGAAAGCTTTTGCCGTTTGGCCTGGATAATATTAAAGATTTTTTCTTGTTGGACCTTTTCCCCTCCTAAAAGTACGAATTTCGAAAAATCCTTTCGTGCACCTATCTAAGTCTATAAGGAGACTTCTCATATAAAGGTTTCACGATGATAGCTTGTCATAATATTAACAACTTTTCGGATAAACCATAACATGAGATTTTTAAAATTATTTGTTTGTTTGAATTAAATTAAAAAACAATTTTTTTAATAGATAAAGGCATTTTTAATTTATTTTTTGTTTTCGACCGGGTTTTCCCGGGATCCCGGGAAAATTAAATAAAAATCCCGTTTTCCCGGGAAATGAAAAATGTCGGGAAGTCAAAAACACTAGTAGCAAATCTCATCTTAATACCTCCAATGGCTCGGGAGATATGACCGATTGAAATTTTGGTTTGTGTGGGCAGTGCCACGCCCTATTGTTCAACTATGTTTTCATGTAACCTATGATAGAGGCCCTATGGACAGTATCACACAAAAAATATAATTGCAATCGGTCTATTTATTTGGCCCATATAACGATTTTCTAAAAAGGGGCGTGACATCGCCCACTTCAACAGACAAAGTATTTTTTCTTATACGACCGATATTTGTGCCAAATCTTGACTCCGTACTTATAATGGCTTAAAATATACAGTCATTTCAAAATTCAAGTTGTATGGAGCGGTGCCACTCCCATTTTACCCCATTGCAGTCAGAATTTTCGCGACTACGTCATAAAAGGAACCTATATTCCAAATTTAACGGTTCTAGCTTTTACCGTTTGGGCTGGGGAATGACCAGTCAGTCACCCAAGCCTTTTATATATATACTAGCTTTCCCGGCTCGCGTTGCTTCACCCGTACTTACAATGAACCTTCTTATGACTTTAAGCAATCCAGGTAAAATGCCAAATCTTCATATGAAGAACGAATATCCCATTTATGTGATTGTAACTTTATCCCATTGGGCAGAGTGATTGTATCGATTTAGTCCCATTTTATCCCTAAAAGTACGAATTTTAAAAAGGGGCGTGGCACTGCCCATTTTCCAGCGAGACGTAATCCCCCATGTACCATTTACATATGTAGAAAATCTCATCTTTATATCTTTAATGGCTCGCGAAATATGACCGAATGAAATTTTGGTTCGTGTGGGCGGCACCACGCCCCTTTAAATTTTATAAAACTTTTTTTTAAAAAATTTATTCTCGTCACTAATTATTTTTATAAATTCTATTACAAGTTATATTTTAGGTAATTAAACGCTTTAATTCAATAAAAAAAACTTACAAAAAAATCTAGAAAAATAAATTGTCAATCTTTTAAGAGGAAATTATAAGTAACACTGTTCTTTTGTGTATTTCGCCCAAATCGCTTTCTCTCCCTCTAGCCCAAATCTTGGCAAATCAGTTAATCATTTCTAGTTAAATTGACATATTTTTTGATGCTTTTGTGTAACATAAATAAATAAGTAACAAAAACATTTTGGTATTGAAGTCTAAAAGATTCATCAGCACAAACGAATTTCTCGTTAGTTCACTAGTGTGAACATTTTTCTTTTATTAACCTTGATTCTTTGACAGGTAACAGGTATAACCAAGTTATTAACATAAATAACAATAGAATTTCAAAGAAAGAAACAAACACAAAAAAATGACAACCAAAAACACACTTTTGTACATTTCAGCATCGCACACATCAAGATCGCACTTTTCAAATTCAAATTTAATTTGTAATACCACCAGATGTTTTGAAAGCGAACAATAATAGTCAACAACACACAAATCAAATTTTCTTAGTTGAATTTGTTAAGTGATCTTAATTTGTGATACAAATATTTATATTGTATGCCGATCTCAAACATTTCGATTATTTATTTAAAAAATTAACACAGCAACAAAAAAAAGCAATCAATTGAAAATTGTATTAGCCATATACAGTCGGTCTCAAAGGATAGTGTAGTGTAGTGAACTATATGATAAGAATTATGTTATTGTTTTTTTTTTATATTATAAAATAATTAATAATCGTTGTTGCTGCGTGTAGAGTACATTATTGTAACATTGTTATAACATCAACTTTTGTATATTTGAAACAAAGCAAGTTGTTTATTTTAAGTTTTACTTTTGAATTTGAACTATTAAATTTTCTTCATTGAATACACATACTTTGTATCTACAACACGTATTCTGAATTGTGAATAAAAACTTATAAAATAACTAATATTGGTACTACAATTTGGCGATCCTGCATCGGACCTTATAAATAACTGGGAATACAAAATACATCGCTCTGCCTCGCTTTGTGTTGCATTACTTTCAATAAACCTAATTCGTTGCATGTGAACTATTTGAAGATTGTTTGTGACAAGATCCAGAAAATACTACTTAAGAATTGGCATATTATCCCATTAAGCCCGAACAGATGAAACACAACAAATCTCAAATTACGAATAAGCAAGAGCAAATAGTTGGATTTCCAGATAGTTCGCACAGCAAGGCGTGAGCTGAATGGATAATTTCTTCTTTTCAAGACATTATTTATTTATTATCAATCAAGACTAACCCAAGCCTGACAATTCAAAATACAAGAATTTTTTTTTTTTTTTTTTCAACAATTAATTTGGAATTGATCCGGTTCAACCTTTAAGTATAATTTATCAGATAAGTTACATATTTTTACAATCTCATAAGTTTTTTACAATCTATTTTAAAATTTACACTACAATCAATATTTGTTATCCCATCCCAATTGAACATAATTATCTAATTCGTTAGTCATACGTAAATTTGTAGTATGAAAAGGACACGGCGCGGGCACATAATTGATAACCAACCATTTTTAATTAACAATAACAACGTAGAAGTTAATGATCCTGATTTACAAACTCAGCCAAATAATACTCCTTCAGTCAATACAGATACACACAATAACAGTGCGAGTCCCACATCGGAAAGAGTGATAATGGTTCCATGTCGATTATTGAAGTTGCCAAGCTTTTGGTCTGAATGTCCAGATGCTTGGTTCATTCATACTGAAATTGCATTTTCGTTAAATAATATTATTGATGATACAACTAAATATCATCATGTAGTAGCATCCTTACCTCAAGACGTTATAAATAAAATATTAGATGTATTACAATTTCCCGTTTCGGTAAACAAATATGAACAACTGAAAAATGCTCTGTGTAATAGATTTTCGATTAGTGAAGAATCACGATTAGAACAACTGTTATCGAACCATTATCTTGGAGATCGAAAACCTTCGGAATTTTTCCGAGATCTTAAGATATTAGCTGGTTCCGACAACATTATCAATCTTGATTTGCTTTATAAACTGTGGCTTCGTAAATTGCCACAGAATATACAGATTCAAATGATGTCTTGTGCATCCCAAAGTATTGAAGAAAAAATTTCACTTGCTGATAAGATTTATGAAGTTTGCTCAAAGTCTCAAATATCTGCAATAAGCCATGGCTCAGACGAGAACATCGGAAATTCGGTTCAAAAATTAGCGGAAATGACGAAAGTTCTTTGTGAAAACTTAAATAAGATCACCACAGAAGTCGCAGAAATTAAAAAGAGAACCTCTTCTCAAGACCGACATAGTCAACGCTTTCACAGTCAGTCGCGAGGTCGTACATCTTACCTTAACAATCGAGAAGGATTTTGTTGGTATCATTTAAAATTTGGCAACAGGGCTGTGAAATGTGTTCCACCTTGTAACTATCATAACTATGTGAATAATTTCAATTCAAATAACTCTTTAAATTGAATACGTCCATCATGACGGTGGCTACTGATGGACCACACGCTAATACATTAGGCCGCCTATTTCTTTACGATTCCAATAACCGTCTTAATTTTTTAATAGATACTGGCGCAGCTGTGTCTGTTGTACCATATTCTCGATTTAAAACTTTATCCAGGAATTCTGATTTAGAGCTAACAGCTGCAAATGGGTCCGTAATTCGGACTTTTGGTACAAAACTATTCAAAATTGATCTAGGTCTTCGTAGAGAATTCGAGTTTCCATTCCTTATTGCTGACATCAATACCCCAATTATTGGCTTTAATTTTCTTGAAAAATTTGGAATAGTCGTTGATGCTAAAAACAAACGACTTATTGACTCAGTAACTACTTTAAATGCTCAATGTTCATCAGGATTCAGCTCCATCTACTCAATCAAACCCAAAATTTCAGAGCCAAACAAATACTACGAAATATTAAAAGATTTCCCTTCTGTAACAGCTGAGCCCGATTATACCAAAATGGTAAAACACAATACGGTTCATCATATAGAAACCAAAGGAAATCTTCCCTTTTGTAGACCTCGCCGGCTTGACCCTATAAAACTTAAAATAGCCAAGAGTGAATTTGAGTACCTAGTAAAAATAGGTGTCTGTAGACCGTCCTCTTCCCCAACTGCTTCTCCTTTACATCTAGTGCCTAAAAAAGAAGTAAATGATTGGAGACCTTGCGGAGATTACAGGAGACTTAACTGTGTTACAATACCAGACCGTTATCCACTACCCCACATTCACGATCTTAGCATAAATCTGAAGAATAAGACTATATTTTCAAAGCTAGATCTTGTAAGGGCATACCACCAGATCCCAATAGCCGAAGAAGATATTTCGAAGACGGCTATTACCACGCCTTTCGGATTGTTTGAGTTTTTAAGAATGCCTTTCGGATTAAGAAATAGCGCTCAAACTTTTCAACGTTTTATAAACGAAGTGTTTTTTGATCTCGACTTTGTTTTCACATATATTGATGATATATTAATAGCCAGTGATGACGAAGTTCAACATATAAATCACTTGAAAATTGTTTTTGCAAGGTTAGAAAAATACGCACTGAATATAAAGGTTTCTAAATGTGTTTTCGGTTCATCGACAATAGATTTTTTAAGTTACCACATTTCGTCACAAGGCATTCAACCTTCTGAAGAACGAGTAAAGGCGATATTAGACTTTGAAATACCGAAATCTATATCTAAGTTACAAAAGTTTCTTGGAATGGTTAACTATTATCACCGTTATGTGCCAATGTTAGCCACCGAACTAAGTCCAATTTATGATATACTCACAACAGCTACTAAAAAAACGGATAAAACGGTTATATGGAATGAAATTGCAGCAAAGTCTTTTGAAAATGTAAAACAGCTTTTTGCGAAACAATCCCTTTTAACCCATTTCGACGAGAATTGTAAATTATTATTAGCTGTAGATGCATCTAATGTGGCCATAGGCGCTGTTCTACAACAAATTGATGGTAATGGTGCAAGTGAACCATTAGCATATTACTCAAATAAAATTAGCCCAGCAGAACAAAAGTATTCGACTTTTGATAGAGAATTGTTGGCAATTTACAGAGCTATAAAACATTTTAGACATTTCCTCGAAGGACGCGATTTTGTAATTTTTACAGACCATAAACCACTTACTTTTGTACTCGATTCTAAAGCCGATCGTTCTCCCAGACAAACAAGACATCTAGATTATATTGCACAATTTACCGACAAGATACAATATATTCCAGGGAAGCAAAACATTGTGGCAGACTCTCTATCTCGTATCCCAGAAGTTGACGTTATTTCAACTCGTGATATCAATGTCGAAACACTTTATAAGGAACAGCAATCAGACGAAACTCTGAAATCCATCGTTGCCGACCCTAGCTCAAAACATAATCTGAAAGAGATTTTAATACCTATTATGGACTTTAAAATTTGGTGCGACGTATCAACAGAACCTCCTAAACCGTATCTACCTCCAAGTTTACGTAAAATTATTTTTGAGAAAATTCATTCGTTATCACACCCTGGATCTCGACCGACCAGAAATTTAATTCAGTCCAAATATTTTTGGCCAAAAATGAGAAAGGACATAAATCAATGGGTAACATGTTGTCCTTCTTGCCAGTGCTCAAAGATCAACAGGTACACAAAATCACCAGTAAAAGCAATTGAAATTCCTAAAAATCGTTTCGAACATATACATATAGACATTGTTGGTCCTCTTCCAGTTTCAAATAGTTACAAGTATATTCTGACAATTATCGATCGATATTCTCGCTGGCCAGAGGCTTATCCACTGCGTGATATTTCTGCTAAAACGGTAGCGAAAACGTTTGTTGAAAATTATGTACCACGTTTTGGAGTACCAATAAGAATTACAGCCGATCAGGGTACACAGTTCACTTCTAATCTATTTTGTGAATTGACATCATTACTTGGGGCACACAAGATACATACTACATCATATCACCCACAAGCGAATGGTATACTAGAACGGTTTCATAGACAACTTAAATCTGCTTTGATTACATCTTCTAACACCACGAAATGGTCTGAAATGCTTCCATTTGTGCTGTTGGGATTACGAACCGCAGTCAAAACAGATCTAAACTGTTCACCAGCAGAACTAATTTATGGTCAAGTTCTTCGGTTACCAGGAGAATTAGTGATAGAAAATGACTCAGTAGTGCCGGTAGATGAAACTTTGCAGAAATTAAGAGACCATTTTTCGGCAGTCAGATCAAAAGTAGTGTACCACAATGTCGATAAACATTTCATACCCAAACATCTTTCTGACTGTGACTATGTTTATGTAAGAGCTCACAATAATTCAGGTTTAAATGCACCATATGAAGGACCTTTTCGGGTCATTAAAAGAAATGATAAGGTTTTTACAATACAGAAAGGAAATTCTGTTAAAACATATAACATAGATCGTGTGAAACCTGCATTTACATCTGACAATGAAACTGTTAACACATATTCTACAAAAACCAAACAAAACAAAACCGTCACTTTCAGGATCAATTAATTTTGTTTTTCTTACATTTGCCTCTAATTGTCCCACATTTTAATAATTTGCTGTTCATACTGGGAGGGGAGTACTGTAGAGTACATTATTGTAACATTGTTATAACATCAACTTTTGTATATTTGAAACAAAGCAAGTTGTTTATTTTAAGTTTTACTTTTGAATTTGAACTATTAAATTTTCTTCATTGAATACACATACTTTGTATCTACAACACGTATTCTGAATTGTGAATAAAAACTTATAAAATAACTAATATTGGTACTACACTGCGATTCTTGTGAGTACCGCATAAATTTCTTAGTGTTGTTGTGTTAGTTTTGTTGTTTATCACTCTGTGCCATGACAACTTCAACAGTTACAATTTTAAATAACAAAAAGTTGGAATTATATTCATTTTATTATTTTTATTGTACGTATTACAAAGCGGTTTGTTTGTCTAACAGATTTTGTGTTATAATTTGTCTGTGCAATGAATATCAATTTGCAAATTACATCATCTATTGTTCTATGTAGTAAAATGTGCAATTTTATGGAAGCGTCTATATTATTAGTGTCAATATTTAACATTTAGTTTATTACAACAGAGAACAAGAGGGTAGATTTACTTGGTTTTTTTCGCATTTCATTAGTAATTTTCTCTTTGTGTGCTCTAGTGATAAGGTAAATCCCCCATTGATAGATAGATAAAATTACCTCTTGCTGTGTGACTTTGCAATGGGCATTCATTCTAGGAGAAAATTGCGGTTCACACGATAAGTGGGATAACATCGAAACCTGTTATACAACATTTTAAGTGATGTTTTAGCACATTCGGTTAAAATTATAAAATCAATATTGGTTAAGTGGGTGGGCCGCTGCAAAGGTTCTTTGTGAATGCAAAAGGGCGAAAGAGAGTGCGTATAATACACAAACGTTTAGTTTAAATGTTTAAAAAGTATTTGTTAATAGAATGCAAATATTGAAACGGTGATGCTAACATGAATCAGTTACTTTCAAAATGTTTTTTTACAGAACTAGATTTGACTTAAACCATTGGGAGCAATTTTAAACCATTGCTCCTGTCTCAGTCATCCACGTTTTCTTTTCAACTTCGAAGTATAGATTCGAGCCAATCGGCAAGTCTAGTAAAAGCTTATCAAACCTCTGACGTTCGCAATCGTCTAAAAAAGAGTAGGTGCCGTTTGTTGTGAGTCTAAACATAGAATGATTGTTAATTCACAATAACGTTAAATAGCTTCTCGCGTACCTCATTCATGGGGTATAAAGGAAAATTAAGTAAGTAAGATTAGTAGATGATAAAGACTTTTAAATATATCTTCTAAAGAACTTCAGAAAGGTGACTTAAAAAGTGATTTAAAAACCTATAAATACAAAACGCAATGATTTGGACTTTGTATGTATATTTAATGTCTTACCGTAAAAATTTAATTGTAATTCCCCTAAAAATGTAGCTGTTTTGTACAAAAAATAACTTTTATTGTATTAAAAAGTACCTTTATATCATAAGTATTTCTTTTTGTACCAAAAAGTACCTTTTTGGGACCGACCGTGGCTGCCATACAGGAGATCCGTGGTTCGACAGCAACTTTGCAGTATTAATGTCGAATCAATCGGAATGTCTAGTAGAATCTTCTCAAACAGCATTCGTCGATAAACGAGTAGGTGCCCTTTGTGGCTACCATCCGTGGTTCGACAGCAACTTTGCAGTATTAATGTCGATACAATCGGAATGTCTAGTAGAAGCTTCTCAAACAGTGACGTTTGCATTCGTCGATAAACGAGTAGGTGCCCTTTGTTGTGAATCTAAAATAGAAAGCTTGTTAATTCCCAACAACGCGAGAAGCTATCCAATACCTCATTCATAAAGTGTATATGGAAATTAAGTAAGTGTTAAGTACCAAAAAGTACTTTTATGGTACCAAAAATTACTTTGAGTTTACAAAAAGTATTTTTATTTGCCCTAATTGTACCAAAAAGGGCTTTAAATGCAACAATATATGCTTTTATTGTACCATAACGGACTTTTATAGTACCAAAGAGTACTTTTATGAAACCAGAAAGTACCTTTATTATACCAATATACTTTTATTGTACCGAAAAGTACTTTTTTGTACTAAAAGGAACCTTTGTCGTATCAAAAAATACTGTTAATGTGCCATATCGGACTTTTTTTCTACCAAAAAGCACATTTATTGTACCATTACGGACTTTTATTGTACCAAATGTACTTATATCGTAAGAAAAAGTATCTTTATTGTACCAAAACGGACTTTTATTGTACAAAAATTAAAAAATTGTGCAAAAATTACTCTTATGTAACCATAAAGTACATTAATAGTACCATAACGTACTTTTTTGTACCAAAAAGTACATTTATCGTATGCAAAAGTACATTTATTGTGCCATAACGGACTTTAATTGTACCAGAAAGTACCTTTAATATACCATTACTTACTTTTATTTTACTAAAATGTACCTTGATTATACAAAAAAGTACTTTTATTATACTACAAGCAAACGTTTATTGCACATAAGGTACTTTTATCAAAAAAAGTACCTTTATCGCATCAAAAAGTTATTAAATAATACAAAAAAGTACCTATATTGAACCACAACGGACCTTTGTTGTACCACCAAGTACTTTTAGTGTACAGAAAATTTACCTTTATTTTATCATAACCGACCTTATTGTACCAAAAAGTACTTTCAATGATCCAAAAGGTACCTTTGTCGTATCAAAAAGTACTTTTACTGTGCCGTAACGGATTTGTTTTGTACCAAAATGTCATTTATTGTACCGTTGCTTTTATTGCACCAAAAATTGCTTTAAATGTAACAAAAAGTATTTTTGCCGTTTCAAAGAGTACCTTTACTGTACCAAAAAGTACTTTAAAGGAACCTGAAAGTACCTTCATTTATTGCACCAAAAAGTACTTTTATGTTCCAAAAGGTTAGTTACCTTTATCGTATCAAGAAGAACTTTTAATGTGCCATAACGAACTTTTGTACCAAAAAGTACATTTATTGTACCATTACTTGGTACCAAAAAGCACTTTTGTCGTATCAAAAAGTACTTTTATTTTATTTATTATTACCAAAAAGTACTTTAAAGAAACCAAAAACGGACTTTTATTGTACCAAAAAGTACTTTTAATGTATCAAAAAGTACTACTTGCCGTATCAAATGTACTTTTATTGTATCATAACGGGCATTTATTGAACATTACGGTCATCTACTATACCAAAAAGTACTTTTATTGTACCAAAAAGTACTACTTGCCGTATCAAATGTACTTTTATTGTATCATAACGGGCATTTATTGAACATTACGGTCATCTATTATACCAAAAAGTACTTTTATTGTACCAAAAAGTACTTAGGTTATAATAAAATGTACTATTATTGCATCAAACAGTCCTTTTACGTACCAAAAAATACATTCATCGTTTCAAAAAGAAAGTTGCACCTAAAGTAATTTATCATAAAAAAGTACCTTTATTGTATCAAAAAGTAATTAAATAGTACAAAAAAGTACCTTTATTGTACCACAACGGACCTTTGTTGTACCAACAAGTACTTTTAGTGGACAGAAAATTTACATTTAAGTTATCATAACCTACTTTCATTGCACCAAAAAGTACTTTTAATGTTCCAAAAGGTACCTTTGTCGTATCAAAAAGTACTTTAAAGGAACCAGAATGTACTTTTAATCTACCAACTTTTATTGTGCCATAACGGGCATTTTTTTGTACCATTACGGACTTCTATTATACCAAAAAGTATTTTGACTATACCAAAAAGTACTTTTGTTGCATCAAAAAGTACTTTTACGTATTAAAAAGTACATTTATTGTTTCAAAAAGAAATCTTATGGTATTATGGTACTACTTTAGACCCTAGGTTTTTTGAACCAAATTCGATTCATGGTTTTTTCAACTTTGCACGAGTTTATATTTCCCCAAAACTCCTTACGGTATGGCAAATTAGCAACATGGCCACGCCCCTTCTGGTACGTCTCATACAAATATATCATTTCGCCTAATTTAGAATTTTAGTAATAATATCAATAAACACAACGCGATTGTGCCCAAATTCTATATTTAGTAAAGCTGTAGGAGAATAAAGTTTTGGAGACGAAACTGGTAGTCTAGCCCCGCCCCTTCTCATACCTCCCATACAAATATCAATATATTCGCAAATTTTATATTTTATTGAGGATGAAGGTATATATAAGTCGGGTTTCCGACTGGTTTGAACCAAATTCGATTCATGGCTGTTAAAGTTGTTTGAGCCATGTCCGTCTGTCTTTCTGCCTGTCTGGCTGTTCGGTAAGCACGATAACTATCGAAAGACGCAACCAAATGTTTTGAAACATTGCACGAGTTAATATTTCCCCAAAACTACTTACGATAGTGCAAATTAGCTACATGGATACGCCCCTTCTAGTACCTCTCATACAAATATATCATTCCGCCTACTTTAGAATTTGAGTAATAATATCAATACACCCAACGGGTTCGTGCTCAAATTCTGTATTTAGTAAAGCTGTATGAGGATAAAATTTTTGAGAAAAAACTGGTAGTCTAGCCACGCCCCTTCTGGTAACTCTCACACAAATGTACCACTCCGCCCACTTTAGTGAGGGTAGATGTAAGTCGGGCATCCCGACTGAAACTTTCTTACTAGTTCTACTATAGTTTTGAAAAAGTATATTTTGGTTTTGAAGGTCTATCAATATTTTTTAGACACTAGATTCATTTCAATAGCCATCATAGAACTTTGGTATATTTAAATAGTCTCTAAGGGATCAAATAAACTCAAAACATCTGCAATGCTCGAATTTTACTAATCCTTTGCAGTAAGGTTGCCCACATCTGCTTTAAACCTATTCAAAGGTCATACACACACACACACACAAACATATCATGCTCTGTGACGTGTTCCTGTTTCCCCTCTCCCGCTCTCCTTCTCAATTAGGGTGAGGTTAGAGATAGAGCATGAATATATTTGCAAAGAAAACTTGGTATGTGACTAAAACTAAGTACAATAGGTACTTGTTGTTATTGCTGCTACTGCCACTGCTACTGCTGTTGCTGCTATTGGCTAACCCCATTTCTTTGGCTAAGAAAAAAAACATCCCTCCGTCCATGCCCGGTTTGTGCTCATCTAAAGCGTCAATGACATTGCATTTCTTTCATATAGTACCAAGAATTTTTCTTATTCTTGGCAAAATTAAAACAAAAATGAAAAAAAAACAACGAAAAATGAAACTTGGCAAACGAGAATAACGAAAAGAGGATACCCAAAAGGAAACCGAAATACATAGGTGGAAGAAAGACTATGCGAAACAGAGACAGGCAATAAAATATAAGCCAATTAATGACTTATGTTTCTATAGAAAACAAATGTTTATTGTTGCTATTGTGTATTTGTAAATGCGTTACATATTGACTTTATGTCAAACACATTCACCTTAAGGCCATCAAGTGCAAAACAAAGCTGGGTCGTCGTCATTGGCCATTAAGTTGCAGTGGATTGGAAATCTGAGTCAGGGGCTGTAGACTAATGGATACTAGCGTCGTCGTGGGATTGTTGCTTTGCTGCAACCTTCAACAAGGGCTAAGAGGATTCAGATTTAGATGCACTGAAAGAAATTTACTAAAGTGGTAGAAAATTTAAAGAAACGTTTGCCATTGCGTCAGAATGTACATTTATTGTACCATAACGGACCACATTGTACCAAAAAGTACTTTTATGTACCAAAAGGTATCTTTATCGTATCAAAAATTACTTATTTTGTGCCATAATGGACTTTAATTGTACCAAAAAGTGCTTTAAATGTACTTTTATCGTATCAAAAAGTACCTTTATTGTACCATAACGGACTTTAATTGTACCAAAAAGTACTTTAAAGGAATCAGAAAGTACCTTTATTGTGCCATAAAGGACTTTTATTGTACCAAAAAGTACTTTTTATGTACCAAAAAGTACTTTTGTCGAATCATTTATACTTTTATTGTGCCATAAAGGACATTTATTGTACCATTGCGAACTTCTATTACTCCAAAAAGTACTTTTATTGTACCAAAAAGAACTTTTATTGTACGAAAAAGTACTTTGATTATACAACTGATGAATACTAGGTCAGATTTGCTTTCATAACTTAATAAGTTGTATGGTCCTTTCCGCAGAGGTTTTCTATACCTATTCCAAGTGTTATTCATAAAAACCAATTGAAAATCAGAAATTATACATAAAATTCGGAAAAGATCTAAATTTCAGTCAGGTAAACTGACTCATAAATATCCTCACCTACATATGTATTATATTGTTGAAGTCTTGAGGTATTGAATCAACGTAATTGCCCAGCGGCGAAAAGCAGGATCGAGAAGGCCTTACGGAAAGCAGCCAGTAGGCCTGCGCTCTGCATTTCCTCTTCCTTTCTAAATAACATAGGGTGTCATTTAGAGGCAAGACCTTCCATAAGAAAACCTGATGAAAGGCCTGTATAAACACTTGAAATTTGAAGGACTTGAAAAATAAATAAAAAATTGCAGTTGGCGACCTTGAAATTGTCTAGTTTATTTTTTAGATATTTCTCAAATGTATATCTTTCGTTACACTTACACTTCTTTTAACAGCAGTAACTTTCCTGGATTTTGAACTCACTAGCTCGCGATTGTTAGTCAGCCATGCTACCATCATCTAGCCTATGAAGATGCATTCGAATTGTTAGACTTAAACTAATCATAAACTGTTTTCAGAAAAACACACGAACACCTTCCTTGTTTCGTTTTCTTTACATGCCTTCTATGAGAAGGGAGACGGAATGTGTATACACACGAAATGGTGGAATAACAATTGATTGAAAAATATTGATTCTCCATTCTCAAGATGGCGTGCAGCAGTGGTCTTGAAAGAATGGAGGGAACTTGTGCTCGGGATATTTCTGAAAGGAAGGAGAAGGCCTGTTTTCAGTCATGTGAAAACAAGGCGTTTGAATGTCTCAGAAATGTCGCGGAAATCATGAGAAGGAAGGCCTTCATTCATGAGTTTGAAGGGCTCCTTATGAATCCGGTATGCCTTCCTTGACCTTCTTTCTTCCTTTCTTTTTTTACATTGCGTGATATTGGAAAAAAAAGTCCTTCCGTCGCCGAGTTGTCCTTTTGTATGTTATGGAAGATATATTAATTATACAAAATTAGACCACCCCTTCTGTTATTTCCTTTTACAATCCCACTTCTTTGTTTCAGAAAATATTTTAGAAAATGTTCTAGATAATATACTGTTAAATTTTCATAAGGATCAGTCAAGGTTGAATCGAGTTATCCTGCGCACCAGCCAGTATAACTCAACTGTTGGACATGTCTCAATTGTCCTTAAAATTCCTGAATCGAATTTGGTCTTAATATTCTTGGGGTCCTTTAATGCGTTGCGCTTTTTGTCGTAACAAATTATATGTACCCTCATTTAGAAGGGTAATGGAACTGATTTGTAGTTTTTTTTAAATACTTCAAACTGTAATCTGTATGGCTCTCGATGGAAGCCAGATATAAATTTTAAACCTGTAGTTTCGTAGGGTAGTTTTCTTAGAATTTAGCGTAGATTTCGTTTTTGCTATACGTCTTTTGCTATTCGAACAATTTCCGTATAGCTTTTCAACTTTCCATGTATATATCTATGCATAAGGATTCTCATGTTGACCTAATTTTGAATGTAACGCCTGGTTGGCTTGAGCAATATCTCCATATCTACTGCTTCCCATACGAGTAAAGAAGCATCAATCATATCCAGCAGCAATTAAAATACCTAAAATTATCAAGAGAGTGTATTTTTATGTTCTCCAACTTGTGTACATTTCTAATTAATGTGTTACTATTGCGGTATAATGAGAAGGAAATTATGTTTACACTGTCAAATGATGTTATAATTAAACCATTCATACATTGTTGTTAGCACTCTACTTGGGGCAGAGGAGAGGAGATATTAATTTGCATTGAAGCGACAAAGTAATATTACAAAATTGTTGTTTTTTAACTAAAAGTAAATTTTTTACAAATATAACATTTAACCACATTTCACATAATCTTTGTCTGATATTCATTGATGGTGTAGTGTATCACTATTTGCCTTTATTGCCTACTGGAATATTTCAAATCAGAACATTGCGGAAAAGCCACACGAAATTGAAAAACACGTGTGTTACATGCATAGACCTGGTGGCCGCCACAAGCATCTAACAGTCGGCGGGCACGTTAATACTTTGTATTCTGCACGAGATTCACGTACAATGTGACTTGAAACACAGATACGAGTAAAAACACACCTAAGGGATTCCTCTCTAGCCGCAGGTATCTATCTATGTATCAATGTATACCTTCATAATTACAAAAATAGCAACAATTTAGATACGGTCAAAGTTGTAAACTTACAATAAAAGCATATGGATGCTATAACAGTGCATCGAAACAGAATAATAGGATATTTATTAATGGCAAATTTGCAAAAATTAGAAATATATAGTTAGCTTATATGCAAAAAGTTGTTCTAACCCTGTAGGAAGCCTGGGGTCTAGTGTCTCCATGTCACCACTTTTGTCAACTATTATGGTGACATTGTCGAGAATTTGTCTAAAACTTGTGTACAAATATTTGTCTGGCTTTGATGTGTAGAGAAATTTATGACAAATAAACGTCAATGTTTCTTCTTCTTTTTCATTGCTTCACTTTGTTTGGTTGTGAAAACACGTGGAGTCGCGTACATTTAGTCGGAAAATAATTAAAAAAGGAAAAGTGAGTTTTTAAAGTGAATTTTGAAAAAAATAACATGAGTAAAAGAAATTTTCAAAGACTTGTGAAAAAGCAAACAAATTTGTACAAGAATAGAGCAAATGTATGGCCAGCCTTGAAGAAATAGAGCCCACAAAAAGACTGATAAAATTTTTTTAATGTAATTTAGATAATAAATAAGATTTTATTTTTGAATTTTACGTCTTTTTATTTGGTAAAAAAATCACAAGTGTTGACATAAATAGTGACAATGGACTACTGATTCTCTGGTTCCAATGTCTCCAAGTGGTTCCAAAAGTACCACCTAGTCAATAGTTCTAAGGTCAGTACTGACGCCTGAATAACAAGCTCATATTAAATGTCAATAGAAGAAAGCATTGCCTGTCGCACAAATGGTCAGTAGTACTGTTGACAAAGTCAATATTGAATCAGTACAGTGTTACTATAGACATTTCCTGCAGGGAACTAACAGACTTAAATCAAAATTGTTGTTTTAATTGATTACACTCTGATAGTTTTTGAAAAAATAAGTCATGCTTATCCGAAAACACAACTATAGCTTGTCGAAAATCAATTAAACCCTTTAAAACACCACTCAAAGTAAAAAAACGTTAAAAAAAAATTTTATGAAACCGTCATTTTAATTAAAAAAACTAATGATGCAGTTTCTCTTGGGAATACCCAGAGCCTCTCTGTGAAGGCCCTCAAGCAGTTCACAACATCCGATTGGGTCGTTCAGTCGTAGCAAATGTGAGCAGGCGCAATGTTAAGTAACATAAATGGCATGTAACTACAGATGCGCCTTAGGAAGTAGGTAACAGATGTTACTGATGCTCAACACATCGACAGTCTTAGTTGCTTTGGTAGCCCCAAGGAACTAGGATCGGTTGCGGTGGCCTAAAAAGCCACTCTCCTTAAATGAAACCTATTGAAAACACGAAGAAAAGAAAAGACAAGAAAAAACCCCGCAAATGTTGACGACCCCTCCAAATGTTATAAGGACCGTGATTTAAGAATATGTACCTACAATATCCGTACTCTATACATAGATGGTGCCATCTTAACGGTTGAAAATAGAGGGTAGATATGTTTCGAGAAACTGTTGGGGTTGCAAAAATATTGGGGTTGGTCATACATTTGACTACTCTAGGGGATGCTTTAGGGCAGTTAGAGCGGTAAGTTCAAATTTTATAAAAATTTGATTTTTGTATGGTAGGCACCCTTAGGGGTTCGGTATGTTTTGGAAAATTGATTCTGGCCGATTCTGGGGCAGTTGCGGGGTTTGTTGTGGAATTGTTCCCAATTCAAAAAGTTTCTTTTTAATAACCAGGGGCTCGATTTTGATTTAAGACCCGTAGTCTCTTGGGCAAATTTTAACAAATAAATATATGTCTTATTATTTTCTAATATGTACCTTTATGTTTGTTATATAATTTAACTTTATAAAAACTTTAATTTCTTCATACTTTTTTGAGTTTATTTTACACCCGTCGTAAAATGATGTCACACCCGTCTTTTTTTCTGAAATGTTTTTTTATTAAGAAAAAGTAGTTTTTTGCGAACAGTAAGTACTTAACACAATTAAAAACAATATAAACAATTACCTACATCACAATAATTTTGGACTTTCTACGAAAATTTTTACAGAATTTAACCTGAAAGTCATAATTTTGTAAAAGCTCAAATTCCTAAGGTCACACCCATCGTTGTCTTCTAAAGGACATTCTGAGCAGAAATTAAGTTTTTTCAGTGTTTACCAATTACTAAACGCTTTAAAACTTAACATTCTTGGTAATCACAGCTTTTTTTTAGTAATAAATTTTCCATTTATGAATTATAACAAAAAATGTGATTAACATGGTCACACCCGTCCAATAGAATTGTTCAACTATATCTTTGAAGTGGTAGATGATTTTGTGTACCTTGGCTCCGCCATAAACAAAAATAATATTGTCAGCATGGAAATAAAGAGACGTGTATTGGAAATTGGAAATAAAGAGACGAGTAATGCAAACCGCTGCTACTATGCGCTAATCAAGCGATTTAATGGCAAAGCTCTCTATCGAAAAACAGAGATACAACTCTACCAAACAATGATCCTACCTGTCTTGCTCTACAGCGCAGAGTCCTGGGTAATGACACAAGCGGTTCAATCTAATTTGGTAGTCTTTAAGAGAAAAATACTTCGCAAAATATTTGGTTTCGATAATAGTATGCCTTCGTCGAATGAACCATGAGTTGTATGAGCTATATAACGACATCGACGTAGTCAAGAGCGTTCAAATAGACCGAATGTGCAGGCGTCGGCATGTTGTATGAATGGATAAAAATGCTCAAACTAGAAAAGTCTTCGGAAATAAACTAGATGGGCGAGCAGGAGAGGACGATCACAACATCATTGGGTGGACCAGGCGAAAGAGTTGTTATCTCAGTTCGGTGTGACGAACTATCTACGGAGCGTAAAAGTCTTGGAATTCAACGTGTTCTACTGATGGATGAGTTTCGGTTACTGCTGGCAAAAGTCCAAAGCGCTGGGAATTCTATTCAACGTGTGTGTACTGATGGACGAATTTCTGTTACTGCTGCCAAATAAGAAGAAGACGATCTGAGTATTCTAGTCCATCGGTATTTCTATATCAAAAGATGCAAATAAAATTAAAGCTAACGTTCGAAATCTTCCTTAAACTGTAGGTCCCGCTGTGTGAGTCTCACACAAGTGCTAGCACCTCTCCCATAGTTTATTCATGGGATGCAAAGGAAAATAAGTAAGTAAGATTGCGTAATAATGACATGTTTTTTTTTCTCGATGATGGGTATAATTAGGATCGTAGCATTAATATTGAAAAATTTTTAATTTATAAAAGTAAGCTAAGTCAGTGTTTTGCCCATCCCATCTATGTTTCATTCTTTTAAGTATTACGAGTAGTAACATGTGGGGATTTCAAACATCTTGTAATTTTAAAATTTTACCATTCCAAGAATAATTATAAAAACAAAGTCCACGTTAACCTTTTTTCTTCGCTTTGTATAAATAGATACTTGCAGCAGATTGCAAACTATTTCCAACACGTGCCACTGTGCCCCAAGACAACGCGTATCATCGACACCATCTGCTGCATAATTTCGTTTTGAGAATGATTATTTTTGGATAGATGAATTCGTTCGTTGTCGATGGGGGTAGTGAGTGAGTGTGGCCTTTTTCTCATTTAATTATTTTTTTCTTAATTTGTATATAAACTAACATCCTGAGATTCTTTTACGGAATTTATTATACCCCCACCTAAAACATTTGGTCGCATTGAAGCGTATTTTATCATCGTCTTATTGACGAGGTTATTGTTTGTTATAAATATTCGTAGAATAGGGTTAGTTAACCTATCCTATTCTATCGGATGGTCATACAATACAATGCACATAGATACATAGACGATAAACTCTACTTATGGATATATGTACCTATGTATGTATATCTATATCTCTATGGTATGGTACCGTATGGGTAAAATGCCTATTTTTAGTAACTCCACAAACATAAAGTTTATCCTATACTCCTCAATAAAACGTGTGCTTTACGTTGTTGGTGTGCCAGTAATGTGATTTTGTTATATCGTAAAAACACTCGACGAAAATTGGCTGGTATATATTTGAATGTAATTGGAAAGAAACCCAAAAAATTGGGCAAAATATTAATAATAGCTGGCAAAAAATTTCTGGAATATGAAATTTTTAACAAAATGTTAAAAATTTATATGGGAGTCAGGTGAAGTGCGCCCATGATGGCGGTCTGGAGAAACTTGCGTCAATTTGACTAACCTAAAATAATAACGAATTTCCAATAGTTGAACAAGATAAAATCCGTTTTCCTTAAAAAAAAAAATTTCCTGAATATGAAATTGTTCACATAATGCTAAAAATATCTATTTGGAACGGACATAGTGCGTCCATGGTGGCCATCTGGAAAGTCGCAAATAATAGCTATTATAAACTAGTTTAATATGTTATAACCAGTTTTGCCCTAGAAAGTGCGATACGATATTTTTTCACAAAATGTTAAAATATTATATGGGAAGCGGGTGAAGTGTGTCCATGGTGGCAATTTGGAGAGACTTGCGTCAATTGGACGTAAGACAAATAATAGTTATTATATACTTGTATAACATGTTATAACCCATTTTTTCCCAAAAAAATTTCCTGAATATAAAATTTTTACAAAATGTAAAAAATTTCTATGTGAGACGAACATAGTGCGTCCATGGTGGCCATATGGAGAGACTTGCGTATTATTAGTATTAGTATTAGTATTAGTATTAGTATTAGTATTAGTATTAGTATTAGTATTAGTATTAGTATTAGTATTAGTATTAGTATTAGTATTAGTATTAGTATTAGTATTAGTATTAGTATTAGTATTAGTATTAGTATTAGTATTAGTATTAGTATTAGTATTAGTATTAGTATTAGTATTAGTATTAGTATTAGTATTAGTATTAGTATTAGTATTAGTATTAGTATTAGTATTAGTATTAGTATTAGTATTAGTATTAGTATTAGTATTAGTATTAGTATTAGTATTAGTATTAGTATTAGTATTAGTATTAGTATTAGTATTAGTATTAGTATTAGTATTAGTATTAGTATTAGTATTAGTATTAGTATTAGTATTAGTATTAGTATTAGTATTAGTATTAGTATTAGTATTAGTATTAGTATTAGTATTAGTATTAGTATTAGTATTAGTATTAGTATTAGTATTAGTATTAGTATTAGTATTAGTATTAGTATTAGTATTAGTATTAGTATTAGTATTAGTATTAGTATTAGTATTAGTATTAGTATTAGTATTAGTATTAGTATTAGTATTAGTATTAGTATTAGTATTAGTATTAGTATTAGTATTAGTATTAGTATTAGTATTAGTATTAGTATTAGTATTAGTATTAGTATTAGTATTAGTATTAGTATTAGTATTAGTATTAGTATTAGTATTAGTATTAGTATTAGTATTAGTATTAGTATTAGTATTAGTATTAGTATTAGTATTAGTATTAGTATTAGTATTAGTATTAGTATTAGTATTAGTATTAGTATTAGTATTAGTATTAGTATTAGTATTAGTATTAGTATTAGTATTAGTATTAGTATTAGTATTAGTATTAGTATTAGTATTAGTATTAGTATTAGTATTAGTATTAGTATTAGTATTAGTATTAGTATTAGTATTAGTATTAGTATTAGTATTAGTATTAGTATTAGTATTAGTATTAGTATTAGTATTAGTATTAGTACATATTATTAAATTCACCAATAAAAGGTCATATTGTCATTTGAATTGCGGTATCGAAAGCATAAAGTCTCAGTTTACAGAATTTAAATTAATTTGCACCACAAGTTATTGGAGAAATATTAATTTTCCAAATATATGTCATTTTGTATGACAGGTCCCAGAAGGGTTAGGGCTATTATAAACGAATTTTGTCTTGAGATACTTGGGGTCCAACTCGTTTCCTTTAATGCGTTACACTTTTTCTCATACCAAACGATATATACCCTGATCTCTATGAGTGGGGGTATAAAAAGTATTTAGTTACTTTTTTCTAAAATTTGCTACAATTTTAAATGTAAAATTTAAAAACAAACTGCAGGCATAACTTACAATTGTATCCTATATTATTTAATTAAACACTAACAATTTTTTTCGAGTGTCTATCAAGTTATGCCACCACACATTAATGGGTAATATTTTCCACAACTTTTCTCGTAAAAACAGCAATAATATGTACAACACAAAACACACACACACACTCTTATACATATAGTGAGGAATATCATATTCACTTGTTGACAGACAGTTCAACTCTATCTATGCCCAGCAATTTGTAACAGCTCATTGATTTTAGCATGAAGTCTGGTGCTGTTGCCGCTGCTATTGTTGTTGTTATGGTCGTAGTTGTCGTCATCATCGAGAAAATAAGGTTCAAATGTTTTTGTGTGTATGTTGTATGAAAATTATCTCATGTTAGATTATGACATTTAATTGTCATATCTTAATGCCAATATTATATTCTCGATGTTATATAGTGACGCGTTTATCTGGTGATCATTCTTTCAAACAAACAAAACTGACTGACGCCTTTATTACTACGCGTAATTATGTTACCATTTAGATTGGATTGAATGTAACGTGTTATTCTAATAAGAATTCTAATAATAATAAATCTATAATTTAGATAAACAAATTAAGGATGATAGGTGATGATGAAGAGTCAGCCATTGTCATAAATTAGTCCACAACCTCCCAACGGCCATCGTTATCGGGTTTTCTAATGAAAGAAGGAAGGCGTTCATACATATAGTGTAAGTTTGTCCGTCTGCCTGTGGCTAACGGATAACACATGCCTACAGACTACATTGCTACGAGTAACACTATCCAACACCCAAACAGCAACATCCAAAAAAAAATTACCAGTATTCCTACTTTAATTTTGTACCCTGACCCTTAGGGATGAAGGTATATATCATTTGAGTCAGGCCCCTAGTATCTTAAGACCAAATTCGTTTCAGGACATTTTAAGACGATGGAGCCATATCCGTCCGATAACACGAGTAAAATAATATCCTTCCTTTTGAAAATTTACCAGTTTTAATAACATCCAACATGAATTTATAAGATGAAATATAGAATAGCCCCAACCCTTCTGTTATCTCTCATACCAAATAACCTTGTTTTGGAAAAATTAATTTTCTCCCATAAATTCCAAACGGACAACTGGAGGTAATTTAAATTTGGTCAGTTAAATTATCCTGTAATAGTAATAGTAGACTATTGCTCAGAAATCCAAAATCTTTGTCACACCCCTTCGGGTACAACCCATACAAATTTCTACATGCATATCTTTTTTGTAAGTGTACTGAATTCTGTAAAATCTTGCCCAAGAAAAACGTTTATGGAAATATGTGTTAGAAATGAATATGGACTATATCGGCCGAACCCTTCTGGTACCCCCAGAACAAAATACGGCAGCTGCCCTGGTCACGACATTAAAACTGTTCTAGGTGACATTAATGCATGACTTTAATCGATCGATCGGTAAATTCAGCCTGCATACCGACACTATAGATATCGGATTTAAGTTGGAAGGGACATGGTGCTGAGTGGAACCAGTTACCAGCACAAATATATCCACAAGGCAACTAGGCTATCCCCCGGTCAAAACACCAAAAATCAAACTGATCATGTGGTAATTGATGGCAGGCATGCATCTAGTGTCATGGACGTGCATGAGATCCGTGGTGCTAATATTGGCTCGGATCATTACCTGGTTTTAGACAAGATGTGCAAAAAATTGAGCAGGGCGAAAAACGCACGTAACCAAACACAAAGAAAGCTGGACATCGCGAAGCTGCAAACCCCAGAGATAGCCACTGCCTACTCCAGCCAGCTCTCTCAACTTTTACGACACAACGCCTCTTCTTCTGACGTTCCCGATACACTGTGGCAGCATATTGCGCATTCCATGGCAACCGCTGCAACAACTGTGCTATGAAAAACGGCGCTCAGACGAATCCTGGTACGATAAACAATGTCGCATAGCGTCTGAGGAACAGGATGTTGTTTATAGGTCAACGCTACAGCCAATTGTAACCCGGGCTGTTAGGGAACGGCACAAGGAGAGAGTAAATCAGGCTAGACAGATATTTAAGCAAATAAGACGTCAGATGAAGGAACGGGAGAACAAGGATACACAGCGATATAGGGATAAAGGTGAAGCCTAAAAATTTTACCAGAAAGTAAAAGCAAAAGACTACGGTAATGGGCTCCCTATCTGTAGGGACAAGGATGGAAATCTGGTTACAGATACGCAGAGTGTGCTGGTTTCAGAAGGCAGCCCATTTCAAGATATAACGGTAATTGTCGACGACGGATTAGATTGTCCACCACCAAGTCAAGCCGAGTTAATAGGAGCAATATAGCGGCTGACAAATAACAAAGCCGGTTCAGACGGACTTCCAGCAGAGCTCTTCAATTCCGGCGGGGAGGAGCTGATAACGTGCATTCACAAACTCATACGCACGGTTTGGCTTAACGAGTGCATGCCCGATGATTGCAATCTAAGCGTGTCATGTCCTGTGCTAAAAAAATGTGATCCAAGTGTGTGCTCCAACCACCGCGGAATCAGCATTTTACCCATCGCATAAAAGGTCCTGTCGAGTGTGCTATGTCAGTAGTGTTATCCAACCTGATCGGGCCTAATCGGTGTGGCTTTAGATCTGGCAAATCAGCGACTGACTAGATATCCACACTTCGAGAAATCCTGGAAAAGACCCAAGAGAAATAGATCGACACGTCCAATCTTTTCGTCGACTATAAAGCTGCCTTCGACAGCCCGATACGGCAGAAATTACTCGAAGCCATGGCTGAGTTTGGTATTCCAGCAAAGCTGGTAGCCCTTGCGAAATGACGCTGACTGACACGAAGTCTTTAGTAAAAATTGTCAAGTATCTTACGTAGATATCATCGGTCGAAAACTGCGGGATGTGATTGCAGCCTACTCAAGTATACAGAAGGAATCGAGAAAACGGGGTCTAATGGTGAACGAGGACATACCGAAGTAATTAGTTTCAACGAACAAAGAATCAATACGTTTGGGAAACTGCGTGAACGTTGACAACTATAATTTCGAGGTGGTAGATAATTTCATCTAGTTAGGCTCTGCCATCAACAAAACAAATAATGTCAGCCTGGAAATCCGAAAAAGAATCCTGCTTACTAATAAATGCTACTACGGACTAAGCAAGCGATTTAATGACAGAGCCCTATATCTTAATGTATGGTTTAGAATCCTGGGTTATGGCACAAGTGGATGAATTGGTTCTAGCAGTTTTCGAGAGAAAAATACTACGTAAAATATGTGGGCCCATTATCGTTGACGGAGAAATTTGACGTCGAATGAATTATGAGCTGTACGAGCTGTACACTGACATTGACGTGATCAGACGCATTAAGGTGAAGCGTTTACGTTATCTAAGTCATGTTGTACGCATGGACGAAACTACTTCAGCTCGAAAAGTCTTCGACAATGAACACGATGGATGGCGTAGAAGAGGGCAACCTAAACTTCGTTGGAAAGACCAGATTACTAAGAACCTTACAGAGCTTGATGTGACTCACTGAAAAGTAATAGACTTTTGGTCCAATCTGTTTTATAGAAAACTAGCTGACCCGGCAAACGTTTTTCTGCCATACAACTTCTGATCCGGTAAACTTCGTCTCGCTCCTAAGGTAACGAATTCATATAAGCTCCAGGAGTATAGTAAAACACAGTTAGTTCAAGTTTTAATGTGATTTATATGAATTTAATCGAAATTAGTGAAGAGCGGTGAAGAGCGATCTGATTAACAATGTTTTTTGATTTGTTTTCAGGCGTAAAAACAAACAATGAAGACGGTTAGCCAAAACGCGAACAGACAACGTACTGCTGATCCTGTGAAAAGCAGGGATATTCGAGATTGATCCCACAAACTTTCATTAAGGGGTTTTGCTATTTATTGATTGTCATCGCAAAAGCCAATAAAATGGGGAGTTGAATTCGCTTGGATATGAAAGGAAAGATCGGTTAGAATAATAGGAATTCGTGGCATAAGGATTTCCTCTTCTTGGAATCCGCAATATGCTTATGATCGATCCCACCGTCAGCTGTAAATTATGCGACGGAGTTCCTAACACATCTAACAAATTCAAAAATTCTGTCGGATAGTTGGTCTCCTCATACTCATTGGTCACGCTGTCAACGGATTTATATGTGTGCAGTTCTCCATCGATTCGACTTTGAAACATAGCATTCAATCTATCGACATCCTTATTCTCCGCTACTAGTATGGCCCGTTCACTTATCCAATCTAGATTTTTATAATTTTTTGCAATGCCGGGGAAAACTTTGGTGATGAGTTCCTCCTTTGACGATGTAAACTCGAGAAAATTTGTCGGAAACGTCATCAATATACAGTGAAACTTCGATATAACGAATCTAGAGGGGACCGAAAAATACTTCGTTATAGCTATTGATTCGTTATACATATGCATTGTGAAACCTTGGTATAACGAAATTTAAAGAAATACGAAAGAAATTCGTTATAACTATAGTTTTTTTTTTGTTTTTTTACTATTTAAGAGGTAAATAAAAAAATTAAGTTTTTATTATTTTTTTATTTTATTACATTTTAGTAAAATATTGTGTAATTTTTGTTTGTTTTTTCTCGTATAGAAATTGATTTACGCTTTAATACACTCATTTTGACAAAGAACCAAAACAGAACTGACTATGTAACTTGTGGCGCTTTACATATTAACCTGCAAAGACATTTACCTTTCGTTGGTTTTAAAAAGGAATTCCCCGTTTTGCTTAAAATTTAATTTTGCTTTATGCTTTATTCTGACTTCGTTGTATGGAGGCTATAGTTCAAGACTTCGTTATGTAGAGGCTTTTGATAATGACTTACACACTTAAAATGTTATATGTATGTATTACTCAATTATAATTTCGTTGTATAGAAGCTTTTGAAAAAATACTTCGCTATATAGAGGCTTTATAGATCAGAATTTTTTCGTTATAGCTATAGAGCATTTTTGTATGAAAAACTTTGCAATAAAAAGGTTTTTTCAAGGGTCTCAGCTAAAAATTCGTTATATTGAGTTTTTCGTTATAACGAAGTTCGTAATATCGAAGTTTCACTGTAGTTGAAACACCAACAGGAATTTGGCCATTACCAAGTGTCAGTAGCTGTCTTGAAAGTTCAGTAACAAAAAGATGAAGATTTCAGGCATGCGTTAATTTCATAAGCAGCAGTAGATATGGGGATGACGGGAAGCGTCCAAATTATCTCGAATCACCTTGTAAATCCTTAATCGTTCGGTCAGCTCCCAAATGATGATTTTGCATTCTCGCAACAATTTCGCTTCACGTTGGCTTGTCAACCGTGAGAAGATTGATCAGCAGCTTCAAAGCGGAAAGTGCAGGACAACCGCATTTCAACAATGTGGCAGAAATACCAGCGGATGCAACAGCTAACGGAATTTGCGATCTTGACCAAATGTCGCCAGAATCAAAGAAATTACGAATGTCTTGCCTGGGGGAGCATCGAGAAAGTAAATGCCTCCCGTTCCATCGTCAACAATCTCCATCAGCGAATCGTACACGTTCGTTTGCTCGGCATTCAATGGCATAGACTGCCGTAATGAGCACGCACATGTCTTCGATCAGAAGTTAATTTCAAGATCGAAATTCGAACTTAAATGGAGAATGAAAAAGAAGTGATGACTTGTAAACAAACCTTTTGTACTATTGACCGATTTAAAATTGGAGTGATAGCCATCCTCTCCACGACAGAACTTCAACGGGTATTGAAGTGCAACATATGACCGATGAGGCATGCCTCAGTCGTCTACCATCCCGACCCTTGAGAACAATATCGCGTGATTCCACATTCTTCCCAACAATCACCACTGCGACTTCATTTATAGTGGGAGCATCGAATTGTCCTGCATGGCAACCAGAGAGTCTTTTGTCTGCTCTGATAATGATTTTGTGGTCGTCGAAATGCATTGTATTCAATGCGGTTTTGAACAATCGGCCCAGTGCGTTATTCTCTTGCATAAGATTTTGAAACTGTTATGTCATTTCGTGTTAAATCTTTTTACATAATAATCCCAAATTTTCCAAGCATCATAACAAATTTTCCACCTTTACGTCGACAGAAACCATTAAATCAAGCGATACAGTGCAATATTTCGTCGAAAAATCTACATTTTTGTGTTTTTTACGGAATATTTTGAGTTTTCCACCAAGAATTTTTCTATTATCCGAAATATTACAGATTAACATCGTTCAAAATTATGAATCATACGATAAAATTCAAAATTTCGTCTAAAAAAAATCAAATTTGTTGAAATTTTCCGAAATTTTTCACCAAAAATTTTCCATTTTCCCATTCGTAAAGCCACTACGGAACATTTGCACACAAAATTTTAAACAAAAATTCAATTATCGTTTTTTATCAAATCAAGCGATACAATGCAAAATTTTGTAGAAAAAAAGTTTTTCCGGAATTTTCCAAATATTTTTCTATTTTTCCATTCGAAAAATCATTTTAGAATAAACTAGTGGGCCCGGCAATGCTTCGCTATTGCATATTAACTTGTAATATATTTCACATTTAGGTCTACAAAGTACTTTGAAAACGGTACTTAAGCTCGACAATAATATATTGAGTTTATTTAGTTATGTAACTTATTTAAAGTAACTCCTTAACATTAAAGTTAACCAATTAAGTTTTATTGTTGTAAATGCTAATAAAAAGTTTATCAGCAAAGTCATACCTTTAGTGCCGGCATGTAGATTAAGTTTTTTCTGTATGTAGGACGAAAAACCACTTCTTTCAAAAATCGGAAACAGACATTCCTCTAAAGATCAAAATTATTTATTTTGATCCGTAGTAGCATGAACCATCTGTATGCTAACTATCTCTTTGGTCATAAAAAAAACATTTTTGTTATGCCTTCTCCTATTGACCGCAAATGAAAATTCCGTTTGAAGCTTCATGCCTTTAGCCATAAAAACTCCTTTTGTCATGTCTTCTTCTCACACGGATCAAGAATAATCCGGAATACTATTTTTGTATTGAACTCGTATTACCATTTTTTGAGATACATCGGTCACCAACGTTTGGCTTAACAAAGTGATGGTCTCACGAGCTGTATGGCATGTTACACCGTCGTGTTGGAACCATTTTTCCTTTAAATAATGTGCAATGACATGATAAATAAAAAAAATCAATTGACCGCCCACTGGCTCTAGTTCTTCTACCAGTTGGATTTTATATGAATGTGGGCCAAGATCTTTCCTCAGCATTTGCAGAGACCGAGTTGCTAAGAAAGACGTCGGTTCGATAAATTCGAGTCCCCTGTCACACTAACGTCTACAGCGTCGATGGCTTCTATTAGCTGCACCTCAACTTCACTTCATTATATGCACCCTCAGGTAGAGATATTTTTTTTAGCAATGAGCAATTATTCAGTTACTTCAGACCAATGGGCCCGGCTCTAATTTTTACGTACCATTCCGATGTTTGGAGACCAAGTCGAAAATAATAGTATATTTTTGATTTTTTTATTGGGATCCCGCCCAATATTCTGAAAAATGATTTTTAAAAACTTAATTTCTGTATGCCAACTCTCAGAGGCCATAACTTTTTAACAAATACATAGATTTGCTTCTGTAATACCTTATTTAGTTTGTAGGGAAGTCAGTTTTACGCAGAAGGTCTCAGAAAATATATATCTGAAGTTTTCGGTTTGTGCTCATTTAAAAACAAAAAAAATCTTTATTTGAAATCTTCATGCTTTCCAACGCGAGCTAGGAATTGATTTTAGACACAAAGTTTTCTGGTGAAATTTTCTTTAAATTCATCGTAGATTCCGATTTTGGTTACGATTTTTGCGAATAAAAAAATATACTGTGGAATTTTGACAGTTTTAACCGTTTGTTTTAAAAGGGGTGTGGAACAACCCATTTCCACATTTACTGTAATTCATACTGCAACAACAACATATGTAACAAATCTCATATTCATACCTCTGATAGTTCATGAGATATAGCCCATTTAATTTTCAAGTTGAAGGGGCGGTGCCACGCCCCTTTATCCAACGCCCCACAACCAAATATACCATGGGACTATCAACAGGTCAACAGTACCACTTGGTAACATTTTCGTATCAATCGATCTATTATCCCTGGATGTAATTAATACTGCTCCAACAACATATATACCAAATCTCATCTTCATATTGACGCCCTATGCTCCAATGGGAGTTAGAGGAACACATATATATATATCATATTCATACCTCTGGTAGTTCATGAGATATAGCCCTTTTAATTTTCAAGTTGTATGGGCGGTGCCACGCCCCTTTATCCAATCACAACCAAATATAGCCAGGGACTATCAACAGGTCAACAGTACCACTTGGTAAAATTTTCGTATCAATCGGTCTATTAGAAAAGCCGTTTATTTCATAGATCCCCGAAGATGTGATTTACAATAGCTATGTATATAAATTAAATGAATGGTTTGAGTAAAATGGAATAGCAACGAATTGCCAATTTCTATTCCCTAAATGTGGAAAACTCCAAACAATGTATTGCCTATGTTATCCGCGGGGTTATTCGGAAGATGCTCTGAAAATTTCATCAAAATCGGCACAGCCGTTTTCGAGTCCATACGTTGCAAACATACAAACATATATATATAGGAAAGGGGAGTTTTTATTCCTTTTGCTATTTTCACCCCCTAAATGTGGAAAAATTCAAACAATGTTTAGCCTATGTTACTTGCGAGGTTATTCGGAAGATTCCCTGAAAATTTCATCAAAATCGGTCCAGCCGTTTTCGAGCCCATACGTTACAACAATACACACATCCCCACACACACACACACACACATACATGTTTCGAAATGAATGCAGTGTTTGCTGTAACTCAAGAACCAATGCACATACAAAGACCGTTTATACATAAAAACCTTGGTATTAACGTCACCTTTCATATGAAGTTTGCAGAAACAAAATCGGTTCACGCATTCCAGAACATCAATTTCTAACACAATGCAACTTATTTTTATATATATAGATTATATATATATATGATGAATTTCATATCAAAACCGATATTCATTGAACCCGACCCCCTCAGATTTTAATGAAATTTTGCATACAGGTATATTTTACCTACAGAAACATAACCTCATTTTTAGAAATTGCATTTTTGAAAATATGTGGGCGTGGCAAGGTATCGAAATATTTAAAAAATGACGGTAATAGGTACATTTAAACTGCAATTACTATGGAACGACTTAGCCGATTTAAAAGATCTTGGTGTCATTAGAAAGGTATATGAGTCAGCTTTCGAAAACATACACTGTAAAAATTTTATATTACACTGAAAAAAAATTTGCCAAAAATTAAAGTTTAAACTTAGAAAACACTTCGAAGATCAAGCCTTTTTTTGCAAAAAAAAATATTTTTAGATAGGCCTAATTAATATATATAACATATCTGAAAACAAAAATGGTGTTTTTCTTAGTTTGTTTTTAAAAAAATTTTAAGTAAAGTCTCTCTTGTTAACTTCCTTATTTTTTGATATTTTTGTGTGACAAACTGCAATTACTATGGAACGACTCAGCCGATTTGAAAGATCTTGATGTCATTAGAAAGGTATATAAGTCAGCTTTCGAAAACATACACAGCAAACATTTTATATTACACTGAAAAAAAATTGTTCCCAAAAATTAAAGTTTAAACTTGGAAAACACTTCGAAGATCAAGCCTTTTTTTGCAGAAAAAATTATTTTTAGATAGGCCTATTGAATATATATAACATATCTAAAAACTAAAATGGGGTTTGTCTTAGTTTTTTTTAAAATAATTTTTAAGTAGACATCTCTTGTTAACTTCCTTATTTTTTGATATTTTTGTGTGAAAAAAAAGAATAAAGTAGCTAAACTTTGGAAGTTATGCAGATTTTTTTGTGGGTTATCTTATAGATTAAAACAAGAATCCCATTATAAATTTTTAGACACCCCCAAAAAATATGGACTTAACCTTGATATTTTTTTATATAACTTCCAAAGTTTAGCTACTTTATTCTTTTTTTTCACACAAAAATATCAAAAAATAAGGAAGTTAACAAGAGATGACTACTTAAAAATTATTTTAAAAAAAACTAAGACAAACCCCATTTTAGTTTTTAGATATGTTATATATATTCAATAGGCCTATCTAAAAATAATTTTTTCTGCAAAAAAAGGCTTGATCTTCGAAGTGTTTTCCAAGTTTAAACTTTAATTTTTGGGAAAAATTTTTTTTCAGTGTAATATAAAATTTTTACAGTGTATGTTTTCGAAAGCTGACTTATATACCTTTCTAATGACATCAAGATCTTTCAAATCGGCTGAGTCGTTCCATAGTAATTGCAGTTTGTCACACAAAAATATCAAAAAATAAGGAAGTTAACAAGAGAGACTTTACTTAAAATTTTTTTTAAAAACAAACTAAGAAAAACGCCATTTTTGTTTTCAGATATGTTATAAATATTAAATAGGCCTATCTAAAAATATTTTTTTTTGCAAAAAAAGGCTTGATCTTCGAAGTATTTTCTAAGTTTAAACTTTAATTTTTGGCAAAAAATTTTTTCAGTGTAATATAAAATTTTTACAGTGTATGTTTTCGAAAGCTGACTCATATACCTTTCTAATGACACCAAGATCTTTTAAATCGGCTAAGTGGTTCCATAGTAATTGCAGTTTAAATGTACCTATTATCGTCATTTTTTAAATATTTCGATACCTTGCCACGCCCACATATTTTCAAAAATGCAATTTCTAAAAATGAGGTTATGTTTCTGTAGGTAAAATATACCTGTATGCAAAATTTCATTAAAATCTGGGAGGGTCGGGTTCAAAATGTCCCATTTTTTATAGGTTTTGATATGAAATTCATCATATATAGATTTCAATTTATGTAGTCTACATTTATTTCACCGAAAACGTGCAAGTTTATAATAAGTTACATTCTAGTCATAAAAATTTTGTTGAAAAATGTCTTTAACAAATTTTAATTTTTCTAATAAAAACCTATTTGTAGTATTTAAAACTTCAACCATTTTCGTACTTCGGGGATCATAGAGCATTAAGTTTGTATAACAATTATTTGTGATACTTTTTTTTTGTTCTTTTTGTTGCTTAGTGTTACATCTGCTTAAAATAGTATTAAGCGATATTCAAATAAATTTTAACTAAGCTGGAATAATCTGTCCATTGTTCTTAACTGAACTGTCAAAAATTAGTGCTTAGTACCTTGTTTTATAAAACATCTCTTGTTTTGCTTGCCCATCATATATGAAGATGCAGTTCTTTAAGTCCATACGTTAGCCATAACACAGTAGACCGCTGTCTATGGCAGAGACTACAAATGTTTTGAATTCGATGAACAACATTCGATTTGTTCATTGTTAAGAATGAAAAAGTACAACAACGCAAAATCCGCTGCAACTCTTGCTTGAAATACATAAACTAAAAATTTGTCTACCAAATGTCCTTCATTATATTTTTCTCAACATTTGAACTCTAAGTACAAACTTGGTTTATATACAAAGCAAAACGTTGAAAACTAACAGTTCCTGCTATGTTACACTTCTTTGTCCCCACTGTGTATCCTCTATCCCTCTCTCAACTAAATACAGCATAATGGGGCAATGACAGTTGTATGTGTGATATGTAGGATTGCACTAGGGGTCTTTTAAGTACTTAGTATCTACTTAGAAATTTTTTTGGATGTATGCCATATTTGTTTTTCACAAAATTTGTAAACATCTATCCTTACTTTAAATGAAGCCCCAAATACGCAGGAGTAGTTTATGATGTAAATAAATGTTAAATTGAATTTATATATAAATTATACATGGAAATGTTAAGAAAATTATTTGAGAAATCTTGTTTGTAGCTTTGCACTTAACACTTACAGATACAGTATGTGACATAAGTTATTTTTATTTTTATATGGCATAAAGTTTTGTTTTTTCATAATTTTCTTTTTATTATTATAAAACAATAAAATTGTTGTCTGCTAATATTTATTATTTGTTTTTGTTTTTTTTCTATTCAGCGATAGATTTTTATAAAGTAACATTGCCGACAATGTTGTTAACCTCAAAAGCCACATATGAACATCATCGTGTAGAGCCATATAAACAAATAAAACACTTAGTAATACTCGTACAACAAATACATATACCTACTGCTACTGTACATATGTATGTACTTTTGAAATCTATTTGCTATGCTAAATAACATATTGCAAACATATGTATGTATGGGCGTATCTACACCAAGTGGTCAGAAAAATGACCAGAGAAGGGTACCAACTTTTATTATTTTTTGATTTTTATTTTACTTTGCATCCTATGAATGAAATGTAGGAGAGATTTTGGTATTTAGGTTGGCCAACACTCTCAAATATGAATATGTAAACAACATTTTAATTTTCGATCAGAGGGCGATACAATTTGAGACCTAGACAGTACTTAGCAATACTGTGGGAGGGTACGTGAAAAACTTTTTTAGAGTTAAAAAGATAACATTTTAAACCCAGATAACACTCGGCAACGCATATATGAATATGTACACGAAATTTTAATTTTTGACCACCGGGCAAAAGAAGTTTGTCAAAACTGTGTTTTAGTCGAAAAATAATTAAATTTGGTACAATGGTGAGAATGGTGGCAAGAAATGGCAACAGTGGATGATCAATTTTCGACGAAAATCATCTTCAGTGATGGACACATTTTCACCTCAGTGGATACGTCAATAAACAGAATTGCCGCATTTGGGCAAATGATAATCGAAGAGTGATTGTCAAAAAACCAATGCACGGTTTATGGGCTGGCGGCATGGTTCGTATTGGCTCGGTCGCGAGCTGCTCTTTTTCTGAAAAATGGCTCTTAGCTTGCGAGCCAAGAGCCACAACATTTCAAATGAGCTCTCGGCTCGCGAGCCATGATATCAAATTTCAAATGAGCTCTCAGCTCGCGAGCCAAGAGCCACAACATTTCAAATGAGCTCTCGGCTCGCGAGCCAAAGTATTTGGTACAAAAAAGTACTCTGGTACAAAAAATACTTTGTAAAACAGAAATGCGTTTTTAGGCCAATAAAAGTACTTTTTGGTACAAAATAGTACTCTGGTACAAAAAAGTACTTTGTGCAACAGAAAAGTGCTTTTGGGCCAATAAAAGTACTTTTTGGCATAAAAAAGTACTTTGGTACAATAAAAGTCTTTTGAACCAAAAAGTACAATAAAAGTACTTTTTGATACAAAAAAGTACTCTGGTACAAAAAATGTTCTTTGTGCAACAGAAAAGTGCTTTTTAGCATAAAAAAGTACTACAGGTACATAATTTTGGCCGCTCTTTTCCTGAAAAATGGCTCTTAGCTTGCGAGCCAAGAGCCACAACATTTCAAAACATTTGTAAAAAACAGAAATGTGTTTTTAGGCCAATAAAAGTACTTTTTGGTACAAAAAAGTACTTTGTGCAACAGAAAAGTGCTTTTGGGCCAATAAAAGTACTTTTTGGCATAAAAAAGTACTTTGGTACAATAAAAGTACTTTGAACCAAAAAGTACAATAAAAGTACTTTTTGATACAAAAAAGTACTCTGGTACAAAAAAAGTTCTTTGTGCAACAGAAAAAAGCTTTTAGCACCACCGAGCCAAAACGAGATCAGCACGGCAATTGCGCGGCTTAAAAATAATAAAGCTGCGGGAGCCGATTGACTGCCGGCAGAGCTTTTTAGAGCCGGCGGCGATGACCTGGTAACATGCATGCACCAGCTCATAAACACGATTTGGCTCAGGGAGTGCATGCTCGATGATTGGAATCTGAGTGTCCTATGCCCCGTGCTTAAGAAAGGCGATCCTAGTGTGTGTACCAACTATCGCGGGATTAGCCTTTTACCCATCGCATACAAGGTCCTGTCTAGTGTGTTATGTGAAAGACTAAAGCCCCTTCTGGCGAACCTGATTGGACCTTATCAGTGTGGCTTTAGACCTGGTAAATCCACCACCGACCAGATATTCACGCTACGACAAATCCTGGAGAAGACCCGAGAAATGCAGATCGATACCTACCATCTGTTCATCAATTACAAAGCTGCATTTGACAGTCCGATACGACAGAAATTGTTGGATGCTATGGCTGACACTGACACGAAGTCTTCAGTGAAAATTGGCAAAAATCTGTCAGAGCCATTTTCTACCAAGCGAGGCTTTAGATAAGGCGATAGTCTGTCCTGCGATCTCTTTAACATCGTAATGGAGATGATCATGCGGAAAGCAGCAGTAAACAGAAATGGCACCATATTTAACAAAAGCCACATGTTGCTCGCGTATGCTGATGATATAGATATTATTGGACGTGGATTGCGAGATGTTACTGCGGCTTTTTCGAGCATTTAAAAGCAGTCGGCTGAAGTGGGTCTGGTGATAAACGAGGACAAAACCAAGTTATTTGTTTCAACGAACAAAGAGTCCACTCGCTGCGTGAACGTTGACAACTATAACTTTGAAGTGGTAGATGATTTTGTATACCTTGGCTCCGCCTTAAACAAAAATAATAATGTCAGCCTCGAGATCAAAAAACGAGTATTGATCGCAAACCGCTGCTACTATTCGCTAAGCAAGCGATTTAACGACAAAGCGCTCTCTCGAAGAACAAAGATCCAGCTCTACCAGACTCTGATCCTACCTGTCTTACTCTACAGCGCTGAATCCTGGGTAATGACACAAGCGGATCAATCTATTCTGGGAGTCTTCGAGAGAAAAATACTCCGCAAAATATTTGGACCCATCATCGTGAACGGCGAGTACCGTCGTCGAATGAATCATGAGCTGTATGAGCTGTACAACGACATCGACGTGGTCAAGCGCGTTCAAATAGACCGAATGCGCTGGCTTGGACACGTTGTACGAATGGACGAAAACGCTCCGGCTAGAAAAATCTTCGGCAATAAACCCGATGGGCGGCGCAGGAGGGGGCGACCAAAACTCCGATGGATGGACCAGGTGACGGAACTGTAAAGTAAGCGTGGTATGACGAACTATCTACGGAGCGCAAAAGACCGAAGCGCTTGGAATGCTTTTCTGCGTGCGGCTACTGATAGATGAACTTCTGTTGTTGCTGCCAGTAAAGAAAAAGAAGAAGCATAAAGTACTATTGGTACATAATTTTGGCCAAGAGTCAAAATAAAGAGCTGGCTCGCGAGTCAAGACCTCTTTTGTAGTTTTGAGGCTCCTGGCTCGCGAGCCGAGAGACGAAAAGTGCGAGCCTATACGTACTCTGGCTGGCGGCATCATCTTGCCGTAATTTTTCCAAAATGAGGCCGTTCAGGCAATTACTGTGAATGGTGTTCGCTATCGTGAGAAGATAATGAACTTTTTATGGCCCGAATTGGAAGATATGGATGTGGACGACGACAGCTAACGAAACAATGGCTCTTTTGTGCGACAATTTCAATGGCCGTGTAATCTTACGTTTTGGCGATGTCAATTGGCCGTCAAGATCATGTGATTTAACACCATTGGACTTCTTTCTTTAGGGTTATTTGAAAGAAAAGGATAAGCCTGAAAACAATTTGGACTAATGCCATTGAATTGTGGGGAACTGATAGCAACTCTAAAAATTTCAGTCAAAGACCTTACGATCAATCGCTAATGCTCCTTTTTATATAACTAATAATGCATTACATAAAGACCTTAATATACCAATTGTAAGATCAGAAATAACAGCATTTAGCTGCAGATATTAAAAAAGGCTCAGCAATCATACAAATATATTGGCAATAAGACTTGTAAATGCGTCTGATGAAGTTAGAAGGCTTAAACTAAAATATGTTCTTGATCTCGCGTTTATATAATATTATATGACTATTGTTATTTATCTGATTGTAATAAATTCTTGTTCTTCTATTTTTATTTTATATATTTATTATAATTATTATTAATGTTATAAACACCGTAATTATCCCTATATATGAACTTGCATATATATTTTATATTGTTGAATCCGATGGAAATCAACAAGTCATTTTATTTCTACTTAATTCTGAAATTTGCTTATTATTGTAGAAGAATAAAAAAAAAAATCCTTAACAAATAGTTTGAAAGGGTAAAATATATAGCTGTGGTTGGACGGATATTAAAAAAAAAAACAAATATGATAAATATAAAAATCTAAAGTAAAATTATGAATAAAAAGTATTGCAATTTCGTATTTTCTAAATATGTAGTATGAATATTTCGTACTTATATCTCACAATTACTTTAACCGATCATATTTTTACACACATTTACTGTATGTTTACTAAATACATACATACATTGATATGACTGCAACTACAACAACTAGTATATACAAATGCCATTGGAATAAAACAAATACGAAAAATAAACAAACTTAAGAATAAAAGTTCATCCATATGTAACTAATTTTATATTCTTTGCCACATTTCGTCGTCGATATTCTAGCAAAGAACACAAGCATTATAAGGACATCCCAAAGTGATTCGATTGGCAGTATCGAGTAGGTGTTTTTTTGTTTTTGATGAATTAGAACATATGGCCTTGTCCTATGTGTATGTATGAAAAATGTACAAGTATATATTTGAGTGCATGTAATAGTTATCGAAAGGATTACTATTAGTTCTCCTTAACCTGAAATATCTTTAGGGTTTCACAAATGCTGAATATGTCGGTAGGAGTTTCTTTTTTTTGGATAATAAATATATGATGTAAATATAATATTACTCATAATGAACTTTAATAATTTCTATTTGTTGGCCTTAACTGAAATATTATACCGATAACATTGTTCAGAACCATATTTCATTGATCAGCACACAACAACTCCCCCAAGTAATCAGGAAGATTTTGTGCGAATTATTCTGAGAGTTTTCTTATTAGTTCTCTCGGAAAAGACCTTTCCGATAACCCCAAACAAAATGACGATATGCCCCGAAATATTGAAATTAACTTTTCTACTGTTAGGAAATCTGTTAATTTAAACAACTCGAGACTTAAGCAATATCATTAATAGGGGGGGGTTTTTATCTGTTCATCTGACTAACATTTCAGTGAAACACGAAAATCAAGGTCAAACAAGTTACTCCTTGGTATTCTATAATAACCCCCCATGTGCGGGTACTCGGGTAGTAGGCAGCCTAAAAAAGAGTGTCCTTGGTGCCTATGGTAACCCTTTAGGTTCGGCTATTCAGATGAAAGAAATTTTTTGAGGCGAATTCAATGGTGTATTTTTCAAGGACCTGCAAGATGTTTTGGACCCTAGGGAGCCAAAAAAATGCTCATTGAGTATAAAATGCGAAAAAAAAACTTAAAAAATAAAGAAAAAAAAAAAATTTGGTATACAAATTGAAAAATTCAAGAAAAATTTAAAAATAAAATAGGGCCATATGGATCCCAAAAAAGTGCTCATTCGGTAAAAAATGTGAGACAAAATTTAAAAACAAGAAAAATGTTAAAAATTCCACAAAGAATAGAAAGAATTATAAAAAAAAATTAAAGAAAAAGAAGAAAAAAAAAAGAAAAATTTTAAAATGAAATGAGGCCCTAGGGAGCCCAAAAAAGGGCTCATTAGATAAAAAATGTGAGAAAAAATTAAAAAAAAAACCAAAAAAAATTTTTTTTTAAAATTTCACAACCAAATTTGAAATGTTTAAAAATTGTAGAAAATCGTGGGTTTTTTTTTGTCTGTGTCATAGGTAAAGCTCCGTTGGCAAAAAAAAAGTCCGGGAGACCCGTAGGAACTCGAATACGACATAATTAGATTTGTCTCGAAAATATCTTTGTTGTCACATGAGAACATGTCACAGATGACATGAGAAGGCACCCTGTCGCAGTTCTCAGGGCGGCATTTTGGCATGTCTGCAGGTTCTTCCACTGCGTCTCGCTCATGTTCGGTGACCACACTGGAGCTGCGTAGTTCACCACAGACCGACCTATCGCTTTGTAAGAGGTCAACAAGGTTTCTTTGTCGGTTCCCCAAGAGCTGCCGCCGAGCGACTTGAGGACCTTGTTCCTACTTTGGGGTGGTTGGTGGTCGGAATTGTTGTGCCATCGACTATCACATTGAGCTGCTCCTTCACATGCGCTGTCCATGCGGTGAACAGTGTGGCCGATGATTTGGTGGCGGAAATTTGCATCCTTCTCGCAGCGAAGAAATTGGCAAGGGGCCCGACGCCAAAATCGTATAGTCATCGGCATACGATACGATATTTACGCCGTCCGGTGGTGGTGGAATTGCAGAAAGGTAGAGGTTAAACAGTGCCGGAAATATCACCCCACCTTGGGGAACTCCCTGTTTCACTCTACGGGGCTTGGACTTCCTATTTCTGAATTCCACGTACGACTGGCGTCCACACATGTAGTTTACGATCCAACGTTTCAAATAGTTCGGGAGGGACGTGTTGGCGATGTCCTCGAAGAGCGTGGCGTGATTTACGGTATCGAAAGCCTTCGATAAATCAAGCGCCACGAGGACCGTCCCGAGGACGGAATCCATGCTGATGATCCGCAATTGGGAAATGTCCTGTCAGGCTCGGGAGGATTAGCGCCCCAAGTGTCTTAGCTACTGGCGAGAGGAGAGAGATGGGCCTGTATGATTCTCCTTTGCTCGCGTCTTTGCCAGGTTTCAGTAGCGGGACCACTCTACCCATTTTCCAGGCGAAAATATCTTTCATTTGAGTTCCCGCACATGGGGACCAGAACCCAAGGGGCCTCTATTTTGACTACCCGGGCCCCATAGGACCGAGCGCTAAAATGGGTTCATTGGGTAAAAATGTGCAAAAAATAATTTTAAAAAAAATAACAAATCAATAAAAAAATATAAAATTTCAGGAAACAAATTTAAAAATTAAAGAAAAATAAACAGAAAAATTTAAAAATATGGAGCCTAAAAAAAGGATTATTAGGAAAAAATTTCAGAAAAAAAATAAAAAATCAAGAAAAGTTTTTTCAAAATTCCTCAAAAAATATAAAAAATTAAGAAAAAGTTGTTTTAATTTGTTTTCACATTTTTTCCCTAAGAAACCCAAAAAAGGGCTCATTAGGTGAAAAAATCAAGAAAAAAAACATAGAAAAATTCAAAAAAAGACTCATTAGATAAAAAATGTGAGAAAGAAAATTACTCAAGAAAATTATTTAAAAATTCCACAAAAAAAATAGAGCTCATTGGGGAAAAATTTTAAAATGACACCGTTGGAAAATATCTTTCATTTAAGGGATGTTCATAGAACCCAAGGGGCCCCTTTTTTCTTCCCCTCAGAGCCCTGAGCGTCAACTTTGACCTAGCTTTCCGATGATTGAGGACCAAGACGAAGAGATTGGCATAGGTCCATGGGGCCCGTGGGAGTCAAAAAAGGGAGCCTTTGGGTTGTCTCGAAAATATTTTTCATTTGTGTACCCTCATATAGGTGGTCATCATAGGTCATCACAGAACCCCACAGCCCCGGCGGCAACTTTGACCTTGATTTTCGCGTGTTAGGGCGTATTAAGGTGGGCGTGGCATGTTTTTACTTTTTTTAGACTCCCGCCCCATGTTCTTCACTTTTGCAATTTTTTGCCTTTTCCAATAATTATTTTTAATAAAAAAAACATCCCCGTAGCTCAAAGAAATAACAGTTCCGATCGCGACAGAAACAATTTGTAAATTAATATGTGCAATTTATATACATAGGTGGGTCAATATTTGAAAAACGTTTTTATCACTGTAACAAGTACTACAATCTGAAATTTTCTATAACTATGTATGCATTTATGAATCCTTAACCCACCATTTAACCAAACAATTTAAGGTTAGGTCTTTTCGAAGACTCTCACATATACGCAATATTGTTTGTTATTAATCAATTTTTATTTTCGAAATAAATATTATGTAGACTTAAGCCAAAATAAATAATATTAATAATAAATATGAACATGTGTGCAGTACTTACTATTTATTTATCTCATAAGATCACAACAATTTATATAGATGAGCATCAATTATGATGAAGGTGTTAATTTTTTTCCCGTAGCTGTCGTTGGTTCTTACAGTAGCAAATGATATTACTATTGCTGTCGTTGTTGTTTGGTATTGAATTAAATGATGTTTTTTTCACAAATTTTAAATTAATCAACTCAGTTGCTCTTTTTGTGATGATCTTCTATTTATTCTAAAAAAAAAGTATATTATTTATTGTTTAATTTTTTTTCACATATGTATGACTTTGTCAGCAATGAAATCACGACACTAAAGATTCAAAGATTTGCTTAAAACAGAAGAAAAAAACAAACATTAATTATTTTGTTATTGTTTTTGTTATTGATGTCGTCGATATTGTTGTTTAGTGTATCCAAATAAGGTGTAATTTTTTTTATACATATTTGTTTTTGATGTCTTAACTGTTTAAATATTTATGAATTTCAACAACAATTTTGTTGTTGTTTACACAAAAATTTCACTTGTTTTACAAATTAATTTGGTTTTTCTTTCTTCTCGATAATGGTGTTGCTGTTACTGTTGTTGTTGTCTGATTTGAAGGCACTAGCTTAGTGAAGCCGTTATTGTGTCATTACAGTAGTGCAGCAGCGGCTGTGGCGGCACATAATAAACAATTTAAATTGTTATTGTGTTTATTTATTTCTTGTGCAATTTCATCAACACTGCCATTTTCAGAGCTACATTACGAGTCGTCGTCGTCGTCATGTTGTCTCTGTTCAACTTTGCCCAAAATAACCGCCAAAAATTGTATGTGTGTGTGTTTGCATGTCATTCCTCTATTTATCTGCTAATGTCCTTCTTCAGTATCCCAAAGTCTTCCTTGTTCTGTATTTGCTGCCCGTCCGTCTGTTCGTTTTTCTAGTTTTCCCTTATTGTTGTTATTTCTTTATTTGTTTTTTTGCATTATTTATTTGGCAATTTTGTAAATTCTATAGCTGTTGTTTTTGTTTGCGCTCTTTTTCTCTTATTTTATGTGTAACATATGTAAGAAAGCAGCAACTGCAGAAATTTGTCTTATAATAACAACAATAACAAACCCCCACACCCTCTGAAGGAAATGTAGTTCTCAGGGCTTTGTTGTTGTTTACTTATTTATCTCAATGTTTTTGCCCAAGATGTTGCTTTTGTTGTTATATTACAACAGCATCATCGTCTTCACCATCATCATTATTATTATTATTGTCGCAAAAAATCTAAACGAAGGTACTATTTTTGTTGTCGTATTTATGTATTAATTCTCTTCTATGTGATTCGTCGTCACTCGCTTTCTGTCGTCGTAATTACATGTGTGCGGCGTTTACTTGCTAGTGCTTTTACTCGACACGATGTGTTACGTTTCGCGTTTTGTAGAAAACTGAATTATAAAAGTTTCAGTAAAAACAACAATACGATTTTGCTGCGTTTTTTTATTTGGATGGCTTTTTACTGAGTACACATAATGCTCACACACACAGTGTGTCCCCCAACCCCAAAGAGAATATAGCAAGATAGCAAGAAGACCCCATTGGAAATTGTGAGAGCGAAAGAGGGTAATGCAAATAAGGTTGGTTAATAGCTGAGAATAGGAACATATCTATGCATAGAACGGGAACTGAATTGGGAAAATCTTTACTAAAACTGTTGGCATTCAAAACATCAGGGATATTATTCATTCTCTAGTTTAGAAAAGTTATTAATGTACAAAACTCTACAATCTTCTTCAGTATAACTAAAAAGTTATATATGGGCAATTCCATTAGGACGGGTGTGACCATTTTACTCACATTTTTGGTTACAATTCATAATTAGAAAATTTATTATTAAAAAAAAGCTGTGATTACCGGTTAGTAAAACCAGTTTCAGTCGTGAAAACCGACTTACATATACCCTCACCCTCAGTAAAACATAAAATCTTCTAGTATATTGATATTATTACTCGATTTCTTAAGTGGGCGGAGTGATACATTCATATGGGAGGTACCAGAAGGGGCGTGGCTAGACTTTCAGTTTTTTGCTCCAAACTTTATCCGGCTTTAGCTTTACTAAATGTAGTATTTGGGCACGATCACGCTGTGTGTACTGATATTATTTCCTGATATTATTAAGTGGGCGGAATGGTACATTTTTCTAGGAGGTACCACAATGGCGTTGACTAGACTTCCAATTTTTTCCCAATCTGTATCCTGTTATAGCTAAACAAAATAAAGACTTTGGGGTACGGTCGTGTCGATTGTATTGATATTACTACTCGCTTTCTAAAGTGGGCGGAGTGGTACATTTGTATGGGAGGTACCAGATGGGGCGTAGACTTACTTTTTTCCTTCAAAACTTTATACTGCTATAGCTTTACTAAAAACAGAATTTGGACACGATGTTAATAATATTAATCAATATATAAAGTGGGCAGTACCAGATGGGTATTGCAGGTACCATATTGGGCGAGGCTAGACTTCGTACTTTTCCTCCAAAACTTTATTCTGCTATGGCTTAACTAAAAACAGAATTTGGACACAATCGCAATGGGTGTATTGATATTATTTCTCGATTTTTTTAAGTGGGCGGGAAGGTAAATTTATATGAGAGGTACCAGAAGGGGCGTGGCTAGACTTCCAATTTTTTTTCTAAAACTTTATCTTGTTATAGCTTTACTAAATACAGGATTTGGGTACGAACCCATTAGGTGTATTGGACGGAATGACGTATTTGTATGGGAGGTACCAGAAGGGGCGGGGCCATGTAGCCGTAAGCAGTTTTGGGGAAATATTAACTCGTTCAAAATTTCAAAACAATTGGTTGCGTCTTTCGAAAGTTATTGTGCTTACCAGCTGGACAGCCAGATAGACGGGCATGGCTCAGACGACTTAAAAAGTCATGTATCGAATTTGGTTCCAAGAAACCTAGGGTCTAAAGTGACTCCTTCTATGTGTGACACTATTAGATCGTATCAAATGATATGTATGTATATTAGACCATTTCATTTTACCAATTTTTTCGAAAAGTCAATGGGATAATATATTTTCTAATTCTACTTAAAAAAACAAAAATTTTGGTATATAAAACTTGAAAATTGATCGACGTTTAGGGGTCGCGCAAAATCGTTTAAGGTTTTTGGCTGCAAAAAGGCATGTTTCAAAAAGACTGATTTACTTATATGATTAAAAGTTGTGATACGCTTGACCGATTTTGATCAAAATAGACTTGTTTTAAAGGTAATAATATTTCACACATTTTCTGTGAAGACATCAAAACATTTCAGATAGTAGTTTGAGTTTAAGAACCCTTCAAACCTAAAAATTTTAAAATTTTAATTCAAAATTTACCTACTTTTGCCCATTAAAAAATTATTTTTTTTAGTTTTGGCTCTAATTTTTTTATATCTTTAAATGCACAATTGACAAACACTTCCTAACGATACTTTTGATGTATAATATAATGAATAGAATTTTTAATTGTTGCTGAAATTTTTACTATTTCGCTGGTGATGAGCTAAATGGATTAATTCAGATCAACATTTTTGTGGTCAAAATTTACATTCAAAACTGGTTTACGTGTCCCCTTGCAACACAAGCCCCATTAAACGACATTTTGTTGATAGAATCTTAAAAAAATACCGCAAATCAAATGAAATGATAGCAAATGTTGCACTCAAAACTTTTGTGTGGCATTTATTGTATTTAAGTGACATCGCGTTCGGCTTTTTTCTTTTCGACCCCACGCATACCGAAGGAACTTTAATTTAAATTACACTGCATTAAAGCATCCTGGTGACCAAGATTGCGAAGGAAATGTTACAAAAATGATTTCAGAAAATACTAAGAAATTCTTCAATATTATTGGAGTAAACAGCAGTTTTCTTGCTATCCACCCGTCAAATTTGCCCAAGAATGAGAATTGTAAACGGATTAAAGAAATTGTGAATAAAATCAGCGTTGTCAACGATTGCTATTGGGCTTATTAAAACTGTGAACAACACTTTGACGAAGGATAATAACCAGCAAAACTAATTGGTACAAGTCATCTAAAAACGCAATAAAAAATACAATAAGAACACAAAAGGTGTTATCGTATCCAATTTTAAAAAAAATCTTCTTTTTAATTACCTAAATCGTTTTCCTTACTAAAAATATACATAGTACACAATTTTCGTTTAATTTTTATCACTATTGATTATTATTGCTGCTGCTGAACATATGTCATTTGCATGGTCCTGCCATACATCAAAAGTATCGTTAGAAAGTGTTTGTCAATTGTGCATTTAAAGATATAAAAAAATTAGAGCCAAAACTAAAAAAAATAATTTTTTAATGGGCAAAAGTAGCTAAATTTTGAATTAAAATTTTAAAATTTTTAGTTTTGAAAGGTTATTAAACTCAAACTATTATCTAAAATGTTTTGATGTCTTCACAGAAAATGTGCGAAATATTATTACCTTTAAAACAAGTCTAATCTGATTAAAATCGGTCAAGCGTATCAAAACTTTTGATCATATAAGTAAATCAGTATTTTTAAAACATGGCTTTTTGCAGCCAAAAACCTTAAACGATTTTGCGCGACCAGTAAACGTCGATCAATTTTCAAGTTTTATATACCAAAATTTTTGTTTTTTTAAATAGAATTAGAAAATATATTATCCCAATGACTTTTCGAAAAAATTGGTAAAATGAAATGATCTAATGTATATACCCTGCTAACCGTAGGGTGAGGGTATAAAAAGATGTGAAAAACGTTTAGAAACAGGAGAACATTTTTCCTAATAAAAAACTTAAAAAAAAAGACGGGTGTGACACCATTTTACGACGGGTGTGACCTAGTAAAATTAACTCCAAAAGTATAAAGAAATGTAAGTTTTGATAGAGTTCAATTATATAACAAACATGAAGGTAAACATTTAAGAAATAAATAACACAGTAAAACATTTTTTCAGCTCATTGATTTGGGACTCAATTCTGAGAACTGCACGTGAAAGTAGCCCCAAAAAGAAGAAGTTCTGCATCATTCGTTTTGCCAAGTTCCATGCCCTAATAATTTAATATCGATTTGAAATTAGTAAGTATCGTATAGGGGAATTTGTTACGTTTTAGGCTTTTTGTTTGACATAACTCGAGACCACTAGTCCGATTAAGCAGAAACAAATTTAAAAAAATTAAGAATTACAATTTCTGTGTATTTCTTTTGGTTAGTTTTTAGTCGATCTTACTGTGTATTATATCAATTTACGTTAGTGTAATTTCTTTAATCTGTTCATATAACGTTTCCCTACATAAGAAACAGTTTCACTTTTTCATTTATGAAATGATTTTGAACTTGGTATATTATGTAGCAGTTACAATAAAACTGTTGTACTCCGTGGCGTATAATTTACGTGGAATATTACTTATGATAATCATACGCCACCATATAACAAAAAAACCTAAAACGTGACAAATTCCCCTATACGATACTTACTAATTTCAAATCTTACTAATTTAAATTATTATGGCATGTAACTCGACAAAACGAATGATGCAGAACTTCTTCTTTTTGGGGCTACTTCCACGTGCAGTTCTCAGAATTGAGTCCCACAAATCATGTGTTGTACTGTGTAAGACTTATATTTTTTTGGTTATTTGTACTATAGTATACATCATCATTAGAGTGGGTAATTTTTTTCTCGACCAAGCTCTTATCAAAATCGAAATCTACGTGAAATTCTAAGAAAATTAGGCCTAGAAACCATGGGTCTAAAATCACAATTGATCCCCCGGTTATTAACGAGAAGCTTTTTAAATTAGGGAAAAAATCCACAACAAGCCTCGCAACTAACCCGAAGTCGACCCTAGAGGGTTCAATTAAGTGAACGACCCCCAGTCATATTTCCCACCTAACATTTTTCCTAAACATACCTACCCCCCATCTTCACCTACTAAGGAGGCTTTCATACACAAATCAAATTTTAATCAAATTTGCTCCCACCGCTCTAACTGTCCTAAAGCAGCCCCTAGAGGAGTCAAATGTATGACCGGCCTCAAAATGTTTGCAACCCCAACAGTTTCTCAAAACATATATAACCGCTATTTTCAACGCTGAACATGGTTTCCATACAATTTTTTATTTTTATATTTTTTTTAATTTAGCTCCAGCCACACCGCGCCCTTGGTACCTCCTAGAGGGGTAAAATGTATGACCGACCCCCACTACATTTGACATCGTTCGAAATCCCAAAAACAGTTTATTTGATTTCACATATTTATTGATATAAGGAAGCCAATTACGTAACATAACTTTAACATAAAATAGTTGTACACAATGTATAAAAAAAATTCTGAGCTTAAATATTATAATTCTTAAATTCATTTAAAAATAATAGTGCAACATTGTTTAATTTTACTTACACACAATATTTTTATTTCACAGCATAAAATATTTCTCACATAATAAAACTAAAGGTTACCAGTTAATATTCATTTTTAGTTTAAAGTTCTAAATAAAAAAAAAATTGTCCAGTAGGCCGACTCACCAAAAAAAAAAGTATCTTCGGTCCACCCCTCCAAATGTACCTTGGCTTGTTTTATGATGAATCCCCAATAATTTCGTGCCCAGAATTAAGATGCACTGAGCTGGATCGCTTTTAAAAATTGTCTTTTTTGAGTTTTTCAAAGATTTTTGATATTTAACTAAAGACATTATGCGCAACATTACTATCATAGGAAAGAGTTTTTAAAAGACGCTACTAAAAACTTAAAAATCCGTTTTTTTGCAGAAAATTCCGGAAAAAGGACTTGTCAGGACATTTGTGGGCAAGTTTTTCATACCTTTGGAAGCGCCTTTAAATACTCTTTCCTATAATACTAATATTGCAAATATTGTCTTTAGATAAATATCAAAAATCTCTGAAAAACTCAAAAAAACGAAATTTTTTGGGATTCATCATAAAACAAGCCAATGTACCTTATGGGGGTGGACCGAAGATACTTTTTTTGGCCCCATACAAAATGAGTCGCTCTATTGTTCAGTATATCGTTAGGTATAACATTACCAAATTTCACGATATGAATTTATTAGCGTTTGAAAATCTTTTATTGGATTCATGTATTTCAAATACACACAATCCTGTACCTTATCTAAATCTTCCACGCCCATGCAAAACATAACTTCAAGGCATAGCAGTTGTTGGAAAACGACAGACCAATCGACCCCTATGGTCTGGCCACATGTCTCAAGCAGCCATTTAAAAATTGGTGGAAATTTATCTTGCAGTTGTGAACGTTGACTCTTGGACAACGATGGCATACTTCCCAATAACATCCAACAGTCCATATTTGAGATGTAAAATTTTAGACTACGATCTTGAGCGCTGTTGCTGTTGCTTTCGTCCAGAAATTCTTCCTTTATATGCATTTCCAGAGGTGTAATTATGGGTTCAAAGGCAGCAGGAGTTTCACCACGCGACGATGAGGTTTCATTTAAAGTCGATGCAGTCTCATGGGAATTTATCAGTGACTCTTCGTCTTCTATACCTAGGAAAAGATTAACTTTGTCTACATTTCTTGTTGGTTGTGTAAGGATGTAGTCCTGTGCCGGTAATGGATCCATATTATTCTCGCTGAAAATTTCTATTGCTCGTATTGGTTGTGGTTGCGTGATTGTTGTCTCTTCATTTCCACTTGTAATTGTGGTGATTAGCTCGTGATTTGGCACTTTAAAATCTCGAATTATTATCTGTGAAGTATGCCAAAAAATAAAAAATATATTGTTATAAAGAGGTTGATTAAAATATAAAAGTTATTAAAATTATTAGAAATGTTGAAAATACTAAAGATATTCAAAAAAAAAATATTATAATTATTCAAAATATTAAAAATATTCAAAAATTTAAAATAAAATTATAAATGAAAAAACTTTGAAATAGCAAAGATATTAAATTATTTTGTTTTGATTTTACTAAATGACTGTTGTACGCACGCACGACTGAATGAATTCACCCCATGAATGAGGTATGGGATAGCTTCTTACGTTATTATGAATTGACAAGCTTTCCGTTCTTAGACTCAAACTAAACGGCACCTAAATGTGTTTGCAGCGCAAGATAAAGCTCTGCTCGAAATGTATCTATAGCCGTTCTACGAAGAGCAGTAGAGTGATAGCGTCACGTTGTAAAGAGTACTACAGTCTACGATCTAAATCTATTGTGAACATTTGGCTTAATATACTTCGATATTTAATTTACACAATTCTAAGCTTAAGACAATTTATGATATTTACACTAAACCTTCATCACCTATACACTAAGGTGTTTTTTATTACAATGCAATATATTTTTTTTGGACGTTATGACTTTTTCTATTACAATTTTAAATGAAATAAATATGTATATACACTCACATCATTATCGTTTTCCTCCACCTCCCCCATCGCGCCTGCATCTCTGCTGCGACCCAAACGCTTTAGTATTTTTAATTTTTGTGCATAATATTTATCATCATAAGGTTCAAAAGCTGTCCGCCATTGCAAATCATCGGTACCCGAAACAACTTCCGGCCTTATACTTTTGGACCACTCCTCTTCACTAATATCGAAGCAGGCTTCTTTTGTACGAAATTGATGGGCAATTCTACGAGACATTCGAAATATGCCGACATAACAGCGATTATCCGTTGTCGTTAAGCTGTGTACTTTTAAATTGCGTCGGTGCTTTTGAAAGTACTCAACTAAGGGTTTCACTTCTACATACGGCTGTATATCGCGTTCTCCGTGCGTTACTCGCATAAAATCAGGAATTTTGAAAACTGTCTCACTGTCAGTATCTGCTAAACTGGCTGCTTTATCACAGTGCAACAGGATAGCTTTAAAATATGACAAGCCTGGCGTAAATGTAGGCGTAAACTCAATATGTGGCATTGCCGACTTGGTACTTTGCATATTCTCTAAAAACGTATCGAACATAGAACGAAAACTCTCCAAATTCTGTTTGGATGCACGATTATCCACACCTTCATTGAACAACTGTTCTTGATCTTCTCGTTTACGTATGTCCGCAGACATTTGCTCCATAACTTGCACTGCACTTTCGCTTTCTTTAAATTGACGACAAAAGGTTGGATTGAAATGCGATACAATTACTTTGCGCATTTCAATATATTCAACCCATTCGTCCCACACAAAGAGTAGAGAACGATTTTCATTGTTCTTGCGATTATTTTGTTGAATTTTGCGATTCAGTTTCTTTGCCGCCTTAGAGATGCGCTGTTCCTTCTGGCCATCCAAGCCAAATAGCAATTTCAATACAAATACTATGTAAGCCATGGCCCTGGCTTCAAAGGGTGGATAATAATAATGCGAACGTGTATCAAATCGCGGAGGTAACAAATTAATTAATCTTTCGGCATACACACGAACATCTGGAGGCAAACACAATTCTGTGACATATCTCTGAACGAGTTCAATCATATTGGGGGTCTTGAACTTGCGAATACGAAGAGTTTTAACCAGATAGGTAACATGTTCTCGGATGTTCTAAAAAAAGAAGAGAGAAGTAGTAAAGGATTAATAAACTCAGCTATAAATTGGAAACTAATAATGGTATTAGTTGTGAGAATTAGATTATTTGATTGATTGATCAAAGATATGATTTCATACATACCTTTTCTGTATATTTCTCGGGAAACTTATAGAAATCTATCTTCTTCAACAGCTCCTTTCCATTACTGGCAATATTTTCGGGAAAGTATTGTAAAATATTCTTATAACCTATGTGACCCTCGTGAATAAAACGCACCAAATCGCATAGCTGCATCTCATCACCGATTAAATTTAATGCTATTGCCAATATACAATAGATTTGCTTAATACACATCGCCATAACCACATAATCGAAATGATTAATCTCACGAACTTTTGGCTGATTGTGGCACTGTAATAAACCTTCGCCGTCCATTTCATGTCGTCGCAAATGAGTGACACTCATTTTTTGTTTGAAAAATTTTCGTGCCTTCATGTTAAAATTGAGCTTAATAGCTTTATTGGAATTTGCCGAAGTCGAAGAGGTTAGTTGGGACACTGATGTAGCTGAAGTCATTGATGAGTAAAGGGATTCGTCCAATTTACGCTGAAATAAAAGAATTTATAAATTTAGTTTTATTGTTAAAAATTTAACGATTTTAAAACAGCCTGATATATGTATAACACTATGCAACAACAATATATTGTCGAATTTTTTTCGACGATATTTTTTTTCAAATAATTTTTTAGAACTTTTTCTATTTTTAACGACACCTACTGTTTATATGCGAAATCGAACAATAGTTGTTTTAAAAGCTTTTACTAAACATGCCGATTGACTCGATATATTTTGCGAAGTTAGTGTCGACATCATTGAGGGGGCCGCATCATCGTGGTTGGGAGGTGGCATGATTGTCGGGTGTTCTAACCCACATGCTAGGGTCGGCGCCATTCTATCGTTATGTAAAAATCTGGTGATTATATGCAAAACCAACTGCCTTAAGGTTTAAACTATTCACTTTTTTTCTTTTTCAGATATAACTACCATCATTTACATCATATGCATGATGTTAGCTTTAAAATGATTAATGTACCTGTATTCGGTAATATTGTGTGTTCTGATCTGTTAATAAAATGATTAATGTACCTGTAGTCTGTAATATTTTGTGTTCTGATCTGTTAATAGATAAGCAAATTAGTTTTCATTCTAAACCTATTTCAGCATATAAAACTCTTAGAGTTTACCTGAAGTTAGACACTTCTCACAGTATAGGTCTTATTGCAGTCAGGCCTTTATGTCAATGCAGCAGCATTGCCCCAGGATGAAGAAACCGAGTTTAGCGGTCCAATCACGTCAATTAAAGGTAATTTTTAATTTTAATACAAAGTATTCGAATTCTAAATTGTACTGACTATTAAAATTTCATTGATATCCTAGATAAGGGGCCACCACAATCAGAAGATGGCGTTAAAAGAGTAACAACACAACCGCGCACAGTAGCCTTGTTGCTGCCTATATTGTTTTCCAATGAATATTCTTTTAAATGATTTAATAATTTAAGGCCTGGAAATGCATTGAATTCATAAGAACATATAAATTAATAAATATTATTAGTAATGTGGGCAAACGATTTGTTTATAGACTAAAGGTAAAATAACTTTAACGTTTGGTAAGTTGTGCTGTAACATCCAAAATTCCTTTTTTACGAATAAAAAGAGACATGTGTTGTGCGACTTCGCCCTGTTCTGTGGCAAACTTGTGGTTTAAAATGTCGTCGCGGAATGTAGGAAACTGCTACGTTTTGTCACACAACTTGAATGAGTAAGACGTATGTTTGTAAGTTACGTAAATATCAAACAGGTGTTGGCTCGGGATGCCTTTTGATTAATTAAAAAATTGAAACGAACACAATTTGCTTACCTTGCTTTTACGCCAATCCCTAGAGCTTAATTCTTCTCCGCCACTAGTACAGCTTGTGGCATCGTCTCCACGATTACGCTTACGCTTCTTACGAATTTGTTTGGAGTGATTGTATATGGTTTCCGCATCACTGGAAAAGTTTAATAAAAATTAACTAAAGAGACACGCACTCAACAGAAATCTGTTTCATTTTATATTTTAAATGTTTTTATTACAATTCTACTTATATTTATTTTTACCTATTCAAATAACGTACACCCAATTTGGGAAGATCAGGATGTTTCTTATTGAAAAAGGCCACTTCGGTGTGACGTAAATATGCTGCCCACACCTGTAACGCCATAAGCTTCAACTCTTCTTTTGCGCCAAACGATAGCAGTTCCTCGACGTAACCACGTAATATATAATTGTAAATTTCCCAAGAGGTTAGTTGGGCTACAAATTAGAACTGTATTAATATCAGGATATACTATGTATCTAAATGTAAACAACTCACGTTTCTCAGCTTTGACCACATTTATTTTAATAGTTTTTGCTTTCCTTTTCATTCCCGTGGTCTCATTGAATTCATCTGCATTCTCTACCTCAATCAGGCGAACTTGCTCCTGCTTGGTGCCGCATTCCTGGCAGTAGTAGAAACCCTCGCGCTCTTCAAACTCATTTTCGCCACAGATATGACAGCGAATATTTGGATTTATTAAATCTTCCTCCATTATTTGCAGTGATTATTTGATTTGGAAGCTTTAGGAGGTTGGTAAAAAATGCTCAGATTTGTTTTGAAAATTAAATGCGGCAGATGTAAACAAACGCATACGCGGTGGAAGTTTCGCAAAACATATGGGTTCTGATCAGAGTACTGAGTCGAAATGAATTTGACGACGGCAATAGAACTGCCAATTGTTAGCGGCGTAAAAACAAATGTTCATACGAAATAAAAGCGCAATTCACATTATCAGATAAATATTTTCTATTTGACGAATTGTTGCACAATATCTGATACATATCGAGGCGCATAGTGTAAATTGCATATACAAATTATGTAACATATCGCATATGGACAATTCCACGTAAAACGGGGCAAAAGTGCAAAATATAGTGCGGGAGCCCCAAAAAAAGAAAAAAAGCCACGCACTCCTAAATACTCCCAAAAACGCAAAAATCAGGGTCAAATCAATTGTGGTTTTGGGGGTTTAAAAAAGGGTCCCTTGGTTTCTATGATGACCCCCTATGTGTGGGTACTCAAATGGAAGATATTTTTGAGACGAATCCAATGATCCTAGAGATCCAAAAAAAAAAGGGTGCCCTTGGGTCATATGGTGATCCATATGTGCGGGTTCTCAAATGAAAGTAGTGGTGTAAATTGTATGACCCTCCGGGACCCATGGACCCTTTTAAGACTATTTTTAACCAAAAATATGATACAACTAGCCAAAAAGGGTTTTAAAACTGTCATAAGCCATAACAAACACAAGATTTGTGTTTTCTAAAATATGATTGACATGCAATTTTTTTGCTAGTCCAGTACATACATAAGTGCAATTTGTATGAAAGCCTCCTTAGGGTGTTAAGATAGGAGGTAGCTTAGTTAGAGAAAAATGTTAGAAAATTTAACAGGTCGTACGTTTCAATGAGATGAGAAACTATGAAAAATTTGAATATTTAATTCTTCTTTATCTTTTTGTGTAATACTTAAGAAGTTCTATATTTAGTAAGAGAGACGAAATCCTCTGAACTGATGGTCCTAAAATATTAGCAGATAAAGAAGGTGACGTTATGTGACAAAAATAGAAGTCAGTTTTTTTTTCTTTTACAAAAACACAAACCAGTGCGAATTGAGTTGGACTTTTTTGGTAAAACCATTTTTAACATGATTTGAAATATTATAAATTTGTTTAACAATTTGCTAAATTTCGGAAACCTTTTTTTAATTTCTTAGTACAATCTATTTTGTAAAACGTGAGGTGACGTCGCGTGATGTGACATAAATTTCCTTTTTGATAATTTATGACCAAAAAAAATTTTTTTTTTTGGCGAAATTTGGAAATATTGTAAAGTTTATATACAAAATATTCTCGAATGTTACATTAGAAAGTCAATAAAATATAATCAAAATTTTACAGCTAACTGATAATTTTTTACAATTATTGGAGTTATTTACTATTGTAACAAATATTTTATGATAAGAATGGACTTGCGTCATCAGTAAATATGTTATTAAAAATTCAAAGAGGTGACCATATCAGTAATGCAATTTTGCAGTCCGTTTAATCATAAATGAAAAAAAGGTTATCTTTTGAAATTTTAATTTAATAAAATTTATGTATTTGTCTACTGATAAAAGTCAGCAAACATTTTTTTTTTAAATTTTTTTTTCGATCACTGTGGACCTTTTAGTGGAAATACCCATATGTCTGCAATATTATTTCTTATATGTTTACCTTTATGTCTGTTATATAATTGAACTCTATAAAAACTTTAATTTCTTTATACTTTTGGAGTTTATTTTACTAGGTCACACCCGTCGTAAAATAGTGTCACACCAGTCTTTTTATCTAAAAAGTTTTTTATTAAGAAAAAGTAGTTATTTGTGAACAATAAGTACTTAACACAATCGAAAATAATATAAACAATTATCAAAATCACAATAATTGTGGATTTGTATTTGATGGTACCCTGCAAAAATATGCAAAAGCACGATTTCACGAAAAAAAATTTCCGCCCTTTCTATATTAAGTTATCGATATACTCAAATACTTCATTAAGAAAAAATCGAGTTAACTGTTTTTTTTTTCAACTAGTTTAAAATTAAAATAATGTGTTAATGGCAACACTTCGCGCAATTTAAAAAGAGTCCAATTAATCAATAAGAGTCCATTTATAAGAGAAAATTAATTAATTTGCTCTCATATACTGGGATTGTTATCTTGTTATTTTTGCTTTAACTTATGCACGCATGAAAATAACCCGATGAGAGTGTAAACTAATAACTTAACTTCAAATACGATCGGTTGTGTATACAAGCAATAAGTTAATTTTTAATGTATCTTATGGATTTCCATTGCATTTTGGTGCGGTTACTTGAACGATTAGCTAAAAGTTGTGACCATCGGTGTTATGTTTAAAGATAAGAGTGCTCAATACGATTAACATCACCAGGCGTTTTACTGTCTCTATTAATTGGCGTTGTCGATTTCAAATTTTTATATATTGTGGCTATCAAGAGAATATAGTATGAACAACTATAAAAGAGAATCGCGAGATACCTATTTGTACTTGCGTGTTTGTTTTGTATTCTTTTAAACAATGCAGCCAGCCAAGCCAGCAAGTGCACATTGTTAAAAATGAAATCGGCAAAAAAAACTAATTAAATGTCGATTGGAGATTTTTGAACATTTATTTTTGTATGCATGCTAACAAAACCAATACACAGGGAAACGGGGGCAAAGGGTAGCTTAACACCCCAATCGACCAACTGTCATTTAATCGCTCTTGTAATAAGCATTTGAACGTGGTGCCGTCGAAGAGATCCCTTTCAGTCGCGTTTAATTCTAAATGCTACGTCTGATGTGTTTAGTATTCCTCCATACCTTGTTCGAAAGTCTCGTTATTGTTTAAACAAGAGTCGCGCTAGCTGGACGTGCCGTGCTTTGCCCGGTTATATGCAAAATACACGCCGTACATAAATCTCAAAGTGATTAGAATACTATTTTGAAAACAAAGTGAGTGCGTGCGTGTGTGCAATCTCCTCGACCTAGTGCTTGGATTCTTTGTGATCGACGACGACGACGACGACAACGATCATGTTACTGAGAAATTCGATGAAAATTGCTCCATGCGATAATAACAATGACAGTGACAAAGTTCGACAAAAAATTCAAATTCTATATCAGTGGCTGGCGGATAATCCCAATGTGAATGCCTGCACCGACTATGATAATTTGGAGTTTTTCTTGCGCAGTTGTAAATACGATGTGGAACGTACCAAGAAGAAGATAAAATGGTAGGTTCTATTGTGTAAAACCATAAATGATTTCATTGCGACATTCGACTTACTGAAAAAATAAAAACAAATGAAATCTTAACTCGATACTTATCGGTCGGTCAACCGCATCAAGGTTTGTAATATGAACATGGAATGGGGGGAGGGGGAGCAATACGAACAAAGCAACCTACATAATGCCTATGCAATACCTATGATTTAAATCACAATTGTTAGTAATTTTTGTGATTTACGTGACTGGGGTCGATTCCTTTTATCTGTGTATTATGTTCTTTGATTTTTTAAATACAAACCAGAGCAAAATTTCAGTCAGGTGAACTGACTGATAAATAAACTCACCTTATGTATAATATTGTTTAACTTTCGAGTTATTGAAACTGACTGATAAATACCCTCACACTATGTATGATATTGTTTAACTTTCGAGTTATTGAAATTAACTAATTTTTTAATGAAATTATTTACATATTATTATTTGACTGCTTGTGGTGCGTAAACGGTTGCAGTTATGACTTTCGGTCGTATGACCAGACGGGACATAGAAATCTGTAGAAAAGGATACAGCCAACAAATGTACAAAGTATGTGTTATATTCAATATTACTGGCCATATTGTAATCTTTTATGGGGGTACCGAAAAGGTTTTTCTTACTGTACCAACTGAGAATCGAGGAAAAATTTTTTAGGTAATTCGCACAAAAATCTTAAACAAATCATCACTTCCAATAGGTAGGATAAACATCCCTTTAGATTCTTTAGATTTCACCTATAAATGGGCAATTGCTTTGGGACAGGTGTGACCATGTTACTTACATTTTTGATTAAAATTCATAAATAGCAAATTTATTATTAAAAAAAATCTGTGACTACCAAGAATGTTAAGTTTTAAAAAGTTTAGTAACAGGTAGACACTGAAAGAACTTGATTTCTGCCCAGAATGTCCATTAGAAGAAAACGACGGGTGTGACCTTAGGATTTTGACCTTTTACAAAATTATGACTCAGGTTGAATTCTGTAAAATTTTCAGTGGAAAGTGTGCAATTATTGTGATGTAGGTAATTGTTTATATCGTTTTTGATTGTGTTAAGTACTTACTGTTCGCTAATACTTTTTCTTAATAAAAAACTTTTTAGAAAAAAAGAGGGATGTGACAACATTTTAAGAGGGGTGTGACCTAGTAAAATAAACTCCAAAAGTATGAAGAAATTAAGTTTTTATAGAGTTCAATTACACAAGGGAACAAAATTGAACTTTTTGAGTGTTGTTTGGAATTCTATAGCTGTTTTTTACTAATTTGAGGTCGCTGATTTCAAATCTAATCTCCATTTTTCTCCATCAGCTCGAATTTTTAAGTTACAGGTACTAATCGTATTTTCGCCTATTTTCCAAAAAATTATAGTTCAAAAAATCATAATTTTTTTTTCATAAGCCGGATTTTAAAATTTTGTTTTTTTCTTTAATGATATCGTTGTTACCTTTGAAAAAAATCAAATTTTTTAAAATCACAAAAAAAAAATGACTGAGTAAAGGCTCTTTTATTCAAAAAAAAAAAATTACAAAAAAATTACACATTTTAATTTTCTTCACGCTGAAAGTTAATCGGTTGGGGGCAAATTGTTCTTTTTATTAGCTTTATTGGATATCATATTAAAGTAGCTTTCTAAAACATGTTTGTACGTAATAATCGATTGAAAATTGAATGAGTTATGCTAAGTTCGGTGATAACAGATTTTTCGAATTTTCGAAAATTTTGTATTTTTAATAATCATGACAAATTTGCAAATTTATTTATAGTTTAATTTATAGTTTTGCTTTTATTACAATATTAATTAACTGACCAAATTTAATTAATCGGCAAGTTTCAATTTGGAAGTTAAGGGAGAAATATTAATTTTCCAAAAATAGGTCATTTTGTATGGGAGGTACCAGAAGGGGTGATCCGATATAGTGCAAATTCATTCCTGATTCATATTTTCATAACCGTAAAACTTACGCATAGTTTGACTGAATTCAGTGTACTTACAAAAAAGATATGTATGTAAGACTATTGGGGTGAGTTCGGTCATTTGTATGGGAGGTACCAGAAGGGGTATGGCAACGGTTTCGGTTTTTTTTAGGGTTTGTCTACTTTTGGAAGATAAATAAACTGACCAAATTTAAATATCCTCCGGTCGTCTGTTTATCAGCTATCGAAAATATATTAATTATCCAAAAATAGGTAATTTTGTATGGGAGGTACCAGAAGGGGTGGGGCTATTCCGCCCATTTAAAATTCCATAAGTTCGTTTCGAAAAATATTAATACTGATAAATTTTCATAACGATCCGTTAAGGTTTGCTCGAGTTACACTTTCACAAACATATTAATAAATGTTATTTCTGTATGGAAATCGCGATTTTTGTAAATTTAGTTATCTCAGTAAATTGTTGGCAAAATCAAAAGTTGTGCACAGATTTCAATGAAATAAAGCTCATTTGATTCAAACTATATTAAGCTAAATGTTTTAAGACCAACACTGTGATTTTTGTTGCATTATTTTTTTTATGAATTTTTAAAAAACAAAATTTTTTTTTTTTTTGTAAAATTTTTGTATTTTTTTTTAAAACTACAACGATATCTCTGAAACTACTGGGCCAAATTAAAAATAATGTAGGCACTGGTTAAAGATAATTTTGTTGACGAGTTTAAGTTTTTTTTTTTAATTGAATATGGTGAACCGTTTTCAAGTTATTTAAATATTTGTAGTGGAAGTACCTTAGTTTTGGAAATAACGGTATATCACGAAAAGTCGAGCTGATACGAAAAAACCAAGTGCAGATTTGGATTCAGCGTCCCAAATTACCTTTAAAACAATATTCAGTTCTTTAACAACAAATACCTTGTTCCCTTGTGTTATATAACAAACATAAAGGTAAACATATAAGAAAATTATAAAACATATATGGGTACTTCCAGGATGGCGATCGTGACATTTGTATGCCTTTAAAGTGAAAAGTTATTAACGAAATTTTTGAATTTGTTATGCACTCCGCTTAGTGAAAAATTCAGTTTTTGTTAATTTGTTTTTTTTTTCCAAAATATTAGGAAAAAACATGCGATGGCGAACGTGACAAAAATAGAAGTTTTTTTAAATGCATGTAGAAAAATGCTAAATTAAGCCCACCTATGGAGGCTTACTTACTTAATTTCCCTTTGCACCCCATGAATGAGGTATGGGATAGCTTCTCGCGTTGTTGTGAATTAACACGCTTTCTATTTTTAGATTCGCAACTAACGGCACCTACTTGTTTATCGACGAGTGCGAACGTCACTGTTTGAGAAGCTCTTACTAGACACGCCGACTGACTCGACACTTAATACTGCGAAGTTGCTGTCGACAACATTAGGGGAGAGCCGACAATGAAAGAACAATTTTTTTCTTCTTTTTTTTCTTTAAGATGACTGGAGCCAGGATTGAACCTGCGATCTCCCGCATGGTAGCCGCGTGTTCTAACCACTATGCCCTAAAGCAGCCCCTAGAGGAGTCAAATGTATGAGCGAGACCCAATATTTTTGGAACCCCAACAGTTTATCAAATCATATCTACCCTATATTTTCAATCCTAAAGGTGGTTTTCCATACAATTTTTTTTATATTTATATTTTTTTTTTTAAATTAGCTCCAGCTGCTCCCTTAGAGTTTCCTAGTGGTGTATAATGTATGACCGACCCCCAGTATTTCCCTCCTAACATTTTTCTCTAACATACCTACCCCCTAAAATTTCATGTCACTCATATTTAAGAAAACCCTAACATTGCGTTTGTTATGGCTTTTGGCAGTCTTATTTTTGTTACACAGGGTCGGGTGTGACCAAATGTTTTCTGTAACTAAATACTCAAATATTTAAAAAAATGTTCACGAAATTTCACTATAGTATTATTAATTGCACTAACATTGTTATTGTTGGAAAGTATTAACGTTTTATCATGTAAACAAAATTTTTTTTAAACCTTTGTCATATTTACGGGTACGGGTGTGACACAAAAATCGTATATTTATTTTTACTCATAAAACGTGTATTATAAAACATAAAAAACCGAAACTTTATGAGAAAGCAAACAGAAGTTTTGTCTTTCTAGAGATAACAGTTTTTACAAGTCCTAAACGTGACAAATTCCCCTATACGATACTTACTTACTTGATATCGATATTAAATTATTATGGCATGTAACTTTACAAAACAAATGATGCAGAACATCTTCTTTTTGGGGCTTCTTTCACATGCAGTTCTCCGAATTGAGTCCCAAATCAATAAGCTGAAAAATGTTGTGCTGTGTAAGTATAATAGCATAGTTAGAATCCTGAAAACAATACTTTTAATTTAAGTACCCCCACGATCCGAAAAGGCCTTATTAAGGGATTTCCTAGGTCCCTATGGTCGCCGATGCCAACTGTGATTTTGTCTTCTTTTTCTCGGGGACTAAAATTATGACGACTTTGCGTCAAGGTCAGTATCTGGTATAGATGGTTAACTGGTATTTTTGTACGTCGAGAGAGGGCATTGTCAATAAATCGCTAGCTTAGTCTATGTTGAGAGGCAGTAGTCAGCCGCCTTCTAATTTTCAGGTTGACGTTAATAGATCTATTGACGATGCTGTAGTTGTCCACTTTCACACAGTGGCCCCAAATGAGTAGAGTCTTTGCTCGTTGTTTTGTCCTTAATTACCGTAAGATCCACTTTGATTGACTCCCCTTTCCTCAAACACTATGCGACGTTCTTCGTCGTTCTAAGATGAATCTAAGCGCTGCTTTTTTTTGTTGTTAAGATTTTTGTGAACAATTTTTTTTGGTTAGAAGTTTTTGACTTGAGTTTACCTTAATATTTGTCCTTTTTGATGATGTTCTAAATCCGCTATTGAATTAACTTTGTATATATTTATCTCTCTCACAGCTTCTATCAAATGCGTGCCGAGCGCCCAGAATGGTTTGCAAAACGTGACCCCTTTCTAACCGAAGTTCAGGATCTCCTGCACATTGGGGTATTCCTGCCCATAGATGGCGTTGACGAAGAACAACGCAAAGTTGTTATTGTACGCACAGCTGCCCACGATCCCAAGTTACATGCTCAGAATAATGTTTTCAAAGTTAGCAAAATGATTTTGGATTTACTGCTAAAGTTTGAGCCGGACAATTGTGCACGTGGCATTGTGGCCATATTCGATATGAATGGGGTGCAACTGGGTCATGCACTGCAGTTAAATCCGAAGATGATAAAACATTCCGTCGAGAGTTGGCAGGCATATCCATGTCAGCCCAAACTGCTGGAATTCATCAATACCCCCCTGCATGTGAATTTGATCTTGAACACATTCCGTGTATTCATGACGTCCAAGATGAGATCGCGGGTGGTGGTCCAAAAGAAAGGATGCTCGGTGAAATGTGAAAATCTACCCGTTGATCTGGGCGGTACGGGACCATCTTACAGAGAACTGGCATCGAAATGGAAACGATTGGTCGAGGAAAATGCCGACTTTTATGTAGAAAATGATAAATATAAAAGCATTTTAAGTAATAAATAGCCCTTAGAAATATTAAAAGAAAAATACAAACCCAAAAAATATGAAGAATAAAGCCTATAGTGTATAGTAAGTATATATAGTTACAAACATACAGATAATAATCTAATTACAGAGTGATCTTGTTTATAATCTTTAAAATGAGTTTAATGGCAATGAATTTGAACGGGAGAAAAAAATCTCGGTCAGACAATGTGTAAATGCTGACAACACCGGTTTTAGTTGCATTACAATAGTAAAGAGAGAGGGAAATTAAGTGTGAGAGAGCATTAAGTGTTAGCAAACAGTAAACAAAAGTTTATTTATGCCGATTTTGGGTGTCGAAATTTTAAATCTTTCTGAACTCATGACAATAATGTTTTATTTTAGTAAATAAAATCCCTCAATTCATCTTTTTCTTAAAACTCTGTTGTTAAGTTCAAATGCGTATTTTTCTTTCTCTCTCTCTCTCTTCTAACTCGCTCTCTTACATATATTTAAAACTGAATAATTAAAACCAAACAAGTATGCAAAATAAGTGGTGAGTAGTTTTTGTATAAACAAATTATACATATGTATACGAATAAATAATTAGTTAAGTATCCATGTGGTTCACACTAAAGCGAATTTAGCACAGTTTGTTTTGTCGCATTGACTTCTGTATGAAAATGACCGTTATCATGTATTTATTTGTGTAAATAATTAAATACGATTAAATTAAATGTTTTCCTTTGTAATTGTTAATGCGTTTTATTATGGAATCTGGGTTAATTTTGCAATATGATGCTATGATTCGGAGCTGAAATTTGAAATGCAAATCTTTTATCTTCCTACCATACAAATATATTCTCAGCTCATAAAATTAATTACTCTTGGACAATTCCATTGGGACGGGTGTGACCATGTTACTCACATTTTTGGTTATATTTCATAAATAGAAAATTTATTATTAAAAAAAGCTGTGAATACTGAAATAACTTAATTTATGCTCAGAATGTCCATTAGAAAACAACGACGAGTGTGATCTTAGAAATTTGAGATTTAACAAAGTTGTGACTTTCATGTTAAATTTTTTAAAATTTTCCGTAGAAACGTTAGGTAATTGTTTATATTGTTCTGTTCCATTATGTTTTAGTACACACTACTTTTCTTTTAGCGCCGGCTCTCTCTCTCTCTCTCTCTCTCTCTCTCTCTCTCTCTCTCTTACTAATTTAATCCCGTTTACGCTTGAATCTAGTATGAACGTACCTAAATTTGTATAAACGATTAAATTTATCCAGTCTCTTTTTTTTCTGCGTACTATCGTAAACATAATTATTAGAGTGGGTTAATTTTTTTCGGTTATCAAAATCGTAATCTATATAATTTTCTCCCACCGCCAAATCCACGAGCCAAATGTATGACATACCCCCATAATTTTAAAAGTGGCAACATTTTTTTCTCGACCTAGCGGTTATCGAAATCGTAATCTACGATAAATTCTAAGAAAAATTGCCCAAGAAACCATGGGTCGAGCCTCCGGTTATCGTCGGGCCCCGCAACTGCTCCGGAATGGCCCCTAGAGGGTTCAAATAAGTGACCGACCCGCCCAGTCATTTTTCTCACCTAACAATTTTCCCAAACATACCTACCTCCATCTTTACCGCCCTGAAGCCCCCCTACCTCCCACTGCTTTTACAGCTCTAAAGCAGCCCCTAGAGGAGTCAAATGTATGACCAACCCCAAAATTTTCTCAAAACATATCTACCTTCGATTTTCAACCCTTAAGGCTTGAAGGTTTCCATACAATTTTTTTTAAGTTTTATAATTTTTTGTTTAATTAGCTCCAGCCACATTTATGACCGACCCCAATAGTATTTCCCTACTAACATTTTTCTCTAACAAACCTCTTCCCTATCTTAACACCCTAAGGACACAAAATTCGTATATTTTTATTTACTCATAGGAAGTGTCGGAAGTGTCTGCAAGACATCCTCAAGGATAGGTGCATGACATTAGTAAATCGTTGATGATATCAAGGGGACCGTCCATACAAATCGTCGACGAAGTGTCCGCTTTGTCATGCACGACCTGATGAGCGACAATGTGGGTCAAATTTTCGTTGATGCCTATACAAGCGACCTGTCGCCCACACGATTATGCACGACCTGATGGGTGACAAGTTTGGTTAAATTGTCCTTGATACCTATGTATGTCTTGAATTGTCATTCAAGCCATATTAGTATGACTTTGTATATACATACATTGGTGCCATTTTAACAGATGGATTTTTAGCTGTTTTTTTAGCTTTTTATTAGTATGACAAATTGTTAATACTCTTGGAAAACTACTGATTAAGAGAGAAGTGAAAGATATGAACTTTTATACGGCATTCACCTTCATTCGAGATTTCAAACTATAAAATTGCTGATGTTTACTCGTCCGTTTAATAAACTAAAAAAAATTTACGTCAGATTCCATTTTTTTGATTCCATTATAATAGCAACACATTTTTTCCTTTGATTTTGTTGAATGTGTTTGATGCACGATAACATTAGTATTTTGTCGGTCAGCTTGTCGTCAACCGAGTATTTTGACGACAAGTACCAACATTTTTCACATTTTGTCTTGAGGACAGCGTTGACGACAAAGTCGTGTATGACGGAACTTCCTACTGGGTATAAAACATACAAAGCCAAAACCTTATGAAAAAGCAAACAAAAGTTTTGGATTTCCAGAGATAACAGTTTTCACTGATCAAGATAAATGGAACATTAGAAAATGTTAATGCAGTAAGTCCTAGCGTATAAAGATGTAGACGATAATATTGCCAAAATGATAAAAATTAAAACAAAAGAAATATAATTTTTTCCATTTGTCCATAATTGTTGTTCCCTTTTACATATTAATTGACCTATTTTTACTACAAAAATATGAAATTATATTTTTACCTGTAAAGAGCCGATTTACGTGGAATTGCCCTCATATAAACAATTAAAATAATAAATGACAAAAAAAACTAGATGGGTTTGGCTAAAAGCAACGTCCACCACTCATACAAATTCCTTTTTTTGCGGTTTAAAATTTTATAAAATATAGTTGTAATGCAAATAACAAGTTTAATCACCAGTTTACAAATGGTGAAGCTAACACAGTACAACATTTTTCATCTTATTAATTTGGGACTCAATTCTGAAAACTGCACGTGAAAGTAGCCCCAAAAAGAAGAAGTTCTGCATCATTCGTTTTGTCAAGTTACATGCCATATCGATTTGAATTTAGTAAGTATCGTATAGGGGAATTTGTCACATTTTATGCTCTTTTGTTTGACATAATTCGAGAACTAAAACAGATTTAAAAAATTTTTGAATTACAATTCTTTTAATCTGTTCATATAACTCATGTAGGGAGAGCAACAGTTTCACTTTGCCATTCATAAAATGATTTTGATTTTGTAGCAGTTACAATAAAACTGTTGTACTCCGTGACGTATGATTTACGTGGAGCATTACTTATAATAATCATACGCCACCATATAACTAAAAAGCCTAAAGCGTGAAAAATTTTCCTATACGATACTTACTTACTTTAAATCGATATCAAATTATTATGGCATGCAACTTGTCAAAAAGAATGATGCAGATCTTATTCTATTTGGGGCTACTTTCACGTGCAGTTCTCAGAATTGAGTCCCAAAATCATGTGTTGTACTGTGTAATTATCATACTATTATCTTTTCGAATTCATAAAAAAATGATTTAAGTAAAATGCAAAATATGATAAGTTTACAATATATTTATTTCACAATCATTTTATTTGACGACTTACATATTATTGCTGGTTGGATATACAAATGTGTTGATGTATGTATTGTATTGTAAGTATATAAATTTGGTCGAATGTTATGATGACAATATACAGAATCCATCGTATAGGCATAGATATTATCAATATTATTATTACAGACTTAGAGGATGCACAATATTACAAATGTTGTATATGTATATATAAGTATTTGGTCGACATTTTGAATATACATACATATTAGCGAAAAATATTATTAACATTTAACATATGCAGGGTTGCAGTAGCATTACCAATGTATTATATGGCTGTGCCACCGGTGTATGCAGATATTTTCGTCTTTTGTAATATATACAAATATATATGTATGTATATGCAAGTTTATATAAAATATAAACACTTTAAGAAATTGCTTTTAATTTAGTTATTTATGTATTAATATATGTATTTAATATAAGCATGTAGGTATAAAAATTAAGTCTTATTACAATTTGATTCTTTTTTGACAATCTTATCAATATTTTTATCATTGCGATTGATGATAATATTTATTAATACTTAATTATATCATATTATAGGTAATTATTATTGTAGTTGTTTATTTGTTGATCTCTTTGCTTAAAAACCATGTCCAATTTGAAATAAAAACAAATTACAATTGAAAATATAAATTTCACAATAAGTAATTATATTTAAAATTATTTGAAATTTAAAACTCATCTCTGTTGAGAACCTACATCATCTACGTGACAAATTCCCTTATACGATACTTACTAACTTCAAATCGATATTAAATTATTATGGCATGTAACTTGACAAAACGAATGATGCAGAACTTCTTCTTTTTGTGGCTACTTTCACGTGCAGTTCTCAGAATTGAGTCCCAAAATCATGTGTTGTACTGTGTAATTTTAAGAGTGCTAAAATACCTTTTTTTAATTAATTCATGGGGTTTGAAGCAAAAAAAATCATTCCGAGATATTCGCCTTAATAGTTTCAAATACTGAACTGTTTTTCGGCTAGATATCACCACTAGTAACAAAAATTTATCTCATCTTATGTTAGAAGACAGTGAGGGTGTCAAGCAACACAACTACACACTTATCTCAATGTTTTGTCAATTTGTCACTTGCACCCCTTTTGTTTCTAACCCCCTCAATTGTAGTCGTTTACCACCCTACTTAAGTCTAGTTTACACGCGTTTATTTTGCATAGTATTTAGAACCAATATAAACTAAACTAAGTTTACTTTGAATTGTATATCAAAACAAAATGTCATTACTACTACGTCAAAACCACTAATGCGGCAATTATGCAACACTTTTCTTCCGTTTCCGTTTACTTGCGGTTTCGTACTCTTAATCGTATTAATTTTACCATGTAAATTGATTAAATCATATTATGACATTGTTGTTTGTTTTTGTAATTCTTTGGTTTCTTTCTGCTTTTGGCAATTACGTATCAAGAGCTTAAGACAGCTCTCTAAAATGACTTGACTGCATTTCCATTCCATTTAATTGATAATTTAACATTGAGTAAGCACAATCGTGTTCAACTATTTGTTAAAAGGTGAAAATAATCTCAATTATACAACAAAAGACAAATGGCATGGAGAACAAGAAGGTATCATTTCATTTCTAAATACTATATAATTGAAGGTCGTAAATCACATACTCATCACATTGTGTACGATGAAGGGAAAGGGGAAACTACTTTTTAAGCTTTAAATTTCACAGTACAACACATGATTTCAGGACTCAATTGTGAGAATTTCATGTGAAAGTACCCCCAAAAAGAAGAAGTTCTGCATCAATAGTTTTGTCAAGTTACATGCCATAATAATTTAATATCGATTTGAAGTTGAGTAAGTATCGTTAGGGGAATTTGTTATATTCTATGCTTTTTTTGTTATATGGTGGCGTATTATTATCATAAGTAATATTTCATGTTAATCATACGCCACGGAGTACAACAGTTTTATTATAACTGCTACAAAATAAACCCAGTTCAAAATCATTTGATGAATGGAAAAGTGAAACTGATGCTTATGTAGGGAAACGTTATATGAATAGATTAAAGGAATTGTAATTCTTAATTTTTTTTTTAATTTGTTTCAGCTATATCGGACTAGTGGTTCTCGAGTTATGTCAAACAAAAGAGCCTTAAACGTGACAAATTTCCCTATACGATACTTACTAACTTTAAATCCATATTAAAATATTATAGCATTGAACTTTACGAATCGAATGATGCAGAACTTCTTCTTTTTGGGGCTACTTTCACGTGCAATTCTCAAAATTGGGTCCCAAAATCATGTGTAGTATTGTGAAATATAAATCTCAAAAAATATGTTTCTAATTTCCTTATATCGTACATAATGTGATGAGTATGTGTTTTACGACCTTCAATTATATAGTATTTAGAAATCAAATGATACTTTCTTGTTTTCACGCCCCCCATTTGGCTCCTTTTTTTTGTAGGCTACTTTCACGTGCAATTCTCAGAACTGAGTCCCGAATCAATGAGCTAAAAAATCTTGCACTGTGTTTATTGACTGGCAAACAATTGTGGGTTATAATTCTATCCTCATTAAAGATATGCCACATCGGAAGTCGACCTTTACTTAGAATTACGCTTAGGGAAGAGACCTCTGACATCACCATGACTAATTGTAATCCTGTAAGTGTTTAAGTCTAAACGTCCTTTTTCTTGCCCATAGTACGATTTACAATCACTCAATACTATCTGTTATAAACTCCTTTTTAACGACAACTTTGTTGTGTAATCAGACAGATTGTTTAAAGCTCATATCGATAACACTATCGGCGCCACCTTCTCCATCTTGGTTTACATCCTGAAGTAGTCAAGTTTATACGAACTTTCCTAAGAAGAGCATCTACGGCTCCATCCTAAACATTCTTATTACTACATGAGCATATACGGCTCCATCCTACCTTAATCTCATACAAGGGTTCTACGACCCTTTTCAACATACAATCATTGGTACACACAAATCCTTTATACGAAGATAATATACAAAATAAACTCTATTGACGATAGCAACAAAACACTAAATATCACTTGGGTTTTTATTTCTCCCCTCAACCTATGGAAATACATCCAATATATATCATTTGCCCCGCAAACAGTAAGGATTGTACCCTTTTTTGAAAGTACCCTAGGGCTGACTACAAATATATTACACGAGAAAGCGACAACCATTTTGACACACAATTAGGGATAAGGTCATTGGCATCACCCTGATTATTATTCATCTGTAAAACTTGAGCCTTCTTAGACCACAATGTCATTTTTCTGAATGTTGACTTTAAATGTGGGTCACAAGTCATTGTCACGTCAGTCACCTCAGACAAACAAACACAACCACAGTGAAATCAGGCATTAACCATGCCATAAGGTTCTTACCGGAATTGTGGATGGTTAGCTAAGCGCTTTACAATCTAAAAATATACCGAAAAGCTCTTTGCTACGGAATCATTACTGTAAGTATGTGTCAGGCATCTCATAGCCTCGCGAGACCCGTTATAATCGCTATTTTCACACAGAAACCATTTGCTATTTACACGTACAATGTTTTATTTAAAGCAGCCAGTCTTTTTTTGAAAGCAACGCCACTTAGGAATGATGGGAGAAAGAACCCAGTTGGACAGTGAGCAAACAGATTTGGCCTAGGTACCATTGATAAACAAACGACACGATTTCTGCCGAGATTACATCTGAGAAACATCATATCTGTAATAACCTGTCATTACATTTGGATAGGATTCTAAACTGGAGACGCAATACGTATAAAAGGACGAAGAAAGGATTAAATGCCCTATACGTCTGCCGGAACTTCGCAGGCAATGGTATCTTTGATATACACAGTTCATTGTATCTTACGGATGCCTTGTATGGTGGGGGCTTTGGATACGGAATGTAAGCTAGTGCTGATTGTAGTGTACAGCGAATGGCATCACTCTGTTTAACAGGTGCTAGTCGAAGCACACCACAAGCGGCACTGGACGTGATTTTAAACCTGAAGAATCTGCGGCACCATGCACTATCTGTAGCGGCTAAAGGAGCAATAAGGTTACGAGAAGCACGCATCAATACTGTTATGGTTCAGCAGACATCGATGTAACGGAGGACTCCACAAAGGAACGGACTTTATGGGTCCGTTGTTGGATTTTACATCATACCCTGATAGAGTGATCCCTGATAGAGAAGATTGGAAAGCTTCCATTTTCACTGATGGTTCTAAAATTGAAATTGGAACAGGATCGGCAAAACTTTCGATTGGATGATGATTGCTGTGTGTTCCAAGCGGAGTTCTCCGCTGTTATGAAATCTGTGGAAATACTGGCACGGAATTTGAATCTATGTGGACAGTCAAGCGGCCTTAAAGGCGTTGGTATCAAAGGTCATAAAAGCGAGATAAGTGTACAGATGTAGGACGGCGATCTTAAAAATGCCGGAGAATAGTGTTTTACTCTGTTAGGTCCCCGGACATAGTGACATTTTAGAAACGAACTGGTGCGAAAAGGCTCAGAACTGGGACCCAGGCAATCGGATGGATCAGTGCGACCACCAATGTGTCATATATACGGAATTTTGACCCGTCACATCGAACGGCTGGCAAATGCATCCTGGAAACATCGCACCGGGATATTCGGCCAGGACTGGATAAAAGACGAACCAGATCTCTATTGGAACTGGACAGGAGGTTCGTTAGACGACAAATTGGAGTAATTTCGGGACACTGTGATGACAGAGCATTTACATCCATCTGGGAGACGACATAGGAGGATTATTGCAGGCTTTGCGACGATAAGGAGGAAATTGAGACCATTGAATAAATGTTATGCCATTGCCCAACTCTTCATAGAAGAAGGAAGCAATTCCTCGGGAAATGGTTTATTGATAGTCTCACCGTCGTCATATAACATGGAGAATCTGGGAAGTTTACTGATGGTTTGAGCTGACTTAAGGGCAGAGGACCATAGTGTCCCCACGTTATCTCACTACTTGCATATATGAAGTTGAAGGAGAGAACACTCCGGAATTATTTTTTAGCACTTCTATCTCTCTTTTTTTTTTTCTTAATCAAGGCAATAGAAATGGACCATATTGCTCTTCAAGTGTTGTAATGGCGTAGTATTGTGCGGTGTCATTACATGACCTCAAACTAAACCTAATCCTGTCACTGACCGGCTGGCAAACACGCTAAGAGGTTAAAACTTCCCTACAACAAGCTTCAACGATGAGGAAGAAGGAGGAGGCCACAGAAATGTGAAGTTTAATCATCAGACACTTATGGAAAACACCTGTCTATCAGTAGGCGATCTGCGTAACAGAGCACCGAACTGGCTTGAAAACGTCGTTGACTAAGAAGTGTATGAATAAATAGTTCGAGAATACAAAAATCCTAACTAATCTCATGGGCAATGGCATAGGCACTTCCCCTACACGAACATAACATCCGGCCACTGAAACAAAGACTGAAAAAGCAAAACCTTAATTGTGGCTATTGTTTACAAATGTCTGTAAGTACAAATATACGCTATTATACACATATGTACATCATAGCGGTCTTAACTGATAAATCGATTTATATAGTCAGTTATAAATACTACATCGAACTTGAACTTTATGGAAGGATTAATCAGGTGTCTGTACTACGAAGATAATCTTTGTTAACTATTTATTATACATTACAAGCATTTTCTACCTTTATACAAATAAAGATAAGTAAAGTGAAAAAATATATGAATGTCAGTAAAAAAAAATATTTTCAAAAATTTACAAGACATCAATTACACATTGGTACAAAATGGAAAAAAAAATTTAAGAACTCGGGGAGTGACCCAGTGCATGGTGTAGATCTGTTCGTGTATAATATGAATCTGTAAACCAAAGTTTCCTAATACCTTCAACATCATGACATACATTTCAGAAACCGGTTTTTCGGGCCTATCATCTCTAATGAGCTAATAACTCTAGTAAGATCTGAAGTTGCAAATGACTGTTACATAGTGTTATTTTTTATTCTGGGTAATAAAACAAAGGTTATCGCCGCTAACTTTAACCAAACACAAGTGAATTATTAGGAACACAAACTCATCTATAAACTGTTCAATTAAGGCGAGTTAAGACAACGAATTGCTCTGACATTCTGATTGCAGACAACCGCAGATTTGATGAAAGCGTCGATATATTCGTGTGTCCGACCGCGTCTGTATAAAAAGTTCAGACATATAGATGTTTCAATGTATTTATCTGCTTAAAGTGTTATCGATAAAGAATTGCTTGGACGTTTTAGTTTGCCTGTTTTCAATACTAAAAAGTAATTACTGCAAGAAATTGAACACATTTTTTGACGACAGCTACATACTTTTAAACAAAACATTTGAAATCAATTAAACACTGAAGCAATCAACTGTCTCTCATCGGACTGACATACGAAAATAGTAAAATAAAAATTTGTGTATTTTTTTGTGTTGTTTTATATTTAAGTATTTATTTTACATATGTATTTGTTCATATTAAACGTAATTGATAGTATAAAGTGTAATTAAAGTAAGCGTTTTATTGTGTTGTTGTAATGTTAAATCTAAAAATGTTATTGTTAAGAGAAAAAAATAATAGAGGCGTAAAAATGCGTTGTATACAAAGACAATATTACTAACTCTTTGGCGTATAAAGGAAAAAATATAAATATATAAAAATAAAAACTTAAGTGAATAAGAATTTAATGACAAATTTTGTACAAAATTTATATAAAAAAAAAGTAAGCATTTAATATTTTATAATAATATCCCAAGTTTTGAATAATCAGAATGCATTACAAAGAAGAGCGGTCGCTGCACTGCTTGTATTTGATTTTGTGTTGTTACTCGTATTTTTCATTCCTGATGATGTTTTTCGAAGAAAGACGAAATATTGAAACATAATAAAAAATAAAATCACATAGACCTCGAGCCTGATTATTCAAAACTTGGGATATTATTCTCAAGTTCTAAAGGTCGAATAAAACGTATTTATAAAAAACTAAATATTAAATATTTTAATAGAAGTCCAAATGGAAGGAATATATAGATATTCCTTCTCAAGACAAACTTGCAATTCACTGGAATTTCAATGTACGCAATCCTCAGTTCATAATCACAGAAATATAAATATTTTTTTTATTTTTAACTTTATTTTTGTACCATAAAGTACTTTTATTATAGCGCAAATACTTTTATTGTACTGCAAAATACTTTTGTTCTACCAAAAAGTACTTTTAATGTAACAAAAATCAATTTTATTGTACCAAAAAAAGTACTTTTATTGTACCAAAAAATACATTCAATGTGCCAAAAATTAATTTAATTTATTTAAGACTATAATTGTCCCAAATGTTACTTTAATTGTGCCAAAAGTTCTCTTAATTGTATAAAAAGTACTTTTATTGCATAAAAATGATCTGCTGTTGTTTAGGCCGCATTGGATAGATAATAATCAGAGCTACAAATTTATGTTATTCTGGACAATCATCCCCAATTATGAAAATATAGGAAATTCCCATGCACATCTGAACAACATCACATCTAAATTCAAATAGAACGAATATTTGAAAAATGTGAACAAAATTCCCGTAAAATGTGATTTCAATATAAAGGGAATTCACATTTGTAAAGTATCGTAACAGCAACAAAGGGAAAAGTGAACAAAATTGTTGGGAAATTAATTTCATAATAGGGTTGAGTAAACTGAACTGTAATAGAAAGACTGAAAAGTTTTATAACTATAGTTATACCATATATCGTCCCCGTAATAAAACAATAGTGTATAATTTGTTTGGTGTTTTGAGAAAATCGAGTTTAAAGTTTTCGTTAAATCGGATGTCTATGAAATTTTCGAAGAAGAAATTATACACTATTTTTTCCAATGACCTTTTGACGCACTTTGTGGAAGTAGATTTTGACGAAATTTTGACCAGGCATAGAATCAATGGTGGAGATTCTAAATATGCAAAAAAAATAATGGTGTATGAGCACATACACTTTTGTTATATTAAGATACGATAGGGACGATATGGTCATCGCCTTAAACCGACTGAGCTTAGTGGCAAGATGTAGAAGAGTGTAGCCCCGTGTTGAGAAGATCATAGGGACGAATTCTTTTAAGCTGCCCTAGACGTTATGTCCTGTCGACATCTTTGTTAAACTGTAGGGCAAGGACCTGACTCCTAAATTAGGAGGACCATATTTGACGAACAAAGATTTCTTATATATAACTAAAATAAAAAGAGCATGTCCAACTATCGTGGAGATAGATAGGTAAAAGCCTGTTTCATACAATTTCCTTCAAAGTGTAACATGGAAATATTTTAACCTGTTCTATTTGATCTAATAGTTGGCTCGGTTAATGAATTAATGTAATACAATACAATAAAATAAAAATAAAATCAATTTTGTGTTAGTGTATCAAATGATACATCAAATTAGCTTAACGATCAGAAAAGTATAAAATAATAGAACACTTTGAATGAAGCGTGCTTTCAAATAGCATTTGACAAACTATGTATGTATAATTTTTTTGTTTTAAATATGTTTAACATCGAAATATTTTTTGTGGAAACAGTATTTGCACTGACATGAACTAAAGCTCTGCCTTGTTGTTTTTCTTGAAAATCAAACAAAAATTAAAAATATGTGTTCGAAATTTTTAAATTTTTTTAAATAATTTTAACATTTTTTTTTAATAAAAGCCTTATCCAAAACCTACGAAACCCATATTTAATGATGATATAGCAATTTCAAACAATTGGTTACCAACTATTTTTAAATATTGATTAAAAACAAACAATCTAACAAATCAAATTGTCAGCCTTTCATACAAGTTCTATATAATTTCCATTCAACATTAAAAAACGGATAAATTTACAACACCTAAAGAATTAGAAATATTTTCTTTAATACAACACAGATAATTTTGTTGAATAGAAATAAAAAGCAATACAAAAATAAAAAAAATGAGAACATTATTTTACTAAATAAAAATCCTACAGAAATATAAATAATTAAAAACTAATAGTCGTTTGCCATTTTGCATGGCATGTTGGATAGGGACATATTCTTATTCATTTCAAACAATGACATACATTTACGAGTAAAATCAAATGATCATAGGTGTGTATTTGTTTTGTTTGTGTAGATTTTAAACAAAAATCCTTAATTTGTTTATTTCTCATCGTGTTATTTATGAAAAAAAAAATGTAAAACAAAAATATCTTAACTGTACAAAAAGTGATTGTTTTGTCATCGGTGGCTTTTGTAAATGAATAACTAAGATTAGAGATACACAAAGAAATTAGTTCCGATCAAAAACATTTTGTTTAACACTATTTTTGCGCAAATTATAGTATGGAAATTATTGTACGAAATTAATAATACAATCAAAAAAAATTATAATAATAAGCATATTTTTATACTCAAAACTCCATACCGTGGGATGTCGACCCCAGTTGCAATGAATCCTATATTTGCCGTTCGTCTTTAGCCGTTAATTTGTCAATGAGTTCCTGCAATGGAGCCAATTCACGACGATCTATTAAATTGAACTCTTGCACAAAGAATATAAAATGCTTAAACGATGTGTTCAGATGGGCCTCCTCTCCCAAAGTCACCACTTCGGAGAAATGCTGATGATAAATGTGGGCATAGACGCGGAATAAACGTTTCAAAATGGTTTTAGCATTGCTTAGGAAATTCTTTGGGAATGGTATTCCTATTTTGGAGGGAAATAATGTTTCATCGTCCAACTGATCCTGGACCCAGGTCATAAGATAATCGATATACTTGGGAGCGCTGCATTTGATGGGTTTTTTAACTGTGAAACCGTCGGCCCAATGGTATTCATATTTAGGACCGGCCGACATAATGCCACAGCTTTCCTCAGTGCAGAATTCGGTAATAGTGCCGTATAACATGTTGATTTGATTAAAAAAATCGACGGCTGTAAGAGATAGAAAATGACAATATTAAAAAAAATTAAAATGTTAATGTAAATTTAAAGAAATTTTGTAAATTTACTCACTATTTACTGCGACCCATTCGTTCAAATCTTCACCATCTGGCAAAGCTACAGCATTGCGTAAATTTCCCGATCCTAGCGTGGCTGCAGCATGTTTCATGAGATCATATTGATGTGTACCTTCGGGTATATTCTTTTTGGGTTTGAATGTTTTACTCGATCGTGAGCCACTGCAAAGGGAATACGTTAGAAAAATGTTATTGCAAGACCGGAAATGGGAATATCTTCGAGTTATCTTCAGTTTACATCCTCAATAGGGATAATTGTAGTATTAAAATATTTTCGTATTACTTCTTCATGTATCAGTATACTGTTTGCGTAGCAAAAAAAACCCAAGGATGTGATGCGAAAAAAAGAATAAATAAAATAATAAAATAAGGTCTGCGTCTATGCCTTTTCACTAAGGACGGGTAGCAGCCCATTCACTGCCTTTCAAAAGTCTTACATGCCATTCATTTTAAATGTTAAGATTTATGAACACGATGAAAAGACTGTTGCTCATGCAAATGTAGTTGGCTGTGGCGCTGCTCAAACCTTGTTGTTGTTCACGTTCCGCCTTCGAAAGCTCAGTGGAAGCGAAGTAGACTAGCAATCTGAACCTGCCGGGTTCGATTTCCGGCCAGGGCACTGGCCAAATCAACATCGATGAAAAATTACTTTTCAAATACTTTCGAGTTCTCCGGCCAACAAAGGACCAAGATTGCGCAAGGACCAAGGAAAAAGGAAAATGATTTATCAACATCGCAAATAAATCAACAAAACCACCTGTCGCCATCTTTTATGGAATTTGGCGATTAAAACTCACAAAAAAAACAAAACCTAACAATCCTTGACAGAAACCTTGTTATCTACAAAGGACCGAAACAGAGTTGCCAACAATGATCGTATGATAATCGGATTACATATCGTTACCTTAATATACAAAGGCCCTAACTCATGAAAAACGAAGTTTACAGGAGGAGGAAAAAACTTAATAAAACATAAAACACACCAGATACAAAAACATTTAAAATGCAGTTTTTATTAGCTTATAACTTCGCTAATTTTTTTATGGAAGGTGTATCTGATGGTGCTCTGTCAGAATCGACAAAAAACACGATTTCAAAAAATTATGAGTTGAATCGATAAATTAAAAAACCGATATAAAGAATTATCACCCCAGCTACTTCCTCCAGCTGTTACAACAACAACAACGTTCCGTGGGTTTTTATACCCTCACCCTACGGGTAGGAGGGTATATATCATTTGAAACGACCCAAAAGTGTAACACATAGAAGGAGTCACTTTACACCCTAAGTTTCTTTGAACCAAAATTCGATTCATGACTTTTTAAATCGTTTGAGCCATGTCCGTCTGTCTGTCTGACTGTTCGGCTGGTGCGCACGATAACTTCCGAAAGACGAAACCAAGTTAATATTTCCCCAAAACTACTAATTGGAAGTCTAGCCAGGACCCTTCCGACACCTCCCATACAAATGTACCACTTCGCCCATTTTAGAAATCGAGTAATAATATCAATATACTAGAAAATAATATATTTTACTGTGGGTGAGGGTATATGTAAGTCGGGTTTCCCGACTAAAACTTTCTTACTGGTTTAGACCTTCAGAAGTCATGTGCAAAGAAAGGCAACGAGGAAGGTGTTCTGGCTTCCTCTGAAGATCTGCGGTTGTACATTATGCCTGCAAGCTATATGGACTAATATGGATAGGGAGCATGAAAGTTTAAAGGAGAATATCAACTACCATCCAACTGAAATTATTGAACTGGTTTTATGCCTATGACTTCTACATGTTAAATTGGACAGTTGCTACTATAGAAGGGGAAATAGTGTGTATGAAGTGAGTCCGCAAATTGTTTAATTTAGGCGATGGTTGTCTTACTTTGAAAATATGATAACTATCATGCCAGCTTTTGATTCGAAACGAATGCGGCACATCGGCAAGTGGTCTGAGTTGCAGTTGTTCTACTTTAAAAAGCTGTAGAATTATGGTTGTTGTTGTTATTTGAAAAATATTTTTTTTTCACTTTGTGTCTGTTGGACTTTTAGAAAAATATGCCAAAGGATGATATTATGTCTGAGATAGGTGGAAGTCTACTGAATGACGCCGACAGAAATGTCTTTCTATCTTAATCAGGTTCCAAAACTTTAAATCGCCTACCCAACAAATTATTATAAGACACATCATGTTTTGGGGCCTTGTTAAAACAGAGACATATCCGTCGGGATTTCAAATCTTTATTTATCTCAGAGATATCATTCATAGCCAACCTATTCTAAAAGCCCAACAGACTTATCAAGTGAAAAAAAACAACATTAAAAAACATAAACTTTTCCCATAATAGTACAGCTTTATAAAGTAGGACAACTGCAACTCAAACCAGGTGCCAAATTACAGCATTTGATTCGAATCGAAATCTAGTATACGAAAGTCTTTACGGCCATATTTATATCAAGCACTTCATATAATTAGTAATGATGCCTTGATCTATTGATTCGCTTCATATTTTTAAAATTTAAAGGCAAATTTATAGCACTTTTGTAATCAAGTTTTAGATTCGAATCGAATGTGATAATTCGGCCCCAGCATTAAAGATTATGTTAAGGACTCTTGTACGTATTGGTTTCACGCACCATTCTTTGTATTTTTTGAATGCATTAGAAATTCGGCACCATTAGTTACCACAAGTCCTTGCGAACAATTTGTTCCTATTACTTCTTTCTTTTGTTTAAAAGAATCAACCCTCTTGAATTATTGCTGTCCATTCATAAAAATACTCACTCCCTCCCTCTTTGTTCTTAACAAGCGGCCAGCCACACAGTGCACTTCTACCCATTCCACCCAATTCAATTCAAGTGCATTTTCTGCGCCTTTGCCAACTGTCTGGCAACTATTATAGAAGACAACAACAACAAATGGCAGGAAGGAAAAAAGGTAAACAAAAAAAAAGGAAAAGATAGAAGAGAGAAGGTCGCTGCACTTTCCCAATGGAAAAATCTCGAAACAAAAGAAGGAAACAGCAACGGCAGAAGAAAGCAACGCCATTTCCATGAATAGCAAATGAAGAATTGCCGTACCGCAATCTTCCGCAATTTTGTGCGTTTGCACTTTGCCGCCCCCAAATTATACTTACAATAAAAACTCCATTTCGGATGTGTTGTGGTGGTTCTTTGTTGATGATCTGGCGCCGCACAAGTTCCAAAATCGTCAACAATCTTGATTTGTCGTTTATTAAGTTGTTGATTTTATTTTACTGCAACTGAAATGTACTTCTCCTTCTTCTCTGCTGCTACACGGGTGCGATGTGTGACTTGTAGACACACAAGATGCCAAAAACAACAACGACAATATCGAAAGCAGACCTCCAAGTAGTAATTGTGGTAGTAGTGCGTTGTTTGTTATTGACGACGCTGACGATGGTGATGATGAAGATTTGGTATATTTAATTATATTATAGTAGACGGGTAATTTTATTTTTAGCCAATGTGACGAATTGTTTTCCTTTTTGTGTTTCAAACAGAACCGAAAGAAATTGTACTACACTCTATCAAATACATGAAAGAACACAATCGGTTGTATGTATGTAGGTATATTGTAATGTTGTTTCATGTAAACCGTTATGTTATATTCATACAGGTTGAGAATTTCGTGTAAATTTATAATTTAGTTTCTCTTTGTAAATAAGCATAAGACACAAAAAGCGACTGAAATCCAAAAAAAAGAAACCGAACGCCGTCTATCTTGCACTTCTTCTACACTTTGTCGATGATGAGGATGAATGTATTTTCTTGTATTGTTGCTTTTCTGCTTTATTTCCAGTTGTATTGCATTGTCTGCTGTGTTATTGATTTGACGTTATCATGTATATTTATCATCGATTGCACCTCATATAATGTTTATTCGCAACTATCTATCATCGCAAACATCGGAAACATATGTTTTGCAAGTGTATGCGTGTTCTGTCAGAATTATTACACAGTTGACTGTCAAAAAACAGGTTTTTGTTCAAATTTGTAGAGGCGCTAGTGTATGTACTGTATAAAAAAAAAACAGTGGTACGGCTGCACATCATCTCGTTAAATATGTTGCATATTAAATTAGTCTGCACTGAAAAAAAATGTACAAAATCATAATTAATTATAACCGAATTTATTTTAAAAAAAATAAATGGCATTTGTAAAATAAATTATCGAAATCAGAGTTGTATAAACCGAATAGACCAAAGCCAATATATAAAAAAATATTATAAAGTTTGAGAAACTATAGAAAAACGATTTTAAATTATTGTAGAAAACTCGAAAAAGAATCCTAAACTAAGTAAATTTAAGATAGTTACTCAAACAATTTTGGAAAACTTAATATGTAAATAATTAGTAAGATTTTTATATACTATATTTAAAACATACTGTAAAAGAAAATAGTTGCTCAAACATAATTAAAAAATACCTCAGAATTTTTTTTTTAAAAAAAAGCTTCTTTTAAATTACTATTATACTTTACTTATTTTTCGAACTATTGGGAAGAAAAACAGATAATTCTATTTTTTATTACTCTTTTTTGCATCTAAAACCCCTTTAATCAATACGAAACAATTAAAATCTATTTAAATTTTCAAAAATAAATAGTATTATAATCAAAAATAAATATACTTTTTTTAGTTTACTAGAAATAATTTTTAATTTGATTTCAGTTATTTTATAGAATTTAGTATCTGGTCGGATATATTTAACATTTTATCACATACTTACAAATTTAAAGTTTCGCGGCAGTGTGAATGGCTTATTATGCAACTTCACCCCGTTTAGGTTATACCCCAGCTCCACTACTGTCAATAACTCCATTAGGGGAATTGGTGGTCGTTGTTGTTATAGCAGCTGGAGGAAGTATCTGGGGTTATATTTCTTTATACCGATTTTTAATTTATCGGCACTCGATCGGGCATGTAATCTGATTATTATACGATCATTGTTGGCAACTCTGTTTCGTTTCTTTGTAGATAACAAGGTTTGTGTCAAGGCTACGTAAATTACAAAAGAAGTATATTAATTATTATTTTTTTTAGTAATTATTTGATCATTAAATAACACTACGGTAGGTTGGTAGAAGAAGAGCGCAGATTGGAAGAAGAAGAGCGTAGGTTGGTAGATGTGAATATGCAAAAATTAAAAAAAAACAAATTATGAAATTTTAATGTTACATTTATCTTTTTGGCTGTCGAGTCAAAAAATAGTGCATATCCTTTTTATTTCCATCGATTTTTATATCGTGCTATCAGTTCAGTACCGATCTACTAGAGTGTTACTTAAGGGCGTAAGTACACTACATTTTGCCACAGTCTTATTTGACTTCTTGTACAACTTACTTTCTTTGCCTTGGTCCTTGCGCAATCTGGATTTTTATAGTGGCTGGAGAACTCGAAAGTAATCGATGTTGATTTGGCCAGTGCCCCTGCCGGGAATCGAACCCGGCACCTTTGGATTGCTAGTCTACGTCGTTTCCACTGAGCTATCAATTTGTGGTAATTACGCATGGTTTTGCATACATTACCGTAGTTAACAAATCACTTAAAAAACTGGCAAACTAAATGGAACCACTTTGAGATAGTTACAAAACTCCGCAACATAATGACAGTAGTGAATTTTTGATATTGGCATAGCGCACACACTAACGATCAAATTTGTCATTCAAAAATTCATCAGTTTTAAATGATTGTTCGCAGCGGACAAATTATTAAGAAAATTTAAGCAAAACTGTCGAACATGATGGCTTGTGTGTATCTTATGTATATTGTTTTGTATGATGTATGAAATTGTTGTACAAAAACTTAAAGAAAACTAATTATGTTCTTCCTTGTTTGAGCAAATTTTATATAGTAATCTCTGCATTTGCCTGTTATATTTCTTATATATTAATTTTAGAGCATTTGCATTGACTTTTTGCATTGCACTTGTCCCTTTAATAGTTTTTTCGGCTCAATTTCAATTTCTTAATTTCAATTTCAAAACAATGTGAGATATCGAAAAATTTGACGTCGGACGGTCCTTTGTGGCCCAAAATCCAGCAAACCTAGTTATACTTGGGAATCCCCAAGTCCAAGTTTGATTACTCAAATGAAACGTATTCATCTCAAGAATTCGGTGGTGCCATTATTTTTTTTGGTTCGACGTCTATAAGCTTATATAGGGGCCTTGAGACTCGTCGTCAGAGACCAACTATTGAACGCAGAGTGTATATATTCATAAGAAATGGAAAAGAAAACAAAATATTAAAATAAAGAGTTGTCTAAAGATTTTCAAAAATCGCGCGATCGTAAATATCCTAGCGGTCGTAGAAAACACTTTATGCCAGGATACCTGGCAAAATTCATGTTCCTACGCTCCGGCAAAGCACAAGGACTTGATCGCTTTAAGGAATTTTAACGAGATTGCAGGTGCTCATTATGACCCAAAAAAGCCGTGTACTGATTTAGAGTCTGAATTCTGTGAGGATTCCCCATCGGGCAGCGAAATATGTGCATGTACAATTTTTTTTAATATCATTATTTGGTTTTTTATTAATTAAAATTATTTTTTTTTATTATTTTATTTATTTAAAAGACTGTTATATAGGTTGCGTTTTGTTGGTAACTTATACGCGCTTAGCCATACAAATGTTATCCCATATACGCTAACGGGGATAAAATTACATGCTAAGCTAAACGGGGATAGGTTGGTCAAAATAGTAGTAAAAATAAAAATGTAACCAAATTTTTCATTGAAGATGTAAACAAAATATAAAAAAGAAAAGAGAAAGTCAAATAATATTATTTGATTTTGAATGATTTTTTTCAATGAAATGTTATCTTACAGCTAATTTTGTATGTAAATAATAGAAAAAACAAATTCAAATAGTAGCTTAAGATCTCTGCGCCACATTAAATCCTAAGAAGGTTCACGAGAATCATTTTTATATAGATATTAAAACATTTTTAGAAAATATCAACAAAAAATTCAAAATTACAATTTATTCAATATTTACGAATGAATGAAAATGAACACAAAATTATTTGACACTAATTACTGTGTTGCCAAGTAATTTATTTTTGTTAACGGCGAAGCGTTTTGTTGGTATCCTATACCGGTATCCTATATAGGATACCAAAAAAACACGGCCATAATTTATTTAAAGAATAAAATCTATAATGAATTTCTTGTTTTCTTTTTTTTAATTCGATATCTTGATTTTTTCTTTAATTTCAGTTTTTTTTTAATTTTTGAATATCTGCTCCTGGCCTCGAAATTTTAATTTTATTGGTCAATAACTAAGACATTTCTCGATATTTCGATGTCCCGCCATCTTGATTTTTTTCTTTTTTTTAATATCTGCTCCTGATAAGACTGTTATCGAAAAAAATACATTATGTATTCCTCTTATTTTTTTGTTTACTATAAAATGCCTTAAAAAGGATACTTTCTTTAAAAAAATAAATAGAATATTTTGGGGCCCTTGCTTAAGACCCTGTGGTCCCCACAGGTCCGTCCGACGACTAATTTTTCGATTTCTAGCTTTCTTTTTTTTCTTTAATTCGGGTTTTTTTTCTCTAAATTTTTTGACGCCTGCTCCGTGTCCCTTAATTTTGCCGTTTTTTTTTAATAATTAGAAACGTCCTCACAATTAATAGATATTGTTAAAAAGTTAGCAGCACAATTTTCTTATAATAATTGGTAATAATACCTAAGATTTCTTTCCCTGTATAGTATGAATGTGGTATAAACTATTTTCCCTATTATTTCTAACAGTGTACAGCATTGGCATGTACTGTACAAACATGCGTTTGTGAAAACAACTTTTGAAACAACGAGGCGTGTGTCAAACTTGTGTGGTATTTCTTTTTAGACGTGCACGTGGAAAATTTTACAGCGTTTGGACGGATAAGTTGAAATAATAAAAATATTTTATTAAAACTTTTTAAACCTGGACATATTTAATTAAAAAATATGGTATGTATAAACAAAAGTCAGAGTTTGTTGATTTTTTATTGATGAAGTAATTAAAAATAAACAAATCATTAAATTATATACTATGTATAACCTCGAAACATTTCCCATAATATACTTATCCATTTCAACTGTTTTTCTTTCCATTTTAGTCTCAGCTCTACGTTTTGTATGAACATGCGGCTGGATTCTCCTTGTTCTCCGTCAAGGAGTTCGAGGAGGTATCTATGTTTTTGCCACAAGTGGAATCCTCAGTCACCGATTTGGCTAAGTTTAATTCTATTGTGAAGTTGGCTGGCTTTGTGCCCTTCAAAACGGCCATTGCAGCTCTGGAGAATATCAATGCTATCTCTGAAGGCATTGTCCCTCAAGATTTGTTGGTATTTTTAGATGATTTCTTTTCAAAGCTCAAGAAGAAGAATTGTCAGCTGGGTATTGCTGATGCCAAGTTGGGTGCCGCCATCACTGAAGCTATCGGTGTGCAATGCAGTCACTTTGGTGTTGTGCCAGAAATTTTAAGAGGCATCCGCCATCATTTCCCCAAGTTGGTTAAAGGTGAGTGAACATAATTATCTATTTATACAAGATTTAACAGTCGAATGTGTTTTTGTTTATAGAGTATGATGAGTAGTTTGTATTTTTAATAAAGACCAAAATGGAAAAGATTCTTTATGCTGAGGAACAAAACTGTAGTCGGTATTCGAATTAAACGAGCTGACTGGAACGACATGAAGCAACTTGTTGTTCTTAATGTGGCATTTTTCAAAAAGATTGTGTTTCTTTTAGCATATGCTACATTTCCACTTAGCTTGTACATTTTTCAGTTTGGTCCTTAAACAATCAAAAATTATGTCAAGTTTAAGAATAATACTTCTCGGCTCATCATTCGTTTTTAAAAATCATTTTGGCAACCAGATGGAAGCTCTCGAAATAGTTCATGTTTACCAAAGACCAAGATCAACAACCAAATTTAATGTTTCTTGACGATCTATTATCATATGCTAGGTATATTATTACTTAGTTTGGTTATCAAACAATGACCTACGAGGTGAAGTTTAGGATTGACATTCATAATTTGAGGACAATTTCCTCAGAGTGATGTATATGAATAATTGTACCAAGTATAAATCCTCAGTGAGGCATTTTTTAAGAACATGTTTTAAGTGTGTATTGCATTCGAAGCTAATTTTTTGTAAGAATTTTATAATTCACGGAAATATTTTTTGTCTTCTTGCAATAATTTCTATGAAAAGTCATAATTTCTATATACAAATATATTACAAGGCAATTTTTGTAAATTATCTTCACCAAAATATTTTCCCAAGAAATTTACTAATCGATAGGGAATCATAATTTCATAATTTTTGTTAATAAATTATATTTTTTTTCTTCTAGGTTTTACTGATCAATCGGCCGGCATTGCTCAACTTGGTTTGGGCCACAGTTACTCTCGTGCTAAGGTCAAGTTCAATGTTCATCGTTCCGACAACATGATCATACAATCGATTGCCCTATTGGATCAATTGGACAAAGATGTCAACACATTCTCGATGCGTATTCGTGAGTGGTACTCTTACCATTTCCCAGAGTTGGTCAAAATTGTACCTGACAATTATATTTTTGCCAAATCTGCTAAATTTATTAAAGATCGCAAATCTTTGACTCAAGACAAGCTCGAAGAATTGGAAGAGATTGTAATGGATTCGGCTAAGGCTCAGGCCATCATTGATGCCGGTAAAATGTCCATGGGTATGGATATATCTATCGTGGATTTAATGAACATTGAAATGTTTGCGGAACGTGTGGTAAAACTATCGGAATATCGTAAGAAATTGGCCACATATTTGCACAACAAAATGGAATGTGTTGCTCCTAATCTGCAGTCACTGATTGGTGATCAAGTTGGTGCTCGCTTGATATCTCATGCTGGCAGCTTAACCAACTTGGCCAAGTATCCTGCGTCGACAGTACAAATCTTGGGTGCCGAAAAGGCTTTGTTCAGAGCTTTGAAAACACGCTCGAACACACCTAAATATGGTCTCCTCTACCATTCCTCGTTTATTGGTCGTGCTGGTTTAAAGAATAAGGGACGCATTTCTCGTTTCTTGGCTAACAAATGTTCGATTGCCTCACGTATCGATTGTTTCTTGGAACAACCCACAGCGGTCTTTGGCGATACTCTTAAGCAACAGGTAGAAGAACGTTTGAAATTCTACGAATCTGGTGAAGTTCCTCGCAAGAACATTGAAGTCATGAAGGAGGCTATTGAAATCGCCTCCAATGAAGCTGCCCAAAAGCCAAGTGCCGAAACCCCATCCCAAAAGAAGAAGAAGGATAAGAAGAAGAAGCGCAAGCTTGAAGAAGGTGAAACAGAGACTGCTAATGGTAATGGTACAACGACTCAAGCCGAAGAAAATGGAGCCGAAGAGGCCGCTGAGGCTGAAAACGGTGGCGGCGATGGTGAACCTACGAAGAAGAAGAAAAAGAAGAAGAATAAAAATAAAAACAAGGATAACGAATGATTTTGTTATTAGTTAATGCAGAGCATTTGAGTTTCTTCTTTTACTTTTCCTTTTAATTAGATTTAAGCGTATTAAGAAGTTTTTTTTCAAACCTACCCATTCACACCCCCTACAAATATTACACAATTTAATGTATTTTCCTATAAAATGTATAAATGTACGTGTTGGCTAAACATACAATATATAGTGCTAAGGCATTTATATGTTAGATTTTATAATTATGAATAGAATAATAAACAAAATCATAAAACAATATATAGAAAAATCTTTGTTAGTTTTTTATTATGGGTCGCAGTCACGTCGAATCTTAACAGAAATGCCGAAAATTTGATTTAAGTTCTTAAAATACTATCCCTGAGTAAATATATTTAAAAAAAATTTGTGTGAAGTGCTCATGAGTAAGCCTAAATCGATTTTCGGCAAGCTATAGTTGAGCTTTCAGATAAGCTTAACTTATTTACAACAACTTTGCCGAAGACGTATTGTTTGCGGGGCAATGATGTAATGGTTGTATTTCCATAGGTTGATGGAAGAAATAAAAACCCAAATGATATTTAGTGTTATGTTGCTTTCGACAATAGCGTTTATTGGTGTTACTTTCGTATAAAGGATTTGAGTGTACCAATGTTTATATGTTGAAAGGGTCGTAGAACCCTTGTATGAGATATAGGAAGGAAGGAGCGGTATATGCTCTTGTAAGTAAAGTGGGTATGTTTAGGATGGAGCAGTAGATGCTCTTCGTAGGAAAGTTCGTATAAACTTGACTACTACAGGATCTAAACTAAGATGGAGAAGGTGGCGCCGATAGTGTTACCAATATAAGCTTTAATTTAATTTGCCTGATAACACAACAATGTCATAAAAAGGAGTTTATAACAAATAGTATTGAGTGATTCACCCCTATTCCCGTAGTCGTCGTCGACGCAAAACGACGTCGTCTTGTGACGACGCTGTAAAATCGGTATTCTCGTAGTCGTTTGTGATAACTATCGGTTACTATTGACACAAATTTGGTATTCTGTAAGCAAATGTGACGTCGATGTTGAATTGAAACGACTCTGTACCTGTCGTCGCAGTATTTGGTAACGACTTAAAAGAATTTGAAGGAATAATTTTGTGGAAATTTTAAAAAGGTTTTATAATGACGTCAAGAATGAAAATTTCGAGTGCCAAGCAGTTCGAAACTCTTGTGGCTGAGTTGGAAAAAAAATCCCTCATTGGCAAAAGGATTTCGGATGGGAACAGTTCCGTCCAATTTTAAGGGGCAATGGGAGGAAATTGCTAACAAACTAAATTCCTTTGAACCGCCGTTAAGAGACAATGATGGTTGGCAAAAGGTAAATACAGTAACAAACTAACTCGTTATGTTTTAATAATAAAAAATGTATTTTTAGGTTTGGAGAGATTTAAAATTTAAAGTAAAAAAAAGAATTCTTGCAAATAAAGTAGAGTGTAATGCAACAGGCGGTGGGCGATATAAGCAGCAAATACTAAGCCCTTTAGAAGAAACTGTGGCCAACATGCTCCAATTTGAAAAACAATTAAATCCACAAGGCGCTGTACTGGGAGTTAGTAGTGTCTCCAAGAAGAGGAATGTGCGTTGCTTGTGGAAATAGAGGAACACAATGCAGAGGAAATAGAAGATTTGAATTTGGACGTAGTCATGGAGGAAGAACTATCAACAAGTATGAGTGCTCAAAAGAAGAGAACTTCTAGCAAGAAGAAAAATGTAAGAAGCGAGCGTCAAAGTCTGCTAGAAAAGCATTCTGCTCCCGGTACCAAAGAAAGCTTGTGGAAGTAGAAGAAAAAAAATTAAAATTGATGGAAAGAAGAGACTAAAGAGAGGAAAGTTTGTTTTAAAAAGAAATGCAAATCAAAAGTTTGAAACTACTAATAAAAGAAAAGGAGCTTGAGAACCTAGAAAAATGATTATTATTAGAATTAATGAAGTGCATTTTTTTGCGGTTATAGTAAAGATTCTGGTCTTCTTTATTTGGAGCTAAAATTTTGATGTGGGTTCCATCCACACAGCCAATAACACCAGGAAATACTGTTTTATTAAAAAAATCTATTGTTGCTTCTGATTTTTCAACTTCAGTCATTTCCAATTTAATCCATTGTGGACAAATGACCCTTTCTAATGCATTCAGGGTTTCGGCCAAAATCTTGCAAACTGATGGCTGCAACAGTCCAATTTGAAAGTCATTGCCTACACTTAGCTGGTAAGATCCCTGTTCTAAGAACCTCAATGTTGCTGCTAACTTAATTTTGACTGAAACAGATGTTGACCTGAGATCACTTTTCATTATTGGAACAATTTCTTCCAGCACATAATTCAATGCAGCCTTATTAAGGCGAAAGTAGTTCTCGAATCTAAAAAAAATAAAAAAGTTGGATGACGCCCAGCAGTAAACACAAATTTTGATTTTAACACTTACTTGTTATCTGGCAAATTTAAAGATATCGGATCTTTGCCGAAGTATTTTTCTTTCCAATATAAGATTATTTTTACTTTCCTCATCACTTGAATCTGAATCGGACACAAAAAACATTTCTTCACAACAGAAAATAAAAGTCAAAATGGATCAGCTGATGTACAAATGCTACATCAGCTGTTGTTATTTCTTTCATGTTATCGATTACTAGTCGACGTCGTCTCATAGTAGTTACAGAATACCGAAATAGCATTGATGTGACAACGATGTTGACTCGAAGTGATGTTGACATAAAAACGACGACGATGTCGACGACGTCTACGGGAATAGGGGTGATTGTAAATCGTGTTGTGAGCAAGAAAAAGGATGTTTAGACTTAAACACGTACAGTAAAGATTTTATAGTTGTTGCTGGGGTTGACAGCCCTTGGCCGAATATTTCGGATCATTCCGGTACATAGAACCGGCTGCCGGGGGAATGTCTTTTGCGTTGTTTTTATTAGAGTATTGCACATTTGAAATTTGACTTTAAAATTTTACACTTAAAAAATATTAACATAATTTTAAACCTCATGACAAACAAAGGTTAGGTTAGGTTGAGGACAAGTAATGGCACAGCACAGTACCATGCCGTTACAACACTCGGAGACCCTTATGGTCCATTGTGATTGTCCTAATTTAAATAGAAGAAATATAAGGGGGAAGAATGTTTAACAATAAAAATACAAAAGTAATAAGTTCAGAAAAAAGGTCAGAAAAAATAAATAGTGGAAAGAGATAAAAAGTGCTAAAAAGATAATTCCGATGAGCTCTCTCCTTCAACTATATATATATATACGTATATGCAAGTAGTGAGATTGCGTGCGAACACTATGGTCCTTTGCCCTTAAGCCAGATCAAGCCATCAGTGAACTTCACCAGATTCTCCATGTTACAAGACGACAGTTCAGTGAGACTATCGAAGAACCATTTTCCGAGGAATTGTTTCCTTCTTCTATGAAGAGCAGGACAATGGCATAACAAATGCTCAACGGTCTCAATTTCCTCCTCATCGTCGCAAAGCCTACAGTAATCCTCCTGTGTCGTCTCCCAGTTAGATGTGAATGCTCTGACGTCGCAGTGTCCCGTGATTACTCCAATTAGTCGTCTAACGGACCTCCTATCTAGCTCCAACAGTGATCTGGTTCGTCTTGCATCCAGCCTTGGCCAAATATCCCGTGACACCACACAGTCGGTGCGATGTTCCCAGAACGTATTTGCCAGCCGTTCAATGTGACGGGTCACAATTCCGTATACGTGACACATTGGTGGTTGCACTGATCCATCCGATAGGTCGGGTTCCAGTGCTGAACCTTTCCGCGCCAGTTCATCCGCTTCCTCGTTTCCTGATATGTCACTGTGTCCGGGGACCCAGCAAAACCGAACACTATTTTCCGGCAGTTCTGAGAGCGCTGTCCTACACCTATGCACTAATCTCGACTTTATAGCCTTCGATGCCAAGGCTTTTAAGGCCGCTTGACTGTCCACATAAATTGTGACGATCTCCTCCAGATTACTTGCCAGTATTTGCTCCACAGATTTCGTGATAGCGAAGATCTCCGCCTGGAACACGCTACAGTCGTCATCCAGTCGGAAATGTTGCCAGAGATTCAGATCCTCGCTGAAGATACCCGATCCTGTTCCAATTTCCATTTTCGAACCATCAGTGAAAATGGATAGCCCGCTGAAAGGTAGGGAATCTTTCCAAACTTCTCTATTAGGGATCACTATTTCCGGGCATGATGTAAAATCCAACAACGGAACCATGTAGTCCGTTCCGTTGTTAAGTCCTTCGTTGCATCCATGTCTGCTGAACCATAAAAGTATTGATGCGTGACCCGACTCCATTTGCCGCCAGAGGCCTGCTTCTCGTAACCTTATCGCACATTTAGCCGCTACAGAGAGTACATGGTACCGCAGGTTCTTTAAGTTCAAAATCACGTCCAGTGCCGCTTGTGGTGTGCTTCGTCTAGCACCTGTTATACACAGTGATGCCATTCGCTGTACACTACTTACCAGCATCAGTTTATTTTCCGTTTCAAGAGCCCCCCACCAAACAAGGCATCCGTAAGTTACTATGGGACGCACTACAACTGTGTATATCCAATATACCATTGCAGGTTGTAGTCCCCAGCTTTTCCCCACAGAGTTCCGGCAGGCGTATAAGGCATTTAGTCCTTTCTTCGTCCTTTCCTCCGTATTGCGTCTCCAGTTTAGTTTCCTATCCAAAATGACGCCTAGATATTTCGCCTCAGATGAGAGTTTCAATTCTACACCATCAATTACCGGCAGCCTGAAGTTCTCAATGAGGTATTTGCGTGTGAATAGTACTAGCTCCGTTTTCTGTGGATTGATATTCAGACCACAGCTAGTGGCCCATTCTGCTAAAGATCGTAAGTCATCCTGTATGAGGTCGCTCAAAGTTGGAGCAAACCTACCTGTGACTAAGATAACGACGTCGTCCGCATAGGCCACAATCTTCCTTCCATTCCCCTCAAAAGTCTTAAGAATGCCATTTACCACTAGTAGCCACAACAGCGGGGATAAAACTCCACCCTGTGGTGTACCCCTTATCGCCAGCTTCCTCGCAGTACTCATGCCAAGCGTGGAGTTGATTATACGGTTTGACAGCATAGAACCAATCCAGTTCCTAAGCAAAAGAGGTGTTCCAGTCTGCCTTAATGCTTCCATTATGGCTGTGGATGTAACATTATTGAAGGCCCCTTCGATGTCCAAGAAAGCCGCTAATGTGTATAAACCATTTCCTAAACCGTGTTCCACATGTCCGACCACCGCGTGCAGAGCACTGTCCACAGATCTCCCCTTATGGTATGCATGCTGCGCCCCACTGATGAGACTATGGTCCAGGTTCCGTCTCAGGTGTAGATCAATTAGCCTCTCCAAAGTCTTTAGAAGAAACGATGATAAGCTGATAGGTCTGTAATCCTTTGGTAGTGAGTGTGTTGGTTTACCCGCTTTGGGTATAAAAACTACCTTCACTTCCCTCCATGAAATGGGAACATAAGATAGCCGTAGACACCCTCTTAGAAGTTCCGTTAGGATTGGTGCAATGACAGAAGATATCTGCTGTAGCATAGCTGGATATATTTCGTCTAACCCTGGTGACTTATAGGGTTTAAAGGTATCCAAAGCCCATTTTACTTTTTCCTAATTAATCACGTCGTTCACAAGTGTTCCATGTACTAAATCCAGCGTTTCGGGCGGCCTCCACAACATCCCATGTTCAGCTACATTTTCGCATTCCGGGAAGTGTGTACTCATCAAAATCTCCAACGTGTCCTCTGCAGACTCAGTCCAGTCACCGTTTGATTTCTGAACGCATCCTTTCGAGAGTAAACGCCTGAAACGAGCTGCCGCATTTATGCCCTCAATAGCTTCACAGAAATTAACCCATGAAGACCATTTAGCCCGTTTAAGCTCCCTTTTATATTCATTGAAGCTTATACGATATGCGTCCCAATCCGTTAGCTCTTTAGACCGTTTGGCCCTGTTGAACAGCTTCCTCGTACTTTTCCGTTTTTCTCTCAGCTCCTCGTTCCACCACACTGGCTGAGATTTTCCTCCTGGGTAGGTGATAGGACACGACTTTTTAAACCCCGCCTGCAGTATCCTCGTCATTTCCTGGACCAGGTTTTCTATGTCAGTAACCGAATGGCAACTATTGAGAGTCCGCAGTAGTTCCGGCGTTACAAGACGTTGATATTCTGACCAGTTTGTTTTTCGTGGATTCCTGTACGGTTTGTTCCTGTGACCTACTACGTTTATGGTGAAAAGTATTCTATTATGATCCGAGAAAGAACATACATTAGATACCTTCCAACCCTCTATCCTAGATATGTCCATATTCGTTAGAGTGATATCTATTACTGTTTCACATACCCTATTCCGAAAAGTGGGGGAGTTTCCTCTGTTGCAGATTTTAAGGTTAGTTAGTAATACATACTCTAATAATCTCTTACCTCTGTTGTTTGTCCCTGCACTTCCCCATTGAGTGTGATGTGAATTTGCATCGCATCCCATTACCAAATTTGCCCTCTTATTTGCAGCATAGTCCACTAACTGCCGCACGGTTTCAGAGGCTGGGTCCTCCTGCTCATATGGCATATACACGGATGACAACAAAAGAGTAGTGCCCCGTAGTGTATCCGTGTATATTGTTGTGATATCTCCGTTGCTGTATTTTGGAGAGATTATAAAAAACAGATCTTTCCTAGTAACAATACAAGTTCTTACCTTTTCTCCCGTGCAGGGTGCGTATATGATGGTGTTTTCTACGTCGAAGCCGTGGACTTTATTGTCCACTATGTATGGTTCCTGCACGAGAGCTATATCCGCCTGCTTAGTAGTGAGGTAGAGCGAAAGATCGACAGAGGCGGCCAGACAGTGATGCAAATTAATTTGCACCACCCTTAGCTTTTCCTGCTTCATTTAAGCCTGGACCCCGGAAGTAAATATTTCCCAGGCCAAACTTCACCTTACCTCCGCAACTTTTCAAGTAGGCGAATGATTCACCATCTACTGCTGCCTTCATCTCGAAGCCCTTCTTTTCCTTGCATGGGAGTGTGGAAGTGATTTCCCACACCCCAGTGTGGAGTTGGGGGTGCAGCTTGTTGAGCAGTTTCAGTGTTCGTTCCACCTCTCGTGAGGGGGGTGGAATCCACACTGAAACCGTTTGTCGGAGTGGAAGTAAAGATTGAGGTATGACACTCAACTTCGCCCCTGACCAGATTTCGCCTATATTATCGATTACGCAAGTAAGGAAAGCCAAGGTTTCCTTATTTGCGCATTCCACAATCTTGACGCCTTTGGACCAGTCGGCTCCGCTGAAGTCAATCTCGTTTCTACTCCATTCCTCGTCCACCATTGCATCCATTAGCTTGTCTTCAACTAGCAGCCAATGATCCGGAGTGATCCTACCATCCCGATCACCTCTATCAATGACCGCCACTTGAAGATTTGGGTCAGTACCTAAACTGCCCTGTTTTTTCCTCTTTGCGGTCGCGAGGGGTTCCTCGCCAGAACGAGCACGTTTTGTTGTCTTCCCGCTAGTGGAAGCTGACTTGGCAGAGGGTTTTGGCGGTTTTGATGGTCCGGGAGTGCATACAACCGCCTCTTTGGCAGAGGGCCTTGCAGCAGTCTCCCTTGCACCTTGAGTGGTGAGGGGCTCCGGTAAGGAAAGAGAGACAAAGGCCTCGCTCTTTTTGGGTATATGGGGGTACGATTTCTCGAATCTAGCCACATACCCTAAGTGCTTTTTGACCAGTGCCTTTTCCCTATCAGACAACAGAGCAATATCCTTTCCTACAAATCTCCTAAGGAAACTGCAGGATCGTCTATAGCCAACAATGGCCTTCTGCTCCCTCTTATGGTCCCCCTTTTCTGTCTCGACCACGGATGTTGTGGGTTCCCCAACATGTGGAGGAGCCACCGGTTCCCCTTTCTTGGATATCGCTTCAATGCAGGCCACCGAGGTGGTCCTACGTGAAGATCCAGTAGGAGAATACCGGCTTCGCCCCTCCGTTGGCAGGGTTACCAAAGCATCCTGTCTACAGAGAGGAGGGACACTCGAATCGGCTTTGGCCGATTCCTGGTTGATGTTAACAACCGATGTCGACGAGGTAGAAGGAGGTGTCGGAAAGGGAACCTCATCGAGTCCTGTCCCCAAGGATTCGTGAAGAACTTCGCCATCAGACAAAGGTTCGCCTACAATGCTAATACCTTCCTCATCAGAGAGAGGTTCAGAGATAGGTTCACCATTGCATGTAGATGACTCGGTCTTGCTTGTGAAATCCTCGGGGGTTGGGGGAGCGAGTTGGCTTCTTCCTTTGTCCTTCACCCTCATCTGCGAGAGGCGCACGCGTAATTCCTCCTGTTGCGCCAGGATGCTATCATTAACCTCTCGAAAATTTAGCCCGACTTTAGTGTTGTAATCATTGTCCTTTTCGTTGTGCGTACCGTCGACATTTAAATCATTTAGTATGTGGCCGCTGGCGACACGTAGAGAGGAGCAAGACTCCTCACCGTGCCCGCCGGTGGTCGCCGCCACAGCCGCCACCGACGGTTGGGTGTATATTACCACCCGCTTTTTATCTTTATTTTCCTCCATCCAAAAAACATTCTAAACTGGGTTGATCCACGTTATAACCAATATAATTGGCCCTAGGTAACTAGGACTTATTGGTCACCCTACTCTCGCCGGGAGAAGGGAGTGTTGGTAGGCACCCGGCCCGCAGTTTTGCATTTTAACCCTATCTGCCAGGGGGTTATACGGTCCTCACCCGGAGGATCGGACAGAGGGCGTTTCCTATACGTCATGTTCTTCCTGAAATGGTGCTAATATACTTCACCACCCAAGTTAAACTGGACGATGGCGTGCATACTAGTTATTTACTGGCGCCAGCAATCGCCAGTGACATAACAAGCCTCGTTGGCACTTGAGTTTTATGGGATGGTCCTTGCACAGAGACGTCCCCTCAAGACCCTCTTCTTGTTACCGCTGAGCTGTCCGCGATCGCCAAAAAGGCAATTACCCCGAAGTGAGAAACTACGGGGCGTTCCACTATCCGCAACCTGTGGACGCGTCCCGTAGCGCTCAGCTACGCTCCTCAAAGGATTTTTTTAAATCATATATACCAACGAGTCAGTATATAAGATTTAATAAATCCCGATAGCGGGAAAACAAATATCCTAATACATTAAATAATAAACATAAACTGACTCCAATGACATTGAACTTTAAAAATAAAAACGATTTAAGAGTTAAAGAAATCCGAACATTGTAAAGCTAAAAACAATGCTCATTTATTTTATTATTATCGATAATGTGAAACATAAATTGTAAATCTATTAAACTTACAGTTATATGTATATATAAATGTACATACATATTTAGTTATTGTTTTTTTCTTCTCTTTTCTTTAAATATACAAATTCAACTCAATTGTTGTCATGTTGGTCTTTAGAGTGGGTCATCGCAATGACTGTCAGTGTTAACGGTGTAAAGAATTACACACAGACACACAAACATCTTTTAAATACTGAACACCACGAGCTGACGACATTAATTACATATATCTCTGCACTAGTTTTGATTAGATCTGACTATGAAATTTGCCAGTTGTTAAAAGTTTATATTAGAGTTATGGGCATTTTAAATCATCCAGCTACATATAGGTAAGTATTTGATTTATTTTTTAAAAATTTTAACTTCTTTTTTTAAACACATTTACAACCTTTAATTTACACATATATATAGTTTTACTTAAATTTTTTACTATTTATATTTATGTATTAAGTTATAATCTTTATTTACTAATTACAAATAACTACTCAATTATTTTCTTTTAAAGTGTATATATATACATATATAGTTTAGATTTGTATTGTATATTGTATTAGAAACTAATTTTATAGTATGTTTTTTAACTGTTGTATATATCGTATGTATTTATATTGTTGTTTTTTTTCATTAAAAATTAATGCAATGTTCATTCTTTCAAGTTTGCTGTCATTCGTTTCAATTTTGTCTTTAAGTGGTACAGATGAAGGTATCTTCAAAGTAATTTCCGTTTAAATACAATTTTTAATTTATGTAATGAGTAGGGCAAGGAATTTTATGCACTAAACATTTGAAAATATGCGCATATAATATACACTTAAAATTCAAAAATATGCACTAAAATCACATAAAATATGCAATAAACAAATTGTTGGCAAAAAGGACAAAAAATCATTTTTATACATTATACCAAGGTATTTTTTACTTCTTCGTCAAATTCTTTGAAATTTTTATTATAATATTTGACTGCATACCAATCTTGTTATAATTAGCTCTGAAGGAGGCGGGATACCAGAACATTTTGCTTTCATAATCTGTATACGCAAAGGTCTTATTTAAAAAATATTTTTTTTTCGTTTGATATAAGAGATTTCAGTTTAAAAATATGACTTCGTAAATAAACTGCATCGGTAAGAAAAAGAAAAACTTTGCCCAAAGATGCCCCACAAAAAGTTAAAGGCGTTTTACATTTAAAATAAGCGAAATTATGCAACAAAAACATGCATTTATTGTAAACTTTGCTAAAATATGCGCATACATACGCAACAACGCGTATTTTCGTAAAATATGCTAAATCGATTGAATACCATTTTAAAGAAAATTGTATGATTCGAAAAGAAAACTTAACCATTTTTAATTAACGATGTCCAAAAAAATACGCATTTGCATAAGTTTCCTTGCCCTAGTAATAATTAATGAATAGATATGAAAAGTAAAGGCTCGTTAATGAATGTAGCTCTGCAAAAGCTTCGCTTTCAAATCAGGAGTATTTCTGTATTACAAAAATATTCTAATACCTTATTTTGAAAAGTTTGTTTCACATATTTTAGCATAATTATGGCGGAAAGATATAATAAGAAGAGGAGGAGGAAAATTAACGCCTCTTCAGCGTCTATGGAAGAAAAAAGAGAGCAAGGATATCGAAAATTATAGGAATAGAGGTCAAGTTCGAAAGTTCTACCAAAAGGAAAAAGCAAAAATTTGATTGATCATGCAGAAGGATGCAGTAAACACGACTAGTACTATCTTTAATAAAAGTCACATGATGCTCGAGATTGCCGATGATATATGTAGATATTATTGCCCGAGGTCTATGGGATGTTACTGCAGCCTTTTCAAACATTGAGAAACAGTCGGCAGAAGTAGTTCTGGTGATAAATGAGGACAAAACTAAATTACTTGTTTCAATAAACAGATGCTGTGTGAACGTTGACAACTATAACTTTAAGTTGGCACAGCAGGGGCCGGCCAAAACTTCATCGGATTGATAAGTCGAAAGAGCTGTTATGTTAACTTGGTGTGGCAAACTATCTACAGAGCCCAAAAGACCGAAGCGCTTGGAATTCTTTTCTACATGCGGCTACGTAAGGTTGAGGACATGTAATGACACAGCACAATTGTGTAGGGGAAGAATGTTTTACAATAAAATAAAGAGTTTAGAAGAATATTAATAGTGGAAAATAGATGAAAGTGCTATAAAGATAATTCCGTGTTCTCGGTGTGTTCTCTCCTTCAACTTCATATATATACAAGTAGTGAGATTACGTGGGAATACTATGGTCCTCTGCCCTTAAGCCAGCTCAAACCATCAGTGAACTTCACCAGATTCTCCATGTTGCATATTGACAGTTCATTGAAACTATTATATAACCATTTTCCGAGGAATTGCTTCCTTCTTCTATAAAGAGCTGGTCAAAGACATAACAAATGCTCAATAGTCTCACTTTCCTCCTCATCGTCGCAAAGCCTACGGTAATCCTCCTGTGTCGTCTCCCAGTTGGATGTAAATGCTCTGACGTCGCAGTGTCCCTTGATTACTCCAATTAGTCATCTGTTGGGCCTCCTATCTAGTTCCAATAGTGATCTGGTTCGCCTTAAATCCAGTCTTCGCCAAATATCTCGTGATACCACACAGTCGGTGCGATGTTCCCAGGATGCATTTGCCAGCCATTCAATGTGACGGGTCTTAATTCCGTATATATGACACATTGGTGGTCGCACTGATCCATCCGACAGGTTGGGTCCCAGTGCTGAGCGCCAGTTCGTCCGCACGGCCAGCCTTTGATACCAAAGCTTTTAAGGCCGCTTGACTGTCTACATAGATTGTGACGATCTTCTTTAAATTCCTTGCCAGTATTTCCTTCACAGATTTCATAATAGCGAAGATCTCCGCCTGCAACACACTGCAGTCGTCATCCAATCGGAAGTGTTGCCTGAAATTGAGATCCTCACTAAAGATACCCGATCCTGTTCCAATTTCCATTTTTGAACCATCAGTGTATATGGACAGCCCCCTGAATGGTAAGGAAACTTTCCAATCTTCTCTATCAGGGATCACTATTTCTGGGCATGATGTAAAATCCAACAACGGAACCATATAGTCCGTTTCTTTGTTGAGTCCTTCGTTGCATACGTGTCTGCTGAAACATAACAGCCTTCTTCTCGTAATCTTATTGCTCTTTGAGTCGCTACAGATAGTACTTTGTGGAACAGAAAAGTACTTTTGGGACTATGAACGTACTATAAAAGTAGTCTAGCACAAAAATTACTTTGTGGAAAAACAAAGTACTTTTTTGTACAATAAAAGTATTCTAGTACAAAAAAGTACTTTAAGAAACAGAAAAGTACTGTTGGAACAGAAAAGGAACTTTTTAGTACTACAGATGTACTGTAGTACAAAAAAGTACTTCGTGGAGCAGAAAATTACTTTTGAGACAAAAGTGTTCCTAAAATATGATTTTATTGTTCCAAAGTACATATTGGCTTGATTTTTTCTGCTCTCGGCTCGAAGTTTCGAGTCCGTCTTCTAATTTTGGAGCTGACTCATTTAAATATTGAGGCTCCTGGCTCGCGAGAAATTGACGGAGGAAAAGTGAAGCACTTTTTGTGATGTCTTATTAAAGAACGATGGTCCGTCGCCACTGCTGCCAACAAGTTGTTAAACGAGATAGTGGCAAATTTATTAACAACTAAAAAATTCTTAAAGGAATGCTCACACTGTTTTATCTTTTAAAAGTTAATACGTGTCACCTTTAGAATAGAACTGTGAATACCCTAATTATGTAGCGAACAAATCGATGTCGTCTAACAATTTTCTTATGAACAAAGCCTATTGCTGTAAAATAAGATGAAATTGATAGACAAAGTACATAATTCCTACTTCCAATGTGGGACTTACAGAATTAAATATGGTTATGGATATATAGAATATTCGTTATATAGAGTGGTAAAAATGAGTGAAATCATTAGGAAAATGCTACTATTTAAAAAAATCGTTAAACAGAGAAATTTTTTACAGAGAAATTCGTTATAGAGAATTTCGAGTGAATATATATTGCATATGTCCAGAATGACAAATGTGCAGTGACAAAACAGCCGTAACTCTAATACAAAAAAAAACTGCTATACAATTCTTTACATCAATAAATTGAAGACCCCCTTAAGTTTCCGCAAGTGAATGCAGTATCTTTCCGAATTTCTATATCGAATATTTTATAATTTCATGCAAAATGCAACAAATTTGTGTTTTTGTTTTAAATTCACAACATTTCAAATTATTTCTTTATTTATCTCTTTTTTTTTAATATATATATTTACAACGCATTTTACTCGATTACGAAGGCGTCTGAAGACGTAGACTCTCTGCTACGTTCGAAATACAATCATATAAAAATTTTGTGATCATTATAATTTTCAGACGAAAAGAAAATATCATTTTTGTATATGTATGTATGTAGGTGTATACAATAAATCAACATTATTAATAATACAATTTGTTTTAATAATATATTTGCTAAATAAATTGGAAAACATTGGTAGGATAATAGGATAATAAAAAAAGATTGCTGGTAAAGAAAGAAAAAACAACACACGATTACAAAATTACAATACATACAAATTTTGGGACAAAAAACAATTGCAAAAGTAGGAGAAGTTTAAATTAAGTTAATATTAAAAAAAAAAACTTGTGAGAACACAAAGAACGTAAACGTTTAAGCCATTAGATATCATTGAAAGAAATCAAATGATTGCATATTATTGTTGTTGTTGGTGTTATTATTATTATTATTGCTGCTATTAAATCCTTTTTGTTGAGTTGTTGCTGCTGGTTGCATCAGGTTATTCATTTGATTAAAATTAGCAAATTGTGTTTGTTGTGATGGAATGTTTGGTGATGTCTTATTGAAGAACGATGGACCACCGCCGCTGCTGCTAATGCCACCAACAACGCCCATCATACCGGGCGACATGCCCGGTGTTGTTTGTGCACCAAATACGCCGCCAAAGTTACCCATTGTAGAAGGGGTTTGTATTGTTAGTGGCACCTGTTGTTGCTGTTGCTGTTGACTCATTACCGGTGGTGGCACTGCAGTGGGACTTTGCACTTTCAAAGCATTCATCGATGGTGCTGGCTTGTCTGATTTATTAGCTTTACTAGAGAGTAAATTATCTAAATCTATTTTTAGATCGCCAGCCTTAAAATTATCTGACCATGTGGAACCAACATGTGTGGCCGAGCTGTTGGACGTTGCATTATTGACGTCATCAGCCGACAGGGATGATTGTTGTTGATTATTAGCACTAACTGGTTGTAAAAGGTTACTGTTGCCTGTGCTAGCAATTGGTGGAAGTATATTGTCTAAAAAAAAATTACAAAAGAAAAGAGGGAGAGAGAAAAATAAATGATAAATTAATATGGACGTGATAGTAAGCGTTATATATTTATAGCGTATAATAACTCTGTTCGAGGTTTTCAAAACGAATTCAAATGTGCTGATGGTCTAATTGACGGGTGGAATACGAATCTATATTGTCGCTATCTCACATAATTTAAATTCCAAATAAACACTTAGAAAATAAGTAGACTAGTAGACGAAAATGTAGACTCAATGTCAGTAAGATTTGTTTAAAACATTTTAACTCCCTAAGAAACATTAAATATTTTGAATTCAGCGTTGCTGAATGTAACAAATTAACAACTCCACAAGATTGTTTGTACGTAAAGTTTTCGTTGTGCGAAACAAAAACCATAATTACAACAAAAATAAAAAATTTTATTGTTAGCTTAAGCTTAAGTAAGAATTCTTACAGAGTAGGATCATAGCGGTTCTTATTATGTTTTAAAGATTTAAAAGAACATTTTTTGTTTTTGCTCTTAAGGAGTCAGGTTCAACAATGAATTAACCATGATCCGGCCGACCTAAAACTACGAAGGATCGTGTTAAGGTAGAGTTTGTAAGAGCTTCTGTTCTCCAACAAAACAACACCAGCAGCACCGAAAAATCTGTATCCCCCCCCAATATTTTTTGATGTATAATAGAAAGACGGTTACAAAAAAAGTCGACATTTATTTTCGATTCAAAATTTTTTTTTCTCAATTTTTGTAATTTTAAACACAATTTTTAAATCCCGTCTGTTGATCTCTAATTCGATGCTCTCCCTTTTCCGAAACCGTCCACATTTGAATTCGATATGAAAACCACAACAGAGTATTTTTTATAGAGAATAGTTTTAAAATATTTATTGTAAATGAAAATAAAAGACATTCGCTAGGGTAAGGAAAGTTTGATATAATATAATATTTAGTGATAAAAGATTCAAATTATCTAACGTCTAGCAAAGTTTGCAGCAAAAATTTTGTTTTTTTGTATGATATTATTAAGCAGTGATTTATGTGCAAAAGCAATACATACACAAAACTAGGTAGGGCTAGAGTAATAGTACCAATGGAAAAATTCCAAAACTATAACTTTGAGAGTTTAAAGTGTATCTGGTGGTGGTGGTGGTCTCTTAAATATTTCTCATAGTCATAAATCTAGTGTTTTGAGATTTTTCCTTTTGGTTGTTTTTGCATTCGTGTAGGTGCTTTATTTGTTAATTTGTTTTTTTTTTTTGTTTTTAACTGTTTAAAGCTTTGTTTATATTGTTGATTACCTAATGGGTCCGCGGCGGTACTATTCCCGGTATGTTGAGAAAAGCTTTTTTGTATTGTTGGTTTGTTTTTTAAGCGAAAATAAATTCATTAATAAATTTTGAGATAATTTACAATAGTAATATAAATAAAGATAAAGAAAAAGGCAAATTAAAATATAACAATGTTAACAGAATTGCAACAACGTTGTGTGTATTTGGCACTTGATAACATTTACTAGTAGGGCAAATAAAGTCGTTTTTTGTATAAAATTAGAATGTAATACATATAGCTAAGTTTTGAATTGCACGTGAACTCGATCATATCCAAAGTAAACTTTGCTTTAAGAAAATTTATAATTTGGATATTTGTTTACTCACAAGTATAAAAAATTATGTTGTGCATGCTCTGATCATGCCTATATTTCTATATGGTTAAGAAATTTATTCTGGGACATTGAGATATGTTTTGAAAAAGTTAAGACTAACTCTTAACAGAGTAATAGGATATATTTACAGTGTTAGATGCCGTCAACATATTTCCAACTTTGTTGGTCAGTTTCTAGGTTGGCCTTTTGAATATTCCATTTGCATAAGGAACTTATAACTTTTTTTATAAAACTATTGCGAAAAGAACCCCAATTTTTTTAATGGATATGTTTAAATTTGGAAGAACAACAAGAAATATACAGATCATTATTCCCAGGTTGTCATCCATACTGGAGAGATCTTTTCTAGTAAGAGTGGCACGCATATTTAATAAATTGCCTTATGGTCTAAAATCTTTTGAATATTCCTTTGGTGCGTTTAAAAGAAAGAATTTCCAATATTTTATTATTAATAGAATCTAGGACTTTAACTTAGTAACACATACCGCGTCTATCCAAGTATATACTTATTTTTTGTTTATATACCCAGCAGTGGAAAAGACGAGGCATTGTAAAAATATGCCTGCAAACATGCCTTCAAAGGCAGTTTGTTGACATACAAATATACCTTCCTTTTCCAGGCATGTATACAGGCTATAATAAGTCCTTCACTAAGCCTAACAAAAAATTCCATACCCATGCACATCTCGCTTCTCAATTGAGACCTGCAATGAGGCCTCTTACTAGGGTGAGAAAAGATCCCGCAGACATGACTCTTTCCCTTCTTAAAACTGGCCTGTGAGCTGCCCTATTGTGTACCCCTCAAAAATACTATAGATGTGCACAAAGGGCATGCAAACTTTCTTGCCTTAAACAGGCCTGTTTACAGGCCTATTAGCAGAAGGCAGAATTGACGTTCATAGCCATGCACTTGTCACTTCTCCGATTAGCCCTGTTGACAGGCCTACTAAGGGAAGGTAAGACAGATGCTGTTGTTTATGAGAACCACATGCATGCTACGTGATAGCCGAGTAGGTACATGCCCAACTATGAGTACTGAGGTGGCGAGTTCGATTCCTGCTGCTGGAGTTCAAAAAAATAGTTATTACAAATTGTAAAGAACATTGTATTAAAAATTTATAGAAATTACGAAATCATTTAATATGGAAATAATTCGCAAATGTTTTTTTTTTATTTTAGTTCTTCTATAAATGCTCTTGCAGGCCTGCAAGCTGCTCTGCAGTAGCAATGCCTCATAGAAGGCCCTTGTTATTAGGACTTCAAGCAGGACATACTAGGCATGCCTACTGAAACGCCTTCAATGAGAAAGGGAAAGTGCAGGTCTTGCCTGCCTATGGCGCCCTATGTTAATTTGCAATGAAGACTGCATTTGAAGGGTAGGGCCTCTGACTGCCTTTGCAGGCCTGGAAGAAGGCATACAAAGCCCCATTTTTTGCTGCTGGGTAATGAATATTGAACAGCAGCTCATTTGTGTTAGTATTTTGGCTACATTTTCTTACACATATATCTTGTCTTTTTTTTCATTTTTCTATGGCTACAGTTTCTAACTCACATATTTTTTTAAATTTTTATATTATTGTACTAAAAAGTACATTTATCATTCAACAAAGTACTTTAATTTATCCAAAAGTAATTTTATTGTACCAAAAATAACTTTTATCAAATCCAAAAGTACAGTTATTGTACTAAAAATAGGAAATTATTGGAACAAAAAGTAAATTTAATGTTCCTAAAAATTCTTTTTTTTTGTGTCAAAAAGTAAGTTTTTGCATCAAAAAGTACTTTTATTGTACTAAAAAGGACGAAAAGGACAATCAATCAATTATTGGACCAAAAAGAACATTCAATGTTCCTAGAAATTATTTTATTGTATCAAAAAGTACTTTTATTGTACTAAAATGTACAGTTTATTGTACCGAAAAGGACAATCAACACCTACCGAAGTTGTTTGTTATACCAAAAAGTACTTCAATTGAATACAAAAAGCACAATTTATTGTACACAAAATGTACAAATTATTCAGAAAGTACTTTTATTGTACTAAAAAATACATTCAATGTACCAAAAAGTACTTTTATTGTACAATTACATTTAATGGATCAAAATTATACCAATTATTATATCAAAAACAATGCAAAAAGAACAATTTATTGTACCAAAAAAAATTTTTTGTACTACTAATAGGTACATTTGTTGTACAAAAAAGTTATTTTATTGTACCAAAAAAGGAAAGTTTATTGTACTAAAAATTGCAGTAATTATACACAAAAAGAGTTTGAATTGTACTAAAAAGTTCTTTTATTGTTCCAAAAAGTTATGTTCTTGTACCAAAAAGTACAATTTGTTGTATAAAAAAAGTACTTTTATTATACCAAAAAGGTCTTTCATTGTACCAACAATAATTTTAATTTAGAACTTTAAATCTACCGCAAAGTAATTTTATTATATCGCAAAGTACTTTTGTTCAGTTCCATAAAATTAAACCAAAGCCAGTCAGCGCCTGCGCCTATGATTTTTGTGGTGCATGGGTTCTACGACGATTTTGCACCACGTTAGACAAAATGTTTTATTTTTTGAGGAATGAAGGGAAATTTTAAATTTAAATCTTAGAAAAATTACTGACGACGTAATTTTGAATTTTATTTGTAGATAAATTATCGTGGACAAATTTAAAAAATAAATATTTTTACCAATACGCTTGTTCCAATTTTTTTATAAATAATACTTTTTTAACGGTTGGTTTAATAGACCCGACTTAAATTCAACATCTTCATATACATTTTGGTCCAGATCGTTTGATTCATGGTGATTCAAATTCTCCCCTTAATTTACATTCGTAATATGTTTATTCACCACTATTCCCGTTGTTGTCCACGACATCGTCGTCGTTTTTATGTCAACATCACTTCGATTCAACATCGTTGTCACATCACGCTATTTCCATGAGACGACGTCGATTGCTTATCGATAACATGAAAGTAACAACAGCTGATTTAACATTTGTACATCAGCTGATTTATTTTGGTTTTTTTGTGTTTTATGAAAAAATGTTTTTGTGTCCGATTCAGATTTCAGATAATGGAAAGGAAAATACTTCGACAAAGATCCGATATCTTAAAATTACACGATAACATGTGTGTACATAAGTGTTAAAATTCTAATTAGAGGTTAGGACATCTAAGGACACCTAAGCCTTAATAAGACTGCATTTAATTTCGTGCTGAAAGAAATAGTTCCTCTAAAAGTACAACATCAGTTACAGTCATAAATTAGTTGTCAGCAACATTGAGGTTCTTAGGACAGGGGTCTTACTACCTAAGTGTATACAATGCATTTTATATTGGGCTGTAGCAGTTGCAAGATTCCGGTCGAAATACTGATACTGCATTAGAAAGGTCATTTGTACGCAATAAATACTATGGGAAGATGAAAAATCGGGAACAAATCTAAATTTTTCAAATAAAACAGGATTACCTGGAGTATTTGGATGTGTTGATGGAGCCAATTACGAACCAATAAAGAAGACCAGAATCGTTACTACAACCGCAAAGGATTTTTTAGTATCTAAAGGAATTCACCCCTATTCCCGTTGTCGTCGTCGATATCGTCGTCGTTTTTATTTCAACATCACTTCGATTTAACATCGTCGTCACATCAATGCTATTTCGCTATTCTGTAAGTACCATGAGACGACGTCGACTGGTAATCGATAACATGAAAGGAATGACAACAGCTGTTGTAACATATGTACATCAGCTGATTTATTTTAATTTTAATTGTGTATCATGAAAAAATATTTTTGTGTCCGAATCAGATTCAAGCGATGAGGAAAGCAAGAATTATCTTATAATGGAAAGGAAAATACTCCGACAAAGTCCGATATCTTAAACTTGCCAGATAATAAGTACAAACATGAGTGTTAAAATCCTAATTTGTGGTTAACTGTTGGCCAGCCTCCTAACTTTTTTTTAAAAAGTCCTCTCAACTACTTAAGTATTTATAAGGCGGCACTGAATTACGTGCTGGAAGAAATAGTTCCTATAATGAAAAGTGGACTCAGGACATCTGTTTCAGTCATAATTAAGATATCAGCAACATTCCGGTCGAAACATGCATAAGAGAGGTCTATTGTCCACAATGGATACAATTGAAAATGACTGAAGATGAAAAATCGGAAGCTAAACGTGATTTTTTAATCAAAACGGGAATTCCGGAAGTTTCGCTCCAAATAAAGAAGACCGGAATCCGTACAACATTCGACAGATTCAGAGTCGTTTTGATTCAACGTCGTCGTCACATTTCCGTACAGAATACCAAATTTGTGTCAAAAGCCGTCGATAGTTATCGTAAACGACTACGAGAATACCGATTTTACACTGTCGTCACAAGACGACGTCGTTTTGCGTCGATGTCAAAGGGAATAGGGGCGATTAATATTTGGTCCAATAATTTAGATATTCGTTTACAAAAGAAAATCAATTTTTCAACAAAATTCAATTTAGTTTAAAAAAATTCAGTGAATTGTTATTTACATTGACACACATTCATGGTTATCACGAATTTTGACTAGTGGACATTTAACTCCGATATTTTTTTACTTTGTTTGTTACACCCTAATAATACCTATTTCTGATAAAGATCATGTGGCATTTGTTTAACTTTAATTTTTCCTTTATCGAGCGACCATATCTATCAAATCAAACTTTAATAATAAAAAACAACACTATTTTCTTTTTTATTTCACACTTTTGTTTTATTTCCAAATAACTTGAAATTATATTTCAAACACTACGATACTAATTTATTGACAAAGTAAAAAATAAAGATTTAATGAAATTCATATTCTGTTTACTCATTTCCAATATTGGGATTCATTATTTTATAACAAGTATTCAAAATTTGTGTGGCTATATCGCGACATTCTTCGGACGTTTCGCCACCCACTAAAGGCGATTTAACGAAATCCTCTAGCCAATATCTTAAATCCAACAATCGATCATTAAACTGCTCAATAAGTATGTGACCCGGTGTGGTGACTAAAGTGATGCCCAACAATTCCAAACATGTTAGGCGTATACGTGACTCCGGGCTAAAACGTACAAAGGAGCACAAGTCGAAGATTTCACGCGTTAATGCGGGCAGCAAAGGACAATTTTGTGCAGCCATAATAAAAACGGAAAGCGTATGCAGAAAGTTAACCATGAGCATTGTATCAATGTCATGGGCCAAGCGATCGTATTTAACATACAACATCTGTTTGGTGCGATCTCCCCGTACCAGAGCAAAGAAAAATGTGCCCACAACTGAGTGAAAGCGATTAGCTTTGCCCGCATCGACAGTTGTCTTTGGCTTTGTAAAATATTTTTTGGTTTTTTCTCTCAAACGTTGCTTGATGACCTGTTGTGCTAAGGCCAATCGTTCTTGCTGTTCATTTTCAAATTTAAATTTACGCATATGCGTAGTGTGGCTGGAGTTCTTTATCACGGCCGTATCCATTTCCATGTTTTTATCTTTCTCCGTGTTGCCTGATAGCTCCTTGGCGGCAGCTGCTAGTGTTTGTAACATTAATATACGCAGATTGACACTGTAACAGGAATTATCGGTGTGAAATTGTTGGCAAATGTACTCAGAGCAATCTATGGGATGAGCCACACAAATAGCTACGCAGCATTTGAATTTGGTTTCTTCAAAATTCTCAAAATAATATTGCATATCTAGTGGCAGAAATAATTGCATGAGATCTACTGCCAAGCGGGAATCAGAACGTGGCAATTGGGATCTTATAAGAGTTTCGGCTGACGCAAGGGCAGATTCAAATATTTCATAATTTTCACATTTCGTGGAGAGTGTACTCAGTAAGTCGAGTAAAAATTTGGGTCTTTTTTCCATAAGTTCAGGTATGTCATTGGACATATCATAAGGTTTTAAATCATCACTGTCGTCGTCGTCATCCGAATCTAGTTCCATTCGAGGCGACTTTGCTGGGGGCGGTATAATATCAGGCTCGCTAACTTGCAATGCTTTCGTTTGTTTAGTTAATGATAATGTTGTAGTTTCGTTTAAAGCTTGGCTAGTCATAAAAGTTTCTAATAGCTTCTCTAACAGCTTTGGCTGAAAAGTTTCTTCTTTCTCTGCCGCTTTCGTAGAATTTTCAAGCAATTTATCGATTTCTTTTAAAGCATTACCTTTGGAAGTTTCCATCACGGCAGAATAGTCAAATTTAAGGCGATCCTCATCTTTAGTGTCTGGGCTACACATACAGTTAAATATCTCTTCCACACATTTCATGCCAATATACATTTGTTCCGCATTGGGGCATTCCAAGTGATGACGCAGTCCCACGTGCAGAAGACGTTTCACTTCCTGATCATTTTCGTCGACAGTATCGCCATCAATGGCAGTACAGTAATATTTTCCACTTAAAACCAGCAATTTCGACATATTCTTGTGCTCGCTGTGCGATAGCTTTTGCAAGCTGGTACGTTTTGACCATATATTCAAAATATTTTCGAAAAATTCCCTTAACATTGTGCAATCCAGTTTTGCTATATAGTTTACCATACCCACAAGACATTGATCATCCGAAGGTATTCTTTGAAGTGACAGCTTTTGCATAAAACAGAATGACCATTGGCCGCTATTCTTGCCGGTAGACCCCAAGATTGTGTAAATATTTAAATTTCCTTTAAGCATACACAGAGCCAATCGATATATGGCTATGCTATCGTCCATTTGACCAAAAATATTCTGTATTAATTTTTGAGCTTTGGGTATGTGGCAAAGTTGTTCTAGCACTTGCAGAAACTGGCAAAGTAAAGAGTCCATTTCCACTTCCTTGCAATATTCAGTAACAAGTCGTGCTAAAATGTCTGATAGGAATTTTATATCGAAATAATTGTGCAGTAAAGCGTCATCACAGTGTACCAAGAACCATAGGGCTTTAACAAAATGTTGCAATATTTTGTGACAATAATTCAAGCCTAGAAAACTATCTATAACATTGCCTTTAAGGCAATTAGCTAAACGTGTGGGTAATGATACCAGCATCTGCAGCAAATGTTTTGCTTTAACATTAAATTCCTCCAGTTTAGGTTCTGGTACGGCTTCAATAGTTTCCTTGTATGTATCTCGTAGCTTGGCTTTCTCTTTGCACACTTGCAGAAATGTTACAAACAGTAAACTCTCATCGTCCAATAAAAATTTAAATATGTTCATTAAAGTAAGCGGTTCATTACTCAGGTGGTTCGTGAGACACAGCCATGACTCGTAAATAAATTCAAAATTATAGTCAATTTTGTAAAGATTCAAAATGCAACGTTCATCGCCACTACAGCGACTGGTGGGCCAGTCTGCGCTGAATAAGCTGGCAATAGCTTGTAACAAATCAGCATATTCCTTATTGGCTATTAAGTGCCAAGGAATGCTATCCTTATCCAAATTACACATTTTCTCTGCAGTTGAAAATCCTGGCAAACATCCTTTACGCCATAGAGTGTCTGCTATGGCCTTGACTGTAGCTACATCTTGTGAGGATTTGATCGTCTTTATGGTAAGCAATTGCTCAATAGCTTTGGTCAACTCACGCTGTAGTTCTTGGGGAAACGTGACCTCTGCTCTGTCTTTAGCATCACCATCCGCATCATCATCATCATCCGCTGAAAGTGGAAAAATTGAAGGCATCCAATTGGCATGTGTTTCCATTTAAATTATTGCTTAATGTGTAATTTTTTTAATTAAAAAGAAATTACGGCAACATTTTTGTCTTTTTCTCTTTGCGTTGGAATAAACTACAGTTTACAAATCTTACTGCTACATACAGAGTTGATGCAAGTTTAAGCAATTGTCCTTTAACAACAAAAGGATTTACTGTTCAAATTAATGATAATCATGCACTTATACGTATATGTTGAACACATTTTTGTTTAGTTTTAGAAGACTTTGGTTTACATATACATATAGTTGGTTAGGTTAAGAACAAATTAGGAGTTATTTATATTCTCAATTACTTTGCTTGAATTTAAATGATTTTTTAAAAACAAGTTTATTATTTTCTCAAGCTTTGGTATGATGGTCGTCAACTCCTCAAGATACAGTGGAGAAATACTTTCTACATTGCATGTCTTGTAGCCCTTAAATACCTCATCGATTTGTACCTCTAGATGCTGTAATCGCAGAAGCAATCTACCCCGATAGAAATTAAGGGATTGCTCGTGACATACGCACAAAAGGGAACATGGGAGCAGAAGGGATAGAACGAAACTCCTTTATAAAGCCGTTTCTAATTCTGCTTCATTTTCAATTCTGTAGTTGAGTGTTAAATAATGCGAGACCAACGTCGATATTTGCATCTCTTGTAATAAACAAAATGTAAGATACGCCGTTGGGGATGTAAAGCAGAGTACGTATTGGCTCGCTCTTTTCGGCTATCGGCTCGCGAGCCAGAAGCCTCAAAACTACAAAAGAGCTCTCGAGAGCCAAGAGCCACAAAATTTTAAATGAGTTCTCGGCTCGCGATCGAGGAGCAACAAAATTTCATATGAGCTCTCGGCTCGCGAGCCAGGAGCCCAAATAAAGAGCTGGCTCGCGAGCCAAGGAGCCCAAATAAAGAGCTGGATCGCGAGCCTGGAGCTCAAAAAAGAGTCAGCGAGAGCCCATTTGAAATTTTGTGGCTCTGATACAAAAAAAGTACTTTGTGCGGAAAAGTACATTAAAATTACTTTTGGAACAAAAAAGCACTCTGGTACATAAAAAAGTACTTTGTGCAGTAAAAAGTGTTTTTGGGCCAATAAAAGTACTTTTTCGCATAAAAAAAGTACATTGGTATAAAAAAGTACTTTGTGCTGAAAAGTGCATTAAAAGTACTTTTTGATACAAAAGAGTACTCTGATACAAAAAAAGTACTTTGTGCCGAAAAGTACATTAAAAGTACTTTTGGTACAAAAAATTACTCTGGTACAAAAAACAGTACTTGGTGCCGAAAAGTACATTTAAAGCACTTTTAGTACAAAAAAGTACTCTGGTACATAAAAAAGTACTTTATGCAGCAAAAAGTGTTTTTGGGCCAATAAAAGTACTTTTTCGAATAAAAAATTACTTTGGTACAAAAAAGTACTTAGTGCCGAAAAGTACATTAAAAGTACTTTTTGGTACAAAAGAGTACTCTGGTACAAAAAAAGTACTTTTTGCCAAAAGTACATTAAAAGTACTTTTGGTACAAAAAAGTACTCTGGTACAAAAAAGTACTTTGTGCAACAGAAAAGTTTTTTTGGGCCAAAGAAAGTACTTTGGCATAAAAAAGTACTTTTGGTACATAACTATGGTACTTTGCTCTCGAGCCAAGGGCTCGCTGGCTCTTTTTTGGGCTCTTGGCTCGCGAGCCGAGAGCTCATTTGAAATTTTGTGGCTACTGGCTCGCGAGCTGAGATCTCATTTGAAATTTTGTAGTTGGCTTGATATGCAAGATTTACTTTACATCAGGGTTCGTAATGGCTCGCTCGCGAGCCACTCTTTTTCTGAAAATTGGCTCTTAGCTCGCGAGTTAGGGGCCACAAATTTCAAAGAGCCGCGAGCCAGCTCTTTATTAGGGCTCCTGGATCGCGAACCGAGAGCTCTTTGAAATTTGTGGCTCCTAAAAAAGCCCAACAATTTTCAGGAAAAAGCGGCTCGCGAGCGAACCAATACGAACCCTGATGTAAAGTGAATCTTGCATCTCAAACCAACTCACAACCTTCTTCGTGGTGGCACCTGGGCAACGTTGTTCGTGATATTTTTTTATCATGAATAGCGGCAGAGAGTGAGCGACGAACCCTGATGGTTGAGATAGCCACCCGCCTTCAGGTCCTTTACTGGCTATGAAAACACAAGAAAGAAAAAGTAACAAACGTAACCCCCCAAACGTAATAAGAACCATGATTTAAGGATATGTACCTGGAACGTCCGGACTCTTTATAGAGAATGTGCCACTATCCGACTGGCGGATGTTCTCAAAAAATATAAGGCTGATATTACCGCCATTCAGGAGATGAGATGGACAGGACAAGGATGTTCGCGACCTAAAAATTGCGACATCTATTATAGCTGCCATGCCGAAATGCACGAATTTGGATGTGGATTTGTAGTTGGCGAGAGACTCAGACATCTTGTCTCGCGGTTCAATCCTTTTAGTGATCGAATAGCCACAATCCGCATCAAGGCGAAATATTTCTAGATCACGCTGATTTGTGCTCATGGACCGATGGAAGATAAAGACGATGAGATTAAAGATGCATTTTACTAGAGCCTAGAGGAAACATACGACCCCTGTCCTGGCCACGACATTTAAATTGTTCTGGGAAACTTTAATGCAAAAATAGGAAGGGGAGATGTTCTTTGTCCATCGATCGGTAAATTCAGCCTGCATACCGGCACGTCAGACAACAAGTTTAGGCTGGTTAGTTTCGCATTTGGAAGGAGCGTAGTAGTGAGTGGAACCAGATTCCAGCACAAAGATATTCACAAGGGAACTTGGCTATCCCCGATCAAAACACCAAAAATCAAATTGATCATGTGGTAATTGATGGCAGGCATGCATCTAGTGTCGTGGACGTGCGTGTGATCCGTGGTGCTAATAACGGCGAAAAACGCACGCAACCAAACACAAAGAAAGCAGGACATCGCCAAGCTGCAAACCCCAGAGATAGACACTGCCTACTTCAATCAGCTCTCCAACTTCTACGACCCATTGGCTCTACTCCTAAAGTTCCAGATACACAGCATATTGCTCATTCTATGGCAACCGCTGCAACAACCGTGGTAGGATATGAAAAACTAAGCTCAGACGAATACTGGTACGATGAATAATGTCGCATAGCGTCTGAAGAACAGGATGCTTCTTATAGGGCAATGCTACAGCCAATTGTAACCCGGGCTGTTAGAGAACGGCACAAGAAGACAGGCGAGATAGCTATTTAAGCGAAAAAAAAAACGTATAGGGATAGAGGTGCTGCCCGAAAATGTTACCAGAAAGTAAAAGCAAAAGGCTACGTTTATAGGATAAGGACATAGATGGGAATCTGGTAACAAATACGCAGAGTGTGCTGCACATATGGAGAGAACACTTACAGCAACTGCTGGTTCCAGAAGGCAGCGGAGGTAAAGGTATCACGCCAATCGCCGACGACGGCTTGTGATTGCCCACCACCAAGTCAAGCCGAGGTAAGAAGAGTCCGGTGCCGACAGACTTCCGGGAGAGCTCATCAAGTCCTGTATTAAGGAGCTGAGAACGGGCATGCACCAACTCAATACGCACAGTTCGGCTTAACAAGCGCATGCCCAATGATTGGAATCTAAGCGTATTATGTCCTGTGATGAAAAAATGTGATCCAAGTGTGTGCTCCAACTACCGCGGGATCAGCCTATTACCCATCGCATATAAGGTCCTGTTGAGTGTGCAATCTAAAAGACTAAAGCCAGTGTTATCCAACCTGATTGGGCCTTTTCAGTGTACCTTTAGTCCTGGTTAATCAACAACTGATCAGATACTGAGACTACGGCAAGTCCTGGAAAAGACCCAAGAGAAACATTTCGACACGTATCACCTTTTTGTCGACTATAAAGCTGCCTTCGACAGCCCGATACGGCAGAAATTACTCGAAGTCATGGCTGAGTTCGGTATTTCAACGAAGCTGATACGTCTTTGCGAAATGACGCTGATTGACACGAAGTCTTCAGTGAAGATTGGCAATGACCTTACGGAGCCTTTCTATACCAGACGGGCCTAAAACAAGGCAACGTCCTATCGGGTGACCTCTCAACATAGTGATGGAGATGATAATGAGAAAAGCTGCAGTAAACACGAGTGGCACGATATTCAACAAAAGCCACTTGCTACTAGCGCACGGTGATGACGTACACATCATCGGTTGAAAACTGCGGGATGTGACTGTAGCCTTCTCAGGTATGCAGAAGAAATCAGCGAAAATGGGTCTAATGGTGAACGAGGACAAAACGAAGTTATTAGTTTCAACGAACAAATAATCTACTCGTTTGGGAGGTGCGTGAACGCCATCAACAAAACAAATAATGTCACTCTCGAAATCCGTAGAAGAATCCTGCTTGATAACAAATGCTACTACGGACTAAGCAAGCGATTTAATGACAGAGCCCTCTTTCGACGAAAAAAACTCCTGCTATACCAGATACTGGTTCTACCTGTCTTGATGTATGGTTTAGTATCCTGGGTTATGACACAAGCGGATGAATCGGTTCTGGCAGAAAAATACTCCGTAAAATATATGGGCCCATCATAATTAACGAAGAATATCGACGTCGAATGAAATGAGTGGACTTCGATAGCCCAGTGGAAGCGACGTAGACTAGCAATCCGAAGGTGCCGGATTCGATTCCCGGCCGGGACAAGGGCCAAATCAACATTGATGAAAAATTTCTTTTCAAATACTTTCGAGTTCTCCAGCCAACAAAACTCATCCTAGATGCTTCTACTACAAAAATCCAGATTGCGCAAGGACCAAGGAAAAAGGAAAATGATTTATCAACATCGCAAATAAATCAACAAAACCAGCTGGCGCCACCATTTCGTGGAATTTGGCGATTAAAACTCACAACAACAACACCTAACAATCCTTGACACAAACCTTGTTATCTACAAAGGAACAAAACAGAGTTGCCAAGAATGATCGTATGATAATCGGATTATATGCCCGATCGAGTGCCGATGTCGATAAATTGAAAATCGGTATAGATATTATCACCTCAGATACTTCCACCAGCTGTTACAACAACAACAACGTCGAATGAATAATGATCTGAACGAGCTCTACACTAACATTGACGTGGTCTGACGAATTAAGATGCTGCGGTTACGTTGACTAGGTCATGTTATGCGCATGGACGAAAATGCTCCAGCTCGAAAAGTTTTAGGCAATGAACTCGATGAACGGCGCAGAAAAGGACGACCGAAACTCCGTTAGAAAGACCGGGTTACTGAGAAGTTTGCAGAACTTGGTGTGACTAACTGGACAGGAGGCGCAGAAGATCGTGCGGTATATAATCCAATAGGATTGCAAAGAAGTGCCAGCTACGTAAGTAAGTAAGTAAGATACGTCTATCCAAGTTCACGATAATTATACTTAAAATTTTTTTATATAAAAATACACATTTTTATGTTATTGTATAAATTGATGATGATAATGTATTCAATACTTCGATTATTTTTTGTTTTAATTTATTCCTAAGTTTTTATAAAAAAAATTACGGAAATATGTCGTCGCTGCGCCGACCAAAACAGTCAAGTGTTTTTTTCAATTATTTTTCAGGAGAGTCAAAAACTTATTTATTTTGGAACATTTATCATATATTTTACACATTACCGATACTTATAACTTCCAAATAACTTTAAAATCGAAAAATTACACATAACTGATTTGGTCGGCGCAGCGACGATATATAATATTAAATTTTCTAGGAATGAATACACTGTGACACAAAATGGAGGTAATTGTCTGGGTGCGGAATAACTCCTTTACGAAATGAAAGCTTTAGGTAAAAAATTAAAATTCCGAGAGGACAGATCCGCCCTAGGTTGAACTTATTTTATTATGGGCCGGTGAAGTTTTCAGTTTATCCTAAAATAGAGCTTGAAATAGGTCCTAAAACACTAAAATTCTTTTTGTTTTAGAACATTTTCGATATCAGAAGGAAGTACAATTCAATAAAATTTAACGATACATTTTTTTGTGGTACATTTTAACTATTTATAAGGACATTAATTTATTTAAAATGTATTCCATAAAAAAACCCCTGTTGTTAGTTATTTACAAGTGTCCAGAGTTATCTCACATTTTAATGCGGTATATATTTGTTTCTTTTTAAACTGTTTCAAGACATTTTTTTAATAACATCGTGCAATTAGTTTCTTTTTAAATATCTGCATTGTTTTCGATGTCAAATTTTGTATTTACAAAATTATTGGCATGACATTTTTCATTTAACAAAACTTTAAGTAACAAAGCTCTTGCTCTACGAAATACTTTGAAATAAGCTATTGTCTACGAAAGCAAATTCAACTTACCCATTGGCATACTTTGATGTATCGATAAATCTCCTAGGCCAGCCAGGAGATCTGTAGCTGTTGTAGCACCAGCCATCATCGCCGTTGTATGAGTGTTATTGGAAATCGCCGAAGTTGCCGAATTAAATAAGTCAAATGCATCATTGGCTGGAGTTGCGGTGGTCAGCAGATTCCCATCGAGTCCACCCGCAATGGTATTACTGGTTGTAGTAGTTGTACTACCTTGGAATGCAGAAAAATCAGCAAAATCATCGCCACCCGGTCCGCCGGCAACTGTTGCCGCTAAACTGGCAGATGGAGTTTCAGCTGCTGCTGCTGACGAATGTCCGCCAAATGCCGACGCAAAATCACCAAATTCTGGTGGCGGTTGCTCTGTGGCACGTGGATTAAAATCATCCAAATCGTCGGTAATAATAGCAGCACTATTAAGAGTTCTTTCCATTTTGGGTGAACATGTGGGGAATAGATTTTCAATGTTATTATTATTTGCGGTGGTTGTGTTATTGCTTTCAAATTGTGATATGCCCATGCCCATGCTGCTGTTGTTGTTGTCGATTGGCGTGTAGCCAATTAAATCATTATTACCCTCGGCAGGAGTATCACGATGTGTGGGGGAATGAATACCAGCGGCGTTGGCAGGCTGTGACTTTGATGTTTTACCGAACGAAGCCGCAGCGCCCATATCGATTTTTTTAGTACCCACTGGTACTTTATTGTTGTGTTGCTTTGTAACAGGTCCCGTCGTTGAGGTGGATGTAGCAGACTTAGGACGTATATTCATGTTAATACTACCGGGTTTGGTCTCAGTGGCAATATCAGCAGGACTGGCACGGTCATTGTAACGATAGTTTCGTCTGTTAGAAAAAAGGGGATTGAGAAATAGGAAATACATAAGAAAAGAAATACAACAAGTATAAGAAAACAAGTGTAATTACCTTGGACTCGGTGAATCACTATCGGAGAATTCTTTTTCACCCTCATATTGAGCATCATCATCCTCGTACCGATCGGCAGAACGTGAATCAGAATCTGCGGTAAACAAAAAAAAAAAAACATTAACAAAGCGGCAATTAAAACAAAAAACGGATGCTATTTTTGGAATTTGAAGTGGCTTGTTTTCCACACAAGTTTATGTTTATTTGACGTAGATATAAAAAAGTCTCGATAATGTGTTATGTTACTAATATTGCATGTAAAACTGTAATTATTTAAAAATTGACATATTCACCCCTATTCCCGTAGACGTCGTCGACATCGTCGTCGTTTTTATGTCAACATCACTTCGAGTCAACATCGTTGTCACATCAATGCTATTTTGGTATTCTGTAACTACTATGAGACGACGTCGACTAGTAATCGATAACATGAAAGAAATAACAACAGCTGATGTAACATTTGTACATCAGCTGATTCATTTTGACTTTTATTTTCTGTTGTGAAGAAATGTTTTTTGTGTCCGATTCAGATTCAAGCGATGAGGAAAGTAAAAATAATCTTATACTGGAAAGGATAATACTTCGACTATGATCCGATGATCTTAAACTTGCCACATAACGAGTATGTTCATCGGTGTTAAAATCGTAATTTGAAGTTTGCTGTTGGCCGGCCTTCCAACTTTTTTTAGATTCTAGAACTACTTAAGTCAATATAAGGCAGCATTTAATTACGTAATCGTTCCTATAGAAATAGTTCCTATCATGAAAAGTGAACTCAGGACATATGTTTCAGTCATAATTAAGTTGTCAGCAACATTGAGGTCCTTTGGACAGGGGCCTTACAACCTAAGTGTAAGTGCAGCCAGTAGTTGCAAGATTCCTGTCTGAATGCATTAGAGAGGTGATTTGTCCACCTTAGATACAATTGGAAGTAACTGAAGATGACAAATCGGAAGCATAAACTAAATTTTTTTTAACAAAACAGGATTTACTGGAGTGATTGGATATGTCGATGGAACCCATATCAAAACTTTTGCTACAAATAAAGAAGACCAGATTCGTAACTACAACCGCAAAGGATTCTTAAAGGCGCTCCAAAGGAATTAAATTGTTTTTCACCAATTTTCTCACATTACCCCTTAAAATTAGACAAAATCCTTGTACCTATGAGGGATTTTGTTTCTAAGCCCCTATTTGTTACTCGACATTGTTATTCTTGACGTCTTTAAACAAAACCTTTTTTTAAATTTACAAAAACTAAAGTTATTCTTTCAAATTGTTTCAAGTCGTTACTAACAACTGTGACGACAGATTCAGAGTCGTTTCGATTCAACGTCGTCGTCACATTTCCTTACAGAATACCAAATTTGTGTCAATAGTAACCGATAGTTATCGAAAACGACTACGAGAATACCGATTTTACAGCGTCGTCACAAGACGACGTCGTTTTGCGTCGACGACGTCTACGGGAATAAGGCCGATTATAATAAATACAAAAGGCCAAATGAAACGCAAGGTGATTTATGTGATTTACTTACACCAATTTTCTCCATGATCTGTGCGTGACGTTCTCCAACCGCCGTCATTAAAACCACCGCTATAGCCACCACTACTACTACGCATGCCCATGGCATCACTGCTCATACCAATGTATTTATCCTTATTCTTTTTGGCCTTTTTACGCTCTTCACGTAAACGATCATCGTCCTGTATAAAGTCTATAAGTTCTCTAACCTGCAATAAAATATTCACATACATCAATCACATTATGAATCATTTAAGTTAGTTATAACTGAGTGTTATGCTTACCTTATGTCTAACATTAATACCCTGATCTTTACCACCTTCATCCGTGAATGTATAATTTTCCAAAGAACGTAAATCATAAATGTGTTCTCGTGACGATGTTACCACACGTTCTGAACCATTTCGTACAAGATAGTTTAACAGTAGTAAGCTCTGGGTGAGAAAAGAAAATATATATTACAGTGAAACTTCGATATAACGAATCTAGAGGGGACCGAAAAATACTTCGTTATAGCTATTGATTCGTTATACATATGCATTGTGAAACCTTGGTATAACGAAATTTAAAGAAATACGAAAGAAATTCGTTATAACTATAGTTTTTTTTTGTCCGAATTCTATTTTACACGAAAATACTAGTATAATAATAAAAATTAACTATTTAAGAGGTAAATAAAAAATTAAGTTTTTATTATTTTTTTATTTTTTTACATTTTAGTAAAATATTGTGTAATTTTTGTTTGTTTTTTCTCGTATAGAAATTGATTTACGCTTTAATACACTCATTTTGACAAAGAACCAAAACAGAACTGACTATGTAATTTGTGGTGCTTTACATATTAAACTGCAAAGACATTTACCTTTCGTTGGTTTTAAAAGGGAATTCCCCGTTTTGCTTAAAATTTAATTTTGCTTTATGCTTTATTCTGACTTCGTTGTATGGAGGCTATAGTACAAGACTTCGTTATGTAGAGGCTTTTGATAATGACTTACACACTTAAAATGTTATATGTATGTATTACTCAATTATAATTTCGTTGTATAGAGGCTTTTGAAAAAATACTTCGCTATATAGAGACTTTATAGATCAGAATTTTTTCGTTATAGCTATAGAGCATTTTTGTATGAAAAACTTTGCAATAAAAAGGTTTTTTCAAGGGTCTCAGCTAAAAATTCGTTATATTGAGTTTTTCGTTATAACGAAGTTCGTAATATCGAAGTTTCACTGTATATTATTATTGGTATAAAAATTTAAAAATTACAAAGTAAAAAAAATAAAATAAAAAATAATTATGAAGATTGGTGTTAAAGAAAACGACTAAAAAAACATTTTTTTTGAGATACTATTAATATAGGTACAATTACAATTAGTTTTAATTGTTCTTAAAATAGTAAAAAAATAACATAAACAGTCGCCTAATATAGGAAGATTGATTACCCAACCCCACTGGTACTAAAAAAGCTTCCTGAATCTACAAATTCAATAAGGGAAATTATGTAAGTCGCCGCACTTTAAGGGCTTTACTTAGCTTTTTTCGACTACGGTTATTATCAACGAAATAAAATCATTGTTTTGGATAGGTTGGTTTAAAGATTGAGCAAAATCAATATCAATCACAAAATTTTGCATTATTACTAGGTATATTAAGTTTAGAAAACTAAAAATCTTAAAAAGAAAAATGTAATCCACAAAAAACGATAGCTATAGCTTCAATATATTTGGATAAACATTCCGAACTTGTATCTTTTCACGAGCTTAAAGTTCAGTAACTGTCTACAATCCCCTCAACTATTTAAAATCGATTTTTTAATCAGTTTCTTTGTCGTTTTCGGCACACTTACCTTATAAGTTCTTCGCCAATTTGTTTTATTGTCTTGTAACATTCGCTTCCATAGCATTGACATTACTTCGGGGAATGTTTCGTAGGAAAATGTCGAATGGGCTAATTCTTGCATAAGAGGTCCTGTAGGACCCCAGGGATCATCATTTGTCGCTTCTCGCACTTTGCCCTCAATTTCTGTGTAGTTCATGACAACATTTGTGCTGTAAGAGATTTAAAAAAAATTATTAAAATAGGTTTAAATATTATTTAAGAAAAATTAAGAAAAAAAAAAAAATATTAAAAACAATTAAAAAATTATTTTATTATTAAATAAATAGAACTTAAATAAGTTTTGTGGTGCGTCAATAAAAAAATTTTTATTGCGTCAATAAAATAAGCCAGGAGTGTTGTAATTACTTCATTGGGAAGCGATCACACAAATTTTTGGTCTTCTCTCCGAATTTGATGAAATTTTGCAAGCACGTACTTTAAAGTGCGCAAAATAAGTCCATACTTAAAAAAAAATTGAGATTTTGTCGTATGAAAATTTTTAAATTTTTTTAAATTCCTTTAACTTTGTTCTGGATTGAGAAAATTCAATTTTTATGTAATTTTTTTTCGGATATTAGATAATACTGTTGCTGAGCCTTCCAGCAAGTTTCATGGCGGTGTCTCTTCAACTTAAAAAAAAAAAAATAAGATAGATGAGGAACAAACTATGATTTTTTATTTAATTTTGACCAATTGAAGTTTTCTGCTTTGTTTATTGGTATAAAATCTCATAAACATTCTGCTATCCACATGGGTTGCGACGGTTTCCTCTAAATTCACTGCCAATTATTTTGTTAAATTTCTACCGCGAATTTAAAATATCATAAAACATTGAGTAAATTCGGATTTGTTCTTTCCTTATACATCTAAAACCTACTGTCAGAAAAAATTCGAGTTTTATAGAATGCCTCTGATTAGTTCCCTAATTTGAAAACGTTGTTTTTTAATTCTGACTTCGTGTAAATGTTAATATGGTAGAAAAGATCGGGGTTGGCATTGCCGAAACGCGTGTGATGTCTCTTTTTAGGTATTTGTATTTTAGGTTTACGTTGAGGACATGCAATGACACAGTGCATGTCATTACATCACTTGGAGACCATTATGTTCCATTGCGAAATATGAAGAAAAGGTTGTAGTACCAGATAAATAAAAAGCTTACAAGGATAGTACAGGGGAAGAAAGAAATAATTCTGGTGTGTTCTCTCCTTCAACTCTATATAGACAAAGTAGTAAGATTACGTGGAGAAACGTTGGTTCCCTGCCTTTAAGTCGGCTCAAACCATCAGTAAACACCAGATTCTCCATGGTTCATGACGACAATTCAGTGAGACTATCAAAGAACCATTACCCGAGGAATTGCTTCTGTCTTCTGTGAATAGCTAAGCAATGGCTTATCAAATGCTCAATGGTCTCGATTTAAATGCTCCAACGTCACAGTGTCTTGTAATTATTCCGATTAGTCGTCTGACGGACTTCCTATCTTGTTTCAATAGTCATCTGCTTCATCTTCCATCCTTCTTGGCAAAATATACATACCATGATACCACACAGTCGGTGCGGTGTTCCCAGGATACATTTGCTAGCCGCTTGTTGTGACGATGGATTATATCAGATGTTAAACCTACGTCCAAATTGATGAAAATAGGCATAAATACTACAAGGGGACTTTGGAGTTAGAACTCTATCACGAAGCTGGGATCGCTATGCAGTGGATAAAGGAAAAGCAGAAACTAATCTACTATGGGAATCTCATGCATTTAAACGGAGGTGGAAACAGTAATTAGGCAATTTTTATATGGAAGACTCCGTAATGCGGCTGATTAGAAGGAGTACTTTCTTTTTAAAAAGAACTGAAATGCATAACTGAGAGTTAGAACCTACTACAAGTCATGTAGTAAATATGTTGATTATGTTATCTGAAGATTTTTTTCGGAATTTTTCTTCCTTTTAAGCTATTTCTTTTTTGCTAGCATTATACATAACACCCCAGTAGGGGCCAAACTAGTTCAGAAACGTACTAGTTCTAAAGTATGGAATTGTGAACTAATTCCAAAATGAACTAGTTCTTAACTACCGAATTTTGAACCAGTTAAACGTTATTGGCTGATGAATAAGAAATAATTCTAAATGACTGGATGAAAAACATATATATCAATTATTATATGTATTTAATTATAATATTGTATTTTTCACCCACTTTTAAATGTATTTTGGACGTCGTGTTTTTTTTCGTAATTTCGCATTTAAAATACTAGAACAGTACTAGCTCAAATTTTCTAGAATAATACTAGTTCTTTCTTGGAGTAGTTCTAAACTAGTTCAAAGGAGACATTCAACTACCGCCCGACTATAATTTCTGAACTAGTTCTATTCTAGTACAAATGGGACAATTCCCCCCAAGCCTAGGACAACTACGTTTTAAATGAGATAGTTGCTTGTATGGAAGGTGAACTAGTTCACTGTCCTATGGAGAACTAGTATTTTACTAGTTCCGAACTAGTATTTTTCCCTACTGGGACGTAAATAAAATATTTTATTTTGCAAACACATAATTGCAATTTTATTGCTTTTCTTTGCAACGTATTCATACGCACTGCTTTTTCGATCCAATTGTTATATAAATACATATTGACTTGATTATCGTTACAATATAGCTGCCATGACTAAACACTATTTATAAAATTATTGATTTACTTTCGCTTTGGTACAAATATTTTTAATTCCAAAAAAAAAGAAATATATCAACCATAAAATGCATCCCACACACAAAAAAGTTATGCTCTTTACAGTTAATACGAATAAAATAGCAGTAGTTACAAAATGTACCAAGCACATACCAAAGACAGAATTTAGAGACAATAAATTTAGAAGCAGCATTTATAAGCTCACAACTGTTTTTTTCGGGCAATTGCTAATATAATTAAATTTAAATTACACTGGCCCACGTTTATATGAATATATTCCGATTCATTCTCCACAAGGTTGGTTTTGGTTTATCAACATATGTTGTGTATATACTAGATCCCTGCACAAGTGCGCTGGAGACTGTTTGTTTTTTATTCAAGACATGTGATAGTTATGATTCAACAAGCAATATATGTGCCCAACAGAGGTATCTAGTACAATTTAGTGTGTAGCCTTTGATAGCTGAGTTAAAGCGACATAGATTAGCAACCCAAATGTGCCGCCCGGAGCAGTGGCCAAATCAACATCGATGATACTTTCAACTTTTTTAGCCTACAAAACTCATCCTAGATGCTTCCACTACAAACATTCAGATTGCGCAAAAATTAAATGATTTATCAACCTCGCAAATAAATCGACAAAACCATCTGGCTCCATCTTTGAAGGAATTTGGCGGTTAAAACTCACAACAACAGCACCTAACAATCCCTTGACACAAACCTTGTTATCTGCTAATGAACGAAACATAGTTGCCAACAATAATCGTATGATAATCGGATTACATGCCCGATCGAGTGCCGATAAACTGGAAAAAAAATCGGTATAAAGAATTATCAGAAATGAAAACGACGTAGATTTGCAACCCGAAGGTGCCGGATTCGATTCCCGGCCGGGGCACTCATCCTAGATGCTTCCACTACAAAAAATCCAGATTGCACAAGAACAAAAGGAAATGATTTATCAACATCTTAAAAATAAATTAATAAAACAAGCCGGCGCCATCTCTTGGAGGAATGCAACTACAACTAGCAATCCTTGACAAAAACCTTGTTATCTACAAAGAAATGATAATCGGATTACATGCCCGATCGAGTGCCGATAAATTGAAAATCGGTATAAAGAATTATCACCCCAGCTACTTTCCCCAGCTGTTACAACAACAACAATAATCACTCCAGCTTCTTCGTCCAACTGTTACATCAACAACAATAAGCAAATGTAATGAAGACTGAATTCGAAAAAAATAGTGTACTAATTGTTCCAAAAAGTTATTTTTTGTACCAAACAGTATTGTATCAAAAATTACTTATTTGTATACAAAACTAGCGGACCCGGCGAACTTCGTCTCGCCCCAATTTTATGCCTTTAGATAAACTTCGTAGAGAGTGGTATGATAAACAATGTTTTTCGAATAGTTTTCCGTCGCAAAAACAAACAACGAAGCCGGTTCTCCAAAACGTGAAAAGGCAACGTTCAGCTGACCGCACGTAAAACAGGGAGAGATTAATCCCACATACTTCCAACGATTGGCCTTACGATTTAGTGACTGTCATCGGGGAATTGGAATGGATGATCAGTTGGAATTACCTGATTCTTAAGATAAGGACTTCCTCTTCTTAGAATTTGTTTTTGATGATTATTGGTTAAATCACATTGTTTATCAGATTCTTGACGGACAACCGCGTACCGTTGCACAATTTCGGTTGATTTAGATTCCGCAATATGATTATGATCGATCCCACCTTCATCTGTAAATTATGCGGTACATTAATCGAGTTGAAAAATTCGGTCGATTGTTGGTCTCATCATCCTCGTCAGTCACGCGGTAAACGGATTTGTACGAATGCAGTTCTCCAGCGATTTGACTTTCTAAAATCTAACACAGTGCAACACATAAATTGGTGCCGCCTTCGTACCCAGCTATTTTTGAAGTATATACCGAGACTAAAAAAATCCCCAAAGGATTTGGCCCCATTACATCGAAACATTTTTTTATGGATACTCCAATATTTTTACCCCAATACGATTTTTTTACCATTTTTAGGGAGTCCATATTTCGTAAACTGTTTGGAATTTTTTCTTTTCGTCTTCTAGATCTAAACCAGAGCAAAAAAAGTCTCAAATAGACCGACCCAAAAAAATTGCATCTAGTGCATGAAAATTGTAAAAATATGGGAAAAAAGGCTATTTTTTCATGATATTTTCACCATAAAATTATGATTATAATAAGTAATATTCCACATAAATCATACGCCACGGAGTACAACGAAAAAAATTTTGTGTGGAAAACATCATGAAAAATATAATTTTTTCCTATATTTTTGCAATTTTCATGCACTGGATGCAATTTTTTTGGGTCGGTCTATTTGACACTTTTTTTGCTCTGGTTTGGATATACAACTTTGCCGAAGACAAAAAGAAAAATTTTCGAACGGTTAATGAAATATGGACTCCGTAAAAATGATAAAAAAAATCGTGTTGGGGTGAAAATATTGGAGTATCCATAAAAAAATGTTTTGATGTAATGGGGCCAAATCCTTTGGGGATTTTTTTCCGGAATTTTCCGAGTTCGGAATAATTAACCGAAAATTTTCAATTTTACATCGTCCAAAATTATCAAATCATACAACAATATGCAAAATTTCGTAAAAAAAAAAATTCGAAATTTTCCGGAATTTTCCGAGTTTTTCACCAAATTTTTTTTATTTTTCCATTTGAAAATCTATTCGTAACAATTGCACACACATTTCCATACAAAACAGCAATTTTCGATTTTTCGAATTTCCCGACTTTTCCGGAAGGTTTTCCAAAATTTTCTTTCGTAAAAACCTACTCCTGGCAATTACGAATAACTGAAAAAAAAATCGGTCCAACCGTTCTCGAGTTTTGCGCTTAGCAACACATTCAGCGACTTATTTTTATATTACTTATAGATAGTACAAATAATTGTACTTGAAAGTAAATTTATTTCACCAAAATATACAATTTATTGCACTAAAAAGTACTATTGTTGTAGCATGCACCACAATTAATTGTACCAAAATGTACTATTATTGTACCAAATAGTACAATTAGTTACACTAAAAATTAAATAAAATTTATTGTATTGAAATGGAATATTTTGTACAAAATAGTACAAATTACTGCACCTGAAAGTACGGTTATTGTACCAAAAATAAAAAATTTTGAACAAAAAAATACTTTTATTGTACCAAAAAGTCCTCCTATTTGTACCAAGCAGTACAATTTATTTTACCAAAACGTAAAATTATTGTACAAAAAATGCACTTATTGTACCAAAAAGGTACATTTATTGAACCAAACAGTACAATTTATTATACCAAAAAGTTTACTTATTGTACCAAAAAGGACATTTCTTCCAATAAGTACTATAATTGTACAAATAGTACCATATATTGTACATAAATTAACTTAATTTCAAAAAAAAGTAAATTTTATTGTACCAAACAATACTTTATTTGTGTCTTTTTGTACCAAAAAATATCTTATTGTACCAAAAAGTACAATTAATTCAACCAATACGTACTTTTATTGTGCCAAAAAAGACTTATTAAACAGTACAAATTATTGTACTATAAAGTACACTTATTGTACAAAAAAGTACATTGTATCAAAAAGTACAATTTATTCTACCATAAAGTACTTCAATTGTACAATTTAACAATTTACTGTACCAAAGAGTACTTTTATTGTACCATAAGCACCAAAAATGGCAATTTGTTGTTCGAAGTAGCACAATTTATTTTACCAAAAAGTACATTTATTGTAGCAGAAAGCACTTTTATTGTAACAAAATGTACTTTTTGTACCAAAAGTTATTGCATCTAAAAGTACATTAATTATATTAAAAATCTCTGCTGCTTAAACAAAAAGTAGGAACTACATTTTGCTTCTCGCCCACGTACAAAAACGACAGAACTCAAATGTTTACTGCATTCATTGATATAACATGAGTTAAATAAATACTAAGTAGCGATTTATTGAAAATCTAACTTATATATAACATAATTTTTGGGGTAAAAACTGCACTTAGTTCTTACTAACAACTAATAGGAGGTAAGTCCAATCTTCCACATTTCGATCAAAATATATGTAATAACATGAACTCATATGCCAACATTTAAATGTTGGTAAGCGAGGAAGTTCAATAACTTAATAATGAAGCGTAAAAAACAGTGATTAACTAACACCTGGCTTAAAATTGTTTTTGTGTTTAAAGTGAATTTTATATATTAAAATTTTTTAGAACTAAAATAAATTTAAATATTTATCAATTTAAATATGTTTTTGCAGTGGATATCACTTATATGGAATACCTTATGTCCGATATTATCGCATATATAACAAATGTGGAAATTTTAAAATTTGATATTTTAAATATAAGTTTAAAGTATTTGTATTTGAAAGAAAATCAGATGATAGATGTTTTCTAGAAACTTTAAGTTTTTGGTCGATTTTATGAAAATTTGTTGTCATTTTTGTATATTTCATACAGTGGATATCACTTATATGGAATACCGTATGTCCGATATTATCGCATATATAACAAATGTGAATATTTTAAAATTTGATATTTTAAATTAAAGTTTAAAGTATTTGTATTTGAACAAAAATCAGATGATATATGTTTTCTAGAAACTTTAAGTTTTTGGTCGATTTGATGAAAATTTGTTGTATTTGTACAAAAAAAAAAACAAATCAACAAAGTCACTTATTTAAAATAATTCTATATAATTAAACATTGACCCTTTGTAAATGCCATTTGAAAATGTTAAAATTGAATGGTATAATTGAGTGCTTAGATACTAACTGAAAAACTGAGTAATTTCATTTTCAAGAAATCTTATAATCGCTATTAATTACCATTGCTCTCGGAGTTGAGCGTAGGTGCAAATGGTACAATAAATGATTTTATTGATAAAATTCTATAATTATGTTATTCTTTAATTTTGTCCCACATTTGTATGCCATGTTTGGTTTTGTTTCACAACTTCACCTAAAATAGTTTTACCATCTTCCATCTTGTCGCTTGTTTCTATCTTATCACATCTATATCAACGGGCACAACTGTGTGTGAAGTTATTTCGTACGAATGAACATCACGTCATACTTTCAACAAGTCTATCCACCATTCAATACTAACTTAATGCAGCTCATTTTCTTTTTGTCAAAAAAACTACAAGTGTGTTCGGTGTATACAACAATAAAAACAAACCCATTATAACAATTAAAAATTGTATTATAATACGAAAAAAAAACAAACTCAAAAATAAACAAGTTTCGTTGTACAGCCTTAGAACAAGTAATGAAAAGTATTGAAAAACGAAAGCAAACACAATTCGTCGTTCGTCTCTTTATCATTCACAATGCATTGTATGATATTGTCACCCTTCCCCTTTGGTTTAACCTGTAGTCTCCACGTTGCGTGACGGAAATAAATATACAGTTTATTTCCGTTACTGGAAATAATTTCGGCTAAAGCCATTTTAATATACAAATGAATATGAAAATATTGAAATTATAAATGCAGGAATTAATGTTTAATACCCCACCGTTATTGTTGGTGTTGTTTTACATTAAAATGTCATTTTAATTAAATTCTCGTAGATGGTTGACAGCTTCAAGTGTTTTACGCTGCCGTATACACAAAGGTTCAAAATAACTTAGATCGCTGTTTGGCACGAGTAAAATAAATTTATTATTATCGTTTTTATCACGTTCTTTATGTTTTGTTTTCTTTTTATTTTTCTCAACTGATAAGTTTTGGCTAGATAATTAGACTTTACTATGTTATATTTTCTTTGCTTTACAATTCAACGCTAGTTAATTTTTTTTGAACATTCACAAAGATTTTTGTTGCATTTTAATATGATTGAGTTGAAAATAGCTTTGTGAAGGAGAAATTGATTGCTAATGATATATTAGGCAAATGATTAGAATTTAAAATTAATGAAAAAAAAACACAAAAATGAATAAATTATCGCTTGACAGTACGGCAGCTTAGGGTTGGTTAATGATGTTTTATAAAAATAATTGAAAACTTTTAAAACAGTACACGATAATGCAAGCATGCGATTTCAGGGTATTGAAAGTGGCTATTGAAATGTGTGATTCTTAATAAATGCTTAGTAGGAGATTCATCTAGCTTAAAGCACTTATATTTGTATAAAATAAATAATCAAAAATAAAATAGCTATCCCAACATCAGTATGTACAGTATGTATCAAAAGTGTAAACTTGCTTGAAACTAATTTTGAATTACACTACGCAACAATTTGAGGGTCATTGCCTCAGTGGTAAATGAAACCAATATCAAACGATAGCATTTGACCTCAGTAACAAAACCTTAAACCATCTATTTTGCTCCACTATGTCACAATTTTGTTCTTCAATAGTTTAAAATTTGATATTTTTGTTCAAAAGTCTAATCAAAGAATATTAAAATCATGTGTAAAAATACATTTTGGATAGTTCATGTCTTCGGAGAACTATATTTAAATTTTCCGGGGAATATTTTCCATTTTAAACCTCAACCTCCCACCCATATGAGACATTTCCATTTCATCTTCAATAATGTTTACCTAATTAAAAAAAAAGTAACCCTGAAAGATCTCCACTCATTAATCATTTAATTGCATATGACAAATAAGTCTGTTGCGAAAGATGGAATAAGAAATATTAAAAGTTTTTAGTTCAGTAGGCAAAGTGAGCTACTCTTAATTTAAAAGAACGCTCCGTTAGATGACAAAGCATGGGAATAAGCATCTGTATCCTTCGAACAGAGTGACAAAATTTGAAGGTTTGGTGTACAAAACTTAGACTTTGCCTTGCAAACATAAAAACATAACAAAAGTTGATCAATAAATGTGTTAATCGAATATCCCAGAAATTTAGCTACGAAAGAGGTTATGTGTACACGACATGTAAGCGAAAATATATATCGAACAGCTCTGTTTAGTGGTAACTGAACAAGCTTCTTCTATTTTTGATTAGCAGAAGAATATACCTCTAGGCAGTGCAAAAAATTTGTTGTTTTTTAACAAAAACTTTTCGAAGCTCAACCTGTCATCTAACAAAACGCCTAAGCAAGTCATGTTATGTACAAAATCGACAACAGCACCATTATAAACTACACCCATCTATGCCGCTCCAGAAATATTCAAAGCTGCCAAAATGCCGCCCTGAGGACTGTAACGGGCTGCATGCAAATAACCTCTGAGCATCATCTACATGAGGAAACGAAGTTCCTCCCAGTCAAGGAACACAATGTCATGCAGATAAAACAGTTCCTTCTGGGACGTCATCGGAGGAGTCATCCCAACTTTAACATCACACAGATGGATGCTCCCCCAAGGCATGTCAGGACTTTCGACCACGTGCAGGATCCCTTGTATCATTCCCCATATGCTGCAGCTTTGAATGACATTCATAGATACGCCAACTATTCCGCGGTTTCAAGTTACCGCATGAATGTAGTTCTTGGAGGTCGCCCGCCCCCTGTAGCCGAAACAGACAAGCCTGGATCGGGATGGAGCCTGTCTCAATGCCTACCGATCCATCTTAGACCGTGCCGTCCCCAATATATGCCCAGCGTGTGGTCAGGTTCCCCACGATACCTGCCACATCTTCACCTGCCAGGCCCATCCTACTCCACTTAGCCCATTGGATCTATGGACCAACCCAGTGGAAGTAGTCCAATTTTTAGGACTGGACCTTGAAGAAAAACCCCCGGATTAAATTTGTAAAACTTTGAATAGTAAAGCTGTTACAACAACACCCAAGTCCACATTACTGAAAAAAGCCAAGTTTTTTTTGACTTATTTGCCAACATCCAGTCATACAGCGTATCCAGTGCATATTTTATTATTTCTTGAAGAATGTCCGGAAAAACATATTCTCCCATAAACAACAACTGGATGTCGTCAGCAAAAGCAAATGACTTGCAAAATGTTAAACAATTTTGAAAAAGATCGTTAATATAAAGTATTAAAAAAGCGGACCAAGTATGAACACAAACTTGCTGACTCCTACCATACAGATATGAATAAATAGGCTACACGCATTGGTCGCAAATCCATATAAGTTAAATAATTTTGAAATTAGAAGTATGTACATTAAGCCGGGTCGAAAAAAAGTTGTCAATGTTACCGCCTTATATGAAAAATTAAGTAAAAACAATTTCAGGGGAGCGAAAAAAATTTTTCTGTGGTCTCGGCAAAAACGCCGGATCCGGGGTTTTACCATAACATGGTTATTTGTATACCGATTGTCAATATCTAAGCATCGTTGAAAAGGTATTAGCCGCAGCTTTGTTAGTGTGTTAAAGACTTTGCACTACGACGCCATCTTCCAGCGGTTCTCATCATTGTATTCCTAAAAAACCCCCTAAGCATATAATTTTTTGATGTAGATTTGAAGGCCTTGAAAAACTATTAACGATTTGAGAAAAAACCGTTAACTTTTATTCATAAACAAAAAAGTTTGATTGATTTAAAAAGTCAGTACATGTGATAATGCGTAATATACATTTGTTTATTTTTATTACTTTCGTTTGTTATAAAACTTGTACAATTGAAAAATAATTAAAGGTCAAACAAATGAAAATCAATATTCGAAAATACCAAATAATCGGTATACTATCTAACTGAAGAACTTTCAAAGATTTTTTTAGCGACCAATGTAAATTAAGTATGATGACGCTTAATGCCATATCGGAGCATGAGGAAATCATCTTTGGTTGAGCAAATAAAACTTTTTATACAAATCTACTTCGAACTATCATATGTACTAAAATGTTAAATCAATATAACTTTTTTGTTTGTGAAGAAAATGTAATGTTTATTTCTCAATTATTTTATAGTTTCTACAGGGCTTCAAAACTGCATCAGAAAATTTTAAGATTAGGGGGGTTTTTAAGGACACAATGTTGAGAACCACTGGAATATGACGTCATAGTTTTAAGTAACTATATGAATAACAAGGCTCTTGTTAATCCATCTTCAACGATATATAAAACTTAAGAATCGGACAGCGAATAACAAAGTTATGGACAAAACGTCAAAACCGGCGTTTTTGCCAAGCCCACAAAAATAAAAATTTTGCACCTCCGAATTTGTTTTTATAATACTGTTCATATAAGGCGGTAACAATCATATATTAATGTACATGGTGAATTGTTTTAAAATCGATCAAACTGAGGCAGAAATACAAATGGATACAATTAGGCCGCCAATGGTCTAAACTAACCCAATTAGATATGAGGATTTGTCTAGTTCCAATTAGATTCGGCTGGAAATATATTTATTTACACGGTACATATTATAAATAGGTTGGCAATTGTTTTACTATTACTGGCTGTCATACAAAAACAAAACAACGTTAGGTCATTGTACTTTCCAGAATAGTCATTATTTTGAAACAACAACAATTATCAGATCTTCTGTTTGGACACATTTTGTACCTCTACGAGACTATGTAGGCACAATTAAAATAATTACTTAAATAAATCCGTAGGATGTTAGTGTTTTGCTAAATTATTTTGCAGATTCCCGCTAAAGACTAACCGTAACCACGGCTGCCCGCTAACCTCATTTTGAGACATTTGCTAGAAGCTATAAAATTAAATTTCATTTACCATAACCAAAGGAGTAATGCAATTATCCTTAAAGTATACTACCTTTAAACCGCGAATCTCTCACGGACGTCATTCTAGTTTAAATTCTCTACCCCCAAAGGTAAATAGTTACTTTTTTTAATGGAAATAATCAAATTCCAATTAATTTTCTATTGTTGTTAGCGTAGCGGTGAAATTCCCAATATAGAGTAATGTGAGGAACAGGTGGTTCATCGTTGCCATTGTACATTGGCTGATTAGTAGGAAGCACAACCGCATAGTAAGTGTGCGTGTTGCAATGTGAAAACACTTGCGAGCGACACCAGGGGACACTGGTTAAGAGTTTAGATAACAAACGATGGAAGGAACGCAAACCTAGTACATATGCATGATGTCGTCTCCGTACTACTATCATCATTGCGCTAGTACATATGTACCCGCCGCCCTCCCCCTGCTCAAAAGGAGAAAACAAGTAAATAATCACAGACATAAACAAGAAACAAGCGCAAAGCAACAACAACAACAACACAACGATGACAACTTGTACTGTGTCATAGTCACAGTAGACAATGAAGAGGAAAACCTGTACAAATCGGTTCGCACATTTGTTGTATCTCAACATACAACAAAAACAAGACAAGTGATAAAAAAACAAGACAAAACTGTGCAGTGTCTTGCACAAAGTGTTTCTTCTACTTGAAGCTTGGTCTTCATTCTTTTTCTATGTTGTACGCTTTGACTCGTCGCTCAACTTGTGTGCTTTGTATGCAGAGACACTTTTTGAGCACCCGTCTGTCTGTCCAGCTGGCTGGTTGGTTGGCTTGCACTCACCGCTGTTGTTGCTATCGACAACGTCGCTATTACCTTGACCAGATTTATGACACATATTTGTTAATTTGATTTACCACAAGTGGCTCTACAGAGTGCGAAGGGAATCTCATTAGAAACCTCCTCTAATGAAATGCATTGTAATTGTACTTAAATCAATTTCACTTACACTTTATCCGCCAATTCACGAACTTTCCACATATTTATGAATTTATCGACCATTTTGTATTTGTTTTTCTAATTTGGGTCTTCTTTCCTGTGTTACGGAATTTACTTGGTATTCTTTACACTTGTTTCGTTCTTCGTTTGCTCCACAGTTATTTTTCACACACACAATTAGATATTGACACAAGTTGGATTAACAAAAAAATAATAGGCGACCGAAGTGATAGGAAAGAAAAAATTGCACGAATTTTTTATTCTTCTTTGCTATGTGGTTCACTGCTCACGTTATATCCGTGTTTTTCTGGTTTTATTGTTTTGTATTTCGTGTTTTCCCAATGTTCTCCTTGTGGGTGCCGTTTACAAAAACTAAAACTGTTGTAATCAACATAAATTTTGTACAAAAAAGAATAAAAAATGCAAAAAACTAGTGGTAGAATAAAAGTGATTGACGAAGATTTGCTGTCGCCATCAAAAAATTTTTTTACAAGTGAAGTTGGCATTAGCGATGGGCAGTCCATCGATTTCAAAACGATAACATTAAGCAGTCGATTTTGTGAGAGCGTGATTACACTGTACTATCTAAAGGAGCGTTCAGTCGCAAATACAAGTGTAGCATAAGAAAGGTTATGTGAAGGAACGTTAAAGGTGCGTTCAGACAAAAGGAAACTGTCGAAAGATTTGTCTGACAGGAGTGTTATCGATAACGAATTGCTATGACATTTTACTTGTCGACAACCGTTCACACACAAAATTTCTTGCAGATTGGACAATTTCGTCGGCAAATCCGTGTGTCTCATCACCGCCTAATTTTCGAAGAAGTCAAATAAGACCAAAGAATGTATATTATGGAACAATTCAACTCACCCTTCATTTACATCATTAACTAACATGATGATAAGTTGGAAGAGGAAGAACCAAAGAATATAAATATCACAAGAAGTTAAATAAGAACGTCGCGAAATATAGTGTAGGTAAATAACATCCTTGTAGATCGGTACAGAACTGATATCAGGGTTTTAAAAAACGATGGAAATAAAAAGGATTTCCACGATTTTCTGACTCGATGGCCACAAATATAAGTGTAGGATTAAAATTTCATAATTTATTTTCTTAATTTTTGCAAATAAACATCAACGCCGTATTATTTAATGATAAAAACAAAGAACGAATAGACTTCTTCTGTATCTATGTTCTTTGGAAGAACGAATATGCAAAAATTAAGATAATAAATTATGAAATTTTAATGATGGTAAATTGTATAGCCAAATTCCATGACAGGGTACAGCACATTGGTCGGAAATCGGAATTTTCTGGCAGAAATTAAAAAATAAAATTGTAAAATTCGCACTTCTTTGTTTATATATGAAGTAGACACTCCAAGTAAGAAGAAAAAAAAATTTGTCCATGTGATAATTTACCATTATGCTACATCCATTCAATGTTTACTGATGTTTTGGGTATTCGTCATATAAAATATTAGGGCAAAATATGGTGAGTTTTACCTAACAGTATTTTTTAGCTTAAACAATAAAAATAAATTTTTTTTGTGAATTGAAATTCAAATATTGTACTTTAATTGTGTATAATTCAATTGAAAGTTTTTTGTTTTTGTTTCAATTATGTTATTGTTTTATTATGTTATGTTTTTGTAAGAGGATTAAAAATGCACAGAAGTTGAAAATTTCTGATGTTTCTTTGACTTTAACTTATGTTAAATCACCTAAAATCAGCATACCTTTATCAGTACGTTAAAATATGATTTTTCCTCTATCGAAACGAGCCAGGATAAATTGCCACTTGTTGCCATTTTTCCTTATTTTACCCTTTGAGTTTACCCTTCTGTCGATAAAAATTTTGCCAAATTTAGTCCTCAAATTAAGGGTTTTTGGGATCGCTGATTTCGAATCCGGAGTCAGACTTGGACATAATAAAATCGTGGAAACGAAATGGTGGGCATTATTCTCAAAAAAAAGTTGGAATTAACCTGAACAAAATGTCCGCCATACTTTTTTAAAAATTTGACTCCGGATTCGAAATCAGCGACCCCAAAAATCCCCTTATGCATAATATCAATTATATTCAAGAATTTGTTAAAAAAAAAATACCGCCATTCTGTATCCACCATTTTGTTTTTTCAAAATTTTAGTCCAGATTTGAAGTAAGCGACCCCAAAAACCCCCATAGGCACAATATTGGAAAAAATATCCGCCAATTTTTGTATCCCCCATTTATTTTTTTGAAAATTTAACTCCATATTCGAAACCAGCGATCCCAAAACCCCATAGGCACAATATCGGTTGAATTCCAGGATTTTTTTAAAATATTTCCGCCACTTTTTATCCGCCGTTTTGTTTTTTTTCAAAATTTAACTGAGGATTCGAAATCAGTGACCACAAAAACCCTTTGAGTACCATGTTTTATGCCTATTGGAAGTCTCTTGCATATTATGGTCACATTATCATAAAAAATAAAAAATGCAAGAATCGAAAAATAAGCCGACGCACGGGTCTATATGGCACAAAGTCCAAAACAATTTTCAATAGTTCGCACTCGTGATTTTCAGAAACTCTTGATTTTGACAATTAGCTTTTTGTAGATTAGATAAATCCTTAATCAGATCCGTGTGTTTAAACGCGCGTTAAGGAAATCGATTAAGAAATTTCGATATTATTCGCAATTAAGTGAAGGTATCACATTTCGACAAGATTTTCCTATTTAAAATGTGTATTAGCAAGTTGCGAATACGATAATGTTTTTTGCCTATGCTTACTCCTACATGTTTTCTAATTAGGCTATCTCGCTTTTGTGTTTAAGGGGATATGGGTAGATACGGGTAGATAGCGTGTAAACTTAAGGTTGGGAAAACTCATTTTTTTCCCAACGAAAAACTGTTGATTAAATTGGAAAACGCAGAAAGTGTTATAACGGTTCTATTTTACGGAAGAGGAAACTAAACAATGGACCATTTTTACTTTGGGTAGAGATGACAACTTTATGTATTTTTTTCTCTATTTATTGAAGAAAATTTAGAAATTTTGAGTTCTCCCTTTTGTCGAACAGGTGCGAAATAATTCATTGCAATGCCAACTCTGTTGTCCAATAAGAAACCAGCATTGCCAACTACCATGTTCTGCTTGCTGTTGACATTTCTTGTGACAACCAGTTGTCTGCCGTCACTTGGATTTACCCCGTGGGAGATTTTTATTTAATATTGGAAAAAGTAAAATAAATTTTGTTTCAAACTTTCCTGTTTATCTATTAACAAAACAACTTGAGCTCATTAGGAGGAACCGGTGGGCAACCAGCACCTTACTCCTATGAACAAGTTGTACTAATTCACAAGTTTTCATTCACAACTTTCCATCAAAACACAAAAGGTTATATAAACTGTTGTTCTCTGTGTTCCAGCGGCAAAATCCCCACGATTTTTTTTGGAAATCAATAACTTACAATGTTAGGCTTGAGATTCTATACGACAACTGCCACCCAGTTATTCAGACGGGCTACCTTTGGTAATGGCAATGTTATGAGATCATCATCAAATGTGGCCGCTGTCGAAGCAGCGTCTTCCAACTCAGGTGCATCCCAGTCGACGGCCAACGCCGGTAAGGATGGCAAAGATGCCGATACCGCTGAGACGGAGGCGTTAAAAAAGCAAAAGCGTAGGTTTGAAACAGATCACTAAAAATGGGCAAATGTTGGTAAAATGTTTCCTAATCCTATATATGTATGTAGATTCCTTGGTGGCGGCTGCTTTTGAAAGTCTACAGAAAGAAGATACAGTGTCCTCGAGTTCTACTTCTGTGAGATCAGCTTCATCAAGTAACATTGATCAACGTATTAGCAATGCCAAGACAGTTAATGGTCTATTGGCCATAACTGAGGGCAACTCGGAAGTGACACGCAAACACGCTTTGAAAATTGTCTCCATTTTGGCGGAGTGGAGCTCTATTAATCGCGTAAAATTAAATGAGTTCGAAAATGATTCCCGTTTCCTAAAAGTTTGTCGTATGCTTGGACGCACCACGCCAAAGAATGGCAACAACAACAACAACAGTGTTGGCAATGGCAACGCAAACAATGGTCCAAATCGCATTTCGGGCTTTAGGACTGATGATCTCAATACCGTTTTGGGTGTTGCCGGTGACGATGAGGCTGCCAAGTTGATATCAAGCATTAGTTTACCACAAATGGTAAAGGTAATGACAACTTTGGCTTTGCGAAAGCGTCGTAGTACACCGTTATTGCGATCGCTGGCTTTTAATATAAGCAGTGCCACAGAGCCATTGGATTTGAAACAGTGCGCCGATATATTCTACGCCATGGCCACATTGAATTTCCAAGATGCCGTTTTGGCTGCCAAGGTATGTGGTGATATACAATTGGCTTTGCCAAAAAATACAGATAAGTCGGCGGTAATTGGATCCATATTGACGAGCCTGGGCATATTAAAATACAGGGATTTGGGTGAGTAATTTAAATTTTACTATATTTGATATGTCTTTTAATAGTTAAAATTGAATTAGCTAAATTTAATACATATAACTGTATCTTGAGACAAATAGAATAACTACCCAGTAGGGACAAAATAATTGTTCGGAATTAGTAAAGCACTAGTTCTCCATAGGACAGTTAACTAGTTCGTCTTCCATAAGGGGGGAATTGTCCACTTTGTTTCAATTTATCCAGACTTGTAAAAAAAAGAAAAAGATATTTTTATTGAGGAACATTAAGAACATAAGATACATGAAAACGTCTGCACAAAACTGAAAAATATAATTTTTGCAGAAAAAAGAAAAATATAGTTTTTATTAAGGAAAATTAAGAAATGTATGAAAATGTCTGCACAAAAATAATGAAATAACGCACAACCCAGCATTATTAACTGAAAAAAAAGAAATACAGTCGAACTTCTCCATAACTTAGTCACTGGGGATCGTCGTTTTTACGTTATAGAGAAAAATCGTTATAGAGAGGTAAAAATGTATGAAAAATGTTAGGAAAATGCTGTGTTTAAAAAAAACATATCGTTATAGAGAGAAATTCGCTATAAAGAAGTTCGTTATAGAGAACTTCGACTGTAGTTATATTAGTCTCAGTAAATAAACGATATGTAAATTTGCTCATCTGAAGCATAGACGGTCGAAAAGTTGTCCGAGAGATCAAGTGTAGCCAAATAGCTTTTGCTTCTTGCTTACTCGTGTGTGTGTGCCTAATTCTTTGGTGTCCTTAAAAAATAAAATTTGTCATATTTTCGTAGCAGCCAAATTTGTGAACTATAAAAGTTTTTTCTTATATTGTTGTTCGTGAGAGTTAGAACGATCGTACGGTCGTTTTTATTGTACCTATTATAGCTACATCATTAACAATTATTTATTTAACTTTACGCGTTTTTTTCTTATTTATCTGCATTTTATTGCTTCTCTTTCAGACATTTTGGAATCCCTCACCCAATGGACCCTTAAACACAGTGAAATCTGTCGGCCACAAGATGTGAGTGCTCTCTTCCACACATCGGCCATACTGAACTTTAAAAGCGCCAGCATTGAAGAAATACAACAAAAACTTGCAAAATCTATAGTACAACAAGATTTTACTAAAAATGTCGATTGGCTTAATCAAGTCTGGGCCCTCACCATGCTTGGCATCGTGCAACACCAACAATTGGATAGTGTGCTAAGCAAAACTTTCGTGGATAAAATGCAAGCGGATAAAATTGGTTTATCGGCCACGTCCAAAATGAAATTGTTAAACTTAAACAGTTATGCGCAATTACTGGCTACAGACTATAAGGGTTCTTTGTTAGCCAGCGACAGTGATGTTTACAATGTGCCTATGGCTCATCCAAAAGGAAAACAAATCCTGGTTAATGGATTATTAGATGCCCTAAAGAGTCTGTTACCTGCCAACAGTCATGTTAAGACATCAGTCGATAGTAAAATGGGATTCCTAATAGGTGAGTACAATGTTTATTACGTATATGTTTTGTAAGGGAACTTGTATAATTTAAATGTTAAATGTATTGCTTGCTTCGCATTTTAAAGATATGATTTAACTATACTTTGCTTGTGTATGCGCATTAAAATTTTTGTGTAGTAAATTGATTTGTAATACTTTATTAACATTAACTTTAAAAGAAAGTGCTACGTTCATATCATTTTATTTCATTTCATTTATTAATATACAAAATTTTTATTTGTAAGCCCAATGGCCTATTTACATCAAACATTCATTCATCGAACATTAAATTACTATGGACTTGTGATCTAAGGAATAAGCAGTCCAGAATATTTTAAACATTAGTAGATAACTCCGGTTATAAGTTAAACTAAATAAGAAAATTACTCCATAAGCGCTTCGATCGTCTGCGCTTCATCTCCAGTTAGTCACACTAAGTTTTGTAAGGTTCTCAGTAAACTGTTCTTTCCAAAGCAGTTTTGTTGGCCCTCTTCTGAGCCGTTTATCGAGTTCATCGTCGAAGACTTTTCGAGCTGGAGCATTTTCGTACAAGCGTACAACATGACCTAGCCAACGCAACCGCTGCACCTTAATGCGTCTAACCACGTCAATGTCAGTGCACAGCTCGTACAGCTCATGACTCCAACGACGCCAATACTCTCCATTAACGATGATGGGCCCATATATTTTATGGAGTACTTTTCTCTCGAATACTGCCAGAACCGATTTATCCGCTTGTGTCATAACCTAGGATTCTGAACCATACATCAAGACAGGTAGAACCAATATCTGGTAAAGATTGATTTTTGTCCGTCGAGAGAGGTCTCTGTCATTAAATTTGGGTGACGTTGAGATATATAGTGAATTTTGCATCTCAAGCCGACTCCCAACCTCCTTGGTAGTGGCACCTGGGAAACGTAGTTTCGTGATATTTTTTTTATCATGAATAGCGGCTGATAGTGTACGACGAACTCTGATGGCTGGGCTAGCCACCCGCATTCAGGTCCTTTTCTGGCTATGAAAACACGCGAAAAAAAAGTAACAAACGGAACACAACTTAATTATCCATCCATATTCTTGTAAAATTTTGTCAGAGACTTTTGAATTGAGTGCTTCCTGCGGTCTTACATGACATAAAGAGAATTTGTTGGAATAACCCTATAAGTTTTATAGGGGAATTTTAAAAAAAAATTAGTCCTTTGAGAATTACAATTATATTGTAATGGATACTCAACTTTAATAACTGAAAGCTGCTGCAACAATATGAAATTGTTTTCTCAGGCATACAATTGAGGGGGTTAAAAGCAGAGGGGTTCAAGTGGCAATTTGATAAATATTGAGATAAGTATGCAGTTGTTGACACTTTCTCTGTCTACTAGCATGATATGGGATCAATTTTTATTACCAGTGCTAATATCTAGCCAGTTTAAGGAAGTTTCAGTCGGGCAACCCGACTTACATATACCCTTACCCTCAGTAAAACAACAAATTTTCTATTATATTGATATTATATCTCGATTTCTAAAGTGGGCGGAGTGGTACCTTTGCATGGGAGGTACCAGAAGAGGCGTGTCTAGACTTCCAGATTTTTTCTCCAAAATATTATCCTGTTATAGTTTTACTAAATACAGAATTTGGGCACGATCGCGTTGGCTGTATTGATATTATTACTCCATCTCTAAAGTGGGCGGAAAAGTACATTGGTATAGGAGGTACCAGAAGGGGCATGGTTAGACTTCCAATTTGTTTCCAAAACTTTATCCTGTTATAGCTTTACTAAGTACAGAATTTGGGTACGATCCCGTTGGTTGTATTGATTTTATTACTCGATTTCTAAAGTGGGCAGAATGATGTATTTCTATGGGAGGAACCAGAAGGGGCGGGGCCATGTACCCAATTTACAATACCGTAAGTGGTTTTGGGGAAATATTAACTCGTGCAAAATTTCAAACATTTGGTTGCGTTTTTCGAAAATTATCGTGCGTACTAGCCGGACAGCCAGACAGACGGACGTGTCTCAAACGACTTAAAAAGTCATGAATCGAATTTGGTTTAAGGAAACCTGGAGTCTAAAGTGACTCCTTTTATGTATTACACTTTTGGGTCGTATCAAATGATATTTACTCTTATCCCTAAGGGTGATGGTACAAAAATGTGGGTACAGATTTTTAATAAAAAAAAACTTAATTTCCCTTTGCACCCCATGAATGAGGTATGGGATAGCTTCTCGCGTTGTTGTTTTTAATACTAAAGTAAAATATATTATTGTTGCCACAGTTTCTCAGAGGCATTCGAATTGCAGAGTCTATTATCTGGGAGTAAAGCCTTTTGATTTCCATATTTATTTTAATTTGATTAAGTTTCGCTGTTTAATCCCGTATTAACCTTTGGTATGGCCGTATAAAGATTCAAATTTGTGAATACACTCTAACCACATGCTATTTTGTGTTCTAAATTGCCGGCAGCCTTAAAGATATTCACTTTGGGGATATTTCTGTCGTCACAAGTCTTAACAGCCAATTTTTTTAGGAGAGAAGTTTCAAATCCTCTGAACCGGCCGTGGCAAAGTGGTTAGAATACGCGGCTACCATGCGGGTGATCCGTGGTTCGATTCCCGGCTCCAGTCATATACATTTTTCTTTCATTTATATTTGCTTTTTTTGGAATGAAACACAAACACTTTCATGGTATTCATATAATTTTACATTTTATTTGGCCTAGACATCATCAGCTTTTAGTGTTAACCCTCATTACTCATAATATACTAAAATATTCGCTTGCTTGTTTTGTTGTGCTTTTTAATGTGATAAGAAATTGTTAACAATATATGTAAGATATAAATACCACAGTGTAAATATAATACCAAACAAACCACTCAATTATAGATGCCATGTGTGTCTTCGATGCTAAACGTAATCCACTGCCCCTAGACAAGGAACATAAGGATGCCATCAAGTAAGTTATTACATACATTTCCCTTTTAAACTTAAAAGATCTTTTCATCATTAGTGCTATTGTCTCATTTCAGGGTAGCGTTAATGGTGGTCGATTACCATGATGTCTGTCATGGCACCCACAGATCAGCTAGTGGCTTAATGACACTTAACTTTGATCTGTTGGAAAAGAGTGGCTACACGATTGTAGCGATACCTTACAATGAATTCAATACGAGCGATAAATTGCTAAAGAGAGTGCAGTATTTGGAGAGCAAATTCAAAGCGCTATATAGTAGTAAATAATCCCAATGTATGAAATGAGGACAAAATTAGTTTTAAACATTAAAAACAATTGTTACACAGTAATCATTTTTTGTTAATTAAAATAAAAAGATAAAATAACAAAGCTAGAGCCGAAGATAAAGAAAGAAAGAAACAAACAAACAGACACAACGTATATAGTGCATAATTTTTATTTAATTTTTTAACCATCAATATTTATTTGGATACATTTACAAAAAGGCTATTAAAGTTACTTAAAAGTAAATTTGTGTTTGCTGATTAAAATATGAGGGAAATAATAGTTTTGTATATGTCGTAAAAGTTTATTAGGAATTGACAATGTTATAAAAGCTTTTTTAACCATTAAGCAATTGCCTATGGGAAAATAATAGGTTTTTTTTAAGTCATTAAAGTTGAATTAGAAATTGGCAATGTTATATAAACCTTTTCAACTTTTAAGCAATTGCCTATATGATCGGTATTATCTTGGACACCATTGACCATGTCATGATTACAATTTAACATTTATGCAACTAATTGCGTTTAAAATTTTGTTCATAAAAAATGAAATTACAAAAGTATTAAAAAATCGTTCTGCCACGTATTAGTAGTAGACAAAATTTAACAAACAAACACACTATCAATATTTATAAGGAAACATGTGCAAATAGGCTACTAAACTAATTTAAAAGTTATTTTCGTTTTACTATTTAAAGGAAGTATACTTTTGATTTTGTCGTTCATGTTTATTGGAAATGTGAGCTGTTGTAAAAACTTCCCTCAATTTTATCTTCAATACAATTGCCTATATTTTAGATACAATTTCATCATTTATCAATTCGTTTTAAGAGTCTAAAAATACCATATAATTCTCGTTACTGTTTGTAATTGTGAAAGTATGTATTTCATAAAATCAATTAAATTTGAGAGAGATTTTGCATTTTTTATAAAGCTTTTGTAAGAGAACTTACAAAATTTTACCCATTTCATAGTTTCGCTCATCATTTTTGCCTTGTTTACCTGTACCAACATTTCCACCAACTTTTTTCGATGTTAAATTATCTAAGCGTACATTACGTTGCTTATTTAAACCCACATTCCACCATTGGCCGGTTTCAGTGAATTCCACAGATACTGCAGCCAAATTATGGAATGCATTTTTAGCCAACATATGACGATTGCCAATTTCCAAACGAGTCTTAAGGTCATAGACTTTTCCTAAATCTTCGACACGACTGTGATTTCTGGCCTCCGTGTCGGTTAGGCAAATGCAATTCCAGGGTGACCATTCCTCACTTTTATCCCAACGTGGTAATCTACACAAAATATCAAAAGATAAAAAAATGTTGGTGAATGGAAAGAAATCGGTACTTAGCGATCTATAAGAAACTTGTATATTCAAATATTCAGAATTTGCTCGTACCGAAAAAACAAAAAACCATGCACGTTTTCTCGAGACGACGATCTTTTTTTGCTTTACTTGAAGGAAAACAAAAAGTATAATAAGACGTTTCACGAGAAAATGATAGTGAGGGGAAAAAGGGGGTGATATTCGGATTCAGGAGATTACTTATTTTTATATTTAGCTGGCACTTCTTTGCAATCCTATTGAATTATATACCGCACGTAAAAAAATATTATAAGAGCTTCGATCTTCGGAGCTTCTTTTCCAGTTAGTCACACCAAGTTTTGTAAGGTTCTCAGTAACCTGGTCTTTCCAACGGAGTTTTGGTCGCTCTTTTCTGCGCCGTCCATCGAGTACATTGTCGAAGATTTTTCGAGCTGGAGCATTTTCGTCCATGTGGACAACATGACCTAGCCAACGCAACCGCTGCACCGTTATGCGTCTGACCACGTCAATATTAGTGTGCATTTCGTACAGCTCATGATTCATACAACGTCGATACTCTCTGTTAACGATGATGGGCCCATATATTTTACAGAGTATTTTACTCCCGAAATCTGCCAGAACCAATTCATTGGCTTGTGTCATAACCAAGGTTCTGAACCATACATCAAAACAAGTAGCACCAGTATCTGGTATAGCTGGATTTTTGTTCGTCGAGAGAAGGCTCTGTCATTAAATCGCTTCTTTAGTCCCTAGTAGCATTTATTAGCACGCAGGATTCTTCTCCGGATTTCGTGGTTGACTTTATTTGTTTTGTTGATGGCGGAGCCTAGGTAGACGAAAATTATCTACCATCGTTGAAACTAACAACTTTGTTTTGTCTTCGTTCGCTTTAAGACCCATTTGACCCATTTTCGTTGATTCCTTTTGTATACTTGAGAAGTCTGCAGCCACATCCCACAGTTTTCGACCGATGATGTCTACGTCATCGGCGTACGCTAGTAACATGTGGTTTTTGTTGAATATCGTGCCACTCGCGTTTATTGCAGCTTTCCTTTTTAGGCCTCGTCTGGTATAGAATGTCTCCGTAAGGTCCTTGCCAATCTTCACTGAAGACTTGGTGTCAGTCAGCGTCATTTCACAAAGGCGTATCAGCTTCGCTGGAATACCAAACTCAGCCATGGCTTTGCTAATTTCTGCTGTATCGGGCTGTCGAAGGTAGATTTTTAGTCGACGAAAAGATGGTACGTGTCGTTCTGTTTCTCTTTTGAAGAGCTCTGCCGGAAGTCCGTCGACACCGGCTGCTTTATTAATTTTAGCTGCGATATTGCTCTTCTTACCTCTGCTTGACTTGGTGGTGGTCAATTTAAGCCGTCATCGACAATTGGCGTGATACCTTCACGTGCGCTGCCTTCTGGAACAAGCAGTGTTCTCTCCATATATGTGCAGCACACTCTGCGTATTTGTAACCAGATTTTCATTCTTGTTCTTACCGGAGGGGAGCCCATTACCGTAGACTTTTGCTTTAACTTTCTGGTAAAATTTTCGGGTCTCACCTCTATCCCTGTATCGCTCTATATCTTCGTTTTTCCGTTCCTTCATCTAATGTATTTTTCGCTTAAAAAGCTGTCTCGCCTATTTTACTGTCTCCTTGTGCCGTTCCCTAATAGCCCGGACTACAATTGGGTGTGGCGTAGCCCTATAAGCAGCATCCTGTTCCTCAGACGCTATGCGACATTCTTCAGCGTACCTGGATTCGTCTGAGCGCCGCTTTTCATATCCCAGCACGGTTGTTGCGGCGGTTGCCATGGAATGCGCTATATGCTGCCACTGTTTATCGGGAATGTCAGAATTAGAGGGGTAATTCCAAAATAAATCGAACCAAAAAATATACTTTTGGAAAATCATCCCGTTCGATTTCGATTAAATTTTACACACATCACATCCAAAATATTCAAGGACGAAGGACATTTTTCAAATTGTAATGTCTTTGACCCACAAGGACCATTAATTTTTGTCCTTCGCTACTAAAGAGGAGGTGGAATTCTATCAGGCGATACAATGATCGTCTTAATCCGATGTTGCGTTTAAAAGTTACTCCAACATGAACTAAGCTATCTTTTCACAAAAATGCAGCTATATAACAACTTTAGACAGCTATAAAACATAAACCGAGAAGAGTTTCGACCTAAAACAAATGGCATTATATTGGCAGCAATAATTTGAATATATGTGCTAAATTTTATAAAAATCTAAATTTAGCGCGTTGTGTCGTAGAAGTTGAGAGTAGGCAGTATTTTCCTCGGGGATTTACTGCTTGGCGCTGTCCAGCTTTCTTTGTGTTTGGTTAGGTGCGGTTTTCGCTCTGCTCAATCTTATGCGCACCTTGGCTACAACAAGGTAATGATCCGGTAGCACCACTGATTACACGCACGTCCATGACACTAAATGCATGCCTGTCATCTATTACCACATGATCAATTTGATTTTTGGTGTTTTCATCAGGGGATAGCCAAGCTGCCTTGTGGATATCTTTGTGCTGGAATCGGATTCCACTCACTACCATGTTCCTTCCCGCTGCGAAGCTAACCAGCCTTAACCCGTTGTATGACGTGTCGGTATGCAGGCTGAATTTATCGAACGATGTACCAAGAACATCTTCCCTTCCTGTGTTTGAATTAAAGTCTCCCAGAACAATTTTAATGTCGTGGTCAGGTCAGCGGTCGTATGTTTCCTCTAGGCGCTCGTAAAATGCACCCTACTATTAGGAAGAGCTCAAAGAGTCTGTCACAATTATATTCTTTCGCTTTGTACTGGAACTAGTCCGTAACAACGTAACAGTGTTCCTGAAATCGCTGTTATACCCTTATTAGAGGTTTTGGCGCTATCCATCACCAAGCCGCTGAAAGTACATCGCCACACTCAACTAAGAATCCGTAAGATGCACAATGAGAGATGCAAGTCTCGTATGATATCAAGAGATACCAAGCTCCATTTCTCTCGGGCATCAAACTCTTAGGTTACCAGTGTGTTTTTTGGTCTTACTACAGCCACTTCGTGGCGCAGCAAAGCTGTTCTTTACCCAAAGATCAGACAGGTTTACCTAGGGCAAACCGCCCTAGACACACCTGACCTCCCGTAGCACCATCTTTAAGACTCCTTGGTCGGAGCTCGTAAAGAGGTACTTCTTTAAATCCACTTTTTGCCTTGCAGGTCCAGAAAGAGGTCCACTGGTGGTTTCCTCGGGTCCGTGGGGTCGGTAATCCCTAAAGGCCTCCCAGAGGAGACCACCTGCGGTGAAATCAGCGTGATGTGCTAATATTTCGCCTTGATGCGGATTGTGAGCTTAGATCACTAACAGGATTGAATCGCGAGACAAAATGTCTGAGTCTCTCGCCAACTACAAATCCACATCCAAATTCATGCTTTTCCGCATGGCAGCTGTAATAGATGTCGCAATTTTTATGTCGCGAGCATCCTTGTCCTGTCCATCTCATTTCCAGGTTGGCGGTGATGTCAGCCTTGTATTTGTCGAGGACATCCGCCAGTCGGATAGTGACACCTTCTCTATAGAGAGTCCGGACGTTCCAGGTGCATATTCTTAAATCAAGATCATTGGTACGTTTGCGGGGGTCGTCAACATTTGGAGAGTTCCGTATGTTACTTTTTCTTCCCCGTGTTTTCATAGTTAGTAAAGGACCTAAAGGCGGGATCTGCCGCTATTCATAATAAAAAAATATCACGAACAACGTTGCCCATATGCCACCACGAAGGAGGTTGTGAGTCGACTTGAGATGCAAGATTCACTTTACATCCCCAACGGCACCTCGATTCAGGAGGTAATTTTACATAAAAATTAGCAGGAATAGTGTTGAAGCTTATACATTTTTTTGCCGTTCAGTGTATTTAAAATACTTACCTTAATCTGGCGAGATTGTCGCATTTATTTAATATTGAATGTCCATGCCAAATTTGATCGATTATATGACGTATATCATCCACCTGCATGATAAAAGCAAAGGAGCTGCTGCAACGCTTTTTACGTTCTTCGCGTTGAATAGACCGTAAAATGGCCGTGTATACAACATTTTCAGTAGAGGCCACCTGGTGGAAGAGGTTAATTTCACAGTACAACATTTTTCAGCTCATTGATTTGGGACTGAATTCTGAGAAATGCACACGATAATAGCTCCAAAAAGAATTAGTTTTGCATCATTCGTTTTGTCAAGTTACATTCCATAATAATTTAATATCGATTTGAAGTTAGCAACGTGACAAATTCCCCTATACGATACCTACTAACTTTAAGTCGATATTAAATTATTATGGCATGTAACTTGACAAAACGAATGATGCAGAACTTCTTCTTTTTGGTTTGGTTCTCAGAATTGAGTCCCAAAATTATGGGCTGTAATATAATCTCTGAAGTTATATAATCTCTTACCTTAAGGTAATAGCATTTCTTACAAGTATCCACTTGAAATTGTCGTGTGCGTATGGCGAAATGGGAATAGGGTTTCACTTGGGTGCATACCAAACACATGCGGTTGCCTTGTTCTACATAAAGACAAGAAAATACATATTAGACCTGACTTCACACAGAGAAAGAAACGTATGTTCTTATAACTTTGTTTTACTTACTATGCGCCTTTGGCTCTCGATCATATTTAATAAGTTCTACAAATAAAATATTTTGTCGTTTGCGCAAAATTTCTACATCACAATGTTTGGTGTAGACCAATAAGTTTCTTTCACGATCAAATAAATCGAAAAGCTGTAGACAATGAATAAAGCTAGAAATTTTCTTATCAAATTTTATTAGACAACTTTAAAAACCCACCTCTCCGAAATCGGGAAAATCTTGCTCATCCAATAGAATTTCTCTAACCTTACTAATTAAGTCTAAACGTTCTGATTTTCCTAAAGGTTTTTGCAAATCTTTATAGATTTCTGTAAGAAATCGTACCCTTTGGGTACGCAAAAGATCCATATGGACGATGGTATCTGAAAAGGATTAGTATAACTAGTAAAATTTAGCTACATATATTGATTGACGTATATCGTAACCCCACCTCCATATCCTACCCATTTAATAGGTTCTCCCATTTTCTTAAGCATTTGTTCTTGACGGAAATCTTTCATTGCCTCAAATACTAATTGCCGTTGACGTTCGATACCACTTAGCAGCTGAATCTCCTTATCCAATAGAATATTAACCTCGGCTACACGAGCAGCACCTTCATACATGCTGGCTATTCTTTTCAATTCGGCCATTTTCCATTTTTGAACCTCGCCATAAAGTAAATCGAAATCATCACGGGTTCTGGGAAATTGTTTGGCTCTTTGCTCACGAGTAATACGTTTCTCTTGGGCTTCTTGGAAGGCTTCCTCCTCGGCTAAGCGATTGGCAACAAGACGTCTGAATAGACAATTTTGGAGAAAATATTAACAAAAAGTTAAATGGAAATTCCTAATACCTGTTACCTGTGTTCTTCAGCACATTCGCGCATCCATTTCATCCATTTGTAACGTCGAAAGTTTCTTTGAATCAAACGTATTTTACCAATTTTATTTCTTAATCTCTCTTGCTGAGCAAAGGAAACATATGCGCCTGCTGTAATATAGTAATCGGTGGCTTCCGAATAGAAGCGCACGTTATTGCCATCTAGCCAGCACTGGGATGTTTGGTCATGCGTAGTATCCTGAAAGCAGTAATATAATATACACGCAAGGAAAAAGATCTGACTTAGCACTTCCACTAACTTTTAAATCCAATAAAGTTTTTTTTTTAAATTTTTAATCCGATAAAATCTCGTTAGGTAATAGTAGTGAGCGACGAACCCTGATGGTTGGGTTAGCCACTCGCCTCTAGGTCCTTAACTGGTTATGAAAACACGCGACACGAGAAAAAGTAAGAAACGGAACCCCCAAATGTTGACAACCCCCGCAAAAGTAATAAGGACCATGATTTAAGGATATGCAGCTGGAACGTCCGGACTCTCTATAGAGAAGGCGCCACTATTCGACTAGCGGATTTCCTCAAACAAATACAAGGCTGACATCGCCGTCATCCAGGAGATGAAATGGACAGGACAAAGATGTTCGCGATGTAAAAATTGCGACATCTGTTGCAGCTGCCATGACGAAATTCAGTAATCGAATAGTCACAATCCGCATCAAAGCGAAATATTTCTACATCACGCTGATTTGTGTTCATGCCCCGACAGAAGATAAAGACGATCAGATTAAAGATGTATTTTACGAGCTCCTAGAGGAAACATACGACCGCTGCCTTGGCCACGACATTAAATTTGTTCTGGGAGACTTTAATGCAAGCACAGGAAGGGAAGATGTTCTCGATCCATTGATCGGTAAATTCTGCCTGCTTGACCGACACGTCAGACAACGGGTTTAGACTGGTTTGCTTCGCAGCGGGAAGGAACATGGTAGTGAGTGGAACCAGATTCCAGCACACAGATATCCACAAAGCAACTTGGCTTTCCCCCCAAACAAAACACCAAAAATCAAATTGATCATGTGGTAATTGATGGCAGGCATGCATCTAGTGTTATGGTCGTGCGTGTTATCCGTGGTGCTAATATTGGCTCGGATCATTACTTGGTTGCAGTGAAGGTGCGCACAAGATTGAATAGGGCGAAAAACCCACGTAACGAAACACAAAGAAAGATAGATATCACAAAGCCGCAAACCCCAGAGATAGCCACTGCCTACTACAACCAGCTCTCCCAACTACTACGGCACAACGCCTTTACTTCTGACGTTTCCGATACACAGTGGCAGCATATTGAGCATTCCAAGGCAACCGCAGCAACAACCGTGCTAGGATATGAAAAACGACGCTCAGACGAATCCTGGTACAATGAAGAATGTCGCAAAGCGTCTGAGGAACAGGATGCTGCTTATAGGGCAACGCTACAGCCAATTGTAACCCGGGCTGTTAGGGAACGGCACAAGGAGACAGTAACATACAGGCGAGACAGCTATTTCAGCGAAAAAACGTCAGATGAAGGAACAAGAGAACTAAGATATAGAGCGATACAGGGATAGAGGTGAGACCCGAAAATTTAACCAGAAAGTAAAAGCTAAAAGGCTACGGTAATAGACACACCTCCTGTAAGGACAAGGATGGAACTCTAGTTACAGATACGCAGCGTCTGCTGTATAAATGGAGAGAACACTTCCAGCAACTGCTGGTTCTAGAAGGCAGCGCACGTGAATGTATAACGCCAATTGTTGACGACGGCTTAGATTGCCCACCACCAAATCAAGCCGAGGTAAGAAGAGCAATATCGCGGCTGAAAAATAGGTTGCAGCCGGTGCCGACGGACTTCCGGCAGAACTCTTTAAGTCTGGAGGCGAGGAGCTGATAACGAGCATGCACCAACTCCTACGCACGGTTTGGCTTAACGAGTGACTGTCCGATGATTGACATTTAAGCGTATTATGTCCTGTGCTGTAAAAAGGTGATCCAAGTGTGTGCTCTAACTACCGCGGGATCAGCCTTTTACCCATCGCATTTAAGGTTCTCTGGAGTGTGCTATGTGAAATACTAAAGTCAGTGTTTTGTAACCTGATCGAGCCTTGTCATTGTGGCTTTAGACCTGGTAAATCAACAACTGACCAGATACTCACACTTTGGCAAATCCTGGAAAGACCCAAGAGGAAAAGATCTACACGTACCATCTTTTCATCGACTATAAAGCTGCCTTCGACAGCCCGATACGACAAAAATTACTCGAAGCCATGGCTGAGTTTGGTATTCCAGCGAAGCTGATACGACTTTGTGGAAAGACGCTGATTGACCCGAAGTCTTCAGTGAAGATTGGCAATGACCTTACGGAGACATTCAATACCAGACGGGCCTAAAACAAGGCGACGGCCAATCGTGTGACCTCTTTAACATAGTGATGGAGATGATAATGAGGAAAGCTGCAGTAAACACGAGTGGCACGATATTCAACAAAAGCCACATGATACTCCCGTACGTTGGTGACGTAGGCATCATCGATCGAAAACTGCAGGATGTGACAGCAGCCTTCTCAAGTATACAAATGAAATCGAAAACAAGGTCTAATGGTGAACGGGGACAAAACGAAGTTATTAGTTTCAACAAACAAAGAATGTACTTGTTTGGTAAACTGCGTGAACGTTGACAACTATAAACTATAGACAATTTTATTTACCTAGGCTCCGTCATGTAACCTATCGTGAGATTGAGACAACCTTAGGCATTAGTGGGACCAGCATACACTAAATTTGCATAAACATTTGACTGTCAAAAAATTTTTTTCGCGTTGGATCCCATTCAATTTGTCAAACGCTCAAAAAAAGGCTCGTGTCGATTGGTCGAAAGAAATGCTTCAAAAATACAATCGCGGTGCTTCGAAACACGTCTATGACATTGTGATAGGTGATGAATCCTGGATTTACGCGTATGAGCCGTAAAGTAAACAGCGGTCAACTGTATGGGTGTTTCAAGATGATCCAAATCTAACAAAAGTTGTTCGCGCACGAACCACTTCCAAGCAAATGGTCGCCTGTTTTTTCGGAAATACTAGACATGTCGCAGCCGTACCACTAGAAGAACGCAGAACAGTGAATGCCCAGTGGTACACAACCATTTGTTTGCCAGTTGTCGAGATCAGGAAAACCAACCGCCGAAGACGGATCACCCTTCACTACGACAATGCGAGCTCTCACACATCGGCTCAAACAAATGCATTTTTGTGCACCCAAAACATCGATTTGATGGGTCATCCGCCGTATAGTCCAGATTTGGCACCGAATGACTTCTTTTTATTCCCGTACGTAAAAAACAAACTGAAAGGTCAACATTTTTCGTTACCTAAAGAAGCGGTTGCTGCATTTAGTATGCATGTTTTAGAGATACCTCAATCAGAGTGGCAAAAGTGTTTCGACAATTGGTTCAAACGCATGCAAAAGTGTATAAATCTTCATGGGGAATATTTTGAAAAATAATAAAGTTCGATGGTTATTATTGGTTTTTGTTGTCAAATCCCGAAACATAAAATTCAACCCTCGTACTATCTGAGTATCAAATTTACTGTTTTGCCACGCCTCCTCCACCCACTGATCCAAAATTAAAATTCCGTCTGCATATTCATATTTGTGTAGCTGAGCACTATCTGTATACCAAATTTTTTCTTTCTAACTCTAAAAATATGTTTTGCCACTCCCACTCCGGCCACTGGTCCAGAATTTAAATTTCATCCGCATATTCATATTCGTGTTGTCGTGTACTATCTGGGTGCCAAATTGTGTCTGTTTAGGTCTAAAATACAGTTTTGCCACGACCACTCCGCCCATCTGCATATTCATATTCGTGTAGCCGGGTAGTATCTCTGTGTACCAAATTTAATTTCTCTAGGGCTAAAATACAGTTTGGTCACGCCCACCCCGCCCACTGATCCAAAATTAAAATTTCGTCTGCATATTCATATTCGTGTTGCCGAGTACTATCTGCCTATCAAATTTTATCTCTCTAGCTCTCTCTAGTTTTGCCACGCCCACTCCGCCCTACGATAATTTCATAATGTTCACTAACTGTCTTCCAAATTCCATTGAAATCGGTACAAACGGGCATTCACATTTATAATATTATTAGGATAGGAATAGGTTAGAAACCACAATTTTTTTTAGAAGAGATCAATATCCATTTTTGTAATTACTCACAATATGCTTCGCTTTGTGCTCAAAAGTCTGCGTATCTCTGGTGACAAAACTTTCGAATCGGCATTTATTCACAAAGGGTCCAGTTTGAGTAAAAGCATCCAAATATTCAACACCTGGTGGGAGGAACAGAAACCCCATAAGCATTACATCCAAAATCAAATTTAAATCCAATTTACAATACGTACCAGTATTCTTATCCAAATAACCACATAGAAATGGTTTCACAATAGCTTTGTTTTGTATCTCGACAACGATATTTTTTGCTTTGCCATTGCGTGAATCTTCCGGTGGTATATAGACCGTAATAAAATCCGGTAGACGATGTTTGCTAAATGCAATTTAGAAATTAACACAAATAATTGACATGCCATCAACGCTCCAACTTACTTATAGTATATATCTAAATCTAATTTTGGTGTAGTAACTTCTTGACCTTCATCGCTGTCAATCGTGGTGGTGGTTTCTCTTCGTTTTCGTACATTTCTTAACGCCTTCAATTCCAAATCATATTCATGAATACCAAAATCATCATTATCTGTCTCACGTATGCGACAGTCATTCGATAAAACACGTTGTCCTTGACTTAGAATCAGCAATTCTGCGGGAACTTCAAATCGTCGCCCTATATCAGTTTTAACTTCGCCCAAAGTCATACAATTAGGATACACTTGAGCTATAACTTGATTTGCCGTCAGACGAAATTTAACCGTAACATTTTCAATGGACACAATTTCATCCTGTACCTCCCCTTCGCTTGGTGCGTTTGATGGCGACTGTGTAGGTTTGCTCGAGGACGATGAAAGAGATTTGCTGGAGCCATCACATTCTGTGTGAGGTTTAGGAGTTGGCATCAAGACCACCTCACTAATGCTGGGTAATTGTGGTTCACAACTCATGTTTTCCACAAGCGGGAAGAGAGACCGTTTCCTATTATTTATTATTTTCTAAATTTAAATATTTCAATATATCAACTATAACTCAAACCTATGTCATCTATTTTTAGTTGTTAACTCTTTTGTGGAATACTTTCTGATTTGTTGTATACAGATTTTTTTCAAATAGCAACAGTTTCCTTGGCTGCCTCCGAGTGGCTTTTGAGAATTTGTGTAGTCAATAAACAAAATGTGTTGCTAATACAAAACAAATCATACGAAGGAATGCTATGCACCCAACACAAGTCACACATTATCATGAGTTTGCTTAATAAAATAAATGTCGTTGTGTACTTAATTGTTTTAGTGAATCGCCTTACATAGCTCGACTGTATCAGTAACAAGATACTATTTTGAATGGAGGATTTTGATCAGACTAAAAATATTGCGTGGCTAGCTTAGCCCAAAAAACTCATATTGATCATGTTGCCTGGCCAGACACAAAATTTAAACACGTATTTTAAGCTTTATTAAAGTTCAATACTTACTTACTTACTTAGCTGGTACTTCTATGCAATCCCAGTGGATTATATACCGCACGTAGAAAATTATTATAAGCGCCTCGATCTTCTGCGCTTCTTCTCCTATTAGTCACAATGAGTTCTGTAAGGTTCTCAGTAACCTGGTCTTTCCAACGGAGTTTTGGTCGCCCTCTTCAGCGCCGTCCATCGAGTTCATTGTCGAAGACTTTTCGAGCTAGAGCATTTTCATCCATGCGTACAACATGACCTAGTCAACGCAACCGTTGCACCTTAATGCGTTTAACCACGTCCTTCTGTATACCTGAGAAGGCTGCAGTCACATCCCGCAGTTTTCGACCGATGATGTCTACGTCATCAGCGTACGCGAGTAACATGTGGCTTTTGTTGAATATAGTACCACTCGTGTTTACTGCAGCTTTTCTCATTATCATCTCCATCACAATGTTGAAGAGATCGCACGATAGGCCGTCGCCTTGTTTTAGGCCTCGTCTGGTATAGAATGGCTCCGTAAGGTCCTTGCCAATCTTCACTGAAGACTTCGTGTCAGTCAGCGTCATTCCGCAAAGACGTATCAGCTTCGCTGGAATACCAAACTCAGCCATGGCTTCAAGTAGTTTCTGCCGTATAGGGCTGTCGAAGGCAGCTTTATAGTCGACAAAAAGATGGTACGTGTCGATCTGTTTCTCTTGGGTCTTTTCCTGGATTTGCCGAAGTGTGAAAATCTGGTCAGTTGTTGATTTTTCAGGTCTAAAGCCACACTGATAAGGCCCGTTCAGGTTGGATAACACTGGCTTTAGTCTTTCACATAGCACACTCGACAGGACCTTATATGCGATGGGTAAAAGGCTTATCCCGCGGTAGTTGGAGCACACACTTGGATCACCTTTTTTCAGCACAGGACATAATACGCTTACATTACAATCGTCGGGCATGCACTCTTTAAGCCAAACCGTACGCAGGAGCTGGTGCATGCTCGTTATCAGCTCCTCGCCAGCGGACTTGAAGAGCTCTGCGGGCAGACCGTCGGCACCGGCTGCTTTGTTGTTTTTCAGCTGCGATATTGCTCTTCTTACCTCGGCTTGACTTGGTGATGGGCAATCGAAGCCGTCGTCGACAATTAGCGTGATAAATTCACGTGCGCTGCCTTCTGGAACCAGCAGTTGCTGGAAGTGTTCTCTCCATATGTGCAGCACTCTCTGCGTATCCGTGACCAGATTTCCATCACTGTCCTTACAGGTGGGGAGGCCATTACCGTATCCATTTGCTCTTACTTTCTGGTAAAATTTTCGGGCCTCACCTCTATCCCTGTATCGCTCTATATCCTCGTTCTCCCGTTCCTTCATCTGACGTTTTTTTCGCCTAAATAGCTGTCTCGCCCGTTTTGCTTTCTCCTTATGCCGTTCCCTAACAGCACGGGTTACAATTGGCTGTAGCGTTGCCCTATAAGCAGCATCCTGTTCCTCAGACGCTATGCGACATTCTTCATCGTACCAGGATTCGTCTGAGCGCCGCTTTTCATATCCTTGCACTGTTGTTGCGGCGGTTGCCATGGAATGCGCAATATGCTGCCACTGTGTATCGGGAACGTCAGAAGTAGAGGCGTTGTGTCGTAAAAGTTGGGAAAGCTGGTTGGAGTAGGCAGTAGCTATCTCTGGGGTTTGCAGCTTCGCGATGTCCAGCTTTCTTTGTGTTTGGTTACGTGCGTTTTTCGCTCTGCTCAATCTTGTGCGCACCTTGGCTGCAACCAGGTAATGATCCTAGCCAATATTAGCACCACGGATCACACGCACATCCATGACACTAGATGCATGCCTGCCATCAATTACCACATGATCAATTTGATTTTTGGTGTTTTGATCGGGGGATAGCCAAGTTGCCTTGTGGATATCTTTGTGCTGGAATCTGGTTCCACTCACTACCATGTTCCTTCCCGCTGCGAAGCTAACCAGCCTAAGCCCGTTGTCTGACGTGTCGGTATGCAGGCTGAATTTACCGATCGATGGACCAAGAACATCTTCCCTTCCTATTTTTGCATTATAGTCTCCCAGAACAATGTCGTGGCCAGGGCAGCGGTCGTATGTTTCCTCTAGGCGCTCGTAAAATGCATCTTTAATCTCATCGTCTTTATCTTCTGTCGGGGCGTGTACACAAATCAGCGTGATGTAAAAGTATTTCGCCCGGATGCGAATGGTGGCTATTCGGTCACTTACAGGGTTAAACCGCGAGACCAGGTGTCGAAGTCTCTTGCCGACTATGAAAACACATCCAAATTAGTGTCTTTCTGCATGACAGCTGTAAAAGATGTCACAGTTCTTTCGTCGTGTACATCCCTGTCCCGTCCATATCATTTCCTGTATGGCGGTGATGTCAGCCTTGTATTTGTCGAGGACATCCGCCAGTTGGATAGAGGCACCATCTCTGTAAAGAGTTCGGACATTCCAGGTGCATATCCTTAGATCATGGTCCTTATATCGTTTGCGGGGGTCGTCAACATTTGGGAAGGTTCTTGTTTTATTAATTCTCCGTGTTTTCATAATAAATTTTGTTTAAGGAGAGTGGCTTATTAGGCCACCGCTCCCGATCCTAGTTTCTTGGGGCTGCCAAAGCCACTAGGAGAGCCTGTGTTGAGCTTCAGTAACTTCTGTTACCTACTTCCTAAGACGCATCGGTGGTAGCATGCCGATTAGGATACTCAACGTTTCGCCTTCTAACTCTACCTAACTTCTAAGCGGTTGCTTTAAAGTCATTGCCGGGGAATACTGGTCACTCCCAAGTGAGTGACAATCAGTAACTTTCAGCCTCTGGGCAAAGTCCCATTCAATAGAAACGCTAAAATCTAAAGAAATATTTGTTTATAACACAGAACAACAATTTTTTGCAAACAAGATTTCAAAACACTTTTTCCATAGATTTTGACCTCCTAAAATTTTTTTTAGGTGCCGTTTTTTTTATAAAATTTTTTGAAATTTTTTTTTAAATTTTTGGAGCGCACCTATTTTGGTAATATTTTGGGTTTCTCTTACCCGATCCTCATATATGTTATAACCACTTAAGTTAAAGACAACAAAATTCTCCACAAGCTCCTCCTTGAAAGTTTTTAAATAAGTAATGTGGTTTCGATGCTAACGTTTTAAATAACTTGAAAAACTGCAATTTTTCTGTAAAATTTGAGGTGAAAAATGTTTTTATTGTCGTAGGAAAAATAGAAAACGCAATGCAAACCCTAAGTTTTAATTTTTTAAATAAAGTTGACCCTTTTTCTAAGAAAACAACACTACAACCATAAAAAATTTCGGTATTTAAAGATTTTAGTTTTTTTTTAGATTTAAAATACTTTATAGCCTTTAGTCTATCTGCTTTTCCAAATTTATTTCTAAATTCACTTATTGTACATAAAAAGGCTCAATAAATGTAACTTGAAACTTGAAACTTTAGATTTAACCCCTTATCACTCGATAGTTGTGCTTTTTTCGGTTACATATCACTGTCTCACGATATATATTAACATATATTTACGTATTAACATATATTGATCGACATATATTGGCACAGACATATATAATTGCAAAAAAATATGAAAACCAGTACAGAAATTTCAGTCATTTAAACTGACTGATAAATACCATCACCCAATATAAGATACTGTTTAAGTCTTGAGTTATTGAAATTAATAGATTTTTAACTAAAATAAAATTACTTATGTATTGTTTTTTGTCTGATTGTGGAGCAAAACCGTAAAAAAAAATTAATATTTTAGTAGGAGGTACAATTAGGGGCAGCAGGTGTCGGTTTAGAAGTTATGGGAGAGTCATCCCTAAGGGTGATGGTATATAAACATTCAAAAATTAAAAGCAATGGATTCTGATTCACTTTTATTGTACCAAATGGTACTTTTTTGTGTGAAAAGTAAAATTTATTGTCCCTAAAAATAAATTTTTTGTTCCAAACAATATATATATTTTACCAAAAGTACAATTTATTGTATCAAAAAGTGCAGTTATTTGTACCCAAAAGTACATTTATTGTACCAACAATTATTTTACTGTACCTCGAGGTGGATGAAAAAGTAAATTTATTGTACCAAAAATTATCTTAATTGTTCCAATTTATTGTACCAAAAGTTACGTTCATTGTACCCGAAAATTTAATTTAGTGTACCGAAAAGTACAATTACAATTTATTCCATTAAAACGTACTTTTATTGCATGAAAAGTACAATTATTGTGTCAAAAAGTAAGATTTATTGTACCAAAGAGTATAATTATTGTACAAAAAAGTAAATTTATTCAAACAAAATGTTCCAAGTTCGTTCCAAAAGAATATTTATTGTACTATAAAGTGCACCTATTGTACCAAAAGTACTTTTATTCAACCAAGTAAATTTTTTTTGTTCTTAAAATTACATTTATTGTACCAGAATATTAAATTTATTCTACCCAAAAGAACATTGTACATTTTAGGGTACATTTCTACCTAAAGTGATTTTATTGTACGAAAAAGTACAATTTATTGTACAAAAAGTACATTTTATTGTACTATAAAGTGCATATATTTTACCAAAAAGTACATTTATTCAACCAAAAAGTTAATTTATTGTACCATAAAGTACGAAAAAAGTACAATTTATTATACAAAAAATATTTTTATTGTACACCAAAAGAGCTGTTATTGTAAAAAGAACAATTAAGTGCACCAAAGTTCAATTGATTTTACTAAAAAGTACATTTATTGTACCAAAAAGTATATTTATTCAACAAAAAAGTAAAATTTATTGTACCTAAAAGTACTTTTATTGTACACTAAAAGTGTTTTTATTGTACCGGAAAGTACTTTTATTGTGCCAAAAAGTAAATTTATTGTACTAAATAGAAATTTCATTGTGCCAGTAATTATTTTTTTTTTGGCTTTAAAAGTACTTTTATTTCATAAACAGTTGTGTTGTTGTAGTGAATTATGCCAATTTGTAAATTTTTAAGACTCAACGGCGACAGTATTTTCATTTAAAATTTTGACAAGAATTCATCAGAAAAAAAAGTTTGTCAGTAAAGTTTCTTTTGACAAAAGAAAAGCATTTTATAAAAAATGCTGACACATTCATTATTTCCATCATTTATATAATGTGTGTATGATTATGCAATTATTGTACTAAGTTAATTCAGTTATTAACCGGAAAGGTCTCTACTTTTATTTCATACTAGTTTTCCCGGCTCGCTATTAGGTGCGCTCCAGTAACACTTTTGCTTCATTTAGTGTTGTGAGAGAAAGTAATGTTATATAGTAATATATCACATTTAACAAAATCGTACATTTATTATTTAGTCTTCACAAATACATAGCAATTTGTCAAATATCGTATTGGCCAGTGGCTGTTGTCGACAACTTTCATGGCGGTTTGCTCAAAGCACTCTCCCTCTCTTTCGATACTAACTAAATACTTTTGATGTTTAAGTTATTTATCTTTTATAAGATTTTTGTGATGACAGATACACCAGATTCGTTAGGGGGAGGTTTACCTATATGTCAATAAGTTTAAACAATTTATTATCGAACTTTTGCTGGAGGGCATCTGAGATTACTAATCAGACCTGACTTAATCATGTACTAAATGACCGTTTTGAACTTTGTTTCGGCCAACACGTTTGTCATGATAAATGAAAAAGAAATTGAATAATTTTTGTACGAGTTTGGCTATTTTTGCAGTTGGAATAAGAAATATGTGGTAAGACATTAGAATACTTTTTAAAGGCACCAATTATTTGAAACTATTGCAATTTGCACTCCCAAGAGGGGAAAAAATATACTTATCTGGAAAGAATTGAATTTCAATTATCACGTTAAATAACAAAGTTATGTAACTAAATTATCACCTTGCAAATAAAAATTAGTATCATGCTAGATTCACACGAGGCAACTGTTGAAGCAACGTATTGCAGCTACCGACCAAATAAATCAAATTATATTTCAGTGGGCAACACAGCTACCCAAGTAGCAACGTCTGTGTAAACATGGCTGTGTTGCTGCAAAGGTTGCCTTAGACTTAGCGATTTATATTTTGTTATTTGTACTTACTTGATATTTTTAATGTATTGTATAATTTTTTTTTTAATTTTATCGTATCCGCCCCCTTCCACCTCCACCATGTAATAAAACAACACAACATTTAATTTATAACATTATAATAGAGAGAAAAAGAAATAAAACTTAATAAATAATATTTTTATTAAAATAAAATGATGATTTCAAATTTTGCGGCGTTAAATTATATTTTGGTGCGGCGTGTGCCACTTGCAACCTAAAAGGCCGACCATTGAAGTAATAATCATTACGATCGACGCGATAAACTTTACTCTCCGCCATAGGAACCGCTGCCGCCGGTGGCTTTGATGTGACCGGCTCAAATGGGGTCGTCTCCGGACTTGCCATCGATTGATAATAAGAATTTTGCAATTGTTGTTGATAGTTCTTATAGGGATTTTGAGGTTTACCATAGCCTGGATAGCCATTGAATTCCGTGGTCACAGGTATTTCCATTGAGGTGGGTTCCACTAGCAGAGGTTTAATTTTCATGGGCTGATAATCGTAACCGATACCGGGTATATAGCGATAGGGCAGTGGTGGTATGGGTATATAAAAGATGCGTGAATCTTTTTTGGTTTTCTTGGTTTTAGGGCGAGATGAGTATTTGCGCAGTGTTAAAGGCTTCGATGAGACAATAAAGTCCTTGAATATATTCTCCACACTGGGACTGTGAAATATTACTTTGGACCCGAGCGCTGGCGATTGGGCAGCATCTGTTAGGGTGTTGGTGTCTATAACATAGGAAGTGACTAGAAACGCGGGGGCAATGAAGGCAGCAATATATGTGGCTAAAAGCAGTGAGGAATGGTGTCGGTGTCGCAGGGACATGCTGCAAAGAAAAATAAGAAGGTAGGGGTTAAAATCAATTATTGGGGGTTTAATAAATTGGATTACATATTATTAAATAATTTGTATTTCCTATAAAATTGTTTGGATAATGTTTTATAGGTCTTAATCAAAAATTAATCAAAACTGACATTATATCTCATGAGGAGGAGGAATAAAAATATAAGCAGACATCAGCAATAAAAAAAATGATAAAAAGGTGCAAGTAGTCACAATGAAAAGAATTGAAAGTTTAAATTGTAATGCCTTCTCTTGAAATTCCAATACAAATAGAACAAAGTGTTCGAAATTTTATCACATTACTCTAATGGATAGATATTCTTCTTCTTCTTTAACGGAAATTTATCTATCAGTAGCCGCACGTAGAAAATGATTCCAAGCGCTTTGGTCTTTTGCGCTCTGTAGATAGTTCGTCCGTAGATAATTCACCTGGTCCATCCATTAGAGTTTTGGTCGACATCTCCTGCGCCGCCCATCGAGTTTATTACCGAAGACTTTTCGAACCGGAACGTTTTCGTTCATTCGTCAACGTGTCCCAGCCAGCACATTCGGTATATTTAAACGCGCTTGACTACGTCGATGTCGATGTACAGCTCATACAGCACATGATTTATTCGACGACGGTACTCGCTGTTAAAGATGATGGGTCCAAATATTTTGTGTAGTATTTTTCTCTCCAAGACTCCCAGAATAGATTGATCCGCTTGTGTCAATACCCAGGATTCTGGTAGGATCAGAGACTGGTGGAGTTGGATATTTGTTCTTCGAGAGAGCGCTTTGTCAGTAAATCGCATGCTTAGAGCATAGTAGCACCAGTTTGCGATCAATGCTCGTCTTTTGATTTCCAGGCTGACATTATTATTTTGTTTATGGCGGAGCCAAGATAGACAAAATCATCTACCACTTCAAAGTTATAGTTGTCAATGTTCACACAGCGTCCTAGACGAGTGTCCTTTTGTTCGTTGAAACAAATAACTTGGTTTTGTCCTCATTCATCACCAGAGCCACTTCCGCCGACTGCTTTTCAATGCTCGAAAAAGCCGCAGTAACATCCCGCAATCCACGGCCAATGATATTTATATCATCGGCATACGCTAGCAACATGTGACTTTTGTTGAAGATGATACCATTCCTGTTTACTGCAGTCTTCCGCATGATCATCTCCGTTACGAGGACAGACTTGTCTAAAGCCTCGCTTAGTAGAAATTGGCTCTGACAGATTTTTGCCAATTTTCACTGAAGACTTCGTATCAGTCAGTGTCATCCCGCAAAGTCGTGTTAGCTTCGCAGGGATACCAAACTCAGCATAATATCCAACAATTTCTGTCGTATCGGACTGTCGAATGCAGCTTTGTAATCGATGAACAGATGGTAGGTGTCGATCTGCATTTCTTGGGTCTTCTCCAGGATTTGTCGTAGTGTAAATATCTGGTCGGTCGTGGATTTGACAGGTCTAAAGCCACACTGATAAGGTCCAATCAGAATGGGCTTTAGTCTTTCACATAACACACTAGACAGGACCTTGTAAGCGATGGGGAAAAGGCTATACCCGCGATAGTTGGTACACACACTTGGATCACCTTTCTTAAGCACGGGACATGGGACACTCAGATTCCAATCAGAAACCCTGAGCCAAATCGTGCTTATGCTGCCTTCGGGAACGAGTAGAGATTGAAAGTGTTCCCTCCATATTTGCAGCTCACTCTGAGTGTCCATGACCATATTTCCGTCTCTGTCCTTACAGGAGGGGGTACCTGTTCCAAAACCTTAGCTTTTTCGATGTCCTGGCTCTCTCTTTTTTTCCACAGGCGCTTTTCCGCCTGAACAGGCGTTTCCGATTATTTGCACCGCGCAACACACGCCCGACCATTACGCTTGAGACATGCCTTCCATCAATTACCACGTGATCAATCTGATTTCTTGTATTTTGATCGGGATACATCCAAGTTGCCTTGTGGATATCTTTATGTGGGAATGGTTCCACTTACAACCATGTTCCTTGCCGACGAGAGATACATTGAATTTGAATTTTCCGACTGCTGAACCAAGAGCATCTTCTCTTCCTATGTTAGTCAGCGTAATGTAAACATTTCGCCCGGATGCGAATAGTGGCTATTCGGACACTTATAGGATAAAATAGAACCATTAATATACATTTTCGATATAAGTCCAGTCCAGCGCCACATATCGGGTCCATATATATAAAAACTTTGTTCTCATCATCAAACAAACATAAAACTTAAAAAAAACTTAATTTCCCTTTGCACCCCATGAATGAGGTATGGGATAGCTTCTCGCGTTGTTGTGAATTAACACGCTTTCTATGTTTAGATTCACAACTAACGACACCTACTTGTTTATTGACGAATGCGAACGTCACTGTTTTGAGAAGCTCTTACTAGACACGACGATTGAATCGACGCTTAATACTGCGAAGTTGCTGTCAAACAACATTCGAGGGGAGCCGACAATGAAAGAAAATTTTCTTTTTTTTTTCTTTTAAGATGACTGGAGCCAGGTTTGAACCTGCGATCTCCCGCATGGTAGTCGCGTGTTCTAACCACTATGCCACGGCCGGTCCAAACAAACATACATTCTGAATTTCAGTTAAATTGGTTCATTCGTTCGAAATTCCTATATAAATCCACCCCAGCCACCTACCGGGTCCAGTACATAATTTTATTTCTCATGATAAAACAAACATATTCTGAATTTCAGTTAAATTAGTCCATCCATTCAAATTTTCAATATAAACTCACCCAGCGCCACCTAGCGGACTAAAAATACAATGGTACCTAAACTCATACCTACCAACTGTGCTTAAAATTTTTATTAAAGATGGGTCAAGCCTTTTCGGAGGATTGCTATGACAAACACCGTGACACGAGTTTTTTATATATTAGAAGATTATTTTTACTTCAAAGGAATTTTTATTTTCCTTTCAGATATTTAAACAAGTTTTTTTGTTTAATTTTAAACCAATTGAATATTTGAAATTTTTTACTAAAAAGTCAGTATACAACTAAAAAAGAATTACAAAACCAATAAAAAAAACGTAAAAACTTTTGAATACTTCGCTTACCCGCCCCGCCATAAACCTTAACCTACTTAGCCTCTATTATCTGCCAAATATAGATTAGTAAATATCGAAAGTAGTTATTTTTGCAGCTCTTTAAAATGACATTATAATTACGTTACACTTTTTTCTTTTTGTATTGTGAACAAAATTTGACACTTTGCACGAAATAATTTCACTTTGCAACGCGAGCCAGTGAATGGCCAGACAGACATTAGCGATAACAATTCAATTGTTTGAAATTTATTCAACCCACCCGTAGCAGATAATTTGCCGTAAATCCATTAGGCGCATAAAATATCATTTCAGCAGCGGCGATTCATGTAAATTATTCATTTCATTTGAGATCATTTGATAAAAATCAGCATGAAAGCAACGGAGTTGTGTGATTAATTACTACTTAGGCGTAGCGAACAAAGTTTTTGTATTTTTTTTTTTTTTTTGACTGAGGAATTTATTTTTTATTCAGCCACCACAAGAAGGCAAAACTTTAATTGGGCGTTTAATTGCACGAATTAGTAATTGTTGCCGTGGTAATATTGGGTGGATTTATTAATAAAAAAACACAGCATGAGAAATTGATTGTTTTTGATTTAGATTTTGGTAGCAGTTCAACAAAAAAATATACATTGTCTGTGGCTGTGTATCAGGTGCATGCAATAGTACATTGTTGCGATCAGCTCTTTAATATGAACAAAGAATATACATATGAATAACATTGTAAACGAAATGTGAGTGCAAGCGGTAATTATATTCATCTAGTTAAAAGATCGTCTGTTATAGCCTTGACCATAATTTGTATTGGTAAATAAGGTATGATACTGGTGGACTGACATTTAAAATAAAGGTCAACACACTTTTTATCTTAAAAAATTTAACTTATTGTAATGAAAAACCACTTCAGAACTGTAGGGATCTCGTTTAAAAGCATGGGATTTATTACATCTTAAACCCAAAATATGCCATATTCGAAATCGGGATGAACATTTTTATTTAGAACAGATGTTTTTCTTTCTTCACTCCATATTAAATAAGGTCTTATGAACAATTTTGTTAAGGAAACTCGAAATTCGAAGAACAATTTAAAATTAAAAAAAAAAAAAATGCAATGCAAATGTTTCATAAACGCGGTTGCAAATATTTTGGGACACCATAGAGTGAGAACCATTGAGTTATGATTTTCGCACTTCTAAAATCTAAAACTAATATCGCACCAATGTCTACTGGAAATTTAAAATAAAATAATAATAACTAATATATAAAAATCTCGTGTCACGGTGTTTGTCGCAGAAATCCACCGAAACGGCTCCACCAATCTTTATGAAATTTTTTAGGTATACATGGTATGCATGAGTTTAGGTACCATTGTATTTTCAAACCGCTAGGTGGCGATGGGGTGGATTGATATTGTAAATTGGAATGGATGGACCAATTTAACTGAAATTCACAATGTATGTTTATTTTACAAATCTCCACCTACCGGGAGGCGATGGTTTGGATTTATATCCTTAATTTGAATATGGGTATTTCCACAGAAGTGTCAACCGCGATCGAAAAAATAAAAGTTGTCAAAAAAAATTTTCTGCCTTGTATTATTAAAGACGAATACTTACATTTTATTAAATTAAAATGCCCAAAGCTTTTCTTAATTTCCGTGTTGATTTAGCGGATTGCAAAATTGCATTCTTTTGCTGGTCACCAGTTTTAAATTTTCATATTATATTTACTGATGATGCAAGTCCACTCTTATCATAAAATTTTATTTACAACAAATAACTGGTCCATAATAATAAAAAAATATAAGTTAGCAGCAAAATTTTAATTTTATTTTATTGGCGTTCTACTGTAACATTCGTGAACAACAATTAGTGGCATATTTACTTTATAATATTCCCTAATTTCGCAAATAAAACAATGGCTTGAATAAACATTTTTTTAAGCATTTCACAGCTATGGCATACTTTGTCACATAACGTCAGTAACATAACGTAGGTCTTTATTACCTAGCGGTTAAAAACCAGAGGAACACATTTGCCCAACAAAAATATATTTTTATAGGGCTATTGGTCTATTTTATGAAATAATTAAGTGCATTTACTAAATCTTAACCAACACGAAGTCTTTTGAAATTTCAAGAACTAACATAAAACGCACTTCTATTTCGTGTAGCATAACGTAGTCCTGTGTTTTGTTAATATCTTGGATTGTAGATTTTAAAGTATGACGCATATTTTACATAATGTAGAGCTGGTAGGGAGGTATTCAAAATATATTATAAAATAGAAAAAAGTTTAAGTTTTATGTGCTTTTTTTTCAATTGAATCGTACGATCGTCACATTCGTAAGGCTGGATTTACCCATATATGGACTAATTTAGCTGAAATATAAAATATAAATGATGATTTTCATATCAAAGCCTATAAAAAAAGGAACATTTTGAACCCGACCCCCTCAGATTTTAATGAAATTTTGCATACAGCTACATTTTAGCTACAGAAAGACAGCCTCATTTTTAGAATTAAAAAAAATTACGGTTATTGGTACTTTTAAGCTGCGATTACTATGGAATGACTCAACCGATTTGAAAGATCTTGGTGCCCTCAGAAAGGTATATAAGTCAGCTTTCTAAAACATAAAACTTAAACTTAATTTCCCTTTGCACCCCATGAATGTGGTATGGGATAGCTTCTTGCGTTGTTGTGAATTAACACGCTTTCTATTTTTAGATTCACAACTAACGGCACCTACTTGTTTATCGACGAATGCGAACGTCACTGTTTTTGAGAAGCTCTTACTAGACACGACGATTGAATCGACGCTTAATACTGCGAAGTTGCTGTCAAACAACATTCGAGGGGAGCCGACAATGAAAGAAAATTTTATTTTATCTTTTTAAGATGACTGGAGCCAGGTTTGAACCTGCGATCTCCCGCATGGTAGTCGCGTGTTCTAACCACTATGCCACGGCCGGTCCCAAAACATATCTAAAACATACACTGTAAAAATTTTATATTACACTGAAAAAAATTGTTTCCCAAATATAAAAGTTTAAACTTGGAAAACACTTCAAAGATCAAGTCTTTTCTTCCAGAAAAAAATTTTTAGATAGGCCTATTTGATATAAAGGGTGTCCCAACAAGAACGCAACATTCGAAGTGTCATTGTTTGACATTTGAACAATTGTTAGTGTTTGCTAGTAGAAGGTACGAGGTTAGTAAAAATGGAGCGCTACACGAATGAACAACCCATTCTCATTGTGAAATTGTTTTACCAAAATGGTGAAAGTTTTGCGGCTACAGATCGCTGATTTTGCCGCTAAAATCATCTTCAGTGACGAGGCCCATTTCCATCTTGATGGCTTCGTCAATAGGCAGAATTGTCGCATTTGGGGTGAGGAAAATCTTCGAGTGATTCACGAGAAGCAATGCATCAAAATCTTTTTTTATGAAAATGAGGCAGGTCAAGCGCAAACAATCAATGGTGTTCGGTATCGTGAAATGATAACCAGTTTTTTCTTGCCTCGAATTGAAGAAATTAATGTGAAGAGCATGTGGTTCCAACAAGACGGTGCCACATGTCATACAGCAGAGAAACAATTCAATTGCTGCATCAGTCATTTCCCGGTCGTGTTATTTCGCGTTTTGGAGATCAGAATTGGCCGCCTAAATCGTGCGATTTAACACCATTAGATTTTTTTCTTTGGGGTTTTTTGAAGTCGATGGTTTACGCGAATAAGCCGACGACGACTCAAGCCTTAAAAGAGGAAATTGGACGCTGCATTAATGAAATACCGCAGCATTTATGCGAAACAGTCATTGAAAATTTCATTAAAAGATCGCGTGCATGCCAGCAAAGCCGCGGCGGCCATCTGCACGATATATTGTTCCATACATAACCTCATTCTGTCTACTTTACGATATAATAAATTTTCACGATTTTTTTTAAAATATCTGTGTTTTATTTAAAATTTAAAAATTGCGCTCTTGTTGGGACACCCTCTATATAACATATCTAAAAACTAAAATGGGGTTTTTCTTATTTATTTTTAAAAACTATTTTAAGTAAATGCACCTCATCAGCTTATTCATGTGTTCAACAAATTCCTTGACAAAAAACAGTAAGAAAGTTTCAGTCGGGCAACCCGACTTACATCTACCCTCACTCTCAATAAAATATACAATTTTCTATTATATTGAAATTATAACTCGATTTCTAAAGTGGGCGGAGTGGTACATTTGTATGGGAGGAACCAGGAGGGGTGTGTCTAGACTTCCAAATTTTTTCTCCAAAACTGTATTCTACTATAGCTTTACTAAATACAGAATTTGGGCACGACAGCGTTGGATGTATTGATTAGGGATGTAACGAACGTTTGCATTCGCATATGCGACATGCAAGTGGTTACGTTTTCAGTCTCTCATGAAAAAAAAAAATTGTTAGCTGAATACAATAAAGAAAAAAATTCATATTTTAGAACATCCTGTATTGTGGTGGAAACGAAACAGCTCAAAATACCAAAAGTTAGTACCTTTGGCACGCCAGTTCTTAGCTACGCCTCCGGGAAGTGTCCCAAGCGAACAGTTGTTTAGTAGAGCCGGACTTATCTATGATCCACTAAAAACTAGATTGCATAGCGAAAAAGCAGCATATCTTCTTTTTGTTAAATACAACTTGGCTCTATTAAACTTTGAATACTAAATACGTCAAAGTTTTCGAAAGTAAATAAAATTATTGTTTAGTTACCTTAAAGACTGAATTTCTGAGAATTATATATATTTTTGTTTTTGTTTTACTTTGAAATAAATATTTTATGTTTAATTACTTAACTGGAAGACATATTTTTATTTGAAAAGGCAGACAGTAGGAATGAAACTAAATTATTCGTTTACGTAAACCATTTTTTGACATTCGCTTAACAATTTTGGAATATTCGCTTTCGCATTCGCATTCGCAAAAACCAAAGGTAAGTATTCGCATTCGCATTCGCATTCGCTTTCGCAAAAAAAAATATTCCAATATTCGCTTTCGCATTCGCATTCGCTAAAGCACATTCGTTACATCCCTATTATTGATATTATTACTCGATTTCTAAAGTGGGCGGAATGATGTATTTGTATGGGAGGTACCAGAAGGGGCGGGGACATGAAGCCTATTTGCAAAACCGTAAGTATTTTTGGGAAAATATTAACTCGCGCAAAATTTCAAAACATTTGGTTGCGTCTTTCGAAAGTAATCCAGCCGGACAGCCAGACATACAGACGGATATGACTCAAAAGATTTACAAAGTCATGAATCGAATTTGGTTCAAAGAAACCTAGGGTCTAAAGTGACTCCTTCAAACGGCGGAAGACCTTTATCATTGGGCTTCACAAACTTGTAAGACCTCCATAGAAGTTGCTTATGCAGACGCTGACGACTACAACAAAACAAAAGAAGAGCTATTTTCAAGTATAAAAACGCTAATACTATAACAGGAACTCTTTTATACCTTTAGATAAAACTTCACTAAATGTTAGCAAATATCGCGAAAGTCAACAGTATTTCTTGCGCAAAATTTATCAAGGTTAAGTCCATATTTTTGGGGGTGTCTGAAAAATGTATAATACGATTCTTGTTCTAATCTATTAGAATTACCAAAAAAATCTGTATAACTTCCAAAGTTTAGCTACTTTATTCATTTTTGTCACACAAATATATCAAAATATAAAGAAGTTAACAAGAGATGCATTTACCTTAAAATTTAAAAAAAAAATAAGTAAAACCCCATTTTAGTTTTTGGATATGTTGTACTTATTAAATAGACCTATCTAAAAATATTTTTTTTTGGAAAAAAAGACTTGATCTTCGAAGTGTTTTCCAAGTTTAAACTTTTATTTTTGGCACAAAATTTTTTTCAGTGTAATACAAAATTTTTACAGTGTATGTTTTCGAAAGCTGAAATATATACCTTTCTAATGGCACCAAGATTTTTTAATTCAGTTGAGTCATTCCATAGTAATTGCAGCTTAAAGGTACCTATTACCGTAATTTTTCAAAAATTTCGATACTTGCCACGCCCACATATTTTCAAAAATGCAATTTCTAAGAATGAGGTTGTGTTTCTATAGGTAAAATCTAGCTGTATGCAAAATTTCATTAAAATCTGAGAGGGTCGGGTTCAATGAATATCGGTTTTGATATGAAATTCATCATATTTGTTTGATCATGAAAACAATTGTATGCACAAATACACCCGTTAGGTGGCGCTGGGGTGGATACGTACAGAAAGTTTGAACGAATAGGCCAATTTAACTGAAATTCAGAATGTATGTTTGTTTGATTTTGAGAATAAAGTTTTTGTATATATGGACCTGGTATGTGTCGCTGGTGTGGTCTAATTTCGTCCAATCCAATTTACCTGAAATTTGGGATGTATATTTGTTTGGTCATGAGAAAAAATTGTACGTACAAATGGACCCTGTAGGTGGCGCTGGATGGATTTATACCGAAAAATTTACCGAATTTAAGTGAAATTTTGAATGTAGAATTTTTTGATCATGAGAAATTTTTTTTTTATAAATTAAACCGGTATGACAGAAACTCCCTTGATCAGAGCATTAATGCGTATTATGGGCCACCCTTATGTACATATTAAGGTTGGGAACCTAAGGTGGGTCGCACTTCATACAAAAAAAAAGTTGTGGCGGTCACCCCCTAGAATGAAAGATAATTTAAAGACGATTTAAAAAAAATAAATTTCCACGCCCCTTGACCCCGCGCATTTGGTTTTTTGTTTCCTGTGTCTCCATTTATAGTCAGATCGTAACGTGTGACATATCATTGTTATTAGAATGACAACAGTTACATTTTCTACTTTCATCTCTTTTGACTCCGACGTCAAGATCTAGAAGTTTCTTCTATAATCTCGGTTTTAAACACCCTATGTCAAAATTTTGTCTTTTACAGTATATAATTATATTCATAAACAAAAAAGTTACAGAGGTTTAAAAAAATTGACAAAAATATGAGCTTGATAGGTTGAAAATCGACGTGCCGCTCGCGGTTTGAAGTTTGTGAAAACTTCGAAATTTTTTTCGAAATTAAAATAAACTTTTTATCCTAGCGATAACCGCGATCGCACGTCAGATTTCAACTGATCAAACTCATAATTTTGTCAATTTCTTTTTAACCAAACCTAACACAAAACTAACCGGTTCTTTATACAATCGATAATAATAATAAGGTCCACCTTAATGTACATACATATATCAGATAAACTATTTGTTATAAACATTGCCATATTAAAACGAAATCATATATTATGCCTATGTATTTCAAATTGCCGTGTATTCACCTGTCAAATACCGCCCGCCTCTATTTGTTCTCATCAGTCACGTGTAACTTAATGATTATAATGATTACTACGATGATAATGATGAAAAACAATAATAATGATGTTTACTATGTTAACAATCTTGTATAGAATTTGCTTGGGTTTGCTTGCGGTTTATGGAGTGAGTTGGTCTTAGTTTTTTCTTTGCACCTTTTTTTTTTTTTGGCTTTTAACCCATAATCGTCAAAGTATCACATTTCATCATCAGATGATTGATTAACTGATCATTAAGCATAGTATCGCTTAAGCAAATGATTTACGATGTCTTCCAAATTTGTTGGTGGCGGCGTATGGCAACACAAAGCCAATAGAGGCGATATATTTAACAAATAATTTAAGATAATTTTTTTGTCCCTAGCTGTGTGATTTAGGCGAGGCTTCTGTTTTGGTTGTCATGTTCCTATAAGTTCAACATTTCACGCACTATTTATGAGATTTAGCCGTAGGCGTTTAAGATCGAATGATAGCATAGAGTGTCAGAGTAAACGAATAATTGGCATAGCCATATAGAGAGAAAGTATAAAGGTTTTCGACTGGAGTGATACTAAAGTATAGACATTTTGCGAGTTCACCGATGTGTAATATGTAACTCTTACATATTTCTAGCTTGTTTAATGATTTTAGAAGAAGTTACAGGATTCTCGTAAAAACTCAATAAATTGTTTAAAAACATAACACAAAATAATTTGGCTTATAAACGCATATAGATGAGATCCGGCTAAAAGTTTCTGAGAAAAACTCAGATATGATTGTAAAATTCAAGTTAGTTCAATAAAACAAAAGTAATTGTTAAGAAAGTAGCTCACCCAAACTATGTTAGTGCGGCTCATATCAATCATACCCTTTGTTTGCCTTTTACTGACAGCAACCCTACAAAATATTTAATTTAACGTAGCAATATTATTTTTAAAAATTTGTTCACCCATAAGAAATTACTTGTACCCTACCAACCAAGCGATAATTTCATAATGATAAGGTGTCAGCTGTAATCGTAAATTATGTGTCATATAACCGATTCATAAAGCTTTGCTGGGCCATCCAGCCGTCCGGTCATTTGTCATAAAAGAATAAAGCGCGTCGTAAATATTTATTAATTTATGTTTTTACAGGGAAATCTTAATTAAAATCAACAAAGATGACTGTCCCTGTGTCTATTTATAAATTGGTGCAGCTTCTTGATTGTACAACAAAATACAGAAACCAACAACAATCAGCAGCTTTTTTATGTTCGCCTCAAACTTTTGATATCTGATATGCAACTAAACGTACATACACATATATCTACATACATAGCTTATTTATTTTTCATTACATCCGATTGGATAGCTACACGTCGTAAAGCGTCATGTAATTTTCATATTAAATTTAATTACAAAAAAAGTGAAAATGACACATGTGATAAGCATCATTTGTAGTCGTGAGGCAGAGATAAACACGTGAAACCAAATTGATTTGTAGGGCAAGAGGCAAGATAAATCACAAATAGATAAATAACCCTGATCGACAAATAAATTTTTCTTTCATTGCCGCCCCCCTCGATGTTGTCGTCAGCCAATTCGCAGTATAAGTGTCGAGTTATTAGTAAAAGCTTCTCAAATAGTGAAGTTCGCATTCGTCGATAAACAAGTAAGTGCCGATAGTTGTGAATCTAATAATAGAAAGCGTGTTAATTCACAACAACGCGAGAAGCTATCCCATACCTCATTCATGGAAGTAAAGGGAAATTGAGTTTTTAGAATTGCTAAAATTAATCACATAAAGAAATTTTCCCTAAATATCAATTTTATGTCTTTTTTTTCTTATTTTAAAATATTCATATTCTTTGCCGTTTAAACTAAGATCACTGAAAACAAGAGCCTTCATCGTGGCATGACGTCGTTTTGACGTAATGCTGTCTTAGATCTTAAAAACAACTTGAAACTATCATCTACTGACATTTAAGACAACATTAAATCTAAAAAAAATGTGTCAACATTCTGCAACACTTTGCTGTGTGCAAATTATGTCACCGAAAGTGGTTAATTTTAGCGACGTAATTGTTGCGCTGCAATGGCAATGTCGGGCCGTACACTAGCAGTTGCCGCTGTTTGCGCTCACACTTGGTCAACTTTATTTCAATCTTGACAAATGAATATCCAATTTTGTAGAGCAAATCTTTTGAAATGACAGCAACAGGTATTCAATGACAGTTTTAATATTATAGTTTTTTTGCTTTACATTGTTTTCGTACCACTAATTGTATTATGTTTTGTCACAATTCTTCAGATGACTTGTAAAAAGTGCAAATTTTGTTTGTTCTTTTCCATTTCATTTCCTTAGAGTGATGATAAAAGACGCAAAAAAATCACAACAAACAGTAGGGAAGCTAAAAAAATAATTCATTAGGAATATAATTCCGATGGCACGTAGTTTTCAAGGTTATTCCGTTTGTAATTTTGTTCTGGGTTAGATGAAGGAGGGCTGCTATACTACATAACATTGACTCATTTCGGATAATTGTCAAAGTGTCAAAGTCATTGTGGCATAACAGACATTCATATTTATCACTGTATCATGCAGTATGTACTTTGGTCGGTAACGGATGCAAAAGCTTTCGATAGCTTATTGAAAACAATGTTTTGTTATTTGAAACACAGATACAAAAAAAAGTAGAATGTTGTTAATTTATTTTAAAAAAATTAAATGAAATAAAATTTGGGTTATGGATCATCAGAGGCTAAAGTTTACTAGTTTATCTGTACTATAAATATAAATAAAAATTAATTAATGTTCTGTACTATCTATATAAATAAAGTATAAATACAAATTAAATGATGTTCGTTGGTAAGTGCATATTTTGAGTAAGCGTAGACTGATTTTAATTTTTTTTTTTAAATATTGTTAATAGTTCGTATAATGTTTTTAGAAGGAGAAAAATTGTCCACTTCCATTTCTACGCCCACTTTTCCCAATATATCTACAATTTCTATTTATACTATATAGACGGATTGCAGACGGATTTTTATACCCTTACCCTTTGAGATGATGGTATACATCATTTTATACGAGAAAAAGTGTAACGCATTAAAGGAGACGAATTAGACCCCAAGTATCTTAAGACTAAATTCGTTTCAGGACTTTTTAAAATGGTTGAGCTATGTTCGTCTGTTTTGCTGGCTGGTGGGCACAACAATTCGAGTAACTCTTCACTGATCCTTTTGAAAATTTACCAATATTAATATTTTCCAAAATTTATTCACGAGATTGTAAATGTGCAGAATAGTTCCTTACCTTTTGTTACAACCCAACAAAATGTTCTATTTTTAGGATATTAATATTTTTCCCACAGTATCCAAACGTACAACTGGAGGAAGTTTAAATTTAGCTGATTAAAATATTCTGTGATAATAAAGAGCCCTCAGAAAACTGAAAGCTTTTTCACACACATTCTGGTACCTCACATACATATGACCGAATTCACCCTCATAGTATTACATACATATATTTTCTAAAGGTACACTGAATTTAGTCAAATTTTGCGAAGATGTACGAATAAGAAAATTTGACTCAGGAATAAATATGAACCATATAGACCGACCCAATCTGGTAGCTTCCAAACAAAATCAATTATTTTAAAAACTAATTACTCTCACAACTTCCAAACGGACAACTGAAGGATATTTTGAATTTGGTCTGTTTAATTATATGGTAATATTAGATAAACCTTAAGAAAAACGAAACCTTTGTTACCACCCTCCTCCGATATATATAACCGAACTCACCTTCATAGTTTTACATACATATCTTTTTTGAAAGTACACTGATTTCAGGCATATTTTGCGTCGTGAGATGTACGCTTATGAAAATTTAATACAGGAATGAATATGGACAGTACAGGCCGACCCATTCTGGTACCTCCTATACAAAATCTCATATTTTTGAAAAATAAATATTTCTCCCAAAACTACAAAACGGAAAACTGGTGGATATTAAAATTTGGTTAGTTTAATTATCTTATTATAGTATGCAAAACATTTGACATAACATTCCTTGTGGTATGTTCCATATAAATGACTGAAATTACACCCGTAGGTCTACATGGTCATTTTTTTAAGTACATTGAATTCAGTCAAATTTTGTACAAGGTAAACTTTTATTGAACGTTGACTTACAATAACAAAAAATCGGACTCTGTGTGCTGCCCCTACTGTTAACTTTCTTAAATAAACTTTTCAAAGAAACTTAAGAAAACAGGATGTCTAGTTTACCAAACCTTTTAGAAATTATGATTTCTTTTAAAATTGTCTGCAAATTAATTAGATACTTTTTTTCTTAGTTCTCAGTTGGTACGGTAAAATACATTTTCAGTAATTCTATAAAAAATTACCTATGCCAACATATATTAAATTTAACTTTTTTAAAATTGTTGGCTGTAACCTTTACTAAATTATCACTACATGTTTGTAACCGTCTGGCCAATTCGTATCTTGAACTGTTTACGCTCCACAAGCAGGCAAAAAATAATACATAAGTAATTTCATTTAAAAATCTTTTTATTTTACATAAGTCGAGACTAATGCAATATCATATATAGATAGGGTGATGGTGTTAATCAGTCAATTCAACTGACTACTGGTTTTAATTTCGTTAAGTCGGCGAAGGGTGTTATCGAACTTAGAAAGCGAGGATATTTCGTGAGATATATTAAGTATTTTTTTTATATTCATCATCAGGGCAACCGAAAATATGCAAATGCATGTTTTTTTTAGAACTAGATTTTAACAAATGGCTAAGGTATTTATATGTTTCATACTCTTACAGGTGTTTTCACACCTATTTGTTAAAGCATATTTTTGCATATTTTACCCATAAAGTCATATTTTAACATATTTTGGTTTTAAGAGCATATTTTTAAAAATAGCATTTTTTAGCATATTTAATATTTTTTTAACATAGTTTTAAAAAAATATACCTTTATAGGCATATTTAATATTTTTCACATTAATTTTTCGTTCCTTTATTCCAATCTAACAGCCAAATCTGCTACATGTTTGTAGCAATTGTTTTTGCCAGAATGTTGCGGTAGTTCCTCAAAATAACATGATTTTCAGGAAAAGGTGTTCCGAGATTTTGTGTCTGCTGAACACTTTACAAAATGAGAAACCAACATATAAGAAAATTATTTGAGTAGTACACGGACTACCAAGTGCTTTCCGAAGCAGTTCTTCAAACTAAACATTAAAAAAATGTATACAACATCTGCATGGACAATATATTAGCAAAACTAAAAAATCAATTTATATGGCTCTCAAAAAATATAGATAGAACAACCAGGCGTTTTAAGTTCTGACAAGGAAATTACATAACAGCAGCCCTTGAAAAGACTAATTACTCCACAACAGCTCGAAAATCTGGACCTCAACTTCAATAAGAATAATACAGGGTGGATCGCCGTAATTTGCTTATTTGGGAATGAAATAAAAAAAGTATAAACCTTAGAAAATATAATTAAATATTTTAATTATATTGAATAATAAGGAATATTTAAATTACATGGTTTTAAATAGTGTATCTGGCAAATGTCGACCTTCGCTATCCACACACTGCTACATACGTTTCCTGAAGTTTTCATGAACTCTTACAAGCATGTCGACTGGTATTCTGTCAATTTCAGCCTCAATATTGTTAATTAGGTCTTCCAAGGTATTGTGACGGTTGATATACACCTTCGACTTCAGTTAACCCCAAAGAAAAAAACACATAGGGCGTGCCGGCCAGTTCACATCACCCCTCAAAGAGATAAGCCGCCCAGGAAACATTTGACTCAAACAAAGATTGCCGTCCAGGAACACATCCGCGTGGGTGAACAGCGAATCGTAAACGAAAAGCACGCTACACTGCAATGATCGAGTACGCATTTAAAAAATAAGCTTCAACACAAAATGGCCTCTCCTCACGTGTTCAATGTATGATGGCAACTAAAAGGCAGACGAATACAAATCTCCCGTCAGCCACTATATGCCACGCACGCTCTCCACTCTCTTCGACCAACAGTGCTGCCAAAGCCTGCAGTAAAAAAGCAAATTAACGCGCACCACCCTGTATTTTGGGCTTTGTGACGGATGTAGCTCCATACGTGGTAATAGACACAAAATCTATAGTGGTATTCTATCCCAAAGTGACGCAAGTGACATGTGTTGCTCATGGTCTCCATCGATTGTGTTTTATTAGGAAATTATATGAAAACGTGAATAAAGATATTGCTTTTGTCAAAAGGATATTTTTGAAAGCCCAATGGAGCCCTTTTTGGACAATATTTCAAGACCTTGCAGCATTTTACAGAGCATTAAACGACGAAGAAGGAGAACATTTGTGTGACTTACATTTTTTAAAGTATAATTTTGTCGATTTTAAGAGCATATTTTGCTTAAAACACGATTTTTAGTGCATATTTCCGGTCGCCCTGTTCATCATTTATGCAATAGTGAATCATTGGCGAGCCCAATAGTTGAATGTAAAACTTTAGCAATCTCGCCATATTTGATCCGATCAAAATAAAAATGTTCGTCTCAACCTATTAACACCCGACTTACCCGTAGAACACTCCACGGTATAACACTTAATGCAGGATCGGTTACCACGGTCGCTAGTTCCAGATCATATGTATGTAGTGAACTAGTACAATGTGTATGAGGTTTGCCGCTAAAGAGTCAAAGGACACCTGACAGGCGCTTAGTAACGTGTTTGAACCAGACCTTTAAGGACTAGTTATTTTTCAGGTTAGGAGTTTCAGTCCATAAACCAGTTGCAAATGTATTCTAATTAGCAATATTACTTTAACTGTTTTTTACAGCATGAAAATATATAATTGACAAATATTATGTAAAAATACAAGTCACATTGAAAGTTTTTCAACACTTAACCACCAGTTTGGCAACACTCACTCTCTTCAGGTACTTTAAGACAATCGACACATCACTTCATAACGGACTCATATTGATATTCTAATCCTAATCTAATGGTAATATAACTTAAAAAAAACTTAACTTAGTTGTTTTTTTAATTTTAATTTAATTTTCAACTGAAACAATCACCCGGGAATAGACGTCGTCGACATCGTCGTCGTTTTTATGTCAACATCACTTCGAGTCAACATCGTTGTCACATCAATGCTATTTCGGTATTCTGTAACTACTATGAGACGACGTCGACTAGTAAACGATAACATGAAAGAAATAACAACAGCTGATGTAACATTTGTACATAAGCTGATTCATTTTGACTTTTATTTTCTGTTGTGAAGAAATGTTTTTTGTGTCCGATTCAGATTCAAGCGATGAGGAAAGTAAAAATAATCTTATACTGGAAAGGATAATACTTCGACTATGATCCGATGATCTTAAACTTGCCAAATAACGAGTATGTTCATCGGTGTTAAAATCGTAATTTGAGGTTATCTGTTGGCCGGCCTTCCAACTTTTTTTAGATTCTAGAATGAAAAGTGAACTCAGGACATATGTTTCAGTCATAATTAAGTTGTCAGCAACATTGAGGTCCTTTGGACAGGGGTCTTACAACCTAAGTGTAAGTGCAGCCAGTAGTTGCAAGATTCCTGTCGAAACCCTGAATGCATTAGAGAGGTGATTTGTCCACCTTGGATACAATTGGAAGTAACTGAAAATAACAAAACAGGATTTACTGGAGTAATTGGATATGTCGATGGAACCCATATCAAAATTTTTGCTACAAAAAAATAAGACCAGATTCGTAACTACAACCGCAAAGGATTCTTAAAGGCGCTCCAAAGGAATTAAATTGTTTTTCACCAATTTTCTCACATTACCCCTTAAAATTAGACAAAATCCTTGTACCTATGAGGGATTTTGTTTCCAAGCCCCTATTTGTTACTCGACGTTGTTATTCTCGACGTCATCAAACAAACCTTTTTTTAAATTTACAAAAACTAAAGTTATTCTTTCAAATTGTTTCAAGTCGTTACTAACAACTGTGACGACAGATTCAGAGTCGTTTCGATTCAACGTCGTCGTCACATTTCCTTACAGAATACCAAATTTGTGTCAATAGTAAACGATAGTTATCGAAAACGACTACGAGAATACCGATTTTACAGCGTCGTCACAAGACGACGTCGTTTTGCGTCGACGACGTCTACGGGAATAAGGCCGAATAATAAAAAAAAAAAAATTTTCCTTAACAACCCATGAATAAGGTACGAAATAGCTTCTCGCGTAATATAATATTCTGCTTAAATTAATGTACTAAAATATTGCGTGTCTATGATTTTGAAGAAAAGACTCAAAAACAAATATAAGTAAAATATAAGTGTGTGAGGTTTCAATCATCAAAGTAATAGAAAGAAATATTAATTATCCAAAAATAGGTAATTTTGTATGGGAGGTACCAGGAGGGGTGGGGCTTTTCAGCCCATTTACAATCCCATATGTTCGTTTTGAAAAATATTAATACTGGTAAATTTTCATACCCATCCGTTAAGGTTTACTCGATTTACTCCTGCTGACCAGCCAGACAGACAGATGGACATAGCTCATTCTTCTTAAAAAGTTCTGAAACGAATTTGGTCTTAAGATACTTTTTTTTCGAAAAAATACTTTTTTTCTGGGGTAATTTTCATAATTGGTTTAGGTAAATTTTTATTTTTTATTCTGGCCAACTTTTCATTTCTAATATTGGGTAATTTTTGTTTGGGTTATATTTTCTACCGCCGTTTTCTGGCCTATTTACGTGTTGTGTTTTTATATACGAACTGCGATATTTATTTGAAAATTAGACCCCAAACACAAATACGAAAAAAAATATAAGTTAAAATTTATGTATGTGAGGTTTCAATCATTAAAGTAATAGCCCTAACTATATTCCTTAATTTTTTCGCATAATTATTTTTTAATTTTGAAAAATTTAAATTACGCATATTTACTAGTTAACAACTTTAATTGCATACTTCTTGTATACCCTTATCAAGAGTAATGATTATATTTTTTACACATAATTTTACTCTTTATTATCTTAACCAATATGTACTCTTCCAATTCCAAACAATATAGTTGTAAATTTATTAAATAATTATTTATACATTTAAAACAGTAATTAAAGAGACGAGTGAGAGAACTGAATAATCGGTTTATATAAGTGATCGAAGACACTTATTGAAATTGTTATTTTTAAATTTTCATTTGTTAATGTTTATGGAACAAAAAAACTCAAAAATAGTAATTTGATATCTGTACTCATTATTCGAATTTAAAGAGGATTATAGACAAATTTCTATATAAAAAGTATTTAAGATATTCAGACACTTAAAAACTAATTACAAAAATCAAAACCATAACAATATTAAAGCTTAACTTGATACTTCTCTACATAAAGAGAGTTAAAGTGCCAAATTTGAAATCCATTAATTGAAAGAATATTCTACCTAGAATTCCATAGAACAATTCAAACACCTCAAGCACAATTAATTACAGCTTCAATGTTTTCGTACAGTTAGGGGATTTTATGAATCAATTAACCATACTCAAGATATTGCCAAAACAAACAAACGTTTTCTACCAACAGTTGCCAAGCGTGGCTGATTAATATGTCAAGTTTTTACAGCAAGTATAACTCTTTTTCCTTCTAACATTTCACTTTATCCCTTCCCCACACATGAGCATATAATTAATTATATTTGCCCTATTGTATGTAATGGCTCCCGGAACAAACCTTAAGCAAATGGAATCATTTAACAACATTCTTTACTTACATCATCAACATCTAAAGTATCACATTAAGTAGTAGGGTGTATATAAACAGTCATAATCATATATGTATGTATGTATTCCCCCTGAATGGAATCCATAAAATTTTGGAAATAAATATTCTCATAATAGTTGGGAAAACTCGCGTATACATATGAACGCCTTTAAAACACAATTAAAAAAATATGCCCAGTCATTAAGAATGTTTTTCCAAGTACTCACGCACGCACATACGTAGCACATGTGAATGGTACTATAGCAACGTTGTGGCCATTATTTAATTTATTTTATTCATTCGCGCAGATAAGAAAATAAACCATAAAAAATGAAATAAAATTCAATACTAAAGGTTTAAGTGCAAAAACCGTATAAGGTGAAGGTAAGGAACCCTTAATGTAAAGTACCACCATGTAACGTTGACTGAATGTGGCCGGACAAAATAAAAGACTTAAGACACAAACATTGCTGCGACTATATGTGTATTAGCTTTTGTTCTGTTGAAATGAATACTGTTATTTTGCGAATTTTTTGAATTAGCCCAAGAAAATACGATTTTGGTGGCATTTGGCAAACTTTTGAATGTTGTTTTTTTTTGGATATGCCTATTCCTGCAATTTTTGAAGTATATTAGATTGACACGTCACGTGAAAATGGGATTTTTAAAAATTCGTAATGCAAGGGGTTAAAATAGGCGTGGTACCGCCCCATACAACTCGAATTTTGAAATGGCTGTAACTTTTGAACCATTATAGGTACAAATTCGAGATTTGGTACGTATATCGGAAATATAAGAAAAATATTTTGGACAGAGGGCGGTGCCACGCCCATTTTTATAGGGCTTTATTCATAGGCGTGGCTCCGCCCACACAAACAGCAATTGCAATCGGTCATATCTACAGAGCCATTAGAGGTATGAAGCTGAGAATTGCTATATATGTTACTGATACAAAGAGGATTACGTCTTGGATAGAGAACGGTGCCACGCCCCTTTTGAAAAAGTCGTTATCTGGGCGAAATAAATCGACCGATTGCAATTAAGTTTTCAATATGAAGCACTATCCGTAGGGCCTCTATCATAGGCTACATGAAAACATAATTAGACAAACGGGCGTGACACCGCCCACACAAACCAAAATTTCAATAGGACATATGTTGCGAGCCATTAAAGGTATGATGATTAGATATGCTACAGATATAAATGGTACATGAGGGATTACGCCTCGTTGGAAAATGGGCGGTGCCAGCCCCCTTTTTGGAAAAATTTTTATGTCGGTCATATTAATAGAACGATTGTAATAACATTTCCATAATCTATATATAAACTAGTAAGGCGGTTATCTTCGGCTATGCCGAAGCTCAGATACCCTTCGCCATTTGTAAAAATGGTGGTAAAACTGGTTATTTGCACTACAACTATATTTTATTAAACTTTGTACCACAAAACGGGGGAGTTGGTGAGAAGTGGACGTTACTTTTAGCTTCACACATCCATTTTGTCAGTAATTTTGTATAGATTTTATGAATTTTGTAACTCCCCAAAAATGGGAAGTTGTGTGGGATGTGGGAGTAGTTTAAATCCGATCATGCCTATCTTAGAACTTAACCTCTGCTTCTGGACACAAGCTTACATACCAAATTTCAAACCGAAAGCTTATAAACTATAGGGATATACAGACGGACACCCCCAAAAAGGGGGAATTTGTATGGAAGGTGGGAGAAGTATTCGTCCGATATTGGTCATCTTACAACGTAAGCTCCTATTATAGGATTAAAGCTTACATATACAATTTCAGCTCAAGAGTTTGTATGGGAGGTGAGAGTAGTTTTTGACCGATCGTTCTCATTTTAATACTCAACCTCCGCTTAGAGCAAAAAAGCTTTCATACAATATTTCAGGTTGATTGCTCTTAAATTACTACTGTAATCGCGGGGACTGACATACGGACACTCCCAAAAAGAGGGATTTTGTATAGGAGGTGAGAGTAGTTTTTGCCCGATCAGTCTCATTTTAATTCTTAACCTCCGCTTAGAGTAGGGAAGCTTGCATACATTATTTCAGCTTTATTGCTCTTAAATTACTTCTCTAATCGCGGGACTGACATACGGACACCCCCTAAAAGAGGCATTGTGTATGGGAGGTGGGAGTAATTTTTGACCGATCGGTTTCATCTTACTACTCAACCTTCGCTTAGTGTAGGAAAGCTTGCATACAAAATTTTAGCTTGATTACTCTTAAACTACAGCTGTAATCGTAGGGATAGACCCCAAAGAGGGGAGTCTGTATGGGGGGTGGGAGTAGTTTTTGACCGATCGGGCTCATCTTAGAACTTAACCTCCATATTGGGCAGCAAAACTTGCGTACAATATTTCAGCTTGATTGCTTTTAAATTGTTGCTGTAATCGCGGGGACTGACATATGGACACCCCCAAAATGAGGGATTTTGTATGGGAGGTGAGAGTAGTTTTCGACCGATCGGTCTCATCTTACTACTCAACTTCCGCTTAGTGTATGGAAGCTCACATACAAAATTTTAGCTTAACTGCCCTTAAACTACGGCTGTAACCGCAGGGATAGACCCCAAAAAGGGGGAGTTTGTATGGGAGGTGAGAGTAGTTTTTGACCGATTGGGCTCATCTTAGAACTTAACCTTCGCTTTGAGGATAGAAGCTCGCATTCCAAATTTCAGTTCGATATCTCTTAAACTACGGCTGTAATCGCGGGGACAGACGGACAGACGGTCACCTTTAAATCGACTCAGATTTCGATGCTGATCATTTATATATATAGATTGTCATACCTACCACGCCTCCTTATGGGCGTTACAAATGGAAGAACAAAATAAATATATCCTTCACTCCGTTCATGTGCATGGTGAAGGGTATACAAATTGCTTACTCGCTGTAGATAGGATGATGACATTTGGGATGGTTGTTCATCTTTACGAATAAACGTCAGCTAAGAACGAATTCTTGAGTTTTCGTACTTTTAGGGGTAAAATTTACCGGACACATCGGCTAATGCTATAATAGAAGAAATTGATATGGGCATGCTCAACATTAAATTGCATTGAAGGTTTTTTCGAAATCCAATATTTCTGGCTAAAAAAAGGTCGAAAAAGAGATAAAATCTTTACTATGGCCCAGACCAAACGGCTAATAATATAATCATAATAATTTATATGGACTTGGAATTAGAACGAACGGTTTTCGAAATTCTTTTCTATTAGGGGTAAAAAAGACCGAAAAGGTATAAAACTGGTACTAAACACATAAAGGTATAGTCGCAAAAATTGAAGTAAATATTTTAGTTGTGCCTTCAATTTTTCGAAATTCGTTCTTTAGTTGTAAAAAAAACCAAAAAAGGATAAAACTGGTACTATCGCCCAGACCAAATGCCTAAAGGTTGAGCTACGAAAATGTATGTATGAGCCGGTAAATGGGGTTTATAGAAATTCGAACATTTAGGGGTAAAAAGGCCGAAAAGGAATAAAACTGATACTTTCAACCAGACTAAACGGCTAAAGCTATAATCGTATAAGGGCATGCTTCCATATTATACACACATCCACACAAACTAGTCAAAACCGATTTTAATCGTCTCCTACACCATTGATTCAATATGTAGGTTAGGGTGTTCCTTATATGGGATTTTTGGGAATTTCGTTAAAAAAAGGTATTAGTAGCGAAGTTGGATATAGAGCTCCACCTTCTATTTGTTATTTACAAAATTACGGATATGTTGTGTGAAATTTCGCATCGATAGTAAGAAGTTAGAGTGTGCCGCATAGAGGTCAAAGTTCGATTTTTGTGTTAAAATCAGTTTATCGCTGCTGAATAATTTAAGATAGATGAGCTAGTAATATGCCGTTGAATAGGTGAAGTGACGACCTATAAAAGCATATGTTTGAACTTACCATATCTCTTATAGATATCGAGATATTTGAAGCAAAAGTGAAGAAACAATAAACAAAAATTTTGTAAACTGCTTTACGAAGAAGGTTACTGCAGACCACCATATATTTCCACAATTTAGCATACATCAAGTCAATGTCAACAAAAAAGTATATGTGCATAATTTCAATATCTCCAACCGTTCCCGAGATATCAGACTTTAAAAACCGTTATTTTGACATTAAATATAGCAAATACTAATAAGTCTAGATTTTGATCTCTGGTTCTATCCGAATGCACATTGTGTATTCTTTCTAATGACACCAAGATAATTAATATCCAATGCTTCCTTCAGGAGATATTCAACATTTTGCACACCAACATCGTTAAATATTGTTTCTATTTTGTATTTTGAATGAAATTTTGTTGTCAACAGTGGTTTTTTTTTAACGAAATATCCAAAAATCCCATATAAGGAACAGCCTAATGTTGGTCTGCGAAGTAGTTTTTGTGTGTGGGCTTAAAAACAGTTTGACAACACCCACTCCGTGCACTGATCAAAAATTTGCGTTCGCTGTGCCGAGTTCTACCTATATATCAAGTTTTATTTCTCTAGGAAAAAAAAATTCGTTTGGAAATTTCAACAAGTACTGTTTATAAATCGACACTTTAAGAATAATATCTGACCGCACTTCCTCCAAAGGGACCGGCCGTGGCATAGTGGTTAGAACACGCGACTACCATGCGGGAGGTCACAGGTTCAACTCCTGGCTCCAGTCATCTTAAAAACAAAAGAAATAAAAAAAAATGTTCTTTCATTGTGGGCTCCCCTCGAATGTTGTCGACAGCAACTTCGCAGTATTAGTGTCGAGTCAATCGGCGTGTGTAGTAAGAGCTTCTCAAACAGTGACGTTTGCATTCGTCGATAAACAAGTAGATGCCGTTAGTTGTGAATCTAAAAATAGAAAGCGTGTTAATTCACAACAACGCGAGAAGCTATCCCATACCTCATTCATGGGGTGTAAAGGGAAATTAAGTTTTTTTAAGTACTTCCTCCAAAAACAGCCTTTTTTGAATATAGCGAATATTTAGTATTTTTAAATTTTTATATTTATTTTGAATTTACAACATCTTAATATAATTCAACTTTTCTTTTCAGGTAGGTAATTTCAATATATGAAAATATATACATATAAAATCGTACCAACTGGGTAAGTCAAATACTTACTAACTTCAAATCGACATTAAATTATTATGGCATGTAACTTGACAAAACGAATGTTAAAGAACTTCTTCTTTTTGGGGCTACTTTCACGCGCAGTTCTGAGAATTGAGTCCCAAATCAATGAGCTGACAAATGTTGTACTGTGTAAGTTAATGTAACGTGTCTCGCGGAATTGTCTCACAGTTGTACTCTCTAGAATCTAGATAGGACAAAACCTACTCAAACCTCCCTTACAAACTGCCCCCTTTTTGGAGGTTAACAATTTCAAAGAACAAGAATTTAAAAAGAATTGAGGTATTCACGATCTTAGGTGCCTGGGGTATTTGTAGTAAACGTTTTGAATAATTTCTTTTTATTTTCAATGTATGTTTTGTTTTTGTAAGTATTCGAAATTGACTTTAAATACTAAATTTATCGAATATACTGCAATTACTAGACCAAAACATTTATGATCGTGAATACCCCTAATATTTTTATTTGCATATTTATTAGCTTTACTTCGAATTATTTTTATTATTACCATATTTACAGTTATTGCATATTATTTGTAATGTATCGCACTTAGTTCGCATTTTGGCGAACATCATTCATTAGAAAATATATCATTTATGTATTAATTCACATTATGTTTCAAAGGTACCACCTTTTCTTTTTGTAATACATGCAATTTGCTTTATTCAATATCATTTTACCGTTTTGTTTTGTTCTTTTTTTAATTAAACAAACATCAGGGATTCTTTTGCTTAAAGCAAACAAAAGACTTAAGACACAAACTTCATTTCAGTTTAATGTTAACTTCAATACGGATTTATGTAGATACTTAGCTAAAACTTTTTTTGTTGTTTTGTACTGAGATTTAATGAACAATACTGGTTTCCTTATTTGTTTCAGAAAACAAAAGGCTGCATAAAGTTGGCTAAACTTATTATATTTTCTAATATTCTTTGCTTAAAAATTAAACTGTGTACTACTTTAATAGATATTGAAATCATAATAGAAGAAGTGTTGTTGGTTACTGATACCACAATATGGTATCTGTAATATGTGTTTATTTCGAGTACGACTTTAATTTAAAATAATATTTTCTTACATATTTTTTAAGTTCTCTTTAAATTTAAAATTTGTTGGTAAAACATTTTCAAAGTTAATTCTTCTTATATGTACGCATGTGTAAAAAAAAGTATGCCATTTTGTTTTAAATGCATTGTCCGTCTGTATTGTTGTAACAAGTTAACGATCACCCAGTTATTTTCATTTATTGTTGAGGATGCATTTTAATGTTTACTAAGAACTTTTTTGCTTTATATTTATATTCTTAAGAAGATGTTAATTACCTATATAAACTTCATTGGTATTTATTTCTTATTGAGTGCAGAAAATGCAGTTGTAAATAAAAAAGGTGTTTGCTAAAAATCAATGAGTTCTCGGGCAAATAAAGACAAATGAATTGTATCACAAATATAATACAACTTAACCTTTTAAATTTATTAAATTGATTTAGGGGAATATCGCGCGATCCCCAAAGCTATTTTGGGAATTGTGTCCTTGGGGGTTATGTCTATTATATCGATGTTTTTTATATCCTATTGTACCAAATATTTTAATCATACACAAATACATCATTAGCTCCAGTTGTAGTCTTTAGAAGAAAGTAAATACCAAATTTCCAATGAAATTTATACATTTTATTAGCATCTTCAGATAAATATTAAGGCAAAAAGTTCTTAGTAAAAAATTAAGATTTATCATCAAGCATTAATTAAAATAACTCAATGATTATCGTGTTAATGATGGCATGGCGTTGAAATGTTTATTACTTAAGACAGTTTAACTCTGTTAACAACAACTGTAGTGAAGTTACTGAATTCTAAATTCTGTGGGTGGTGGGTAATTACTTTGACTTATGGCGGAGTAATTAGAGGACAGTGTTAGGGTAGAGACTGTTTATTTGCAGAGATTATGGGACAACCTTGTCAGTTTTGTCTATTTTTGAATAAGGTCTTTGAATATTCAAATAACCACATAACAAAAGACCAATGAATTATAAGACTGTTAGGATATGGCCTTTATTTTAAATATTGTTTCTAAGAAATTTTACACTTTGCTTATAGATTAGAACGGGTAACATTGCGTCATTTCGATTAACTTAATAATAGTTTATATAGCAATTGAAGTTATACATGTAAAACCGTTGAAACTTTATATGTCCTAAAATGAGCCGGTTTTTTGTTCAGTATTAAAAAAAAATATTAAATAATGAAAAAAATATAAACCTATCTAAAATACATATGGGTAATTCCATAGTCACTTAGGTGACAGGTCTTACGTTTCAATGAGATGAAAAACTTGATTTTTTTTATTACTTCTTTATCTTTATTTATTTGTAAAATTAGGGAATATTATAAAGTTTATATACTAACAATTTTTGATCACGAATGTTATATTAGAACGTCAATAAAATAAAATCTTAATTTTGCAGCTAACTGATAATTTTTTTTTTCATTTTATGATAGAGTGCACTTCCATCATCAGTAAATCTTTATATTCTACTGTACGTGTGTTGTAACTGAACTCCTCCTAAACGGCTGGACCGATTTGCATAAATTTTTTTTGTATGCGTTTGGGTGGCGCCCCGGGTTGTTTAGATTTACAATTTGGTCCAATTGGACAAAGGGGCATGGCTCCGCCCATACAACTTGAAAATCGAAAGGGCTATATCTCATGAACTATCAGAGGTATGAAGATGAGATTTGGTATATATGTTGTTGGAGCATTATTAATTACAGGCAGGGTGGAAGAAGGCGGTGCCACGCCCTCTTTTCAAAAATCGCTCTGACGGCTTTTCTAATAGACCGATTGATACGAAAATTTTAACAAGTGGTACTGTTGACATGTAGATAGTTCCTGGCTACATTTGGTTGTGATTGGATAAAGGGGCGTGGCACCACCCAAACAAAAAAGGGCTATATCTCATGAACTATCAGAGTTATGAAGATGAGATTTGGTATATATGTTGTTGAAGCAGAATTAATTACTACCAGGAAGGAAGTGGGCGATGTCACGCCCCCTTTTAAAAAATCGCTCTGACGGTTTTTCTAATAGACCGATATATACGATAATTTTAGAAAGTGATACTGATGCACTTGGTTGTGATTGGATAAAGCAGCGTAGCACCGCCCATACAACTTGAAAGAGAAATTGCTAAAAAATTTCACTAATAATTTTTGTGTCTAATATCACTTCCTAACTTGCGCAGGGAAGCATGAAGGTTTCAGATTGAGATTTTTTTTTGGTTTTACATGAGCACAAACCGAAAACTTCAGATATATATTTTTCTTCCCAACAAACTAAATGAGGTATTACAGAAGCAAACCTATGTAGTGGTTAAAAAGTTATGGCGCAGAATATTGGACGGGATTCCAAACAATGTCAAAAATATACCATTCTCTTCGTCTTGGTCTCCAAGCATCGGAATGGTAGGTCAAAATTAGAGCCGGGCCCATCGGTCTGAAGATTTCGATAATTGTTCACTAATTGTTCACACTAAAAAAATATCTCTACCTGAAATGTTCATGCTTTTTAGCACGAACTACGAATTGTTTTTAGACATATACTTTCTTAGTGAAATTTTCTTAGAATTCATCGTAGATTTCGATTCAGTTATACTATTACCATTTTTTTAATTTTTCAAATACTTTTCAGGAGAGCGAATCGGTAAAAATCCTATAGATAGAAAAATTAAACAATATTTATTGGAATTGGACTGGAAAACACCTTTTGTTTGATTGGGGCACAATTCGAATTTTTATAGTATGTCAGAGGTAACATTAGCAAACATTTGTAAATTACCTATGTATGGGGCATTTTTTTGAAATATAGAACTTCTTAAAGGTATAATTGTAAATCTAGCTGCCATACTAATGAAGCGTGGCAGACTTTCTTTCAGTATACTTTGGAAAATCACCATGCAATGACTGCACAAGAACAGCGTTTACAAATCTTACAAATTTATTTTTAAAATGCGCTTCTGTTCGCCATACTTATGGAGCCCTTTGTCAAGTTTACGGTGCACATAATTATCCATCTGAGCGGCTAATGGAAGCCATCGACGCTGTAGAAGTAAATGCGAATTTATCGAACCGACGCCGTTCTCAGCAACTAGGTCTCTGCAAATGCTGAGGAAAGATCTTGACCTACATCTATATAAGATCCAACTGGTGAAAGAACCAGTGGATCATCAATTGATTTTGTTATTTCTCATGTCATTGCAAATCATTGGGTGAAGAAATGGTTCTAACACGACGGCGTAACAAGCCATACAGCGCGTGAGACCATCACATTGTTAAGTCAAACGTTTGGTGACGGAATTATCTGAAAAAATGGTAATACGAGTTCAATACAAAGATAGTATTCGGTAATATTTTTGATCCGTGGGAGAATAAGACATGGCAAAAGATGGTTATATGTCTAAAGGCATGCATCTTCAAACGAAATTTTCACTTGCGGTCAATAGGCGGAGAAGACATGACAAAAGCGGTTCCCCCTACTACAGGTAAAAATACAAATTTAATTAAGATTTTTAGCGGAATGTCTGTTTCCTATTTGTAAAAGAAGTGGGGTTATGCCGCACATACAGAACAAAGTTAATCTACATGTCGGCACTATAGATATGACTATCGTTATAGAGGCTATGATATTTAGATTTTAAAACAGCTTACCCAAAAAAACTTAATTGGTTAACTTCCATGTTAAGGAGTTACTTGAAATTAGTTACATATGGTAATAAACTCAACATATTGTTGTCGAGCTTAAGTACCGTCTTCAAAGTACTTTAAAGACCTACAAATATATAAATTATCGTTTATATAGCATTTAGGATAGTAAGAAATGTGAAATATATTACAAGTTAATATGCAATAGCGAAGCATTGCCGGGCCCCCTAGTATGTTAATAAAAACTCAAAGAGGTAACCGGATCATTAATGCAATTTTGCAGTCTATTTAACCATAAATGAAAATAAAGTAAGCTTTTAACATAATTATTTAACAAAATTTATGTATTTGCCGTTACTAATACAAGTAAGATCACGGTGGACCTTTCTGTGGAAATGCCCATATTCATTAAAAATTGACTAATATTTGTCCCTTAATTCAGCTTCTATCTAGTGTGTTAGAAGGTATGAGGTATGAGAAGCTATCCCATACCTCATTCATGGGGTGCAAAGGGAAATTAAGTTAAGTCTAGTGTGTTTACCAATTGTGCATAATTTTTTTTTAAGAAAAACTTGTCTAACATTACACATGGGTGTAAATATCCACAACAGTAACAACAATAAAAGTACAAAACTTCACGGCATTATCTGTTTTTCTCATAAACGCAGATATTAAAAGACTTAAGACACGAAAGTTAAACAAAAGTGAAATTTCTGATCTGTTAATAATTTGCAAAAAAAAGTTTTTTGACATTCATTATGCGTTTACATAAAGACAACAGTTATAATAATAATAATACATTCGACTGAAGTAATAGTCCATATGTATTATTCCCCCACTCTCCATTCCGTTAAAAGACCTAAGACACGAACTTTAAAAATGAAATAAAGTGTGTTCATAATTTGTAAATGAAATACATACATAACTTGTAAAACAATAAATATGTGTCTACCAAGAGTAAAATAAATCGAGAACAACCCAATGTGACCCAAAAAACTTAAGACAAAAACTTAAAAAAAAGACTAAATTATAATTTTTTTATAGATAATTTGTAAAAATAAAATATTTAATAGAACTTATAATCTATAATACAGTGCACCAGACTTTTTCGGGGTGAACGAAACCAATATCAAACGATAGCATTTGACCTTAGTAACAAAACCTTAAACTCCATTTTGCTCCAAAGGTCACAACTTATTTTATAGTGGTTTGAAATTTGATATTTTTGGTAAAAAATATAATTTGTTAAAGAAATACATCATTTGTGAATAGTTTTGCCCCTTGAGACCCAGAGATCAAAAGACTTAAGACACAAACTTATAAAAAAACGAGAGTAGAATTTTTTTTTGATAATTTCTAAAAATATAGTATTTAAATAAAATTATCTTATCTTTCTGTACTAGTTTTTAACAAATTTTTATTATGATAAATTTAGCAGTTAGCAATTTTTCAGGAGCGATATTTCGGGGAGCCGTTTCTCCCAGAGATATCAAAAGACTTAAGACACGAACTTTGAATTTGAAGAAAAATTTCTTGATAACTTTGTAAATACAGTAATATTTTTGTATGACAATAAATATGTGTCTGCAATTAATAAAAGAAATCGGGAACTCAACTCAATGTGTATTGTTCTGCCCTCGAGACCGCACAAAACAAAAGACTTAAGACACATACTTTAAAACAAATGTAAAATCGCCGAATTGTAGCAATTTTCTAAAAAAAATATTCAAATGAAATTATCTAAGACATCTTATCCATATTTAATAATGATTAATGTAGAAATGTTTAACACACCTACATATGAGCAATTTTCCCTGAGGTCCCACCTAACAAAAGACTTAAGACAGAAACTTTAAAATAATAATCTAAATTGATGGTTTTTTATAACAAAATTATTACAGAGACACAGACATTGCTAAATTATATATTTTTTGCCATTTCCAGACGTTTTATATAAATTAAAAATTTTGTAAATTGTTAATTTACAAATTTTTTTGTAAATTAAACTTTAATATATTTTTTATTTTTTTTACTCACTTTGTTCGTTAATTTTTGTGTAATATATAAAATCCTTTTACGCAAACTGTGCTGTTAAATTATCCTGTTACGGTCTCGTTATTATGTTTCGCTTTTGAATTTTATTTTTGTATTTTTTATTTATTTGTTATCCTTCAAGCCTTAAAATCTTAACACAATTTTCACAAAGGCTTTTAAATTTTCGTATTTGTGTAATTTTACTAAACTACAACATTTTATTCGTTTGTTTTTTAATTTCAATTCGCTTGACACTTTGTATCGTAATTGTTTAACGTGTGCTAAACAAACTGATTTTATATTATGTTTATTTTTTGTCGTATTTTTTCGCTTAATGTTGATGTGTTGAGATGATGACGATGTGAACACCTTGAGCGGCAGCAAATAAATGAGATCTTGCGGCAAAATAATTTTGTATTTCTTTAACTAAAAACAAACGAATAACGAAATTTATACGACTACAACAATAAAAACGATAACGAAAAGCACACCAAGCAGCTCACAGAAGTCATAAAACAAAAGATATTAATCCGTGTAGTCCGAAACAGAGAGGTGGTGGGGGGCGGGGGGAGTTAAGTGTAAGGGGACGATTTTAGCCAAGTGAATCAAGTAACAGGCACACTTACCCACACACGCACGCACACACATAGATTCACATCACTTTGGTGGCATCGAGCATCTTTAGCTTAGGGGGACTAAAACAATACGAATCCAAGAAGCTGGCAACAGTAAGTGTTTGTTGTTGATGATGGCATCAACAAAATATCACTTGTTGCCACTAACACTACTAGTAGGTATACAACAGCAACAGCAACATCATCTACTTACAGTGCACTGACTGCATCAGTTGTAAATCTATTGTCTCGCTATCTGTCTGTAGGGTGATTGAGGCGTTTACTGCTTACGTGCATTAAGATGGCTGTGTCTCGGCTGATGATGCTGCCGCTGCTGCTGTTAATTTTGCCTTAGCTGTTTGTGTGCCCCTTTGCAGGCGTCCGTTGTGTTATGGTATCAATTGCCTGTGATTACATTTCAATTTCGTTTGTTTGCAATTGTTTTTTTTTTAATTTTTTTCGTTTTTTTTTTTTTGTTTTTCACATGTGATATCTGTTTTATAAGACGAAAACCTAGCACGAGTACTTTGTATCCAATATCCAAAGTTATATTTAAGTACACACGTTTTTTGTATTTTGGCTTTGTTTTTTTCTTTTGTCTTATCTTCATTTCAATCTGGCTAATCACCTTTTTGTACTTTGTTGTTTGTTGCCACCAAGAGCAACAGCGGCAGCATCTGCAGCATTCAACATGATATTTTAATCGCACTTATGGTTTTCACATATCGATCGTGTTAATGATGACGTTGAAATGTTTATTACCATAGACTATTAGTATTTAACTCTGTTAACAACATAAAGACACCAACTGACGGGATGTGACTGAATTCCATACTCTGAAGTGGTGGGTAATTACTTTGACTTTGACTTAATACTCTGGAGTACTTAGAGGACAGTGTTAGGGAAGTGGCAGGTTATTTGCAGAAATGTTAGGACAACCTTGTCAGTTTTGTCTATTTTTAAATGCGGCCTTTGATTAGGCAAATAATAACCTAACAATACAGTGGTCAACACAGGTCGTGATGGTGGAGTCACAGATCACCCTGTATAAAGTTAATGAAGTATTTGAAAAAGAAAAAGCTGATGATGGAAGGCTGTCTGCAAGCAACGTGCCTGTGGTCACCATAAGTTCTGAATCATATTCAGATTCGGACGACGATTTGGATCCACAACTTAAGAGGGTGCGATTTGCAAGTCCTGTGCCATCATCAATATAAACATAATAGGTAAATTTTTTTTTATTATTTTTGTAATAGATAGCATAGTATCTCAATGTTGAAGTAAACAATTTTCGGGAAATTTTTGACTTTTGCGGCTACCTAAGCGCTACCTTATCGGGATTAAGAATCATTCCTAGGAAGTTCATATGTTCTAGAAAGTTGTTTATTGAGATCTTAGGTACATTTTTGTAATTGGTTGCTACCGTGAATTTTGTACGATTCGCTACTTTTGTAATATATAGCATAGTATTTCAATGTTGAAGTAAAGAAAAAACAAATGAAAATAAAAAAATTTCGGGAAATTTTTAACTTTTGCAGCTACCTAACCGCTACCTAATCGGGGTTAAGACTAATTCCTATGAAGTTTATATGTTCTAGAAAGTTGTTTATTGAGATCTTAGCTAAATTTTTGTAATAGGTCGCTACCGTGAATTTTAATCGGCGTGCTACTTATGGACCTGAATAGGTAGAAATATCGATTTTTTTTTAAAAGGTTTTTGCCATTTTGACTTTGAAGATGCATTTTTTCGATATGTTCACAATTTGAGCTACAACTTTACCTCAGAGAGTAATTCCAAATTTCGAACGGTTTGCTAGATATGAGCTTGAGAAAATGATAAGTTTTATGCAAAAAATTACATCGAGGCCCTAAATCTTTGGGGGCCCATAAAAAAGTGTATGACTTTGGTCTTTTATCTCGTAGTGATGTCCGTATATGGTTATATTTTTTCGTGTTGCACTATGTAAAAAACGTTGGTATGATGATTTCAAACGTTGCTTACACTGCTTGGTCATCGAAATAAGGCTGTAACAGCAGAAAATATTAAAAAATCTACAAAATAGTTTTGAAAAGTCGAAAACTGCAAGTGTATGAGTTAGCTGACAGCGTAAGGATATCAAAAAGAACATGTTGGCTTTATATTGCATCAACATTTGTCCCTGAGATACAATGTTCAAAGTGGGTGCCGCGTTTGCCAACGAACCGAATTGAAGTTCGAATTACTTCAGCATCAAGATTTGGCTCCCAGCAACTACAGGGTATTTCGCATATCTCAAGAAAATGTTCGCAAATAAGAGATTTGGCTCGATTAAAGATATTATTAGTTAAATTAAGATCTAACTTGAGGCAAAAGCTAAATTGTTCTATAAGAAATTTACTGAAATTGTTGATACTCTTGATGCAAATTTTTTGAAGAAGGAGTAGAAAATATCGAATACAACTTGGTACACATGTTTAGATAGTTCCAAAACATTATCCTGCTTTAGCTTTACTAAGTACAGAAGTTAGGCACGATGGTGTTGGGTGTATTATGAATATTATTCGATTTCATAAGTGGGCGGTACGAAATGGGTATGGGAGGTACCAAATGGGCGTGGCTAACCTCCCTATTTTTTTAACAAAACTATAGCCTGCTTTAGCTTTACTCAATACAGAATTTGGGCACGGTGGCGGTATGTGTATTAATAATATTATTCGATTTCTAAAATGGGAGGCACCAAATGGGGCTTCCACTTTTTTTCCAAAACTTTATCCTGTCATAACTTAACAATATACAGAATTAGGGACCGATCACGTTGGTTGTATTGATATTATTATTCGTTTTCTAAAGTGATTTCTAAAGTGGGCCGTACCAAATGGGTATGGGAAGCACCAAATGGGGCGTGGCTAGACTTTTACCTTTTTTGTCCAAAACTTTACCCTGCTATAGCTTTACTAAATAAAGAAGATGGGCACGATGGCGGTTAGTGTATTAATAATATTATTCGATTTCTAAAGTGGGCGGTACCAAATGGGTATGGGAGTTACCAACGGGGTCGTGGCTAGACTTCCTCTTTTTTCTCCAAAACTTTATCCTGATATAGCTTTACTAAATACAGAAGAAGGGCGTGATCGCGTTGGTTGTTTTGATATTATAACTCGACTTCTAAAGAGGGCGGAGTGGTACATTTGTATGAGAGGTACCAGAAGGGGCGTGGCCATGTGGTCCATTTTCAATACCGTAAATAGTTTTGGTGAAATATTAACTCGTGCAAAATTTTAAATCATTTGGTTGCGTCTTTCGAAAGTTATCTTGCGTACCAGCCGGCAGCCAGACGGACAAGGCTCTAACGACCTAAAAAGTCATGAATCGAATTTGGTTAAAAGAAACTTAGGGTCTAAAGTGACTACTTCTATGATATGTACCCTCCTTCCCGTAGGGTGAGTAATGATTAAGATAATTATCTTCGGCTATGGCGAAGCTCAAAATCCCTTCTTCTTCTTCCTATATGGCAGCAGCAACAGAAATTTATTGAGTTCTTCACCACCGCCTGGGCCGCCCATAGCGATTTTTACCGAATACTTTTCGGTCTAGTTGAAGGCGCTTGATCACGTCAATGTCTTTATATTGCTCATGGTTCATTCGACGGCGGTACGTGGCGTTACCGATGATGGGTACAAATATTTTGCGTGTAATTTTTCTCTTCGAAGACTCCCCCAACAGATTGATCCGCTTGTGTTATAACCTAGGATTCTGTACCGTAACCTAGGATTCTGTCTGGTAGAGTTGGACCTTTGTTTGTCGAGAGAGGGCTTTGTCATTAAATCGCTTGCTCTGCGCATAGTAGCAGCGGTTTGCCATCAATGCTTGTCTCTTGATTTTCAGGCTGACAATTTTATTTTTGTTTAGGGCGGAGCCAAGGTAGGCATATTAATTTACTTCTTCAAAGTTATAGTTGTCAAACGAGTAGACTCTTTGTTCGTTGAAACAAATAACTTGGATTTGTCCTCATTTATCACCAGACTCACTTTTGCCGACTGCTTTTCAATGCTTAAAAAGGCCGCAGTAACAATCCTCTGTCCTCGTCCAATGACATCTAAGTCATCGGCATACCCGAGCAGCATCTGAAGATGATACAGGTTGTGTTTACTGCAGCCTCCCGTATGATCCTCTCCATTATGATGTTAAAAAGATCACATGACAGAGTATTGCCTTGTCTAAAGCCTCGCTTGGTAGAAAATGACTCTGGAAGATTTGGTCCTACTTTTACTGAAGATTTCGTATCAGTCAGTGTTATCCCGCAAAGTCGTATCAGCTTCGCGGTGATACCAAACTCAACCTTAAAAAAAAACTTAATTTCCCTTTATACCCTCTGAATGAGGTATGGGATAGCTTTTCGCGTTGTTGTGAATTAACACGCTCTCTATTTTTAGATTCACAACTAACGGCACCTACTTGTTTATCAACGAATGCGAATGTCACTGTTTGAGAAGTTCTTACTAGACATGCGGATTGACTCGACACTGTTACTGCGAAGTTGCTGTCGACAACATTCGAGGGGAGCCGACAATGAAAGAAAATTGTTTTCTTTTTAAGATGACTGGAGCCAGGAGTTGAACCTGTGATCTCCCGCATGGTAGTCGCGTGTTCTAACCATCATGCCACGACCGGTCCCAAACTTAACCATTGCATCTAATAATTGCTGTCATATCGGACTGTCGAGCAGCTTTATAATCAATAAACAGATGGTAGGTTTTGATCTGAAAATCTTGGGTCTTCTCCAGGATTTGTCGTAGAGTGAATATCTGGTCGGTCATGGATTTACCAGGTCTTAAGCCTCAATGGTAAGGTCCAATCAGGTTCGCTAGGATGGGCTTTAGTCTATCACTGAACACACTAGACCGGACCTTGTATGGGATTGGTAAAATGTTTATCCTGCGATAGTTGGTACACACACTTGGATTGCCTTTCTTAAGCACAGTGTATGGATCACTTGAATTCACAATGCATTTCTTTAGCCAAATCGAATTTTTCAGCTGGTGCCTGCATGTTGCCAGCTGATTGCCGCCGGCCTTAAAAAGCTCTGCCGGCACTCCATCTGTTCCCGCAGCTTTATTGTTTTGAAGCCGTGGCAGATCTCGTTTGGGCTCGGTGGCTTGGTGGACAATCTACTCCGTCGTCGGTGATTGGCGTGATTTTGTCACCTTTGCTGCCTTACGGAACGAATAAAGATCGAAAGTGTTCCCTCCATATTTGCAGCACACTCTAAGTGTCAGTGACCAGATGTTCATCTCTATCCATACAGTTCGGGATCCTGTTCCAAAACCTTTGCTTTTTATCTTTTGGTAAAACTTTCGGGCTTCACCTGTAATTTTCGATATCCTGACTCTCTTTTTTCTTTTATACATGCTTTTTCCACCTGAAGATGTGTTTCATCTCCCTCGTTCGTTACATCGTTCCGTCACCGCACGCGTTGCCATTGGCTGCAGTTTTACACTGTATGCATTATCCTTTTTCTAAGATATTCCGGGATATTCCTCATCGTAGCAGGCCTTGTCTGAGAGTGGTTTTTCATAACCCAGTACGTTCGTAGCGGCAATGGTCATATAAGTTGCCATATGCTGCCACTGTGTTTCTCTGGAACATCGGAATAAGGGGGGGCTTGTTTAAATTACTTGGGTGGGTTGGTTGGAGTACGCATTGGATATATCGGTGGTATGCGTCCATAAAGCTTGATACATTTCTTTCTTCGATTACCATGTGATTAATTTGGTTTCTTATCTTTTGACTAGCTTTCCCGGCTCGCGTTGCTTCACCCGTACTTACAATGAATCTTATTACGAATTTAAGCAATCCAGGTAAAATGCAATCGCTTCATAAGACGCCCATTTATATGATTTCTGCTTTGTCCTATTGGTCTGAGTTATTGTAACGATTTAGTCCCTTTTTATCCCTAAAAGTAAGAACTTTAGAAAATATATTCGTATCGCACAACTAAAATGAACTGGTACCCCCACTAATTCTATAGGAAGCATGTCCATATAGTCCATAGTTTTATCCCTCTTCGGCATTTTTACACCTAAATGTTTTTAAAAACCCCATCTGACGGCGCTCTAATTCTATAGGGAGCAATTCTATATACATTTTCGTAACTTTACCTTCAGGCATTTGGTCTGGGCGATAGTGCCAGTTTTATCCGTTTTATTTTTACACCCAAAGAACGAATTTTGAAAAATTACTTCACACCGCACAAATAAAATATTCACTTAAAATTTTGCGACTATACCTTCAGTAAGTTTTATCCCATTTCGACCTTCTTAACTCCTAAGATGTACGAATTTCGAAACCCCTCCTTGCTTCGTTCCAATTCTATAGGGAGCAAGCCCATATAAATTATCATGATTATATTATTAGTCGTTTGGTCTGGGCGACAGTAACATATTTATCCGATTTTTTTTATCCATAAATATCGTATTTCAAAAAAACAATATCAATTTTCGCGATTATAGCATTAAACGATTGGTCTGGGTGATGGTATAAGTTTTATACCTTATTAATAATTTTTACCCCTAAAAGTACTTATTTCCAAAAATCCATTCTTAGCTGACGTTTACACGATAAGAGGAACAACCAGCCCCAAATTTCATTATCCTCTCTACAGCAATTTCACCCAATCAGTTAGTCAAGCAATTTTAAATATATAAATTATGAAAATGTTATTACAATCGTTCTATTAATATGACTGGCATAACAACTTTTGCATAACGGGCGTGGCACAGCCCATTTCCCAGCTAGAGGTTATGCCCCATGTAATATATACCTATATTGCAAATCTCATTTTCATGCCTTACATGGCTCGTGAAATATGACGATTGAAATTTTCGTTTGTGTGGGCGGTGCCACGCCCCTTTGCCTAATTGTGTTTTCATGTGGCCTACAATAGAGGCTCTACGAATTGTACTACACAGTGAAAATTATCTGCAATCGGTCCATTTATATGAAATTTCGGTTTGTGTGGGCAGGCAAAAGGAACCTACATTCCAAATTTTAAGGTTCTAGCTTTAACCGTTTGGGCTGGGGATATCTTTATGCGTCAATCTCCTACTATGTTTCTTTCCGACGCGATGCTAACCAGACTGAATCCGTTATCGGAGATGTTTTCCGACTGCTGAACTAAAATGGTCTTCCCTTCTATTTTAGCATTAGAATGTTCAAGAACAATTTGAAAGTCATGTGCATGGCAACGATCCTATATTTCCTCCAGGCGTTCGCCTTTGTCTTACGTGGGGGCGTGTACACAAATCAGCGTTATGTAAAAACGCCTTGATGACGCTAGTGGCTATTCGGTCACTTACAGGGTTAAACCGCAAGACCAGATGTCGAAGTCTGTTTCCGACTATGAATCCACATCCAAACCCGTGCCTTTCAGCATTGCAGGTGTGAAAGTCTCACAGTTCTTTTGTCGTGTGCATCCCTGTTCCATCCATCGTATGACGGTGATGCTAGCCTTTATTTGTCGAGGACATCCGCCGATTAGAAAGGCACCATGTCGTAGAGAGTTTGGACATTCTTAGGTACATAGCCTTAAATTATGGCCCTTTTAAAGTTTGCGGGGATAGTCAACATTTGGCGAGGCCGGGGGGCTTTTTTGTTTGTTCTTCTCCTGCTGAGTCTTCTTTGCTTTCATATATTATATTACAAAAAGTTGTTGTTTTATTAGAGTTCACTTTTTATGTAATCCTTTTAAAATATACTTTTGTTTATTTCATATTCCAAATATAAATTTATCTTACATTTTCTAAATTTCTTACACATATTTAACTAATATTCTTAATGCAAAAAATATGACAACTGAAGATAGATAGATGAAATATATAACGTTTGTAGAATGCTAATAAATATTTCTCTCTTGAACGCTTCTACATTTATCAATCCTTGGTCAATTTAATTGTCGCTCTTATTGTTTTCATCCAACTTCAGCCGATTTGTTGCCATACAAACAAGGTCAATTAGTTAGCCAGTAATTAAAAAAATACAAATATATAATTTATAGTTTAGTAGGACACCCTGAAGGTTCAACATATGTATTTCGAAAACGTCAAATTAATTTCAACAAAATATGCGAATTTTATATGGAATTTCAATATCTTAACCCTTCAGGGTATTTTGCACGCACATCTTGACGTTTTCGCAACTTTCCTCTACTATTAAATACACTCAATCGCATGAGATGCCAACAAAAAGTAATGAAAGAAGCAACAGTTATGTTATACAAACGGAAATTAACCAGAGGAAATACATTTTTTCACACTTCGGACTTGTTAAAGAAATTGTATAACATTTCAGCAAAGAAAACTAATACTTTGATATTAAATAACTAACGATAGAAGGGGGGGTGGGGGGGGGGGGAAGCAAGGTAATTTATATCCTCTACAAGATATTTATGCGTTTTCTTACTAAGATTCTATATAGAATACTAAAGAAATACCACAATTGTGGTATTTCTGCAAAATCTATGAACATTTTGTAAATTGCACATGTTTTGGCTCAAAGTTCTTGTTCATAGAAGTTTTGAAGTGTTAGCTAATGCATGATCGTTTTTTTTTGTTTGTTTGTAGCTAAAGATAGGTCTTAGTTAGTGCTATGACACAGTGGCTGAATTTGTAAATAAAATCTAGTTGAGGAGTGCGATGATGCGAAGTCGTTATATCGCTAATTCTATGCCCATATACGATTATAGCTTTAGCTATTTGATCTGGGTGATGGTACCAGTTTTACCCCCAAATATTTGAATTTCTAAAAACCCCATCTAGCGGCTTTCTCATTCTATAGGGAGCAATGCTAAATTCATTTTCGTAACTCTACCTTCAGGCATTTGGTCTGAGCGATAGTACCAGTTTTATCCCTTTTCGGTATTTAAAAACATAAAGAACGAATTTCGAAAAATTATTTCATATCGCACAACTAAAATATTCACTTCACTTTTTCCGACTATACCTGTAGCCGTTTAGTACCAGTTTTATCCCTTTACGGTCTTTGCTTCATTCTAATTCTACGGGATCAAGCCCATATCAATTATCATGATTTTATCTCTTTTCGATTTTTTTACCCAGAAATATCGGATTTCGAAAAAAACTTCAATTCAAATTGATAGTAAGCAAGCCCATATCAATTTTCGCGATTGTATCTTTAGCCAATTGGTCTGGGTGATGGTACAAGTTTAATCTCATATTGGTAATTTTTACACCTAAAAGTACGAATTTCCAAAAATCCATTCTTAGCTGACGTTTACACGAAAAGAAGAACAATCACCAAAAATTTCATCATCCTATCTACAGCCATTTTACCAAATTAGTTAATGAAGCAATTTTTTATATATAATGAAAATATTATTACAATCGTTCTATTTATATGACTGACATAACAATTTTTTCATATGGGGCGTGGCACCGCCTATTTCCCAGCGGGACGTAACCCCTTATGTACCATTTACATACGTAGCAAATCTCGTCTTTATACCTTTAATGGCTCGTGAAATATGACCGATTGAAATTTTGGTTTGTGTGGGCGCTGCCACGCCCCTTTGTCTAAGTAAGTTTTCATGTAACCGATGATAGAGGGCCTACGGATCGTACTATACAGTGAAAATTTCTTTGCAATCGGTCCATTTATTTCTCCCAGATAACGATATTTTTTAAAAGGGGCGTGGCACCGCCCATTTTCCATTGAGACGTATTCCTCATTATATCAGTAATATATGTAGCAAATCTCATCTTTACACCTCTTGAGATATGATAGATAGAGGCTCTATGGACAGTATCACACAAAGACAATATAATTTCAACCGGTCCATTTATATCTCCCAAATAACGATTTTTTTAAAAGGGGCGTCGTACCGCCCACTTTGCACAAACAAAGTATTTTTTCCTATACGACCGATATACGTACTAAATCTCAACTTCGTACATATGATGTACAGCAATTTCAAAATTCTTATTGTATGAGGCAGTGCCACGCCCATTTTACCTCTTGCAGTCCGAACTTCCAAAAATCACTTCTTAGTGCGTGCCCACATCATAAAGGAACCTACATTCCAAATTTCACGGTTCTAGCTTTAGTCGTTTGGGCTGGGGAGTGATCAGTCAGTCACCCAAGCCTTTTATATATATAGATTAACACAATTGGATATTCGGCGATTTTTTTAAAATATATCCTCTATGCTCCCATTGTGCATACCGATGGCCAACCTACCATCTAACCCACCCAGCACAGTTTAGGTCTGTGTGTGGGGCTCAAATTACATCTTACGAGATAATTGTTTGTCCAAACCATCGCACAGACTCCCTGGGCGGACAGACGAATGGTGGGGCGGGTGAATCAAACCTACACACACACACACTGAGACAGGCGGAGGAAGTCGGCAGCTACGTACGTACGTACGTACGTATGGCAAGCAAATACAGTAGCACGAGCAATTTATGTTTGTAATAAAACCACTTTACGTCTACTTTGTACAGACATGAAATCTTAATAATTTTGTTTAAACGCACGCAGGGATTCAATATCAATCCATATCCGTAAACTTGAACTTGCCCTAGCGTAGTGACGGATGAACGAATGGGCGACGGGCGGCGGGCGAGAGAGCACATTGAGTGAGTGGACCTTTACAAAGTATTTGCAAGCATCGTTGACCGCAAAGAATGTTGGGGATGGCCAGATGCCGGGTGATGGCAATAACTCGCAATGTGGCATGAAGAAATCCCAAAGCCTAAGATCAACTTACCTTGGAAGAAGATTAAGTCAAGAGTTGCTTTGGACAGCAGGTGAATGTTGTCGTTAAGACGATGATGACGACGATGACATCTGATAGATATCGGAGACGAGACTAAGGAGAGCAAAATGTAAGAGCCACAACATTTGAGACGCCCCAAAAGGGAAGTGAGTTGGAGATTTGTTATTTCATGCGAAATGGTTTTGGACACCACAAATTAGAGATCATAATTGTGTAATTGAATAGGTTAATACATACAACAGGTAACAGATACAGGTATCAATTGAATATTTGAATAATTGTAGCAATTTTACTATATGCATATTAACATATCATTAATATGCTTTGAATGAAAAGGGAAACAGAAAGAATTTTAATATAGTGTAGGCAATTTTAACTGTTTCAAAACGTTAAAGTAAATTGTGTTTGAACAGGGAAACAAGGAATTTGACATACAAATATGTTTTAACCGTTAACAAGGCTTATATGATGGAAGGGTTAATCAAGCGTACAGAATTGGCAGGTAAATAATCACACAATGAGGGGACAAACAACATCAATGTTACTCGCAAAAAATTTTAAATTTTTGTATCCCAAATTTTCAAACATTTTGTTTTTGATGAATCAACGAAATTAACCCCATCGTTTTTGTAAGTACACTGAATTTTACAGTACAACATTTTTCAGCTCATTGATTTGGGACTCATTTCTGAGCACTGCACGTGAAAGCATCACCAAAAAGAAGAAGTTCTGCATCATTCGTTTTGTCAAGTTACATGCCATAATAATATAATATCGATTTGAAGTTAGTAAGTACCCTATAGGGAAATTTGTCACGTTTTAGTCTTTTTGTTTGACAAACCTCGAGAACCACTAGTCCGATTTAGCTAAAACAAATTTAAAAATATTACATTAAATTCCTTTAACCCTTTAATCTATTCAAATAAGGTGTCCCTACATAAGCAACAGTTTCACTTTTCCATACATTAAATGATTTTGAACTGGGTTTATTTTGTAGCAGTTATCATAAAACTGTTGTACTCTGCGGCGTATGATTAACGTGGAATATTACTTATAATAATCATACGCCACCATATAACAATAAATCAAAAGAGCCTAAAATGTCACAAATTCCCCTATACGATACCTACTAACTTCAAATCGATATTAAATTATTATGGCATGTAACTTAACAAAACGAATGATGCAGAACTACTTCTTTTTGGTGATGCTTTCACGTGGAGTTCTCAGAATTGAGTCCCAAAATCATGGAAAACTGCGCAAAAGTCGTCTGGTACAGAATGGCTCCGTAAAGTCCTTGCCAATCTTTTCTGAAGACTTTCGACGAAAAGACGGTACGTGTCGATCTGTTTCTCTTGCGTCTTTTCCAGGATTTGCCGAAGTGTTAATATCTGGTCAGTTGTTGATTTACCAGGTCTAAAGCCACACAGATAAGGCCTGATCAGGTTGGATAACACTGGCTTAATTCTTTCACATAGCACACTCGACAGGACCTTATATGCGATGGGTAAAGGCTGATCCCGCGGTAGTTGGAGCTTTTACTTGGATCACCTTTTTCAGCATAGAAAATAATATGCTTAGATTCCAATTAGCGGGGCTGTACTCGTTAAGTCAAACCCTGCGTAGGAGGTGGTGCATGTATGTTGCCAGCTCATCGCCACTGAATTTGAAGAGCTCTGCCGGAAGTCCGTCGGCACCGGCTGCTTTATTATTTTTCAATCGCGTTTTTGCTCTTCTTACTTCGGCTTGACTTGTTGGTGGGCATTCTAAGCCGTCATCGGCAATTGTCGTGATACCTTCACGTGCGCTGCCATCTAGAAGCAGCAGTTCCTGGAAGTGTTCTCTCCATAAATGCAGCACACTCCGCGTTTCTATGACCAGATTTGCATCCTTGTCCTTACAGTAGGGGAGCCCATTATCGTAGCATTTTGTTTTTATTTTCTGGTCAAATTTTCGGGTCTCACCTCTATCCCTGCATCGCTCTATATTTTCGTTCTCTCGTTCCTTCATATGACTTTTTATCGCTCAAATAGTTGTCTCGCCTGTTTTGCTGTCTCCTTGTGTCGTACCATAATAGCCGGGGCTACAATTGGCTATAGCGTTGCCCTTTAAGCGGCATCCTGTCCTCTGACGGTATGTGACATTCTTCATCGTACCAGGATTCGTCTGAGCGTCGTTTTTCGTATCCTAGAACGGTTGCAATGCGCAATATTCTGTGTATCGGGAACGTCGGAAGTAGAGGCGTTGTGTCGTAGAAGTTGTGAGAGCTGGTTGGAATAGGTGTGATTTGCAGCTTCTTTGTGTTTGGTTACGTGCGTTTTTCGCTTTGCTCAATGTTGTGCGCTTCTTGGCTGCAACCAGGTAATGGTCCGAGCCAATATTAGCAACACTGATCACACGCACGTCCATGACACTAGATGCATGCCTGCCATCAATTACCACATGATAAATTTGATTTTTGGTATTTTCCACTTACTACCATGTTCCTTCCCCCTGCTGCGAAGCTAACCTGTCTAAACCTGTTGTCTGACGTGTCGGTATACAGCCTGCATTTACCGATCGATGGACCAAGAACATCTCCCCTTCCTATTTTTGCATTAAAGTCTTCCAGAACAATTTAATGTCGTGGCCAGTGCAGCGGACGTATGTTTCCTCTAGGTGCTCGTAATATGCATCTTTAATCTCATCGTCTTTATCTTCCGTCTGGGCCTAGATGCGGATTGTGGCTATTGGACCACTAGCAGGATTGAACCGCGAGACAAGATGTCTGAATTTCTCGCCAGCTACAAATCCACATCCAAATTCGTGCATTTCCGCTTAGCAGCTGTAATAAATGTTGCAATTTTTACGTCGCGAGCATCCTTGTCCTGTCCATCTCATCTCCTCGATGGCGGTGATGTCAGCCTTATATTTTTTGAGGTCATCCGCCAGCCGGATAGTGGCACCTTCTCTATAGAGAGTCCGGACGTTCCAGGTACATATCCTTAAATCATGGTCCTTATTACGTTAATTTTAGTTAATTTCATGAAAATTAATATTTTTCGAATACCACAGTACAACACATGATATTGGGACTCAATTCTGAGAGCTGCACATGAAAGAACCCTTAAAATGAAAAAGTTCTGCATTATTCGTATTGTCAAGTTACATGCCATAATAATTTAATTTTAATTTGAAGTTATCGTAAAGTGAAATTTGTCACGTTTTAGGCTCTTTTGTTATATTGTTATATAGCGGCGTGTGATTATCATAAGTAATATTCCACATAAATCATACGCCACGGAGTACAATATTTTTTTGTAACAGCTACAAAATAAACCTAGTTCAAAATAATTTGACGAACGGAAAAGTGAAACTGTTGCTTATGTAGGGAAACGTTATATGAACAGGTTAAAGGAATTGTAATTCTTAAAATTTTTTTTTAATTCGTTTCAGCTAAATGGGACTAGTGGTTCTTGAGTTGTGTCAAATAAAAGAGCCTAAAACGTGACAAACTTCCCTATACGATACTTATGAACTTTAAATCGATATTAAATTATTATGGCATGTAACATGGGGCTACTTTTACATGCAGTTCTCAGAATTGAGTCCCAAATCAATAAGCTGAAAAAGTTTGTAATTTTTTATTTTATATTCTCATATATTATATTTAACTGCCTTAGAACGTCATGATGCGATAACTTTTGGCCCCAACAAGTTTTCACTAAAAATTACACTTCTGAGTAATTTTGCACCTCAAATAGGACACATAGCCAATATTCTCTTGGCACCATCTTCTATAGAAGTCTCATATTAACTGCTTTCGATCATGGAGGCAAATAATTTTCTCATTTGCTACCTGTACCTTTTTCCTTTAATACGGTTTCCCGTTATGTGTGAACAGTAGTTTTTTTCATGACACCATCCGCGATCACCTCTAACATTTGCGTGTCCATTGAATCATCATTTTACACCCAATTAACCTTTTAAACACTTTCACAAAGTGCAAATATTGATTGATCTATAATGCACTTGATTTTATATTTGTTTGCTTTCAGTGTTCGCCTTCGCCTTAGCCACATCCCATATGTGAGTGAGAGAGCTTCTGCCAGTCTGTTCTCTGTCGTATTAACTTTACGGTTTCTTTACGGCCTGTCCATATCCATCCGTCCATCCATCCATTCAAACGCCTGCATTCATACTTTCCATCAAGATTGCCAGAAGAGCCATCGAATGAATGCACTTTTTTGCAATGCCTGAACATATATCGCCAGTCACTCGATCGAACGTATTTAGTCACGTAGAATGAACGGCAAAGACCGAAAAACAAATAAATGAAAGTATTAATCCACTTCTTGTGGTGTTGGTAATGACTTTAATAAGACACATTTGTTAGTTTAACAATGTGTTCAGTTTGTTTGAACGTTTTTTGGTTTATTTGTTTATATTTCGGTTAATTTTTCCTTTAAACAAAAACAAAACTTTCAGATTGCATGGATAGAGTATCTCGACTTGTCTGTGGTGAGTGTGTGCGTGTGTGTTCAATGGCTGATGATTCATAATGAAGAGTTTGATATGCGACTGGTGGTAAACACCTCAAAATTTTGACTTTTGAGTGAATGAACGGACGATTGAACGTCCGACCACCTTTTAATCGTATTGTATGGGGGGCACGGCTGTCAGTTGTGGTGTTGACGTTTCGTCATTACTGCCGTTATGTTAAATGTTAAACAAGTGCTTTCTTGTAATACGGGGGATTTTTTCCAATATGATGTTGATGTCAATTCGGATGTAGGTTTGGGCTATTGCATGCGATTAACTGAAGTGGATTTTGTTGAATTCGCACTAAATTTTGTTGGTTAGAATAAGAAAAGATGAATTTCTTTTTTTTTCGAAATTCGGGTGAATTGTTGAAGTAGAATGAGTAAATTTTTAAAATTAAGAATGAATCAGAAAATATGTATCCTTTAGGGGGCTTGTTGTGGATTTTTAACCTGGAGCTCGATTTTTATTTTAGATCAATGGTTTCTTGGCCAAATTTTCGTAGAATTTATCGTAGATTACGATTTAAATAACCGCTTGGGAGAGAAAAATATTGACTCACTCTAATGATGAATAGTACAGATTTTATTATTTTCTTATAGGTTTACCTTTAAAAATTTTAATTTCTTCATACTTATACAAACAATAACCTACATCACAATAATTGTGGACTTTTTACGAAAAATTTTACGAATTTAACCTAACAGCCAGAATTTAGTAAAAGCGTAAATTCCTAAGGTCACACCCGTCTTTGTCTTCTAATAGACATTCTGAGCACAAATCAAGTTCTTTCAGTGTCTACCTATTACTAAACGTTATAGAACTTAACACTTTTCGTAATCACAGCTTTTTTTAATAATAAATTTTTTATATTTATGAATTATAAACAAAACAGTGAGTAACATGGTCACACCCGTCCCAATGGAATTGTCTAAATAAAAAAATATGATAAAATTTACTAGGGATAACCCAACCTCGTTAAACCGTGTTTTTCGATTATCCGTGTTGCGTCCGGTCCCGACTCAAAAATTACTACTAATGCACCAAACAGTACTTTTATTGTTCCTAAAAGTACTATTTTTATATCAGAGTATTATTTTTGTACCAAAGAGTACTTTATTTAACCAAAACGTACTTAACCAAAAAGTACTATTATTTTCCCAAATTGTACTTTCTTATACCAAGAAATATATGAATTTTGCTGTACCCCAAAGTACTTTTATTGTACCTAAACGCCCTTTTATTTTATCAAAATGTAATATTACTTTACCAATAAGAACTTTATTGTACCAAAAGGTATATTTACTTTGCTACTTTTTTTTAACCAAAAAGTACTTTTATTGCAGAAAAATTGAATTTTTGGAATACTAAATTTTTCTTTTTGTATCAAAAAGTATTTTTATTGTACCAAAATGTCCTTTTATTTTACCAAAAACTACTTTTTTCTGTACCAACAAGTACTTTTGTTGTACCGAAAAAGTACTTTTTTTGTAGCAAAAAATTCTTTTATTTTAACGAGAAAAACCTTTATTTACTTAAAAGTACTTTCGTTGTATTAAAAAACAATTTTTTTGTACCATAAAATTTTCTTACATTTTACCAAAAAGTACTTTCGTTGCAGCAATGAGTTTTTTTTTTGTTTTACCACAATATACTTAACTTAAAGTACTTTTATTATACTAAAAAGTACTTTTCTTGTACCAAAAAGTAAATTTAAGTGTACTGAAAATTTTCTCTTTTGTACCAAAAATAACTTATATTGTACCACAAAGTACTTTTATTTATTGGATTTATCCAAAAGGAAATTTTTTGTACCAAAATTTAATGTTATGTGCATTAAAAATTACATTATGTGTACCAAAAAGTACTATGCAATCCAGTGCTATTGTTGTACCAAAAAGGACTTTAATTGTATCAACAAGTACTTTAAGTATGCCAAAAAGTACTTTTATTGTACTAAAAAGTCTTCGCATTTTACCAAAAAGTACTTTGATTGTTCACCAAAGTACTTTTATTGTACCGAACGATCTTTTTGTTTTACAAAAATGGACTTTATTGTCACAAAAAGTACTTATATTGTACCAAAATGTAATTTTTTGCACCAAAACGTACTTTTGTTGTACCAAAAAGTACTTTTATTTATTTGATTTATTAAAAAGTACTTTTGTTGTACCAAAAATCAATTTTATATGTATTAAAACTTACAAATTGTGTACCAAAAAGTACTGTGCTATTGTTGTACCAAAAAGTACTTTTAGTGTGCCACAAAGTAGTTTTATTGTACTAAAGGTCTTTGTATTTTACCAGTACGTACTTTTAGTGTTTCCCAAAGTACTTTTATTGCACTAAAAAAGTACTTTTACTGCACCAAAAATGTACTTTTATCGCACCAGCAAGAAAGACCTTTATTAATGTAAAAGTACTTTCGTTGTACCAAAAAGCTATTTTATTGTACCATAAAGTTTTCTTGTTTAAAAAAAGTAAATTTTTTGTATCAAAAAGTACTTTCATTTCACCAAAGAGTTCTTTTGTTTTAACTTAATATACTTAACTTAAAGTACTTTTTTATTATACTAAAAAGTACTTTTCTTGTACAATAATGTAATGACCAAATTAAAAAAAGTACTTTTATTAATTGGATTTATCAAAAAGTACTTTTCTTGTACAAAAAATAAATTTTGTGTACCAAAAAGTACAGTGCAAACCAGTGCTATTGTTGTACAAAAAAGTACTTTTATTGTATCAACAAGTATACCAAAAAGTCTTTGTATTTTACCAAAAAGTACTTTAAGTTTTTGCCAAAGTACCAAACAATCCATTTATTTTACAAAGTACCAAAAAGTACTTTATTGCTACAAAATATTATTTTACCACAAAGTTATTTTATTGTACCGAAAAGTACTTTTATTTTAATAAAATGTAAATTATTGCACCAAAACGTACTTTTACTGTGCAAAAGAGTACTTATATTTATTGGATTTATCAAAAAGTACTTTTCTTGTACCAAAAATCAATTTAATGTGTAAAAAAATTAAATTTTGTGTACCAAAAAGTACAGTGCAAAGCAGTGCTATTGTTGTACCAAAAAGTACTTTTAATGTAGCGACACGTATTTTTAGTTTGCCACAAAGTACTTTTATTGTACTAAAAAGTCTTTGTATTTTATTAAAAAGTCTTTTAGTGGTCCCCAAAGTACTTTTATTACACCAAACAATAATTTTATTTAAAAATCAATTATTGTATTGTATCAAAAAGTACTTTATTGCTACAAAAAAAATTATTTTACCACAAAGTTATTTTATTGTACCGAAAAGTACTTTTATTGTAATAAAATGTAAATTATTGCACTAAAACGTACTTTTATTTTGCCAAAGAGTACTTTTATTTATTGGATCTATCAAAAAGTACTTTTCTTGTACCAAAAATCAATTTAATGTGTATAAAAATAAAATTTTGTGTACCAAAAATTACAGTGCAAAGCAGTGCTATTGTTGTACCAAAAAGTACTTTTATTGTATCGACACGTACTTTTAGTTTGCCACAAAGTATTTTTATTGTACTAAAAAGTCTTTGTATTTTACTTTTTTTGTCTCAAAAAATAAATTTATTGTATAAAAAAGTACTTTTAGTGTACCACAAAGTACTTTTATGTGTTAATTCACAATAACGCGAGAGCATCCCATACCTGATTCATGGGATGTAAAGGGAAATTAAGTAAGTAAGTGCTAGTCTCCAGTCCAGTGTCAGGCAAAACCGAACGCACGCATACACAAATATTTTGTGCTTGTGCTTGCGATTGTAAAGTGTTGCTTTTACAACACTCAAGCAGAGATTGACCATTAGGGTGAGTCTTAAAAAATGTTTTTGGAATTTTTCATGGGCCAAGTTAAAATTTTATTAAGACGTACAAAAAAACTCTATGTGAATTTTTTTAATTTTTTTCTTAAAGGTTTAGGGGTCGCTACCGGGGTTTGAAATTCAAAATTTTACCGTCATCCTGAGGGATAAGCAGAATAACTCGAGTAAACCTTTAATGATCCTTATGAAAATTTTTCAGTATTAGTATTTTCCATAACGAAGTTATGGAATTGTAAATGGGCAGAATTGCCCCACCCCTTCTGGTACCTCCCATACAAAATTACCTATTTTTTGATAATTATTATTTCTCCCATAACTTTCAAACGGACAGCTGGATGGAATTTAAACTTGGTCAGTTTAATAACCTTGCAATAACAGATAAACCCCCAGAAAATCAAAACCTTTGTCAGACCCCTTCTGGTACCTCCCATACAAATGACCGAATTAACCCCCACATTTTTACCTACATATCTTTTTAGTAAAAATACTGAATTCAATAAAATTTTGTGTGAGATGAACACGTGCTAAAACTTGACTCGTGAGTGAATATGGACTATATCGGCCAATCCCTTCTGGTACCTCCCATACAAAATTACCTATTTTTAGACAAATAATTTTTTACCAATAATTTCCAAACGGACAGCTTGATGGCATTTAAACTCTGTCAGTTTAATAACCTTGTAATAACAGATAAACCCCCAGAAAATCAAAACCTTTGTCACACCCCTTCTGGTACCTCCCATACAAATGACCGAATTCACCCCCACATTTTTACCTACATATCTTTTTACCAAAAATACTGAATTAAATAAAATTTTGTGTGAGATGAACACGTTTAAAAATTTGACTCGTGAGTGAATATGGACTGTATTGGGCAACCCCTTCTGACACCTCCCATACAAAATTACCTATTTTTAGACAAATTATTTTTTACCAATAATTTCCAAACGGACAGCTGGATGGCATTTAAACTTGGTCAGTTTAATAACCTTGTAATAACAGATAAACCCCCAGAAAATCGAAGCCTTTGTCACACCCCTTCTGGTACCTCCCATACAAATGACCGAATTCACCCTCATAGTTTTACATATTTATGCTACTTATTTGACAGAAAATTTTGATTTTTTTCATAGGTTAACTTAAAATTTTGTTAAGACGTACAAAAGAATGCGCAGTTTTAAACGTAGAAGTCATATAATATGACATATGCATTGTATTTCGGGAATATCAACCGGTCCTCAAATATTACTTTTTAAGAGGTTTAAAAATGCCTGGACAAAAATTGATCATTCCAATTTAAACCTGGCATATCGGATGATCTCATATTAAGACAAGTAAAGAATTCTGCGAATGCTATTTCTTTTGCCGAAAATCAGCTTAAAGAGTTTTAGCCACGAGAGGACTACAAAGAGCTCTTTAAGCTGACAATAATATTCTGCGGGAATGTACCAAAAACACAAATATTCTTCAGAGCACCAGCAGGTCTTCACCGTGCTAGATGGAAGGCTAAGGCAATATATTCCTTAAAAATATATTTATTCAGAGAGCAGTTCAAGTTAAACGAAAGCGAATTATGTGGAATACAGGATGTTTGCATTTTTATAATTAATATTTACCTTAAATATTGGTTTGAATCCACTTCAGGACCTTCTGCTTTAAGAAATGACCTCCAGTTACTAAAAGACTTGAAGTCTTATGCAACAATTAATAAAGAGACAGCGGCAATAGCCTTAAAAACAATTCTAGATCATCTCTGGTATTTTTAGGAAGAGGTAGTTGGATTTGCATTTTTGATGACAAAGTTTCTCATGTAATTAAGAAGAAGATGGCATATGCTTTAAACATAGAAGGAGTAGATCATCCAGAAAAACGAGTTACAGTGGATGGAAACCTACTACATTCCAAAAGTCTTGAGCATTTTGTATCCAACAATACTCTTAGATTTTTCAGCATAACGGGTATTAAATCGGGTTTCCAAAAAAAAATGTTGAAGATTGGGAGCAAGATGCAGACTTTAAATTAAGTAAAGAATTAGTTCGGTCTAGGTTGAAGGTTGTTAATGATATTGCTGAACACGGAGTGGTCTTGATACACATACACATTATGGAGAACAGAAGCTGTTCCTATTATTATTGGTGAAAGAATTTAGAAAAAAAATATTTAGCTCCAAAAAAATCTACCAGGTGTAAATAATATTTTACAATATTTTAAAATTTAAAGGAAATTGTAAGCAGTAATACAGTTGTTTATAATTATATTTTTTAATGTTAAGTTTTTCATGCAATGAATTCATGTTTAATATTAATATATTAAATTTTTATTTTAATATTATTTTTTAACTGTTTAATTTAATTTTTATTTTCGAAATGTACCTTTTTAAATAATAATACAACAAAAACTGATGAACAAATTTGAAATAAATCATTTCTTATTAACTGTACTGTAAAAATTCCTAAGTTGGACTGCAAATTAGTGGAGGGGGGCAAGACAATAGCGTTGCATTATCTATGTTGAATATCTAATAACATTCATTAAACTAGATTTATATTTAAGATAAGCCTTAGTAAAATTACAATAAGCGTATATCTTTAGCAAAATATAAATGAATACAGCATACTTACAAAAAAATGTATGTAAAAATATGGGGGTTATTAATTCGGCCATTTGTATGGGAGGTACCAGAAGGAGTGTGACCAAGGTTTTGATTTTCTGTGGGTTTATCTCTTATTACAAGGTTATTAAACTGACAAAGTTTAAATGCCATCCAGCTGTCCATTTGGAAATTATTGGTAAAAAATAATTTGTCTAAAAATAGGTAATTTTGTATGGTAGGTACCAGAACGGGTTGGTCGATATAGTCCATGTTCACTCACGAGTCAAATTTTTGCATGTGTTCATCTCACACAAAATTTTATTGAATTCAGTATTTTTACTAAAAAGTTATGTAAGTAAAAATATGGGGGTTAATTCGGTCATTTGTATGGGAGGTACCAGAAGGGGTGTGGCAAAGGTTTTGATTTTCCGAGGGTTTATCTGTTATTGCAAGGTAATTAAACTGACCAAGTTTAAATGCCATCCAGCTGTCCGTTTGGAAATTATTGGTAAAAAATAATTTGTCTAAAAATAGGTAATTTTGTATGGAAGGTACCAGAAGGGGTTGGCCTATATAGTCCATAGCCACTCACGAGTAAAATTTTGGCATGTGTTCATCTCACACAAAATTTTATTGAATTCAGTATTTTTACTAAAAAGATATGTAGGTAAAAATATGGGGGTTAATTCGGTCATTTGTATGGGAGGTACCAGAAGGGGTGTGACAAAGGTTTTGATTTTATGGGATTTTATCTGTTATTAAAACGTAATTAAACTGACCAAGTTTAAACGCCATCCAGCTGCCTGTTTGAAAGTTATGGGAGAAATATTAATTATCAAAAAATAGGTAATTTTGTATGGGAGGTACCAGAAGGGGTGGGGCAATTCTGCCCATTTACAATTCCATTACTTCGTTATGGAAATTATTAATACTGAAAAATTTTCATAAGGATCAGTTAAGTTTTACTCGAGTTATTCTGCTCATCCCTCAGGATGACGGTAAAATTTTGAATTTCAAACCCCGGTAGCGACCCCTAAACCTTTAAGAAAAAAATTAAAAAAATTCACATGGAGTTTTTTTGTACGTCTTAATAAAATTTTAACTTGGCCCATGAAAAATTCCAAAAACATTTTTTTTTTGCCAAATAAGAATCAACCTATTGACCATAGAGTGACTGCTTTGAATCAAACTAAACTTCGTTACATGTAAATAGCCGATCGTGTCTGTGTGAAAAAACAATTTTTGCTTTCCTCGCGAGGAATTATGATGCCTAACACTGCCCTAGACGTACAAATAATGTCATAATAAATATTTTGTAAAACTTTTATAATATAACTCTACGGCGCACTAGAAAAAAAGTCATATCTCATTCAAGGGGTGTAAAGGGAAATTACGTTTTTTTTAAGTTTACAGTAGAAAATAAAAAATATCATATATGTATTGTAATTTACAAAATTACATTATGATAACTAGATTAAAATATCTCCAGCAAATTAAGTTTTACAATATGATTATGGAATATAACGTAGTAAAACTGCTGCTGTTTAACAAGAACTATTGTAATTGCACAAAAATCACCTTTCATTAAATCTTTAGCCATTATTTGGATTATTAGCAAAGCATATCAAATAACAAATAAATTATTTAATTCCTAAGATTTGCACGAAAAAGAAAAACAAACCAACTCAAAAGTATATTCTTATTCTCAATGCTCATATAATTTCCACGGTAGCTCTATTACTTAGTTGTATGCGGAAATCAAAAGTTATAAAACATAAATTGGAGAAGCATAGCAAACAATTATTTAATATGAATTCATACAGCATATTTATGTGTGATTGTTTGGGGCGGTCATAATTACTTAATATAATTTTAAATAGTCTAGTTAGTTAGTTATGGAGTTTACGCTGAACTTTGTGTTGAACTAAACTTCAGACACAAATGGCCAATGAACTAATGTCAAGTGTGGGATTATTTTTTGCCTCTAGTTTACTGTTCACACACACATTCACTGTATGTTGATGTTTTACTATTTATATCATCTTAATGTATTAATATCACATTATTTCAAGAGGTAATTTATATGTTCTAATACACTTCTCTAGTCGAGTTTTTATTTGTGTGTTTGCTTACAGCAGTAAAAACTATGGTTAACACTTTGTTATGTTTAATGTATACATTTTTTAATAAAATTAAGTAGTGTAAGTGGATATGAATCAATAATGACATGATTATTTTGAAATATTCTGATGTTGAATTTATGAATGAATTATTATATCAAATAATTAATGAGTAGTTGTCTATAAGAGTGCTTTATGGTGCAACATTAGTTTTATTTTGGTACAAAAAGTTTCTTTAGGGTACAATAAAAATTCTTTTTGATACAATGAAAATGCTTTTGGTATTAAGAGTTCTTTTTAATACGAAGAAATTATTTATTGGTGAAATAAAAGTACTATTTGTAACAATATATTTTTTTGGATACTTGTAAAAAAAGTAATTTTTGATAATATGAAACTACTTTTTGTAGAATAAAATTACTGATTTGTACAAGGTAAGTACTTTTTAGTACAATCAAAGTACTTTTTGGTACATTGAAGCTAAATTGTGACATTGCTTGTTTTCGGTACAATAGAAGAATTTTTTGATGCAATGCAGCATGATGGTTAGAACACGCGACTATTATACCGGGATCGATTCCAGTCTGAGACGCCAACATTTCTTACATTTCAGCCCCCCTCGATGTTGTCGTCCGCAACTTCGCAGTAAGTAGATCGCAAAAATCAATGTTGAATTTTTGTTAGTCTGGCCACCCAAAAATGATAAGTCTTTGCAGATTTTGTGATAGCCAAAGTTTGAGCACGATGTTTAGTGAATCTTGCATCTAAAGGCGTCTCACAACCTCTTTCGTGGTGGCACCTGGGCAACGTTAACGTTGTTCGTGATATTTTGTAGCATGAATAGCGGCAGATAGAGAACGACGAACCCTGTTAGTTGGGATAGCCACCCGCCTTCAGGTCCTTTACTGGCTATGAAAACTTGAGAAAGAAAAAGTAAGAAACGAACCACCTAAATGTTGACGACCCCCGCAAACGTAATTAGGAGCATGATTTAAGGATATACACCTGCAAAATCCGGACTATCCATAGAGAATGTGCCACTATCCTACAGCCGGATGTCCTCAAAAATATAAGGCTGACATCACCGCCATCCAGAAGATGAGCTGGACAGAACAAGGAAACTCGCAACATAAAAATTGCGACACAGGACGAATTTGGATGTGGATTTATAATTGGCGAGAGACTCAGACATCTTGTCTCGCGATTCAATCCTGTTAGTGATCGAATTGCCGCAATCCGCATCAAGGCGAAATATTTCTACATCACGCTGATCTATGCTCATGCCCCGACTGAAGATTAAGACGATGAGATTAAAGATGCATTTTACTAGATGACACATACGACAGAGGACACATAAAATTGTTCTGGGTGACTTTCATAGTAGCGGGAAGGAACATGGTAGTGAGTGGATCCAGATTCAAGCACAAAGATATCCACAAGGCAACTTGGCTATCCAACGATCAAAAAACCAGAAATCAAATTGATCATGTGGTAATTGATGGCAGGTATGCATCTAGTGTCATGTCATGATGTTCTAATATTGGCTCGGATCATTACCTGGTTGCAGCCAAGGTGCGCACAAGATTGAGCAGAGCGAAAAACGCACGTAACCAAACACAAAGAAAGCTGGACATCGCGAAGCTGCAAACCCCAGAGATAGCTACTGCCTACTCCAACCAGCTCTCCCAACTTTTACGACACAACGCCTCTACTTCTGACGTTCCCGATACACAGTGGCAGCATATTGCAACCGCCGCAACAACCGTGGTAGGATATGAAAAACGGCGCTCAGACGAATCCTGGTACGATGATGAAAATCGCATAGCGTCTGAGGAACAGGATGATGCTAATAGGGCAACGCTACAGCCAATTGTAACCCGGGCTGTAAGGGAACGGCACAGGAGACAGTAAAACAGGCGACTAAGCCTCGACTAAGCAAGCGATTTAATGACAGAGCCCTCTCTTGACGAAGAAAAATCCAGCTATACCAGATACTGGTTCTACCTGTCCTGATGTATGGTTTAGAATCCTGGGTTATGACACAAGCGGATGAATCGGTTCCGGCAGTATTCGAGAGAAAAATACTTTGTAAAATATATGGGCCCATTATCGTTAACGGAGAGTATCGGCGTAGTATGAATCATGAGCTGTAGACTGACATTGGCGTGGTCAGACGCATTTAGGTGCAGCTGTGCGTTGGCTCGGTGATGTTGTACGCTTGGACGAAAATGCCCTAGCTCGAAAAGTCTTCGACAATGAACTTGATGGACCGCTTAGAAGAGAGCGACCAAAACTCCGTTGGAAAGACCAGGTTACTGAGAACCTTACAGAATTTGGTGTGACTAACTGGAGAAGAAGCGCAGAAGATCGAGGCGCTTATAATATTTTTCTACGTGCGGTATATAATTCACTGGGATTGCAAAGAAGTACCAGCAAAGTAAGTAAGTAAGTCACGGGTTAACATACTGCAGTCGTGTTCAAACTTATCATTTTTGGGGCGTGGCACCGATTCTGAATTTTTCCCCCCATATAATTTCCGACCACCCTAGTATACACCGAGTAATTATTATTCGGGGATTATTCGTGATTGTATCCTTCATTACAGAACGAATTTCCTCAGTATGACATTTTAAGCGAGCGATCTAAGTACTAAGAATGTCATATGTCATACACTCATTATAACTCCGATTAAAATGCTATTGAAATGGCACCTACTGACATCGTCACTTACTTCGTAATCAAGAGTGTTATCACGCTCGCTTAAAACTCCGCTTATTTCGTAATAGCAACAGAAACGGCACTTACTGACGTAGTCGCCTACTTTGTAAGCAAGATCGCACCGAATAAATATCCTATGCTAAATGGGCTACTAACATTGTCGATTACTTTGTAAGCAAGAGCGCGCCGATTAAATAGCCTATGACACTCCTATGCTAAAATTAAGAAGGAAAATAAGCGAGAGATTCATCACTGATTGCTAATAAATAAATTCATTTAGAGTTTTTTTCATTTTAAAATACACTTTTGTTCTAATATTACTATTACAATTTAGAAGAGTTTTCGATAACATGTTACATGAAAATCTCTACTACAGTATTTACCGCTTATATGCACGCCGGTTATAAGCATTTATCGTTTATATGCAGCCGAACTTGAACAATCTTTCTTTTGTATATAAAATACACGCAATATTTTTTAATATATGCATTTCGCCTATATGCATTTCTCGCATTTATGCACCAAAATTATGTAGGATTTTGAGAAATTGCATGTAAAAAATTCTCATATATGCACTGTCTAAATTTTTCACCATCAATAAGGAAAATGTACGAAAATTGTTTCATCGCAATTAAATAGCAAACTGTTTCACCCCTTTTGACTCATTTGTACGTTTGCATATCTGATGTTCCATCTCTGTTTGAAATCAGCTGTCAGCTGTCTCTGTTTGAAATACATATGTATAATATACTATTATATATTGCATATGTACATTAGGGTAATAACTTTTTTTGAACAACATTCTCCCCAGGGCTTTTCTAATGGCAAATATTGTATTAATGATAAAAAAAACTATTTTAGTTCAATTTGCTGAAAAAACCTTACTGTTTTTTATTTTTAAATTTATTTAATAAATTTTTTTTAAGCATGGTTTATACATATGTAAGTATGTTAACAAATAATAACAATAAATAATTAAAAGTAGGTATTGTATGATATAAACTTTAAGCTCAAAATACGCGATGTTTTACAAAGCGGATATATATCATGTACTATTTTTATTTCAATAAATTTTTTTTTTAACTTGTTTGATTCGAAACTTTAACGCGTTTGGTGCGTAACCTTTTTTAACGATAGCGAAAAACTAAAAACGCAGTTCTTAATATTTTTCCATGCCCTACACGATTTTGTCTGGGGAGATTTGATATTTGCAAAAAATACAAAAAGTTATTACCCTAATGTACATATTAATACGTATTTAATGAAATTGAATTTACAAAATTCAAATAGTTACATGCATACATATGGGTAAATCCTGTGTTGCGGTCGTTACATTCGTACGCATTTATGTTTTGTTATATTAATCACGTTTGCGTTATGAGTGAGATATTTATATATAAACTTCAGCAACAACAGTTATTTGAAAGTACTTTAAAATGACATTTAATTTTTTGCCTAACTACTTTTGACAAAAGAGATATTCGTGCCTAAAGTGCCGTTGCGGACGTTACAAAAAATGGAAGTAGTTTTAGATGTCAACCTGCATTTGCATCTATTTCAGCAATTATTGCATAGTAACTGAAAAAATTTAAATACATAAAGGAAAGAGGAATAATCAAGGATTATAAAAACGCTTTTATGACAGTTACAAATTTTTTTGGTTCATCCAAAAATTAGAAAATCGTCTGTTGCGGACGTTACGTTGCGGACGTTATACTTTTTCCTATTATATTATTTATACAAATAAAACAACAATATTTATTTGATTTAACATTCTATGGTATATTTTATTTAATTAGGTATTTTTTGGACCCTGCTGTACGTGCCATTTTAATGGTGGGATTATTAGAATGGGCCGCAAAATAATGATGTGATTTTACACCAGGAATATTTCTTACATTTAACCATTTTTGGGATATATCTTCAGTTGTGGTCTTTATATCATTATTAGAAGCATATATTAAGAATATACCACTTATATGCCCTTTTGCAAGTATGTAAAAATCCTGAGCATTTTTTAAAATATGATTTTGAGATCGTACCAGTTGCCAAACTTTCCGCTTTACAACAGCTTTTTTTGTGCAACATCAGTTGATGCTCATTATTTCTTAAATTATTACGAAATCGTTTGGACATTTCTGCAGTTTCAGTCATTTGTATATTTATGCAACAATATTAGTAATACCGAAGCACGTTCAAAATACACTGAGGTTTGGCAAATTTGACAAAGCTTCAGTTAGAATACATGTCAGTTGCATGACATGATACCCCCAGGTAATGTCTACCTGAAGTTCTAGAACTCTTGCACATTGTACACTTCATATGAGTTCACAATTGCTTTATTTAATAAATATAATTTTCGAAAAAATGCATTCCGTTGCGGACGTTATACACTTTGTCATTCATATATTTCTGTTAAATGGTGTAAAAAAACATATTTTTTTATATATATTTTAAGCGCGCTATTGGCTCTCTTTACAAACGTACTTCGATTGAGAAAAAACTAAATATTAAAGCAGTTAAATTTAAAAAACCTTGTTTTCCGTTGCGGACGTTATATGCCGAATGCCCATCTTTACTAAACATTATTTATATCATCTGAATGACCTACCGATGCGTTTTTTACATTTAATTGTGGACAATTGATTAGACTTTAAGATTATTATGAAACATAAAACAAATATGGTGGTTTTTACCCTTTTTATGAACATCTAAAAAAACATATATTTTAGAAAAACAAATAAAAACACGAGGTAGGTGTAAGTTTAAATCTGCCATTCATAAGTGGATTACCGAAAATGGTTATGCTGTATATATTTTGAGGGTTGAATATATGCCCATTTATGGATTTACAAATATATGTGGTTTGAACAACTCTGAAATTCTTTCCTTGGTATACATTATTTCGGATTTACCCATATGTAAATATTGATCTCAATAAAAATGTTAAAAACACAAAACAAACTAGCAATGTGCATCCATATTCTGTTTTTACAATTACATTTTACGTTTCTGAACTTCTGGTGCATGTATTACTAAATACATATGTACATAACATATTTTTTATATAAGCACCACCGATGCAACTAAGCGAGTTTTTCTACATGCACTGCAAATGCATATAACCGAGTTTTGGTAAATGCATTTCCCGCTTATAAGCACTAAAAGTCGAGCAAATTACGAAGTGCATATAAGCGGTAAATACTGTATCGCAATCGTTTTAAACACCAAAGAAATTATAAAACAAGTTACACTAAAGTTTTGTTGGTATGTTTGTAGGCAATTTCTATTGAATATCACTTTTACTTCAACACTCTAATTGAAACTATACTTTACTTTTATTTTGAGCTTACATTGTGCTAGATATTACTTTCAGTATCATTGAAATCGCATTTACATAAAACTAAACTGTTATAGAGATAGACAGACAACAGTTTTTTGTGCATTATAATCCGATTAATAACATGAAATTCAAATACTGCCTAACATTTGTGGGCAAAAGTGATGTCTCACTGTAAAACTGGATTAATAGCGCGATATTTCTTTATTTGACTTGGGTTTCATTAATTAATGATTTTGGCAAAAATTGTGCTACTGTTGTTGATTTCATATGAAATATATCTATGCAATTTTGTATAACGAATCATCTAATTCGTGTTATGTTATAAATTATTGGGAAAAACTTGTTATGTTTGGTTGAAGTTTATTATACATTTGCAGAAATTTATTCAGTTACAAGTGTAAAATAATATATAAGACTTTCTTTTAAATTATAACTGCCCGTAGCTAACTGTACAGGTAACTCAAAGTGTCAACTTAATATTAGTAGAGTTAAAAGGAAAAAAAAAAGTTGTTGTACTAAGTAAAAAAGATATTAAAGCTATAACCTTATTAAAAATCATAGTGTGTTGATATTGACAAGTCTTTTAAAGTTCTACTTTTTCTTTTTCGCATTATTTTCTATTAAAAATGAAAATATTTTGCAAATGTTTGCTCCATTAAGTTTCACGATATACTTAAAATTGCTACGCATAATTACATTGTAGTCTCACTGCAGCGAAATCCTGTCTTCAGAATTGTTTTTTTTTACTATTAATACGAAATAAGTTCATATAAATCCCAACAATTCGTAGAAGATAAAAATTATTTCTATCATTTTCATCTCATTTATGTCTGACTATGATGACGTCTGTCAGTTAATCTGTTTGCGCCACAACACCGGCTGCCATTGATAACTTAGACGCCACAAACGTCTTAGAAGACAAGTGGCTAATTAGCCAAATTGCCATTACCGCCTCAGTGTTGAATGATCGTTTTGTTTGTTCTTGTTGACTACTGGGTAAAAAAAAGAAATGTCTTCTTACTGACAATAGTGAAACATTAATATCGTTCACTGTCTCTAGAAATATTCCATTAGAGAATTGTAACTTCAATTTCTATGTGAAACATCGGTTAATTGCAGTGATTTGCAGTTTCTCTATGAGAAATTTCGAAATGCAACATTTTTTTGTGGTTGTTGTTGCATCAACTAAATGAAATGACTTTATTTACACTTTCGCAATTTGTGTCAAATGAAATGAGTAAAAACTTGCAACTGTTTTCTTAATGAAAGTATTAGTATGGCAAAAGTTGGTTTATCAAATTTTTAATAATTTTACAGTAAGTCAATTCAATAAACAATCCTAAAAGACAGGTTAAATAAAAAATTATGTTTTTGCAGATTTTAGGATAGCCACAGTTTGAGTATGTTAACCCGTGCTGCTGGGGGCTTAAAGTTTTTAAGTTCAAGTCCACGTTTGGGGGGCATAACTGAAGAACAACATGTCAATTTTCGAAACACAACAAACAAAAATTCGAAATTTAAGATTTTCGAAGTAATAAATAAATTTACGAAAAAAAGGAAAAAAATTTCGAAAAAAATATTAAATTTTTTTCTATTTAAAAAAAATCATAAAATATCCAAAACGGAAAAAAGTGCCAAAACTTACTACTTCCACGTAATGGCACATAAAATATGAACAAAATGAGACATAGATCATGAAAATCGATGAACGCGTCTCGCTTTTATTTGCAATTAAGTGAAGTTATCTCATTTTGGAAAATACAGGGTGTCTCAAAAGGAAGTTTAAATTTTATGAGTCGATGAAATACAAATTCTGATGTCTTTCAAAGAATTGTTTATAGATTATCAAAGCACAGCATTTGGGAATTTTATTTCTTAAAAATAATATTAAATAATATAAATCTTAGCGTTCACCGCATTCTTTTATTCGAGCAGTTTAATTTCAAATGACAGCTCAGCAGGACGATTCCGTTGCGAATATTTTCTTTCTAATGCACCAGAGAAGTCGGTTTATTGTTATAAACATTAAATTGAAGATAATTCCACGAGAAAAAGTCCATAGGAGTTAAGTCAGGAGTGCATAAAGGCCAGTTTATGACGCCTTTCCTGGATATTAATTTGTCAGGGAATTTTCCACTCTGGGGTTTTATATTTTGCCACAATTGAAATTTATATTGGTGAAGTTGAAGATTTTTATGCCAAATATGGTTTCATGAAGCTCATACACTTGCGCGCTTTCGAATTGAAAAATTCGGATCCTAACAAACAGACTGATTTGCACTCTTCAAGTTTTCTTCCGTTGAATGACCTTGGTCGACCTGATTTTGAGTTTTATAGTGCTGAACTGGTCTCTCCTAATCTGTTGGCCCATTTTCCAATGAGTGGGATACTTGGTATTCTGCAGAATCCTCTATGCGACACAGTCGCAGAATCACCATATAGTAAAACTTTCAAGCGCAACTTGCGGTCTTCTCCAGAAAAACACTCTGTAGTGACTGAATTTGAAAGAGCTAAGCTACATACTGGCATATCTCCCGCGCCCCTTAGACTTAATGTGTTCTCATAGTCAACTAAACAAATAAAATCTTCCGTTTGAGACACTCTGTTTAAGTTTTTTTTTCCATTCAGGATATATGGGAGGTTGGCGTGTCCTTTGAGATAATTTTATATAATTCAACACAGTTGCCAGTAATATATATAATTGAGGCAAATTTGAACTGAACTGAACTGAACTGGAGCATATCCTTGCGTGATAATTTCCTCAGGTTAATCTCGTCGTCTCGTATTTCCGCTTGAAAAACGCCGCTGATGTATGGAATCCATGATCTTTTGTTCAGACTTATATCCGCCGAGTAGATACCGTAGCCAGTTGGGACTTATCAGTAAAGATGTTTTGTGGTGCATCATGCATAGGGGTTTCATTCTCTGTCCACTCCTTTCTGGCATTGCGTGCTGGTTTCGTATAGGATGTTTGATTTCCGCGCGCTGAACATGTTGACAGTTTTAAGTGAGATATAGAGTTGGTTTTGGGACCGTCCGTGGCATTGTGGTTAGAACACGCGACTACCATGCGGTAGATTCGTGGTTCGATTCCCGGCTCCTGTCATTCAGTCACATTTTTCTTTCATTGCCGACCCTTCGATATTGTCGACAACAACTTAGAAGTATAATTGTCGAGTCAATCGGCATGTCTTGTATGAGCTTCTTCAACAGTGACGTTCGCATTCGTCGTTAAACAAGTAGGTGCTGCGAATCTAAAATAGAAAGCGTGTTAATTCACAACAGCGCGAGAAGCATCCCATACCTCCTTTATGGGGTGTAAAGGGAAATTAAGTTTTTTTTATTAAAATGGTTTAGGATCCTTGAGTGGCCGATAGAGGGATCCTAGTTATGTAATATTTCTGATTTGAGAGTATAGCATTTGCAGCTTAAATCAGGTGGTAGTAGAGGCAGGAGGAACGCTGAACACAATCATTTGACGAAATTAGCTCTTTTGGCTGAGCGCATACCACCACACTACGAAGCAATAATAAGAATTGACTTCCAAATAAGGTTGTAAATCTAAAGTCTTACTTTGGCTTTGAGTCCCCAGGTTATCGACAATTCACACTAACTCTAAAGTTTTGTTTGATTCAAAACAGTCAGTCTCTGCTTGAGTGTTATGAAAGCAACACGACACATGTTTGTATAGCATTCAACACTGCTTTATATCAGTGTTAGGCATAGCCGATCACTCGCACACAACAATATGGTGTGCGGTCGCGCAAGGGGCGTCAGCTCTGTCGAATTGTACACGGTAAAAATATTGTGCTCTCCCAAAAATCCCTACGGAAATTCGTTTAGAGATTAGTAAAGAGGAGACGAGTCCCCAAACTATTTCTAAAGTGGTAAAGTGTCAATTTCACTGATGTATAGTATTTCTGTGGCTTTGTATTTTTTCAAAGGCGGTGTTTAATAGAAAACATATTTATTTTTTATAATTCCTAATGTAGAACAGACAAAAATTGTGACGTAAGGTGTTAATACACACATCCAATTACAAAGCTATGTTAAAGTGACGTGTCCGCTTCAAATATTTGAGTTAGAACTAGGATCGGTTCTTACCCACCTGGGACCAGTAACATGACTAGTTCCGTGTAGAGTTGTTACTCTGTCATTACTTGTGTCTGTTCTTGTGTTGAATGCGAAACAAGTGTGTGTGGTGCTGCTTTCGAAACTCTCAAGCAGAGTCTGACTGTTTTAAATCAAACAAAGCTTTCGAGTACGTGTGAATTGCCGGTTTCTTAGTGTCCAAAAACGATTATTGCGTGGCTGGCGTGGCTAGAAATGTGTATCACTGGTATAAACCTATTAGTGCCTTGGTGGATCTGCTTTCTATTTTTTGTCTTCAGTTAAGCTTTCAGTCCAAGATGAGGCCTAGGCAGTTTGATGTTTCGGAGAAATTTAGTTGTTTGTGGTCCAGACGTATATTGGATATAGTAGGCGTTTGCCGTTTCCGACTGAACAATACTAATTGTTATTTATTAGGGCTTGCATTAAGTCCCCTGCTGACGCACCAGTTTGCTATGATATTGTTAAAGAATTCAAACTTGTTATTTGTTTACTTGTTATTATTTGTACTTAAAACTATGTAGCATAGATTTCCCAGTTAGACATTAGAAAAATATTTGTTAATACTGTCAACTGTAATTTTTATAAATTCATTCTCGAATAAACTTTCTTCCGGTTAAGTTGTATCTTTGGTTGCTCAATTGTATTGTTCCTGTAATAGGTTATTGGCCCATGCACGATGGATTTTCTGAGGACATCATTTGTAAAGCTGAATGATGGAAACTATCATTTGTGGAAGTACAAATTGGAGCTTATACTTAAAAGGGAAGGAGTTTGGAAATGTGTAACGGAGGCACAGCCAGAGTCTCCTGATGCAGCCTGGAAAAAGCTTGATGATGAGGCGACGGTTATAATCGGGTTATCGGTTGAGGACAGTCAGCTTATGCTTATCAAGAAGGCCAAGACAGCACGAGAATCCTGGGAAATTTTGCGCAGTCATCACGAAAAGAATACGTTAGGTGGCAGCGTTCGCATAATGCGGAAGATTTGTGGTATGAAGTTTTCTGCAGACAACAATATGACGGAGCACATTATGGAGATGAAGCTGTTGTTTGAAAAATTGGAAGCAATTGGTGAGGAATTCTCCGAGCGTTGGTTAGTATCAATGCTACTCAGCAGCCTTCCGTCTTCATATGATACGCTTGTGACAGCGTTAGAAGCTCGTAAGCTGGAGGAGTTGACGCTTAAGGTTGTCGAAACCAGTTTATTGGAAGAATACATTCGGCAGTCAGGGTCTGCAGATTCAGACACTGCGTTAAAATCGTTGAATCATACGAATGTTGACAGAGCCAACAAAAGGTGTCATTACTGTAAATTAAAAGGGCATATAAAGAAGGAATGCTGGAAACTAAAACGGGATAAGAATCGAAATCAAGCCAATGAGGCTCAATGTCAAGGAGAAAAGGGTTCTGAGAATTATTGTTTTTCGACAGCCAACAATGAAAAAGGCTGAGTAATAGACTCCGGAGCTACTTGCCACATTAGCTCCTGTAAGTCTGATTTTATCAATCTGGATCAGTCCGTTCATGAACAAGTAACAGTTGCAAATGGGGAGTCTGTAATGTCAAAAGGAAAAGGTGTCTGCAGCGTAGCTATGATTAACAAGGATGGAAAAATTAGCAATGTCACAATACAGGAAGTGTTATTTATTCCTTCTTTCAACGGGAATTTGCTTTCTGTTACAAAGATGTTAAAAAAGGGATATAAGTTGTCATTCAACGAACGATACTGCAGCATTTCAACGGATACAGGTAAAGAAATTGGTGTTGCAGATTTGAATTCCGGTTTGTTTCGTCTTCGCCAAACAGCCACAGAAAAGGCTTTAGTTGCAACCTGCAAAATGCAAAATTGTCAACACTTTTGGCATAGACTATTTGGACATCGCGATATCGATGCTGTGAAATTAATGCAGAATGGAAAAACGACAGATGACTTTCATATATCTGATTGTGGAGTTCGAAAAGATTGTGAGGTATGTATACGATGTAAAATGTCCAGAAAGCCGTTTAACAAGAAGTCAGAAACGAAATCTCAAGGTGTACTGGACTTAGTGCATTCGGACGTTTGCGGTCCTATGCAAACTATTACGCCAGGGGGAAAACGTTATTTTTTGACATTCATCGACGACTACAGTCGATATACTGTAGTATACCTACTACGTGATAAATCTGAAGTATTTGAAAAACTTAAAATATACCTGGAGTATGTAAAGAACAAGTTTTCGAAGTATCCTGAGGCAATCAGATCGGATAATGGTGGGGAGTACACATCGAAAAATTTTAAAATGTACCTGGAATCCATCGGAGTTCGACATCAGTTCACAGTTCCCTATTCCCCTCAACAGAATGGAGTAGCCGAGAGGAGAAATAGATATTTAGTTGAAATGACCCGATGTTTGTTAGCAGACGCAAATTTAGCAAATTTGTTTTGGGGTGAAGCTTTAATGACGGCCTGCTATCTTCAAAATCGTCTGATTTCCAGTTCTACTCCTTCGGTAACGCCTTTTGAGATATGGAATTCAAAGAAGCCGGATATTAAACATTATCGAATGTTTGGTTCTAAGGCTTATGCTCTTATACCAGCGGAAAAACGGAGGAAGTTAGATCCAAAAGCTGTGGTGTTAACATTTGTCGGCTACGATGAAAATTCAAAGGGATACCGTCTGGTTGATGTTAACACAAGAAAAATTACTATTAGCCGAGATGTCAAGTTCATTGATGGTACTGAAGAAAATAAATTATTGTCTGAAGACAGCAGAAATTCAGAAGTTGAAGTTTTGATGCCAAGAAAACTTCCGGAAAATAATATGGAAACTGGGTCTGCCCCAGAGCTCAACTCGGATGTTGACAATTCATTTCAAAGTTTTACAGAGGAAGAAGATGCTGATGACGTCGTATGTATCGATAGCGCACCACAGTCTGAACAGCATTTGAACCAACCCGGACTTCGGCTAGAAGCACCAAAGGAAAAAAGCCAGAACGACTAGGTTACAAAACGGAAACTAGAGATTTAAACGTTGTAGAGCCGAAAACGTACTGCGATGCCATAAAGTCAAACCTGCGTAAAGAGTGGATAAAAGCAATGGAAGAGGAAATAACTTCATTAAAAGAAAACGACACCTGGGACCTGGTATCGCCTCCAGTTGATGCGAACATAGTCAGCTGCAAATGGACTTACAAGATCAAGCGTGACACTAACGGAAATGTGTCGAGGTATAAAGCTCGTTTAGTAGCACGTGGGTATAGTCAAAAATATGGGTGCGACTATGACGAAATATTCGCCCCTGTTGTTAAGCAAACCACACTAAGAACACTACTCTCAGTTGCTGGAGCTGAAAAAATGAAAGTCGTTCATATGGATGTGAAGTCTGCGTTCCTAAATGGAGAATTACAGAATATCATATACATGAAGCAACCTCCTGGTTTTGAGGAAGGGGATTCTAGAAATGTCTGCAAATTAAAGAAGAGTATATATGGACTTAAGCAATCGGCAAACGTATGGAACAAAACACTGGATAGCGTTTTGAGAGGTGGTGGATTTACTCGTGGAATAGCTGATCCATGTTTATATACAAAATGTATCGAAGAGGAAGAGATAACGTATATACTAATTTATGTCGACGACATTTTGATAGCCAGCCCCAACTATAAAAACATAAAATTTGTTGAAAATTTACTTAAAGAACATTTTAATTTAAGTAATCTAGGTGAAATTCATCATTATTTGGGAATAGAAGTATGCAGAGATCAAAATTCTAATTTCATGATTCGCCAAAGCAATTATATCGCGAATTTGCTGCAAGATTTTGGACTTAAAGATGCTAAAATTTCAAAATATCCACTGGAACCGTCATATGGAAAAACGGTTTCTACTAATTTACTTGATAATACACGATATCAACAGCTTGTTGGTTCACTGCTGTTTCTAAGCGTAAATTCTAGACCAGATATAACAGCTAGTGTTTCAATATTGGCCCGAAAAGTTACTTCCCCGAATCAAGAAGATTGGACCGAACTTAAGCGAGTATTAAAATATTTAAAGGGGACAATTAACAATTATTTATTGCTAAGTAACAATGGAAAACAAAGCCACTGTCTTATTGGCTATGCGGATGCGAATTGGGCTGAAGATAGGAACGACCGAAAATCGAACTCGGGTTATTTATTTCAAATAAACGGCGGCTCTATTAGCTGGACTTGTAAGAAGCAATCATGCGTATCACTATCGTCAACGGAAGCTGAATTTATATCTCTATCCGAAGCATGCAAAGAAGCAAACTGGATTAGGCAGTTACTTTGTGACATGAAGCTGAAACAAAAATTACCTACCGTTATATTTGAAGACAACCAAAGCTGCATCAGGATGATTAAAGAGCAAAGGTTTAGTAACCGAACCAAGCATATAGATACTAGAATGTTTTTCGTCAAGGACCACGTCGACAGAAAAGATATCATATGTACTTATTGCCCAAGTGAAGAAATGTTAGCCGATATGCTCACAAAACCTCTATCTACATCGAAGCTGAATAAGTTGAAAACACTTGCTGGAATGCGCCAAGTTTGAGGAAGGGTGTTAAAGAATTCAAACTTGTTATTTGTTTACTTGTTATTATTTGTACTTAAAACTATGTAGCATAGATTTCCCAGTTAGACATTAGAAAAATATTTGTTAATACTGTCAACTGTAATTTTTATAAATTCATTCTCGAATAAACTTTCTTCCGGTTAAGTTGTATCTTTGGTTGCTCAATTGTATTGTTCCTGTAATAGATATTGATATAGTCTTGCATCTTCCCTTCGAGGTATGGTTGTCTCTTCCTCCAGACTCAAAGTGATATAATTGGTATTATCATAATTTTTCGGCACAACTTTTAAGATAACTCTATCGGGATAAAAATTAACATTAGACAGACTTTAAAGTAATAACATTTAAACATTTTGACAAATTTATTGATACAACCGGACAAACAGTTCTTGAGTTATGCTTAATAACATTTTCAAAAATAGATATTTTTACTTAAAACTTAAAAAAAAAACAGACAAAATATTTTCGACTTTCAATCGGAAGACCATGCAACTTAACCAATACAGAAATTTCAGTCAGGTAAACTAAGTGATAAATACCCTCACCCATACGACTTTCGGTCGCATGGCCAGACGAGGAAACGAATTTGGTCTTGAGATACTTGGGGCCTTACACGTCTCCTTTAATGCATTACACTTTTTCTCGTATCATATGATATATAACATCATCCCTTAGGGGAATTCTTATGTCGGTTTTTTTTTCATTTTGGTGCAAAATGTAATTTGTTTATGCTGACCAAACATAAAATCTTTAACCTTTGCTGACTTCATCCAAAACGAGTCACCTTACTGCATATTCAGTGGCTATCACATTGCTTCCTAATTCTCAGTCAAGTATGACGCTTAACCACATTGTTAAGGTAAACCCAACTTTGAACAAAAAATTATAACATTTGGTAGTCTAAAGAATAATTGGCAAAAATGTTTGGGCATTTTTTCAATTAAGTAATTTAGTAAGTGTGCGTATAAAGTTAATAGCTGCTGCTCTTTGGTTTCATGATTAATTTAAGTCGCTCGCTCGCACTGGTCTTACTTTCCACAGACACACACGCTGACCTTGAACAGGTACAATTCTCAGCCATGTTTAATGTACATTGTACATACTCGTATAGCAGAGAACACACATTGGATGCGATATAACCAACATTCTCCAATTACCACAAAGTGTTGATGGGATGAGATTCGTTAAAATTTCTTAGATAAAACAAATAACTATTACCTCATGGTACAGATGATAGTTACCCTCCACCACCTTCGCATTGGTTAGAAGCTAAAATAAATATTACTTAACCAACAACCATCAAATAATGGTTCAAAATGGTCAATGGCCTCTTGTTATAAAACTGCCCCACCAAATATAAATTTAAACATAACTAAATAAATACACAAGAAAAACAAAACTCTGCCTATCAGACGCATAGAATCACAGTCTATTGCTCGTAAAAGCACCTTAATGCTGAATTTCGGCTTATCGAGATACAGTTTTTTTTTATGGGTTTTCTTTAAGTGACCTTAACATTGATTTCAGCCGGGGCCACCTTCGCGCAGTTAATGGTTACATCAACACTGACTAGCTTGAAATTGGAAGCGTGTAGAAGCTGGGCGTTTGATTCGAATGTATTTCAACCGAACTGCCAGCTGTAATTTCAATTTCACTCGAATTAGATATCGATCGTCTAAAAGCAAAATGCTGTTAAAGCGGGTCTTAGGTCGCATTGGTCACATGATTTATATGAAATAATCAAAATCTTTTAAAAATGATTACACTTTTATCGAAATCGAAGTTCTCGTTGAAATTCCAAGAAAACATCTGGAGCTTAAGAAATTGTTCTTTAATTATTACGTTGACATAAAGATTATATCGTTAGATGATTATGGAAAGCGTGGTCTGGAGTAGTTATACTGCTAAAACTATACAGATCATTATATAATGGGAAGTTTAAGATCGAATGTAGTTGATGATAGGGTCGATCGAAGTGTCAATTCGGTATTGATAAGTCTCAAAACAAATGAGCTGAAAAGTAAAGGAAATTAAATTTTGTATACCCTGGCAGGTGGGCACAGTAGCTCGAGCAAACTTTTACTGATCTTGACAAAAATTTACCATTGTTAATACTTTCCAAAATGTAAATAAATATGAATATAAGAAGAAATGTACAAATAAACATAACAATAAAAAAAAAAAATAGTTATGGTATAGCCCCATCCCTTTTGGTAGCTCCCATACAAAATTATATATTTTTTAGAAAATTTCTTCAGTTTAAAACCAAAACTTCTGCCACACCCTTTCTGATACCTCCCATATAACTGACCGAATGCACCTTTCATAATTTTACTTACATACATAAATTTTTGCAAGGTAAACTGATATGAAAATCTGACTCAGGAAAAGGACCAAAGAAAAGGCGTCTATGTAGAAGAAGACCGAAAGGAGATATTGTAAAGTCTAGAGTGGAAACCCTGCAAATATGGAGGGAACCAAACGCAAAGGAAGCTAGACATGTAATGAAAAGAGGAGATAGACGATATGCCTCTTCAAACGACAAAAGCACATGTGGCGAAGACGAGATAACGAGGATATTGTTCAGGGATAGAGGAAAAGTTCGGGGATAGATTAAACATTGACCAAATACCTTACCAAACCATTCCATAACAGGCGATTACTGAGATGAGGCAACAGCCTATCGTGTGATATCTTTAACATATTTATGGAGATGATAATTAGGAATACTTTTACTCGCTGATGATATAGATACCATTAGCAGAGAACTAAGCGATATTACAACGGCTTTTCCAGTGAGGAGCAATTTGCAGAGGTGGTTTTGCGGTGAACAAGTACAGAAGGTTAGGTGAGGTTAATTCGGCAGCCGCGCTCAGCATAGCTCACACGGGTAATAGTGTAAGACCCATTGTGATACCATTTTGAAATGTACGCACCATTTATTCCTATTACGATCGGTCAACGTCGCGCTCAAGTTATTTCGTTGCTCTGATTAAGGCATTTATGTTCCTCAAATCACCTACTGATAGACAGGTATTATCACCAAACTTTTTATAACCAGAAGCAGTGATGTGACAGAAGATACTCCGTGAGAAGGACAGAACCATGTTTTTTGTTTCAACGAACATAGCCAATTTATTTTCTTGGAAAGCCGCGTAGACTTTGACGACTATAACTTTGAAGTGGCAGATGATTTTACTTACCTTGGCCACATCGTAAACAAAAATAATCCCCCTTATTATGTATGGCGTAGTCACGTCGAATGGGGAGAATGGAATGGGGAATTTTCTAATTTGAGTCTTTTTGATAGTTATTAATTTGGGAATAACCAGATGCTCTCTTTGGAGGTTCCCAAACAGCTCACAACGTCCGAGAGAACACGTATTCCTCGGGCAATGCCACTGAACGTCCGTTCAGTGATAGCAAATGTGAGAAAGCGAAATGTTGAGTAACCTAATCGGCATGCTACCACCGATGCGTCTTTGGAAGTAAGTAACAGAAGTTACTGAAGCTCAACACAGGCTCTCTTAGTGGATTTGGCAGCCCCAAGAAAATAGGATCGGGAGCGGTGGCCTAGTAAGCCACTCTCCTTAAACAAAACAATTATTATGAAAACACGAAAAAAAACAAGAACCCCCCAAATGTTGACGACCCCCGTAAACGATATAAGAACCATGATTTAAGGATATGCACCAGAAAAGTCCGAACTCTATACAGAGGTGATGTCTCTATCCAACTGGCGGATGTCCTCAATAAATACAAGGCTGACATCACCGCCATACAGGAAATGAGATGGACGGGACAGGGATGCACACGACGATAGAACTGTGACATCTTTTACAGCTGCCATGCAGAAAGACACGAATTTGGATGTGGATTCATAGTCGGCAAGGGACTTCGACATCTGGTCGAGCGGTTTAGCCCTGTACGTGACCGAATAGTCACTATTCGCAAGGCGAAATATTTGTACGTTACGGTGATTTGTGTACACGCCCCGACGGAAGACAAAGATGAGGACATTAAAGATGCATTCTATGAGAAACTGGAGGAAATATGTGACCGCTGCCCTGCACATAACATTAAAATTGTTTTGGAAGCTTTTAATGCTAAAATAGGAAGGAAAGATGTTCTTAGTTCAGCAGTCGGAAAGTTAAGTCTAGACAACAACACCTCCGATAACGTATTTAGACTGGTGCAAATATTGACTCGGGTCACCACCTAGTTGCAGCCAAGGTACGCACACGATTAAGTAGCGCTAAATCGCTCGTAATCAAACGCAAAGGAAGCTAGACATCACAAAGCTGCAAACCACCGAAATAGCCAATGCCTACTCCAACCAACTCTCTCAATTACATTAAACCAACACCCCAAATTCTGATATTACCGACACTTAATGGCAGCATATTGCGAATTCTATGACCATTTCCGCAACGACCGCACTAGATAAAAAAAAAACCAAGCTCAGACAACCGCTGGTACGATGAGAAATGTCGCGAAATGTCTGAAGAAAAGTATGCTGCATACAGGGCGAAACTGCAGCCAAATGGCAACGCGTGCAGTAACGGAGCTTTATAATGAGAAGAGAAGGGAGATGACACGCCTCTTCAGGCGAAAAAAGCGACTATGGAAGAAAAGAGAGAGCCAGGATGTCGAAAATTACAGGGAAAAAGGCGAAGCCCTATAGTTCTACCAAAAGGTAAATAGCTAAGGTTTTGGACCAGGGATCCCCACCTGTAAGGACGGAGACGGAAATCTGGTCACTGACATTCAGAGTGTACTGAAAATATAGAGGGAACACTTCCGATCTCTACTCGTTCCCGAAGGCAGCATTAGTGACGAAATCACACCAATTCTCGACGATGGAGTAGTTTGTCCACCACCGAGCCAATACGAGATCAGCTGCGGGAGCCGATAGACCGCCGAATCTGTTTGGACCTTATCAGTGTGGCTTAAGACCTGGCAAATCCTGACCAAATAATCACACTACCGCAAATCCTGTAAAAGACCAAAGAAATTCAGATCGACATCTACCATCTGTTTATCGACTACAAAGATGCATTCGACAGTCCGATACACAGAAACAGAAACTATAAGATGCTATGGCTGAGTTTGGTATCACCGCGAAGCTGATACGACTTTGCGGGATGACATTGACTGACACGAAGTCTTCAGTGAGAATAGACACAAATCTAACAGCAATTTTCTACCCAGCTAGGGTTCAGAAAAGGCGATAGTCTGTCATGTGATCTTTTTAACATTATAAAGGAGATGCTCATGCAGAAGGCAGCACCATCTAAAACAAAAGCCACATGTTGCACGCGTATGCCGATGATATAGATATTATTGACCGAGGACTACGGGATGTTACTGTAGCCTTTGCGAGCATTTGGAAACAGTCGGCAGAAGTGGGTCTGGTGATTAATGAAGACAAAACCAAGTTATTCGTTTCAACGAACAAAGTGTTTACTCCCTTGGGACGCTGCGTGAACGTTGACAACTATAACTTTGAAGATAGTAGATGATTTTGTCTACCTCGGTTCCGACATAAAGAAAAAATAATAATGTCACGTTGACACGTTGTACGAAGGGACAAAATTGCTCCGGCTCGGAAAGTAATAAACTCGACGGACGGCGCAGGAGGTGGCATACCAAAACTTCGATGGATGGACCGGGTAAAAGAGCTGTTATCTAAACTTGGTGTGACGAACTATCTACGAAACGCAAAAGACCGAAGCGCTTGATATCTAGCTTCTATTTTAAAATATCACTTTGCCGATTTCTTCATCTTATATTCTAATAACCACCACTTATTTTTTCGAAAAACCTCTCACAGGTAGATTATATGGATTAATACGTTGCAAAATTACATGAATACATTCTCCGCAATTGGTGCCTTAATATTTAGTCTACTCTATATAATTATATTGCAATATAAGTTAAGATAAAAGTAAATCTCAAATCTCATACGTAAGCGAAACTCCACTCAAAAAAAAAAACAAAACAAACAAACAAGATTCTTGTTACACAAATGACACCATAATTTAAATAATATCTATCTCCCCTCTTTTCCCCTTTTGCCACACCACATAATTTGTTAACTTCTTGTACAAAATTAATTTCCCAATGAACATTTAACGCTTCCCCCCGCTGCATTATCTGACTGAGTGCCTTAGCACGAATGGAGTCGTCGTCGTCGCATTAATGTAATGCACAATTGATGTAGATTTAATTACACATCTCTCTGGGTAATTAAAACACTTTGAGATTACAAACATTTTTGTGGAAAACATTTTGCCAATTCACAATTCTGTAAAAGCAAAAGATTTTCATTGCGATTTGCTGCTTGCAGCTTTCTGACTTCAGCTGAGAAAAGAAGTGCATTTGAAAGAGCAGAAGAAGAAGAAAAAAACTCTTTTTATTGCTATTAATTGGACACGAAAATACTAAACAAAAATTCCACACAGACGAACAAATTATAATGTCTGAATGAAAAATCATAATGTAGTTGGTGGTTGCGGTGGCCTCAGCTGTCGTGAGGAACTAGAGGAGCCACCGTCGCATTCGTAACATATCATCATCTAAATCATCCGCACCACCCATGGTGGCAAATTCCCATAGCGTTTGTAGAGTGTAGAGTCACTTGTGACGCCAATGCAATCAATGTGAATTCATACAACTCACTAAGTCATATTATGACAGTGAATTTTCAGCTACTGCCTAATACTTGACAAACTGGAAAAGATCATGAGATTGACTGGGGGGACGGACGACGACCATGGCCATGCCACTATGGCCAAGAGTAATTATGGTAATTCTTCTTGAAGGCAGTTAAGCGAAAGCATTTGCATGCAGCGAGCTTTTCGTCATATGGCGTCATATTTGTTTAAGAGTAGCGTGTAAGGCGGTTAGATGACACAAGCACAGTTATGCAATCAAATTATAGAAATTCCTTGATATATATATTTTATATATTTTTGAAATTTAATGAATTATATAAGTCCTGCAAATTTCAAAAATTCGAAAATTCAAAAAAATTATATAAACTTAAAAAAATGCTATAAATCTTTAAATTATATAACTTTTATGAATTTTACAGATTCTACTAGTGGTCCCGACAATGCGAAATTTAAAAATCCGTCTGCAAATTCATTTACATACATACAGCTGCTGTCAAAATAATAGCACCACTAGGATTCCAGATTTTAAACAGGTAACAAAATATTATTTATTCAAAAAAAGGTTTTGTAATTTTTATTAATGTACAAAAATTAATCTAAGAAAAATTTATCTTTTTCTAAAAATCTGAAAAATAATTTGTCAAAATAATAGCACTGCTTTTCTTGACCTGAAAGCAAAAATATTACAATTGCATTAATATCGTTTACTATGGTTGTAATGTTAGTGTATTTAGTTGCGTTACTCTTGTTAGAAAAAGCTGTTTTGCAGCGTCTTTTCATGCATACAAGGGTGGTTGGAAGTTATATGGGGTAAACAAATTTGTCCGAATTTTGTCGGTGTCACGCCCAAATATGATAAGTCTGATTGCTGATTTAGGATTGGCAATGTTTGAATGGATTATATACCGCAAGTAAAAAAATATTATAAGCGCCTCGATCTTCTGCGCTTCTTCTCCAGTTAGTCACACCTAGTTCTGTAAGGTTCTCAGTAACCTGGTCTTTCCAACGGAGTTTTGGTCGCCTTCTTCTGCGCCGTCCATCGAGTCCATTGTCAAAGACTTTTCGAGCTGGAGCATTTTCGTCCATGCGTCTGACCACGTCAATGTCAGTGTACAACTCGTACAGCTCATGATTCATACGGATTCATACACCCTGTTAACGATGATACACCCCGTTAACGATGATGGGCCCATATATTTTACGGAGTATTTTTCTCTCGAATACAGCCAGAACTGATTCATCCGCTTGTGTCATAACCCAGGATTCTGAACCATACATTAAGACCGGTAGAACCAGTATCTGATATAGCTGGATTTTTGTTCGTCGAGGTAGGGCTTTGTCATTGAATCTCTTGCTTAGTCCGTAGTAGCATTTATAAGCAAGCAGGATTCTTCTCCGGCATTATTTGTTTTGTTAGTGGCGGAGCCTAGGTAGAGGAATTATCAACGTTCACGCAGTTTCCCAAACGATTTTTTGTTCGTTGAAACTAATAACTTCGTTTTGTCCTCGTTCACCTTTAGAACCATTTTCGCTGATTCCTTCTGTATACCTAAGAAGGCTGCAGTCACATCCCGCAGTTTTCTATCGATGATGTCAACGTCATCAGCGTACGCGAGTAGCATGTGGCTTTTGTAGAATATAGTGCCACTCATGTTTACTGCAGCTTTTCTCATTATCATCTCCATCACTATGTTGAAAAGGTCACACGATAGGCCGTCGCCTTGTTTTAGGCCCCGTTTGGTATATAATGGCACCCTAAGGTCCTTGCCAATCTTCACTGAAGACTTCGTGTCAGTTAGCGTCATTCCGCAAAGGCGTATCAGCTTCGCACGAATACCAAACTCAGCCAAGGCTTCGAGTAATTTCTGCCGTATCGGACTGTCGAAGTAGGCTTTAAAGTCGACGAAAAGATGGTACTTGTCGATCTATTTTCTTGGGTTATTTCCAAGATTTGCCGAAGTGTGGTCAGTTGTTGATTAACCATGTCTAAAGCCAAACTGATAAGGCCCGATCAGGTTGGATAACACTGGCTTTAGTTTTTCACGTAGCACACTCGACAGGACCTTATATGCGATGGGTAAAAGGTTGTTCACGCGTTAGTTGGATCACACACTTGGATCACCTTTTTTCAGCACAGGACATAATAAGCTTAGATTCCAACCGTCGGACATGCACTCTTTAAGCCAAACCGTGCGCAGGAGCTGGTGCATGCTCGTTATCAGCTCCTCGCACCGGACTTGAAGAGCTCTGCCGGAAGACCTTCGGCATCGGCTGCTTTATTGTTTTTCAGCCGCAATATGGCTCTTCTTACCTGTTACCTTTGTTATATTATAATTGGAAAATGATCATACATAACATGGGCTAAGGAGTTTCCACAAAAAATTTGCTTTCTATTCGTTCTATTGTTTAATTAAAGTTCATATTTTCGATCTCCAAATGTATCATAACATAAAGCTAAGTAGTAGTAGTCGTATAACATATGTTAAGTAATATCCATCATATAAAATTTTATTTCGTCACGACTTAATACATATGTGCCATGCCACTTTAATAACAATATCGTCTGTATATTCATATCTGTAGTGCCAAGTATTTGTTGCCCACTTATCGAAAATAGAAATTTTGTCTGTCTGTTGTGCTAAATACCATCTATAGATTCTGGTATGTTGATAAAAAAAATACATTTGCCACGCCAATTCAACCCAATAATCGAACATAATACTTTGGTCTGTATATTCATAACTTCGGTGCCACTTCTTTTATGTGCATCGGATTTTATTTCTCTGGGCCTAAAACATAAATTTTACATGCCCCGCTTCCTTTTGGAGAGGTTCTTTATTCTATTCTCGAAATATGTCCACTCTATCGCCAATTACTGGGTAATTTATTAAAAAAATTGTACTCAGTATCAAAGAAAGCTACATTCGAAATTTCAATAAATTGGTTATCAATTTTGCGGTATAAATCCACCTTAGCGCAATATAACGGGTCTATTTGTACTTACAATTTTTTTCATTATCAAACAAATATACATTCGGAATTTCAGGTAAATTGTTTCATACCTTCAACACAAAGACGTTTAACACATTGTGTTTGAGTAAAATCGGATCATCAATATTAACTTTCGAAATTAGTTCACAGCAGCACCACATACCGGGTCCATATATACAAAAACTTTGTTCTCATGATCAAACAAATATACATTCTGAATTTCAGTTTAATTGGTCCATTCGTTTAAACTTTCAGCAGAATTGCACCCTAGCGCCACCAACCGGGTCTATTTGTACATTAAATTGTCTTTCGTGATCAATCAATACATTTTAAAATTCAGGTAAATTGGTCAATTCATTTAAATATACGATATAAATCCATCCAAGCGCCACCTACCGTGTCCATTTGTACATACAATTTTTTTTCTCATGATCAAACAAACATACATTCTTAATTTCAGTTCCATTGATCCATCCATTAAAATTGTCGATATAAATTCAACCCAGCGCCACCTAGCGGTATGAAAATACAATGGTACCTATTCTCAGATCTACCAACTATATATACAAAATTTCATAAGATTTGTCGGGCCGTCTCGTAGAATTGCTACAACAAACACCGTGACACGAGAATTTTATATGTTAGAAGATAATAAAACAAATCCAAAACGGATAAAAGTGTCAAATCTTACTACTTTCACGTAATGCAACATAACCTATGAACAAAATGACGCTTTTATTCACAATTAAGTGAATGTATCTTAATTTGGTAAATACAAGTTTTTCCCATTCAGGATATATGGGAGGTGGGCGTGTCCTTCGAGATAATTTGATATAATTCAACACAATTGTCAGTAATATATCAGAGACAAATCGAGCTAACCCAGTAGGAAATGTCTGCAATACATCCTCAAGGAAAGGTGCATGACCATAGTAAATCGTTGATGACACGAAGGGACCATCCATACAAATCGTCGACGAAATTTTCATACAAGTGTCCGCTTTGTCATGCACGAACTGATGAGCGACATTGTCGGTCAAATTGTCGTTGATGCCTAAATAAGCGACATGTCGCCCACACAATCATGCACGACATAATGACCGACAATGTCGGTCAAATTGTCGTTACCAGTAATAAATTTAAAATCACAACTTGATGTAGTTTTATTGTAATCGTCCGATACATTAACCGTAGAACACTGCTGTTTTTTATTAATTGAACATTTTTTACGTTCTCTTTCCTCTCTTCAATTTCATGTCGTTATTGTCCCCTTACATTAAATTTTTTGTTTGATGCACGACAACATTAGTAATATGTCGGTCAGCTTGTCGTCGTACATTAAAAGTATTTTTTAGTACAATAAATTTACTTTTTGATACAATAAATTTACTTTTTTGCACAATGAAAGTACATTTTGGTCCTTTTTTTACAATAAATTGTACTATTTGGAACAATAAATTGACCTTTTTGGTACAATTAATAGTACTTTGTGATAAAATAAATTTTACTTTTTGGTACAATTAATTGTACTTTTTAATACTTTTATTGTATTAAAAAGTGTTTTTTTTACGACAAAAGTCCTTTTGATTCAATATTTGTACTTTTTAGTGCAGTAAATTGTATTTTTTGGTACCATAATTTTTTGCTCCTTTTTGGTACAGTAAATTGTATATTGTGATGAAATAAATTGAACCTTCGTGTACAATAAATTGTACTTTTTGTTAACATAAATTGTACTATTTGTTACCATAAATTATACATTTTGGTATAATAAATCGTACTATTTGTTATAATGAATTGTACTTGTTGGTACAATACAATAAATTGTACAATTTGGTGCAATAGATGTACTCTTAGATACAACATATTGAGCTTTTTGATATAATACTTTTTATATGTAATATGCAGTATTTTTTGTTACAATAAAAGTACTCTCTGTAAAAATAAATATACATTTTGGTACAAAAAATTTACTTTCTGGTACATAATAAATTCCGTTTATTTACTCTCGCTCTCCGAAAATTTGGTATTGTAGGGCTGAAATACACTTTTGCCACGCACCTTCCGTCTACTGTTTGGTACTTTTTGGTACAATAAATTTAACTTTTGTTTTTAACAAAAAAATTTAGCTTTAATAAAATAAATAGTTATTTTTCGTACAATTAAAGTTCTTTTTATGTACTTTTTTGGTACAATGAATATATTTTTTGGTACAATAAATTGAACATTTTGGTACAAAAATTTTTACTTTTTAATACGATAAATGTTTTGGTAAAATATTTGTGCTTTTTAGTACAATAAATTGTACTATTTGGAACAATAAATTGACCTTTTTGGTACAATTAATTTTAGTTTGTGATAAATAAATTTTATGGTACAATAAATTCTAATATTTGGTACCATATATTGTACTTTTTGTTATAATAAAATGTACTTTTTGGTACATTAAATATACTTTTTGGTACAATAAATTTTACTTTTTGCAAAAACAAAAGTATTTTTTCCACAAGAAAAGTACTTTTTGATTAAATAATTGTAAATAGTACAGTGCAATAAGTTGTATTTTTTGGTACCATAATTTGTCCTTTTTGGTACAGTAAATTGTATATTGTGATACAATAAATTTTACTTTTTGGTATTATAAGTTGTACTATTTGGTACCATTAATTAAAATTTTTGGTGTAATAAATTGTACTATTTGTTACAATAAATTGTTGTTTTTGTTACAATACATGTACTTTTTGGTACAATAAATTGTACAATTTGGTACATAAAAGTACTTTTTTTTATTTAATATTTAAAACTTTTTGTTACAACAAAAGTACTTTTTGGACAAATTTGTGTACTTTTGGTACAATATGTTGTACTTTTTGAATCAATAAAAGTACTTTACTGTACATAATAAATGCAGTTTGTCTATGCTTGCTGATCGAAAATTTGTAATTTTAGTACCTAGTACTATCTATATATTGAATTGTATCTCTCTAGGGCGATGTTACAGTTTTGCCATGCCCCTTCCGCCTACTGATTAAAAATTAACATTTCGTATGAACATTTGAACCTAAAGTACCAAGTTCTGTCTGGGTACCAATTTCTAACTCTCTAGGACTAAAATACAGCTATGCCCCGCCCACTATTTAATAAAAAAATTTCGTCTGAAAGCTTCAACATGAAGTGCCAATTACTATTTGTTAACCAAAATTTGTTTCTCTAGGACTAAAATACAATTTTCCAACGCCCCCTCCGCCCAGTTATCGAAAATTTAAATTTTACCGGTATATTTGTATTGCCGAATACTATCTGGATATCAAATTTAAACTCTTCAGCTCAAATAAAAAAGTTTTGCCATGCCCATTACGCCCATAGGGTTAAAAATTTACAAAATATATAGCCTACAGTAATTTCAATACTGTATACTAACGGCCTACCAAACTTCATTGGAATCGGTTAAGCTGTTCAGACGTGTTTGAGCCACAAACAAACGAACAAACACACAGACGAACGTTCAAATTAATAATATTAAAAATGTTAGAGATATTTTATTAATTCTTTCAATCCTATAAAATCTACACCATTACCAATTATAATTCAAACATTCCATTTGGAATTCAAAAACTTAATTTGAAATTGAAAACTTTTCATTTGAAAAATTCAATTTAAAATTTAAAAAGCATCAATTGAAATTCAAACTTTCCGTTTGAAATTCAAAAAATATCAATTGAAATTCAAAATTGAAAACACAACAATTGAAATTTAAAAAATCATCAGTTGAAATTCAAAACTCGTTAATTAAAATCAAAATTCGTCAATTAAAATTCAAAACTCATTAATTGAAATTCAAAGTCGTCAATTGAAATTCAAAACTCATCAATTCAAATTCAAATTCGTCAATTTCAATTCAAAAGATTTGAATTGTAAATCACCTTGGTAGATATGTATATGGGCATAAGTCACTAAAATATATGAAAACACATACAAAATTTGCAATGTGCAGCGAATCGAAAAAATTATATACTTTGTTAAATCAGAATATATTTTAATACGATTGATATGTATAAATATATACATATACATATAATAAAATACTTATTGTATTGTTTATCAGTATCTCATTATTTTTATTATTAATAAAATTCTTCTTTAACAATAAAATACACATCTTGATTTATGCCAATATAATTTAAAGAATATTATCTACTCCATTTCAGTAAAATTTGTGACACGTATCTGTATAATTATAATTACGATTAAAACTACTAACACGTTATTCGAATTTCAATTGACGACTTTTGAATTTGAATTGATAACTTTTGAATCTCAATTGATAAGTTTTAAATTTCAATTGACGAATTTTCAAATTCAATTGCTGTGTCTTCAATTTCAGTTGACGAGTTTTGAATTTCAATTGACGACATTTGAATTTTTGATGATAAGTTTTAAAATTTTTATTGACGAATTTTGAATTTCAATTGACGAGTCTCAATTTGATGGGTTTTCAATCTTGATTGATATTTGTTTAATTTAAAATGGTTTGAATTTCAATTAACGTTTTTTGAATTCCAAATGGAATTTTTGAACAATTTTTGAATTTTTGAATTTCATTTGACATTTTTTGATTTTCAATTGGAAATGGTGTAAAAATTTCATAAATTGTTTAAATATTATAAATTTTATAAATTCTGTTAATTTTATAATTTTTTTTATAATATATAAATTCGAGAAACCTCCTATTCCAAAATTCTATAATTACTAAAAGTTCTATAATTTCAATAAAATAACTTTATGAATTCTATTACTTCTGTAAATTTTTTAAATTCTAAAAAAATTCTACATACTCTACAAATTCTTTAAATTTTACAAAAGTGTACAATTTCAATAACATATTAAAAATTTTGCAATTTTTGTTAGTTCTAAATTCTGTTAATTTTATTAATGCTAGAAATTCTGTGAAATGCTATCAATTTCATAAATTCTAGAAATTTTTAAAATTTTATAAATTTCATTATTTCTATAAAATTCTACAAATTCTTCAATTCCGATTAATTTAATAAATTCTAAAAAATTCTGTAAATTTTGCAAATTCCATAAATTCTACAAAGTTTTGAAATTTCAATCACAGCTATCAGTTTACTCATCAAATTATTTAAACTCACCAATTTTTTACTCTTATCATACATAAACCATGCTTGATAAAACGATAACATGGTGTTTTAGTCAGCTTTCTAAAATAAGCTTTATTATTATTTTAATGTTTTATAGTAATTAAAATGTACAAAATTTATTTGTTTATAAACACACATAATTTGTCTATACATACTTTATTTTGGAAAACATTTAAAAAGTGTTGTTCATAGTAGAGCAAGTTATCTCACTCCTGTCTTTATGGTTTTAAGTTAGGCCCAAGTGAACTTAGTTGCAATAAATTTAAAGAAAGTGCAATTAAACTATTTAATTAATTACTACTGTTTATTTTTCCTTTTTCCAATTATGAGTTATGAGTGCAAGTATTTAAGATTCGAAACTCTTATGCTACAAAAAACGGGCACAGTGGTTTAGCTATGTTAAATTTTTGAAATTTGTTTGTATCTTATAGTGTGTAACGTTTGAAACTCTTTTCGAACAATAACAATTAGAAAATAAAACAGAAAATAAACAGAAATTGGAAAAAAATTTCCCCGTTTTACATACACAAATGTTTAAACATTCCGTATGGCAAAAATGTTACTAAAAATGGTATAAGAAGAGCTTTTGCATTTTCACTAATGGTTAAATCATTATTGTGAACGGAATTGGGTATTATTGATACGTATCATACATAGGTTTTTTTCTACACCCTGAGGGTTTAGAGGACCCTGTATGCAATGCGCCGGCCAACTGTTATCGATAACAGTGACGAGGTGGCCGAGTGGTTAAGGCGTTGGACTGCTAATCCAATGTGCTCTGCACGCGTGGGTTCGAATCCCATCCTCGTCGAGTATTTTTTTTTCTAATTGATATAATAACAATATCGTTATTTAAAATTAATAATATTTTACAAAAAATATATCAATGTTAATAAATTTTGTATACATATCTGCTACAGTTGATACGATGTTAGGAAATAACATATGTACTAAAGTTGGTAATAATGAAAAGCACCAATTTAGGCCAGTTTCAATTAACAATGCTTAATATCTCTTTAACTAGAAAGTTTATATATTATACAGATTCCAGTAATATGCTTAGTTTACATGTTCTTATAACTTCTGTTTGGATCAGTCAACCTGAGATTTGAAAGGGATACAAATAGGAATTAGGTGATATATAGACGTCACTTATCTCTCTCATATACCGGTGGCATGTTAGGGGACCCAAAAATTCATGCGTAATATATATTTTTTAAGCGGAAAGTAAGATCAACAACTCAAATACCCTAAAAAATTAAAGTTTGTGTTTTTGGAAAAAAATATCGAAATTGGAAAATATACAATATAAAAAATTTTTCAATTGAAATTCAAATCTCGTCATTTAAAATTCATAATTTCCATTTAAAATTGAAAATGGATTTCCATTTGAAATTGAAAAAAATATCAATTGAAATTTAAAACTTATCGATTGAATTCCAAACACGTCAACTGAAATTCAAAATTCGTCAATTGAAATTCAAAACTTATCAATTGAAATTCAAAAGTCAACAATTGAAATTCAAAAGTCAACAATTGAAATTCAAAACTTAACAATTGAAATTCAACTGAAATTTAAATGTCGTCAATTGAAATTCAAAACTCGTCAATTGAAATTCAAAACTCATCCATTGAAATTCAAAACGTATCATTTGAAATTCAACAGATTTGAATTAAAAATCATAGGTTCACTTCGACCATAAAATATGCTACACCTTAGTAGTGAGAAATATGAAAACAAATACAAAAATTGCAATGGGTAGCAAATCGAAAAAATTAACTTGTTTAAGAATATTACTTTGTTAAATCACCTAATATTTTCATTCGATTGATATGTAAAAAAATATATATTTATATAAGGGCGGGTCAATTTAAAAATCACCAAGGTGACAAGGAAAATCGTATTCTAGGGATCAAAATAAGAAATTTTGCCCAAAGAACCATACCTCTAACACGATTTCTGATGTCCTGGCTTTAAAACCAATGGGTTATATTTTAAAAATACCCACTTTGACCAATTTAGAGTGCCCTTAATCGAGTCCAAATGTTAGACCGACTACCACTAACTTTGGAGGGCCGACCCACCCATTTCAGTGGCACACCCCCTGAAACCCCCTGAAGGGTTCCCCATACAAACATTTAAAAAAAATCACCAATTTTGGCACAGAAAATTTTTCTTTTGAATTTCAATTGATAAGATTTGAATTTCATTTTATATTTTTTATTTCAAATGGAAAGTTCGAATTTCAATTGATGTTTTTTGAATTCCAAATGGAATTTTCGAATTTCAAATGACGGGTTTTAAATTTCAAATGGAATAATTGAATTTTAAATGGAGAGTTTGAATTTCAAAAGGAATGTATGAATTTGAATTGATATTCTTTGAATTTCAATTAGCAATGGTGATCAGTTTTGAATTTTAATTGACGAATTTTGAATTTCAATTGACGAGTTTCGAATTTCAATTGATGAGTTTTGAATTTCAATTGATATTTTAAATTTCAAATGAAAAGTTTGAATTTCAATTGATGTTTTTTTGAATTCCAAAGGGAATTTTTGGATTTCAAATGACGGGTTTTGAATTTCAATTGGAATAATTGAATTTTAATCTGATTGTTTGAATTTCAAATGAAATTTTTTAATAATAATTGATTTTTTTGAATTTCAATTGAAAATGGTGTAGTAAGATCATTATCTTCGGCAATGGCGATTCTCCGCTACCCTTCACCATTTGTAGAAATATTAGAGGTATTCACGATCATAACTATTTCTTTAAGTATTGCAGCATTTTTGATAGGGTTGTCGTTCATTCATTTGGAAATTAGGAGAAAATTTAATAAAAATTGTATTTTCTGTATGGTAGCCCCCTTAGAGGGTGAAGTTGGAGAGTAGATATGTTTGCGAAAAATCTTAGGAGGGAAAAATGACTGGGGGTCGGTCATACATTTAAACCCCCTAGAGGCGATTCCGGGGCGGTTGCGCGGCTTGTTGAGAATTTTTTCCCCAATACGAAAATTTCTAGTTAAAACTGGGGACTCAATTTTGATTTTAGACCCATGGTGGCTTGACCAAATTTTTTAAGAATTCAACGTATTTGACGATTTTGATAACCGCTTGGTTAATTTTTTAAATCCATACATAATGACCCATTCTAATGTTCAAGACTTTAGGATTTTATGTGAATTATAAATATTTCCCAAAAAGCACGATTTTCAAATACTTTGCTAAGAAAAAAACCGGGGAAAGCGTTTATTTTAAGTTTTCAAGATGTGCGCAAAATTATTATTATTATCGAAATAACTCAAAGCAATAAGATTTGATATTTACCACATGCATAAAACCATTAACACATTTTAATATTTCCCTCTGCTGTATGGGTATGGAACAATTTTAGAACACCAACTATTTTTTTTGATTCATGCACACTAGATAGAGTCGAAAAAAAGATGATGCGATCACCCCTCCAGTTTTGTTATTTGTCCAAAGACAGTTTGTGGGCATCAAAACTTTTCTTGATTTGTGCACCCTAAGACCCCCCGAAATAGTATTTATAATGTTCTATCGTCATTTAATGTCCAATCGAAACGAAGGGTATCCATGGTTATTAAAGGGCTTAATTTTGACTATTTGGACTTCGACGTCACTTTTATATTACCCTCTAATGATGAACATATTTGTTAAAATTTGTAAAACTCACAATAAAATATAATAATTATGCTTTTAAAATGTAAAATTTTATTTAAAAACAAAAAAGTTATGCAGCCTTAAAAAATAAATAGTTCACCTTATTCCACCTCGAGTTAATTATTGTTATTGTGTTATCATTTAGTCATATTATCGATGCAAAATGCATATTACCCTCCCTACGCACACTTTTGACTCGACATAAATTTTGACTATGACAATGCTATATCTCTTTTTGCCTTACAATTGATAAATCGCTTTGAATACATTGGTAATCAAAAACACCCGTGTTTATTTTAAATTCTATAACGGAAATATAATGCCACTAATTTGCAACCAGCTGGCAACACTATTATTGTGAATACCGCATTACCTACATGGCACTGCATTAACCACAATTCACCTCAAAAATGATAACATAGAGGATGAGTAATCGCTGTACATTGAGCACTGCTTTGTAACAAAACACTCGTTTGCTACCACCGCTCACAGTGACGAGGTGGCCGAGTGGTTAAGGCGTTGGACTGCTAATCCAATGTGCTCTGCACGCGTGGGTTCGAATCCCATCCTCGTCGAGTAGTTTTTGATTGACGACAATGGTCGTATAAATCTTTTTGTAATATATGGTAAATATACGAAGAGCAATGAAATAAACTTTACAATAAAAAAAGCTACAACCATGTTTTTATAATAAAGGCAACTGACTACTGCTATAACAAAGAACAAGAGTGTGCCTGTATCTAAATATATTACTCAGTAGTGGTATCACAAATGTTAGAAGTTTTATCTGATAACAAAAAAAAAAAAAACATATCTGGCCCTAAAGACCAGGGCAACTGAAAATATGCACTAAACATGCACTAAACATAAATATGCGCCCTAAAGCAAAATACGCTCTTAAAATCTTAAAAAATACTATTAAAACAACAAAAATACGCTCTAACAAATAAGTCACAATTTTTTATTCATAAGAATTTTATTATCTAAAGTAAAAAAATATTTAAAAAACCAATAATATTTAAAACAAAACATTATTATTTTAAATGTAGCCTTTGTAAGAAATTTCTCATTTGCAATTTTCTTGTCTAACATGTAGCAGATTTGGCTGTAACATTTGAAAAAAACTAAGTTGCAAAGACGTCCATGATTTTTTAGGAATGAAAAATTTATGTGAAAAATATAAAATATGCTTTTTAAGCTTTTTTAAAAAATATGCTCTAACAAATATGAAATAAGCTTTAAAAACCTATATTTTTCTAAAAGTATGCTATTAAAAAAATATGATAAAATATGACTTTATTGATTAAATATGCAGAAATATGCTCTAACAAATAGGTACCAAAACACTTGTAAGAGTATGAAACATATAACTATCTTACCCATTTATTAAAATCACGTCCTAAAAACATGAATTTGCATATTTCCGGTTGCCCTGCTAATGAAGTATCAGAAGTGAGAACGTGTACAACTAGAAACAATGTGATAAACTACTACCACAAAGGTTTCATGGTGGTACGGTTGGCCGAATGACGTGACCTCGATCAAAATTTAGTTTGCATTTTTTGGCCGCAATTTAAAAATTGCGTACATAACACTTTTAAGTGTCGTTTATTGCAACCAGCAATTCGAATGCGCTTATTAACACCGGTTAGGGGAACCGTTTTTCAAAAAGCCTTTATTAAAAACTGTAATCGGTTAAAAAAAAAATGATTGAAGTTTGGGTCAAAAATAATTCTACAAATCGGTTCAACAAAGCGGCTTTTGTAAAGGTGCGGGTACTCAAATGAAAGACAAATCCAACGATGTTATTTTTAGATTCCTACGGGTCTCCTGGACCGAGTTAGAGCCATTTAAATTTCCAGGATATACCAAAAAAAAATATTTTTAAAAAAATCGCGCGGTTTTTAGATTTTCTATTTTTTTTTAGAATTTTTCAATTTATTTCCTTAAAGTTTTCTAACTTTGTCCATGATTTTTTCACATTTTTTCAAATTTTTTTTTTGGTATATCCCGGAAATTTAAATGGATCTAACTCGGTCCAGGAGACCCGAAGAAAAATAACATCGTTGGATTTGTCTCGAAAATATCTTTAATTTGAGTACCCACACATGGGGGGTCATCATTGAACCCAAGGGGCCCCTTTTTTTGGACCCCCGGGCCCCCCAGGCCATAGCGCCAACTTTGACCTCGATTTTCGTGTTTTGGGGCGTATTTGGGGTGGGGTGGAATTTTTTTTTTTTGGGCTTCCGCCCCATATTCTGCACTTTTGCCTTAAAAATTATTGTGATCCGGTTCCAAGTTGTAATTCTTAATCGGTTTGTAGGAAACAAGTATCCAAAACCTGCTTTCTAGTACCGGGTTTGGAATCAATTCCAATGTAACGATAAATGTAACATGTTCAAATAAGTAGATCAGCACATCGGCAGATGCTAAACTAGAATTTTATAACCAAGTTTTGTCAAACACTCACATTGTGAACTATTATGCACTGTTATATGTTATTTTGATATGTGGTGTATATATTCGCAATTAGTAAAGAACCGGTTATGAAAACCGCGGTTATCTAGTTTATTGTGAACTCGTTGAAAGTTTTAATAAAAAGAGTTTACTTCTTTGCATGCTTTTAAACCGGTATCGAAAACCCAGATTATATAACCGGGTTTAGGAATTATTTGGCACCAAATCAATCTTTTACAACTAGGTTTTGCTAATTACATACACTTTGAACTAGTATACATCATTATTTGAGTGGTTCAAAAGCCAAATTGATTAACTCCACTTATTGATTTTTTTGTTAAAGTAATCGATATTTTTAACTTGTACTGACTTATTAAGTTCGCTATTCACACAGTGCTGAGTAAAGAGACAAAATTATTAGTAAATGATGGAGATATCGATTTTTAACAACATTTTTGTAGAACATTTGAGTTTTCTAAAGTTTTCTTTTTTCAAAAAATAACGAAAAGAACACATACGTAGTCGACAAAGAGATTTCAAATATTTCACAAAAAATATCCTCGTTAAATTTCATTTAAGACGTCCGATATCGCAAATGCACTAAAACAATAAGACACATAATTTTTAGGACATATTTTAAAACCTATTTTAGGTTAAACTGAAAACTTCAACATGGGAGGGATCTCTTCAAGTTTGAATTGATGAGTTTAAAATTTCAATTGATATGATTTTAATTTCAATTGACAAGTTTTGAATTTCAATTGATGTTTTTTTTTAATTTCAAATGGAACGAGTTTTAAATTTCTAATTGAATTTTTGAATTTCTATTAATATTCTTTAAATTACATTCCAAGGTGTATTTCCAAGGTGTAGTATACGCTAAAATTTGTAATTTAGATAAATAATAATTGCATTTGGATATAAGCAAGTAGAAAAAAAACCGGTTATGAAAATTACAGTAAACAGGTTTTATTATAACAAGTTTTTATCGATTTTTTTGAAACCGACAATTAGGATTTTAATACCATTTTACACTAAATTATAAGGTTGCATTAAAATTTGTAAATTTGTTATGTCTTATGACCAATTACTTATTTTATCATAGGATGTGTTATATGGGCTTTTTTATATAACCGGTTTAAATTAACCGATTAGAACATCAATTGAAGCTAAGCCGAGACTTTTTCCCGGGGTTTGATATGAACCCCATTTCCTTTATCTTTATTTGTTAATACAGAGATGTGTTATATAGGCTTTTTTATATAACCGGTTTAAATTAACCGATTAGAACATCAATTGAAGCTAAGCCGAGACTTTTTTCCCGGGGTTTGATATGAACCCCCTTTTCTTTTATCTTTATTTGTTAATACAGAGTTTGAACCCGTTTTTTATTCCAAATTGAAATTCAAAAAATTTCAATTCATTTTCAAATTTTTCATTTGAAATTCAAAACACATCAATTGATATTCAAAACTCGTCAATTCAAAAGTTAAAACTCATAAATTGATATTAAAAATTCAACAATTGACATTAAAAACTAGTCATTTAGAATTCAAAATTCGTCAATTGAAATTCAAAACTCATCAGTTAAAAGAGTTTTGAAGATTGTTGAATTTCAATTTTCAATTCACTTTTTGAAATTCAAAAAATTTCAATTCATTTTCAAATTTTTCATTTGAAATTCAAAACACATCAATTGATATTCAAAACTCGTCAATTCAAAAATTAAAACTCATAAATTGATATTAAAAATTCAACAATTGACATTAAAAACTAGTCATTTGGAATTCAAAATTCGTCTATTGAAATTCAAAACTCATCAGTTAAAAGAGTTTTGAAGATTGTTGAATTTCAATTGGCGAATTTTCAATTTCAAATGACGAGTTTTGAATTTCAATTGATGAGTTTTGAATATTAATTGATGTGTTTTGAATTTCAATTGACGAGTCTTGAATTTCAATTGGTATTTTTCGAATTTTAAAAGGAAAATCATAATTTGAATTGATATTTTTTGAATATCAACTGACGAGTTTTGAATTTCAAAATGAATGTTTAAAGATCAAATAAAATTTTTGAACTTCAATTGATTTTCTTTGAATTTTAATTTGAAATGGTGTAGTGTAGTAGATATCAGCAAATAGCAAAAACCGGTTAAGGAAATTGCGCTTAATTCGGTTATTTTGTGAACTCGTTAAAAGTGAAACAAAGCATAAATTATTTTGTTGTTAAATTCACATTATCTTCAAACTTTACACGGAATTTTTTCAGACCACGTGTTATAAGCCTAAGACAGCTTTTGAATACCAATATCTAAGTTGCAATCACATCTCGCAGTTTTTGACCAATGATCATCAGCGTACGCGAGTAGCATGTGGCTTTTGTTGAATATCGTGCCATATATGTTTACTGCAGGTTTCCTCATTATCCTCTCCATCACAATGTTGAAGAGGTCACACGATAGGCCGTTGGCTTGTTTTAGGCATCGTCTGATATATAATAGTTCCGTAAGGCTTTTTTATATAACCGGTTTAAATTAACCGATTAGAACATCAATTGAAGCTAAGCCGAGACTTTTTTCCCGGGGTTTGATATGAACCCCCTTTTCTTTTATCTTTATTTGTTAATACATAGTTTGAACACGTTTTTTATTCCAAATTGAAATTCAAAAAATTTCAATTCATTTTCAAATTTTTTATTTGAAATTCAAAACACATCAATTGATATTCAAAACTCGTCAATTCAAAAATTAAAACTCATAAATTGATATTAAAAATTCAACAATTGACATTAAAAACTAGTCATTTGGAATTCAAAATTCGTCTATTGAAATTCAAAACTCATCAGTTAAAAGAGTTTTGAAGATTGTTGAATTTCAATTGGCGAATTTTCAATTTCAAATGACGAGTTTTGAATTTCAATTGATGAGTTTTGAATATCAATTGATGTGTTTTGAATTTCAATTGACGAGTCTTGAATTTCAATTGGTATTTTTCGAATTTTAAAAGGAAAATCATAATTTGAATTGATATTTTTTGAATATCAATTGACGAGTTTTGAATTTCAAAATGAATGTTTAAAGATCAAATAAAATTTTTGAATTTCAATTGATTTTCTTTGAATTTTAATTTGAAATGGTGTAGTGTAGTAGATATCAGCAAATAGCAAAAACCGGTTAAGGAAATTGCGCTTAATTCGGTTATTTTGTGAACTCGTTAAAAGTGAAACAAAGCATAAATTATTTTGTTGTTAAATTCACATTATCTTCAAACTTTACACGGAATTTTTTCAGACCACGTGTTATAAGCCTAAGACAGCTTTTGAATACCAATATCTAAGTTTTTCCTTAAGTTTAATGGTCACGCTAATGTACTTTTGTTAAACTTTCGCCAAATTTTTAATATAGTTTGTCATATTAACAATCGCACTTTCTCCCATTAACAACTTAACAACTAAATATGAAATGACGCTAATTTATGTTAATTTAAAATTAAAATTTTGTGCAACAATTGCAAAAAATAAAATAACCCTTTCAACTTCTAGCTACCAAGTGAAAACTTGTGCCGGCGGCAAATATATGACGAGGTGGCCGAGTGGTTAAGGCGTTGGACTGCTAATCCAATGTGCTCTGCACGCGTGGGTTCGAATCCCATCCTCGTCGAATAAGTTTTTTCCAAAAAAAATATTTGATAAATTTAAAAGAAATTAATAAATAAAAATAAACTTTAGTTAAATGTAATTAAAAATTCTTATTTAAAAAATAAGCTAACATATTAAAAAAAAAGCTGCTCGACGAGGATGGGATTCGAACCCACGCGTGCAGAGCACATTGGATTAGCAGTCCAACGCCTTAACCACTCGGCCACCTCGTCTGTGGCGACCTTGGTGTAGAAATATCAATATGAATATGTGGCCCCACCACCAACACTGCATAGAACTGTATTACCACAACAACTATTACATAAAGCTGTGTTTGTGTGGCCAACTCAAAAAAGTGGTTGAAAACTTGGGAAGAAAAAATATGTATCGACACACAACAACAAAACTAGCAGATAAGATTGGTGGTGATGTGTCTAAACTTAGAAGCACACGCGTTTTGTAGCATTGTGTACGAGCGTTGTTGTACACTAAACAAAACTTTGATATCAGTGTTGTTGCTTCAATGTTTGATTAGTCAACATTTCTTAGTACATAACAATTTCAATCATATGAAATACATACTATTGAAGTGGTTTCGCAATAAGCTGCATGCGAGCGGCATTTCGGAACGGCTGAGCGCCGCCGCTCAGGAATAGCCGTGAGTGGCAACAAACATATGAAATACTGTTGAAGTGGCCACGCTATGAGGGCATTTCATTTCATTGAATCGCTTGCTTAGTCCGTAATAACATTTGTTAGCAGCAGGATTCTTCTCCGGATTTCGAGATAAAATTATCTACCACCTCGAAATTATAGTTGTCAACGTTCACGCAGTTTCCCAAACGAGTAGATTCTTTGTTTGTTGAAACTAATAACTTAGTTTTGTCCTTCGTTGTTTTTGTCCTTCTGTATGCCTGAGAAAGCTACAGTCACATCCCACAATTTTCGACCGATGATGTCTACGTCATCAGCGTACGCAAGTAGCATGTGGCTTTTGTTGAATATCGTGCCACTTGTGTTTACTGCAGCATTCCTCTCCATCACTATGTTGAAGATGTCACACTATAGGCTATCGCCTTGTTTTAGGCCTCGTCTGGTATAGAATGGCTCCATTAGGTTCTTGTTTATCTTCACTAAAGACTCCGTGTCAGTCAGCGTCATTCCCCAAAGACGTATCAGCTTCGCTGGGATACCAAACTTGAAAAGGCTGCAGTCACATCTCACAGTTTTTGACCAATGATCATCAGCGTACGCGAGTAGCATGTGGCTTTTGTTGAATATCGTGCCACTTGTGTTTACTGCAGCTTTCCTCATTATCATCTCCATCACTATGATGAAGAGGTCTCACTCGTGTTTACTGCAGCTTTCCTCATTATCCTCTCCATCACAATGTTGAAGAATTCACACGATAGGCCGTCGCCTTGTTTTAGGCATCGTCTGGTATATAATGGGTCCGTAAGGTTTGCCAATCTTCACTGAAGACTTCGTGTCAGTCAGCGTCATTCCGCAAAGACGTATCAGCTTTGCTGAAATACCAAACTCAGCCATGTCTTTGAGTAATTTCTGCCGTATCGGACTGTCAAAGGCAGTTTTATAGTCGACGAAAAGATGGTACATGTCCATCTGTTTCTCTTGGGTCTTTTCCAGTATTTGTCGAAGTGTGAATATCTGGTCAGTTGTTGATTAACCAGGTCTAAATCCACACTGATAAGGCCCGATCAGGTTGGATAACACTGGCTTTAGTCTTTCACATAGCACACTCGACAGGACTTTATATGCGATGGGTTAAAGGCTGATTTAGCCGTAGTTGGAGCACAATTGTTGGGCATGCACTCTTTAATCCAAAAAAAAACTAAATTTCCCTTTGCTCCCCATGAATGAGGTATGGGATAGCTTCTCGCATTGTTGTGAATTAACACGCTTTGTATTTTTAGATTCACAACTAACGACACCTACTTGTTTATCGACGAATGCGAACGTCACTGTTTGAGAAGCTCCTACTAGACATGCCGATTGACTTGACACTTAATACTGCGAAGTTGCTGTCAACAACATTCGAGGGGAGCCGACAATCGTTGGTCCACTCATTAAGCCAAACCGTACGTAGGAGCTGGTGCATTTGGTGGTGGACAATCTAAGCCGTCGTCGACAATTGGCGTGAAACCTTCACGTGCGCTGCCTTCTGAAACCAGCAGTTGCTGGAAGTATTCTCTCCATATATGCTGCACACTCTGCGTATCAGTGACCAGATTTCCATTCTTTTCCTTACGGTAATGGGCTCCCCTCCATTACCGTAGCCTTTTGGTTTTACTTTCTGATCAAATTTTCGGGCCTCACCTCTATCCCCATATCGCTCTATATCCTTCTTCTCCCGTTCTTTTACCTGACTTTTTTTTAGCTTAAATAGCTGTCTCGCGTGTTTTGCAGTCTCCTTGTGCCGGTTACAATTAGCTGTAGCGTTACCCTATTAGCGGCATCCTGTTCCTCAGACGCTATGGAACATTCTTCATCGTACCAGGATTTGTCTGAGCGCCGTTTTTCATATCCTAGCACGGTTATTGGGGGGGTTGCCATTGGATGCGCGGTGTAGCGGGAACGTCAGAAGTAGAGGCGTTGTGTCGTAGAAGTTGGGAGAGCTTGTAGGTGTAGCCAGTGGCTATGTCTGGTGGGGTTTGCAGCTGCGCGATGTCCAGCTTTCTTTGTGTTTGGTTAGGTGCGTTTTTTGGCTCTGCTCAATCTTGTGCGCACTTTGGCTGCAATCAGTTAATGGTCCGAGTCAATATTATCACATGATCACATTCACGTCCATGACACTAGATGCATACCTGCCATCAATTACTACATGATCAATTTGATTTTTGGTGTTTTAAAAGGGGGATAGCCAAGTTGCCTTGTGGATATCTTTCTGCTGGAATCTGGTTCCACTTACTACCATGTTCCTTCCCGCTGCGAAGCTAACCAGCCCAAACCCGTTGTCTGACGTGTCGGTATGCAGGCTGAATGTTCCTATTTTTGCATTAAAGTCTCCCAGAACAATTTTAATGTCATGGCCAGGGCAGCGGTCGTATGTTTCCTCTAGGCGCTCGTAAAATGCATCTTTAATCTCATCGTCTTTATCTTTTATCGGGGCATGAGCACAAATCAGCGTGATGTAGAAATACAAGGTGGGCCAAAAGAAGTCATCCTATTGGAAGATGCTCTTATTTTTTACCGTTCCAGACTTTTTTGTGGGATTTTTTGAAGTCCCGTGTTTACGTGAACAAGCCTGAGGCCCTGGAAGCCCTCAAGGACAATATTCGACACGAGTGCGAGAATCTGTCGCCCGAAGTTCTCGCCGAAGTGATGAAAAATGACATAAAACGAGCCCGCATTGCAATCAATTGTGACGGCGCCCAAATGGCAGATATCATCTTCTCGACTTAACCAATAAAATTCTAAAGATTCAAATAAACATAATCAAAAAACAGAATTGAAGTTTTTCATTTAGATAAAAAATGAGAGCCAAACAACATTAGAAAACTTTTGGCCCACTTTGTATTTCGCCTTGATGCGGATTGCGGCTATTCGATCACTAACAGGATTGAATCGCGAGACAAGATGTCTGAGTTTCTCGCCAACTACAAATAATTCACATCCAAATTCGTGCTTTTCGGCATAGTAGCTGTAATAGATGGCGCAATTTTTACGTCGCGAGCATCCTTGTCCTGTCCATCTCATATCCTGCTTGGCGGTGATGTCAGCCATATATTTTTTGAGGACATCCGCCAGTCGTATAGTGGCACCTTCTCTATAGAGAGTTACTGACCGGAGTCAGTAAATAACTTAAAGGCGGGTGGCTAGCCCAACCATAAGGATTCGTCGCTCACTATCAGCCTCTATTCATGATAAAAAATATATCACGAACAACGTTGGCCAGGTGCCACCACGAAGGAGGTTGTGAGTCGGCTTGAGATGCAAAATTCACTTTACATCCCTAACGACACCCGAAAAGTTTTATCACTTTTGTGAAAATTCTGGTATTACCGACACTATATTACCGATAAAATAGATAGAGAAGCTAATGTCGGTAAAACTGTGTTCCTCAAACTCAGTGTGCAGTGAGTAGAAGGGGTAATATGGTTCAAATTGAAAAGTGTCTGTGATATTATATGAATGACTTATATTATATTTTAGTAATATAAGTCTAACCAACCAGAGAGAGTGGGATGAATTATTTGCAATTGCATAAATTGTTAAAAAAAATTATGACTGGCAAAATTTTATTTAAAATTTATATAAAATTACCGATAATTTGTGTATTTTGAATAAGAAATACTAAAAGTACATTCTACATATGTATATTAAATCCTTTTTCTATCGCAGATAATTTTTAAACACCTCTGGCTACCCAGGATCTTTAAGGTACTTACGTCCCCTTCTATGCACTATACATGTGTTACGAGCAACTTTTGTATAATAAAAATTGTTGTTCATGTTCATGAAGTTTTCAATGTAAAATTATTAACAAAACAGTTTCACTTAAATAATTTTCGTATTTATTTAATCTAAATAATAAAAAAATACACAACATAAATATTTACAAAAAAAAAAAATTCCGACGAGGATGGGATTCGAACCCACGCGTGCAGAGCACATTGGATTAGCAGTCCAACGCCTTAACCACTCGGCCACCTCGTCTTGTTGCCGGCCACCAGCCAAATTGCCGTTATCAGTTGGTACTAATGTTGGTCGCAACATAATGTTGCTAGCAACATGTTGATTCACACGTTATCAAGTAGTATATATTCTTAATCATTGATTGTAGTGTAAATAAATTATACTATATATAAACTTTTTTGTTATTTTTGTTTAGTGAATAAATTTTAATGTACGCTCACAGTATAATATTTCTAAGATGATTAAAACATTTAGGTTCTAAAAACACACGCAAGTGATGCCCCGTCTGTTAAAGCGGTTTGCATGGTGTTTTTATTAGATATTCATAGTCTTAGGGGTATAGATTAAGAAATATTATGCTTAAGACCGTTTTATTTTCAATTGACATTTCAATTAACCCTATCCGAGTAGTTAAGTTGGTATTCGTTTGTTTGTTTATATTTGCGTTCAGTATTGAAAACGGTCAATTCAAATGATTTGGCTTAACATATTAATATATAGTGTTTGTGGCCAATATCAGTATGATAAGGCATTATGTGAAATTTATTGATAGTAACTAGGTATATAACTTTGCGTCGAAGTGTATGACAATATGACTGCTTTTAGGATAGTAAAAGAAAAGCAAAATAAGATTCGTTTTAAAGAAATGTTAAGATACTTTTATGCGTGTGACGACATTTCTATGAGTGTTTCTAGTAAATTAGCATTTTATTTATTATTTTTGCAACACATAAGTTTGCATAGGTAATCGATATGTTCTAAATAAAACGACACTCTCATATACTTATGTATGTGGCTCTGATGTAATTGCATCTACAACCAGTGCAGAAATTTCAGACTTTCCGTCGCATGCACATTGGTCGGATCTGTAAAAAATTTGGTCTTAATATGAAGTAAACTTCCAAAGAGCATAAAACATGGTGCTATGGTCGTTTTTGGGGTGGCTGATTTCGAATCCGAAATAAAGTTTTGACAAAAAAAATGGCGGATACAAAATAGCGGACATTTTTTTTAAAATAATGCTTGCATTAACCTGATATTGTGCCTAAGGGGATTTTTGGGGTCGCTGATTTCGAATCTGGAGTATAACATTATTGGAAGGAGTTTTCCAATGGGCATAAAACGTGGTGCTCTGGGGGTTTTGGGGTCGCTGATTTCGAATCCGGATTAAAATTTTGAAAAAACAAAATGGCGTATCCAATTTGGCGGGAATATTATTCCAAAAAATGCTTGCATTTAACTGATATTGTGCTCGTGGGGGTTTTGGGGTCGCTGATTTCGAATCTGGAGTATACTTAAAAAAACAACATGGCGGATCCATATTGGCGGACATCTTTTTCAAAAAATGCTTGCATTTAACTGATATTGTGCCTAAGGGGATTTTTTGGGTCGCTAATTTCGAAACCGAAGTAAAATTGTAAAGAAACAAAATTGCGGATACAAAATAACGGACATTTTTTTCAAAAAATGCTGGAATTTAACCGATATTGTGCCTAGTGACGTTTTTGTGGTCGCAGATTTCGAATCCGGTGTCAAATATTAGAAAAAAACAAAATCGCGATTTTTTTAAATGCCGATGCTGTGCCTATGGGGGTTTTAGTGGTCACCGATTTCGAATCCGGTGTCAAATTAAAAAAAAAAACAAAAGAGTGGAAATTAAAAAAATTCATAAATTCAACCAATGATGTGCCTATGAGGGTTTTTGGGGACACTGATTTCGAATCCGGTGACAAATTTTGAAAAAAAAGAAACAATATGGCGGATACAATTTTTTTAAAAAATAAGCTTGAATTTAAGTGAAATTGTGCCTAAGCGGGTTTTTAAGGTCGCTAATTTCGAATCCGGGATTAAACTTTGAATAAACAAAAAATGCTGCAATTCAACCGATATTGTGCCAATGTAGGTTTTTGGGGTCTCTGATTTTTTAACCGATATTGTGTCTATGGGGCAGAATTGGCGCAAATTAAAAAAATGCATAAATTCAACCAATGCTGTGCCTATGGGGGTTTTTGGAGTCACTGATTTCGAATCCGGTGACAAATTTAAAAAAAAAAAAAACAAAATGGCGGATACAATATTTTTTTAAAAAAAAGCTTAAATTTAAGTGATATTGTGCCTCGCTGACTTCGAAGTTTTAATACCGTTCAGTTGTCCGTTTCGAAGTGGTGGGAGAAATATAAATTTTCCAAATTCAGGTAATTTTGATTTAGAGATACCACAAGCAGTAAGAAGATACAGATATTCGGAGTCATATTTCCATAAGTGTACATCTTACACATCGTCCAGGATCTGCATAAGTACTCACCAACCTTACAAAAGAAGAACACAAGTGATTTCCCTGACTACGGCTAGTAATTAGTGTTAATTATGGTTTGATTTTTTTTCTAATACACTTGTGTTAGAAATACGACAAATAGCATAGAATAGAAATAGCAAAAACCAACTGATTTTCGGGCTGAATCCAAATATTTGCGCTGGATTTGCGAGTCGCTAAAGATGTCGATTTGCAGATAACACTTCTATACAAAAAAAGATATTTTACATTTTTCTAAGTGTCTGAATTCCGATTTCTATGGTTATTGATGTCATGATTTCAAATATGTTTTTAGATTTTCTTCATCAGGCACTTTTTTTAGTTATTTGGATTTAAATTTGTTCAGCTTCCTTTATGTTGCATTAAAATTCATTTTGCATAAATGTAATGAAAACTTTATTTGATCCAACAGAATCTTTTCTAAATACAATAACCGATACTAGTAGGTAGAGCTTAAAACATGAAAAAATTAGGATATCAATTATGTATTTTCTATTAGTTCAGAAAGTTTTTTTATTGGGCGATAATTGCAGCCGATGTTGATGTTGCCATCTGTTTCTACTAAATTTTTTAAACAATCGCCTCCATACAAATTTATAATGGAAAACAAAACTTTTTTGCAAATAGCCAAAAAATTATGCCTGATAGCGAAATTCTGATTACGTATTTGAATTTCCCATGTCAAAAACTCTTAGAAACGCATAACGAAACCCAAAATAAACCCTTGTCGAACAGTGCAATCGAACACTATTTAATTAGCCCTGTACGGTTAATAGAATTCTGGCATTAGTTACGGTTACCAGGTTCGATTTCGGGTTTCGGATTTCAGGTTTCAGGTTCGGATTTCGGGTTGGTGTTTCAGGTTCGGATGCCTAATTCGTAGGACCAACTCGGGTGCTAGATTCGTATAGCAGGTTCGAGATCGTGGAGTAAGCTCGATCTACCAGTTATTCTTATACATACATTTGTTCTTATAATATACTTATAAACTACCTTAAGAACAGACAGTAGAAGCCGCTGCACAGTGGTCGTTCCCATTGGCCAAAAATAAAAAAAATTAAGTCTGGGAAATACTGTGGCAACACTATCTCACAACAGATTTTGCTCTTTCAAATTACCTTTGTTTTTGCTTTATTCCACCTGTCCTGTTTAAGAATATCTGCCAAAGGCAGACTATGAAAATAATTTTGTTTCGCAGCGTGAGGAACTTTCAAGTGAAGTTCCAAAATAAAACGAAAAACCTCTTTAAAAAAGATTGCTTGAACAATGGAAGAGTTAAATATTGTAAAGCAAGGTATTAACTATTATTTTATTAAATTAATTTATTATATTAATTTATTATATGTGCCTATTTCAGTACTAACTCGTGTGTAGACTTAAATTTTACTTAGAGTTTTAGTTGCGAAGTCAATCGAAGTTAACAACCAAATTTGTTGCAAAATGTTTACCAATAATTACAGATTATATGATGTATTGTTATCTTGTTGTTGAGTTATCTTCAATAGAACAAAGCGGCCTCACCGTTTTCGGTGTCATCTAAGAGAGGTCCTTGAATCTTTTGTCCGACATTAACCAAACTGTTGATTTAGTCATAGATTGATGAAATCAATGAATATACCGACTTTGGTATGCCTACTATGAAATTTAAATTTTCAGGATCTAAGAGAGGTCCTTGAATCCTTTGTCTGACATTGACCAAATTTTAGATTTAGTCATAGATTGATGGAATCAATGGATATGCCAACTTGGGTATGCCTACTATGAAAATTAAATTTTCAGGATCTAAGAGAAGTCCTTGAAACCTTTGTCCGACATTGACCAAATTTTAGATTTAGTCATAGATTGATGGAATCAATGAATATGATATTTATTTTAAATTTTCAGGATCTGAGAGAGGTCCTTGATTTTAACCAAATTTTAGAAATTGGTAACATTAAAAGAGACTGTGAGATATGCCAAATATTATTTACCTATGAAAACTCCTTATATTTTTGGCCGCTCTTTGTATGAAACGGCAACCACTGTGCGCTGTAGCCGAAGCCACGGTGGAGAAACAGACAACCAAAGGCGCTGTGGGGAAACTGACAGCCGAATCCGCGGTGGAGCAACAGACAACCGAAGAGGCTGTGGGGAAACTGTCACAAGTTTTGAAAAGAACTTATGGCTTATGGTCTGCACTTGTCGAAGTTCGGCAAGCGATTGACGACTACTGCAAGTCAAGCTTATATACTTATACAATGTAGCGCCTTAAGTGAATGAGAATTCGAATAGGCATACTATGAATTGCTCACACTGTGTTCTTATACCAAGAGTAAAGACAGTTGCTTATGAGCTTTGTTAATGTATAAGTACATTCAATTTATAGAATTTGTCTCGTTTCAATATAAAACGTTATATATTTTTAAAGTTTTGATTTAAGGGGCGGAGTGGGCGAGGCAAAACATTTTTTTTTTGAGCTAGATTTTCATTTTCGAATGTTGGCATGACAAAATAGTTTTTGGCTTATAGCGATAAAATTTGATATGCAGATAATACGTAGCACAACAGATATAAAAATGTAGACGAAATATTTTTTCTGATTTGTGGCGGATTTTAGTGCTTAACCTGTTTTTTTATTATTAAACCTAGAGAAATAAAATTTAATACCCCGATACTGCAACTTTTCATATGAAGATGAACGTTTTATTTTCGAATAGTGGGCGGAGAGACAATATTTGATAAACATACACAGAAAAAAATTACGACAAACTAGTTGTCATATGAAATACCATTTCGTCAATACAATTAAATATTTAATTAAAAAGACGCCAACAACGAAAATTGTAAATACAATAAACAGTTTTGTTATAGTTACAATTTGTGTATTTTAGTTAAATTTGAAATGTGGTTGAAAATTTGTCAATATGACAATTTGCAACATGTTCAAATAGAAAAGTTGTTACAAATCGAAATTGAATGCTAACAATAATATTTAATTACTTAACAACAGTTGTGTTTTTTTTCTGTGTATGACGACCCTAAAGTCATAATGATCTTTGGCTGCACTAATTTTATAGACAGACATTGAAAATTTTTAATTTTCGTCAATTATGCAATATCGAAGCATTGCCCACTAGTTTTTACAAAAATAGAAAATTTTGTGTGGGAGGTACCAGAATGTTTAGGGCTATTCTGCCTATTGACAATCCCAATACTTGTTGGCGAATTCATTAACACTTTGTGTACTGTAATATTTTCTGCAACTGAAAGTCCTATCTTCAATCATTTAAAAGTCGGCTTATTCAATAACTCCAGAGGTTAACAATATCATCCATAGAGTGTGAGGGTATTTATCAGTCAGTTGACCTGACTAAAATTTCTGCGCTGGTTTAATAATGATTTTTTTGGTTTTTTTTTAAGATTATCATACAGTAGACTACGGATAAGTGCACATCGGTTTTCGCGCAACTTTTTGTGCACTTATGCAGTTTTTGCATTTATACAACACTCGGATAAGTGCACAACTAATGCATATATACAAACATTGCATATACAAACATAAGGTGAACTCAGGACATGTTTCAGTCATAATTAAGTTGTCAGCAACATTGAGGTCCTTTGGACAGGGGCCTTACAACCTAAGTGTAAGTGCAGCCAGTAGTTGCAAGATTCCTGTCGAAACCCTGAATGCATTAGAGAGGTGATTTGCCCACCTTGGATACAATTAGAAGTAACTGAAGATGACAAATCGGAAGCATAAACTACATTTTTTATACAAAACAGGATTGGAGTTATTGGATATGTCGATGGAACCCATATCAAAATTTTTGCTACAAATAAAGAAGACCAGATTCGTAACTACAACCGCAAAGGATTCTTAAAGGCGCTCCAAAGGAGTTAAATTGTTTTTGATAAATTTTCTCACATTACCCCTTAAAATTAGACAAAATCCTTGTACCTATGAGGGATTTTGTTTCCAAGCCCCTATTTGTTACTCGACATTGTTATTCTTGACGTTATTAAACAAAACCTTTTTTTAAATTTACAAAAACTAAAATTATTCCTTCAAATTGTTTCAAGTCGTTACTAACAACTGTGACGACAGATTCAGAGTCGTTTCGATTCAACGTCATCGTCACATTTCCTTACAGAATACCAAATTTGTGTCAATAGTAACCGATAGTTATCGAAAACGACTAATAGAATACCGATTTTACAGCGTCGTCACAAGACGACGTCGTTTTGCGTCGACGACGACTACGGGAATAAGGCCGAATATTTCATTGTTTTAGTGTTTTAATATTTCATACAAAAAAAATAAAAATATTCAGTTATGTGCCAAAATAAGAGCTGTTAATGAATCATTGCAATCATTGTTTGCACCATTGTTTTTTGCAAAATACATATTAAATTGCACTCAATTCGATTTACCTAAACCACGTGTGCTGAAAAAGTCTGAAATCTTTTTTTGAACCGTGTTTTCTGTTCCAACCTTATATATGTTTTCCTCCAGTTTCTCTAAATCATAATCTACATTTATGTAGTATGAGAGATTTGCATTTATGCATGCAAAGTTGTACTTAAAAAGTACTTTCAGGTTAGCAAAAGTTGTGCATTTATCCGGTTTTTGCATTTATACGTGTTGCACTTATCCGTGTATTTTTGTATGTAAACGTATAAAAAAGGCTAATGGCTTCAAGTTCCAGTGCACTTATGCGGTTTTTGCATTTATGCGATGTGCACTTATCCGTAGTTAACTGTATATGTACTTTAACATTTGACTTTGAGTGTAAAGCCAGAATTCCTATATAAAAAAGCGAATAATGCAATCAAAACGCAGCCTCTACTATATCCTTTCGTATATGAAAATCTATTAAGGAAATAACCACAATAAAAATGCCCTGAACAAAATATTTAATAGTCACAGTTTTCTCCACCTGGTAAATACTAATAACATTTACAATTTCCTCTTAACCTGACTTGGGGGCTAAAACAGAAACAATTATATGGCCGCCCAGCTTATACTGTTCATTTCTTTTATGCCCATTATAACGGGTTAGAGTAATTTATGGCAAAAATTTTATGATAGCGGTTGATACATTGAGGGATATTTTAAAGTAAATGAAGGATTTCCTACTAGTCTTCACTTTCTTATTTGCCTACCTGAGATTACAATTAAACTAATCTCTAATGCCGTACAGTAAACCACTTTTATTCTTTAGCACGCGATTTTTGTTTGCATTTGATTGGGATTTGTCAAGACGAGTGTGAATGAGGCAACAACAATGAAATTTGCCTGCCTATGCAGTTATATAACGTCAAGACTACAAATACATGATGAATACTCGTATCAACATCAATATCATTAGTAGCATCTTAAATAATGGGCTTTCAACGACAACGGCTACTGAAGATGTTGTCGACAGTGCTTGGTCGACTAAAGTAACATACAAATAAAGAAATATAAAATCTTTGTTGACACTGGTGCCAGGTGATTTGATTTTGCTTCAAATTTATTATTTTTTAATTGACACATGATTTTGGGACTCAATTCTGAGAACTGCACGTGAAAGTAGACCCAAAAAGAAGAAGTTCTGCATCATTCGTTTTGTCAAGTTACATGCCATTATAATTTAATATCGATTTGAAGTTAGTAAGTATCGTATAGGGGAATTTGTCACCATTTAGCTGAAACAAGAGAGCCTAAAACGTGACACATTCCCCTGTACGATACTTACTAACTTCAAATCGATATTAAATTATTATGGCATGTAACTTGACAAAACGAATGATGCAGAACTTCATCTTTTTAGGGTTACTTTCAGGTGCAGTTCTCAGAATTGAGTCCCAAATCAATGCAGTGCCACAAACGCATCGACAACTGTATAACATGGTGGCCACAAACTATCATAGCATCTCTGTCTCCAACTGGTCCCTATGATCTAATCAACCTCAACTTAAACATCATGTATGTTTAACTTTAATTACCCCACCTAAAGCAATGTAGCAGTTGAATTCTGAGCGAATCGAAAAAAATAGATCTTGTTTTACAAATTACAATTGACAATGCGAGCGAACGCATGTGGCAAAGCGAGAGTGTGGCAAGAGGCGACGATGAACGTTTGGACGCGTGTGAATTAAAAGATACACGACTTCGATTAGGGTCTAATTTAACGCCACACATTATTATCGCCCAAACCTACTACCACATCATTTATGTTTGCCAACTTCCTAAAGTCAGAATCAACAACCAACCAACAGCATTAACATCGAAATTCCTTTCTTTTTGCAATACCAAGACGGTACGAGTAATGCGTACCCCGCCCACTCCCCAGATCATCCACCATCATGTTTCTGTGTCTCCCATGTGTTCACGCTTTACGCATCCACCCAACGGCAACATTGTGGTGCATTTAAGAGCAACAACTCCAGCTTGGAGTGGTGTTAACCATTAACTCCTTTACAACTCAACTCGTCCCTTTCATGTTTGTTGACTATATTGTGACGTTCTCAGCGACTGCCTGCGGTAGCCTGCAGCCGTTGTGTGGTACGCGCACGCGCGTTTTGTTTGTTTACTGCCATTCTTATCTAATTAGCTGTGGTACGACGACGATGTCCTTGTGCACGTGATGTGTTGCTCTCATACCACACTAAATTACTCTACAGTTAGTGATCTAAAAATAAACGATTTTACTTACATATAACATTCGGGAATGTTGTTTTGTTTACATTCCTTAGTTGGGACAAGCGAGAGCTGCCACACTGCGGCTGTTGCTCTCTCTCTGTGGCATGGACACTCCTCCTTGTGCTGGAGGTATTTTAACAGAAATTTGTTAACAACTTGTTGGTCAATTTAAAGTCCTACTCAATGTCAGCTGTGGTTGTTGGTGTAATAACATTAGAATTATTTCCTTAAGGGAACTCTGATGGGGAGAGAGAGTGTGTGTACAGTGCGCCAGAGGAGATACTTCGTTGGGTTTGTCCACTGAAAGCCAATTAAAGACACTGGCTAACAAAATGGTAATAATGGCATAAAAATTGGAAAAATTTATTGATAATGCAAAAACCTTATAGCCAGCAACTTGGATATTATTTGCAAAAAGCCATAGAATATCACAGTACAGCATATGATTTTGGGACTCAATTCTGAGAACTGCACGTGAAAGTAGACCAAAAAAGAAAAAGTTCTGCATCATTCGTTTTGTCAAGTTACATGCCATAATAATTTAATATCGATTTGATGTTAGTAAGTATCGTGTAGGGGAATTTGTAACGTTTTAGGCTCTTTTGTTTGACATAACCAGCTATGGGCAGGGAGCTCTCTCGGAGCTTCAAGAGTACAAGAATTCGTATCGATACGAAGAAGTTACAACAAAAAAACAATAAATAAAACAGTGAAGCACAAACACATGCAAGGCTTACAATGTAGTGGTGCCCATAACTGGACATAACATAAATACTATATAAAAACTTACTTAATTTCCCTTTGCACCCCATGAATGAGGTATGGGATAGCTTCTCGCGTTGTTGTGAATTAACACGCTTTGTAATTTTTAGATTCACAACTAACGGCACCTACTTATTTATCGACGAATGCGAACGTCACTGTTTTGAGAAGCTCTTACTAGACACGACGATTGAATCGACGCTTAATACTGCGAATTTGCTGTCAAACAACATTCGAGGGGAGCCGACAATGAAAGAAAATTGTATTTATTTTTTTCTTTTAAGATGACTGGAGCCAGGTTTGAACCTGCGATCTCCCGCATGGTAGTCGCGTGTTCTAACCACTATGCCACGGCCGGTCCCTATATGGTGGCGTATAATTATCATAAGTAATATTCCACGTAAATCATACGCCACAGAGTACAACAGTTTTATTGTAACTGCTACAACATAAACCCAGTTCAAAATTATTTGATGAATGTAAAAGTGAAACTGTTGTTTATTTAGGGCTAAATGTTCAGCTAAATCGGACTAGTGGTTCTCGAGTTATGTCAAACAAAAGAGCCTAAAACGTGACAAATTCCCCTATACAATACTTACTAAATTCAAATCTATATTAAATTATTATGGCATGTAACTTGAGAAAACGAATGAAGCAGAACTTCTTCTTTATGGGTCTACTTTCACGTGCAGTACTTAGAATTGAGTCCCAAATCAATGAACTGAAAAATGTTGTACTGTGTAAATATTGAAAAATTTAAATTACACGCTATGACGTAATGTAAAAACATTTAGGAACTTGGAGAGTCGATGTTGCAGGTCTGGTCGAGTACAACATGACCCTGTATACCAACTAACAACCCTACAAATCTTGACTTACGGTACAAAAACCGGTTTTTTTTTATATTTTCTCACTTATGAGCTTATAACTCAGTCAATTCTTAAGCGAAAATTGCAGATATGAAAATTGCGTTCCTCGAAAAGCATGAGTGACTTAATCTCAGTTTCATTATTTTTTTTTACAAAAAATATGCGTTCTACACAAAACTTTAAGAATAAAATGAAAAAAATTAGGGTATCTTAATAGATAAGTGGCTAAAAATTCCTTCTTACTTTACAAATATTGAAAAAAAGACACAAAAGTTTGCAATTTCGAGGGGGTGAAGATGGGGAGTAGATATGTTTGGAAAAAATGTTACAAGAAAAAAATGACTCGGGGGTCGGTCATACATTTGAAGCCTCTAGGGGCGATTCCGGAACAGTTTTAGTACTTGTTGTGGATTTTTTTCCCAATACGAAAAGTTTCTCGGTAAAAACCTTGGGCACGATATTGATTTTTGACCCATGGTTTCTTGGCCAAAATTTTTTAAAATTCATCGTTGATTACGATATTTCGAGAAAAAAATTTACCCACTCTAATGTTTATGTTTTGGTTAATGAATAAAACAAAACCAAGTAAACGTTAGAGCGAAAGAGAGTGGGTTTTGGTCAAAACGGTGTTTCTTAAAATAAATCCACTTAAATCTGTTATGCCAAAAAGTTCTTATTATGTTACAAAAAGTACAATTTATTGTACCAAGTACTATTATTTATTGTACTAAAAAGTATATTTACATATAGTGAAAAATAATAATTTTATGGTACAAATAGTACTATTTATTATACCAACAAGTACAATTTATGGTACCCAAATAGTATTTTGATTGTGTTTAAAATTACTTTTATTATATCAAAAAGTACTTTTGTTGTATCAAATATACCATACATTGTAGTATTGCACCAAAAAGTAGAATTTATTGTACCAAAATGTACAATTTATTATACTCAAAAGTAAAATTTATTGTTAAATTATGTACTTAAAATAACGATTTAATGTACCAAAAAGTACAATTTATGGTACCAAATAATACAATTTAGTGTAACAAAAAGTACAATTTATTGTACCAAAAAGAAAACATTATTGTAACGAAATGTACAATTAACTGTTTCAAGAAGTACAATTTATTGTACCAAAAAGTATTAAATAGTCAAATATATTGTAAGAAAAACTACAATATATTGATTCAAATAGTACCATTTAAAATTTGTACAATACTAGAAAGTAAAATTTATTGTTTAATTACGTACTTAAAGCCAGTAGGAAAGTTTCAGTCGGGAAAACCGACTTACATATACCCTCACCCACAGTAAAACATAAAATTTTCTAGTATATTGGTATTATTACTAAAGTGGGAGTGGTTTATTTGTATGGGGGGTACCAGAAAGGGGCATGGATAGACTAACAATTTTGTTCTTCAAAACTTTATCCTGTAGTAGCTTAACAAAATACAGACTTAGGCACAATCGCATTGGGTGTATTGATATTATTAATCCATCTCTAAAGTGGCCGGAGTGGTACATTTATATGGGAGGTACCAGAAGGGGCAAGGCTTGACTTCCAAGTTTTTTTCTCCAAAACTTCGTCCTGTTATAGCTTAACAAAATACAAAATTTGGGTTCGATCCCGTTGGGTGTATTGATATTATTACTCGATTTTTAAAGTCGGCGGAATGATATATTTGTATGGGAGGGGCGTGGCCATGTAGCCCCTTTGCAATACCGTAAGTAGTTTTGGGGAAATATTAACTCGTGCAAAGTTTTAAAACATTTAGTTGCGTCTTTAGAAAGTTATCGTGCATTCCAGCCGGACAGCTATAATATATAAACTCCTACCCGGGGCTGAGGGTATAATAACGATGAATTGTACCAACAAGTACAAATTATTGTACCAAATAGAACAGATTTATGTACCAAAAAGTAAAATTGATAGTACAAAAGAGGACAATTTATTCTACCAAAAAGTTAAATTTATACCACCAAAGATTTCAATTTATTGTACCAAAATGTGAAATTTTTTCCATCAAAAAGTACTTTTATTGTACAATAGTACAATATTTTGTACCAAACAGTTCTTTTATTGTTCCAAAACTTACTTCTTTTATAACTAAAAGAACTTAAATTTGTTTTAAGTACTTTAATTTATTAAAACTTTCACTACTTTAGTTGTATCAAAAAGTTCTGTTGTTATATCAAAAAGCCAGAACTACATTTTGCTTCTCTCTCGACAGCAAGCCGATTTCAAAACATTCACAAGATTTACTGCATTTATTGACATAGTAGCTACACATAAAAAAACGCATTTTAAATTTTGGAAAAGAAAAAGTACTTAAAAATCAAGTAAAAAACGGGATATGTTCAAAAATGTAAGCGTAGAAATTATTAAAATAAGAATGAATTAAGTATGTTCCAACTTAATTGGAGAATATTGAGAACGAATCAAGTAAAAAATTCTTAGAGTAAATATCAAGTAATATCTGACTCAAAGTAAAAAAAAAAAATCTTACATAAATCTTTGAGAAAAAAATGTTTGGGTGAGAAATAACATGATGCCATTTTCGCAGCAGTCTCTGTTTACTTCTCATTAATTTCGTGGAGATTATAACACTTAAGTTTTGTAATGATAGTAAAAAAGCAAAGCAAAAGGGTACTGATTAGATAGTTTGTAGATAGTATTAGATAGTATTTAATAAAAATCAAGCCCATCTAGCTTAATGTCATCTATAATTAAGAAGTCTACACTTAAATATCATGCCCCATTAGGCTTAATGTCATCTATATTCAAGAATTCTATACTTAAAATTCAATCCCAAGCAGGCTTTATGCCACCTATATTCAAGAATTCTGTACTTAAAAATCAAGCGCCACAAGGCTTAATAACATCTAAAAATAACAATTCCAGGCTAGGTTTATCCGTTCTTAGATCAAGCATTTTGTACTGGATTTAAGAAAATCCATACTTACCGTACTTTTGACACCGCTTGGGAATGATTTAAGTACGGAATGCCTGATTTTTTTTGAGTGTAGTTATTATAATAACAATAACTATATAACAATATATTGTTGTGATATTGAGAGAAGAGACCTTAAGAGAGCTCATCATAAACAAGAAATGTTTAAAACACAAACATTGCTCCTATTGTTTTTATTAGTATTAAAGTGTAAGTGTTAATATGTTAGCAAATGTCTTGCAACCATTGCTCAGTGCAGTAAGTCATTCGAAGTTTTGTGGTCTTGCTCATGTTAATGCATTCACGCAGGGCTCTGCTATATACATATGTATGTACATTTTTATATCACCACTAACTACGTAAATGGGTCGACCGATTTCAATCAGGGTATGTGAAATTTGCCCCAAATCGTCCTTTTGAACACGGCCTCTCCGTGATACAACTGTATTTAAGTCATAATGAAAAAAATTTGATACGCAGATAGTACTCAGTTCTACACATAAGTCTTAAAATACAGATTAGCCAATAACAAAAATTAGCCGAGAAAATTTTTTTCGATTTTTGAGAGCACCCAATTACAAGTTGTAAGCAACATTTTTGTAGAACATTTAAATGTGCAAAAGTCCATTTTAGGCTACTTTTTGACTTTTTTCGAAATAAGGGCAAAAAGGACACGTGAGCGGTCAAGATAGAGATTTAAAATGTTGCACAAAAATATCGTTGTTAAATTACATTTAAAACATCAGATATCTAAAATGCACTAAAACAATAAGAAACATAGTTTTTTTAGAAAATATTTTAAACTCTATTTTAGGTTAAACTGAAAACTTCAACGGGTTATAAAAAAGATGGACCTAGGGGCATATGTTTTCCTGAAATTTTTATATTTCCACTAAAGCTTTTATTGCGTTAAGGAATTAATCCGCCCCCAAAAATTTGTTGCACTGTTTAATAGAATATTTTTTACGGTATTTTATAGTTTAATATAATTTTTTACTGTTTTTTACAGTTCTTTTGCGCACACTGGTGTAATAGAACGCTTGATGAGGTAACATTACTCTGCCACCTCACACGTCAACATATTTCTCTCTCGCACTTACGCCTATGGTTGAGGGCTTGCCAATTACTGAAAATAACTTAATTTAACTGCCGTTGTATAAATAAATAAACGTTTAGGTGCAAAGCCACTTTGGCGTTGATTTCATTTCGCCCTAAAGGGATATTTGAAGAAGATGTTTACCTTATTTTCTGGGATCGTGACAGGCGCAGTGCTTTGCTTTGCTACTGTTTCCGCTTCAAGTACAACCAACACACGAACACACGAATGTTCTTCATGTAGCACAAATTTCAGGCAAAAGAACAATTCCTACTACTCTGAACATCTTTTGTGTATTTAAGCCAATCATCGTTATTGGCTTGCCTCTTGTCTTCATGTGAGTATGCGTGAGAGTGTCTGGAACAGACGGGATACTTGATTAGCTAACTAGCAACACTCATACTACATATGGATATGGTAGTGTTCTACAATCATTTGCGCATGCTCACTAACTTACACTACGCTATATGCGGTAGAGTGGAGTTGGTGAGCGCTGCAGTTTGCTTGAGACTTCAATACTTAACGTGAAGCTCCACACTAACACTCAATGATGATCCTCTATGCATGAAGTGGAGTCTATGGACAGAGATCGGCTATATAAAGTATTGACACATGGGCAATTTAAAGTTATTTGAAAATCAACTGTTGAAGTGTTTGCATTTGTAACAACGAATAAAGTTCTTAAGATTTGAAAGTAAAGAGGAACATTATTAACAAAATCGCTAAGAATTTTAAAAAGAAATAAAATAAAAAAACCTTAAATACCAACTTATAAGTTACGGACGAAGTTTAAGTGTAAGTTTATGCGGAAAACAAAAACAAACAATAAAAGTATTCTAAACAAAAATGTATTTCATCTGTAACAAAAATCCTGACAAATATATAACTTATCTTGCTGCTGCCCGTTCGTTCATTCATTGATCTAAATTGTGTTTTTGTTTTTGCAAATGTGTTTAACTTATCGATTCCGTAAATCTTAATTGTTATATCACATTAACATTTACAAAAACCAGTGCAATATCTCTAACATCCATTATTCATTTCACTTGATAAATTTCACTTTTTCACGATACTTCACCTGCTGCTTCTCCACCCCTCTCTGCTTTGGTCTGGCCCGACAGTGGGATATCTGTGATATCTGGCATAGTTTTAGTGGCGCAACGTAACGTTAACATATGAAACGCGCTTGACTTGCCAGCCAGCAAAATGTGACAATTTGAATTAATGGTTAAATGATATTTTATCGTTATCGTGCGGTGACAACTATTAAAATAATAATAATAACTATACAACACACGATATAGCGGGAACAACAACAACAGTAGCTGCAACAGCGATATGCATTCAATTAAACTTGGCGCGATAGGTGTTTACGTCATTATAATAAGCTGTGTGGTTGTTTGTGGAGGAGGTGGCGCAATAACAATTAAAATATGTAGTAATAGCATTTAAGAGCTCTTAATTGTGTTTGAGCGATTGTTTATTGGTTTTTACACCTGTTTTCATCAAATTTAAATAGAATTATTTTTTAAATATTGAATAATTTTTCAAAAATTCACCTTTTCACAAATATGAACTTGGTTTTAGTAAAAATAAATTCAGACATAAATTATTTGAAAAAAAAATTGTTGTGGGCTTGGTTATTTTCTGTTTAGTACATATTTCGGACATGCATCCAAAAAATTCAATTTGTTTATATTGAAAAAATAAAAAAAATGTCAAGTCCTACTTACTACTTTCACGTAATGTCACGGGTTTTCATACAAACGGAAGCCAAAAATAAAAGGAGTAATCATAGAAGAAAAGTTAGTACACATTGCTTTTATAAATAGAAAAGAAAAAAACAAGTTTTGTGAAAATAGGTCCAAGGACACACCCACCTCCCATTTATCCTAAAATGGAAAAACTTAAATTTTTCAAAATTGTTGTTGGTATTGAACCAAATTTGGCTCGATTTATGTTTTTTATATTTTTGAAAACTGTGTTGAATATATGAAATTATCCTAAAGGACATACCCACCTCCCATATATCCTGAAATGAAAAAAGCTTATATTTTTCAAAATTGTTGTTGGTACAAAATTTGCATCGATTTATTTCTTAAATATTTCTGGCAACTGTGTTGAATTATATCAAATTATCTCAAAGGACACGTCAACCTCCCATATATCCTGAAACAAAAAAAGCTTATATTTTTAAAATTGTTGTTGGTACAAAAATTGCATCGATTTATTTCTTATATATTTCTGACAACTGTGTTGAATTATATGAAATTATCTCTAAGGATGCGCCCATCCCCCATATGTCCTAAAATGAAAAAAAACTTAAACTTTTCAAAATTGTTGTTGAAATTGAACCAAATGTTCACTTGATTTGTCTCTGATATATAATATTACTGACAAAGGTGTTGAATTGTATCAAATTATTTCAAAGGACACGTCAACTTCCCATATATCCTAAAATGGAAAAATTGTTGGGAAATAATTATATCAAATTTACTCGAAGGATTAAACCAAATTAAACCAAATTTAGGTCGATTTTTTTCTTATATATTACTAACAAATGTGTTGAATTGTAACAAATTATCTCAAAGGACACGCCCACCTCCCATATATCCTGAAATGAAAAAAGCTTATATTTTTCAAAATTGTTGTTGGTAGAAAATTTGCATCGATTTATTTCTAATATATTTCTCACAACTATGTTGAATTATATGAAATTATCTCAAAGGACACGTCAACCTCCCATACATCCTGAAACAAAAAAAGCTTAAATTTTTAAAATTGTTGTTGGTACAAAAATTGCATCGATTTATTTCTTATATATTTCTCACAACTGTGTTGAATTATATGAAATTATCTCAAAGGACACGCCCATCCCCCATATATCCTAAAATAAAAAAAACTTAAATTATTCAAAATTGTTGTTGAAATTGAACCAAATGTTCACTTGATTTGTGTTTGATATATGACTGACAACGGTGTTGAATTATATCAAATTATTTCGAATGACACGTCCACAACCCATATATCCTGAAATGGAAAAATTTTAATTTTTCAAAATTGTCGTTGGTATTAAACTAAATTTTCACTTGATTTGTCTCTGATATATTACTGACAAAGGTGTTGAATTATATCAAATTATTTCAAAGGACACGTCAACTTCCCATATATCCTAAAATGGAAAAATTGTTGTGAAATAATTATATCAAATTTATTCGAAGGATTAAACCAAATTAAACCAAATTTAGCTCGATTTTTTTTTTCTTATATATTACTAACAAATGTGTTGAATTATAACAAATTATCTCAAAGGACACGCCCACCTCTCATATATCCTTAATGGAAAAAACTTATATTTACCAAAATGTATTACACTCACTTAATTGTGAATAAAAGCTAAACGCGATAATCGATATTCATGATCTATGTCTCATTTTGTTCATAGGTTATGTGACAATAAGTAAAAGTAGTAAGACTTGACACTTTTTTCGGTTTTGGAATTTTTATTATTTTTTAAATAGGAAAAAAATTTAATATTTTTTATAAATTTATTTATAACTTCAAAACTGTCGATTATGCAGAGAAATCATAGATGAACAGATTAAAGGAACTTTAATTCATTAATTTCGAATTTTTATTCCATCAAAATTGGTCTTGAGTTATACCTCCCAAACGTAGCTAAAGGAGCATAAAAACTTTAAGTCCGAAACGGCACGTGTTAACATACTACAATCGTGCTCAAACTTTGGCTATCATAAAATCTACAAAGACTTATAATTTTGGCATCGACAATATCGAGCAATTTTTTTTTCGCTTATAACTTGCAACCACCGTGTCCTGTGTTCTACAACATTATGTTCCTTTTTGTTTAAGTGCATTTTTGTTATCAAAAGTCTTCCAAGAGATTTTATGTGGATTTTTTTTCTGTGGAATATTTTAACTTTTTATCTCGACTCCTTACGTGTCCTTTTAGTCTTTATTTTGAAAAAGTAAGAAAAGGACGTAAAATGGTTGTATAAACTCGTCGTTTATACTTAACATTGAATTGAATTTTATTTTTGAATTTTTAAGTTTTGAATTGAAATTGTACTTTGATAAATTGTACTTCACCATAAATAGTACTTTACCATGAATTATTATACCCTCAAATCGTTTAAATCGTTTGCGCCATGTCCGTCTGGCTGGTGCGCACGATAACTTTGGAAAGACGCAACCAAATGTTTTGAAATTTTGCACGAGTTAATATTTTCCCTTAACGCCCACTTTAGAGATGGAGCAATAAAATCAATACACTCAACACGATCGTGCCCAAATTCTGTATTTTGTAAAGCTATAACAGGATTAAGTTTTGGAGAAAAAATTAGAAGGGGCGTCGCTGCCCCTTCTGGTAACTCCCATACAAACGTACCACTCCCCGCCCACTTTAGAAATCGAGTCATAATATCAATATAATATTAATTTTGTCAAGGAATTCGTAGAACACATGAATAAGCTGGTAAGATGCATTTACTTAAAAAAAATTTTTATAAAAAAGTAAGAAAAACCCCAATTTAGTTTTTGGATATGTTAGATATATTAAATAGACCTATCTAAAAATATTTTTTTTTTTGGAAAAAAAGACGATCTTCAAAGTGTTTTCCAAGTTTAAACTTTTATTTTAGGCAAACAAATTTTTTCGAAAACAGATTTATATACCTTTCTAATGGCACCAAGATCTTTCAAATTGGTTGAGTCATTCCATAGTAATCGCAGCTTAAAACGTACCTATTACCGTCATTTTTCAAATATTTCGAATCCTTGCCACGCCCACATATTATCAAAAATGAAATTTTTGAAAATGAGGTTGTGTTTCTATACGTAAAATCTAGCTGTATGCAAAATTTCATTAAAATCTGAGAGGGTCGGGTTCAATGAGTCATTTATCTAAGATACTTATTATTCATCTCCTTTAATGAGTTAAAAATTGTCTGTTTCCAAAGGATTTAATCTCTTTTCCCATGAGCGAGGATATACAAGGATATTTGACCAGAAATTCCAGGTTATTGATCTTCGAGTATTGTTATGATTTTTATACAATAAGTTTGGTATAGAGTATAAAAATCCGCTCATTAGCAATGTACCGTTGAAAAAGATTTTTACTTTCACCCATAACGTTTTAATCGTTCACAAAAAGTTCTGCTTATATTTATTATAACAAAACTGTAATATCGTTCAAACAATCGATTTTTAATCTAGCGATTACACAATTAACCGCTTTCTTCTGAGAACATAGGCGACTGACTGCCTTGCTTTTCAAATGCCTCAAATGCAATATCAGCTGTCCATCTTAGGTTAATATTTAACAGTTTCCGATACAATTGTCATTAAACCCATAACCCCATGGCCAATGCGTTATCCATATCTAGGTTAGTAAATCACTGGCATGGCCACTTCGTCATATACTGTCTGCCATGACATGATAACATTCTAAACCACTAAACAAATCATATTCATTGAACATTTACTGCATCAATAAAACAACTTTAAATTATATTAAACGAAGAAAAAAACACCAACTATTAGTCGCAGAGCAAAAACACAATGGAAGATCAATGAATGACCGTTGGAACATAGAACGCCATAAGATACATAGCTCGATCATCACTAGATATCTACGTAACCAGTAGTAGTAAAAACCTACGTGAACATTTTGTTTATTATATGAAAAGTAGAAAAAAAAAGAAATAACAATAATTTTCTTTCATCTACAAATAGACCACAAACATTGAGGAACGCGACGGTTAAGAGGGAAAAAGTTAACAACGAACGGCATCAGGCAGAGGCACTCAAAGAGACAAAGACAAAATGTGGCCGAGACCAAGTTTATGTAGTGGTCGTCGTCTGTTGGTGGTGTTGTTGCTGGTACAACATCATGTGATGGCCTCACAGGCGGCCACAGTGGCTCAATTGAAAAATCAACAACATCATCAGCAGCAGCAGCATCAGTCGTCAGCAACATTGGGCCAAACAACGCACCAGCAGCAGCAGCAACGGCATTATGAACAATCTCAGCAGCTGTCGCAACAGCCAAAACAATCAACACAGACGACACACCCAGATAGCCTAAGCGGTTCAAATAGCGGGCATCATCAACTGGGCACAGCAACAACATCGTCATCCACGTCGTCGTCATCAGCATCATCATCCTCATCAGTTCCTTTGTCCTCATTGCCTCCAGCGCAATTTTCTAATGATAAGGAAACCACAGCAGCAACAGCCGCTGTCCAAGAGGTATTCAAACATTACCAAACTGAAGATGATTTAAACGATACTTACCAAATATTAACGGATTTAAAACGAGAATCTAACTCGAATTCGGTACCACCTCCGCCGCCACCACCACACTCCTCGTCTGCGGCCTTTTTATCCCACCCAAGTAGCAGCCCAGGATATCCTTGGAATCTTTATGAGAGAGCTGCATTTACACCAGTACCTTTTGGAAGCATACCTGTGCCACCAATTGCGGGTATTTTCCCTCACATGTTTGGGGCATTCGATGGTTATCCCACACCTTTCCCCGTAACGCCCAGATTTATGCCCATCATGAGTTATCCTCAACCTATGCTAGTGCCCTATCCTTTCTACATGGCACCTGAAATGTTTTATCCTGGCTTTTCTGCTCTGCCCAATGGTCTTAATGAATTTGAAGAGTCTATGTCGAGGGGTGCTGCTGCCACCCGTCGCCCAGCGCCCGCGCAACATGCGGCAGGTTATAGTCGTAATTCACCTATTTATTATGTCCGGCTGCCGCCTACACCCTATATGTTTATGCCCAGTTTAGGCTTAGGCGCTTCTTCACCTGCCATGTCAGGATTTCCAACAATGTTACCTTATCAAACTATGCCTTCATTTCCTTCGTATTCGTCGGTATTTAATATTCCCATAAACTTTTTGGCTAACGGTAAACCTAGTAATATATATCAAATGGGCGGTTCGCCGAATGATATACAGGGTCCTATGCAGTATCCCATTAATAACCGTCCAGCATCAGCAGTACCACCACCCAGCGATAGTTATAGACCCGCAGCAACTTCAAATCAACAATATTTTGCAGGCTCTTCATCCAACAACTATGGCGCATACCCATCACCGCCGGTGGCATCATCAACTTCGTCGGCGTCTTTACAGGATTCAAAATTGACTTCACTTAAACGTCCCTATTACTTTAATGGACGTCCCGATGATATTTATATTATGCCGAATAACTTTAATCCATTGTACTCGTCCGAGAATAGTTACTATTGAGAAGAGAGCTGGCGACAAATTATAGTAAAAGTATTATTTCTTAAACAGCTGATCTTTAGTAGTAGCGACCTAATGCTCCAGCTGAAGTGCAGCTGAAGGCGATGCGTCCATCGTTGGGATGATTTTTCCAATGGAGCTAACATTTATAGCTATAAGAAACACATTTCAATAAAATAATCATCTATCGGCACAATTGAATGCAATTAAACAAATAAATATATAATTAAGAAAAAAAACATATTGTGGGCATACAGGAAAAACTGACCAAAAAGTGTACTTGAGAACTTTTTTTGCCAAAGTGTTCCAAAAGTCATAGAAACCCTCTAAAAAAATCCTATGTGTACTAAAAATAGTTTTGTAGTTATTGTAAACTTTTAATCATCAATAGCTTAGAAACACATAAAGTGGACCTGGTCAGTTTTTCCTGTATACCGACGATATGATTTACTGTAATCAAACTCAGAATATATTAATTTAAAAATTTATTTAAATTAAGAAATATTTTATTTATATTTCTTTAAAGGTTGGGGTTAAGCCTATCCTTTAAGTATGGTTTACACGCTAGGAAAGTAATTATTGGATTATAGGAAGCTGGACAGGAAATCAAAATCTACCGACTTCTCTATAGATATAGGATATGGGTGGATAGCGTGTAAATCAGCCTTAACATACCACAAAAACCAGTACAGTTATTTCAGTCAGGTGAACTAACTGTTATATACCCTCACCCATACGACTTTCTGTCGTATGGTCCGGCGAGACATATAGTAAAACTGTAGAAAATGTTTCACCCAACAAACATATTTCTATTGAAGGTACCAGCAGGGGTCGGCCGATTTAGTCATTCACTCATTCATTTCTTAGTCAAATGTCTACAAAAACTAGTAAGGTAGTTATCTTCGCCTATGCCGAAGCTCAGATACCCTTCACCATTTGTAAAAACTGTGACAAAAGTGGTTATTTGTACTTTGTAAAAAATGGGGAGTCTGTCTAGGTGGACGTAACTTTTAGCCTGTAATATCCATGTTTTGTTAATATTTTTTTACTGAAGTGTCATATACCAATCTTGAATTGTTTATATGACACACAGTGGGGGAAAAAAGTATTTTTGGACATTTAAAATTTTAACCGATTCGACATATTTTTTAAAATAGACTTTCTTAAAATGTTCCCAGGTTATAAGTTAAGTTTTGTAAGCAGGACACCGAGTTTTAGTGTGAAAATAGTGCCTCTATAAATTTACTTGCAGTTGTGCCAAAAAAAAAAATTGTTTAATACGTAACATATGACATTAAAGTCAACAATTATTTTTTTCATCGACTTTAACAAATTTTACAAAAATTAAATTAAATTTCAAATGTCGAAAAATACTTTTTTCTCCACTGTGTGACCTGAGAATATTGTTTTTTTTTTTAACGCCAACAAGCTGGAGTTTTTACAAGTATGGGAGGTGGAAGTACTTTTTGTCCGATATTTTTCATCTCAGAACTTAACCTTCGTTTAGTGAATATGAGCTTGTTTATAACAACAACAGCTCTTAAACTACTGCTGTAAACGCGGGGAGAGACAAACGAAGGAGGTGGGAGTAGTTTTTGTCCGATCTTGCTCATCTTCAACTAAACCTCGGTTTGAGGGAAAGAGGGAAAGTTGCATATTAAATTTAAGCTCAGCACTTTAAAGTATGGCTGTAATCGAGGGGAAAGATAGCCGGAAATCCCAAAAAAGGAAGTTTGTATGGGAGGTGGGAATATTTTCACACCAATCGGGATCATCTGAGAACTCTTGCTTGCATACAAATTTTTAACTTAAAGCTAAGCTTCCGAAAATGGGGAGTTTGTATGGGAGGTGGGAGCAGTTTTTGACAGATCGGGCCCATCTTATCTTAGAATTTAACCTCCGCTAAGAAGGTGAACGCGTGCTCACAAAATTTCATCTCTATAACTCTGAAACAATGGCTGTAATCGCTAGGACGGACGGACAGACGGAGACCTCCAAAAAGAGAGATTTTGTATAGTAGGTGTGAGTAGTTTTTGCCCGAACGGACTCGTCATGGAACTTAACCTTTGAGGAGATAAGATTGAGTTACAAATTTCGGCTCGATATCTCTTAAACTACGGCTGTAATCGCGGGACAGACAGATGTCCATGATTGATCGTGGATGCCTGCCCGTTAGGTCTTAATTCCACGGCGCTCTTCGCACACGGGTTATTACAAGTCGGAGACCAGCGTTTGCGTTTGGGCATAACTTCCTCTTTGGTTGAGGGTCGGATCCTTTGTAACACTCCTTTCGTTCTATGGGTCACGACACCCGGTTGTTGGATACCCACGCAAAAAAAAACCATCCATCATCATTCACACATTTTGAACATAGGCACACACTCCTTTACCAATACATCCCACTCACACTACCTATGTCGCTTTCGCCGTAATAGCTCCCGCGCAAAGGTACTCATGCTCCTCACCCCATCAGGGGAGCGAAGCACACCACTCATATCAAACACATCATTGCCACATACATATCTCACCATATGTCACATATATCAAGTTGCGAATATCCGAATCAGCGGACATTAACACAAAATATGCATACAATCCTCGCTAATGGCACCACAATCACTGCTGGTGCTGTCAAACAAACTCTGTTTATGGAGAAATGCATTCAGTGACCAGACAGACAGACAGACGGGCTTCTTCAAATCGACTCAAAAGTCGACACTGATCATTTATATACATATATAAATATCCTACTAGCTTTCCCGGCTCGCGTTGCTTCGCTGATACTTATTATAACTGTTTTTGAGATTAAAGCAATACAGTTAACATGCAAACGTTATAAATTTATTTGATTATACCTGACCAATTTTAATGTTAATTAGCTTCAGTATTCTGGTATCGATGGTGGTGCCAGTTACACCTTCTCTTTTTGTTGAGTGTACCAACAAATTTAACATACACCCACACAAAGGTACCTTTCGACTTTTTTACCCCTAAAGGTACGATTTTTACCCATAAAATTTCGAAAACCAACCCTTTGGTATAGCTCTCTGATTCTAAAGAGAGCCAGACTATAAACATGATCTGTTACACCAAAAAGTACGAATTTCGAAAAATCCCTTCAAATCGCACAAATATTCTATGAACTAATTATTAAGACCAATTTTCACCATTGGTTTCAGCCATAGTACCTGTTTTATCCCTTTTTTGGCCATACCAGATGGGTATGGGAGGTAAAAGAAGGGGCGCGGCTAGACTTCCAGTTTTTTTCCCCCAAAACTTTATCATGTTTAAGATTTACTAAATAAAGAATTTGGGTACGATTACGTTGAATTTATTGATATTATTACTCCATCTCTATAGTGGGCGGAAAGGTACATTTGTATGGGAGGTACCAGAAAGGCCGTGGCTAGACTTCCAATATTTTTTCCAAAACTTTATCCTTTTACAAAATTTGGGTACGATCCCGCTGGGTGTATTGATATTATTACTCGATTTCTTAAGTAGGTGGAATGTTGTATTTGTATGGGAGGTACCAGAAGGGGCGGAGCCATGTAGCCCATTTGCAATACCGTAAGTAGTTTTGGGAAAATATTAACTTGGGCAAAATTTCAAAACATTTGGTTGCGTCTTTCTAAAGTTATCGTGCGCAGCAGCCGGACAGACAGACGGACATGGTCTAAAGTGACTTCTTCTATGTGTTACACTTTTGGGTCGTATCAAATGATATATACCCTCCTACCCGTAGGGTGAGGGTATAAATAATCTGAAACTTAAATTGATGTCGGAGTCAAAAATTACCAATAGACAAAATGTAGCCCTTGATCAACCATGTATAAGGATATGCGCCTCGTTTCGAACGGATATCAAATGACAATACAGCACAATAAATACTATTTCTGAGGGTCAACTTTGCCCTAAAAAGGTCAAAGGTCAAATCTATACATATGAAAATGAGTTTGTCTTTGTTTGTTTGCATATTTTAGTACCATATAGGCTCGAAAACGGCCTCAAAGAATGTAACTGTGTGGTCGATGGTGAAAATAGGGTACTTTAATTTTTGATATATCAAGTGGGCGTGGCTTCACCCATTGGACCCTATTTTTGAAACCGCAATATCTAGAGGACTGTTGCTCCAATCGCCTTGAACTTATGTATAATAGCATTTGCAAGCAAAGTTCGTAACCCAACAAAAAATGGGTGGGATCAGATAAGTAGGCGTGGTATAAAACTTGAAACTTTAAATGGCTGTATCTCATGAACTATGGAAGAGTATAAAGATAATATTTGGTATGTGTTGTTGGTAAAGTATGAATTACAGCCAGGGTGGCAGTGGGATGTGCCACGCCCAATTTAAATGAATATTTGACTTTTACATATTTTTGAGAAAAATTCCATTTCCTTAATCGAACATTAGTAAAAAAAATAGGATTTACTAAGAACTTCTGATCTCTTTGGGGCAAGGGAAATAGTTGTCCGATGTTACTCAAATTGCCGCCATATATTTTTTACATCAAGTGACACAATATTCTGGTCATACATTTTTAAATTTCCACAAAAAAATCGTCCATACATTTCGCTGCCTCCCTAATGTACATTGTACATTTAACATGTGAGGCTTTGTATCAGATCAGAAATGGTGTATCTGTAAACTGTTTAATTAGGAGAGAGTGGGAATTTTTCCTAACTTTAGTAAGTTTACACGGACAAAACCTGTGCTAAAACGATTTTTAAACACCACCAAAATACCAAAAGGTACCAACTCCACTCTACATTGGTACCGATAGTTTGTAATGTCTAAGGAATGTATGTAACACCAAGGGGTTACACCCCTTCTGCCCTGACGGCCTCATATATGAATCGCCTTACGTTACGCGTTCATTTAAATGATCGCAGAGTTTTCTTATTTGTTACCATACAATACACACAAAATATTGTATTGGAATATAAAAACAAAGTCGATGCAAATAAACCTAATTATAGGGAGGCAACATATGATAGACTCATATCAACAACATCATGAGTTTTTCTTAACGAAAATAACCGGCACACACAGAATCACACGATACACAATTCACATGATTAGATGGAAAACGCTTAATAGCAATCGCGTGATTTGGTGTACACAAATGTTGGTCAAATGCCAAATATGCACTGGGTCCATACAAAAATATGTGTTAGTTGCCAAAAAGAATATTAAATTCAATAGAAAGGGAATTGGAATGTGTTTCATGTGTTTTGTACGAGGGTAATTGTAAAAATGTGTGAGTGTATGAAATACGGAAGGCACCAGTTTTAATACGTCCTTGTGATTAAAAATAAAAATAGAACTTTTAAAAACGATTGAGCCATGTCCATCTGTCTTGCTGGCTGGCGGATGGACAGGATAACTCGAGTAAACCTTCACTGATCATTATAAAAATTTACCAAGTTTTAATATTTAAAAAACAAGTTGTGGGATTGTAAATAGCCTGATTAACCCTATTTCTTTTGGTACCTCCCATACACAATGGACTACTACTGCAAAATTTATATTTTTATATTTATATTTCTGGCGAATATTTGAGTCTGGTCAGTTTAATAATCTTGTAATAGTAGATAAATTCTTATATTTTATATTTTATATTTTATATTTTATATTTTATATTTTATATTTTATATTTTATATTTTATATTTTATATTTTATATTTTATATTTTATATTTTATATTTTATATTTTATATTTTATATTTTATATTTTATATTTTATATTTTATATTTTATATTTTATATTTTATATTTTATATTTTATATTTTATATTTTATATTTTATATTTTATATTTTATATTTTATATTTTATATTTTATATTTTATATTTTATATTTTATATTTTATATTTTATATTTTATATTTTATATTTTATATTTTATATTTTATATTTTATATTTTATATTTTATATTTTATATTTTATATTTTATATTTTATATTTTATATTTTATATTTTATATTTTATATTTTATATTTTATATTTTATATTTTATATTTTATATTTTATATTTTATATTTTATATTTTATATTTTATATTTTATATTTTATATTTTATATTTTATATTTTATATTTTATATTTTATATTTTATATTTTATATTTTATATTTTATATTTTATATTTTATATTTTATATTTTATATTTTATATTTTATATTTTATATTTTATATTTTATATTTTATATTTTATATTTTATATTTTATATTTTATATTTTATATTTTATATTTTATATTTTATATTTTATATTTTATATTTTATATTTTATATTTTATATTTTATATTTTATATTTTATATTTTATATTTTATATTTTATATTTTATATTTTATATTTTATATTTTATATTTTATATTTTATATTTTATATTTTATATTTTATATTTTATATTTTATATTTTATATTTTATATTTTATATTTTATATTTTATATTTTATATTTTATATTTTATATTTTATATTTTATATTTTATATTTTATATTTTATATTTTATATTTTATATTTTATATTTTATATTTTATATTTTATATTTTATATTTTATATTTTATATTTTATATTTTATATTTTATATTTTATATTTTATATTTTATATTTTATATTTTATATTTTATATTTTATATTTTATATTTTATATTTTATATTTTATATTTTATATTTTATATTTTATATTTTATATTTTATATTTTATATTTTATATTTTATATTTTATATTTTATATTTTATATTTTATATTTTATATTTTATATTTTATATTTTATATTTTATATTTTATATTTTATATTTTATATTTTATATTTTATATTTTATATTTTATATTTTATATTTTATATTTTATATTTTATATTTTATATTTTATATTTTATATTTTATATTTTATATTTTATATTTTATATTTTATATTTTATATTTTATATTTTATATTTTATATTTTATATTTTATATTTTATATTTTATATTTTATATTTTATATTTTATATTTTATATTTTATATTTTATATTTTATATTTTATATTTTATATTTTATATTTTATATTTTATATTTTATATTTTATATTTTATATTTTATATTTTATATTTTATATTTTATATTTTATATTTTATATTTTATATTTTATATTTTATATTTTATATTTTATATTTTATATTTTATATTTTATATTTTATATTTTATATTTTATATTTTATATTTTATATTTTATATATTATATTTTATATTTTATATTTTATTTTAACACTTTATACGCTAAAGTAAAAGTTGAAAAAAAGAGTTCTTCTAAAATCGATTTTAATAGCAAAACATTAAAATAATATCTACAAGTTAATAACCACAATTTTTTTTATCTATTAAAATATTATTATATTAACAACTTGAGTATGAGAAATTCGTAATACAATTGACTTCATCCCACTTCAATTAAAGTGATTAAACAGAGCCCCAATGAGTCCATCATCATTTAAACTAAAACTATTGAACAGATTTAACTTTGGCTTCGTTCCGGACGATTCAGGCATCGACCACATATTTTGTGTAGAGAAACCGTTCTCCATCATTCCATTTCCTCCAAAAGCACTCATATCTACTATGGTGGTTGGTGTTTGAGAGCCACCAATCGACATCATAGATGTAATCGGTGAATTTGAGGACATTGAAGGCATTGAGGAAAAGTCATCGGAGCGGCGAAGAAAGTTGGAAATGGGTGTTGATGAGGATAAATAAGGACTAGACCATCTCACGCTGGGGTAATACATAGAGCTGCTAGGCGACCTGAGGTATGAATAGAATGGAGTCGATGGAGCTGTATAGAAAGAGTTGGTCGAAGGCCATGAGCGAGAATTCAATAGATTCATTTTGGCATTACGCTGTTGAACAGATTTAGCAGAAGCTGAAAAAAACCACAAGACCGTTATGGAGGCAATTGTAATTCAGCAGCACTTACCATTTTTAAAGGCGGCCTTTAATTTAGCGTTATTGTTTGATTTCTTAGACTTCATATGCTGACGTTGTTTCTTGGTTGCCGGTGCAGCTTCTACAAACTGCGACATCACAATCGACGACAGGATAACTGCGATAATAAGGTATTTAAACGAAGCCATGTTTTTTTTTGTAATGTAATGGTCGTATGTCTTCGATGGAAGAAATTTCAATTTATAATGACTATTAATTGGTATTTGCTTATATAATATAAACATATTTTTATGGTCAATAAAATACGCATCTAATGTCTCTGAACTTTGTGAATATTTTTGGATGAGATTCAAAATAAATATACGTATTTTCCTATGTAGTAAATCACGGCCAAAGCCAAGATATTTTTGTGCGCGTAATTGCGTTCGTGACATGGCTGAAAATGTCGGCATTTTTATTAATAGGTAGATTGATGGTGTTGTATCTCATCAAGCGGGGGTTTGTGTGTGTGTATTCAAAAGCTAAGCTTAGATAGAACATATCTATAGTATAATTTTAGGCTGTAGTTAAATAGAGCCGCGGTATCATGTGCACAATTACGAGGTGTGTGTTCAAAGTTAAGGCGCCAATGAAATAATAACCCCAATGAAATAAACTGCAAACAAAGAAATGGAATTAGATATGAAAGAACACCCAAAAAATTAGGGAGTTATTGAATAATAAAAAAACCCCCAAAGTAACTAAACACCAAAAATGATAAAATTAACAATGAAACTATCCCCACCAATTTATTTTTATTTTCGTTGGGAAATTTTTTTATAATGAAATAATCCCCTAATTAAAAATAAAAAAAAACATTTTTGAAAATATTGTTTCACAGGTTTTAGGATAACTCAAGAATCCTTTATAAAATTGTATCGGTAAACGTACCAAAATAGTCTTAATTTTATTACTTTAAAGTCTGTTAATTGTTTTGCGCTACTCCAAACTGTGCCGAAAAATTACGACGTTTCAGCCAAATTAAAAAAAAAATATTTACAAAAACTCATAAAAAAATTTAAGAAAGTAAAAAAGTTTACGTTGGAAAGTTTACATATACAACAAAAAGCGATGAGTACAATAAACAGAAAAGAAGATAAAGACAACACCAATGCAAGCTACATCTTAGCATTAAGTTAGTTATATTCCAACTGTGATACTTAGCGTTAAGGAACAATTTTACTGTGATATTTTTTAATTATTTTTGCAATTATTTGAAGTTTTGTGTTTTATGTTGTGCTGTAATGGTGTCGTATAACTACAAAAACTTGACAAATATGTAAAGAAAATTGACAAAGATTATATGTAAGTTATTTGTGAACGTTAAATTACAAAGTTGATTGTAACTTGTTGTCCATTTCTGTTTTTTAAATTATGGTTGCCAGATCTAATAAAAAATCATCCCTGAAGATGCTGGAAAGAATCCCAGCGAAACGTCGGATGCATAAATGATGAAAATAATCTTTTAATTTAACATCAACATGACCTTGAAAGCCCGATTGAAATTAAATATTTAAATAAAAAGTATCTATTTAAGCCCTGAGGTCGGTCAGATTAGATATGTTGTGAAAAATTGGTCTTTTTACGTAAAAAGCTGGCTGACCTTTCATACAAATTGACATATTTTTTAAAAAATGTATATTTGTCTTATAACTTTCAAGCGAGTTATTTTAACTTTGTCAGATTTATTCCCCGATAAATTTAGGTAAAACCCCAGAAAACCGAAACATTTGCCACAACCCATCAGATATGTCTCATACAAATGACCGAATTCACCCTAATTTATTTTTTCATGCATATCCTTTTTGTCTTCTTACTGAATTCAGTCAATGATGTACGTTTTCAGGTGTATACATAATATTGGTCACCATACCATTAATCTGACTGTAAATCAGAATTCTTTTTACATACGTAATAATAATTTAAGGGTTTGTATGGCGATATGAAATAACTTCCAATGAAATAAGTCCCAATAAAATAAATCCCAATGAAACAAGACCCAAAGAAAATGAAATACGTTCCAAAATAAATTATGAAATAAATCCCAAAGAAATTGAAATAATTTCCAAACAGAAAAATAAATAAGTCCCAAATTTGGGATTTGTTTAAATTAAACAACAAAAATATGAAATAAATCCCAAATTTATAAATACATTTTACTCAGTAAAATATATTGTATATATAACTGAGTGTAGTCATTAATATCTTCGTGTCATATGTAGTCGATAAAACCATAATATCTTACTGCAATTATAACAAATATTCTTCAGATTTTTTTTTTCTTTTTGAACTTAGTTTGATTTGCAGATTTTAATAATTAATTAACGTCTTTAAACACAACAAAGTATGAATATTTTTAAGAAAAAGTCGCGCGATTTTTGGTTCGAAATTTTCTTAGTAAGATTGTACAAACTGTTATCAAATAAACTTATATACACCATCTTACTTACTTACTTAAGTGGCCAAATACAATTTACGAAACGTACTACATAAATTTGATGCCTGAAGTAATAAAGAATTCCACACGCTTAGTCCACCTAGTTAGTCCTACCAGATGATGGCACGTCGCCTCCCTGCTCTGCGCCGTTCTTCAGGTTCGCCTTCAAACACCTTTCTCGCTGGAGCATTTACGTCCATCCTGGCAACATGACCCAGCCATCGGAGTCGTTGCATTCTGACTCTTTTAGCTACGTCGATGTCGTGGTAAAGCTCATACAGCTCATGGTTCATCCGATGGCGAAACTCGCAGTCGACACAGATAGGTCCATACGTTTTTCGGAGTACTTTTCTCTCGAATACTCCCAGGTTTTATATGTCCGTGCACTCAGTGCACTAATCCTGCCTCTTCTTCAGCTCCTTCTTTTTTCTTCTAAAGAGACGAGTTACCTCTCGTCTCTTCTCCCTGTGCCGTTCACAAACAGCTCGCGTTGCCTTTGGCTGCAGTTTTGCCCTGTATGCAGCATTCGTCTCTCTCGTGGCATTGCGACATTCATCATCGTACCGGGCATCTTCTTGAGACGGCTTTGAGTACCCAAGTACGCTTCTCGCAGTCCGTTCTATGGAGTCGGCTATATATTGCCACTGCGAGGTTATATTATCAGGGGTTGGAGCATTCCGCAGCAGTTGAGTTAGGTGGTTGGAGTAGGCGTCCGCTACCTCTGTGGTCCGCAGTTTACCGATGTCCAGCTTTCGGTAAGGAAGTGATCGGAGTCAATGTTCGCACCCCTGATCACTCGTACGTCCAGAACACTCGATGCGTGCCTTCCATCGACTACCACGTAATATATCTGATTCCTCGTCAATTGATTTGGAGATTACCATGTTGCCTTATGAATATTTTTATGGTCAAATCTAGTGCTGCTAACTACCATATTTTTTTTTGTTTTTTTTTACACCCCATGCATGAGGTATGGGATAGCTTCTCGCGTTGTTGTGAATTAACACGCTTTCTATTTTTAGATTCACAACTAACGGCATCTACTTGTTTATCGACGAATTCTTGCCGCAGAGAAATCAATCAGTCAGATGCCATTGTTCGACGTTTCGGTGTGCCGACTGAATTTTTCGATTGTAGGCTCAAATGCGGTCTCCCTGCCTATTTTAGCATTAAAATCGCCTAGTATAATTTTGATGTCATGGCTGGGGCTACGGTCATATACATTTTCTAGGCTCTCGCAGAACTCGTCTTTGTCCTCATCGCTTTTCTCTTCTGTCGGAGCATGGGCACATATAAGTGTTATGTGGAAAAACTTTGTTTTGACTCTTATGGTGGCTATACGTTCACATACGGGTTGAACCTTGAGACTAGGTGTCGCAGTCTCTTTCCAACCACAAATCCACATCCAAACTCGTGCTTGTCCGCATGGCCACTATAGTAGATGTCGCACGTCTTCATGCGCGAGCACCCGTGTCCCGTCCACCGGATTTCCTGTAAAGCGGTTATGTCAGCCTTGTTTTCTTCGAGGACTTCCGCCAGTTGGATGGAGGCACCTGGTCTATACAGTGTTCTAACATTCCAAGTGCATATCCTCAAATCATAGTCCTTAATTCGTTTGAGGTGGTCGTCAACATTTTGGGGGGTTTGTTTTATTCTTATCTTACTTCTTTTCATTGCAATAGTTTAAACGTCAGTGGCGGGTTGCAAGCCCAGCGCACCACGTCGCAGTTTTATCCTCCTGCCAGGATTTTATTACAGCCGCCCATTCTGGGTCAGACGCTGACCAGGGTACCGCTCACTCTGAGCCGACGTGCTTGGGTTTTAAGATTCGCCCCTCACAGTTAGCCGAGCTCTGACGGGTGTCAAAGCCACGTTTCCAGGCGTCACCACGTGGAGGTACTCCGTCCGCAGTAGTACTACGAATACGGAGCTCTGTGAGTAGACTTGAAGTGCAATTGGCAAGGATCACTCTGGGTTTGCCAAGTTAAACCGATCAGAAGCTTTCCCTTGCATCACACAAACACAACAAAGTATGAACATTTTTAAGAAAAAATCGCGTGATTTTTTTTTTTAATTTTCGCCAGCGGCGCCTCTCCTGCGATGTTCTTAGTGAGAATCCAATTATAATAGGCTGATATTCACACAATAATTACCCATTTCTTCTGCGCTGGATAATTGTTATTATATGTATATACAAAAACGAATTATTAAATAAATGTTCTACACACAACAAAGAATGAAAATTTTTAATAAAAAATCGCGCGATTTTTTGTGTAAGTATATATTTTAGTTGTGCGATGTGAAATAATTTTTGGAAATTCGTTCTTTAATTGTAAAAATACCGAAAAGAGGTAAAAGTGGTATTATCGCCCAGACCAAATGTCTAAAGGTTTTAGATTAAGATCAGTTCTATTGGCAATTATTTATTTATTTCGGCATTCACCACAATGCCTCGCCAGGGCTCTTGCTGTGCCTTCTCCTCTATCATCACAAACCTTAAGGGAAGAAAGCATCTCAAAGTTAATGATAACTTTTTCCAACGGTGCGAAGAAAGCATCCTCGAAGCGCACAACATGCCAGCATAATACACACACAAGCCCTTGCCTATGCATTTGCACAGGAGTTTTGTTGTTGACAAAGTGCCAACCCCGTTCTGTGCACCGTCAGTGTTTCGTTGTTCTTGATTTTGTTTTTTGTTGATCTGCAATGAATTATGATATTGTCATAGTTCGGTTTAAGATCAGTTCCGACACCATTTTAAGGATTATTTTGGCAACAGGACTGACAAAATTGGGCCGGCATCATTTGATTCTGTAAATTTTTCATATGAAAAATGACCCAAACTGATAAAATTAAATTTGACATGAAATAAACGTAAAATTTATGGGGAATTTTTAATTACGAAAATTTAATATGAAATTTTTTTGGGTTATTTTTCCTTTTTTTTGACATTTTTCATAGAGCTTCTTCTTAATGGTTTATGATATCCCCATAAGTTTTGTTTTAATTTAAGAAGAAATACTATTTTTTTGAAATATATTAAAGTCAAATGGTATTATCAAGAAAATTATATATATATGAACTTAGTCAATCAGTTCATCTGACTGAAATTATTGTACTGGCAATAAACTAAGATGTGAAATGTTTGCGACGGCTTAATATAGAATTGCTCAAAGAACATTCAACTCATTCCTTATTTTCCCTTTTTATCCCATGAATGAGATATGGGAGTGATTCTCGCATATGTACATCTCCCAAAAAAGGTCAAAATGCTCGGCAAAATCGCTGTAGTACTCTTACACTAAAAATACAAATCGATTTTTCTGTTTCTTTTTTGTCTTTGGTGTAGTTAAAAGTATGCGAATGTCGTGTCAGAGCCACTGAGAGATGCCTTTATGTGTAAGTTAAAAAGCTTTTCTTTTTATACACATTCACAATGGGACCTACAGTTGAACGACGAATCCAAACGTCAGCTGTTTGGAAAGCTTTTAGTAGATGTGCCGATTGAGTCGACCACTTAGAAGTCATAGGACGTCGCTGCTTTTATGCGACACCTTATATTATTTTCTCCTTCTTAAAAAGCAATAAGTTTCTATAGTATTTATTTAACTGAGTGTAGTATTTAGACACATAAAACGATTTTAAAGCTTAAAGCTTTTTATTAATTTTTTATTTAGGTATTCACCTTTTTTAAATACTTTTTTTTAATATTATGAAAATTTTACTTTTTATTTAAAAATTCTGTGACAATAATTACAAAAATTACAATATGTATTTGTATTATAACTTTCACAAATTATTTCTTAAAATACTGATGAAATGAAGAGAAACGTCACTTCTTTCCTATAGTAAAATATACTTTTCATACTGAGTCAATGGTTTCTTCAAGGCCTCATGACCCAATGACAAACAGACGGGATTCGCTTTGAAAACCCCCTGAGCTTGCAACACTGCATGAGGAGCACAACGCCAAGGGTCGTTGGTGTCCACCTGCCACTGGATTAGACGTTGTTTCAACAACTTTACAATAGTTTTGTACTTAGGCTTATCGATCACATTGAATTGTTCTAACGAGTCCAGCTTGATGTCGTACAACTCCCATTCGGGCCGTTGGTAATAGCTTAAAAGATTCTTATACCATGGCAGCTGTTGATGGTTCATTGTAGCATTGAGTATCTGCTGGAAGGTGGGCGAAGTATAGAAATCTTGATCGATGGGAAAGTAAGACCAGTAATTCAAATTGTGTATTAGCTTGAAGCGACGCGTGCGTATCATGCGCATGGGATAGTTCATAGTGATTTCATGATAATTCTGCGAACCAAACACAGCATCTTCCTCCTTGGGCTGGGGCTCGGCTTTAAGTAGAGGCAATAAAGATTTTGTGTATGCGTTTTGTGTTTCATTGACCTCTTGAAGTTTGAAACTTTCCAGTACTGTAGGATAGATATCCATTAGCGTTACCATTGCAGCTGTAGTGTCCAGATGGCGATCTTGGCTATTGGGTGAGCTTAGTATGAAAGGTGATCGTATGCCATGTTCATAGAGATTTGTACGACCCAGAGGAAAGGGTGGACCATTGTCGGAGGTAAACATTACTAAAGTGTTGTCCTCGTAACCCAATTCTTTTAGTTGTTTCAAAACCACTCCCACACCCTGATCCAAACGTGACATGGTCATATATTGGGCGGCTAGTTCTTGGCGCACCACATCGGTGTCTGGCAAATTGGCGGGTACTTGTAGATTGCGCCAGTCATAGTAGATCGGCTTCCAATCGGATATTGAGCCCATGCCCTCCTCGCCTGAACCCCAACGCTCACAAAATTCACCATATTGGGGCGTTATGTGACCGCAACGATGAGGATCATGGAATCCGACCATTAAAAAGAATGGCTTCTTTTCACCCTGAGCCTTTTGCAAAAATTCACGGGTGTACAGTTTGATCTTGGTTATATTCCGGCCAATTTGATTGATGGAATGTTGATCCTCGGTTTGTTCGAAGTCAAATTTAAAATCCTGCCCAGAGCCCACATGTTTTTTACCTATCATGCCGCTAAGAATACTACCCTGTGACTTTTCCCTAAGTACATTGGGTAGAGAAGGTGTGCCCGGCAGGGCGTTGAAATTATGTACACCCTGGTGTAGTCCATACATACCGCTGGCATGACTAGCCTGGCCCGTTAGAATTTGAGCCCGACTGGGCGAACAACTGCTGACCGAGGTAAAGGCATTGTTAAAGAGCAAACCTTTGCGTGCCAATGCATCGATATTGGGTGTTTGACAGTATTTATTAAGATAGGCGCCCATTTCAAAACCGGCATCATCAGCCAAAAGTAATAAAACATTTTGAATTTCACCGGCTTTGGCCCAAGACCCGATCAGCAAAGTGGCAGCAACATATATCCATAAAATTGTCATTGTTTCTGTTAAACTGAAAAAGAGATGAAGTAAACTTTGTGGTATATAACTAACTTAACTTTCAAATTTTGTTCTTTAGCTTACATTCAAGTCCGCTTTACATCTGCACTCCTTCACTTATAAAACAAGACTGGCTGGCTTATGGACGGCTTTTACAATTCCAGCTTAGTTCACTTGGGATTTGATTATTTATGCTCAAATGTCTTTTTCTACTTTACTGTTGTTTTGTTATTTTTACTCTCCTGCAGTTTTGTATCTTTTGATTGTTTTTTTCTGTACTTTTGTTATTCTTTTCTTCTTGTCATGTATCCAGCTTAGAACCTCTCGCTTTTTGTTGTATAGATTATTATGGAATTGTGTACTGTAATCCAGTTTTCTTTCTATTACTTCGGAGGTGGCATAACAAGGGCACCGGACAAGGGGAAGAGTATATTTTAAAGAAAATGTTACTATTATTAAAGGATTAGACACAAATATGTATTTTAGTTGAGACTATAATAATATTAGGTTGACTCGCATACGACTTAACCACCTCTTAAGTCTTTGCTTTAGGAAAGCTTGCAATGCGTGGGAGCCATTGCCACAGAAGTGACCTTAAATAAGATGACACCGGTTTTACCTTATGTAGTATATACGTGTCGCTCAGCGTACGATACACATTCACATTCGTTGTAACTATTCGTCATTGAACATTGGATCGCTCGCATCCGAGCCACTGTGGGAAGCTACTGCGGTCACTCGTACGATGTTATATTTCACACACATACAAATACAAAAAGGATTTAATTATTATCTCACACACAGTTTATATTATGATATTGCAACATTTCATCAACCTTATTGAAAACCCTTTTATAGGTATCCGTTTTTTTTATCTAGAAACAACATGAAATCTATATCGTTATGGCTGACGTTGATATGTTGTTTTTTTTTAAAAATTATATACTTATACTTATACTTATACTTATACTTATACTTATACTTATACTTATACTTATACTTATACTTATACTTATACTTATACTTATACTTATACTTATACTTATACTTATACTTATACTTATACTTATACTTATACTTATACTTATACTTATACTTATACTTATACTTATACTTATACTTATACTTATACTTATACTTATACTTATACTTATACTTATACTTATACTTATACTTATACTTATACTTATACTTATACTTATACTTATACTTATACTTATACTTATACTTATACTTATACTTATACTTATACTTATACTTATACTTATACTTATACTTATACTTATACTTATACTTATACTTATACTTATACTTATACTTATACTTATACTTATACTTATACTTATACTTATACTTATACTTATACTTATACTTATACTTATACTTATACTTATACTTATACTTATACTTATACTTATACTTATACTTATACTTATACTTATACTTATACTTATACTTATACTTATACTTATACTTATACTTATACTTATACTTATACTTATACTTATACTTATACTTATACTTATACTTATACTTATACTTATACTTATACTTATACTTATACTTATACTTATACTTATACTTATACTTATACTTATACTTATACTTATACTTATACTTATACTTATACTTATACTTATACTTATACTTATACTTATACTTATACTTATACTTATACTTATACTTATACTTATACTTATACTTATACTTATACTTATACTTATACTTATACTTATACTTATACTTATACTTACTTCATATATATATATACATATATATATGTGTTACTCTAACTCCCATTGGAGCATAGGGCGTCAAACTACTTCATATACACTTTAGGACTTATTGTTGTATAAAAAGTTGATATTCCCGTATGTCTTTATGAAGTTTCAAAACTTTTAATAGGCTTTCTTATAAATTACGTAAATTTAACCCATCAACTTTTGCCATAACCATATCGACTTATTACTGCCCTTCCAAAGATAAATAAATTCAATTCGATTAAATCTTTATTAAAAATAAAACTTAATCAAAGTTTATAACTTACTTAGTAATGTCCGCCCACCTGCTTCAACAACATTGGACACTTCTGTGCGCGGTTCAATCAATCTCAGCTTGAGTTAAACATTGCTCGTTTTCTTTTGTTTCTATTTTGAAATGAAAGCATTCACGATGTTCCAGTGCCGGTTGGTTATCAGTGCCGGTACTCTCGCACACACACATCAAATGTAATTAATTGCGTTATAAAAACGGGTAAAATTGGGAACATTTAAAACCGGATTGCTTACTTCATTCGAATTGATTTGGCTAAAATGTTTCATATGATATAAATTGAGTACGTAATTCAACAATTGAATAGATGACTGATTCAAAATTAGTACTACACCATTTCCAACTGAAATTCAAAGAAAATCAATTAAAATGTTAACAATTTATTTGAAATATAAACATTCCATTTGAAATTCAAAAATTCCATTTGAAATTAAAAAAACATGTATTGAAATTCAAATTATATCAATTGAAATTGAAAACTCATCAATTGAAATTCAAAACTCGTAAATTAAAATTCCAATTCATTTAAAAAAAAAAATGTTCTTTCATTGTCGGCTCCCCTTGAATGTTGTTGACAGCAACTTCGCAGTATAAGTGTCGAGCCAATCGGCATGTCTAGTAAGAGCTTCTCAAACAGTGACGTTCGCATTCGTCGATAAACAAGTAGGTGCCGTTAGTTGTGAATCTAAAAATAGAAAGCGTGTTAATTCACAACAACGCGAGAAGCTATCCCATACCTCATTCATGGGGTGCAGAGTTTTGGAATTCAATTGATGTATTTTTGATTCCAATTGACGAGTTTTAATTTTTCATTAATGTTATTTGAATTTCAGATGGAAAGTTTGAATTTCAAATGACGAGATTTGAATTTCAAATGGATTGTTTGAATTTTAATTGATTTTCTTTGAAAGACCAGGGCAACCGGAAATATGCTACAGCATGTTTTTTTACAACGAGACATTAACAAATGGGTAATGTATTTACATGTTTCATGGTCCTACAAGTGTTTTGAGACCTATTTGTTAGAGCATATTTTACCCATAAAATCATATTTCGGCAAATTTTGGTTGTAAAGCATAATTTATATTTTTTAGGCCATATTTTTTTCAAAAATATCCCTTTTTAAGCATATTTTATGTTTTATACACTATTCTTTGTTCGTTAAAACAAGTGTCTGCAACTTTAGTTTTTTAAAATATAACAGCCAAATCTACTACATGTTTTACACAACTGTGAAATGTTAAACGTTTATTAATCCTGTTTTTCGCGCTTTCTTATTTAATAAGTAAATAAAACATAAAAAAGAGGTGCTTTTCAACCACCACCGATTTCGACCCTGGACCCGACAAAAGCAGCTAAATTAAGACGGTTGTAGAAAAGTTTCCTGACTTACGAGCTGATGATGGATTCCTGTATTCTAAAATCTGCAGCAATGTTATTGCAGCAGATCGCAGATTTCAAGTGAAGCAACATGTGGCTAATTACTCAACAATTGCTCGACTGTGAGACAACACCATCAAAATCTGGACGTCAACTTCAATAAGAATAATGTTTTGCTTTTTGTGACGGATGCAGCTCCATACATGGTAAAGGCTGCAAAAGCTATAGTGGCATTTTATCCGAAAGTGACGCATATGACATGTATTGCTCATGGTGTCCATCGAATCTGCGAATGTATTAAGAATTTGTATAAAAGCGTAAATAAAACTATTGCTAATGTAAAGAAGGTATTTTTAAAAGCTCCATGTAGAGAGGAACTTTTTAAACAAATGTTTCCAGACCTTCCATTGCCTTCAGAAGCTATAACAACACGATGGGGAACATGGCTTGAAGCAGTTAACTACTATGCAAACAATTATTAATTCATTTTAGAGGTCCTAAGTGCATTAAACAATGAGGATGCACAATCCATTAACACTGCAAAGGATGTCTTGACAGACCCCTTGATTTATATTGCTTCAAATTACGGTTTTATCGCAAAACATATTTAAAAATTGCAAACATCAGGTCTTACGCTTATTGAACAAGTTCAGGTGAATGAAGACACTTTCAAACTGAAAGATGACTTAAGATTTTTGTTACTATAATGTTAAATAAAATCGTGTGATATTTTTTTAATTGTTCCTTAAATAATAATATTTAAATATTTATTTCTATTTTATTTTACTTCCTCAACATTTGTGTATGTAAATTTACCAAAAATACTTACAAAGTCTGAATTTAAAATAATATTGTTTTTTTTTTTAATCTCTAAGCTGTTTTTGTTACTTCAAATAAAAATATTTCTAATTCATATGAAAAAAATTGTGTGACTTTAATTTTTTAGAGCATGTTTTTGTTGATTTTAGGTCATATTTTGCCATTTTTCAGGTCATATTTTATGCGCATAAAACACGATTTTTAGGGCATATTTCCGGTTGCCCTGGTAATGACTATTTGCACCGTGCGACCAAATTTTTTTCATAAAAATATGTAGAATATTTAATTTTGATTTCCGCGCCTCGTTAAAGGACATTTTGTTTTATTCATTCCTGTTCCCAGAATTTAAATTTTTGAATATTATGATATTGTCATAGTTCGGTTTAAGATCAGTTCTATTGGCAATTATTTATTATTGCCAATATGTTTTTTGTTCAAGAGTGTGAAATGTATTATGTTGACAGCAGGTTAGGCGTATGACGTCATTTCGACATTAACCACAATGTCTCGACAGCGCCCTTTGCTGTGCCTTCTCCTCTATCATCACAAACCTTAAGGGAAGAAAGCATCTCAAAGTTAATGAGAACTTTTCCCAACGGTGCGAAGAAAGCATCCTCGAAGCGCACAACATTCCAACATAATACACACACATGCCCTTGCCTATGCATGTGTCCATCGGACACAATTGCACAGGAGTTTTGTTGTTGACAAAGTGCCAACCCCGTTCTGCGTACCGTCAGTGTTTCGCTGTTCTTGATTTTGTTTTTTGTTGATCTGCAATGAATTATGATATTGTCATAGTTCGGTTTAAGATCAGTTCTATTGGCATTTATTTATTATTGCCAATAGGTTTTTTGTTCAAGAGTGTGAAATGTTTTATGTTGACAGCAGGTTAGGCGTATGACGTCATTTCGACATTAACCACATGCCAACATAATACACACACAATATTTTCAATATTTTTAATACTACAGTTGACTACGGATAAGTGCACATCGGTTTTCGCGCGACTTTTTGTGCACTTATGCGGTTTTTGCATTTATACAACACTCGGATAAGTGCACAACTATTGCATATATAAAAACATTGCATTAGTGCACGATTATTGCATTTATACAAATATTAGATTATTTTTATAAATCTGTAACACCAGTTCAGTTTGGACGGAACTTTAAGAAAATAATTAAAATATAAAGCTGTTTAATGTTTTTATTTCTATTTGGTTTACATTACATAATAGGTTTTAATAAAAACTTACAAAATCAGGTCAGTTTAAGGTAAAAAATCACAATATTTCATTGTTTTAGTGTTTTTATATTTCATACAAAAAAATTAAAAATATTCAGTTCTGTGCCAAAATAAGAGGTGTTAATGAATCATTGCAATCATATTTTGCAACATTGTTTTTTGCAAAATACATATTAAATTGCACTTAATTCGATTTACCTAAACCACGTGTGCTGAAATAGTCTGAAATCATTTTTTGAACCGTGTTTTCTGTTCCAACCCTATATATTTTTTTCTCCAGTTTCTCTAAATCATAATCTACATTTATGTAGTATGAGAGATTTGCATTTATGCATGCAAAGTTGTACTAAAAAAGCACTTTCAGGTTAGCAAAAGTTGTGCATTTATCCAGTTTTTGCATTTATACGTGTTGCACTTATCTGTGTATTTTTATATGTAAACGTATAAAAAAGGCTAATGGCTTCAAGTTCCAGTGCACTTATGCGGTTTTTGCATTTATGCGATGTGCACTTATCAGTAGTTTACTGTAAATGCGTCGGGCTACAGAATGTAGTTATATCGTGATATCGACCCATATAGGTAACTTATGGTACATAATTTCTATTCTGTGATAAATGCGTATAAAGTTTTCAATTTACTGCCACATTGCATAGAATCTAGGCAATCAAATAGCTCACAACCAAAGTGAACAAAAAGTATTAATATGAATTATTTATAAATAATAACTCTACATCGTTAACTCATAGTTTTTTGAGTTATGCCAGTCTGGCACCAAATAAGCGATATGATACAATAACTGTCTACCAAATTTCATGAATCGGTCTTCTGAGGTATAAACAAACAAAAAAAGATATAAACATTCACATATTAATATTAATATTATAATATTATTTTAATTAAATAATTAATTAATTATTTAAAGTATAAAAATTAAAATTAACAATCAAACAGTTTAAGGTATAAAAAATATTAAAAATAATAGTCTCAATTAATTAATAATATAAATTTCGCAATAGTCTTATCTACTTTCGACATTTTTTTCAATCAATGCCAAACTGACATATCAAGTTCTCAACCAACATCCATTACCTAACTAAAAGTCTCGAACAGTAATAAAATAGGACTGAACTTCTCAGTTGCACGAAGATAACCCCCCTAAACCTCTACAACATGTTGCTAAACATCATCTCAACACGCTGTGCAACAGCGGACAGGACCATCATCATCAACTGGTTCAACTTTTAACCTATAAACATAAATACTTACATAGCATCCATCCGCTCAACCCATCGAAACAGCTGTGACAACCTAACAGCTGATTATGTAAACAAACTCAACTATTGCATCAGCCATTTAAGTTGGGCCGGACCGGCCTCCTCATCAGAAATTAAAAAAAAAAACAATCCAAACTAAAGATATTTTTACACTCAGCAACTAAAAATCGTGCACATACAAGCGCGCATACGCATGTTCAAGTTCGCAATTTTTTATGTGTTTTGTATTCTGAAGGTATCGATGAATGATAGTGGCACCAACAACAACAACAAAGCATGCATACATATTTGGAACAACCAGCAGGCAGCAATTCGTGTGGCTTGAACGGACCCCCAATAATGATTCACTTCTGGTGTTGCTGCTGTTAGAGATACAAACGAAGTGAAACCTCAGACGTGTTGTTGTTGTTTGTGTTCGCTTTGTAGTTTTCTTTTTATAATACATACATACAAAAAAAACACAATGATTTCGCACAATTTAAAATGTGTGTAGTCGAAGAAGAAGAATAAGAGAGTAAATATGGACTGTCTGTCTGAGTATACTTCAGAGCTGAACTTTATGGAAGATGGCACTAACAGCATTCAGGGAATGAGTTTGTTTTTTTTACGATATTCTTATGTTATTAGCTATTAGGGTAGGCACTAGAATTTCTTTAAGTGGGAAAACATTCATTACATTTTTTTATTTATAAAACTAACAAAATAAAAGAAACTATGGAAATCCATAACTAAAACCGAGAAATCCATATTTAAGTACATATCAATGATACATGTTACAAACATGAATCAGAAGAAAATATTTTTGCAGCAGTTAAGATTATGGGACGCAACAAAATCATAATAAAACCAGTACAGTCAGCTAAACTGACATGAATACTCTCACCTAAGTCTGATGTTGTTTAACTCTCGAATTGTTGAAATTAACCGCTTTTTAAGTGAAATTACTAATGTATATTCTTTGCCCCCTTTTGGACCGTAACCTGTTCGAGATTGAACTGTCGAACGTTAAGTACAAGATAATGAAACTGACAGAATTAAAATATCCTCCAGTTGTCCATTTGAAAGTATTGGAAAATATATTCGTTTTCCAAAAATAGGTAATTTTGTATGGGAGGTACCAAAAGGAGCCGATAAAGTCCGTGTTTATGTTAAAGCCAAATTTTAATAAGTGTTTTTTGGGAAAAATTTGACTGTATTGAGTAAACTTTCAAAAGAGATTAATGTAAAACTGTGTGGATGAATTGGGTCATTTGTATGGAAGGTACCGGAAGGGGTGCGGCAAATGTTTTTTCCTACTGTTATAAAATATTAAACTGACCAAATTCAAATTTATATTTTATTGTTTATCATATTTCATACAAAAAAATTTAAAATCTTCAGTTCTTTGCCAAAATAAGAGCTGTTAATGAATCATTGCAATTATATTTTGCAACATTATTTTTTGCAAAATACATATTAAATTGCACTCTGAATTGCACTGAAAGTCTGAAATATTTTTTTGAACCGTGTTTTCTGTTCCAACCTTATATATTTTTTTCTCCAGTTTCTCTAAGTCATAATCTACATTTATGTAGTATGAGAAATTTGCATTTATGCATGCAAAGTTGTACTAAAAAAGTACTTTCAGGTTAGCAAAAGTTGTGCATTTATCCGGTTTTTGCATTTATACGTGTTACACTTATCCGTGTACTTTTGTATGTAAACGTATAAAAAAGGCTAATGGCCTCAAGTGCCCGTGCACTTATGCGGTTTTTGCATTTATGCGATGTGCACTTATCCGTAGTTTACTGTAGCGAAATACATAAAATATTGAAAAATAAATTAGAGTTTGACCACAAAAGTTATGTTTTCTAGTTGGATTAATCCTTGATTGACGAATGTTTATAAAAATATAACGTATGGATATTAAGGTGGGCCCTCAATGTATGAGAGAACTGAAAACACATCTGATCCGTTGAATATTGACGTGACTCTCGCTGTTTGACGTTCGACTTTAAAATATTAAAAAAGTTTACAATTTTTAAAATAGAAATAATGAGGATGCTTATACATTAAAAAAAAATTAAAATATCTAAAATATTAAATTAAAAAAAAAATTTTTTGATCCAGTTTTCACGATCGTCAATTTTCAACCAAACGAGCTCCTATTTTTTCAATTCCTAACCTCACACAAAACTAACCGGGTTTTTTGGAATATCAAATGTGCATGTTCAAGGTCCACCTTAATATTAAAATTTAATACCTATATTTTTCTAAGATCCAATTAAACCGAAGATTAATAACACTATAGAACCGGTAGCCAGCAGGTGGTTACAAATAACTCAAGTGTCATATAAATGTGATAATCACATCCATTATAATATAAATGTTTTTAAATCAAAAGTACTGTATACCGCTCGCTATCTTATCTATAGGCTCTGTTTATAGGTATATTTTGTATAATAATTCTTATGCTAATATTATGTCTACACTCTACCATTATCAGGCTTCGTATTCATACACTTTAAATAGCACGCTTGAAATTATCTAATCAAAAAGAAATTTTGAACATAAACAGATATGAAAATATTTTGCTTTAAAAGAATTAAAAAATATGAGCAAAATTTTAGGTGTCAAGGTTCTTATAGAGTATATATATTTATACGTACATATGTACACATGAGGCGCCGCAAAAACACAAACTTGTAGTGCAAAATTGTGTAGTAAAACAGATCAAGACAAAAGAGCATTCACCTCAAACCTAAAGCTTTCTCGCTCTATTCTCTTCAATCAGGGATGACACTTTAGATTAACAGATATGACCTAATTTATTTTGAACACGTATTGTATGAAATTTGTGTTACCTAATTATCCAAGACAGTTAAATGCTTTAAAGCCAAAGTGTTGTAAGTCATTTTTACTTAAATATATTTTGACTCGGTTTCTGTAGTAAGCAGCAGGTAAAAGTTATGGTACATCGAGATTTTATATAATAAATCATATAGTTTTATAACTTTATATGAAATAACCACTATAAAAGTTTGAGACACTGTGGTCCCCTAAGTAAGAAAATGTTTGAAACATTCTATTCTATAAATATTAATTAATGTTAGATAGAATTTTAGACATTTTCCACCTAATTTGTTAGAAATTGTAAACGATTCGTGCTAGTTTGTTGTAATAGAAAAATGTTGATATACATTACCTTAAACTTATACCACTTCTGTAATTTTAACAGATCAATAGTTTCAGAGATATCAACAATATAATATGTAAGAGCGCTGGCACATTTTCGTTAGGATCGGTGACGGTACGAGTCTACTCTAGTTATTATGTTGAACATCCATCCAACCAGATAAATGGTAATGGCTCCATCGTCTTATGCTGACTGACGATACTTAATTATAATGATGTTTATGTATCCCCATAAAAGCCAAAAGCATCAATTGATTTTCAGGATCCACGTCGTATTATATAAGAAAATAGAATTGAAAATACTGTACCGTTTAAGATTTTTACGAGGAAATTAAATATTTTGTTTATTAATGATTCCTAAAATGTTGGTCTTTAATGGACGAGGTGCGGAAAAAATGCCACCTCCTAAATTGCCTATAAAACAAAGGGACAAAGGTTCTGGTGCTCTAGATTGCCTAAATTTGGGGCCCATTGGATCACAACCATAATTTTTATAAATTCAAGATATTATTAACACGATTTGAACCATGATAGTATTAACTCTTTAAAAAACATTTTAATATAATTTAATATTCTCATAGTTAATTTTTGGGATATAAAGGGAAACTTAATTTTCGTTATAAGAATTTGTTAAAAAAATGGATAATTTTAAGGGAATATTGATTCTTAAAAAGGGTTTAACTTTAAAATAGCAATATATTTAAAAAACATTTTGTTAATATTGCATGAAATTTTCAATCGTAATAGAGGTACAAAAATATCTTTTACTTGGCCTAAAATTACTATAGGGACATAAAAATTGCATGGTTGAAATTGTGAAAAGGCATAATGGGATTCATAATATCTGCAATTTAAGTCCCCCCATACTTAAGAGGGAATGAAAAGGATCCAAAGTTGTCTTTTTGTGGGCTCCCTATAGCTGAATGGGCGACGACCTAACGTTGACCTTGGTTTTGTGTTAAACTCAAGTAGTTGGAAACTTCACTTTTTCCAGCCCGACCCCACCCGTTCAAGTGAAATTCAGCGTAAAATATACAAAGGACAATTACATAAATTATATAAAAAAGAATCCTGTGAAAACTAACGGAAACTAACTGGAAACTAACACTTCTGTTATATTTGTATAGAACTGGGATACGAATCGAAGGCATAACGCGATAGGAAGACTATCTCCCCATTTTGCAAACATAGTTTGCCCCTAGCTTTAGCCAAAATGCCAGATAGACCAGAGAATGTCATCTTCGATCATGACAACGACCCAAAACATTCTGCAAAAATTGTCAAGGATGTTTGGGGTCAGAGAGTGACTACCACAGAGACTAGATCTGAACCTGATCGAAAACCTGTGGGATTATTTAAAGCCCTGTCTGGCAGGATACGAAAAGTATTAATGAGCTGTGTGTGAGGGTTCCGGCTGAATGAAACAAAATTCCTGCGTGTTATGTTGCTAAACTTTGTCAATCTATGGCTTGTCAATCTATGGCTTGTCAATCTATTTTTTGATTGTCTAATTTTATTGGTATTTTAACTTGTGTTGGACTTTGTGTGAATTTCACCAGCTTTTGCTTAAATTTGTATGTCGTTATCATCTATAAAGTGTGAGTTTTTAAATGTTTAAAAAACCACCTGCCGATTTTTGCCTAAAACACTTATTATCTAATTTTAAGGTCCCAATGTCTATCACCAAAAGTATGGGGCATGAAAATTGCGTTACTTGAAATACATGAATAACTTAACCATTTGTTATCAAATTTTTACAAACAAATATGCGTTTTATACATGACAGAATGGACTTTCGGAATATTATAATAAACATTAAAGTTTTGTAATAAAATAGAGACGAAAAACTTCTTCAAACTTGAAAAATAGTAAATAACAACCAAAAACGTTTGCAATTTTAAAACAAATACCAATACCCAAAAACAAAAAAATCCGAACTGGCTCAGAAGTTAGCAACTTAACCCTAATACCCTCCGACCGCCAGTCCGAAAATTTTTAACCTGCTGCCATTTCGCATTTCGCCCTTGCATTTTCGGACATGTTCCTAGTGGATTTTTCTTCAAGAAATGAGACAAAGAATACGCTGGAAAAATTTGTCTGGTACTTCCTGAATCTCCCTGTATATTGTTGAAAGGTCTAAGATTATTCTTTCCAAAACCGTTAATAAATTCAAATTTGGTACAGAGCTAACTGAGTTATTCGAAAAAAAGTGATGAGAGACCTGAAAAATCAGTTTTTCAACCGTAAGAGAAGATTTTTGGGGTGCTATTTCTTTTCGTGTATTATATGACTTTTTGAGTTAGTGGTGAATATGTTAATATGTGTATATTTAAAAGCATAAACAAACACATAATAATCTCAAAATCTTATGAAATAATTTTACAGTAAGTTTATTATATATAGAAAGTGCCACACTCACACAATCGAATTCTCCCATTTTTAGCGTGAGGTACTATACTAAGTTAATTGTTCCTACAAATTTTTATGTTTCTGGATACTTCTAAAAAAGAGGTATGACTTCTCTTGGGCTAAATTTGTCATTGGGACTATTGTGCATTGGTCAGAAGGAGGCTTCCAATGAGCATAAAACATGGTTCTAAGAGGGTTTTTGGGTCGCTGATTTCGAATATGGAGTCAAATTGTTAAAAAAAAACTAATGGCGGCAATTTTTTAAAAAATGCTGGAATTTAATCGATATTTTGCCTCTGGGAGTTTTTGGGGTAGCTGGTTTCGAATCTGGAGTCAGACTGAAAGAAAACAAAATGGAGAATACAAGATGTCGGATATTTTTTAAAAAAATGTTGGAATTCAACCGATATTGTGCCTGTAGGGGTTTTTTGGGTAGCCGATTTCGAATTCGGAGTCAAATTTTGAAGAAAAACACAAAATGGCGAAAATTTAAAAAAAAATTCTTGAATTTAGGTTATATTATGCCTAAGCGGATTTTCGAGGTCACTGGTTTCGAATCTGGGGTCAAATTTTGAAAAACAAAATGGCGGATAAGTCCATGTTTAAGTCCAAGAAACATGAGAAATTTTCGAATTATATCAATTTTCAAGCCTCTTAAAAACCCCCCTTTTTCTTGAAACAAAAACCATTTTAATTCACAAAAAAATTTATATTTTTATTGTTTAAACTAAAAATACCGTTAGTTATAACTCACAATACATTGCCTTAAAATTTTATATGGAATACCCAAAACATAAGTCGTCTCTGAACGGCTACAACATTACGGTAAATTATCATATGAGCAAAATTTTTGATTTTTCTTCTTATTTGGTGTGTTTACTTTATATATAAACAAAAACAATTTTAAACTGTATTGTTTATTAGTTTTAGTCAATCGTATTGATTATATATCACAATTTTCGTAAGTGTATTAAATGTACAAAAAAATGCAAGAATTAAATAATTTTAACTTTTTGAATTTCGGCAAGAAAATTCTGATTTCCGACCAATGTGCATAGTAAGACAAAACTGCACTGTGGTTACTTATTGCAATTTGAACTGTTGACCAGTATTATCACTACAAATTAATGTGCATTATTTAAAAAGTACTTTCAATGTCAATATCACTCTTATTTCCAAAACACTCTCATTTATGTGGTTTATTAAAGTTAATATCACGCCGATTTTTGGTGCTTTACTTTTTTTCTGTGTGTAAAACTTATCGGTTTAACATTTTTGTAAAATTCGCCACTACTAAATTCCAAATAGTACCCAAAAACTTACAGTAATCAAATGACTGCCATCCCTGATACTAAATAATTCATAATACTCTTTTTTTCTCCCTCTCTGTCTTGCTCTCTCCCTTTTGCACTTAGACTTTTTGTTATTGTTTACTCTTGGGGTGCACGAAGCGGCTTTTACTGACTAATACTACGTCAATGCAGAAGACTAACAACAACAAAACACATGTTAAATACTAATGCTAAGCAGCAAGACAAAGCAAAAGCACGAATTCGCAAAACGTCAATGAATGTACGAATAACGACGGGCAAGAGCAAGCAAGAAACGAAATTATTACCAGCTGAATTCTCACTTGTCGGTTCGTTCACTGGCAGTTTATTCACAAATCTCAGATGAAAATAAACGTAACATTTTAAGTGCCGCTGACGGAAATACCTAAACTGCTTCAACAAACCCCAACCAACAGAAAAAAGTTCTCGATATTTCGTTAGAACGTGTAACGTAGTGAATCTTAAAAGAAAATTAAAGAAAAACAGCTGTTTTCATACAAAAAAAAAGTGTTAAAAAAAATAAAATTTACGAAAAATAATCACACAGTTGATATTTTTGTGCAGTGCGACCTCTTCGCGCTCGTGTGTGTGTGTGTGTGTACAAATTCAAAGCTAACAAACACCGTCTGTCCCGATTTGGGTGGCTGATGAAATTTTATCATCTTTTGAAATTAATTGATAATTATTGTACTAATGGCTTTCAGTGCTCGCGAAGTAGCCTATAAAGACTTTATTTTCATAGAACGTTTATAAAACGTATCATTGGGTTTTAATTACAGTAAAAAAAAGAAATCAAAGCAGTGAAAATTTCAAAGGAAAATTAAACATTTTCAAATACATTTCCTTTTCTATTGTAAGCGATAAACGCTTTTTTGAACTATTGAATTTCTAATTCTAAACACACAACATATTTTAAGGCGTCACTAACGAACATCAAAAACCAGTTATCGAATCACGTGCGTGCGTGTTTTTGTGTGTTACCACCACTCGACTTTGACTTTTTTCGTATCGTATTGTTTCACCCGTGTGTGTGCGTGCGTATCCGTGTGTGTTTATTATTATGTTCGCTGATATCGGTGCCTTCTCTGGGTCTACTACTACTACGTCATCAGCAACATCTTACCAGTATCGCAACATTACTGCTGCTACTGCGTCTGCTATGCAACATTTACAATTGCAAACATTGAACAACTTGAAAGTGTTGTGGCAACATAATCAACAACATTGCTGTATGTGTTGGCAACATTGCAACTATTTGCATTTTTATAACTTTATGTTTGGTGGCGGCACCACCACCACCGACGACGGCAACAACCTGCTCAATACGGTTAACAACAAAAACAATAAAAATAACAACAAAAGCGGCGGTTTTATTATTAAACAACGTAAAAGTGTTTGTGTTAAAAGAATTAAACGCCTAGATAACATTCGCCTACATTGCTGTAGAAAAGGCGGCGTCGTCAATCACAGACGCGGGGTGTCAATGAAATTGTTTATGACGACGTCATCAATGTCCAGCGACATGATGCGCGGTAAGTTTAATTGTTTTTTTTTTCTCTCTTTAGCACTGTATAAAATTAATGTGTGGTTAGAGTTGTGGGGTTAAGGGTTCTGAAACATTTTTAATATTAAAAAATTAGGTTGAAGTGCTGAATATGGGGCTGATAGCCGATTTAAAAAAAGAACGATGAAAAAATCAATAAAGCGAGAAGGGCCATTAATTTTTTGTAAAAAAAAGTATCGTTGTACACATTTTGCAGTAAGTATTTTTTTCGATAACTGTGATAATTTCAAGTTATAGAACGATAAAATCGATATTTCGGGACCCGGAGCAGATATTAAAAAAAGTAAAAAAAAACCGAAATTAAAGAAAAAATCAAGAATGCGATATATCGAAACATAAGGCTCGCAGTTTTTATAACTGTCTTAGTTATTAAGTTATCGAACGATTAAATATAAATCGAACAGGAACAAAAAGGAACAGATATTCAAAAATTAAAAAAAAAACTGAACTTAAAGAAACAATCAAGAAATTGAATTAAAACCAGTAAGAAAGTTTCAGTCAGAAAAACCGACTTACACATACCCTCGCCCTCAGTAAAACATAAAATTTTCTAGTATATTGATATTATTACTGGATTTCTAAAGTGGGCGGAGTGGTACATGTGTATGGGAGGTACCAGAAGGGGCTTGGCTAGACTTACAGTTTTTTCCCCAACATTTTATTCTGATTTAGCTTATATACTATTATAACATAATTTGGGCACGATCGTGTCGCGTAAGGTCCATTAATAATATAAGGTTGTCAAAAAAGTCTTGCGGCATTTTTATTGAATTTTCAATTGTTCATAAAATTGGTTATAATAATGCGATTTAAGTCAAATATGCGCCGTTTTGTTCGATGACGAGTTCCCAACGAGATGCCAACTTCATAATGCCCCTCTTATAGAAGCTCGCTTCCCTATTGTCAAAAAACTCGGAGAGCCAATTTTCACAGGACTCTCTTGTGGCCAACTTCCGACTACCAAGCTCGTTCGTCATGGACAGAAATAGGTGGTAATCACTTGGTGCGAGATCCGGACTATACGGTGGATGCAAAAGCACCTCCCATCCGAGCTCCCGGAGCTTCTGGCGCGTCACCAAAGATGTGTGTGGCCTGGCGTTGTCCTGACGGAAGACAATTCGGCCTCTGTTGATCAAAGATGGCCTCTTCTGCATGAGTGCTGCATTCAAGCGGTCCAGTTGTTGGCAGTACAGGTCCGAATTGAGCGTTTGGCCATAGGCGAGCAGCTCATAGTGGATGATTCCCTGCCAATCGCACCAAACACACAGAAGAACCTTCCTGGCCAGGCTTGGCCACCGTCTGGGCGCTTCACCGCTTTTCGACCACGACCGTTTGCGCTTCACGTTGTCGCGACTTTTCATCGCCCGTCACCATCCGCTTCAAAAACGGGTCGATTTTGTTGCGATTCAGAAGCGATTCGCATGCATCCATACGGGCAAAAATGTTTCTTTGCGTCAAGTCGTGTGGCACCCATACATCGAGCTTCTTTTTGAATCCAAGCTTCTTCAAATGGTTTATAACGGTTTGATGACTCATGCCCAGCTCTTGGCCGATGCTACGACTGCTACTATGCCGGTCTTTTTCGATCAATTCAGCGATTTTATCGCAATTTTCGACGACAGGCCTTCCGGACCGTGGCGCATCTTCGATCACCTCTGCACCAGAACGAAAACGTTGAAACCATCGTTGTGCGGTGGAAATGGAAACTGTATCGGGTCCATAAACTGCACAAATTTTATTGGCAGCATGAGATGCATTTTAGCCTTTATCGTAGTAGTACTGTAAAATATGCCGTATTTTCTCTTTATTTTGCTCCATGTTCGCGACGCTATAACTCACGAACGACTAAAAACAAACAACAATAAATCAAACACGTGTTAGCGGGTGAAAAGAGCTTTCCAAAAAGCTCTACGCGCTTGCAAAGACAAACTTGCGGAAATACCGCAAGACTTTTTTGACAACCTTATATTAAACGATTTCTAAAGTGGGCGGTACCAGATGTCCAGAAGGGGCGTGGCTAGACTTCCAATTTTTTTCACCAAAACTATATCCTGTTATAGCTTTACTAAATACATATTTTGGGTACGATCGCGTTGGGAGTATTAATATAATTCTCCATCTCTAAAGTGGGCGGGATGATACATTTGTATGAGAGGTACCAGAAGGGGCGTGGCTAGACCTCCAATTTTTTTCAAAACTATATCCTGTATAGCTTTACTAAATACAGAATTTGGGTACCATCGCGTTGGGTGTATTTATATTATTACTTGATTTCTAAAGTGGGCGGAATGATTTGTATGGTGTGGCCATGTTGAACGTTTGCAATACCGTATGTAGTTTTGGGAAAATATTAACTGGGAAAATATTAAATATTAATACTAACTAATTAGCTCAGTGGAAGCGACGTAGACTAGCAATCCGAAGATGCCGGGTTCGATTCCCGGCCGGGGCACTGGCCAAAATCAACATCGATGAAAAATTACTTTTTCAAATACTTTCGAGTTCTCCAGCCAACAAAACTCATCCTAGATGCTTCCACTACAAAAATCCACATTGCGCAAGGATCAAGGAAAATGATTTATTAACATCTCATATAAATCAACAAGCCAGCTGGCGCCATCTTTGGTGGAATTTGGCGTAAAAACTCACAACAACAACACCTAACAATCCTTGACACAAACCTTGTTATCTACAAAGGAACGAACAGAGTTGCCAACAATGATCGTATGATAATCGGATTATATGCCCGATCGGGTGCCGATAAATAGAAAATCTGTATAAAGAATTATCACCCCAGCTACCACCAACTGTTACAACAATAACAACAGACAGACGGACATGGGTCAAACTACTTTAAAAGTCATAAATCGTAATTGGTTCAAATAAACCTAGGGTCTAAAGTGACTCCTTCAATGTGTTACACTTTTAGGTCGTATCAAATGATAAATACCCTCCTACCCTTAGGGTGAGGCCATAAGAAGAATTATACCGATTCTCATAGTTATGGTCCCCAAACTTCGGAATGGTAGGTCAAGATAGGGGCTAGGGCCATATGGAGCCCATATACCGAAAGTCGTTTCTTAATAATTCGAAAAAAAATTTTTAAAGAAATCATAATTTTAAATGTGTAGAGTAAACCTAAAGTTAAATAAAAATAAAAAAACTAACTAGAAGTTAGTGAGGCAAAGGTTTCGACTTTCTGACTTATAATATCATTTATTTGTCCGATTGGTAGAAATGGGAGAAATATTAATTATCCAAAAATAGTTCAATTTGTGTGGAAGGTACCAGAGCGATGGTGCTATTCTACTCATTGTCAATAGTGCAATTCCATTGGGACGGGTGTGACCATGTTACTCACATTTTTGGTTATAAATCATAAATACAAATATTATTATTAAAAGTTAATGTCAAGCTTTAAAACGCTTAGTAACAGGTTGTTTTTAATTGTATTAAGAACTAACTGTTCGCAAAAAAAAAATTTTTCTTAATAAAACATTGTTTATAAAAAAAAGACAGGTCTAGTACCTAGTAAAACCGGCCGTGATGGTTAGAACACGCGACTACCATGCGGAAGATCCCAGCTTCAACTTCTTTCATAGGCGGCCCCTCGATGTTGTCGTCAGCAACTTCGCAGTATAAGTGTCGAGTCAATCGACATGTCTAGTAAAAGCTGCTCAAACAGTGACGTTCGCATGCGTCAATTAACAAGTAGGTGCCGTTTGTTGTGAAACTAAAATAGAAAGCGTGTTAATTCACAATAACGCGAGAAGCATCTCATACCTCATTCATGGGATGTAAAGGAAAATGAAGAAGAAGAATTATCCAAAAATAGTTTAATTTGTGTGGGAGGTATCAGATGAGGGACGATCATGATACATAAATAAAAAATTTATTATTAAAAGTTAATGTTAAGTTTTGAAGCTTGATTTCTGCTCAGAATATCCATTAGAAGACAACGACAGGTTTGACCTTAGAAATTTGGACTTTTACAATATTATGACTTTCAAGGTAAATTCTGCATTGAAAGTCCATAATTATTGTAATGTAGGTAATTGTTTATATAGTTTTTGATTGTGTTAAGTACTTACTGTTCGCCAGAAACAATTTTTTCTTAATAAAAAACTGATTAGAAAAAAAGAGTGTGACCTAGTAATGAAGAAATTAAAGTTTTTATACAGTTCAATTATATAACAAACATATAGGTAAACATATAAAAAAGAGGCATATATTTATTCGTTATCTGTACTATCGTATACATAATCATTAGAGTGAGTCAATTTTTATCTCGACCAAGCGGTTATCAAAATTGTAATCTACGATGAATTCTAAGAAAATTTGCCCAATAAACCATGGGTCTAAAATCAAAATCGAGCACCCGTTTATTAACGAGAAACTTTTCGTATTGGGAAAAAAATCCACAACAAGCCCCGGAATCGCCCATATAGGGTTCAAATGAGTGACCCACCCCCAATATATATAAGCAACCCCAATAGTTTCTAAAAAATATCTACCCTCTATTTTCAACCTTTAAGGCGGTTTCCATACACTTTTTTTTTAGTTTTTTTTTTGGATTTTTTAATGAATTCGTTTTCATCGTTCGGTTCAAGATCTGTCTCTATTATTGCTAGTAGAATTTATTTTACAAGAGTTGTGTGAAATGGATAATGTTGACAGCTGGCCGGACGAACAGCTATTTCGATACTTGCCAAACTATCATCATCAGAACCCTTTGCTGTGCCTTCTCCACACATCATCACAACCTTAAGTGTTAAAAGCTTCAAGAAACCATCGAGAAGTCGCTCCCTTTGTGCCTCATAGTGGGGTAAAATGTATGACTAGTATTTTCCTCCTACCAGTTTTCTCTAACATGCCTACCTCCTATCTTAACACCCTAAGGAGGCTCTCATACAAAATGCACTTATGTTTGAGCTGGACTTTACCATGACCAGTAGCAAAAAAATTTCATGTCAATCATATATCCGTTGGATTATAAAGTGTACACCGCTGGATACGTCTCAAAAATATCTTTCATCGCACATAGAGGGTCACCATAGGACCCAAAGGAACCCTTTTGCGGACCTCAGAATATATGACCTAGAAAAATACACCATTGAACTCATTTCCTTAATAACTTTAATTTAAGTACCCGCACCAAAGGGCCCCATTTATGTCGAAATTACGTCATTCGTCTAACCAGATGATACTAGTGGGCAGGACAATGCTTCGCTATTGCATATTTGACAAATATTACACAAATATTGAGAACACTTCCTAAACTCGATAATAATATGTTGGGCTTGCTTACTTAAGTATGAGGCTAAATTCAAGCATTGATCTTATACGTTCTTTAAACAATTTGTCACCTCAAGTAACTCATTATCCTGGTCAAATGATCAAAGTTTTTCTGTGTCAAATGTTATCTCTCTATAACTACTGACCGATAATAAAATGTTAATCTGCATATTCATACCTAAAGTGCAGATTACTACTATGGTAAAAAGCCAATATATCCAATATTTTGCAGACGTTGTATTTATTTTCACATTTAATTTATTTATCCAATATTTTGCAGACGTTGAATTTATTTTCTCATTTAATTAATTTTTAACATATTTTCTATTTATTTAGTGGTTTGTTTGTTTTGCAAACAACAAACTCTTAATTTTGTGTGTGTTTATAGCACATTGGGCCACGTCTTGTATCACAACAAATATAGATATTATCTACATCACATAGATGTATGGATGTGTGTTTATGTATATGTAACCATACGATTTTTTTCTTTGAATAAAACAAAAAACTTTCGATGTTTCAGCACGAGTGTGGGCATACAGCCAATTTGCAAGGGATTTCCCCACAATTCAGCGAAATAGACAACAATAGTCACAACAAAGTGATTTGAATCTTTTGTTCTTGTGCTTGACGTAAATTATATATTTAGCTCTAATGGTTACAACTTCAAATACATCAGCCTAAATTTGAACGCAGTGTATGAATACGAAACGATGAGAGTTGATGTTTTGAAGATAGAAAAGTACATAAATGCTGAATTTAATTCTCAACCAAAGCAAAAAATTTTTTTCGATAGACTCCTTTTCTTAAATCATAGTTGCATCATTCTACTAGACCTTGGACTTGATATACTTGCATTTGCACTAGAATTTGAAACTTTGAAGGCAAATATCTCGAAATGAACTTTGTGTCACTTGCATCCCTGTGTTTTTAACCCCATAAATTATGAATATGGGGACGAAGTTTTATGTTTCAGTGGTGGCGTGGCAAAACTATATTTTAGTCCTAATAAAGAGATAAAAATTGGTGCACAGATAGTACTCGCCGGACTAGCTGAAATTGGCAGACAAAATTTTTGTTCTATCAAAGCGCGCTCTTATGCATTTTAGTCGAGAGATAAAACTTAACACAGATAGTACAACAATTACAAATTGTAGATCAGTGGGCCTCACTATATTTTAACCATAAAGAGGTACAATTTGGTATACAGATAGCAGTCGGCACTACAGGTTCAAATTTGCAGACTAAATTTGTATTTCCAACTGGGGCGTGGCAAAAATATTTTTGTATTCCAGAGCGATGAAATTTAGTACACTGATAGCACTCAGCACAGCAGATATAATTTCATATTTTTAATAAGAAACAATTAATTAATATTTACAAGAGAACGACAATTATGGATAAATGGAAAAATTATTATTTTTTTTTAATTTTTATCAATTCGGCAAGAGTTTGAAATAAGCTTATAACGAACACTCTCATCTCCATTTGTATACGCTAAGACTTACATCAACATTTTCTAATATTCCATTTATCTTGATAAGTAAAAACTGTTATCTCCGTAAAGACAAAACTTCTGTTTTCTTTCTCATAAGGATTCGGCTATGTATGTATTATAATAAAAGTTTTATGAGTATATATAAATATATACGAATTTTGTGTCACACCCATCCCCCTAAATATAACAAAATTTTAATAAAATTATGACATTACATGATAAAACATTAATACTTTCCAACAATAACAATGTAAGTGCAATTCCTCATATAGTGAAATTTTGTGAACATTTATTTAAATATTTGTGTATAAAGTTACAAAAAACATTTGGTCACACCCGTCACTGGCTAAACAAGAAAACTGCCATAAGCCATAACAAACACAATATTTTGGTTTTCTTAAATATGATTTACATGGAATTTTGTTGCTACTGGCCATGGTTAATGCCAGCACATACATAAGTGCATTTTGTATGAGAGACTCCTTAGGGTGTTAAGATAGGGGTTAGGTATGTTAGAGAAAAATTTCAGGAGGGATATACTAGTGCCCCTCTAGGAGACACAATGGGAGTGGCTGGAGCTAATTTAAAAATAAAAAAAAATTAAAAATATAAAAAAATTCTATGGAAATCACTTAAGGGTTAAAAATAGGGGGAGCAACTGTTGGGGTGTTTTGAGAAACTGTTGGGGTTTCAAAAATATTGGCGGTCGGGCATACTTTAACTCTTATTGGAGCTGCTTATTGGGACAGTGGGAGCAAATGTTAAAAAAAAAATTGTGTTGTATGGTAGCCTCCTTAGGGGTGAAGATGGGGGTAGGAATGTTTGGGAAAAATATAAGATGGGAAACATAACTGGTGGTCGGTCACTTATTTGAACCTACGAGCGATTCCGGCGCAGTTGCGGTTCTTGTTGTAGAATTTTTTCCCAATACGAAAAGTTTTTCATTAACAAACGGGAGCTCAATTTTCATTTTAGACCAAGGGTTTCCTGATAACCACTTGATCGAGAAAAATACTGACCCACTCTAATGATGATGTATACAATAGTACAGATAACGAATAAATATATATTTTAAAATTGAACTCTATAAAAACGTTAATTTCTTCATACTTTTGATGTTACTAGGTCACATCCGCCGGCAAAGGTGTCACACCCGTCTTTTTTTTTAAAAAGTTTTTTATTAAGAAAAAGTGTGTTTTTGCGAACAGTAAGTACTTAACACGATCAAAAACAATATAAACAATTACCCACATCACAATAATTGAAAATTTTGCAGAATTTAATCGGAAAGTCATAATTTTGTAATAGCTCAAATTCCTAAGGTCACACCCGTCGTTGTCTTCTTATGCACATTCTAAGCAGAAATCAAGTTCTTTCAGTGTCTACCTGTTACTAAACGATATAAAACCTAACATTCTTGATTCATGAATTATAACTAAAAATTTCAGTAACATGGTCACACCCGTTCCACGAGCGATTCCGGCTCAGTTGCTGTTCTTGTTGTGGAATTTTTCCCCAATAAGTAAAGCTTCTTATTAATAAACGGGGGCTCGATTTTGATTTTAGACCCAGGGTTTCTTGATAAACTCTTGGTCGAGAAAAAAACTGACCCACTTTAATGATGATATAACGAATAAATATATGTTATATAATTGAACTCTATAAAAACGTTAATTTTTTCATACATTTGAAGTTTATTTTATTAGGTCACACCTGTCTTTATTTTCTAAAAAGTTTTTTATAAGAAAAAGTGATTTTTTGCGAACAGTAAGTACTTAATAGGATCAAAAACCATATAAACAATTACCTACATCGCAATAACTGAAAATTTTTCAGAATTTAAACTGAAAGTCATAATTTTGTAAAAGCTCAAATTCCTAAGGTCACACCCGTCGTTGTTTTCTTATACACATTCTAAGCAGAAAACAATTTCTTTCAGTGTCTACCTGTTACTAAACGATGTAAAACTTAACATTCTTGGTTATCAGAGTATTTTTTTAATAATAAATTTTCTTGAAGGAGAGAAGAGACAGTAATTCTAGTTGTTACTTAATCTCTCTCTGGTTGAGCTGACCAAATCGGTAATAAGTAACACAAATAAATTTTCTATTTATAAATTATAACCAAAAATTTCAGTAACATGGTAACACCCGTCCCAATGGAATTGCCCTTACTTTAACCAATTTCACGCGACCTAATTGAATTTTACTAACATATTCACCCTACTATTTGAACCCAATAATTGTAATGATTATAACAATAATAACCATGTAGTGGTATGTGTTGTATTTTCTTTTAGTCTATGAATCATATGCATGACACCTACATTGTATTTATAGATTTTAAGCCCTTTTTTCATTTGTCATTTAATTACGTAATAGATTATAGCTTTGTATTATCTAACATAGAAAAAAAATATTTAATGCCACCATAAAATTCTAGGAAATTGCATGTGGATAACATTTTTCTATTAACTGAAATGGTTTTTGTAGCAGCGTATTGCTACAATTTTTCTCATATACAAGAATATTTAATTTAAAATACAGTCAGCGTTAAATAAAACTTCACAAGAGAGAGAGAGAGAGAGAAAAAAACAATTTCCCTTTGTAATCCATGAAAGGGAAGTTCTCGATTTGTTGACGTATTGAACAAAATCTCCTATTTAGAACTTCAGCATTTGAGAACTCAGAGTCGGATATTTTTCAATGTAATGTAGACAAAATGACGTGACCATCGTTCAAGAAAAGTTAAATGGTTCTTAACGTAGTTAGCACTTATGACCATGTGCCTGATAAACGCATATTGTAACCATTACACCATGGTCGATCGAGGCGGATGTGTCTCACCTTATTTGTGTTAATATTACTTTAAGATAACTGGCTCCCCGAATTATATCCCACCGAAAATCTTTCAAAAATAAAAATGAAAAATTGCCCAAAAAATAGTAGGCAATATAAAAAATAAAATTTAAAATATTCACAAAATAATAAATATTGAATATATTCATATTCATTTTGAGAAATTTGATCCATTACACAGTACACCACATGATTTTAGGACTCAATTCTGAGAACTGCAAGTGAAAGTAGCCCCAAAAAGAGGAAGTTCTGCATCATTCGTTTTGTCAATTTACATGCCATAAAAATTTAATATCGATTTGAAGTTAGTAAGTATCGTATAGGGGAATTTTTCATGTTTTAATGTCTTTTGTTACATTGTTATATGGTGGCGTATGATTATCATACGTAATATTCCACATAAATCATACGTCACGGAGTACAACAGTTTTACGGTAACTGCTATAAAATAAACCCAGTTCAAAATCATTTGATGAATGGAAAAGTGAAACTGTTGCCTATGTGGGGAAACGTTATATGAACTGATTAAAGGAATTATAATTCTTAATTTTTTTAAATTTGTTTAAGCTAAATAGGACTATTGGTTCTCGAGTTATGTCAAACAAAAAGCCTAAAACGTGACAAATTCCCCTATACGATGTAACTTGACAAAACGAATGATGCAGAACTTCTTCTTTTTGGGGCTACTTTCACGTGCAGTTCTCAGAATTTAGGCCCAAATCAATGAGCTGAAAAATGTTGTACGGTGTTATTTTTCATTCGAAATATTGGAGTTTTTTGGGCGATTTTTCGGTGGATGTTTTCTTTATTTGTTAACTACAATTGACCATCACTGTACCACATTTTCCCATCAAAACATTTTCTTAATTTCCTTCCTCTTTCAATCCTTACAAATGGCAACCCTGTCCCACTAGTTAAACCTTGACCTAACATTTTCTCGGAAAAATGCTTTAATTGTTTATTGTTTTGTTGTACACTTATTTTCTTTTGGCATCATTATGTAAAGGAATGTAAACAAAAACAACATAAAAAAAAGAAATTCAAACACACTAAAATAAAATACTAATGATGTCGACCGTTCTTATTTACATCTTAAATTCAAATTTTGGCAAAACAAACTGTTAAATTTTGTCAAGTCATTGTCGTGTGCAAAGAAAATTAAACAGTCTGCCGCCATATTGAAAAAGACCACAATGCGAATACTGCAGCGTCATGTTCAAAGTGATCGCGACATACCTACATAGCAATTATTTAGTTTAAAATTAGCATATTCTGTAATAATTTATAGTTGTTGTTATTGTTGTTGTTGTTGTTGTTGCTCTGTGTGATATCTTCAAAAGAGAAAATCTATGAAATTGGGCACATGAAGGAGGATACATATACAATAGAAGAGCTACGGTGTCTGGCGGTACCAGTTACTAACAACGTGGACGTATCAAACACTACACTACGCTACTATATACATAGGTACTTGGTACCTACTTACTTACTTACTTAGCTGGTACTTCTATGCAATCCCAGTGGATTATATACCGCACGTAGAAAAATATTATAAGCGCCTCGATCTTCTGCGCTTCTTCTCCAGTTAGTCACACCGAGTTCTGTAAGGTTCTCAGTAACCTGGTCTTTCCAACGGAGTTTTGGTCGCCCTCTTCTGCGCCGTCCATCGAGTTCATTGTCGAAGACTTTTCGCGCTGGAGCATTTTCATCCATGCGTACAACATGACCTAGCCAGCGCAGCCGTTGCACCTTAATGCGTTTGACCACGTCAATGTCAGTGTACAGCTCGTACAGCTCATGATTCATACGACGCCGATACTCTCCGTTAACGATGATGGGCCCATATATTTTACGGAGTATTTTTCTCTCGAATACCGCCAGAACCGATTCATCCGCTTGTGTCATAACCCAGGATTCTGAGCCATACATTAAGACAGGTAGAACCAGTATCTGGTATAGCTGGAGTTTTGTTCGTCGAGAGAGGGCTCTGTCATTGAATCGCTTGCTTAGTCCGTAGTAGCATTTATTTGCAAGCAGGATTCTTCTCCGGATTTCTAGGCTGACATTATTTGCTTTATTGATGGCGGATCCTAGGTAGACAAAGTTATCTACCACCTCGAAATTATAGTTGTCAACGTTCACGCAGTTTCCCAAACGAGTAGATTCTTTGTTCGTTGAAACTAATAACTTCGTTTTGTCCTCGTTCACCGTTAGGCCCATTTTCGCTGATTCCTTCTGTATACCTGAGAAGGCTGCAGTCACATCCCGCAGTTTTCGACCGATGATGTCTACGTCATCAGCGTACGCGAGTAGCATGTGGCTTTTGTTGAATATAGTGCCACTCGTGTTTACTGCAGCTTTTCTCATTATCATCTCCATCACAATGTTGAAGAGATCGCACGATAGGCCGTCGCCTTGTTTTAGGCCTCGTCTGGTATAGAATGGCTCCGTAAGGTCCTTGCCAATCTTCACTGAAGACTTCGTGTCAGTCAGCGTCATTCCGCAAAGACGTATCAGCTTCGCTGGAATACCAAACTCAGCCATGGCATCGAGTAATTTTTGCCGTATCGGGCTGTCGAAGGCAGCTTTATAGTCGACAAAAAGATGGTACGTGTCGATCTGTTTCTCTTGGGTCTTTTCCAGGATTTGCCGAAGTGTGAAAATCTGGTCAGTTGTTGATTTTCCGGGTCTAAAGCCACACTGATAAGGCCCGATCAGGTTGGATAACACTGGCTTAAGTCTTTCACATAGCACACTCGACAGGACCTTATATGCGATGGGTAGAAGGCTGATCCCGCGGTAGTTGGAGCACACACTTGGATCACCTTTTTTCAGCACAGGACATAATACGCTTACATTCCAATCGTCGGGCATGCACTCTTTAAGCCAAACCGTGCGCAGGAGCTGGTGCATGCTCGTTATCAGCTCCTCGCCACCGGACTTGAAGAGCTCTGCGGGCAGACCGTCGGCACCGGCTGCTTTGTTGTTTTTCAGCCGCGATATTGCTCTTCTTACCTCGGCTTGACTTGGTGGTGGGCAATCTAAGCCGTCGTCGACAATTGGCGTGATAACTTCACGTGCGCTGCCTTCTGGAACCAGCAGTTGCTGGAAGTGTTCTCTCCATATGTGCAGCACACTCTGCGTATCCGTGACCAGATTTCCATCACTGTCCTTACAGGTGGGGAGGCCATTACCGTATCCATTTGTTCTTATTTTCTGGTAAAATTTTCGGGCCTCACCTCTATCCCTGTATCGCTCTATATCCTCGTTCTCCCGTTCCTTCATCTGACGTTTTTTTCGCCTAAATAGCTGTCTCGCCCGTTTAGCTTTCTCCTTATGCCGTTCCCTAACAGCACGGGTCGCAATTGGCTGTAGCGTTGCCCTATAAGCAGCATCCAGTTCCTCAGACGTTATGCGACATTCTTCATCGTACCAGGATTCGTCTGAGCTCCGCTTTTCATATCCTAGCACGGTTGTTGCGGCGGTTGCCATGGAATGCGCAATATGCTGCCACTGTGTATCGGGAACGTCAGAAGTAGAGGCGTTGTGTCGTAAAAGTTGGGAGAGCTGGTTGGAGTAGGCAGTAGCTATCTCTGGGGTTTGCAGCTTCGCGATGTCCAGCTTTCTTTGTGTTTGGTTACGTGCGTTTTTCGCTCTGCTCAATCTTGTGCGCACCTTGGCTGCAACCAGGTAATGATCCGAGCCAATATTAGCACCACGAATCACACGCACGTCCATGACACTAGATGCATGTCTGCCATCGATTACCACATGATCAATTTGATTTTTGGTGTTTTGATCGGGGGATAGCCAAGTTGCCTTGTGGATATCCTTGTGCTGGAATCTGGTTCCACTCACTACCATGTTCCTTCCCGCTGCGAAGCTAACCAGCCTAAACCCGTTGTCTGACGTGTCGGTATGCAGGCTGAATTTGCCGATCGATGGACCAAGAACATCTTCCCTTCCTATTTTTGCATTAAAGTCTCCTAGAACAATTTTAATGTCGTGGCCAGGGCAGCGGTCGTATGTTTCCTCTAGGCGCTCGTAAAATGCATCTTTAATCTCATCCTCTTTATCTTCCGTCGGGGCGTGTACACAAATCAGCGTGATGTAAAAATATTTCGCCCGGATGCGAATGGTGGCTATTCGGTCACTTACAGGGTTAAACCGCGAGATCAGGTGTCGAAGTCTCTTGCCGACTATGAAACCACATCCAAATTCGTGTCTTTCTGCATGGCAGCTGTAGAAGATGTCACAGTTCTTTCGTCGTGTGCATCCCTGTCCCGTCCATCTCATTTCCTGTATGGCGGTGATGTCAGCCTTGTATTTGTCGAGGACATCCGCCAGTTGGATAGAGGCACCATCTCTGTATAGAGTTCGGACATTCCAGGTGCATATCCTTAAATCATGGTCCTTATATCGTTTGCGGGGGTCGTCAACATTTGGGGGGGTTCTTGTTTTTTCTTTTCTTCGTGTTTTCATAATAAATTTTGTTTAAGGAGAGTGGCTTATTAGGCCACCGCTCCCGATCCTAGTTTCTTGGGGCTGCCAAGGCCACTAGGAGAGCCTGTGTTGAGCTTCAGTAACTTTTGTTACCTACTTCCTAAGACGCATCGGTGGTAGCATGCCGATTAGGTTACTCAACGTTTCGCCTTCTAACTCTAGCTAACTTCTAAGCGGTTGCTTTGAAGTCATTGCCCAGGGAATACTTGGTCTAGGACCGGAAGTAGTTAGCTGCTTGGACAGTGCCACAAAGGAATCGCTTCTGGTCACTCCCAAGTGAGTGACAATCAGTAGTTTTCAGCCTCTGGGCAAAGTCCCATTCCCCCTTGGTACCTATCAATATTAATATGTTAACATCCAGCAAACGCTAATTGCTGCGACTGGATGTGCGTGTGTGTGTGTATGAGAATGCGATGCTTTGTTATCTGATAGAAACACGTCAAGTGATAGCAAAAATTAATTTTGGTGACTAAAAGCTCGTGTCGCCGTTACAAAGTATCAGTGCTTCGTATGGGGTACAGTAACTCGATCGTTTATTTGCACAAGTATTAACATTCATACATTGTTCGTTTGTTATCAGTGCAATTAACTTTACTTAAATGTAGACAGTGTTGCCATTGGTTTCTAATCTATGTATTATACTTTTACGGTTTAAAACAAAGAATAAGAAATATAAAATTTTAATCTCATTAAGGGACAGCGTCATTCCGACATGAATGTCAAACAAATGAGCATTACTTACTTCAAATCGATATTAAATTATTATGGCATGTAACTTGAAAAAGCAAATGATTCAGAACTTCTTCTTTTTGGGGCTACTTGCACGTATAGTTCTCAGAATTGAGTCCCAAATTAATGAGGTGAAAAATGTTGTACTGTTTCCCAGCGGCGGAAATCATGAGAAGGAAGGCCTTCGTTCATGAGTTTAAAGGCCTTCTTTTGGATCCGGTATGCCTTCCTTGACCTTCTTTCTTCCTTTCTTCATTGGAAAAGAAGGCCTTCCGTCGCCGGTTTCCATAATAAGGCCTTATGGATGCTTTCTATAAGAAGGCCTCATATAAACTTTCTATAAAAGGGCCCATGGAAGCTTTCTATAAGAAGGCATTATGGAAGGCCTGCATACACATGAAAAAATAATGACTTGTAAATAAAGAAAAAACTATACAGTGCACCCTCAAATTAATTATTTTTTTGAGAGCGCACCGGTTATTTTTAGATATTTCTCACTTCTATTTTTTTTTCTCTATACTTACATTTTTTTTCCAACGACAGTAAACATTGCTGGAGTTTGAACCCACTACCTCGTGATTGTCAGTCAGCCATGCTACTGTCTAGCCTATGAAGATGCATTCGAATTGTGTGGTTGAAACTAATAATACACTTTTTAAAAAAAACACCTTCCACGGAAATTAACAATTTTTTCCATTTGGAAGACATACAATACCCCTTATATTTGGAAGCGAGAGGGTATGTGTATGAAATCCCTCTGCATTCTTTTCAAAGGCCTCTGGCAGGCCTTCATAAAAGTTGAAAATAAAAGTATTAACAATTCTTTTCATTTAGAAGGCATGCAATACCCCTGTTATTTGGAAGCGAGAGGGGATGTGTATGAAATCCCTCTGCCTTCTTTTTATATGTCTTTGGCAGGTCTGTCCATAAAATGCCTAAATCTGATGAAAAATCATGCGTTCTGTATTCCTTATTTGAAATGTTATTCCCAAATAAGGACTACTGAATGCATTATATGAGGAAGGCCTCTCAAATTCCGCCGCTGGGTTTATTTGTAAACAGAAACTGTGGGACTTTACAACATAGTCCGTTTCATTACATCTTATTGCTGGGAAAACTTCTTATTCTTCTTTAATGGCAGCAACAACAGAAATGTATCTATAAGTAGCCGCACGTAGAAAAGTATTCCAAGCGCTTCGGTCTTTTGCGCTCCGTAGATAGTTCGTCACACCAAGCCTAGATAACAACACTTTGACCTGGTCCATTAATCGAAAATTTGGTCGCCCTGTCCTGCGCCGCGCTTCGAGTATATTTGCCGAAGACTTTTCGAGCCGTAGCATTATCGTCCATTCATACAACGTGTTCAAGCCAGCGCATTCGGTCTATTTGAACGCGCTTGACCACGTCGATGTCGTTATACAGCTCATACAGCTAATGATTCATTCGACTACAGAACTCGCACGATGATGGGTCCAAATACTTTTTTTTCTTAAAAACTCCTAGAATAGTTTAATCCGCCTGCGTCATTGCCCAGGCTTCTGCGCTGTAGAGCAAGATAGGACGGATCAGTGTCTGGTGCAGTTGGATCTCGTCGAGAGAGGACTTTATAATTAAAACGCTTGCTCAACGCATATTAGCTGCGGTTTGCGGTAAAAACTCGTCTCTTGATTTCCAGGCTGACATTACCAAGGTAGACAAAATCATCTATCACTTTAAAGTTATTGTCAACTTTCACGCAGCGTCCCAAACGAGTAAACTCTTTGTTCATTGAAACAAAGAACTTGCTTTTGTCTTCATTTATCACCAGATCCACTTCTGCCGAAAGCTTCTCAATGCTCGAAAAGGTCGCAGTAACATTTCGCAGACCTCGACCTATGATATCTATTTCTTTGGCATACGCGAGCAGCATGTGGCTTTTGTTAAAGATGTTGCCAGTCGTGTTTACTGCTATCTTCCGCATGATCATTTCAATTATGGTGTTAAAGAGATCTCGTGACAGTCTTTCGCCTTGTCTGAAGTCTTGCTTGGCAGAAAATTACTCTGTTAGATTTTTGGTTTTTCTCACTGAAGACTTCGTGTCAGTCAGTGTCAGCCACAAAGTCGTATCAGCTTCGCGGGGATACCAAACTCAGCCATAGCATATAATAGTTTCAGTCGTATCGGTCTGCCGAATGCAGCTTTGTAGACAATAAACAGATCGCAGGTGTCGATCTGCATTTCTTGGGTCTTCTCCAGGATTTGTCTTAGTGTGAATAACTGGTCGGTCGTGGATTTGCCAGGTTTAAAGCCACACTGATAAGATCCAATCAGGTTCGGTACGATGGGCTTTAGTTTTTCACATAACACACTAGACAGGATGTTGTATGCGACAGGTAAAAGGCTAAAGCCGCGATAATTGGTACACACGCTTGGATCGCCTTTCTTAAGCACAGGACATAAAACACTCAGATTCCAATCGTCGGGCATGTATTCCTTGAGCCAATTCGTGTTTATGAGCAGTTGCATGCCCGTCATCGACGTCGGCTTTAAAAAGCTCTGCCGGCAGTCCATCGGCTCCCGCAGCTTTGTTATTTTTAAGCCGTGCAATTGCCGTGCTGATCAGTCTGCTCTATCGTCGATGATTGGCGTGATTTCGTCACTTATGCTGTCTTCGGAAACGAGCAGAGAACGAAAGTGTTCCCTCTATATTTGCAGCACACTCTGAATGTTAGTGACCATGTTTCAGTCTCCGTCCTTACAGGTGGGGTCCCCTGGTCCAACACCTTTGCTTTTTACCTTTGGTAAACTGTTCGGGCTTCACCTTTATCCCTGTAATTTTTGATATCCTAGTTCTCTCTTTTCTTCCAAAGACGCTTTTTCCGCCTGAAGAGGCATGTCATCTCCCTCCTCTTCCCATTATAACGCTCCGTCAGTGCACGCGTTGCCATTGGCTGCAGTTTTGCTCTGTATGCAGCATTCTTTTCTTCAGACATTACTCTTCGTACCAGGACTTGTCTGAGTGTGGTTTTTCATAACCCAGTACGGTCGTTCATACGGTGGTCATAAAATTCGCAATATGCTGCCATTGGGTGTCGGGAACATCAGAAGTAGGGGGATTGGTTCGAAGTAATTGAGAGAGAGTTGGTTGGAGTAGGCATTGGCTATCTCGGTGATATGCAGCTTTATGATGTCTAGCTTCCTTTGCGTTTGGTTACGAGCGTTTTTAGCACTGCTTAATCGCGTGCGTACCTTGGTTGCAACTAGGTGGTGATTCGAGTCAATATTTGTACCGCGCATCTCTCGCACATCTATAATGCTTGAGACATACCTTCCATCAATTACCACGTTATGAATATGGTTTCTTGTATTTTGTTCAGGGGATAGTCAGGTTGCATTGTGGAGATCTTTATGCTAAAATCTCACTGCCATGTTTCTTGTCGATGCGAAGCTAACTAGTCTTAATCCGTTATTGGAGGTGTAAAATCTCCCTCCCAGAACAATTTTAATGTCATGTACAGGGCAGCGGTCATATATTTCCTCCAGGCGTTCATAGAATGTATCTTTAATATCGTAATTTTTGTCTTCCGTCGGGTCGTGCACACAAATCACCGTAATGTAAAAATATTTCGCCTTGATGCGAATGGTTTTAAACCGTTGTATAGAGAGTTCGGACATTCCAGGTGCATATCTGTAAATCATGGTCCATATAACGTAGGTATGTAGGTAATTTTAGAACAGTGATAGGCATTTCATAGGCTCGCGATGCCGATAATAATAATTTTTTTCACACAGACACGAGATCACAATTCACAAGACGTCGAAAGTATTGTTTTATTCAAAACAGTCAGTCTATTCTTGAGTGTTATAAAAGCTACACCACACACGCTTGTTTCGCATTCAACACAACAGCAGATATAATTACAGATAGAGAAACAATGTACAACGATTGTTGGGTGAGCACAACATTTTCACAGTGTACAATTCAGCTTCTTGTGCGACTGCACACAGGCACACCATATTGTTGTGTGCGTTCGTTCTGTTATGCCTATCGCTGCTGTTGAAACTTACACAGTTAAACATTTTTCAGTTCATTGATTTTGGGACTCAATTCTGAGAACTGTACGTAAAGGTAGCTCCAAAAAGAAGAAGTTCTGCATCATTCGTTTTTATCAAGTTACATGCCATAATAATTTAATATCGATTTGAAGTTAGTAAGTATCGTGTAGGGAAATAGTCCGATTTAGCTAGAACAAATTTAAGAATTACAGTTCCTTTAATCTGTTTTTATAACGTTTCCCTACATAAGCAAAGGCTTCACTTTTCCATTCATCAAATGATTTTGAACTGGGTTTATTTTGTAGTAGTAACAATATAACTGTTGTACTCCGTGGCGTATGATTTACGTGGAATATTACTTATGATAATCATACGCCACCATATAGAGCCTAAAACGTGACAAATTCCCCTATACGATACTTACTAACTTCAAATCGATATTAAATTATGATGGCATGTAACTTGACAAAACGAATGATGCAGAACTTCTTTTTTTTTTGTTGGGGCTTCTTTCACGTGCAGTTCTCAGAATTGAGTCCCAAAATCAAGTGTTGTCTTTCCCGATTAACTACAATAATATTACAATAAATGTCAATGCCAAACATGCATACCTCCATTTAATCTCATAGCAGCGATGGCAACTCTACACTTTCCTTTATTTTTTTGTGCCACAAAATACCTACTTTTCTTTGTACATGTTTTGTTTTGCTCAGAAATTCCCCCATTCCTTTTATTACTTTGGTTTAGCCGGTGTATGCCATGTTGTGATGGGGCATGCTCATTCTTGCTTTCGTCAATGGCAAATTACTTTGCCACAATAACAAAACACTTGATGTCGGCATCAGATGACTGACCCAACAACGTATGAACGAACGAACAAACGAATGATTGCCGGGTCGCATTGGTTTGTTCGGTTGGTGTATAAAAACTTGTTGATGACTCATTCATATGAAGTTTTGCACAAAACAGCAGAAAAACCAGAATTCACCCAACCAACCAACCAACCAACCATCCATATCATCCAACCATCCACTGTCTGTAATTACATATACGTGTGGGTAAAAGGTACAACAACAATAGCAATAACAGCAAGAAATTAAGAAGAAGCACCATAACAAACAATAAATAAACGTACAATCATTCAAAAAGCTTCGGCAATTCCAAGAATTGTCTGCTTGTATAGGTGTAATGTGTATTTTGAGCATGTGTTTGATAATTATATGCTTGTGTATGGGTGCAATTCGTTTGTAAATGTATGAGATGTGAGATAAATTTTACTGTAGCAGCTTTCTATAATAGCTAATGTTATTGTACTTAGAAAGCTTTAGAGGAAAGCTTAATGTCGTCACCAATTGGACTTTGATTTAAAATATAATAACACATGGTTGTGTAGATGGCGCTCTCGGGGGTTTTGAAATGGCACAAGGCATATATCGACCTTAGTTCGAATTACGAATTAAGACTGGTATGTATTTTGAACCTAAATGGAATTTTGTAAAGATATTTCTATGTTTCTGTCCTGACAACTTTAAGTTTGACACAATGGCAAAATAAAATATTAATTAACTGGGTTTGATACAGCTATGATGTTTCTCAGATAAAATCTAGACAGTTTTAACGCAAACCGTGTCCTGTGTAGGTATATCCATGATAGGCCAAATCTGTTTGTTCGCTGTGACAGTGGGTTTATGCTCCCATCTTTAACAAACAATAAGTTGCAGGTATTACCGCAATCACCTTGTAGTTTAGGGATATAGTACATACAAAACGATAAGCTTTAGTGTTTTGTATCGAAATCTTGATTTCAATTTAAATTATTAATACATACAAACATTTAAATTATTAAGAATTTAAATACAGTTTTGGTTTGTTGAGTTTTGTTCCTAGAAACTTAGATTCAAATCATTACCCATCAGTCATATTATCAGTGTCAGCAGCTGCGAAGTTGCATCTTTGTTTGCGGTGTAAGTTTTAAAGCTGCGCGTAAGGTATTAATATAAGTTCTCGGTTTTTACACTTGAGATTTTTTTGTCATCAATTCATTGCCTCATTTTTAAAATATGTACGTCTTGTTGCTCATTAAACTTTTTTAATACATATTTAAGTTAGTAGCAACATTTATTTCAACGAAGAACAACGACATTTTATCTGTTATTAATAAGAAATCGTATAATAATATTCGAGTAGGTAAATCCAAATACAATGAACAAAGTAATGGTCTCAGAAGTCTAGAGATCAGTTTAGTTAAATAGTGTGTGTGATCAGTTTTAAGGTATGTATAGGTACATTATATTAATAAGTGATTACAAATTTAGATATGAACTACAAGTTTTATTACATCTTTGATATAAAATCATGCATAAATTTGTACACTTGTTATAAGCCCAATTTAATAAATATTATTTTGTAAACAAATAATTGATATTATAATTACACAATATAACATTTTTCAGCTCATTAAAATGGGACTCAATTCTGCACGTGAAAGTAGCCGCCCCAAAAAGACGAAGTTCTGCATCATTCGTTTTATCAAGTTACAATAAAACTGTTGTACTCCGTGGCGTATGATTTACGTGGAATATTACTTATGATAATCATACGCCACCATATAACAATAAAACAAAAGAGCCAAAAACGTGACAAATTCAACTACACGATAATTATTTATTATGGATATTAAATTATTATGGCATGTAACTTGACAAAACGAAAGATGCAGAACTTTTTCTTTTTGGGGCTACTTTCAAGTGCAGTTCTCAGAAGTGAGTCCCAAAATCATGTATTGTACTGTGTAAGCAACAAAATGTAATAATAGAAAAAGGATTACAAAAATGTTTGCATATTACTTTTAAGCCTAACACCTGTTTTTGATAACACTGATCAACAGTAGTCATGCTAAACGAAAAATCTATGAAGTGATCGTGTTTTGACTACTCATCCACATTACGAAAAATAATTACGTTTTTTTTTTTGTAATTGACTTCATCTTTTCAATCATTTTCGGTATTTCAGTGGTAAACCCATATAATTGATCATAAAAAAGGAGTGATATATGTATATGTATTTGTTTTTGCTATTAATTTCAATTATTTTGATTTTAATTAACATCTTTGCTTGAGCGAATAAGTTGAGAAATTACATTGATGATCCTAACTATTTTTGTTATGTTTGAGTTGAACAGTCTTTCAAAAATCAAAGGCGAAATTTTACTGATCTTATTTTGAAGTGTAGCCGCCGCGAGTATTTTAGATTTAAACCATAGACGTGCCACGCAATTGTGCTCGCTTACTTCACACGTATTGTTTTTCTCTCTCTCTCTCTCTGAGTCCCATTCTTTCAGGTCAGTCTGTCTCTCTTTAACTAACAGCGCCTCATTTTATTTTGGACGTCTATGTTTTTAACCCACATGTGTAAAAACTTAAACTGATTGTTTTGAAGGATACACAAATAAATTTACTCTGATTTTCAATCGATGAAAAATTGCAAGCGGTTATCAAAATCTTAATCTACGATGAAATCTAAGAAAATTTGCCCAAGAAACAATGGGTCTAAATCAAAATCGTGCCCCAGGTCATTAACGAGAAACTTTTCGTATTGGAAAAAAAACCATAACAAGTCCCGCAACTGCTCCGGAATCTCCCCTAGAGGGTTCAAATAAGTAATAAACTTATCAAGACACAATGTCACGTGCTCCCCGGCCCATGCCGCTCAGTGATACCAAATGTGAGAAGGCGTAATGTTGAGCGGTGTTGCTATCACCGATGCGTCTTAGGTCGTAGTAATTGAAAATAAATGAAGGTCTGGAAATATATGACCGCTGCCCTGTCCATGACATTAAAATTGTTCTGGGATATTTTAATTCTAAAATCGGAAGGCAAGTAGCTCTTGGGTTCAGCAGTCGAAAAATTCAGTCTGCAGAACAAGAAACGTGACATTGAGTGGAACCATAAACCCACATAAAGATATTCCTGAATATCCTTTGCTGAACAGACAAGAAACCAGATTAATCACGTGGTAATCGATGGAAAACATGCCTCAAGCGTTATGGATGTACGTGTGATGCGCGGAATATTAACTCGAATCACCATCTAGTTGCAGACAAGAAAAGCATGCTATTAACCTTAATTCGAATAATCGAATTACCGAGATAGCCAATGCCTACTTCAACCAACCCTCTCATTTACTGCAAACAAACCCCCCTAATTCTGATGTTCCCGACACACAGTGGCAGCATACCAGCGGTAAAAATAACCATTACGTAATCGCTAATGTCAGCTATATCTAGTAGCAATCAGTGACGATTATCTCGCTTACTGATATTGCAAATTCTATGACCAGTGGTCATTGACCACTGCCACAAGGACCGTACTGGGTTATGAAAAACCACACTCCGGCAAACGCCTGGCACGATAAGGAATGTCGCGCAATATCTGAGAAAAGAATGCTGCGTACAGGACAAAACTGCAGCCAATGGTAACTGCAGTCAAACGGTCGTGACAAAATCACGTCAATCATTGACGACGGAGTAGATTTACCTATGTTAGAAAAGAGGCAGCCAGAAATTCATAAACGCAACAAGCGTAACGAAATCACGCTGATCATCGACAACGGAGTAGATTGCCCATCAACAAGCCTAAACGAGATCAGCACAGCTTAAAAACAACAGAGCTGGAGAGCCGATAGGCAACCGGCAGAGCTTTTTAAGGCATGCTCCTCTCTTATTCAGTCTTTTACCTATCGCATACAAGGTCCTGTATCGACAGTCCGATACGACCGAAACTATAAGATTCTATGACTGAGTTTGATACCTGCGAAGCTGATACGACTTTGCGGCATTGCCATTGACTGACACGAAGTCTTCAGTGTAAAAACCAAGCTTCTTTTCGTCTGACATGCAATCTCTTTAACATCGTTATAGATATGATCATGCGGAAGGCTGTAGTAAACACGACTGGTACCATCACTAATAAGTTACAAGCTGCTCGCGTTTGCCGATGATATAGTTAGATATCATTCAACGAGGAATGTTACTGCGGCCTTTTCAAGCATTAAGAAGCAGTCGGATAATTGATAGATAACACCAAGTTATTTGTTACAATGAACAAAGAGTCTGCGCTCATTTGGGACGCTGCATGAACTTTGACAACTAGAACTTTGAATAGGTAGATTATTCTGTCTACCTTAGCTCCGCAGTAAACAAAAATAATATAAGTAGTCTGCCTGGAAATCAAGAAATGAGACTTATAGACGGCTTATATCTTAGTTTCAAGTATTTTTCTAAAGTCCTCATAAATGAATTTTACAACAAAAAATGTTCAACAACCTCATTGCTTAGTGTTATTATTCAGTGTCCAACCTTCAACTTGAACCAGAGCCAACCTAATTACTATTCTGAAACACCGGTAAATTTTAGATATAACTGGGTACATATCTACATACAAACATAATTTATCATACCTATACGCTGATGTTTATTTACATTACTTGGTGTTGTTGTTATTGTTTTGCACGAAAGCAGGTCGCAGACAAAAACATTTATTATCGTATCGTCGCGCTTCCAATAAGGGGGATTTTATTTTATTGCTTGCTCTGGTCTTGTTTTCTGGCATTCAAATTGGCTGTTGGCTTGTTACTTGCTGTCGTTGCTATTGCTTCATTATCTTTGATACTTGTTTGCTTACTTCCACTTGAGAAGCTTTGCGATGGGATGTGGGATGGGGGGCATAACACACTCGCAACCTCGCTCACATAGATACTACATCCATACACGAAAGACGGCATACACTCGTTTTCATCGTAGTGGTAAAAGCTTTACAATCTGTATGTGCACTGTGTGGTACAATGCTGAATGTCGTTGGAAATGAATTTCACAACGAAACTAAATTCGTCGGTAAACGTCTGTGTTGTGAGTTTTGTGTTAAAATTCCCTTTGCCTGATATTGTTCAGAATTAAAGTTGTGCTGGCAGCAGTTGAAACACAACAAGAAAAATATCCTAAGTGAAAACGGCCAAAATACAACTATTACTTGAATTAGTTGAATTTCAAATTCAACAACAATTTCTCCAATTGTGTGAATTGTTGTACAAAAGAAGGAAAAAAAACACACCGATCAAAGTGAATGTGAATTTAATAATTTTTGTTTTTATTGCACAACGCATTAAAAAAAACAAAGACTAAGACGTAGTACACAGCGACGTGTAAATATAGTAAACGTCCAGTTAAGGGGGTGCACTAAGTGTGACACCTCGGTAGAAATCAAAACAACAGAAAAAAGTCCAAATAAATTGTGAGGATATATATAGTATATTTTTTAAATCGTACAACAGACGCGCGGAAGCTGAATCGATTGGTAAACCAACTACCGATCCCAACCAAACCAAACCCACCGGCAGTGACTGTCTTAAATTATATAACTGTAAGTAAATCGTGTAATGTACTACATACATATTAACGAAACATATGGATCCGAATTATTATCTTATCTATTAGTAAGAATTTGTAGCTGAAAGGTATACATCCGTACATACATGTATTTATACATTTATATGTAGATCGCTTAATAACGACACTACAGCTCTTACCAACTCGTGAAATGAATGTGGTTATGGAAGGGGATAGGAGAGGGTGGAGGGGGAAGAGGAGTGTTAAGTCTTTTGTTGCTGATATGTATTTTTAGGGTGACGCAGTTCTCTACGCCTGTTATCAGTTGGCAGCAGTTAACTTTGTTGGCAACGTGGGGGTTAACACTTTTTTATGGTCGTAAATTACACTGGGGAACAAAACTAAATAATTTTTTTAAGTGCCATGAAAACTTATTGGATTTTAAAACAGTATATTTTTGGTAATTTTGATCAACTGTTGCTGTTTGGTGGGGGTTTCAGTTGTTAGATATAAATATAAGATGATGCAAATTTAATTTTGTTCTTTCATCCAACAAAAAACGTGGGGTTTAAATTTTTTACTGTCATAAGTAATATTTTAGAGCAAAAAAAAATTAAATAACATTTTATTTGTTTTATTGTTATTTTAATATTAACATACGTTAGTAAAATTAAAACGAATTAACTTCAAATTTATTTAAAAAAAAATGTTATTTTATAAAATTTATAAGGAATCTTCAATCTGTGCCGTTATGGCAAAAGTTGATATATCGATTTTTTCTTAAAATGTTTTTTATTTATTACATATGGACTTTGAAAACAAGTTGGCTAAGGATGACATGCCTGAGAAAAGTGCATGTCGAGTCCGATTAGTTTTGTGTGAGGTTAGGTTAAGAAAAAAATTTACAAAAATATGAGCTCGATCGGTTGAAAATTGACGTACCGTTAGCGATTTGAAGTTTGTGAACCCGAAATTTTTTTTTCGATTTTAAATTTTTAAAAATTTAAATTATTGAGTTGGTTTCATTGTTCGGTTCAAGATATTTTCTATTACAAGAGAGTGTGTGTAATTGATTATGTAGACAGCTGGCAGGGCAAATAACTATTTCGCTATGTTGACGTGTGGTCTTCGTTGGTACCATTTTCGCACCAGTGTGTTTGGGCTTCTCGATGGTTTCTTGAACCTTTGAAGACTTAAGATTGTGATAATGTGTGGAGAAGGAACAGAAAAAGGTGCTGATGAAATAGTTTGGCAACTATCGAAATATCTATCCGCCCTGCCATCTGTCTACATAATCAATTACACACAACTCTTGTAAAACAAATTCTATTAGTAAGAATATAATAGATCTTGAACCGATCGATGAAACCAAACTCATTATTTACATACAGCAATTTAAATAATTTTTAAAAATTTGCTTATACATTTTTAAAAATTATTTTTACATCAAAAATTTTAAATTTTAAAATCGAAAAAATTATATTACCCTTTTTTTTCACAAACTTTTATACCGCGGCACGTAAATTTTCAAGCTTATATTTTTGTCAAATATTTTTAACCTAACCTAAGACAAACCTATCCGGTTTTCTGGAACAGGCGAGGATTCAGTTCTCCCCTACATTGAGGGGGTTTATAAGGTTTCAAAACATTGAATCCGCATTCTAGAAAGTTATGAAAATTTGACATATTAAATTTGCCATATGTTTTAGAAAAAATTAATTAATTTAATTTAAATTTAAACAATTGTAGAAATTAAACAGGATACGAATACCTTTCTTAAGCCCGTAATTTATTTTTCGAAACGGCAAAAATTCTAATATACTGTTTTTATTTTAAAGAAATAAATGTAAATGTCTCCTAAGGCTCTATGGAGCCCAAAACATATCTTTTCATATTCATGAGTTATGACTCTACAGAGTCTAAAATTCTTTAAGTCTATAATATAGACCCATGTTAGACAACTCTTTGTGAGTCACATCACGACAGTAAATGCAGCGTTGAAATCTCATCAGCTTAATATGAATGCGTTCAGACCAATTTTTATACCCTCACCTTACGGGTAGGAAGAAAAGCAGTCGTATTTTTAAATCTGCAATTTAGACTGAATGTTGACCTCCCCAAAGAAATTTTTTGTTAAAAAAAATGGACGTGGCACCTTAATGGTCGTAAAGCAAGAAATGTGTAATTTTTTTAACAAAAAAAAAACTAAAAAAAATAATTTTTTTTTTTTTAAATTTTAAATAATTTGTAATTTTTTGTTAATTTTTTGTTTTTTTTTTTTAGGAAATTTACCATTTTTGCTAATATTTTATGTTTTTTGTTGTAAATTTAAAACTATTGATCAGAGATTTGAATAAAAAATAAATTAAATAGAAAAATAATTTTGTATATTTTGAAAAAAATTTTAAATAAAAAAAAACACGATTTAGGAAATTTTTTTCAGAATATAAATTTGAATCAGATCTTTCTTCAATATATTGATCATAACATCTATATTATACATATATATATATATATATATCTTCATCTATATATCTATTGCTTTATTGGCCATAAATCGGGTTATATCTCTTCCAAATTTGTTCCATGGCAATTTAAACTCATAGCACAATTTTCTTAAGTGCTGATTAAACCTTACACAGTACAACATTTGTCAGCTCATTGATTTTGGACTAAATTCTAAGAACTTCACGTCAAAGTAGCCCCAAAAAGAAGAAGTTCGGCATAATTCGTTTAATTAATTTAATATTTTAATATTAATTTGAAGTTAGTAAGTATATGGGTGTTTGTCACGTTTTAGGCTTTTTTGTTGGACAGTTTAAGCTGAAACAAATTTAAAAAATTAAGAATTACAATTCCTTGAATTTGTTCATATAACGTTTCCCTACATAAGCAACAGTTTCACTTTTCCATTCATCAAATGATTTTGCACTGGGTTTATTTTGTAGCAGTTACAATAAAACTGTTGTATTTCGTGGCGTATGATTTACGTGGAATATTACTTATGGTAATCATACGCCACCATATAACAATAAAACAAAAGAGCCTAAAACGTGACAAATTCCCCTATACGATACTTACTTACTTCAAATCGATATTAAATTGTTATGGCATGTAACTATACAAAACGAATGATGCAGAACTTCTTCTTTTTGGGGCTACTTTCACGTGCAGTTCTCAGAATTGAGTCCCAAATCAATGAGCTGAGAAATAAAGGAATGATGCATTATTGAAAAGTACTTTCTATTTCATCAATTAGTACATTTTTTTTTGTTAATAACCAAGTTTTATTTCCTGATTAAAAACCACTGCGTATAATTTTATGATCACCTCATAAAGTAAAAAAATGCTCAAAAAAGTTAATCTAAGCAAAATACAGTTTTGTTGTTGTTGTTGTTGAATGTAAAAGTGTAGTTTTTAATTCGCTTTCATTCCTCATATTCTGGTTTTGGACTTTTGCAACGAAATATAGTGTTGCGTATATCTTTATGCTCACCGGTGTTGTCACATCACATTGTTACTGTTAACTACAGTTGCTGTCTTTTAAACACTAAAAACTCTTTCTCACTCGTGTCAAACTGTAAACCTTTGTTAACCACCCACCTACAACTCACTAAATAAATATGTATGTATGCATGTGAACGTAGATAGGTGCACAATGAATTGCGACCAAAATTCTAATTTTATGACGTCAAAATAACGTCTGGCATCAAAACATTAACGAATAAATAACAACAACAAAAAGAGACAGACAACAATAAGCGCAACACATTTTTTTAAAAATACCCCATGACATAGTGCATGCACAGACATGATGGCCACATTAGCCATTGAGTACACAAAATAATCAGCGCCTACGAATATCATCAATCTATAAGCGCATAAGTGAGCACTCAGGCTCACCCACGCCCTCGCACACCTGTCTCTTGCCATCGTGATTCGTTTTATTTGTATTATTTTTTGTTTTCTTTTATTTGTTTCTTTTTGTTGTTTTCTTCGAGCAATGCAAACACAATGAGTTTATGTATGTATGTATGTAGTTGTTGGTATGTATTTCCATGGGTTTTTTTTGTTTCATGCGAACTTTAAAACACTGAACAAGACGGGATGTAAAGACGAGCGCGGAATTCATTGAATTTCACTTTGTATTTGTGACCATTTGTGACGCCATTTTGTGAATGTGCTGTTGTGCAGCAGTGTTGCCAGATATAACATATCGATAACATGATTACTGTGCAGTGCAAAATTTCATTGGAATTAGAATGTATAACAAATCAATATATTACAAATCAATATATTTCAAATCAATATATAACAAATAGCATTTTACAAATAAGATCTAGTTTTTTTTTTAAAAAAAAGCTCTTTCCTAAATTCTTCCTTTATAAGTCACTATGTAGTAAAAATCCTTACTTTAATAATAATTTTTTTTATTGATTTTTTTCATTGACGTCCATGGTGCATGTCCTGCTTCATTTAAGTCGACATTGCATGTTGACATACAATTTCAGTTTGGATATTTGTTTGTTTTTTATTTGCGTATTGAAATTCTGCCATTTTATAGTAATTACGCCGTACTGATCTGTCATTTAAGTGCTGATAACAATGTTGAACAATTGTAAAACAAAAAAAATAATATACTGATAAAATGTAGCGACTTAATTGCCTCCCTTTTTTCTTTTAGCGTTTACTACTACATTCACAAATTTAGATAATTATTTTTGTGGGGATTTTCCAGAAATAACGGACAAAAAAGTTTACTACATTTTCACTTTTACACAGATATTAACAAATAGAAATTTATTTAAATATTAGTGTGTGACATAGAAAGCTCATTTATAAAAGCTTTTTTCTTTGTTTTTTTTTTTGTTTGTCTATAACAAATTTGGCAGTAATGACAATATGTCCAAGTTGTAGGGGTATCAATTATATTTTTTTCATTATCTTTACCTTCATTTACTTGGTTAAGTGCTCTTTGTACATGAATTGATAATAAGGTGTTGGCTGGCTGGCTGGCAACATATTATCTATACCCCACATCAAGTGATTGTTGATTTGTTACCAAAAAAAGGGGGTAAAATAAAAAAGTACACCATTTCCTAAGAAATAGATAAAAATGTATATGATTTTAGACCTCTATACGGCTCTACGTGTCTGATGGAATCCTTGCAGAGTTCTAAGACTATATCGTCGGTATTATTTTTGTGTTTCTCAGTTATTGATGTTTTAAAGTTTATGGCCGCCTATATTTGGTTACAATAACTTCAACTTCACTACTAATAGACAAGGGATGTTTTTTACAGGACATAAATTAAGACTTTTGGCACACATTTGCAAAAAGTTCTCTAGTTCACTTTTTGTGTTTCCGAGTTACGGATGACACAGTACAACATTTTTCAGCTCATTGATTGGGGACTCAATTCTGAGAACTTCACGTGAAATTACCCCCAAAAAGAAGAAGTTCTGCATCATTCGTTTTGTCACGTTACATGCCATAATAATTTAATAACGATTTGAAGTTAGTAAGTGTCGTATAGTGGAAATTGTCACATTTTAGGCTCTTTTGTTAAATTGTTATATGGTGGCGTATGATTATCATAAATAATATTCCACGTATATCATACGCCACGGAGTACAGCAGTTTTATTGTAGCTGCTACAAAATAAACCCAGTTCAAAATAATTTGATGAATGGAAAAGTAAAACTGTTGCTTATGTAAGGAAACGTTGTATGAACAGATTGAAGAAATTGTAATTTTTACTTTTTTTTAAATCTGTTTCAGCAAAATCGGACTAGTGTTTCTCGAGTTATGTCAAACAAAAGAGCCAAAAACGTGACAAATTGCCCTATACTATACTTACTAAGTTCAAATCGATATTATAATATTATGTCATGTAACTTGACAAAACGAATGATGCAGAACTTCTTCTTTTTGGGGCTACATTCACGTGCAGTTCTCAGAATTGAGTCCCAAAGCAATGAGCTGAAAAATGTTGTTGTGTGTTATAGAATATTTCAGAAAAGTTGTTTTTTTTCAACACTTTTGTTTTATCATAACAACGATTTTAATCTTTTTTTTTGCTTTTGCATAATTATTTTTATTACATAATATACTTCTAAATGATTAATTGGTCACAGCAAATAAACGTGAGGTGCGTAATGACGGCTCCTAGATAATTATTCATTCATTCACTGTGGAAACAGTGTACAAACATTGTGTGTACTTAGTTTTTTTTTTGTGCCTATTTTAAGTGTTTCCTAGAAATTTGCTATCTACGATATTTATATACATATAAAATCTATTTGTGTTTATATACTTTAGTACCTAACCACACGTATTACGATAAGAATCATACGTGTTGTTGTACATATTCGTTTCCAGGTGTTGTTGCATACATTGTACAAAACGATTTGTTATCAACAATCAATATGAATCAGCCAATGGAGACAATGTTGTTCGATTCGATTTGCAAGTTAAAGGTTTGTTTGCAAATATTAAGTCGGTTGATAAGAAGTTGATAAGATTATAAGATAACATTAGGGTAGACGAAAATTTTGTCTACTTTGTCTACTTACTTTTTGTTTTTGTTCAATTTGGCAGGATAATAACTCTTGCATATCCTTAAGACGGAATATCTTGAAAAGTTTCTTCAGCAAAGCTTAGTTAATAACATTTTGAAACAGTTTTTAAAACTTGTGAATAAACATTTTCAAACTAACAGAACTACAGTAAATATGTTCGACCCAATCGTATTTTCGAAGCGAATTTTAACATGTAAACCTAATAAACGTCTTTGGAATTTAATATTTTGCTTACGATAGTATCTTCTTTGACAATTTAAAGTAATATATGTTTCAATTTATATTTCTAAAATCGAAAAATATCTCTCGCCACCTATCGTAATTTAATTGTGCTAAAGCATATCTAGTATTATTAATAATTTACTACATATTGTTTTAGTCTACATTTCTTCCGACGATTTGGATCTTCGACGATATTCTTTGACCTTCAAAAGTAATATATGTTTAAATTTATATTTCTAAAATTATTTTAACGATATTTGTTTACATTTAAAAAAAAAGTTTAAAAATATCACGCGCCACCTATCGTAATTTAATTGCACTAAAGCATACTTGCCAAAGACATAAAGGTGTTAAGACTCTGTTAAATACATTTTTCCATTTATCAATAGATGGCCTACTTCTGTTAATGCACCATCTCCATTTCCAGTATCATTCCAATATTAAGATAATATTACACGGAAAAGAAAACTAAACACAAAAAAACAGACAAATACTATAAAAATAACATGACAAATAAGCCAAAGACGCAAATGTTTTGTTTACAAAGCACGTTTTCTTCCATTCCCATGAAATGGAATTCTGTTAAGTTACAATCTAGGTCTGTTAAAACACCATCTCATGCTACCGCCATGTACAACGCATTTGAAATTACATTTGGAATATTCCAACAAACAAAGTCTTAATCACTTTATGTCTTTGTACTTGCTATTGTTTAGTCAACATTTCTTCGACAGCTTGGAGAGCCTAATTGTTTCAAATAAATCAATAGACATATTAAGTTTATAAGAGAAAGTAATATAAATTTTCATATTTTTTTGGAACCACACGTTACACCTTGAAAAATTGACTACGAACGCAAGGGAACTGTATAGATTTGTGTTTCAGAATTTTACTTCGATGTCCGTTTCCATCGGCTCGTTATAGTTGTATTTAGAAACAAATTCATGCAAATATCTCGTTAACTAATGGTATTTCGCCAGGGGAAGACCACTTTTGTCCATGGTATAATGAAGTTGAATGAGCTGAAAACTTTAGGTCTAGAATCAGGCCAGTATGCGCGTCACACCCGAGGCATTGCAATTTCTTTTACAATTAGATATATTGAAGGTCAGCATCAAGATTATCACTGCACATTTTCTTAAGACGGCAAAACTTTTTAAGAAGTCCCACAAGGATGGCTTTGATATGTCACAGAAGACCTGTTGTGAACATTTATTTCGCAAGGCTTTTCTTATTTGCCCATTAGAAGGTTAAAGGCTTCACAATTACAAATAAATTTGATCCAGACTGTAAGTTACATATATTACAAAATTTCAAAAGTCAGTCTTCGCCTTAATTATACTCTATACATTTGACAAGTAGTTTGTCATACCTAGTTTGGATAGCAGCTTCTTAACCCGGCACATCCAATGAAGTTTTTATCTACCACTTCGAAGTTGTCATTGTCAATCTTTATTCGTTGAAAATAACAACTTGGTATTGTCCTACTTCACCGTTAGATCTACTTTGGCTGATACCTTCTGAATACCTGAGAAGGCTGCAGTCACATCTCGCAGTTTAAGACCCATGTTGTCGATTCTCTCCGTTGACGATGATGGATCGATAAATTCTACGGAATATTTTAATATTGTCCTCTTTCACCGTTAGATCCATTTTGGCTGATACCTTCTGAATACCTGAGAAGGCTTCAGTCAAATCTCGCAGTTTAAGACCCATATTGTCGATTCTCTCCGTTGACGATGATGGATCGAAATATTCTACGGAATATATTATATTAATATTGGTGACGTGCAAGAAAGCCGTTGGTAATAAAGCCTATGGCCTTATTTCCCATTCGATTGGGAAATCGAACTTCATCAGGTTTTTTCATTACTTTTAGACGAATTTTTCAATAGTATGGCATTATTTCCACTTTGATCGGAAATTTAATATGGTGTTATTGCACAAACATGCCGGCATGCCCAGGTCGTTTGGGAAATATGGCCATATGGCTTTATTACCTATGGCTTTGTTGCACGGCGCCAGTAATATAGTCCTCCTTCACCCTTAGACCCATTTTGGCTGATACTATCTAAATACCTGAGAAGGCTGCAGTCACATCATTCTGTACTCAGCGGCTTTATTCGTTGTAAAAAAAAACAACTTGGCTTTGTCCTCGTTCGCCGTTACATCCACTTTGGATGATACCTTCTGCATGCCTGAAAAGGCTGCAGTCACATCTCGCAGTTTTAGACCCATGTTGTCGATTCTCTCCGTTGACGATGGTGGGTCGATATACTCTATATCTATATATATTAAGACCGGCCGTGGCATAGTGGTTAGAACAGGTTCAACTCCTGGCTCCAGTCATCATAAAAGAAAAAAAAGTAGCTAAATTTTTCTTTCATAGTCGACTCCCCTCGAATGTTGTCGACAGCAACTTCGCAGTATTAGTGTCGAGTCAATCGGCGTGTCTAGTAAGAGCTTCTCAAAACAGTGACGTTTGCATTCGTCGATAAACAAGTAGATGCCGTTAGTTGTGAATCTAAAAATAGAAGCGTGTTAATTCACAACAACGCGAGAAGCTATCCCATACCTCATTCATGGGGTGTAAATGGAAATTAAGTTTGTTTTTTTTTTATATATATTGAGATCGGACTAGTTGTTCTCGAGTTATGTGAAACAAAAGAGCCTAAAACGTGACAAATTCCCCTATACGATATCAACTAACTTTAAATCGATATTAAATTATTATTTCATGTAACATGACGAAACGAATGATGCAGAACTACTTCTTTTTGGGGCTACTTTCAAGTGCAAATGTCAGAATTGATTCCCAAAATCATATGTTGTACTGTGTAAGCTATGTATTTAAGCCTAAGCTACAACTCTGCTGAAGAATGATATAAAAAATCAGCAATGGTTTTTGTATTGTAACTTAAAAACTAAGCGAAAACATTTATAAAGGTTTGGCCCAAGAACGTCAAGCCCTTTGGGGGTTTTACTATACTAACCTAGCACCTTAACCCTGAATTGGAATTTCTCACCCCCCAAACAATGACCCCGAAAATATTCCACAATGTTATCAGCTCATCGCCAAAGAGTTTGAAGAGCTCTGTCGGCACAGGCTGCTTTGTTGTTTTTTTTTAGCAGTGATATATATTTTCTAACCTCGTTTTGACTCAAATCGATATTAAATCGATTATGTCATGTAACTTGACTAAACGATTGATACAGAAATTCTTCTTTTTGGGACTACTTTCACGCGTAGTTCTCAGAATTGAGTCCCAAATCAACGAGCTGAAAAATTGTGTACTGTGTTATTGAACAATCTGATACGTATATTTAATTTATTTTAATTATATTCCTTTTATCTCGATCCCCAAATTTTCTAACAATTTTCTAATTAATCTCTTTCTTCTTCTCTTATCATTACAGTTTGAAGGGAAGTTGCGTCTAAGACTCTTTTCAGAGCAAGTCTAGAGGTCCCTAACAATTTCATTGTTTCTCTTCAACGGTGAATTAAAAGTGAGTACATTTCAAATTTACCTAAAAAAAATATTATACCCAAAAAAAAGCACAAAAATTGAAAAAAAAAAAGAAAACCATCATCATTTAAAAAAAAAAACCCCTTATCATCCATAGAGCAACAGCAAAAAAAAAAATAGCTGCACTGGAAAAAAAATTGGGGTTGGAAAAAAAGTAAAAAAAAATGTGTTATTTAGCGATAAGAAGAAAAAAAAGACGAAGAAAATGCAACGTATAAAGCAACAAGCTATATCAAGTGATTCATAGCAAAGGCAATGATTCACTTGACCTGATCATCCAGCCAATTTAAACCACTTGATATATCTTGTGGTTTTACGAGTGTAACCATCCCCTCTTAACTACTAGCACAACACCACCACCACCTACCACCCACCATTCCATTCGAATTTGTTTTGGAATTTTCTATTTAGATCTTTGTTTTTGTTTTTTGTTGCAATTGCCGCCATTCGCCTCCCTGCCTACACAACTGGTAGGGCTAAGGGGGATGGGGCCTTTATAAAGGATATATAATAATATGATGTTTTTATTTATTTTTTCTCCCACATTTACGTATAACAAAAAAAACGCTATTGCTCCACTCATTATATCAACTGTACTCTTTTGTATTCTCCTTTGAATTACAAAATCAAATCGTTATGAAAAAAAAACTAATTCATGCTAAATGAATTGAAAACAATACTTGTCAACAATTGCCCTTGATCTATGGCCGCCTCTAATAATGACGCTATACAAATTAAAATTGAACACTCGTATTGTATTGTCTGGATGGATATAAATGTTGTAATGGTTACTAAAATGTTAACTGTTTGTCCCTTGGTCGTCCTTCCTCCTTGTGTTGTGATTGTTGAACATTTCAAAATTGTAGCCAAGATCAAAATGGCATTCAACGTCGATATCCAATCAAGCCAATCTGGCCCAAAAACCAACCAATCCAACGGCAACAACCAACAAATCATCAAACACAGCAAACAGCAGCAACAATCCATTGCAATCGACTACTCGAGCGACTCAGAAAACGGCAACATCCAAGAACAAGATCCACACGATTACCATTACAACAAACTCAGAACAAACGGAAAGCATAGTATTGATGATCCAGGAACCCCTCCGGCGACCACAAACAGACCTAATCGAACTACCCACAGTGGAGGTAAACCACGCGTCGTTGTCCTCGAAGTCGACGACATCGACCAAATCTTCATTATTAAACGCGAAAGTGGCGAACAACAACCAGAAGACGCCTACGAATTTGTCTCAGCAGAGTCATACCACAACAATTGTGCGAATACCGAAACAGAATTCGAGACCAAGAATATTTTTGCTTACCAGGCCTGCGAAGCCCTCACTCGTTCGGACTGCCACTCAAACAGTGCATTCCCCAACCCACCACCGACAATTGCAAGCAGCGACCAGTCAGGCCCCGACCCCCAAGTCATTCACAATACTAAAGAAACAGTGCCCAACGAATCCATTGAATTGTATGAAAATCAATCGGAATCAAGTGTTAAGCAACGAAGAGTTGATACAAGTCCCCCCAGAGGAGTCTCAATACCGGAAGATTACGGTTCAATACCCACTTCCCACACAATCAGAGCACAAGTTGCCAGATTCTTTAGCGAACGATCACGAGGTCAATCAATACCCACAAACCAATTGCCACATTTCGTCGTCCAAGCAGGCGACCGCAAACAAAAGTGCAAGCCAACACTATCAAGTGCTAACGAAAAGCGTCAAGCATCAATCCACAATACCACAGAATACAGTGTACTACAATTTGGCCAAGAAGAGAATCGAGAAAGGGCCACACGCAAACGCGCAAATACCAATACCATTGACCTTAGCCTCAATGGCCGGCATAGAGTTGACAGGTGCCGATATGTCCCTAACAGCAGCGGATATGAGTGGAGCAATGCCGCCTACTGCTACAGTTGAAGAGATAAATGTTCCGGTATTCATAGATGGTGAGTACTGTGTATGTACATGGCTAGATACTCTCAAGGTCCATTCGTTCTCTTGCCTCTGGCGTAACAACAAAAGCGTTGACGTCAATGCGGGCTAGGGGGCGTGGTAATTGAAAGAGTGATTCTAGCCATGATTATGTGTATATAGAAAGTGCATTTTCGTAAGAAAAAAAAAAAGCACGAGTAATACTCATCCTTCATGGACTTTGGACAACTTGGACAGTGACAGTGACGATGATTGAGGGTTTCAAAAAGATTGATTTTTTGACGCCTACATAGGCAAACGATTTCTTATTCGGCTATGTAAATTAAAGTCTTATGATGTGTTCAAGATGTAAAGGCGATAAGATCTTCAAATTGTAAGGGTAAATAAATTTTGAAATTGTTAGAAGAGTATTAGATCAGGGGGAACCGGCCAGGCATTGTGGTAAGAACACGCGACTACCATTCGGGAGATCCCGGGTTCGATTCCCGACTCCTGTGATCTACATTTTTCTTCATTGCCGGCCCCCTCGATGTTGTCGACAGCAACTTCGCAGTATAAGTGTCAAATACATCGGCATGTCTAGTAGAAGCTTCTCAAACAGTGACATCCGCATTTGTCGATAAACAAGTAGGTGCCGTTTGTTGTGAATCTAAAATAGAAATCGTGTTAATTCGCAACAACGCGAGAAGCTATCAAATACCTTATTCATGGGTGTAAAGGGAAATTAAGTTTTTTTAGATCAGGGAACAGGTTTCTAATACGATTCCAATGTGTCGACGAAGTGGGTTTGTAAAAAAAGCAAAAATTTTTTTGTTTTTAAAATTGTATAGGTAATGGACACTTTTTTGTAAATGGTTAAAATACAACTTTAGAGGAAGGTCAGGGGTTAGAAACTTCAATAGAAATACATTCTGGAAAATTTCACTAAGAATCACCAAAGACAAATAACCGCTACGAGTCAAAAGTTATAAAATAAAATCAAAATGGAATGTTGATGAAAAGTTAATATTTCTATTTTCGAGCAAACAGTGCCACACGCTTTTTTGGGAGTAAACCAAACTAATATCAAAAGGTGGCTTATGACCTCAGTAATAAAACCTTAAACTCCAATTTGCTCCATTACGTGACAATTTTTGTTTACAGTTGTTAAAAATTTGATATCTGTACACAAAGTCGAATCAATAAATATGAAAAATCATGTGTAAAAATACATTTCCAATAGTTTATGTCTCGAAGACCTATATTAAAATTATCAGGGGAACATTTTCACAGAACACTTTACCCCTCTATATCCCACTCGTTGTTTTTCAAAATTTTGCTAAAAATATCCCATACAGATGGGAGCTAGAGGGTTAAAATGGTTTTGAGGAAATAGTCCCCTGAAAATGTCGTAGTATGTCCGAAGACATGAATTATCACAAATGTATTTTTACACACGATTATTCATATTCTTTGATTTGATTTTTTTACCAAAAAAAAATCAATCTTTAAACCACTGTACAAAAAATTGTGACGTATTGGAGCAATTTGGAGTTTAAGATTTTATATCTGAGTTCAAACATTCCCGTTTGATGTTGATTAGGTTCACATCCGAAATACTGTATTGCGCTCTTTGCTCAAAAACAGGCTTCTTAACATTTCATTCTGATTTTATTTTATAACTTTTGACTCGTAACGGTTATTTGTCTTCAGTGACTCTTAGTGAAATTTTCCGGAGAATGTTTCTATAGAAGTTTCTAACCCTTAATCTCCCTCCAAAGTTGTATTTGAAATTTTTTTTTCAAAATTGGGCCTAAAACGTCCCATAGGGGAGGGAGCTAGAGGGTTAAAATGTTTCCCGGAAAATTTTAATATAGGTCTTCGAAGACATGTGTTATCCCAAAAGTATTTTAACACATAATTTTTCATATTCTTTGATTCTACTTTTGACCAAAAATATCAGATTTCAAATCAATGTATGAAAAAATTGTGACGTAGTGGAGCAAAATGGAGTTTAAGGTTTTATTACTGGGGTCAAATGCTATCGTTTGATATTGGTTTATTCACCCCCAAGTCAATGACCCTCTAATCGAATATTCTAACCCTAGACCTCCCTCCAAAGTTGACTTTAAATTATTTTTTTTTTTGGATTTGGGCCTAAAATGTCACATTCGGGTGCCAGTTAGAGGGTTAAAATGTTCCGAGGAAATATTGCCAGGAAAATTTCAATATAGGTCTTCGAAAACATGAACTATCCCAAATTTTGATTTTTCATATTCGTTGATTTGACTTTTGACCAAAAATAAAAAATTTCAAAACACTGTAAAAAAAATTTGTGACTTAGTGGAGGAAATTGGAGTTTAAAATTTTGTTACTGACGTCAAATTCTATCGTTTGATATTGGTTTGGTTCACCGCCGAAAAAGTTTCGTTCACTGTGTAATCGAAGTTTCTTGCTTATTATTCTATACAAAGATATTCTACCAGGATGAGGACTCTCTTTCAGTTTTGGCTTCTCAAGCAAACAAAGTTATCTAGTGATAGTACAATTAATGCACAATAGGTGACGTCTTAGTCTGTATAGTAAACTCTCTCTGCAGAAAAAATTTTATATATGTCTTCATTAGCACAACTAATGTACGATAGATGGCGTCGTAGTCTTTTAAACATATACTCCTATTACAAACTGACTCTTACAGTTTTGGCTTCTCAAGCAATCAATGTAATTTAGTGATAGTACAATTAATGCACGATAGGTGACGTCTAAGATTCTTTATAATAAACTTTCTCTGCAGTAAAATGTTATATATCTCTTCATTACACTTGTATAATGATAGCACAATTAATGTACGATAGATAGCGTCTTATTCTTGTAGAAATATACTCCCATTACAAACTAATGACATACATTTGTCAACCACTTCGAGAGGATCCTTTCTAGCTATTTTCGTAACCACTTGAAAAATATTTGAAAAAAATTTGAAAATATTCCTTATTAATTTTAGTTTTTGCTTCCAAAGCATCCAAAAAAAAGTAATAAAACAATAAAATTCCTCTTAAATCGTAATAAGACTAATACGCAGAACGAAGACTAGAATGAGTAATAGCCTTTATATTGGGACTACATAAATATTGTTAACATAATAAAAAAATCCTTTTATAAAAATATAACAAAATTAACTACAGTTTTCCTATTGAAAGTTCCGTACCGGATTATTGCCAAGTTTCTAATATAAGAGATCTCTCTTTAAATCTTAAAACATAGAGAAATAAAAGATATTCACTATTTGGTAAAAAAAAATTCATTTCCAAGCATATTAAGGTGAGATAAACATTGAACATGTCACCTTTTCCGAATAAGAAAAATTTTAAGCAAAAAATCATCAATGTAGAGAAACGACAATAGTGGCGTTAAACGATAAATTTGTCACAACAAATCCCAAAAGTACAAAAAAAGTGAGTTTCGTTTAAAGATATTTTTTGCTAAAACATTCAATATTCTTATGGTAATGACAACAACATCTTAAATTTGTAGGTACTAGTAAGTCCAACATTTTTTTCGTACATACATTTATTTTTATTCCACCTATCGTTCTTTTATTAAACTATTCTAGAAGCCATCGGTGACTTCTAAGCAACATTTCTACAAACTGAAAAAGCTAAAGACTATACGCTTCAAAAGTGTATACCGATCACACAGACGTATAATTTTGAAATTCTATGCGCCCTTTAGACAACTTTTCAACTTATCACAACATCTTGAACACTCAATGTGTACCGAAAAAAACGACCTGACCGATGTGTACACGAACTGTACGACGAAACGAAGAATCACATAAAAAATCACAGTGCAATGACCCATTGGAAAAGTGAAAACCACGGAACAAATGTCATTTGGTCCATATTTTGAAAAAAAAAAAAGCAAAAAACACAATTATGGTTCAATGGCATCTGAAGTGGTTATGATGAAGAAGTAAAAGATGATGATGTTACAGAAGAAGAAGAACTAGAAAAAGTAATTGATGCCGAGGTAACAAACAAAAGCAGTAGTGTATGTAATCTGGCTCCTTAGGGGTTAAGAATTACTGGGCAGTGTTTTACGTCGCAAAATTTTTAGTCTACCATACATAAAATCAAATCACATCATTGTATTTATTTTCTCTATCAAACATATCATTTTCATTTCATTGTATTTTAAATATACTTATATGCAATATACTATAGTTTATTACACTGGTACTAACTTTACAGCCTATTTTTGGAGTAAATTATGTGAAGAGATGCATTTTTTTTTTAATATCTGAAGCGAGTAAAAAAGTAAATTAATAATATTAGCATAGTTTAAAAAGTGTCCAAACTTCGTTGATGACAGATTTTTTATACAAAAATATTACCCCTTATTATGTATGTCGTAGTCACGTCGAATCTTTGTCGTTTTTCTGAAATAGGAATCGCTAATGTCGCTTGTAAGACTGAAATACTACTGTCATTGCTCCTATCAGGTTCTTCATCAGATGCGGAAGAATTCTTAACACAAAACATATCTGTTAATTATTACTTTGTTTTTTGTTTAATACAAAAAAAAACAATCGAATGTTGTCGAAAGACGACTACGACATACGAAATAAGAGCGATTGTTGGCATGGATGTTATGTCTGTGAACATTTTTCAATTTTAAATGCTTATAACTAGAGAGAATTGTTCTTTCTGAGGAGTTTTATGCTCTAACGGAGCTTTGGTTGTCACTAAGGATAACATGAGACTGTAAAGAACTTCTTTGTATTTACTCATGACATTTTATTCGGATTCTTCTTGAATTACACAGTGCGACACACTTTCAGGGGTTTCGGTGGTGAACGAAACAAATATCATACGATAGCATTTGACACCCCAGTAACAAAATCTTCTAACTCCGTTTTGCTCTATTACGTCACAATTTTTACAGTGGTTTGAAACTTGGTATTTTAGATCAAAAGTCTAATAAAAAAATATGAAAAATCGTGTGTAAAAATACATTTGGGATAGTTCATGTCTTTGGGGACCTATATTAAAATTTTCGGGGGAATATTTTTTCGGAACTTTTTAACCCTGTAGCTCCCACCCGTATGGGACATTTTAGACCCAATATTAAAATTCTGCATTAATTACAAATTTGAACGGATGTAATTTTTCAAAATTCGGCATAAATTGTCCCATGCGGGTGGGAGTTGGAGGGTCAAAATGTTCAGAGGAAATGTTTCCCGTAAAATTTTAAGATGTCTCCGAAGACATAAACTAACCCACACCTATATTTACGCATGTTTTATCATATTCTTTTATTCGGCTTTTGACCAAAAAAAAAAAAAACAAATTTCAAAACACTGTAAAAAACGAACGTTTAGCTGATAGCGTTAGGCCAAAATACTCGTATCCTGCATATAACTCTGAGGCAGTATACTCTGTATACAGAGTACACTTTAAAATGCTTTGACTCCATATTGATTGCTGTCTCCCGAAGGCCGCTCTAGCTCTGGTGAGCCTGCTGCTTGCGTTTGCTTCTGCACCGCTTTTTGTTGTCAATATACTGCCTAAATATCAGAAACTATCTACGTAATCAACTGGTTGACCCTATGTTCTCTGTGCTAACATTGTTTATTCCTAACAAACCAAAGCACATTGGTCCAAAATCTGAAATTTAAAAAATAACTACTTTTTTTGTTTATATATAAAGTAACACTCCAAATAAGAAAAAACAAAAGTTTTGTCTATGTGATAATTTACCATTATACTGTAGTCATTCAAAGTTGACTTTTGTTTTGGGTATTCTTCATATAAAATATTAAGGAAAAATATAACGATACAATTTTTTAAAAATTTATTCCGAAAATTATTTAAATTTTTTTTTTAATTTTAATTTGTTATGCATAAAACATAGCACTAAGGGGTTTTTGGGGCCGCTGATTTCGAATCTAGTCTGATTTTGGAAAAAAACAGAATGGCAGACATTATTTTCAAAAAATGTTGTAATTCACCTGAACAAAATGTCTGCCATTTTGTATCCGCCATTTAGTTTTCTTAAAATTTGACTCCAGATTCGAAAACAGCGACCCCAACAACTCCCATAGGCACAATATCGGTTGAATTCCAGCGTTTTAAAAAAAAAATTGGCCATCCTGTATCCCGATTTTTTTTTTAAATTTGATTGCAGACTCGAAATTAGTGACCCCAAAAACCCCCATACCCACAATATGGCTGAATTCCGACATTTTTTTGAAAAAAATTTCCCTTAGACACAATATCCGTAAAATGCAAGCATTTTTTGAATAAAAAACAACTTCAGCCATTTTGTTTTTTTTTTTCAAATTTTACTTCGGATTCGAAATCAGTGTCCTCAAAACCCCCTAAGTACCATGTGTTATGCTCATTAGAGGTCTCCTTCGTATTGAAGCCAAATTTTTTATAGATGAGACCAATGTGCAAATGCTCCGACATTGGCTGATATCCGACACGTCTGCATATTGTCTGAACTCTTCTTACCGATATCGTACAGAATTCTGTACGACTCGCTGAACGGAAATTTTATTTATTTTGCTCCTACATATCTAATCGAGTTCGCAGCGATTTCAGAACTCTGTTTCGGAAGAAACACCAATATGTTATAGAAGAAACAACAAATTTTTCTTTAGAATTTCCTCCGATTTCCTTTCAGTAATCTTTCAGACATCGGTACGACTTGTCGTACATCAAATTTCCCTCAGCTGCGTGTGTCAGACTACGTGTCAACCACAACCATACGTTTTTCGAAACGACTTCGGCCCGATTATTAGGAAGATATTTTCCTAAAGACTTTGGGCAGAAATAGGTACGACGACGGTACGACATGTCGTACATACATCAGATTTCCTTCAGCTGCGTCGTTCAGACTTCGTGTCAACCACTACCATACGTTTTATAAAACGACTTCTGCCCGATTTCGGAAGATTTTTCCCACTGTCGTACTAAGTTCTGAGCATCTTGTTTGTTGGGCTCTTATGCGAGAGTTGGCTAATACTATTCGCATAATCCAAATCCTTGAGTTAGAGTGAGAAATTCAATGTAATCCCTATTTGCTTTTATGGACTTTTCTCCATTCACACGATCCACATCCACACGATGGTCAGTAGTCTAGGTTATAAAGGGCATCTTTGTTTTACACAAGTAATTTGTCGAAAGATTTGTCTGTCAGGAGGGTTATCGCTAAAGAATTGTTATGACATTCTAGTTGGCTAGTTCTCGCAGATGCGACAAGTCTGTCGACAGATCCGTGTACCACCACTTTAGTATGAAATGGCAGGCGAATGCTTTCGTTGTGAAAAACTATGAGTTCTGCATCCTCGTACATAGCTCAGATAATCCGTATAATTTTCTGGGTCAGTCCTTTAGTACTTAATGCTTTCTATATGGCAATCAGTCTGATGGTAAAGAAGTTTTCCGTATACTCAATAAACAATATATACAAGAGAGTACGCCATTTCATAGACTGTTATATTATAATGCGTAGAATATTGGCCGGAAACCTGACTGACTGTTCATCTAGCAGATTGTTCTGTGTCCTATGACTACCAGTATCACGGAAATGGTGTTTAGCAGATTAGTTCCTCTAAAGTTGTTTCAATTTTTCATATCTCCAATTAAATTGAAAGGCAGCCTTGTTTTAAATATCACGTAAAAGGAGTCGATTAGCTATCGTAGTAAGATATGCAAGTTACAGCCAAGTTAAATTGAATTATTTAGGAAAAGAGCCTGACAAATTTGACTGCAAATTACCACAACTGTCGGCGGTACCTTCCACTCAGAAGATATAAAATTGAGTACGTTACAATGAGACATTTAACTCTATACGGTTTGCCTGTCCCAATACATGGTCTCTAAATAGCCTATGCTATCCGGTTACCTGAGACTCTACATTCAATGCCCTTTTAACAAATTACCAGTCTAGTCACAGGCTCTCGTGTCATCTGGCTCCAAATGGCACACCTAAAACAAAGTACTCGGTGTTTGATGGCTTTAAAAATTTTGTTAACAGACTGCAAAATTGTACATACCTGTAAGTATATGTGCTCCAGATAGGTGAAAAGTCTATTGTATTAACCAAATTATTGGATAATCTCTAGCGTATGTAAACTTCTTTCGATCCAGATTGGTGTAAAAGTTGCATGTATAACCTGAATTACTTGATCTTCTCTGAAAAATGGGAACGTCTTTAGTTCCACTACCCAGCGGCGGAAATCATGAGAAGGAAGGCCTTCGTTCATGAGTTTGAAGGCCTTCTTTTGGATCCGGTATCCCTTCCTTGGCCTTCTTTCTTCCTTTCTTTTTTTACATTGCGTGACATTGGAAAATAAGGCCTTCCGTCGCCGGTTTCCATAAGAAGGCCTTATGGATGCTTTCTATAAGAAGGCCTCATGGAAACTTTCTGTAAAGGGGCCCTACGGATGCTTTCTATTAGAAGGCATTATGGAAGGCCAGCATACACATGAAAAAATAATGACTTGCAAATAAAACAAAAACTATACAGTGCACCCTCAAATTATTTAGTTTTTTTGAGAGCGCACCGGTTATTTTTAGATATTTCTCACTTATATATATTTTTCTCTATACTTACATTTTTTTCCAACGACAGTAAACATTGCTGGAGTTTGAACCCACTACCTCGTGATTGTTGGTCAGCCATGCTACTGTCTAGCCTATGAAGATGCATTCGAATTGTGTGGTTGAAACTAATGATACACTGTTTAAAAAAACCCTTCCACGGAAATTAAAAATTTTTTCTATTTGGAAGACATCCAATACCCCTTATATTTGGAAGCGAGAGGGGATGTGTATGAAATCCCTCTGCCTTCTTTTCAAAGGCCTCGGGCAGGCCTTCATAAAAGTTGAAAAAAAACGTATTAACAATTCTTTCCATTTAGAAGGCATGCAATATCCCTGCTATTTGGAAGCGAGAGGGGATGTGTATGAAATCCCTCTGCCTTCTTTTTACATGTCTTTGGCAGGTCAGTCCATAAAATGCCTAAATCTGATGAAAAATCATGCGTTCTGTATTCCTTATTTGAAATGTTATTCCCAAATAATGACTACTGCATGAATTATATGAGGAAGGCCTCTCAAATTCCGCCGCTGGGTAATTAATGTTTGAGAAACGGCACTCACAAACATTATCATACTGGTACACTGGTCATTAATATGATTCTCAGAATTGTAAATTCCAAAAATTCGCAAATTTTAAAACTTGAATTTTGCATATAAATTAGTTTTTTTTATAGGTATGTATTAGTACAACAACTTTATTCGACAATTTGTTAGGCAACAAGTTCATAGCTGTTCCTTTATGTTAATACTATTTGCCACACTTTATCGACGTCACAATTATTACTATTGTGAAATTCAATAACACACACAACACACACACAAATACGGCGATTGCATCTCCGCCGCTCCAAAATTGCGCTCCGGTGCCAACAACAACAAAACAACGTGCGCCACTCTCGGCGGCAGGCACACACACTTGTTTCAAAGCTCAAACAAAGAAACCAAAAAAACATACGCTCTCTGTCATACGCAGTCTCTCAGTTCTTCTGCTATTAGCAGAAGACCGCACACAGTATACAGACAGAGAAATACACAGTCTTCATTACTGTGTGCAGATTCAGAGATACAAACACAAACATGCTAAGATAAATGCACAGAGAACGAGAGAGAGGTATTGGCAGAAATTCATACGTTCCATTTTACATTTCTATAGAAAATATAGGGGATTCACCGAGCCGATGTTAACATCGGTGTCGTTCGTTTACTTTCGTTATGTGGGTCAGTTCTGTTTTGGTTTGCCTTCCACTCAATGCTGTCTCGACTAGTCTATGACTGCTTTGTTTTTGTTTTTGCGTGCCTTTTATTTTCTTTTCACAATTTAACATTGTTACGAATGAGCGTCAAAAGAAGATTGGACAATTGGTTTTGCGTAGTTTTGTGTTTGCATGCTTACGCCGGCTAGGAAATGTCTAGAACATTTATGTATGTGTTTTTTTTTTATTTCAAGTAAAGCAAAGAGAGTAAAGATGGATACCACGAGAAAAAAGATTCCTTGACTAGCAACAAAAGATTTTGCTTTCGTTATATGTATTTCATATTGGTAGGCAAATAAATTTGCCATTGTTTCGATTTCTGTTTAGATTCTCTTATGTGAATTATTTATTAAGTTTGTAAGTAGATATTGTTTCTATACAAATTACACTGTTTAACAACATTTAAACTTCTTCGTTTCACATGAACTAAAAAGTGGTTACTTCTTCTTTAAGGTAAATACCCAGCAAACCAAAACCTCCGACATTGACTGATATCCGATATTTATTCTGCTCCGACTTATCTGATCGAGTTCGCTGCGATTTCGGAGCATAGTGTCGGAGGAAACAACAAATTGTTATTGAAAAAACAACGAATTTCCCTTTAGATTTTCCTAGGATTAAATCGAGTTTTCCTCAATTTACATTCAGAAATCGTTCAGCTGCGTCGGTACGACATGTCGTACGCACTTCAGATTTCCCTCAGCTGCGTCGGTCAGACTCTATACGTTTTTATTAACGACTTCGGCCAAATTTCAGATCCGATATCGGAAGATTTTGCCGACTGTCGTACCGATGTCCAATTCAGTTTCACTTTCCCGAGCATTACTGTTCGTACATATGTTACGAATAACACGAACAATTGTGGGCTCCAAGCTGTCATTGTTGCTGATTTATAAGCATAAACCAGTGACTTCACATATCCCCACAGTAAATAATCGCGATCGGTGCCAAATTGCTATTAAACATCGTCTATTACACAGTGCAACAGCGAATCTGGGTGGTGAGCAATTTACAAGTCAGGGTGGAGGTTCTGGGCCAATAGATATATTCCTTATCTTGATGTTTGTTGGCTTAATTTTTCAGTTATAACTGAAAAACTAAAAAAGCAAAATTGTATCTAAGGCTTTAATAAATAATTTATATTGATAGATCCATGCAAATAAATCAAGTTGGACTAATTTTATCAAATAAAATTTTTAAATAATTTTCATTTATCACATTTTTTAAATAATATTTTCCCCAAAAATTCCACAATTGCTGGCAATATGATGGCTGTCTCATCTGTAATAAGTAGAAAACTGGTCATTGCTGATGATACTGAATGACGACCTGCCACAAGTACTGTTTGTATAAAGCGTTTGTATAAAGCGAGTTTGCCTATAAAAAAAACTTAATTTCACTTTGCACCCCATAACGCTTCTTGCGTTATTGTGAACTTAGTCTGCACAAGGTACTCGCTACATTTGTATATACAACGTATGAGTAATATTAGTTTTATACGGATTTTATTAATCATACGTACATCATTCTGGGGAGTGAGAAATTCTAACCCTTTAGAGGTTTGACTTTATATACCTTAACCCTGACTTGGAATTTCTCACACCATCTCCCTGACCCCGAAAATGTTCCATAGTGATATTTGCGCTAATCGATGACTGATTTACAAAGTTAATTTACATAATTTGGTAGCGTTGTTCAAGCGAGAATCTATTCATAATGTAATGTCAGAGTATGCTGATCCAGAGATACTCTGTCATAAACTGTGAACTATATACATACATTTGCGATGTACATATGTAACATACATAGTATACAATGCATATTGGTCGGAATTCGGAATTTTCTGTCCGAAATTCAAAAAATAAAATTGTCCAATTCGTACTTTTTTTTGTTTTTATATAAAATAAACACTCCAAATAAGGAGAAAAAAATAAAATTTTGTACATGTGATAATTTACCGTTAGGCTGTAGTCGTTCAAAGTTGACTTATGTTTTGGATATTCGTCATATAAAATAAAGGGTGGTTAAATTGTAAGGGCCGATGTTGAATGTGTACCACCCCTAAACGTCAAGTTCTTTTCTGCATTTTAGTTGACATTTTTCAATTTCAGACTAACTCAATTTGAACCATGGAAAGATACACAATCGTGCAACGCGTTAAAGTTATTCAGGCTTATTATTAAAATGGGCATTCAAATTAAAAATGCATATCGAGCACTTCGAGATTTTTTCGGTCAGTTTAATTGTCCAAACTGGGTCTGTAGGAAATGTGAAAACACCAGTGCATGCGCGTACAGCTCGTACTGCAGAAATTAGTGCTGCGGTTCGCGATAGTGTGGCTGAAGAGCCGTCCACCTCAACTCGTCGTCGTGCCCAACAACAATTTCACCTCTCACGCTCGTCGTGGATGAGCATTATGCATAAAGTCTTGCATTTACACGCTTACAAGGTGCAATTGACTCAAACACTAAAGCATCTTGACCATTCCGAATGTCGTCAATGTTCCGAATGGTGGCTAGAAATGATCAACTGTCGAAGAAAATCATCTTCAGTGATGGGGCACATTTTCACCTCAGTGAAACATTTTCACCAGCCTTAAGACGTGACAAATTCCCCTATACGATACTTACTAACTTTAAATCGATATTAAATTATTATGGCATGTAACTTGACAAAACGAATGAGGCAAAAGTTCTTCTTTTTGGGGCTACTTTCACGTGCTGTTCTCAGAATTGAGTCCCAAAATCATGTGTTGTACTGTGTAGTACATCAGCAGGCTTGGCAAGAGTTCGAATGCTTCACATTTTATGTTAAGCAACTAGAGAGTTACTTACAGGTCATACTTTTCTCATGCAGTTTTTTTTTCTCTTCATACCATTACATACGCCCAAAGAGCAACAAAGTAGTGAAATATCCTTTGAATCACCGCGGACTTTTAAATAATATGAATTATACTGGATTTGTTCAAGTCTATTTTCATGACTTCTACAGTTTCTTTCATATTAGTAACATGTGCTACAGAAATAGAAGGAATTACATTATTGGTATAGAGTAGAACTGTTTTTAAACTCTTCTAGGATATGTCGATAAACCAACGCGACGAAGAGGGATAAAATTCTATTCTCCAAATGTTAATAACTTTCTCTGACACGCCAAGTCCCTATATTGAGTACCAATATCTTAAAAATATTCATCATAAAAATGAATAATTTTGGTGTTACAAAGAAGACAATTACATCTTTTCAATTCACGAACCGGGTCATTTAGGTCTCCTTGAGTTATCAGATGTGGCTGATGAGTTGTGAATCGTCAAAAATTGATATATGATATATTAGACGGATAAAAACATAATACTACATACTACCTACATACAAAATACTCCAAAATACTCGTTTAAATATGTATGTACAACTATCGCTGCAATACCAAAATGATTTTGACCTACGAAGGCCGTTTTTGGTTTTATTTTGATTAATTGATTAATTCCTTTCAAATATTAGTTTTCCTTAAGGTTCTCAAGCGTTTATTTCACTAGTGTCATATCTTAATGTGTGGAATAAATCTTACTTTTTTCTTTGTCAAATGTGTTAATTTTTCCCCCAAATCAATGTCAATTAATGTATTATGATGAATCCATATTACGTCTACGGTTATAAAACGACGAAAAACATCTTTGCCATTTAACATATCAAAACGCTCCTTACGGCTGTGTAAGCTATCGCGTGAATGGCTTTTTCATATCCAAATGTAATGTTTCCAGTCTAAGAGAGTTGCCTACAGTCTCTGCCACATCACAAGTTTGGTTCTCTGAACGGCGCTTACTACAGTTTCTGAATTGGCGATCTATTTTAGACAACCTGAACGTCACTTGTGCCAGTACGATAACATTGAAATTCAGTGAAAAACTAACGAACAACTACACCTTGAGTGCCATGAATGCGATATTAAAGAGATATTCGTTATTTTTATACTATGTACCTAAATTGTGATGACGATGGTTTCGGGGTTAGCTTTTTGGAAACATTCAGCACTACAAGTACTTACAAGTTGCTGCATATGACAACGTTTTCCTAGACATTGCAGTTGAAGGTGCAGTATTACTGTAGAATTGATCATTTTTGGAGCACAAAATAATACTTAAAGAGTTCATGTGCTCTATTTTTAATTTTATCGAAATTTACGAGTTGTCAAACTTTATGATGCAATTGTGTCATAATTTGACAGTAATCTATTAATTTGACTAATCCAGTGTATAATTTTAATAAACCACGAGAGAAGTTTTAGAAGTCTCAGGCTTTTTATATTTGCTATGACATGTAGCAGTTGGTCTTTTAGTTATTAGCTAGATATTACGTTGTTGAAACGAACCCCCCCTCTAGAATGAGTATACTTATTGAACATGTGAATCTATCAATCATGCGCAATGTACGACTACGACAGCATAAAAGATACCAGAGTTACACACACACACACACACGAATGTTGTGTAAATTACAAACAGCAGAGCCCAAATAACAATGCAGATTTAACTGAACATGAAAATTATTAAAATATTTGACACTTGTTCTGTCTTACAATAGCATATAGTGTGTTCATCTCTTTTACACACGTTTAACCTCTAATTAAAGTTATCGATTACAAAAAAAAGAGATCACACTAAGTACGCTGTTGATGTTGCAGTGAGAGTCAACAGTAAGATGTACTATTTATGTAAAGGTGACTGTCACAACAATGAAATGCCCAAGACCCAATACATATTTTGCTAATTCTACAGAGAGAGAGAGAGAGAAAGGGAGAGATCGAAGACATTTTGCAAACTCTTTCTTTCATTTAGCAATTGAGTGCTGTCAGATACTAATTTGTTAGACGAAATTGTCATTAATAATCGGTTTGTCTTCGATTGAGGTTGATTTCCTTGAAAATATTTGGCGATAAAGGTATTGCATTAATTAGATTATATTTTCTGTAATATACTACAAAAAAATTAAAACAAAAAGTTTTTAAGAATTTAATAAGTGTATGAAACGAAAACATGTGTTCAAAGAAAAAAGAGTTTGCAATGGTGTTTAATAAATATAAAGAAATACAAAAATATTACTCAAAAAAATACTAAAGAAACAGTTGATTGAGAAACAATATTACAAATCAAAGAAATTAATTAGAATATATAAAAAAACTTGTGAAATAATATCTTGCAGCCACCTACGATAATTCTACACCTAGAACGGCCAATTTCTGTACGTTTTTTTCTTAAATTTCGGTGTGCAAAAATGAAATGTGATTAAACCGCAAACAAGTGGTACTAAATTGAAAAAAAAGTTGGAAAATTGTTTCATTAAAATATTTAAGTGAAAATCATAATATGTGACCTGGACGGTGAAAAGGGAGCTTACGTGTGAAAAAAAAAACGTTTTTCACTTTTTTCGCAATTCTGATAGATTTTGAGATGCTTTATTTTTATTAAAACTGAAGCTAAAAAGAAGAGTACTTCTGCAAAAAAAAGTATTTGTTTTTGTTCTATTTAAAGAAAAAAATAGATTGAAATCGCTTGAAACTCTAAGCTGAGAGGTTTTTGGGGTTTCTGATTACGAATCCAGTGTTAGTTTTATAAAATTAAAAATGGCGCATTCAATATGGCGGACAAAAAAATAAAAACTTATCAGATTTGCTTAAAACTGTCAGTCATGTTGAATCAACCTTCTCCCGATTTTAAAACTAACACCGGATTTGTTACCAGCGACCCTAAACACTCCTTAGCATAGAGTTTCAAGCGATTTCAATCATTTTTTTTTTCTTTTCTAGATTTAAAAAAAACAGAAACGAATAATTTTTTTTGCAGAAGTACTATTCTTTAGCTTCAGTTTTAATAAACTTTTGACAAGTTATGACTTTTTTGTTGCTAGTTTTAAGCACCTTCGATAAGTTTTTAATTTTCTTGTCAGCCATAAGAAGCCATTCGATGCCATGAAAGCGTGAAGAAGTATCAATATTAGCTTCAAACCTTTAAAATATTTTTTTTTTCGAAATTTTGTTTTTGCACGTAAGCTCCCTTTTTACAGTCCTGTCACATATGGTTATCTTGAATGTTTAAACTTATTCCCAATGTCTAAACTTTTAGTATGTCGTAAAATCGCATACTAGTGGTACAAAATTGAAAAAAGTTGCGAGCAGCAATGTAATATTTTACAAAAACGTTGTAATAAAAATCAGACTAAAAATTTTTTTTCCAAATTAAAAAACAGTTTAAATAAAAAAATATATTCATATAAAAACCAAAATAATCATAAAAATTTGTTTTTTTCAATTTAAAATTTTCTTTATTTTAAAAAACAAAAACAAGAGAAAATTTCGGTTTCGGTGAATTTTTATTTTCGTTAATGTTTTTTTTAACAATTTGTAAGCTTTAAATACATTTTATAAAATTTTTAATTTAAAATTAAAGAAGAACCACTGTTATTTGTTTTATATTTTACAATAATTTATATTTATACATGTTTTTCTTTAAAAAAATTTAAATACAATGTTATTAAATGATTTTTTTTTAATTTTAATTAACTAATTTAATATTAAATTTTTGGTCTATATTATTACAAATTCAATAATATTTTCATTAAAACTCTAAATTTATCATAACGAATAGTCTATTACAACTTTATTTTCGGATTTTTAGTGATACATAAACATTTTTTTCCGAAAAATAAATTTTCTTCCGATAAATTTTATTTTTTACATTAAATTTTTATATTCAACAGCATAATTGTTTGTAAAATTTGAAATACATAATCAGACAAAATTTTATTAAATAATTTTTTGAACTTTTTTTTTAATTTTAATTAACAATATTTTTCTTTAAAAAATTTAAATTACGTAATCACACAAAATTTTATTATATGATTTTTTGAACTTTTTTTAAATGTTTTTAATTAATTAATTTCATATAAATTTCATGGACCACATAATAATATTTTCATTAAAATCTTAAATTTATCGTAACGAACTGTCTATTTCAACTTTATTTTCGGATTTTTAGAGGATAATAAAAAAATTTCCGAAAAATAAATTTCCTTCAGATAAATTTTCTTTTTTACATTAAATTTTTATATTTAACAGCAAAATTGTAAAATTTTTATTTCTATAAAAAAAATTAAACATTTCTGCTAAGTATTAAATATTTAAAAAATCGTAATTTTATTCAAAGAAGAATTTTGTGCGTTTTCATCTGTATATCGATAGGTGAAATGGAGAGGAGAAGCTACGAGTTTATTATTTACGAAATCACGTTTTATGAATATTTTGGTGGGGAACTCTCAAATACGAGCTCGAAAAACAAATAATGCGCAAAATCACTCCGACTTTATTCAGTATTTTTCTCCTCCTGTAAAGTATTAAAAAAATAAGATACGTCTTTCTTATACAGTGCACTCGGCATAACGTCAACCCCCCATTACGTCAACATCCCAAAACGTCAACCCTTTTTTATTTGTATTGTCTACTCTAAAACGTCAACTAAACCTCAAAGCTCTAAAACGACAACTCAAATAATTCAAAGTTTTAGCTTTATTAATGGTTAAAATACTTTCATACAACAATGTGTAATTAGTTTTAGTTTTGGGGATTCCCCTTGTGTCTATTGATGGGTAGTTATTGTCGTTTTCAGTTCAGTTGCTTCACTATCAGACATGGTTTTAATATTTTTTATAGGTTGACTATACAGTGCCATCCATTGAGGAGTGGAATCAAGATATTTTGTTGGATGACGTTTTTTTTTTTTGGTTTTATGTATTTAGGTTGAAAACCTTTTTTTGGTTTTCTCTGGATTTGCTTTATGTCTGATTTTATTTTACGAGCAATAAAAACGCTTTAAACTACAGTATTCACTAAATTTTGGCTTTAAATTTGCACATACAAAAACGTCAACAATTTGATAAATGTCAACACTCGCGGTTTTAATTAGTTGACGTTATCCCGAGCTCACTGTATTGTCATCAATATGTATGTTATTAATCTGCTGCCCTCAAATAGTTTAGTTGGTTGCACTAAACACAGTTTTTTTGTCTCAAATTTTCCAAAAATGTAAGAAAATTGCTCTTACCTGGTTAAAAAGTTCAATTAAATGCAAAATTTGTGTTTCATAGCAAAATTGGTCTCATGAGTACTTTATTAATTTAATAAACTTATAATAAATCTTATTAGCCTAAGCGCTATCTACTTAGCCTATGAAAATACTAGAAAAACAAGCTTACAGTTTTAAATATACTTAAATTTTATATAATGGGTTCTCCAATAAGGACTTGACAACTTTTTTTAATAAAAAAAGCAAACCATTGGACATATTTCCAAAAATGTATGATCGACTTGAAATATAATCAAAACATTTATGAATGGAACTCGATTTCGTTCATATGGCCACCGCGGGCACGTCGGCAGCGGTCGATTCGTTGGTCCCACACATTTCGGCCGTAACGATGCTATTTTGCGTTCAATGTTGGATCTGGATCTTGCAACGTCGTCGGCTTATTGGCATATGTTAGACCAATGATTTGACGTAGCCCCATTTTTCAAACTCTTTTTTTAGGTTATTTAATGTTAATAATACTCATATTATTTAGTATAATTTTTTAAAATTTCGCGAAAATTTGAGTACAATAATTTGTGATTTGAGACGATCGTGTAATAAGTTTTTATTAAATTTGTTAAATTTACCTAAACGATCAGAAAGGTTTTTATTTTCAATATTAATGGCAATTTATTGTCCCTCACTAGGAAGACGCATTTGTGACGAATTGTTGCATTCTAATACATACATATTAAGTTTTTTTTTTTTGAAATCCCAACCGTTTTTAAAAAAGTTGAGTTACCCGGTTCTTGTGCCGAAGTCTTCAATTTTTCTTAGCATTTCAAAGTATAACAAGCTTAAAAGAATTTTCAAATATTTACTCTTTTTTTATTTTCTGCTAAAAAATGTGCTTGGGACCAGTGAGAACACCCAAGATCACTAAAACAAAAATTGCCTATTACCATTTACTTTGTTATTTTGCCCTCAAATTCGATCGTTTCCTTCATTGCGTCACCACTTGGCAATTAAATGTGTCACCTCATCAATCCATCGTTTAATGTACTCTCCCTGTATCTCAGACAACCGCAACAGTATACTGCAGTAGTGGCACACGACAAAATGCCATGCGCACGATCACCAAGGGCTTGGATTTACGTAGTCTCGTTGTGACAAGTGCATCTAAACTTCTTAATTATGATGAAATTCCTTATCACCAAATTCTAAGAGAGTAGAGAAAAGAAAATTAATTGGTAATCTTCACTGTCACACCGTTTATGCCAAATTTTAACTCTTCTCTTAGTAGTTAACAGTTTCAATTAAATCTTAATGGTATCTACATAAGTATTTAATGAGAGATTTGCCGATTTCCTTTGTTTTGATATGTCGAACATTCAACTAACAGTTCACTTACGCATCGTAACATTGACACGAAAATCAATTCACTCCACCTTTGCAATGTATAGGGGAGGGGGTTACACACACACATAGACACATATTTGACACTTGTGTCCAAGCAAAATATTAGCGTACATCTCTTTTACTCCTTGCCATCATAATTCATTGAAGCGACAAAGAAAAACAGTTAGTTATGGCCAAAACACGTGAATGTTATTGTTGTTTCATCGGCGTACGGGGGGGCTCCATATATAAGTATTTGTATCTTGACCACCACACGCAAAACTTGATCATGTAAACATATAAATGTTGTACTCCAAAAATGCTTGTATCTCTGGCTCTCTCACTCTTAGCTGCTCTTTAAATCGAGCAAACCAAACCGTAAATCTAATGTGTGTGCGCTCTGTAGTGTACTCTCCTCTCACTCTAGTTGAGCCACTGAGCACACTTTTTTCATGCTCTGTTTTGGTTGTTAACGTATCTGGTCGCTGCTTATCAGTTAGTATCACTTAAGCAGTCATCGCGTGTGGTTCATCTTCTCAACAAATCTGGCAAATAAGGTAATACAATTTGCTTCATTACATTTTAAACTAACGTAAATGACAAAACTATGATTTCTGTAATATTATTGGAAACATTTCGATATTTCTACATTACAAAAACAGAAAAAAAATTATTTTATACTTTTAGAGAACCGAAAAAATAAAGAAAACGAGATTTTTTTTTCACGCAAAAAAACAATGGGGCTGCGGACGTGTATTGGTATTGTACAACTACAAAAAAAATCATGAATAAAATTAATAAGAAAAACAAAAAACTAAATTATTAATTTTGTAAGCAAAAGTTATAGAAATTACCTATTTAATAGAGTAATTGGAATTTACGAAAATTACTGTTAGATATATAGTATGTATGTTTTGATACATAAGATGCTTAGATAAACATATGAAATTGTTGGATATATTTGAAAACAATTTCTCATAGTTTAGTTATTTTCTAAATTTTTTGAAAAATACAAAACTTTTACTTAGATTTCGCTTGAATCTATCAGCTGTTTTGCGTTTGTACACACATAGCGTATGCATGGAGTTTTTGTTTAAAAAATCATGCTCGTGCATGATTTGAACAAACCCCATCCGTGAGATACACAAACGCACACACATCGTTGTGACATCGAGATACATTGTGTGGTTGGTTGGATTTTGCTCTGTCGCGCTATACCCCACTCTTTTAACTATTGGTCTGTTGACTGCACATCTCTCTCTGACGCTCTTTAACAGACTAAAATGCCTGCTTATAAGCGATTTTTTTCCTCTGTTACTCTCTCTCTCTCTCTCTGCAAATTCTTTTGGTTATTGAGTTTGTTCGTCTGCCGGCATTCGCTAGTCACAAAACAAACATGAATCATCGTGCATTTGCATGGCTGATGAGCTTGTCGGCATTGTAGTGGAGTTGCCTCAATGTATTTTTTTAATCGTGTGTGTGCAAGCTCGTTCACGATAATATTTGAATAGTAAAATGCCTAAAAATATTTGATTTGTTTTGCTGTTACATATAAAAATTTTGAATTTTTAAAACTTAATACATATAGGTATGCAGTAATTAAATTTCATTTTTCTTGTTTGAAGATGAACAACATTAAATTTTTCTTTTGTTAATTATAATTACATTAGTTATCGGATATAAGAATATCTTTTATAAGAAAAACCGCTTACAAGCATGTTTATTGGAACACAGAACATTAATTTTCTTTGAACAATAGTTGCTTATAAGAAAAAATCGCATATAAGAAAGACCTTTTTTGAGTTTCTTATATCCGTTATCTACTGTTACATGAAAGTTTTAGAATTTTATGAAAATTTTAATAATATAATTTCAATTAATTTTTTAATTTCTTATCTTAATATGTTTGGAATTGTATGAATGAAACTTAAGTGGGAACAAGGGACGAATTACCGATTTTTCTCTGTTCTCAAACCGAATTGTTTTCCAGAACATGGATGTATGAATTGGTTTTCATTGTTTCGTTGAAGATCAGTACTATTATCGCTAATAGATTTTTGTTTTACAAGAGTTGTTTGAAATGGATTATGTTGACAGCTGGCAGAGCAGATAGCTTTTTCGATAGTTGCCAAATTATTATCATAGGCACCCTCACATCATTCATAAACAGACCTTTGGAAAACTGCAACAGTTTAAAAAAATTGTATCGAACACGACTATTTTCTTTGAGGAATTAGGTAAAGTAAGTTCCTAAAATAAATTTTGCCATGCCCCAATATCATTGGGTAATTATTATATCGCTTTTTTTTTATTAATTTCGTGTTTTTATATGGACACGTGGACGGACAGATATGCTCCAGTAATTTCACATTGTTTATAACACATAACCTTCATTATGGGTCAGATTATAAAGATTGTCCTGTTGCTTTCGCAGTATATAAGGAAAAACAATAAACTATAATTTGTTTAAACTCTTGTTGTTGTTGCATTTCATTCTCCCCTGCACCAAGAAACAACATGCAACATGAAAGCATGCGTATGTTTCAGCAAACACCTGCGTATTGTTATTTTTTAATTAATCTATTATTTTCTTAAAACAAAAAGTTTTTAAGACTTAACAAACAAAAAATCTTCCTGCAATTATGTCAATGAAAATCAACAAAACTTATTAAAATATCACATAAATCATACATTAATTATTATGTACATTATGTATTGAGCATTTGACGACATATTATGTTTAGTATCGTTAACTCATTTCCCCAAAAGAAAACAAAACAAAACGCCAATATGTATTTATTTACCCCAACTGCTCTGGATTTAAGTCACTTAACCTGTCTAAGGGCCTACCATGAATTTCACAATGAATTCTCTTTGGTTTTCTTTCTTTAACCATGTTGTTGTTGCTGGTTTAGCTATACATAGTTGCCAACTTAAACGCGGCTGAGTTATATGCTATAGCTGTCCCCTTCTTGTGCGTGTTATCAAAAATACACACACCTGCACTTAAACGATCGTAAGCCCCAAAGTATGCTTTGAATTTACGCAAAAAGACCTCTTAACGCATCACATCATATGACAAACGTATCTATCGTCTCTTCACATATTTACTCCAAAAATATCAATCAATCGATTCACTAGTCGTCGTAGTCATTGCACTTTCATGGACTTGAAACTAATAAACGAAAGAAGAAACAAAAAAAAACTTGACTAAAAACCGCCAAATAATTGTTGACATTGTCTCTATAATAACAACAAAAATCAAACGTAATGTCATTTATATATATGAATATATATACATATGTGTATAGCAACAACTAATTTGTATTCTTTCGTTTTTCTCCCTCCCCCTCCCTCACCTACTACTCACTTATTCGTTTCTATAGAATACTTACAAGAAGCCGCAGCGATATCGTGTACAGCGACAACAGCAGCAGCAGCATCAGTTACTACCAACAACAACAGCAACAACATTATTACTTATATTAATGACAACAGCAACAATTTAAGTAACAACTTCAACAACAACAACAATCTTAGTAACTATCAACAAAGCAACGGAAAAGGAAACAACGATAGCAACGTAACAGGACCAGTGAATAGCAACAACAACAACAGCCACAACAATAATTGTTTGGAAACGTTAGATAATTTTGAATTCGATATTGATCTGTTGGCGGGAATTCATTGTGACGAGGACGAGAAAGACAACGATAACAACAACGGCAACAATCAGGATAAGGCATCGGAAACGCAGCTGCTGCAGCGTCAGCAACAACAGTTGTCTGTGCAGCCACAGCAACAAATATCACAACAACAGCAACAACAACAACTAAATCTAAATAACTCTGTTAACGAAGCGGAGAAGCAAAAGCAACAACTACAATTGATGTTAGAAGAAATATTGAGTAACACCAGCAGCAACAACAACGATAACAACCAAAGTTGCAGCACCTACAACAGCAACAACAACTATACTATCACTACCACTAACAACAACAACAACACTACAAACACCACAAAAATGGCTTACGCCTCAATGGACGATTTGAATGAAATCTTCAATGTGGCTCCCAACAGTCAAGTGCTGGAGGAAATCCTCTCACCACTTCACGGCATGGACATGTTCAACTTCAGTCCTACCATGGAGAATGCTGTCGATTTCAATCAAATCGACAATGAAGAACTCTTCTTAGACATGGACACGGGCAACAACAACTCCAACTCTTGTTTCATCAACTCTCAGACCAATCATATTATGTTTTCGAATGGCATCCTCTCTTCGCAACCATCTTCACAAAACTTTGTTGCCGCCTATCCCTCGGTGGCTGCTCTGTCTCAAGAAATCTTGGAAGCCGAGCCTCATGTACCACCAGAGAGTATACACTATTCCAGCTCTTCATATGCTCAAGTCAGTGCCGCCGTACCATCATCTTCCTCCAATCTGTGTGATTTCGTAACGCACGATGAGGCAGCACAATTCTTCGATGACGCTGATGATGAAGAGCTGCCGAAGGCGATGGTGGTGACGGCAAATCCTCTTAAACGTCATGGTACTCAGGTCAATAAACACCTACAGGAGAAGCGTTCCAAACTGCGCTTGGACATAAAACGGTCCAAGGATTTGGATTTGCCACAGAGTCAGGATTTAGATACACCAGCCATAATTAACAGCATTCTACAAAACGAAGAGGTAAATTTTCAAATGAAATTTTTAAATTGGTAATGTATAGTGGAGGGTTGCAAAATAAAATTGCATACATAAGGAACAGCCAGCCGGCAGTATCAATAAAGCAGGGAAAAAACAAGTTAGTACAAAAACAAAACAATTCAATAACTCTGTATCATTTTGGCAAAAATTGATATGTCAAATATTTATGATTTCACAAGAGGCTTATGCAAAGTTTTCAAAATTTTATTAAGACATAAGGACATATCAGCTTTTTATATAACCATTTTTGTCAACTTGTTGACATGTTAACATTTGCCATAAAAGTACAGAACTATACCATTTGGCCTAAAGTTAAAATGTCCAATTTTCATTACTTTACAGAAAGCCGATTCAAAGTTTTGAAACCTTACACAGTACAACATTTTTCAGCTCATTGATTAAAAGAGCCTAAAACGTGACAACTTCCCTTATACGATACTTACTAAATTCAAATTGATATTAAATTATTATGGCAGGTAACTTGACACAACGAATGATGCAGAACTTCTTCTTTTTGGGGTTACTTTCACGTGCAGTTCTCAGAATTAAGTCCCAAAATCATGTGACGTAATGGACATAACACACTTTTTATATAGTACTAGTGGGCCCGGCAATGCTTCGCTATTGCATATTATTTAAAAAAAAAGGGCGTAAAAGTGAGCGTGGTCGAAAAAAGTACCCTATAATTTGTGCCATAGTCCCAGTTAAATGCTGTGAAAATTTCAGGAAGATCGGTCCACAGGTTTGGTATCCTATAAGGTACAAACAAATACTCATTCCATTTTATATACTATATAGATTTGAATAGACTTTTCATTGATGTCAGACATATCGTCTATTGCCACGTTGTACCAAAAGTCCTTAAAGATATATGACATATTACATAAAAAAAAATTTTTGAAAAAAGTGACATTAATGGAAATGACTTTTGAACCTGAAAAGAGCTTAAGGAGGACATCGTCGACAAAATCCACAATTTTAGAGACCCTTTAGCCAAATGTGTTAAGATTTTTGAAATATCATCATAACAATAAAAATTAAATACATTTGTTGGGCAAATATTTCACATATCATTATGATTGAAAATATTTTTAACCTTTTCTAAGTTCGGATCCTTAAATTTAACTCACTTTATTTCTCTTCCCCGTTATTAATTTGTATTTTCTCTCCCTCTCTCTCCCTCTATTTGCAGTTCAACATTTCCGTCATGAGTCCGGCCGAGAATTCCAGGGACATTTATAATCAACTCATAAACTCACCACATGAATCGATTGTCAAGTCTGAAATTGATACTGGCGATTACACCAATGACATTACACCACCCTACACTCCGTATAGTGTTAATTCCACCTCCCAGCAAACAAACTTTACCGGCATCATAGATACAGCGCCCTGTTCGCCCGCCTCCTCAATAGCCACCACCAATGCCACCTCCTGTACAACACAACGACGTGGCCGTGGACGTCCCGCTAAATTACACAGTGATGTTCCAGATCTGTCGCAAGTCGAAAGTGAATTGGAACGCAAGCGGGCATTGGAGCGTTATAAGAACAATGAAGCCAGCCGTAAGTCGCGCTTGAAGAACAAAGAGCGTGATATGGCCACAGAGCAGGAAGAAAGAATATTAATGTCTCGCAACCAAGAGCTCGAAGCAGATTTAGAGCGTTTGAAGAAGATCGAAGAGAAACTGCGTCAAGCGATAATGCAAAAATATTCTGCGCATTATTCACACAGAGACCCGGATGCGGCCAAGAAGTAAGCTATGCAAGCTGTCTCAATCTCAATGTTCTCTCTCTCTCTCTCTAATAAGCTCACATGTGTACCTCGGACAAAATCAGCCAGCCAGCCATCCCAATCAGCCGGAAAATGGTGGTAGCCATTTTGAATAGAATTATAATTGTTGTTGTTAGTTAGTCTAGGTATAAAGATAGAAACAAAAAACAAACAAAGCTTTTATTTCAATTGATTAATGTTATACATAGAGTAACAAATTTATTCTTATTACTATTATTATTATTACATACTATATAAATACTACACAATCTACTACTGTAGCTCGTATCTTGTAGTAAGATTATTACAAAACATATATATTTGTAACATTTAAGCATATTAACAACATTTATTTGTCAATTTAATAAAAGAAAACAAAACTAAAAAAAAACGTTTTTTTAAGTATTTTCGCAATTTTAAATTGTACACAAAAATTATGTTAAATTCACAATAAACCTATATATCCTCCCTACATGTTATCATCAAAAATTTTTATATTTACTTTTTTTTGTTTATAACTTTTGTTATGACTTTATATATCCATATTATATATAATTTGTTTTCTTCTTTTTTTGAGCAATAATTAAACTTTTTTAAATGGTGTTTTGTTATTTTTATAAATTATAAATATGCAGCCCTTAAATAATGTTTGATGAGAGTAAAAAATCAAAAAAAAATAACAAGAAAAAAATAAACACTCCTAGTCAAATGTTACATTTGGGCCCAATATTGTAACAAAATTTTAAATGTGTATTTTCATTTGTTGTTGCTGTAATACATCAACTAATGTACACATAAGTATATGCTATTTTTCTTTTTAAATATATGTATTTATCGCATTGTTACATGTACAATATGAAAAAAGAAAAAATTACATAATAGGATTCTAATTACTAATCTTACACAACATACACTCGTAAGAGACGAAAATTATTTGTGAAAAAAAAACATAAAATTTACTACATCTTAATAAAACATGATATGAAAAACCTCTAAAACTCTAGTGTCGTTTTTTTTTGTTAATTAAAAAGGCAACAAAAAAGGGGCTTATTCAAAACAGCAATTCAAATAAACAAATATTTTAAAAAATTCTTAAAAGCGCCATTTATAGTAAATTGTAGAAAATGTACAATTTTGTTAAAAAAAATGTACAATAAAAAATTCAAAATCTCTGGGAATATCGTAATTTTTTATGAAAAAGCCTTTTACGGTTCCAACTGAGAATCAAAGAAAAAGTCTCGAATTAATTCCAACAAAAATCTTTAAAGAAATCATCATTTCTATTGGGTGGGGTAAATCGTCCGCTTTCTCAGGTTTTATGTGAAAATACAAAATATAAAAAGTAAAAATATTCTCAACGTTTTAAGGGGGTTTCTGAGAATTGAATTTTTTAGATAAATAAATAAAAAATTACAAAAATTCTTAAAAATCTTGTCGTTTTATTAAAAGGGAAATGGAAAGTGCAAAAAGTAAGTAAAAAGTGTAATTTTTCCCTTCTATATACAACAACAAACAACAAATCGGTTACGATTTGACAGTTTCAACATTCGGCAAAATACCAGGCGACCAGAATCAAGAATATAATAAATTGGTGCAGGCTTAAATTACACTGTTTATGTAGCGCCTAAAAGTATGCCTTTGATTGTAAGTATACGATTTTGTCTTATTCGGATCAAACTGTATGGTTATAACTTTGAAGTAAAAATAATTGCATACTTTTAGGCGCCAGTATTAAATTGTCGATGCTACTTTACTATTCTGGGCTCCTGTTATTTTAATGAAATCTCAAAATCTCAATGATGAAAAAAGGAAAAGGAGGTCCCAACGAATGACGCAACATATTCATTCAGAGGCCTTACTTATTATACTTACTTTAACATACCTTTTTTTTTAATAAAAAACAAACATTTAATAAAGATTGGTTTCATGTTCTTTTTTTATTATCTTTATAATTTATATCTGTTATCTGGTATATTTTCTGGTAAGCTTAAAAAAATAAAATTAGAAAATACTATCTGTGTTATTATGTTTGTTATTTTCTAAAAAATTAACATAATTTACACATGTATAAATAAAAATGTGGCTTTACATCAAATGTGGCTCTGAATTTTTTACTAATACATATATTGGGAACAAACAAATGCGCAAAACCTACCTTTAGCACTAAACATTGTGCTTCTAACAATTATTAATTTTTCACTTTAAAGGCGCACGAAACTTTATAAAGTATTTGTAGTTTTTATTACAAAAATAAACAAAAATTCTTACAAAGTTTTACATAAATGAACATTTTTAAAAACATTTACTTCTTGATGATGATTTACTGCGATCTTCCGTATCATTGCGAGAATTTTCAGTTTCATCGCCGGCCATGATAGATTCATCAACGCTGACATCATCTTCGGGAATATCTTCATCACTATCGGCGCCACTGCCGGTGCTTAGCGAGGCGGACTAAATGAAAAACAAAATATGGATTAAAGATTAATTTAAAATTTTTGCCTATTTTAATCTAAATAAAACAAATTCAGTGGAACGAAAAAGGTAAAAAAAAAAATTATGTATCTAAAATTATTTTGTGTTTTTTTATGAAATTAATTTTTTCGCCTTTTTTTGTGCCTCTGAATTTGTTTTATTAAGATATTCAACGATATTAGCAAAAAAAAACCGCAACAAAAAGTCCTAAATTAAAAGAGTATTTTTTTTTAGCAAAAAAATTAAAATCACAAAAAATTATTATTTTAGATTATTTTTTTCCTCAAAAATAATCACCCCTATTCCCGTAGTCGTCGTCGACATCGTCGTCGTTTTTATGTCAATGTCACTTCGATTCAACATCGTCGTCACATCAATGCTATTTCGGTATTCTGTAACTACAATGAGACGACGTCGACTGGTAATCGATAACATGAAAGAAATGACAACAGCTGATGTAACTTTTTTACATCAGCTGATTTATTTTGATTTTTATTGTGTTTCGTAAAAAAATATTTTTGTGCCCGAATCAAATTCAAGCGATGAGGAAAGCAAGAAATATCTTATACTGGAAAGGATAATACTTCGACTATGATCCGATGATCTTAAACTTGCCAAATAACGAGTATGTTCATCGGTGTTAAATCGTAATTTGAGGTTATCTGTTGGCCGGCCTTCTAACTTTTTTTAGATTCGAGAACTACTTAAGTCTTAATAAGGAAGCATTTAATTATGTAATAGTACCTATAGAAATAGTTCCTATCATAAAAAGTGAACTCAGGACATATGTTTCAGTCATAATGAAGTTGTCAGCAACATTAAGGTCCTTTGCACAGGGGCCTTACAACCTAAGTGTAAGTGCAGCCAGTAGTTGCAAGATTCCTGTCGAAACCCTGAATGCATTAGAGAGGTGATTTGTCCACCTTGGATACAATTGGAAGTGACTGAAGATGACAAATCGGAAGCATAAACTACATTTTTTAACAAAACAGGATTTAATGGAGTAATTGGATGTCGATGGAAACCATATCAAAATTTTTGCTACAAATAAAGAAGACCAGATTCGTAACTACAACCGCAAAGGATTCTTAAAGGCGCTCCAAAGGAATTAAGTTGTTTTTCACCAATTTTCTCACATAACCCCTTAAAATTAGCTAAAATCCTTGTACCTACGAGGGATTTTGTTTCCAAGCCCCTATTTGTTACACGAAATTGCCATTAAACAAACCCTTTTTTAAATTTACAAAAACTAAAGTTATTCCTTCAAATTGTTTCAAGTCGTTACTAACAACTGTGAAGACAGATTCAGAGTCGTTTCGATTCAACGTCGTCGTCACATTTTCTTACAGAATACCAAATTTGTGTCAATAGTAACCGATAGTTATCGAAAACGACTACGAGAATACCGATTTTACAGCGTCGTCACAAGACGACGTCGTTTTGCGTCGACGACGACTACGGAAATAAGGCCGAATGATTATGGTTTGATTTTTTTAATATTACTCAAAATTAATCATTACCATTGAAGAAAACTGTAAAAATAAAAGTAAGAAAGTTTCAGTAGGGAAAACCGACTTACATATACCCTCACCCTCAGTAAAACATTTGTATTGGAGGTACCAGAAGGGGCGTGGCTAGACTTACAGTTTTTCCCCCAAAATTGTAATCCTGATTTAGCTTTACTAAATACAGAATTTGGACACAATCAAAAGTGGGCGGAATGGGACATTTGTTTGGGAGGTTCCAAAATGGGCGTGGCTAGACTTCCAATTTGTTCTCCAAAACTTTATCCTGCTTGAGCTTTACTAAATACAGAATTTGGTCACGATCGCGTTGGACCTATTATTAATATTAAAGTTTCTAAAGTGGGCCGCTGCTGATGGGCATGGAAGGTACCAGATGGGACGTGGCTAGACTTCCAGTTTTTTCTCTAAAACTTTAACCTGCTATAGTTTTACTAAATATAGGATTTGGGGACGATCGCGTTGGGTGTATTGACATTATTTTTCGATTTTTAAAGTGGGCGGAAAGGTACATGTATATGGGAGATACTAGAAGGGGCGTAGCTAGACATTCAATATTTTTTTTTCCGAAACTTTATCCTGTTATAGCTTTACTAAAAACAGAATTTGGGTACGATCCCGTTGGGTGTATTAATATTATTACTCGATTTGTATGGGAGGTACCAGAAGGGGCGGGCCATATAGCCCATTTTCAATACCGTAAGTAGTTTTGAGGAAATATAACTCGTGCAAAATTTCAAAACAGTTGGTTGCGTCTTTCGAAAATTATCGTTTTTGCCAGCCAGACAGGCTCAAACGACTTAAAAAGTCATGAATCGATTTGGTTCAAAGAAACCTAAAGTGACTATGTGTTACACTTTTGGGTCGTATCAAATGATATATGCCCTCCTACCCGTAGGGTGAGGGTATACAAATCATGGCGGATAAGATCATGATGATGAAATTATGTTAATATATGTACATATTTCTGTCTACCAACCTGCGAGACCAAATCATCGCCATGTAAATCCTTATTTTTTAAATTGCCCATTGAGAAAACCGAAGCACATTTATTGGCCGTAAGCAGAGCCTTGACACGAAACACATAATTCTCAATTGTTTCTCTTAGAAATGGTATTTGACTAACAATGACAGTATTTTTGATGGCCTGTAAAGAAAACTTGATTAAATACAAAATTCCAATAAAAAAACCTACGAACCACTACACCTCCTACCTTTGAATGACAACATAAATGATGCAAATATCTGGTGGTGGTTTGCATTGTCTTAATCAGTTCACAGACACGTTCAGGATTTTGTCTCAAATACTGTTCGAACACTGGTAGACCATGTTGAAGTACCAATTTTATATATAAATGGGAATACTAACAAAGGACAAAATAAAAAGAAATTGAAAGTTGTAGTTAAAGAAAAAAAGATTTTCAATGTTATAAAAGTTGTATCAGTTCAAGTTAATGAACATATATTTCTTCTACACACCTTTAGAAATATTTGAAAATTTCTGGGTATATCCAATCCTTGTAGAATTTCCAGTAATGTATTCAATAGTTTGCAACTAGATTCCCAAAACTCTAATTTATCCATTGATTTGAGACTGTTGCGTGTGATTTTGCTATTCAAGGAAGTTATAAGAATCTCACACAAACCACGAAAAAATAAAGGAAAGTTCGCTCTGTAAAAAATTAAAAAAAAAACATACACAAATTACAATTATAAGCAATTTTTTTGAACTGCTTTTCAAAAAATAAGCACTTACTTTTTAAAGTTTGGAAAAGATTTAAGTGCACCATCTTTACCATTGAGCAGCTTTGATTCCTCGCGTACAGCACGAAGTATTTCACGCTGCCGCTTAAAATCTGAATCACGTAAGAAACCTTTGACCAATTCATCCAAGTATATATTACATTGGGCACCTTTTTCCAAAAAGCCTTCATAGTTAAACCACTTGCGGCATAGTAACGTGCGACACAATGAACCTGGACAAGTAGTAGTAAATGCACAATATACAATGCAATATTGTAAAAAATTGGTACAAGATATTATTTTATTGTTCTGGTATGCGACCATATTATCATACTTACGTATCTCTTGTGCTTGTTTCTCTTTAGCATCCTTTTCGGATAGAATATTTAAGTTAACCATTAATTGGTAAATGTACACGGCAGATTTTAAATCAACCACAGATGTTTCATAGGTTATGAGCATATCAAATGCTTTGGCTGCCAAATATCCAATAGGGTTGACTCTCAACGTTTCGGTTCTCTTGCGATCTAGTAACACTAAAAAAGATTCTGGAACAGAGATAAATTATTTAATTTGATTATACCACTGAATATGTCGTTAGTTTAAGGCCATTTTGGCCTTTATCGAATATTTAAATTTTAAAGTATAGACAAAATAGTGAAACTACTCAAAGACGAAAAGTACAATTTTTAATTTGCTTAAAAAGGCAAAATTGTAAAATTTAAATTTACAAAAAGTGTTAAAAGATATAATAAAGCCAATAAAAAGCTATTATTCTTGAACTTTGGTACAATTAAAGTACTTTTTGTCCGATTAAAGATACATTATAGTGCAAATACCTCATTCATGGCGTGTAAAGGGAAATTAAGTTTTTAAAAAGTACATTGTAAGAACTCTTTGGCCCAACAAAAGACTTTTTTTGGACAATAAAATGATTTTGTTTGATATAATAAATGTACTTTTTGGCACAATAAATTTTGGTACAGCAAGAGTTTTTACGGTGCAATAGAACAACATACAATTAAAGTACTTATTGGTAATACAATAAAAGTACTTTTTAGAAAAAAAAGCAATATTTGCTACAATAAATGTACTTTTTAGTACAATAACACAATATAAATACATATGTACAATTAAAGTACTTATTGGTAATACAATAAAAGTACTTTTTAGTAGAAAAAAATTAACTTTTTGTACAACAAAAGTACTTTTTAGTACAATGAAGGTACTTTTTGGTACAATAAATGTACTTTCCGGCACAATAAAAATACTTCTTGGTACAATAAAAATACTGTCTGGAACATTGAAATTATTTTTTTTCACTAAAAGTACTTTTTTCACAAAAAAAATAAAACTTTTTAGTACAATCAATGTTCTTTTTGGTACAATAAAAGTATTTTTTGGTACAATGCAAGTATTTATTGGTACAATAAAAGTATTTATTGGTACAATAAAAAAACTTTTTGGTACAACAAATGTACTTTTGGTAGAAAAAAATTTACTTGTTGGTATAATAAACGTACTTTTTGGTACAATAAATTAATTTTGTGGTTCTTCTACATTACTTTTTGGTACAGTAAAAATACTTTGTGGTACAATGAAAGTAATTTTTGGTACAATAAATGTACTTTTCGGCACAATAAAAATATTTCCTGGAACAATAAAAGTACTTTCTGCAACATTGATATTACTTTTTTCACAAGAAAAATACTTTTTAGTACAATAAATGTACTTTTTGATACAATAAATGTATTTTTCGGTCCAGAAAACTACTTTGTGGTACAATAAAACATTGGAACATTGAAATTACTTTTTTTACAAAAATAAACTTTTTAGTACAATAAATGTACTTTTTGGTACAATAAATGTATGTTACGGTACAACAAAATTACTTCTTGGTACAATAAAAGTACTTTCTGGAACATTAAAAATATTTTTTCACAAAAAAATTACTTTTGGTACAATAAAAGTACTTTTTGGTACAAAAAATTTACTTTTTGTTAACGTAATTTTTAGTACAATAAATGTACTTTTTGCTGCAATAAATTAATTTTGCGGTGCGTCTACAGTACTTTTTGTACAATGATTGTATTTTTTGTATAGTAAAAGTCCTTTTTGGTATAATAAATGTACAATAAAATTAAATTTTAGTATAAAAACTGTACTTTTTGGTAGAAAAATAAATAAAAGTACTTTTCGAACAAAAAAATTTACTTTTTGCTACGAGAAATGTAATTCTTGGACAATGTAGGTGCATCAAAAATACTTTTTGGTACAACAAAAGTACTTTTTTGTACAATGGTTGTATTTTTTGTAATAAAAGTACTTTTTAGGTACTTTTTAGTATAATAAATGTACAATAAAATTACATGTCGGTACAATAAATGTACTTTTTGGTACAATAAAAATAATTTTCAGTACAACAAATGTACTTTTTGGTCCAATAAATATAATTATTGGTACAATAAATATAATTATTGGTCCAATAAATATAATTATTGGTACAATAAATGTTGTTATTGGAACAATAAATGTAATTATTGGTACAATGTCATTTTTGGAGTGATAAATTGGTACAATTAATGTACTTTTTAATACAACAAATGTACTTTTTGGTCAAATAAATGTACAATTTGGAGCAACAATAGTACTTTGTAATGCATCAAAAGTACGTTGTAATACAATAAATGTAAAAAGTACTTTTTGGTAAATTAACAGTACTTTTTAGTACAACAAATGTATTTTTAATGCAACTATAGTATTTTGAGGTGCAACAATTGTATTTTTTGGTACAATAAATGTACTTTTTGGTACAATGTACAAAATGTTCCTTTTGGAATAGTAAAAGTACAATAAAAGTACTTTTTGGTACAAAAAAATACTCCCTGAAAAATGTTTTGCACTTTATGGCTCAATCAGTCAGGATTTTTTTATTGTAGGAAACGATATAGTGGATGGACTGGCGCGGTAAGGATCAGTACCTGGACCCGGCCAATCGAAGGGATCAGTGCGACCACCAATGTGTCATATATACAGAATTGTGACCCGTCACATCGAACGGCTGGCAAATGCATCCTGGAAACATCGCACCGACTGTGATTTTTTATCACGAGATATTTTGCCAGGACAGGATGGAAGACGAACCAGATCACTATTGGAACTGGATAGGAGGTACGTCGGACGACTTTTTGGAGTAATCACGGGACACTGAGACGTCAGATCATTTACATCCAACTGGGAGACGACACAGTAAGATTATTGCAGGCTTTGCGACAATGAGGAGGAAATTGAGAATATTGAGCATTTGTTATGCCATTGCCCCGCTCTAAATAGAAGAAGGAAGCAATTCTCACTGAACCGTCGTCATGTAAAACCATGTCCACACAACAGTAATTTTTCGTAATTCGCGCTCTCATTCGTAATTCAACCCCAAATTACATGCCGGATAACGTAATTCTTCATACAAAATTATGAGGGCGTATTACCTTCTTTAAAGGTAATTCATATAGAAGTACCTTCAGAATTATGATCAAATCGTTGCCTTCTCTAATTTTTATCGGAAAATATCGAAACTGCTGTCAAAATCAAAATGAAAATTTAAACAACAAACACAAACAAAGTGAACAAACAAAAACAACTGTCAAATCAAATTAAGTACGTGTAGTGTAGTTCTCGACGTAGTGTGGACAGGGTATAACATGGAGAATCTGGTTGTTGTTGTAACTACTGGTGGAAGCAGCTGGGGTGATAATTCTATACACCGATTTTCAATTTATCGGCACTCGATCGGGCATATAATCCGATGATTGTTGGCAACTCTGTTTCTTTCCTTTGTAGATAACAAGGTTTGTGTCAAGGATTGTTAGGTGTTGTTGTTGTGAGTTTTAACCACCAAATTGGTTTATATGCGATGTTGATAAATAATCATTTTCCTTTTTCCTTGGTCCTTGCGCAATCTGGATTTTTGTAGTGGATGAATCTAGGATGAGTTTTGTTACCTGGAGAACTTAAAGGAATTGGAAAAGTTATTTTTCATCGATGTTGATTTGGCCAGTGTCCCGGCCGGGAATCGAGCCCGGCACCTTCGGATTGCTAGTCTACGTCGCTTCCACTGAGCTATCGAACAGAGGACCTTAGTGTACCCAAGCTATCTCACTACTTGTATATATGTAGTTGAAGGAGAGAACACACCGGAATTTGTTAGCACTTCTATATCCTTTCCACTGTACTATTCTTGTGAACTCTTTATTATATTGTAAAATATTCTTTCCTTTACATTTCTCCTTTCTTAAATCAGGACAATTGCAATGGACTATAATGGTCACCGAGTGTAGTGTTGGCATGGTATTGCGTATGCCCCCAACCTAAACCTAACTTTTTTTATTATAAGATTATTAAAATTTCACTTACCTTTCAGCTTATTAATACGATTCTCACTGCCAAACCATTCAGACCATGAGAAAAATGCCACCAAGAGGCGAAGACACAAGCCGAAACATACTTTTAGTAAATTAAATTCATCGGTAAATAAATCTGCATGACTGTATATGCGTTCAACTACTGTCAGTCTCTCATTTATAGCATCAGATAACTAAAGAAAAATAAAAAATAAAAAAAAAATTAAAAATTCCTCTAAAACCAATTTTGTCTAAATGCTAAAACTTACAATTTTCATATTATCCCCTATAATATATATAAACTCTGACAAATCGCACATAAAAAAACCAGGTTTGGCTATATATTGCAATGACTGCTCGGTTTGGAACTTTTGTATGCCCACCACCGATTCCAATTTGCTGACAATGTCCGTCAAAATAAAGCGAAATTCCAAGAGACCCATCTGCCGACCAACACAATCCTCTGGTAGAGGATATTTTATGTTAAGTTTTTCTTTGAGGACCAAAATGATATTCGTATCCATTTGTCTGTAAAAAGATGTGAAAAAAATTTTTATATTTTCTTAATCAAAGAGTTTTCGTAGGAACTTGGGTATCAATATGTTGGAGTGATTTTTAAGGTATCAATTGCATTTAAGGTTAAGCAATAAGAAAATTTTTATTTAATAATTATTTATATAAGATTTAAAATAATAAGTATATTGATTAAAAATTTGAAGGTTGAAATTGTGACCGGCATGAAAAAAAATTTAAATCCTCTTCAATATATATATTCCACTACGAGTATAAAAATATTTATATCCCACTCGAAATTTAAATATAAAATAATGCAACTGTTAAAAGATTTTTTAATATTAACATTTTTAAAATTCAGCTTTTCCAAATATTTAAATCTGTGGTGCGATTCAAAAGAAATTAGCTCTCTGTACTCCGCTTTAATTGCATATGTATGGCTCGGTTTTCATATAAATAATTGGATCTATTAAAAATTGATTTCACTTAAATATAGATTTTTTTTTATAAATTATAAAAATGTTTATTTATTTTTCAGCACTAAATTTTATGATTTTAGTTTAAAATTAAGATTAAAATTCTTATGTTTTTTTGTATAAACTTTTATGCCTTTACGTAGATAACGAGTTTTAGTATTACCTGTAAATTTCCTTGGGGCCATATAGATTCTCAAAATTATTCTTGGCACACGGTTTAGATTTATTAGCACCAGCTAATTTTGTTGTAATATCACCACCACCACCACCGCCGACACGGGTTGTATCATTGAATGTGGTTTCATTCATTTGCGTAGCTTCAGTATCAAGCTGTACTGCTCGGGTTTTATTATTACCACCTCTACGAACACCAGCTGCAGCCGGACGACCTCTTCCTCCCGTAGGCTTAATATTGTTGTTGCCACAACCACTATCCGTTATAAATTGACACTGGGGAGGTGTATAATCTCGCGGAGCTTTAAACAACAGCAGTCGTATTCTCTCCTCAATGTCTATAAGATCCGCTAGCCGTTGTAAGACTTTTTTCCGTATCATTGGCTCACGTTGCGTAGCAAAGGAACTAACTGTTTCACGTATCCAATTGACACAATGAAAATATATATCAAGCAGTTTTTTCTGCATTCCCTCATCATAACCATAGAATATAGCATCTGAATTTGGTTCGTCAAAGAATTTTGGCAAAATGATGGAACAACCCAGTAAAGCATTGATAATTTCCAAGCTGCCCTGATAACGCTGCATATGAAGAACTCGTACCAAATTGAAAAGTGGCGCAAGAACCAGAATGGAAGATACGGCTCTGAAAAAAAGTGTTAGAAAAAAAATTGGAGTATACTAAAAAATTTATATATTTAAAGATATATATTGATATGTCTTTTTTAAAATTAATTATCCCCCTCGCCAGCTGTCAACATAATTCATTTCACACAACTCTTGTAAAATAAATTCTATTAGCAATAATAGAATTAGATCTTGAACTGTACGATGAAAACACATCCATTAATTAAATTAATTTATAAGTTAATAATTAATATAGTTTACTTATCATTGAGGTGATGAAGACGAGTCGGAGGAAGATTTAAAGAGAAGAAACGTACTAATAATTACTAATGATATACATAAGTATCTTACATTTATTTGCAGGTCGAGCTGTTACAACAACAAAAAGAACAACTTATTATTTTATTTACTTTATTAATTTTATTTATTTTATTTATTTTATTTATTTTATTTATTTTATTTATTTTATTTATTTTATTTATTTTATTTATTTTATTTATTTTATTTATTTTATTTATTTTATTTATTTTATTTATTTTATTTATTTTATTTATTTTATTTATTTTATTTATTTTATTTATTTTATTTATTTTATTTATTTTATTTATTTTATTTATTTTATTTATTTTATTTATTTTATTTATTTTATTTATTTTATTTATTTTATTTATTTTATTTATTTAATTTATTTTATTTATTTTATTTATTTTATTTATTTTATTTATTTTATTTATTTTATTTATTTATTTTATTTATTTATTTATTTATTTTATTTTATTTATTTTATTTATTTTATTTATTTTATTTATTTTATTTATTTTATTTATTTTATTTATTTTATTTATTTTATTTATTTTATTTATTTTATTTATTTTATTTATTTTATTTATTTTATTTATTTTATTTATTTTATTTATTTTATTTATTTTATTTATTTTATTTATTTTATTTATTTTATTTATTTTATTTATTTTATTTATTTTATTTATTTTATTTATTTTATTTATTTTATTTATTTTATTTATTTTATTTATTTTATTTATTTTATTTATTTTATTTATTTTATTTATTTTATTTATTTTATTTATTTTATTTATTTTATTTATTTTATTTATTTTATTTATTTTATTTATTTTATTTATTTTATTTATTTTATTTATTTTATTTATTTTATTTATTTTATTTATTTTATTTATTTTATTTATTTTATTTATTTTATTTATTTTATTTATTTTATTTATTTTATTTATTTTATTTATTTTATTTATTTTATTTATTTTATTTATTTTATTTATTTTATTTATTTTATTTATTTTATTTATTTTATTTATTTTATTTTTTTATTTATTTTATTTATTTTATTTATTTTATTTATTTTATTTTTTTATTTATTTTATTTATTTTATTTATTTTATTTATTTTATTTATTTTATTTATTTTATTTATTTTATTTATTTTATTTATTTTATTTATTTTATTTATTTTATTTATTTTATTTATTTTATTTATTTTATTTATTTTATTTATTTTATTTATTTTATTTATTTTATTTATTTTATCTATATATATAAAAATGGTGGCAAAAATGTATAGTAATTCATCAATTGAGAACGGCTAGGCCGATTTTGCTCAAATATTTTTTCAGTTGTTCGTTATTGCCAGGAGAAGGTTTATGTGAAAGAAAAATTTGGGAAAATCTTCCGGAAAAGTCGGAAAACTGGAAAAATCGAAAATTGACTTTTTGTACGGAATTTTGTGTGCAATTTTTACAGAATGGCTTTTCGAATAGAAAAATGGAAAATTTTTGTTGAAAAATCCGGAAAATTCCGGAAAAATTCAGTTTTTTTCCCGAAATTTTGCATGTTATTGTATGACTTTATAGTTTTGGACGATGTAACAGTGAAAAATTTCGGATAATTATTCCGAAATGACTTTCCGAATGGGAAAATAGAAAGTTCTCGGTGGAAAACTCGGAAAATTCAGGAAAAACTCGAAAAATGTTGATTTTTTCGGAAACATTTTGCACTGCAAGTTGAAGTATAGTAATTCATCAATTGAGAACAGCTAGGCCGATTTTGCTCAAACTTTTTTTCAGTTGTTCGTTATTGCCAGGAGAAGGTTTATGTGAAAGAAAAATTTGGGAAAATTTTCCGGAAAAGTCGGAAAATTGGAAAAATCGAAAATTGACTTTTTGTACGGAATTATGTGTGCAATTTTTACTAAATGGCTTTTTGAATAGAAAAATGGAAAATTTTTGTTGAAAAATGCGGAAAATTCCGGAAAAATTCGAAAAAAATTCAGTTTTTTTTACGAAATTTTGCATGTTATCGTATGACTTTATAGTTTTGGACGATGTAACAGTGAAAAATTTCGGATAATTATTCCGAAATGACTTTCCGAATGGGAAAATAAAAAGTTCTCGGTGGAAAACTCGGAAAATTCAGGAAAAACTCGAAAAATTTTGATTTTTTCGGAAACATTTTGCACTGCAAGTTGAATTTTTGTATTACATTTTGTGTGTAATTGTTCCGTTGTGACTTTTCGGTTGGAAAAATAGAAAATTTTGGTTGGAAAATTATGGAAAAAAATTTTAAATCTTCTGCATAAGCATAATCTAAACCGCATTGAATACAATGCATTATGACCTCCACAAAATCAATATCAGAGCAGACAAGAGACCCTCTGAATGCCATGTAAGACAATTCAATGTTTCCACTATAAATGAAGACGCAGTGGTGATTGTTGCGGAGAATGTGGAATCACCCGATATTGTTCTCAAGCTTCGGGATGGTGGACAAGTTGGAGAGATGGCTGACGACATTGGCACAGAGTTCGCACGACAACATCCAATTTCGATCTTGAAATTATCTTCTGATCAAAGACATGTGCGTACTTATGTGCGGCAGTCTACTGTCGAAATTGGGAATACCAGCGCCAAATCGTTCGATGCATGATGCATTCAATCGCGAATTGCAACAAGAACAAGACTTTGATCGAGTTGAGCTGACTGAAAGAGTCCGAAAAAATGTGGCGCCCTTAACTTCTCACGGTGGACAAGACAACGTGTAGCGAAATTGTTGCGAGAATGCTAAATCATTATTTTGAATGAATGCATGATGGCGCATAAACGAGCATTGGAGGCAGATGACCGAACGATGAATAATTGTTCTCAAGCTTCGGGATGGTGGACAAGTTGGAGAGATGGCTGACGACATTGGCACAGAGTTCGCACGACAACATCCAATTTCGATCTTGAAATTATCTTCTGATCAAAGACATGTGCGTACTAATGTGCGGCAGTCTACTGTCGAAATTGGGAATACCAGCGCCAAATCGTTCGATGCATGATGCATTCAATCGCGAATTGCAACAAGAACAAGACTTTGATCGAGTTGAGCTGACTGAAAGAGTCCGAAAAAATGTGGCGCCCTTAACTTCTCACGGTGGACAAGACAACGTGTAGCGAAATTGTTGCGAGAATGCTAAATCATTATTTTGAATGAATGCATGATGGCGCATAAACGAGCATTGGAGGCAGATGACCGAACGATGAATAATTTTCGAGGTCATTTAACGAGAATGAGAAGACCAACTTTTCGACAGAATTTTTGAACTCTCTAGATGTGCCAGTTGTGCATAATTTGCAGCTGAAAGTGGGATCGATCATGATCATTTTGCGGAATCTGAATCATCCGAAATTGTAATTAAAGCGACGATCATCAAGGGCATATGCAAAGCAGAGGAAGTCCTTATCCCTCGAATCTATTATTCCAACCGATCTTCCCTTCCAATTCAACTCCCCATTCGATTGGCTTTTGCGATAACAATCAATAAATCGTAAGGCCAATCATTGGATATTTGAGGAATCAACCTCGAATTTCCCTGCTTTTCACACGGTCAGCTGTGCGTTGTCTGTTTGCGTGTTTGCAAAAAGTCTTCATTGTTTGTTTTTCCGCCGGAAACAAATCGCAAAACATTGTATATCAGATCGCTCTTCACAGATTTCGACTAAATTCAAGTAAATCAGATTAAACTTGAACTATCTGTGTTTTACTATGGTATAAAGGCGTTACCTTAGGAGCGAGACGAAGTTTGCCGGGTCCAAAGTTGTATGGCAGAACAACGTTTGCCGGGTCAGCTAGTTTATTTTATTTATTTTATTTATTTTATTTATTTTATTTATTTTATTTATTTTATTTATTTTATTTATTTTTTTTATTTTATTTATTTTATTTATTTTATTTATTTTATTTATTTTATTTATTTTATTTATTTTATTTATTTTATTTATTTTATTTATTTTATTTATTTTATTTATTTTATTTATTTTATTTATTTTATTTATTTTATTTATTTTATTTATTTTATTTATTTTATTTATTTTATTTATTTTATTTATTTTATTTATTTTATTTATTTTATTTATTTTATTTATTTTATTTATTTTATTTATTTTATTTATTTTATTTATTTTATTTATTTTATTTATTTTATTTATTTTATTTATTTTATTTATTTTATTTATTTTATTTATTTTATTTATTTTATTTATTTTATTTATTTTATTTATTTTATGGAGGTTTTGTAATCCGAAGGTGCCAGGGCACTGACCAAATCAACATCGATGAAGATTTACTTTTCAAATACTTTCGAGTTCTCCAGCCAACAAAACTCATCCTTGAAGCTTCCTCTAAATGATTTATCAACATCGCAAAATAAATCAACAAAACCAGCTGGCGCCATTATTGTTTCCTTGACACAAAAACCTTGTTATCTACAAAGGAACGAAACAGAGTTGTCAACAATGATCGTATGGTAATTGGATTACATGTCCGATCGAGTGCCGATAAATTGAAAATCGGTATAAAAAATTATCACCTCAGCTACTTCCTCCAGCTGTTACAAGCACAACTTTGATTTGATTATTTTCATTTGTTTTGCCATTGGATGAATTTGCATTTAATAGCCATTTTTGATGGAGATCATTGGTCAACATTTATCGAATATTCGTTCAATTCTCATTCATTTACTGGACACTTATATGTACGTAACTGATAAGTATAATTTCTGAATTAATTTTGTACTGAAACCTGGGAAGCAAATCAGGCGAAATCCTATGACACTTCCACATAGAAATTTAAAGTTACATAAAGGACTTTCTAATGCATCGTCACGTCCGAACTAGAAATATTCTCTAATGATGTAATACTAATCCTTCAATTCCTGCTAATATCTCAAAATTGTAGCTGCTGTAATTTTACACTTGATACTCCTTAAGTTTGTATTAAAATTGATTATCAAACCCTCCTCCAATTTATTAACTTACTCATTACTTGGACTCAATACCAATTCTGCTATATTTATAGCAATTTGTGGCAATTCACTTTCTTCGGTATTTGCATCCAGTGGTGTATTAATACACATCATATAGGCCAAGGGAATGCCTCTAGAAAATTTTCAAAGACATAGTTACATTCAATCCATGATTACCAAAATAAAATCACTTACTGTATTTCATCCGGTTGATGTTCGGCTACAAAACTATTTTGAAAATAATACGTCATCAACTCGCATAACCATATAATAAATGGTTGATCTAACAGCAAACCGTTGGCTCGATCATCTCCGCCCGCAGAGCATACAATCGATAGTTCATCATAGAATAAAGCCAAGCATTCGGGTGAATTCATAGTCGAAGATTGAATGCGTACTAAAATGATAAAAAAAACACTGTAATTAATACAAAAAAAAAGTGGGAACATATGTAAACAATTTACCCATATAGTTGGCAGCAATTTTACCACGGCCATCTGGCAAATCACTGACCGTATTAAATGTGGTATCAAAGTCATCAGCTTCTATACAGTATTCTTCAACACGCGCTATACAATCTATTAATTGTACAGCACTTATTATACCTTGTTTCTTTACACTGAACGTCAAAAAATCAAAGGGGAAACGTAATATTTTGTAAGAAAATATAATTGCAATGTAAAGAAATTACGTATGTACTTACAAACTATTACGATTTATTATTTGTTTTTTAATCAACATATCAATTTGGTCCTGTAAACTGGTGCATTCATCTAATGTTGGAGCCGGAAAGGCAATGGAAGACAACAACTCCATAATAATGCGTGTTTGAGATAAAGACATTTCATGTATATGGTCCAAAAAGGGCTAGGAAACAAAAATAAACTCATATGAGAATCATTAAGAATCTCTCAAAAATATTTGCCAAATTACCAACAACAACATGCCCCAATTATGCAATATCTTAGGATATAATTGCCATAATTCACGTAACATTTGCAAAGCAAAATTGGTAGTATTTTGATTAGACTTTTCACATGTTAACTCTAATAATTTCTTGAGTACGAGCTTTTGCACAGATTCTGATATATCAAAAAATGATCTGAAATTATAATATAAATTTAATAATCGATATTTAATTCAATTTCTCTATCTTTACCCGCATGATATTCTGGCAAAATCCACAATAGCTTTGTGTTTATCGCGTAAAAACCCATTTATGATTTGCATTAATATATTCCAATGATGTTCTAGCATGGGGGCATATTTGCTACGAATCTCTTGAATAATTGAAGTTGATATTTGACGGATATGGCGACGTAACTAAATGTAGAATAACAAAAGTGCGGGTATGTATAAATAACTGAAGACATAAAACAATAGCCAAACTACTTACCATATTTTCTATATACAAGGAATTATCCTCTTTTATGTGTATTAACAACAATATTATGGTAAAATCAATGGCTCTAGAAATATGAAAAGTTTTATACTAGCAACATTAGCAATACTGGGAACCTTTTAGACAACTTACTTGAACTGTGCTGGTGTTAGTGATGCTATAGTTTTTTGCCATATCGAATAAAACTTTTTCGAACGTGTAAACCCCTGTTCTATGTAACCAAAAAGTTCCAATTGCAATTGTTTGTCTTTAGCCAATGTTGTTAACTCATTGTCATTCCAATTTAGTATATCACGCAGTGTAGAAACCAGCTATGTATAAACATTGCAAGATATAAAGTGTAATTTAAATAAATACATTAGTAAACTGTCATTTATTACCTCTTTCATATTGTCTTCATTATCTTCGGCAAGAACTTTTAAAAGAAATTTAACCAAAAGTGGTAGGGTCTGCAAAAAAAATTTACATAGATAATGATATAGTGTTCACTATAGCAAACATAATTTTATATTTGACAAGCGCAAAAAGAAATTTATAGTTAGGCTAAAATTTAAATAAAAATACTACTGCGTTAGAGACTTGTAGTTTTTAAAAGTATTAACCAAATTCACGCTTACCATTTTAGGACATTGACCATCTTTTATAAAGGCCAATATTTTGGCTCTTAGTTTTCCCTGCATATAAGGTGATAAACTTAAATTAGTCAATGTTTGTATAGTTAAGTTTTTAAACAACTCCTTGCTATTGGCCATATTTTCACTAAAAAATACAAAAAAAAAGAAATAAAATTAACAACTTATTATAAGAAAATATATTTTTAACAAATAAAAAAATTTTAGAAGTGTCTAAAACAAATGAATTTTATTTAGCAAATATCGATCTTAAAAAACTGTAAAGGCATTTTTAAATATTTTAGCCATTCTCAAAAATAAAAAAGGGGGCAATCATCACCCCTATCATGAAATTAATTTTCCACCGATTTTATTACATTTTCCTTATATTATTACGAAACTCCCCAATTTTCAGTTTTCAGCTTGCTAAGTAACAATTTTCGGCTGTTTACCTTCACCTATTTATTTAAATTTGTATACGACATATCTAACCAATATCAGGTTTTCTTACTTGGCCGCCAATAATACTTACAGCAACATCTGCGCGAAATCATCGTGCTTCTGCGGACCCAATATATGTTCAGCATTTGCTATAATATCCCATTTGGGCTGCTCCAAAGCCTTTTCAAATATTATCTTAATGCGTTCGTATATCATATCGCTGTGTGTATAAGAAACATTTTGTAACTGTGCCAACATTAAGGGCAACAGAGGTACGACACTTTGAGCTGAAGTGGAACTGGTGGGAATTTTGTCGCATGCCGCTTTCTCTATCTTTTCCAGCAATAGATCCAATACATTATTTCGTAAACCCTCAATCATAAAGAAGTTAACAATCATACTATCCTGAGATTGATACACACTTTCTTCTCCGGGTATACTGATGGTACAGCCTGTCAGTAATTTTATAGCATATCTGGACCAGGCATCGCGCAGTCCATTTTTAAACATTTCAAAGTTGTCTTTGAAATTTTGATTTCTATCGAGTAGTTCACGCAGTTTACTAACAAAGGCAACATGATCACAAGCTGCACAAAAGATATACAAATATATTATCCCGTTTATGTTTTCGGTAACAGCCACGAATTATATGATTTCCTTACCCAAAACAAAATTGTCGCTTTCTTCCAATTGTACGCCGGCCTTCATTAGGACCAATTCAAAATATGTGTTGGGCGCCCGCTGAGAACTATTCAATCGCGACTGTGTCCTACCCAAAGTAGCGGCTATTGTGCTTCTTTGCGAGAGATATCTTTGTGTAGGTTCCTGGGATGCGGGTATGTTCTCTTCGCTACTCTGCATCTCCACCAGTTCGGCAACTTCCATACCTCTGGGTTTGTTTATGGCATCACTTAAGCGCTGAAAAGAGTAACGACGAACAACAATTTAATTGAATTTCACAAGTTTGGCGCTTCGATCCACTTACCGGTATTTTAATGGTGGCATTTTCATCGATAGTATTAAGGGCTCGCTTGCCTTCGTTGGAATCGGTGCTTGTTGTACGAGCATTTTTACCAAATTTACGATTTTTATACATTTTATATTATATTTTTTGAGGAAATAGAAGACATAAACACAAAAAGCGCGTAGTTCACACGTAAAATTGTTTATTTTGGTTGATTTGGTTGATTTTGACAGCCAAAGTCAATGGGATGGCATGTAATGAAACATCAACAAGTTGGCAACGCGAAAATGTTACCCAGAGCACACATCTTCCACTAACTGCGAGAATTTATTTCCTTCATATTATATTTCCTTCCCAAATATAATTTTTTAAAATTATTGTAATTATAATAATATAAGAACACAAGCAAAGAAAAATCACAACAAAATAACAGAAAAATAAAATAACTAATTTTGTTTTTATTTTTTATTCGACCTTTTTTACAAATTGATAATATTTTCAAATAATAAAGCTCGAGGTCATGTTTTTATTATATTATTTTTATTCGATATTTCGATCCTCTCCGAGGATCATCTTCAGGAATCAAAATTTATAACTATGATCCTCGAAGAGGATCGAAATATCGAATAAAAATAATATAATATATGAAAAAACATGACCTCGAGCTTGATTATTTGAAAATATTAACTAATTTTACCTAAAACATGATTTTTGTAGACCTTATTTACCAAAAAAATTTTTCTTCTCATTTTCCTCGCAAATTAAAACCCGCGACCGGTTCAAAATATTAAAAGTTAAAAAAATATATATAATTACAAGAATGAAGAAAACACACTAAACAAAAAAATCGAAACAGTTTAAAAATTTAAGAAAAAGTTTCAAATAAAAAAAAATTAAAACATATTTAATCTGTGAACTACATTTGTTTACTTTTTTAGAAAAAAAATGTTTTTATTTTCTTTAGAAATTGTTGTTATTATTTAAAATCGAGGAATACCAAACAAAATAAAAATAGTAAAAATTTTACCAAAAATATATATAAACTTACAAAAATAAACAATAAATAAATCAAAACATAAAAAAAAATAAATAGTTAAAAAATTAACACAAAACATTTATTTTTAAAATTGATTTTTGTCGTCCCTTTTTTAAAACAATAGCTGAGCCGTCAGACTTAGTCCTGCCTGCAAAATTATTGATAAAGATGTTGAGTACATGTTGAGTACCGTTATATTTTACTAACGATTTGTCTATTAAATTGGTCACACGTTTTGCTGGACAAATATTTAATTGTAATTTCTTTAATTTTTTTTGATCGGATTTATATAGATATTCAATATTGCATTATTAGCTGAAGTCTACTTCATGAGGGGAAACCCCACTAAATTGCATAATCCATACTTGAAGCGTTTGATTAGGGTGGTACTTTGTTTTTTTTTTTAATGCCAAGCACCTGATTCTACCGTTTTAAGATTAATATTCACAACAAATTTGTTTCTCGGATGACACGTTTGATACAAATAAATTTCTCTGATTAAGCGACACACCAATGTCTACTGCCCCCACTTAGAGTTTCCAAAAATGCCTTCTTATCGCACTACTACTCTATAAAATAAACATTCACGCCAATATAAGAGTTTCTATAATTGGCCATTTGGTCTGGGTTATGGTACCAATTTTAACCCTTTCTTGGCCTAGTACCTCTAAAAGACCGAATTTCGAAAAATACCTTCAAATCCCACAACAATCCAATAGAATAAGAACTACACCTAATTTTCGTAATTCTACGTTGAGAAGTTGTTCTAAGTAATTGTACCAGTTTTATCCCTTTTTCGACCTTTTATTGCCTAAAAGTTCGAAATTGGAAAAAATCCCTTAATAGCGCTCAACTACTCCATGAAATTCTATGTTGCAGTTTGGTCTGAATGATGGTACCAGTTTGTTTTGTTTGTTGGTCCTTTTTTCGCGCTTAAAGAACGAATATCGAATTTTGTCCGGTAGATAGTACCAGTTTTATCCCTTTTTTAATTTTTTTTGGTTCTAAAAATACGAATTTTGGAAAATGCCTTAATCTAGATCTCTAATTCTACACTAAGCACGCCAATAATGATTATCGCGATTGTAACTTTGGACGTTAGGTCTGAGTGATGATGCCAGATTTATCCCTTTTTGGCCATTTTTCGCCTTAAAAGTACGAATTTTCCAAAATCCCTTCAAGCAGCTGTATAGTTTTATAGAGACCATGTTCGTATAAATTTTGTTGATTATGGCTTTACCCGTTTGGTCGTGGTTATCGTGCCAGTATTATCCCTTTTTGGATCTTATTTGGTCTTAAAAGTACACATTTCCAAAATTCCTTCATGCAGCTCTCTCTTATTTTGTAGGAAGTAAACCCATTTAAAATTTTCGCGATTCTACCTTCAGTGGTTTGATCTGGATGATAGTACCAATTTTATCCCCTTTTGCTACTTGTTAGCCCTAAAAGTACGAACTTTGGAAAACCTTTTTGCATGGCACAACTACTCTATACAATAAATTTGCACTCCAATTTTCGACTTTCTACCTTTAGCCGTTTGGTCTGGATTATGGTACCAGATTTATTCCCTTTTCGGCTGTTTTAGCCCTAAAAGTACGAATTTTAAAAAATCCCTTTGTATTGCATAACTACTCTTTAAAATTAATATGCAGCCGAATTTTCGCGTTCCTAAAGCTTATCTATCTATATGTAGCTATCCACTGGTGAAAGATTTTTAAAATCGGATTAGTAGTTTAGAAACAAACTCTCAAACAGCTTCACTTTATAATATTAGTATAGATATAGATATTTCATGTAAGAACTTTATTTTTGAAAATCGATTTTTTTTTTGTAAAGCGCGAGATCAGGTTATAAATAAAAAGATGAAGTCTTAAAAAAATTTAAAATTATTACGGCCTTATTCATAAAAACTTATCAGGGGTTTATAATGCATTTTTAAGCAAATTTCGACAAAACAATATTCATAAACGATTTACATCTTCAATAAGTTAAAGTAGGGTTGTCTCCACTTAAACGTGCTATAACTTGACGTTTGTACAATTTAATTTGAGATCTTTATTTTGAGTTTTTCTGCATTTTTCCTATTGAAAAGAGTTGTTGCGTGTATACGTTGTGAAGTAAATTTTCTTCTTAATCAACGCGCACATAGAAAAGTATCTAAATAGACACTTTTCATTCATGAATTCCATTTTAAAAAATATTTCTCCAAAATTCTTCAAAAAAAATTTGTAAATAATGAAATAATATTCGTGATGTATAAACAATCAAAACAAGGAAAAAATGTAATCGGTATCCGAATATTATTTCAACATAAGGAAAAGTAAATAAAATTTGTTAATACAATTTTTACTTTAACGTCTTTCTTATCGTCATGAGAATCGTAGTCAATGAAAAATTGAGCTACAATAATGTTCATAGTTTATTGTAAGTGCAAATACATATTTGGTATCCGATTATAAAGCTTTTGTATCCGACTATAAAGCTTTTTTTATACATCATAAACGACCAATAACAATCGGTGTTGCCACAGGAACACATAAAGCTAAAGTACTGATAAAAAACGTTTATGAATACAATTTCTTATTAAAGGTTTTTTAGAGCTGAAGAATACTTTAGCTAGAGAACGCTTCATACCTACTTTAGAATTTTGTTATAAATTAGGCCGTTAAACTCCAAAGAGGACCCTTTTTATTTATTATTTCAAATCGAAACATTTGCCACTCCCGTTTTAGTGCCCCCCCCCCCCTCTTCTGGTACAAACTTGTCTATTTTTGGAAAAATTATATTTTACCAATAAATTCCAAACGGACCGCAGGAGGACATTTGATTTTAGACCTTTTAATAACCTTGTAATAATAGACAAAATACCATAAAACCGAAACGTTTGCCTTTGTCTATATTGTCCACTCCATATTCCACATTGTTTGAAAGTACATTGAATTCAGTCAAATGTTGTCCAAGGTAAGCGTTTATGTTGACTTACGAATAAAAATTGGACACGGTGTGCTGCCGTTTTGGTTCTTCCTATAGAAGTTAGTCAATTTAGCGAATAATTATATTTTTCCAATAAAGACAAGAAACTGCTTAAAACTTTAAAAATAGTTTACTTTAAATATTTTGTATTCAAAAATGAAACTTAACAAACTTGGATGTTTACTCACCACATTTGAAATTATGATTACTTTTAAATTTTTTTAAAGATATTTTCCTTAGTTCCCAGTTAGTTCCGTATAGAACCCTTTCGGTGATACATTTCTATAAACGTCTAACCATACGACCGAAAGTTCTATTTCAAACCATTTACGCCCCATAAGCAGGCAAATAATAATGGTTAAGTAATTTTATTTAAAAATCGCTTAATTCGAATAACTTTATAGGTAAGCAAGATCATACATAGGGTAAGCGTAATTATTCTTCAATTCACCAGACCGAAATTTCTTTACTGCTTTAGTTATTTTTTAATCTAGTGTATTCACTAGTAAAAATTTGCGAAATCGTATCTGAATTCGAACATCAATCTGTTTATAAACGATAAAAAGTCATATTTTTCATGCACCATGAAAATAGTTCATCACTTTTACGGTATTTGATGTTACAAACAAACCCTCTCCAAAATTTGAATCGTACTGTGTAATGCGCATGACAATAACGTGCCGGCATACAAACAAAAACAACAAAGTCGACCAAAGTGACGATGATGATGACGATGAAGAGTGGAATTCATCTTCCTCGATTGCTCAATTCTGACATACTGAGCAAGTGGCCCATGTGGTGTATGCAATGCACCCCACAACGAGAGAAGCAAAATAGTATTCAGCGATTTTGTCAACCATAAACAGACATTCATTCGCATCGGGTCTAGGCAAACACGGAAGAAAAACAGTATAAAAATACACAATATTAAAATTACCCAGAACGTGAAAGTGGGAAAACTAGTGTATTAATATTTTTATTTCACAAACATCACGGAGGCATCAAAGACAATCAAAAGCAACAAATCAACCAACAACATCAAAAAAACCAAGCGTACGAACCAAAAAATCTATGCCAAATTTATAATTTAAGCTAAAACAATAGAAAACCAAAGAGAGAAACATCATATACATACATACATACATATACATAATTCTATATAGTCTATTAAAAGGATAAGCTTTTTAACCAAATACAACGAAACTTAAATTACTGTAATTAGAAAACGTGTTACCGCAGGCAGGCAGATATCCTGCGACTGTTTGTTGTCCTACTTTAATTACGTGTGATAACAGAAGAAGAAAAAAAAAAGTCGCGTGCGTGCTTAAAGTAATTATTTGTGAATGTTTGTTTTTCGTATAGCACAAACCTGAATTTATTGATTTTAGCAACGACAACAACGTAGCTCAACATACACATTTACACACACACACAGCCACACACAAGCATTCCACCAAACGGAAACAGGAAGTTGCACAGCAACCATTAAAACAACCAGGCTACTATCATCATTGCCTGCATCGCCTACCTACCGCCTACAAGAGGTTAACATTATGCCACTTGTGACTGTGGCACACAATAAGCACAATTGACACAGAAAACATGGCAAAACTTGATAACCAACAGCAGCAGCAGTAGAAGAAGAAGGACAAATACCGGAATAAAACAGTCATTCAAAGCAACATTAAGTGCCAATAGTACCTACGAATACGAGTACCACTACACAAGTATATCAGCAGCAGCAGCAGCATCATCATCATCACGACAAACGTCAAAGGGCGCCATCATTGGTTATTACTATAACTGTAAGAGGAGGAACATTTAATTTTTAAAACACGAGTAGAAGCATTTGTTTAATCGCAAAGAGGTTCACAGTGTATTGGGTGTTGGAACCAAGAACCCAGCCTTCTTATTTTCTTTTCCAGCGAAGCGTAAGAAACAGCCTTCAAAACGCCGTACCACACGAAAATGGAACGAAAGCTGCTATACGCCTTTCGGGGCTGGATAGCATTTGTGGCTTTCATGGATCTGGGCACGGCATTTCGCAGCTACATCGAGCGCCGAAGTTTTCTAGATCACGCTGACACGCAATTCATAGAAGGTATGTATGGCAACATGTTGGTAATATGCATAGCATAAAATAGACACGAATGATTTGCGAATAAAAACGAATATTTACTAAGTGTTGCCCACAGTGTTGTGGGTAGTACCAGGTAGCGGGTGTTGTAAGAAATTAACTGTATGGAAAAATAATGCATTATGGCTATTGTAAAACATATACAGTCGAACTTCTCTATAACAAATTTCTCTCTATAACTAATGTTTTTCTTACATTTTTACCTCTCTACAACGAATTTTCTCTATAACGTAGAAATCGGCGATCCCCAGTGACTACGTTATAATGTAGTTCGACTGTATTCTTATTTTTTAAGGGTAAGACTAACTTAAATAGAGAAGTAATGCAAGTAGCATCTTTAACTTGCTTATAAAAAACGCTAAGTTTTTTAAAATTCTTCAACTTCATCAGACTAGAAACTTTTTGCCTTCACGCGTCTTCAATGGAGGTTATTTATATTTTAAACTTATTTAATATTCTCTTTCCAAATAAGTTTATGGTATTCGACACAAAATGTGCACAAATAGTAATTTAGTAAACTTTTGTGAATGATCTTCTTGAAAAAATATCTTTTAGACCTTTGACCTGTTTATACCCTTACCCATAGGGAGTTGAACCCCGAGTATCTTAAGACCAAATCCATTTCAGGACTTTTTGAGACAATTTAGCCATGTCCTGGCTGGCTGGCTGGTGGGCAGGATAACTCAAGTAAATACCCAATGATCTTTGTAAAGATTTCCCAGTAGCAATATTTTCAAAATGTACTTTTGCGACTGCTAATTGGCTTTTAAGCTGACAATATATCTTTGTTGCAAGCGCACTGAGTACAGTCAAATTTCGCACTATCTAATAGTTTATGAAACGTTGACTTACGTTTGGAAAAGGATCTCGTTGTGCTGCCCCTGCTAATAACAACCATACAAGTTAGTCCATTTCATGAAAATTTATTTTTCACTAACAATTTCTATAAGAAACTGTCTCTAAAGGTCTAGCCACAGGACAGACAGGACACAGGACATCGGTCAAAAAAAAACACATAAATAATTTCACTTAAAAGCCGATTAAGTACATTATCTCAAAAGTTAAATAATGTCCACTAGATTGCTATATCGAAACACTGTGCGTCCCTAAACTGCTTGTTTTTACTATCACGTAATTTAACAATTATTATGGAAACATAAGAAGAGAAAGAACATAAGTTACTATATAAAAAAAATTAAAAAGTACATTACGCCGGCCACTCGCGTACAATTTTAACTGCCAGTTTAATGTTTACAGTCATAATGGTCAGATTTAACAGTGATCTGAGATGTACACACATGTGCAGTTCAATACTTCAGTTTTTACCATAGTTCTGTTTATATGACAAATTAAACTGAAAACATTACAGTTTAAGCCCCACACACACTCCGTTCATTTAAAACTTTCAGTTTAAAATATAAAAATGTTATATTTCTAAATTAAGTTGAACTGTCATTAATTACTCACACACGAAAAGTTTAAACTGACAGTTATTACGGTTTAGTCAAAACTGACTGTTTAAACTGTACGTGAGTGGCGGGCTTTATGGACAATAAAATTGAAAACATGAGTCAAGTTTGCTGTGCTCTCAAACAAAAGCTCAAAATTCTAGTCAAAATTAGATACCTTCACTTAACTATAAGTAAAATTTCTACATCCCTTTTTTTTAATTGACACCCTTTATTAACAACGGATCTTATTTTACGACCAAAGTGCTAAACTAAAAACTTTTTGCAGTTTTAGATTTTTATGAATTTAAAAAGAAAACATTTTTTTTTTAAGTTTTACCAGGAAAACATAATTTCTTGGGTATAACTATTTACATAACTTCCAAACAAATAATGTTAAATAGATTTTTGGTACGTTTGCTGATACAGTCGAACAAATGGTTCCTGAGGTAAGGCTGATTTACACGCTATCCACCCATATCCCCTATCTCCTGTCAAATCAGTACATTTTGATTTCCTATCCACCTTCCTATAATTCAATATTACTTTGCTATAATTTTGTAGTGTTTGTCAATGCTTACTCCTACATGTTTTCTAATTGGGCTATCTCACTCTTGCAGCTGAGGGGATATGAGTTGATATGGGTAGATAGCGTGTAAACCATACTTTATGCTGATATCTGTGAAATAAGTAGTTAAAAATTTAAAATTAAAAAAAAAAAATATTACAAAATCTTTACCATCGAAATTGATTTCGATTATTTTTGTACCTCAATAGTGGCATGTTTTTGATGTTGCATCGGCTCTCAGGAGTTCTACCTTGATGTTTTCATGATCTGCGGCATTGTTAGAATTAAGAGAGAGATTTTTCTGCTAAAGTGGAAGAGTTTGAGGATATGACGGCTTGTTCGTTGTGACTAGTGCAGTGACATAGTGGTTGGGGTACGTTCGAGTCCACTGATAGCAGTAGTGCTGCACCTAGTTTAACCGGTTTTTTAATTTCGGTTAACCGGTTTTTCAAAAAGGAGTATTTTTACTGAACATTGCAAGTTTGAATTAATCAAATCGGCTTGCAATGGCTGGGAAGCCGTCGATCTTTATATAAACAACTTTTAATGCAGTTATCTTCTTCTGCAAAAAGAAGCTTAATTTTTGATCACCATACAATTGTTGGGAAATTACCAAGATACAGTTGGGTTCTCATCTTAAAATAGATTGGGATTTCACCTCGAAATGAGTGGGAAGCCTTCGATATTCATATGAAAAATGGAAAAAAATTTAAAATGTAAGTTTTACACGGAACGTGTTTAAAGTTTGTTTGTATATAGATTCCACTTATATATTAAGTTAAAATTTCCTAATAACTTCTGTTTCGATATATATTTATCCATATTTAATTGCATATTTGGTTTTGATTTACAATTTCCGGTTAACGTCGCCTACCACTTGGTCCTTCCAACAGAGTTTAAGTCTCAGGTTCGCCTTCAAACACTTTTCTCGCTGGAGCATTTACATCCATCCTGGCAACATGTCCCAGCCATCGTAGTCTTTGCATTCTGACTCTTTTAGCTACGTCGATGTCATGGTAAAGCTCATACAGCTCATGGTTCATCCGATGGCGAAACTCGCTGTCGACACAGATAGGTCCAAATATTTTTCGCAGTCATTTTCTCTCGAATACTCCCAGGTTTTGTGTCCGTTGTAGTAAGCACCCATGATTCGGCAGCATACAACAGAAGGGGTAAGATTAGCACCTGGTATAGCGGTTTCTTAGTATTCCGAGATAAGGTGGTGACATTATTTTTTTTTGTTGACGGAAGATCCGAGGTAGGTAAACTCATCGAGTACCTCAAAACAATAATTGTCAACGTTAACGGAGCGTCCCCCTTGAGAGGAATTTTTTGTTCTTCGAAATCATTATTTCTGTTTTGTCCTCGTTGACCGCTAAACCCATTTTTGCTTACTCCTTTTCTAGTGAAAAACTGCAGTAACATCCCGCAGATTTCGGCCAATGATGTCTATATCATCAGCATAGGCTAGTGGCATGTGGCTCTTGTGGAATACGGTGCCAGACATATTGACACCAGTCTTTCTCATCACCTTTTCCACAACTATATTAAATAGTGTACAGGACAGGCTATCACCCTGCCTGAGTCCTCTTTCTGTGTTGAATCGTTAACCGAGGATTTAATGTTTTCCAAGGTACATCTGCAAAGTCGAATTAGCTTTGCAGGAATACCAAACTCAGACATGGCCTCATATAGCCTATTCCTTATCGGAGAGTCGAAGGCAGCTTTGTAGTCGACAAGAAGGTGGTAGGTGTCGATCTGCTTTTCATCAGTTTTTTCCAGGATTTGTCGTAGAGTGAATATTTGATCCGTCGTAGATTTACCAGGTCTAAAGCCGCACTGATATGGTCCAATTATCTTTTCTACAATTAGCTTTAGACGTTCACACCATATGCTTGAAGGACCTTGTATGCAATTGGTAATAGGCTTATTCCACGGTAGTTCTTACATTCACTACGATCTCCTTTCAAGTATATGGGACATAACAGACAGAGACTCTAAACTCCGGGCATGCTCTCCTCTAGCCAGATGTTCTCCATGAGCTGATGCATGCTCCTAATCAGATCCTCCACGCCAGTCTTAAACAATTCAGCAGTGAGACCATCAACCACAGCAGCTTTGTTGTTTTTAAGGCGGGAGATGGCCATAAGTATCTCGCTCTGGCTTGGGGTGGACAGTTAATACCATCGTCATGGATTGGAGCGGGGTCTTCTGAGTAGTGTCAGTATCCAGTAAATTTCTAAAATGATCTCTCCATATCTTCAGAACGTTATCCGGGTCCGTCACTAGCTGTCCTTGCAGGAGGGAATTCTGTTCCACGCATTTTCGCAGCATTTTCGGCATTCCCCTCTTCGGAGCAACTCAGTGCACTCATCCTGCCTCTTCTTCAGCTCCTTCTTTTTTCTTCTAAAAAGACGAGTTGCCTCTCGTCTCTTCTCCCTGTGCCGTTCACGAACAGCTCGCGTTGCCATTGGCTGCAGTTTTGCCCTGTATGCAGCATCCGTCTCTCTCGTGGCATTGCGACATTCATCATCGTACCAGCCTTGTGCGTACCTTAACTACGGTAGGGAAGTGATCAGAGTCAATGTTCGCACACTGATCACTCGTACGTGCATTCCATCGACAACCGCGTGATCTATCTGATTCTTCGTCAGTTGATCTGGAGATAACCATGTTGCTTTATGAATATTTTTATGGTCAAATCTAGTGCTGCTAACTATCATATTTCTTGCCGCAGAGAAATCAATCAGTCTGATGCCATTGTTCGACGTTTTGGTGTGCATTAAAATCGCCTAGTACAATTTTGATGTCATGGCTGGGGCTACGGTCAAATACATTTTCTAGGCTCTCTTAGAAGTCGTCTTTGTCCTCATCGCTTTTCTCTTCTGTCGGATCATGGGCACATATAAGTGTTATGTGGAAAAACTTGGTTTTGACTCTTATGGTGGCTATACGTTCACACACCGCGTTGAACCTTGAGACTAGGTGTCGCAGTCTCTTGCCAACCACAAATCCATCCTATAGTAGATGTCGCACTTCTTCATGCGCGAGTACCCGTGTCGCGTACACCGGATTTCCTGTAAAGCGGTTATGTCAGCCTTGTATTCTTCGAGGACTTCCGCCAGTTGGATGGAGGCACCTGGTCTATACAGTGTACTAACATTCCAGGTGCATATCCTCAAATCATGGTCCTTAATTCGTTTGCGGTGGCCAACATTTTGGGGGGTCCGTTTTATTCTTTTATTTTTACACATGATTTTTCATATTCATTGATTTGACTGTATATTATTTGTTAAGTACACTATTATTATTAAGATATTATATAATTTATTGATTAAATGTTAACCAATTCACAAACCCTAACATCAGTAAAAGTTTTATATCAAGATAAGTGGCAAATTAAAAACCGTAAAAATCGGAGATATTCATTAACTTAACAAAATATCCTCTAGCGAAGAATATTTTAACAATTTAAGCATTTGATTTATATGTATACCTGTACGAACGATGTCCTTTTAATCTCTTCCAGGTGATTATACAGTATCTCGTGTCATTGGAATGTACTGCTTGCTTAAAGCTTTGGCTTTGGTTCACTGTACCCTATATATACACTATCGACCGTAAGTAGTATTTGCACAGTTTATGTTTCTGGGATTATTTGCATACAATTTCTACACTAAAAACTCTATTGGTTTTTGCTTTTCTATCTGTTTGTTGTTTTTTTTTTTGTTTTCTTCAATTGCAGTGTCGTTAGCATGGGCGGTTGTTCATTGGCTTTGACGTTGGTCTTGTACTTAACCGAAGCGTTATATTTTCGCTCGTGTACTTTGAATTTTTACGTTATATTTCCCTGTGTCTTAAATTGTAAGTATACGAGTAGTAATGTACACCTCGACATGCTGGCTTTTTGTGGCTTATAATTCGCTTCAAATCTATTGTATTTGTTTTTTTCCTTTTTGTAGCTGTTACCTTAGTGGCTTTAATGTATATACCCAAACGTTTGCGTCTATGGGAGCCCAGTTTGGATTTGGACGATGAAAACTCTCAACTATTGAAACAGATGACCGGCTTTAAACGTAGGCGTGCTAAGAAAACCCAATAAGGTTATATGTCGCAATTGTGTTAAAACAAAGAAGTTGTAGAGCAGACTGAGAAGGTTCATTAGCTTTAAAGTCTTTTTGAAAAGAAGTTCAGTTTGCCAAAACGGTGTGGCATCAGTTAGTAGTGAGACATTACGTGTATTCATGTAGGACATCTCGCAGCAGCAATTTCCTTTCTCGTGATGTCTATTTATCTTTATAGAAAACTTTTCACCGATTGGCTTAATTCTATAAATTATATGGGACGTACTCAACAATTCTGTGGTAAATTATTGAAATTGTTTAAATGCTGCGAAACATTAATACGGACTATGCGTTACTGACACTTCCTGTTAGAAATAAAAATTAAGTAATTTTGGTCCGCGACTTTACCGGACATCGTTTGGTTTTTGCTATATCAATGAATTTTCAGGTGTAGGAATTGTGGTGAATATACATAATTTTTTTTAAAAATATAAATAGTAAACAGTAAACAGCTGCAGAATATCAATCACAATTTGAATGGACTTTTTTACTACAAAATCTTTTTTATGAAAGTTGAATCCTTTTAGTACATTTTTAGAGAAAACTTGTTCCACCGGAACGATAGTAAATATATCACCATATCGCTTAGGGCTTTGCCAAAGTTTAACACTGAAATTATCTTTTGTTTTATTTTGCTATCACTTTAGTTTCCTAATGAACTTTCTTTATCTTAATACAACTTCTAAAGCAATTGTAGCAATCAAGTGATACTTCCTCCGCACTTTACACACACACACACAGTATTGGATCTCGTAAAAATTAAGTTTTTACGCTGAACTACACATATTCACAGACGAAATAGAATCTTGCGATAAAAAAAAACGGATACGAAGATGGTTTGAAAAGTAATTACAAGAAATTTTTATATAAATGACATCATTAAACGCAATTATTCAAAATTAGAAAGGGTGTCCCAACAAGAGCGCAATTTTTAAATTTTAAATAAAACAGATATTTTTAAAAAAAAATCGTGAAACTTTATTATATCGTGAAGTAGACAGAATGAGGTTATGTATGGAACAATATATCGTGCAGATGGCCGCCGCTGCTTTGCTGTCATGCACGCGATCTTTTAATGAAATTTTCAATGACCATTTCGCATAAATGCTGCGGTATTTCATTAATGCAGCGTCAAATTTCCTATTTCAAATTTTCTTTTAAGGCTTGAGTCGTCGTCGGCTTATTCGCGTAAACCAACGACTTCAAAAAACCCCAAAGAAAAAAATCTAATGGTGTTAAATCGCACGATCGACTCGAAATAACACGACCGGGAAATGACTGATGCAGCAATTGAATTGTTTCTCTGGCTGTATGACATGTGGCACCGTCTTGTTGGAACCACATGCCCTCCACATTCATTTCTTCAATTCGAGGCAAGAAAAAACTGGTTATCATTTCACGATACCGAACACCATTGATTGTTTGCGCTTGACCTGCCTTGAGCGACATCATCACGTACAGCTGCGACATTTTCGGTCGATCGACCTGGTCGATGGCGCGTTGTTGTCTTTACATCACTAACAGACCCAGTTTCGACAAATTTATCAATTAACCTCTTTACAGTTGACTCTTTTGGAGCATTATTGTGACTCCAAATTGATCGCAATTTGCGAACTGTAGCCGCAAAACTTTCACCATTTTGGTAAAACAATTTCACAATGAGAATGCGTTGTTCATTCGTGTAGCGCTCCATTTTTACTAACCTCGTACCTTCTACTAGCAAACAATAACAATTGTTCAAATGTCAAACAATGACACTTCGAATGTTGCCAGATTTAAAAATTGCGTTCTTGTTGGGACACCCTATTAGGTTTAATTTAGTGATAGACTTCCCATAGTCTGGCTATAATCGTTGTTTACCGACGCGATCGTCAATTCACACATACTAGAAAGTTTTGTTTGTTTCAAAACAGTCAGTCTCTGCTTGAGTGTTATGCATGCAACACTACATACGCTTGTTTCGCATTCAACACAGAAATAGACACAAGTACAGGCAGATAAACTATATACAAAGGGTGTTGGGAGAGAATAACGCTACTTGGGCGACCGCTCACAAGCACACCATATTGTTGTGTACGGCCGTTCGGCTATGCCTACCACCGCACAGTGGCTCGCCAGATACAGCGGTACAGAATTAATAACTTTAAAAGTAATAACATTTTCGTCAAAATGATCATTTTTCTGGAAAAATATCTCAAAATGAACCAAAAGAAAAAAAAATTTTTTTAAATAATTTATTTTTATAATTATAATTATAATTATTTTATATTATAATTATTTTTTTAATGTGCGGACGTATTAAATTATAATAAAAGTTGCAAATTTTACAAAAATTTTAAACCAATTTTCAAAAGACAGAAATAATTTGAACATCTCTTGCTGAAACATATGTTGACTTTGACAGCTCACAGCTGTTTATCAGCTGAAAGCTGAACTTTAAAAAAATCGATACTAATCAAATGAGTGTTTGCTATCGACTAGTAAATAAAATTTACGTTTTTTTAAAGTGGCAAAATTTTAATTTAAGACCGCTAACGAGGCTCAATTGTCCACTGTGCACTGGTTTTATTACGTCGAATTAGATGTAAATTTTTTTTAAACGGGTTTTTAATGATTTAATTAAAGTCATCCAGTTGTTTCGAACACCAGCAATTTACCAACTTATTTTTCAAACCATCACATCATCGTATTAGCTTACACTTTTTGAACGTTTACCTTAAAGTAATAACCGCCAATTTCATACTCAGAATAATGTCCAGAATACTCATAACATACAACAAAACATTATATAATACATATAGTACTACTATATTCGTAAATCGTATATTTTTTATATACGATCTTTTTTTGCTAACTACAAACATAATATCTAGAACACAACAACTGCAGCAGCCAGCATACACATTTATACATTTCATTTTAAAAAATGTGTAACACAAAGAATTTGCAAATATCGGATCAATTATTTTATATACTATATATATTAATGTATGTACGTATAATCTATCTACACTTCCAATTTTAGAAGTTTTTGCAATACGAAAAGTAATATATAAACAATTAATTTAGCAATTAAATAAGAATATAGCTCTTCTTCTGTAGCTTAAAAGCGCAATTGAAAAAAAAATTATTTGCTTTAAGACGATATTTTAAAAGCCAAAAGATGGCAATGCTCTAATAGTTTTACATGCAAACAAAGAAAAAAAAACTGGAAAAAAGTAAAATGTTAAAATTTTTATATAAGCAATAGTAGTTATATCAACAACAAAAACAAAATACAAACACATTTTTTCAATAAAATTGAACAAAACGTTATCAAGTCAAAAAAAACGGTAATTTTATTTTCCATTTTTCTATAAAATTACTAGAGATATGTAATATGATAATAATATTGCAGAAGATGGCATACATATTCTAAAACATACATGGGATTCTTTCGTTGCCATTGGAAAATCATTATTTTGTTTCGAATAATATTAATAGAAAAAAACTCTAAAATTAATTTGTTAATTTATTATTACTTCAAACAATTTTAATTGTACCATCGTACCGAATACCGATTGACGAGTTTTAAATTTTAATTGATGTGTTTTGATTTTCTCTTAATGCGATTTGAATTTCAATTATACACTTTTAAAATTTTATTGGCGACTTTTAATGAGTTTTGCTTTTCTCTTAATGCGATTTGAATTTCAACTAAAAACTTTTAAAATTTAATTGAAGACTTGAAATTCAATCGATTTTTTTAATTTAAAAAGAAAAATTAGATTGGTTCAAATAGAGATGTATGTCTTATGTATGCTCTCAAAAACATATTACCTGAAATATCCTTTAGGATCATCGTTAAAATTTCACGGAACAACATGCACCACAGGAACAAAGAAAGTCTCGATTTTTAGCATGGTAATAAACTGAATAAACTAATAGCCTTTTTATAGCCTTTTTACACCAAAAAAGCATTCCGCATTTTGAGCTGAAGATGCGGAATGCTAAAAAGTGGTTTTACACTGCAGTTTCGCATATTGTCAGCTGTTGTCTAGCTCACACATTTTTCCATTTTCCTTGTAAACCTGCAATATTTTGCTGCCACATACCTGTTAACATTGTTTCGGAGGCAGTAATGCACGAACGCGAATGGTTTTATCTAACTGGAATAATCATTTATTAATATTTTGGCAAAAATGTAAATTTTTTGTCCGTCCATCTTGTTTGGCAATTTTCCCGTTAAATGTAAACAAACAACGAAAATGGTGGTTGCCGGATCAACATTACTGAGAAAAATCGCTTAAATTCAAATTTTCAGAGTACAACTCAGTGTATTTTTCCGCATCTTTCGTGGATGCGAAAATATGTTAACATCTTTCCAACAACAAAATACATGTAAAAATTTTAGCATTTGGGCCGCATCTTTCAAAGATGCGGATTAACGCGGAAATATGTTTAATGCGTTCCGGTGTAAAAAGGCTATAAGCGTTATAATGAGAAAAGGAGGAAGATGAAATGCCTGAAAATGAGTCTGTGAAAGAAAAGAGAGAGAGAGCCAGGATATCGAAAACTACAGGGATAGAGGTGACGCGAAAGTTATACCAAAGGACTTAAAGCAAAATTTTGGAACAGGGATCCCCCACCAGTAAGGACAGAGACGGAAATCTGATCACGGACACTGAGAGTGTGCTGCAAATATGGAAGGAACACTTTCAATCTCTACTCGTTCTCGAAGGCAGCATAAGTGACGAAATCATATCAATCATAGACGACGGTATAGATTATCCACCCCCGAGCAAAACGTGATCAGCACAGCGATCGCAAGGCTTAAAAATAATAAAGATGCGGGAGCCGATGGACTTCCGGCAAAGCTTTTTTAAGCCGGTGGCAATGAGCTGGTAACATGCATGCATCAGCTCAAAGACACGATTGGAATCTGAGTGTTTATAAGTCCTGTGCTTTAAAAAGGCTACCGAAGTGTATGTACCAATTATCGCGAGATCAGCCTTTTACCCATCGCATACAAGTGTGTTATGTGAAAGACTAAAGCTCATTTAAGCGAACCTGATTGGACCATATCAGTGTGGCTTTAGACCTGGTAAATCCACCACCGACCAGATATTCACGCTACGACAAATCCTGGAGAAGACCCAAGAAATGCAGATCGATACCTACCATCTGTTCATCGATTACAAAGCTGCATTTGACAGTCCGATACGACAGAAATAGTTGGATGCTATGGCTGAGTTTGGTATTCCCGCGAAGCTAATTCGACTCTGCGGGATGACACTGACTTCAGTGAAAATTGGCAAAAATCTGTCAGAGCCATTTTCTACCAAGCGAGGCTTTAGACAAGTCATAGTCTGTCTTGCGATCTCTTTAACATCGAAATGGAGATGATCATGCGGAAAGCAGCAGTAAACAGGAATGGCACCATATTTAACAAAAGCCACATGTTTCGCGGTACGCTGATGATATAGATATTATTGGACGTGGATTGCGAGATGTTACTGCGGTTTTTTCGAGCATTGAAAAGCAGTTGGCTGAAGTGGGTCTGGTGATAAACGAGGACAAAACCAAGTTATTTGTTTCAGAGTCCACACGTCTGGGACGCTGCGTGGACGTTGACAACTATAACTTTGAGGTGGTAGATGATTTTGTCTACCTTGGCTCCGCCATAAACAAAAATAATAATGTCAGCCTCGAAATCAAAAGACGAGTATTGATCGCAAACCGCTGCTACTATGCGCTAAGCAAGCGATTTAACGACAAAGCGCTCTCTCGAAGAACAAAGATCCAGCTCTACCAGACTCTGATCCTACCTGTCTTGCTCTACAGCGCAGAATCCTGGGTAATGACACAATCGGATCAATCTGTTCTGGGAGTCTTCGAGAGAAAAATACTCCGCAAAATATTTGGACCCATCATCGTGAACGGCGAGTACCGTCGTCGAATGAATCATGAGCTGTATGGGCTGTACAACGACATCGACGTGTTCAAGCGAGTTCAAATAGATCGAATGCGCTGGCTTGGACACGTTGTACGAATGGACGAAAACACTCCGGCTCCAAAAGTCTTCAGCAATAAACTCGATGGGCGGCGCAGGAGGGGGCGACCATAACTCCGATGGATGGACCAGGTGAAAGAGCTGTTAACTAAGCTTGTTAACTAAGCTACGGAGCGCGAAGGACCTAAGCGCTTTGAATACTTTTCAACGTGCGGCTACTGATAGATAATTTTCTGTTGTTGCTGCCATTAAAGAAGAAGAATAAAAAAATAATAAAAAAATTTATGTTTTTTTAAAATAATTTCGTCATAAATTATCAAAAAGGAAATTTATGTCACAGAAATTAAAAAAAAATTTAAATTCAGCAAATTTTAAGACAAATTTATAATATCCCAAATGATATTAAAAATGGTTTTACCAAAAAAGCCCGACTCAATTCGCACTGGTTTGTGATTTTGTGAAAGAAGAAAAAAATTACTTCTATTTTTTGTCACGTAACGTCATTTGCTAATACTTTAGGCCCATCAGTTTAGATGATTTCGTCTCTCTTAATAAATATAGAGCTTCTTAAGTATTACACAAGTAATAAAAATGCAAGTTTTTTATTGTTTCTCATCTCATTGCCCATATTATAATTTAACTTAGATTGTGACTAAAAATAAAATTTAATACCAGCACTTATACGTTGAAATGTTTTCATTTACAATCCGACGCTGCTTTTCGGGTCAGTCTGATAATGGCATGTTATTGTAAACATCCTGGACAATCAAAGATGCGAGCAAGAATACTTCTAGATTAACAATAAAATTAATGTAGAGGTAAGTAAGTATTAGGGTTCCTATACGGGAAAAAATTCTTGGGAATTCCCTGGAATTTTTTTTCGAAATTCCCGGGAAATTTTCATCGGGAGTTTTTATTTTAAACTTTAAAGTAGTAATAGTAGAATTTGTCGGTATAAATTCGTTGCGTAAATTCGTCGCAATAACAATAACGACGAACAAAAATAAACGTCAATAAACGTCATTTAAATTTATGTGCAATTTGTATAAACAAATAAATAAACGCAAATGTATTCTTTGGTAAAATATCTACACAAATCAGATGACTACAATTACAAGTTCTTTTTTTACACTTCAAAATCAAGTCTTTTTATAATTGCTGAGGAGTTTTTTAAAAGACTTTTTGGAGACGAGCTAAGCAAATTAATGATTCATCATTTTGTGAAGAAGATTTTCCGGTTTCATATCAAGACCAACTTTAAAAGGCTATTTGTAGTACTAGAGATAAATTAACTAAAAAAGAAAGCAGGATAATGTTAAGGAGCTTAAGGTATATGAAGCTACTGGTAATAGAACAACCAATATGGAAAATTTTTATAACGCTTTAATCACCATAAGGCCGACATCAACTGAAAGCGAACGTGTGTTTTCTGTTGTGGGGAATATAGCAACAAAAATAAGAAATAGAATGTATGAAGAACTGTTAAATGCTTTAATAATATTGAATTTTGATTTTTTTTTACAAAAAAGAAATTATTTAAAACTACGTTTTTATACTTTAAATATTGTTATTTTTATGTTTTTAAGTGTTTTGTAAATTTTTTTTATTTTTAAAACTTAAAAAGGTAACGTTGTACATTTTTAAAAATTCCCAGGAATTCCCGGGAATTAGCAAATAAACATTTTTTCTCCCGCGAATTTAAAAAGTTCTGGAATTTAGGAACCCTAGTAAGTATGCTTAACTACTAAAGCAGATTCTTAATTTTTTTTTTATATAAATTTTTTACATTGTTTCAGTAAAAACATGGCACTCATTTTGACTTTGACATTGTTGGATATTCAGATCGGCATTTTGCAAAAATTTCCCGGGAAGCATTAAAATATGAAACACGATAAAAAAAATAACAAATATCCACCCTGTAAGCCATGGAGGTCTACACCCTTACGCCTAAGATAACGATCCTTGAGTAAAAAGAACAATCTGGTTCTATTCAAAAACCGCTTTCATAAATATCACTGTCCATCTATCGATTTGCACCATTGTTGCATTCTGCCTGTCACTTTCCCCTGACGTGAAAAACCTTGTGATATGCCTTAAAATCGCTACAACAACCATTTAGCCCAAAATATATTTGTTAGACATCCTTTGATTATCCGCCCGGCACCCTATCTTAATTAGTGGTCCCATTGCAATACTATATCACTGCACGCATTTCCACCTTTCCGCACAATATTTGCAATTAAACTAAAAACGCTTTAACCTAGAGTTTTATATTGTTAAACAGCTGAATCACGGCATAAGTTCATATGAAAATTCGATTCGAGTTGTTAGCATATCAAAATATATTTTTTTATTATAAACTGTGGCACAAGTGAAACAGCAACAAAAAAAACAGTTTGTATATGTCATGGATTAAAAACACCGAGTACAAAATAAAACATACAACATTAATTAAAAACTCAACATAGTAAAAAAAATAAAAAAAAAATTGACTAGATATCTAATTAATGACCTCCGGCAGCCGAGGCTTCTTCGCTTTTTCGATATTCACTATAGTCCACATAGCCATCTTTGTTCAAATCCATGGTATTCAATACATAGTCAATTACGTCGGCTAAGTTTTCATCGGTATAGACAGTGGCATTCTTCTCACCAGTACCACCCTCATTCTCCTTCTTCTCCTTGTGATCATCGTCGACTAAAGTGACACGAAATAAAAAAGAGCAAAGGAGAATTACATTATTATGAATAATATGAATGTACGGCTTATGTTAGGCTAGCTCACCACAACCACAACGAGAACCAATTAAAGTTATGTGATATGAAAAATAAAAATTTTCCGCTTCTCTAATTTTCTTTCAAAAATGTCATCATTTATACTTTATTTATTTACTTTTCTGCTTGTTTTTTTTCTGTTTTAAATGCAGTTGTTTAAACAATTGCACGGTTTTTTTCTTTTCTTAAACTGAGCTTTTTTATAATCAGTCATTGTTTTATTTAACATTTTTATAGAAGTAGAAAATAAAATCTATAACTTAGAAAACAAAAAAAAATAAAAAAAATTATAACAATAATTTGGGAAAGGGTGTAAAAAATAGGAAAAATTTGTTCGATAAATGGTGATACCAATTTGGAATTGTTTTAAGTAGACAAATTGAGAAGAGATTCGAAATGAAGAAAATTCCTCTTTCTTGGAACAGTTTCAAGTAAATATAAAAATGTGGAGAAGTTCTAAACTAATGGCCACCAGATTGCGTTTGCTGCTGCTGCTGTTGTTGTTGCTGCTGTTGTTGTGATTTTTGTTGGGCCCTCATAAATTCTGGATAATCTATATAACCATCTTTTGAAGAATCGTCCATTTGCAAGATGGGATCAATTAAAGCTACCAGTTCCTCGTCAGTGAATATTTTTTCCTCCACCTGAGGCTGTTGATGACCATCTTTGCTTCCTTGTTCTATAAGTTTGTCGTCATCGTCGTCGTTGTTCGTATTATTATAACGTATTGTACGTATCGATATTTGTTTTAAATTGTTTATTAGAGTTAATATGATGAAAACGTTCCATTAAACCCGTTATGATGACATAATACCAAATACCATTTGAATGCAAAGTAAACATTATTTGTTCCAAAAACACATTGGAAACAGATAACATCGACACACAAGCGAGCGAGCACACATTTTTGTGATAGGGTGTTTTATTTTTTAGCATGGTAAATAGTAAATGATGAAGTGTTGGATAATATGAAAATAAAAGATCAAACAACAAAATACACGTATTATAGTTTATAAAAAAATAAGCAATTTCTTGATAGCTTTAAACAGATATTAGATATATAAAATGGTGCTAGAGAGTGTTTTTTTAAAGATATATTAATTTCAACTTACCGTGCCAATGAATAAGAGATTTAATCAATTCACAGCCATCTAATTTGTTGTTGTTATCGGAATCATGCATTTTGAAATAGTGGAATTGTAATTCAGCTTCTGACATCTTACTTGTATCGATGGGTACATGTAAATGTTCTTGCATATGTCTGAAAAGGGAAAAAATGCAAATAACTGTATTAATAAAGTTTTATACGCCACGTCAATCAAGCTAAATTAAACTTTATTCAGATATATTTAAGATATTGTATGAATACGAAATAAAACTGCTGCACAACTGGCGCAGATAATAAAATTAGGGTGACCAAAACTTTTGGTCTATGGAACAGGAGTAACTTTGTTCCCCAGTATCTGATCCACTTGAAAGTAAATTTGTGGACTTATTATAGAAGTCTAATTCTCCAAATTGGAAGGGAAATCGTTTAATCGGTTTCAAATAAATAAACATCAAGAATGAAAATGTCGTAGGCATTTCACGTGAATGCGGAAAAATATAACACAATTTGTCGGGATTCAATATAAATACAAAAAATTGCATCATACATATTAAATAAAATAATTCTAAAAATAATAAAATTCTAAAAAATTCGAAATAAAATTGTGGCATAACTAAAAAAGGGTACAACATATATGCAGAACAAAATAAGAGCGATCAAAAATATCAAGCTATGCAATAAATGTAATGAGAATAGATTTGTATTAAGTGCTCCGAACACAATTTTTGTCGTTTCTGGCTTATTTGATTTAAAATCTGTTATCTTGCATAATCTAATTTTAAAAATTTAGCCAAAATGGGTTGAATAGTAAAATAAATTTATTTTTATAAATTGGTCAAATTTGAAAAATACAAAATATTCCTCAACAATTTTTTGCAAAAGCTATAAGAATACTTTAGACGTTGTTACAAAACTTTAAGATACATTTTATTATACTTTGCAAAAGTATCTTACAGTCGCGCTTTTGTCATATTTTGTAAGCATTTATATTTCAATTATTATATTTATATTCAATATACAAAAGTTTGTTAATTGTTTAAAAACATTTTTATAAATACGTTTATTTAAATTGATTGCTCAATCACCTCACTTGTCATTATGATTCATTTAGCTTAACCCAAATTTTTGTTTGTTTAACGGCGTGAAAAGACCATTGATTCTTTTTGTAGACAGTAAAAGTTAATATGTACAAGGAAGCAGTGAAACAATTAAATTGAATAAAGAAAAAATAAAATGTCAATCACAATTGCGAAAAATAACACATTTTGTGCTATTGATCTGCAAATAAGACACATACTCTATTTATCCAGAGACTATCATATAATAATAATCTCTGACAATTCTAAAATTTGTTGTATGGGAAGAAAAAAGTGGCCATGAAAAATGATCTTGTAATAAAGATCATTTTTATTTCATATCTTAAGAAACTATGAAGATCTAGTGGACCCAAGTAATTGTGCCTCTAAAATTTGTCCTATCCATTAAATCTTCTCATAAACATGCATACGTTAGCTCATGTCTGCATTTTTTCTTTTATATCACAAGCTGGATGGGTCACGAAAAGTCGTAAATCTTTTCACAATATATAGACAGAAAGTATATCAGCAAAATTGACATTTCTTAAAAAACGAAATATCGATTTAAAACGTAACATCAAAATATAGCAAAATTTGGAAATCAACATTCAGTTTATATATGATCACTATTTCACACTAAAAAACGATTGGGATAAACTACTACTACTTGATTAGATACCAATACAAGCAAACATATGGCAAACTTATTTCCAACTCAATTGCAACAACAAAATTAACGTACTCTATATATGACAGTCATTAGGTAAAAGACGTGTCTCTTTTGGAGCTCGTGGTGTTAACAGATTATATTGATTGATCTGTTGCAACAACAAATAAACTGATAACACTTTATTTATATGTTCCAATATTATCTGTAGCATTACTTACTCTTTTTCATGGGCAATATTAGCGGTATTTAAGACTTGGCCATGGGTTGCATGCCCCGCATGGTGGGCACCGCCATGTCCTTGAGGAACTTGCTGAACAGGCACTTGTTGTTGCTGGTGTATTTGTGGCGGCTGCTGCTGTACGGGAACTTGTTGTTGCGGTGGTTGTTGATGAACAGGTACTTGTTGGACCGGAATTTGCTGTTGTTGTACCGGTACCTGTTGGTACTGAACCTGTTGTGGCTGCTTTCAAAAAATATGGATACAAATTAGAATACATCCATGGAAACTTAAAACAACATCCATGGACCTTCAACTTACGTAGTGTTGTGGATTTACTCCAGGTGGTAGATGATGTTGAGGTGCTTGTTGGTGTTGTGGTACTTGTTGGTACTGCTGTGGCGGTGGTGGGTGCTGTTGATGTTGTGGTGGCGGTTGTTGCTAAATAAATTAACATATATTTTTTGCAATAATTTTTAGTGGTTCCAATTAATAGTTATTATGTATGGGCCATGGTTTCGCAACTTACATAGTGCTGTGGTGCTACACCTGGTGCGACTCTTTGGCCATTAACACTGGTCCCAACTAGGACGCACAAAGCGATTATTATTTTATACATCATTAAAATTAACCTTGTGCGGTATTACTTTATTAAAGTATTACTAGTTTTACAAAATAAGCGGATCCCTTTGGCACAAGCTGTCTATCAAAAAAATTATTACTACTGTCCACGTCAAAAAATCACAAATCACACGAATACAATAACAAAAACTAAACAAACACGTCTACACATATTAACAATGAGAAACTTCATGGCGGGGTATGTTCAATAGTAGCTTAAATAACGAATGATAACTATAATGGGGCAACCAAAACACATCGATTACATGCGCCGTACGATGTTTTTGTTGTTTCAGCAGGTGGTTATTAACGCGATTCAACATGTTTTTGTTTACTATATTTATCTGTATTAAAAATCAAAGTAAATTAAATTAGGCAAATTTTAAGGAAACTGTCAATCAAATATTAGGCTGAAGTGCAGATTATGGGATGGGAGCCCAAATTAATACATAATATTCCATTCTCTTGGTCTCCAAACATCGGAAAGGTAGATCAAATTTAAAATAAAATAATTTTTTTTTTCAAAAAAACTCGTGGCGATTTTTTACAAAAAACTTTTGCCTGTGGCGCTACGTACTTCGACCCACATATTTTGACCTATGGGCCCAGTAGGGTCATACAATTTACATCCCCTGGATTCGTATCAACAATAATATTAATTTTAGTTCCCACACATAGGGGGTTATCATAGAACCCAAGGGGCCCTATGGGCCCCTGCGCCAGCTTTGACGTTGATTTTCGGGTTTTAGGGCGCCCTCCTAAGGTTGGCATTTTTTTGGCTCACGCCCCATATTCTGCACTATTTCCAAACATTATTTTAAATTACTCATTAAACTTGATTGTTGTCGTAAACTAATGGTGTTTTAAAGATGTCATCCCCTTAAGGACGTTCCTGGAAATCCTGTCTGAGTACTTACATTTTACTCGCATTTTTTTAAAACAATTTGCATCATTGGCTATCATTCTTCGATAGCTCAGTGGAAGCGACGTAGACTAGCAATCCGAAGGTGCCGGGTTCGATTCCCGGCCGGGGCACTGGCCAAATCAACATCGATGAAAAATTAATTACTTTTCAAATACTTTCGAGTTCTCCAGCCAACAAAACTCATCGTAGACGCTTCCACTACAAAAATCCAGATTGCGCAAGGACCAAGGAAAAAGGAAAATGATTTATCAACATCTCATATAAATCAACAAGCCAGCTGGCGCCATCTCTGGTGACATTTGGCGGTTAAACTCACAACAACAACACCTAAAAATCCTTGACATAAACCTTGTTATCTACAAAGGAACGAAACAGAGTTGCCAACAATGATCGTTTGATAATCGGATTATATGCCCGATCGAGTGCCGATAAATTGAAAATCGGTATAAAGAATTATCACCCCAGCTGACCACCAGCTGTTACAACAACAACAACAACAACAACATACTTGGCAATATTACCTACATTTTTTTTTCGTGTAAAATCGATTACGATAAATACTTTTATTTCGATAAAAACCGAAATCTATTTACCGGTCACTAATTACAAAACAAAATAACATCTGAGTAAGAACAAAATAACATCTGAGTAAAGAAACTATGTATGAGAAAACCAGAGAAAACAAACCAGGAAAAAACGAGTAAACAAACCAAAAGAAAACAAACATTTTCTGATATCTCAGACAAATTGAAAAAAAACATGTCTTTAAGTAAACAACAACGAGTTGCACTTACGGCACTCTTATTGTGTGAAGCACTTAGCGACAGCGAAGATGACGAGAAGGACATTCGTCCAAGGAAACGTTTAAAGGCGAAGGAATACGTAAACGGCCGGGGAACCGGGTCACACACCACACTGAGTATAAAAGAATTGCACTTTATAGATCGATTGGACATAAGTGGATGTCAAAATCATTTGCGTATGGACACAGATGTGTACGATGAGTTACTGGAAATGGTAACAGCTCACATAATGAATGCAAACATAAAAATGGACGATGGTACATCACCTCATGACCGCTTGGTGACAACACTTAAATTTCTGGCAACGGGACCGTCTTCAGAATCGAAAGGTAGCACTGCAATTGTGGATACTTGTAAGATCTTGATAAAAGTACTAAAAGAACACATCCATGTAAGTATTTTGTTTGTTTCGATGTTGACGATTATTGGAAATTTTAAAGTTAACGGGGAACTTAGTTATAAGGCTTTCATTCATTCATTCACCTAATTCATTCATTCACCCATTGATCTTAGATTTCATGCAATATGTAAAGAAATCTTCAACAAGATAGTTTAGGATAAAATTAATCCACAACTATATCTTCTGGTATACAAAAATTAGAATGCCGAAATTTATATATTTATTTATTTCAATCACATAGTCACGTAGCCTTTAAGGCCAAAAAATACGTATTACATAGCAATACATTCCTGAGTATTTATAGATATTTAGAAAAATTAAATTAAAACTTAATATTTTTGTTCACAATAGATCGCTGGAGAACACATATTCTTTTGAGAACAAGAAAAATCAAGTGCAAGAAAACACAGTAGGTACACTGTATAATGTTAACACTTGTGCCAACAACAACTTCTACGCAATTATGTCCGATAAATATACGCATAGAAAGAGTTTGTGTGGATTAAGCAGAATTGTGGTCTTTGTTGATATAAGTTTTGCACCAATGTAATTGTATCTCTATTGTTTTTATGAACTTTTACGCTAAAGATCTCAAGTTACTACAAAGGGCGCTTATGATGATAAAGTGGCTATTATCGAAAAAGCCATCCAACCTGCCAAGAGTCACAAAAACTATTAGACAGAACTCTTGTACATCAACAAAAAAAATCAAAAGGAAAAGTGAATAAACACCATACAGGTTTGATGGTATATGGTCACTTAAATTAGAAAATGATCGGAATTTTAAATACTTTGGATTTTTAAGTAAATAATCAAAAAAAAAAGACATTTAGGACAATTTGGCACCTATTATAACCCTTTTTGTGTTGGTTCTTAATTTAAAGTTATTATCGTCACGATTCCAAATAAGTAATTCTCGAGCTGATAAAATGCGTCATATACTATATACAAAAACTCGCAAGGGTTTTATAAAATATTTTAATATTTTTGCGAAATTAAGAATTTTCTTTTTAAATTTTGATATTTTATAGGGGATCTTGTTATTTAAAGTAAAACATAGAATATTCATAAAAGTTAAATTGAAAAACAGATTATTAAAAAAATTTGACATAATCTAGTTGAATTAATTCTTAAATAGTTTAAATAAAATACACCATAGATTTTTTTAATTTTTTTTATGTACAAATAATAATTCATGTCTCTCGAAAAATAAATAACCATTAATATTTTCAAAGTAACAACAATGCAAGTTTTAATTGCTTAAAAAAAATATCGAACTATATAGTAAATATCAAATTTATCTTGATATTTTTCTTCTATTCTTCGCAACAAATTTTTTTGTCCGTTTGTTTTTTACAACAACTTCTTCATCCGATGACACTAGTGTTGGCGAAACATTTGATGCAATCAGCTTTATTGGATGTATCTTGACATTTGAATACTTATAAGTATCCGAAGGTAAATTTCCATTAAGCATTGGTGTGGACGTGTTTTTTACTAGGGGAACATTGGAAATTTTTGTACATATCGGTCTAGACTCTGCCGCCTCTTGGCATAGTACTAGAGATTGATGGCTATTAGCATGTAGATTTCCCAAAGAGGCCTGATAAAGTGTCTCCATTATAGTGCGGTTGGCATAAAGCTGCTGTTCCTGATCCAAATCTCTATACATGCTTTCCCAAGTAGAGCTAAACGTTTTAGCTTGGTCAGGTGTTTCTTTCGTTGAATCCAAAAGTTCAATTATTTTTTTATATAAAAGATTTTTAGCAATGAATCGAGAGGGTTTTGTTTTTTTAGCAGGAGCTTCCTGTAAATATCAGAAAGGATAAGTTAGTATTTATTTGTTACACATAATCGTAATTTAAAGCCTTACGACAGATTGAATTAAATTAAAAATTTTAATATTAAAATAGTAAAATGAGTATTAATTAACAATAAATATAACTACATATTTCTCAAATCTCCTCAATAGTAATGCAAAAACAATAATAAACTAATTATTATACAATTATATAATCTTATTACAACAAGCAAAATCTTGTTTTCTTTTCTTGACTTCTCTCATTTTAGTTGCCAAAAACCGAAGATGAGTGGAAAGTTGTGGCGGAAGATTTTGAGACTAGATGGAAATATCCGCATTGCATTGGTGCGATCAACGGCAAACACATTAATATTGCGAAGCCTAAAACCGGTGACGACTCGTATTGTCGCAACTATTTGAAAACACACAGTGTTGTTCTGATGGCAGTGACTAACGCTAAAGGAGAATTTCTAAGCGCTGAAGTACGACCGAATGGCATGCCATCAGACGGGAGTGTTGTTTATAACAATTCCAAACTGTGTGCATTGTATGAGCAAGGAGAACTTAATATTCCCCAGGCTTGCCAAGTATCTGGATTTAATCACAATTTACAATATGTCTTTGTTGCGGATGATACTTTTCCATTGGAAGTGAATCTGATGACACCGTACATTTGTAGTAATATCTCTCAAACCCAAAATTACTACAATTACCGCCTGTCGCGTGCCAATCGTGCGGCCGAGAACGCATTTGGCATAATGTCCTCACGTTTCCGCATTCTGTTAAAAACCATACCTTTAAGCCCACAAAAATCCTCCATTTTAATATTAGCAATGTGTTATTTACATAATTTTTTACAAAAGAAATGTCCGAACGCTTATCTTAAGTATATCAATCCAAATTCAGATAATGTCAATCAGTATAATTTAATGCATCTTGAGCCAGCTACAGATTCAAATCCTGACTGTGATGCCATTGAGACGAGAGAAATATTTTCCAAATATTTTGAGGGTTTCTTGAACGTATCTTAAGTACATAAATATTAACATAATTTTACTTAAGTGTTTTTGTTGTTTTACTTACTAAGTTTTTGTTTTTAGAAAAAAATGTATATGAAAAAAAATGTCATATTTTAGATTTAAATTTATTTGTTTTAATTTTTTACGCAGAAATGTAGATATATATTAGTTATAATTTATAAAATTATCTAGTAGGGACAATATAAGCTTAGAACTATTTAAGTACTAGTTCTTCATAGAACTAGATCACCTTCCGTACAAACAAGTGCCTCATTTTACCCGTATTTGTCCTAAGCTTGATGGAATAGTCCCTTTTGTACTGGAATAGTACCAGTTCAGAAATTCTAGTCGGACGGTAGTTGATTGTCTCCTTTGAACAACTTTAAAATAGGTTGGTTCTTCACTAAAAAATTTGAGATGATAGTGTGTTTTCACCGAAGTTTCACAATACAACTTCTGAAAATATTTCAAAAATCATTTTCTTTATAATCAACTAGTAACGTTTATCTGGTTCAAAATTTTATAGCTTTGGAAGTGGATCATTTTGGCAGTAGTTCGGAATTCCACACTATTGAACTAGTTTGACGACTTCCTACTGGATGCGCTTTAACGGGCGAATACTTGGGATACTTGAATACCTCAAAAAATATCAGTCCCTCCCTTCTAAATACCACCTTAAACAGAAAACCATATTTGGCGCCTTGCCAACACATATCGCGTAATAACACCTACGATCTTAGTATCTATCCCTAGTGACACATGAGCGTTCTGAGACTAAACTAAGAAGGATGTCATCTCCACTTCATCCACCCAGGCAACTAAGAAACATTTGTAACCATGTCACCAACCACTTTTTTCTGGTGATTTTAGCTTACTAGACTTCAGCTAGTTAATCGAAGTCTTTCATGTAGAAGACACCAACATGAACATATTCTTAAAATGCTTACCTCTTCATCCAACACACTTGCATCTTCCTCAATATCTTCGGTAGAAAATCCAAATTCTTGCACATCCCTGTCGTCCAAAAAGTCCAAAAGATCGAAATACCATAGCGTTGGGCAATATATCTCATCGGTTTCTGAACGCTCACTCTGCCTTACTTTTCGTAGTTCACGACGGTAGGTGGTCCTCAAATTATTAATTTTTCGTTTAACTGTTTCCACATTGGCCTCCGAATCTATTTCTCTTAGCTTTTCTGCGAGCGTTTCGTATGCCCGCCTCTTTAGATGTCTGTCCTTGTATTCGTAGCATTTAACATTCCAGACTTCTGGGAGCGACCTATAAATTTCTATAAATTCTTCCCAAAACTTTGTACATAATTCTAACTTGTTTTTGTTTTGAAAACTTTTGTTATTTTTGGAGTGTTTGCCCATATTTATCGTTTTTAACTTTTTTCTTCGGCGTCAGTCAATCATCTGCAGAGCAACGATTTATCAATGCTACTATCGATAAATTCTAGTGATGAGACCCTGATATGAAACTAATTGTAATGACAAATCGAAAAGGGTTAGATCGCGGTGAAGAATTGTGGAAAATGCAGTAAAATTAGCTAAATACATAGGAAAATAATTACATATAAATCGGCTTAAGTCTTTTTTTTATTGGGGCAATTTATAGTTTAGGAGACATCGTCTCTTATAGTTGGAACATATATATATATATACATATCTCCGATATCTAATGACGGATCGAGACAATATATATACATTTTAAATGGTTTGCTTTTTTTTTATAAATTTTAGTGTAATTTTTAATAAAAATTTTTATATATTTTTAAATTTCTTGTATTTTCGACTTCTGTCATACTCCACCTATTCGCTTACCAATTCTGCGTGGTAAAATCTGTGTATAACAATGCACTGACATAATGTGTCATTTGCAAGGCCTTCGCAACGACTCGTACCATCCCTGATAAATATTCTCAACGGTTGAACAATTTTCTTATTGTTACCTACACTGAACGCACTCCATATCTACAGGTTTCGTCGACACAGCAAGTGTCGTCACTATTGTTTTTAATTTTCTTTCTGATTTTAACATTTTAATTTATATTTTTGTTTACACTCGATTATTCCCAAATTCTGCAAAAATAATTCGTTAACAATAATTATTAAAAGACTAATAACCACTAATTAATATGGTAAGTACAAATAATACGAAAGCAACGAAGCAAATCAACAAGTGTTTTCCAATTTTCTTATCTAAAATTCCACATACTGATAAAAAAAAATACTTAATACAATTTTTACTTTATATGTTTATTGAATAGGCTCGTTACTTCAAGGAACAGGATATTGACGGTAAGCTAGCAAGAACAATTGTTGTGTGCGTAGGGTTGGAAACAATAACACATTTATTTGGCGGAAGTGAAAGCCGTTCCACTTGTTGCACTCCAATGACCTCTTTGTGTGAACAGTTACTATTTTCTATAGCCATTAGAACTGTACAATTTTTTCATATTGATTCTTTTGTCATCCTAGAATTTCGTGAGTGTTTTTACTTATTTGCCCGGTCGGGTCAAATAACTACTCTAGATGAGCTGACAGTTATAATGCGTTCCTTGGGATTGTCGCCCACCATCCAAGAACTTATCAATTATCTGAAAAAGAAAGGTGGTAAAATGAGCTTTGCTGATTTCTTGGAAATAATGCATCAACATTCTAAAGTTGAAAATTTGCCTGACGAAGTCATAGCCGCCTTTAGAGCTGCGGACACACAAAACACCGGACTTATACCAGCACGTCAATTGCGCAATTTACTGCAGACCTGGGGTGAAGGTTTATCTGTTAGAGAGGTAAGGACTAATAATTGGTTGATTTGATTCGTTGTTTACCTTTGATGTTTGATTTGATTTGTTGTTTACTTTTGATGTTTCCAACAGGTCGACAACATATTCCGTGAGGCTAATGTTGGCAATAGCAGTATGGTACGTTATGTTGATTTTGTTAAAATCGCTTGTGCACCTGTACCGGATTATTACTAGAGCACAAAATTACTAAAAAAAAAAATAATGTTTGAACATTCCAAACTCTGAAACAGATGTCCATTATATTTATTATATATACATACATATTATTAAAATTATACATATCAAATTTATATTCATATAACGAATACCTACTTATACAACGCTTGAAACAATAAAAATAATATTTATTTACTGACAACTACAAAAAATACAGATTTGGCTAATTACTAAACATTACTCAAAGTAATGTTTTCATATAGCTTTTTTTTTAAAAAAAACAGGTAATTTTAAAATATCAACATGAATATATCAAATAAAGAAATACAATGCTATTATTGATAAACAATAGTGTTAATTCCGAAAACAGGTTTTTTAATTTTAAAAATTTGTAGGGAAAAAAATTCCACACACTCCTTTAAACCCCTTAAAAACCTATACGTCATTATCAACATTTGTATAAAAAGATTTACAAATAAATAAATTTATCAATTTTTGTTGTTGTTAATTTATAGTAATTTCAAATTTTTTTTAAATATTTATAAATTTTTCGTAGCTATCAAAATCTATAGAATTTTGTAAAAAATTTGGCAATGTTTTTATTTTAAAAAAAAATGTAGGATCGCAAACTAAATACAAAAAAACATTAACTTCGTCCAGAAAAGCCAGTGTGCTTATTTAGGCTTTAAAGGTAAAGATTTCAAAATTGGTTTCGTTTTTCTGGAAATGCACTGAAGAGGATGGATAGCATCTTCACTTTTTTCAGTTAAACCTCGCTCGGTAAAGTACATTTCTTATAGAACACTGTCCTGAAAGGCAGTTTTCATAAATAAAATTATCTTGGAAGACATATTTGTTAGATAACATTTCGCTGATGTCGTTTGTGAGTCTGAAATACTTATGTTCTTCATTAGATAATGGAAAATTCTCAACACTAAACATTTGTAAATTATTACTAATTTATGCACCTATTACGGTTTACAACTGCTATTGATGAGTTGTAAACAGTAATAGAAGCATTATTCAAATAAAAAATAAACCGAATGTGGTCCAAAGCCGACTACGACATACGTAACAAGGGGGATTGTCTTTGGAAGTTGGTTTCATATAAAAGCTTCTCCAACGTGTTAGTTGTATTTTAAGTATGTATATTTTCTCTAAAATTGCATTCAATTTTCTTAATGAATATTTTCATGAATCGATTGATGTCTTGTAGATGTTTTGGACGAAGGTTTCAGTTTTCTCCTTAACGATTTACCCTACCAATCCGAGAGAACTTTGATATAAATGTCTATTCCGCAAATTTTTGTTAAATAATGTTATACAAAAAATTGTGTATTAAAAAACTTTTATTAAAGTTACATGTTTACATCGTCAATGATGTAGATACATTTAGTTGGCAATGGTAACCTCAACTTCTACGCCAGGTTCAATGCTGATGGAGGTGATCTTCTTGACGACTTCAGAGGGAGAATGCAAATCGATGATACGTTTGTGTATTCTCATCTAAAATGAATGGAAACAAAAAAAAACTACAGTTTAGCAATCATATCAACAATTTTCGTAATCAAACTTCATACATATTAATATTTTCAATTGTAAAACTCTGAGAGCCATTAAGAAGTAGGGTAATCTTCAAAAGGGACTATGAGAGTTCGTTTAATCTGGGCAAATCCTATAGATACTGGTCGAAGATGCAAAAAAAATATCCGAAGATATTAAAACTAAAACCGGTATCAGATTTGCCCGCAATGTCTCAATAGGAAATAATTGTAAGTATTCTTACCTGGAAACGATCCCAAGTCTTCGAACCTTCACCACAAGGTGTCTTACGGGTGGTGATGCGCAAAGTCTTGGTCGGCATACGTACTGGACCCTACAACAAGAGAAACAGAAAAATTTGTTAAACATTTTGAATTTTCGAAAAAAATGACGAATCCCAGTTTTTGTTTTAAGTGATAATTTGTAGCTTGAACTGTATAAATTTTTTGACTTTGGAAATATGCAATCAAAAATGATGTCTAGTGCAAACTGATTTTAATATAGCATTTATTATGACTAGATTAAGTTTTTCAAGGAAACAAAACCTCCAGGTAAATGCCTAGTTATTGAACAATGTATAATTAATAACACTCACCTTAACACGCAAGTTTTGATTCTTAGCGCCATTGATTAAATCACGGCACACATTTTCCAAGGAACGTACATTCCTGGAGGTCAAAGTAATACGGATGCGATGAACCGATGAAGAATCAGCACCTTGGGGCTTCTCAATATCTTTACCAGTAGCAGCCTAAAAGCAAAAACATCACAAATTTGAGGTTAGATTATTGAGGGTGACACGTGTCAAACATAGGAAACTTTAAAAGGTCGATTGAAGAAAACAATTCTTGATAGCTTTGATGTTTTTCCTATGCATAATTTGTGCAATTGAATTTATGTTTACCATTTTTATATAGAAATCTGGTCGAGGTATTCAAATCTCTTAGTTTTGAGCAGCGCTGAACCAGTGTTCCGGCCAAGATGTATCAATTATAGAAAAACGAAATGTTCGTGTCAAGATGTATCTTGGTTCGTGTTTACGGGAAACCTTTCTCGGAACGTTGCCATATTGGTGTATGGCGAGGCGTTTTAACACCACAACAACGTTGCTGAAAGGGCGCTTTACACTGGCAGACATGTTTGGGATACAAAACAAAATCCGCGTAAGCATCTGTATTCCCCCTTACACTGTTGACATATACTTCGAACTTTAATTGTTCACCAGCAGTCCACATGAATGTTGTATCGGATAAAGAATAATAATTATATTTCATATATAAAAAAATTTCACATCACTTTCTGAATGTAAAATCCTTAAAAGTTTTGCTTTGATAACAAAAAAGATCTTCCGAATCTGTCCCTATAGTATCTGACATGTCTACGCAGAATTAGGAAAATCAAAATCGTTTTGAATTTTAACAGACAAGTCTGCACAAACTGAATGCATCTCCTTAAACTGGGGGATAAGTCTGCCAGTGTAAAGTTGGCTTAAATGCGGACGGTGTAGGGTTGTGTTTCATATTTTACAAGAAGATTTCGGTGATGGGATAACCTAAAATTAAACACAAATGTGAATTTGTGATTTTAAAATAACATTAACAATATTAATAAAACACCTTTTTTACTGTTTTTTAAAATAACCCTAAATATAATTTTTATGTTTTTTTTTAAATATGTAAAATAATTTTTAATTTAAAAATGTATTTTATTGTATTTAATTTTGAAATAATTAAAAATTTTGTTATATGTAAACATTGTTTTTATAGGATTATATCAATGTTTTATAATAATATTTTAATATGTTTGTTAACGAAAAAATATCTATTAATATCTAGATATTACAGAAAAAAAGATGCAATTCCAAATTACACCATTTGTATTTATAGTTTCATTTGAAAACTTCGAAAAAGAAATATTGATTTCAAAATCGCAAATTATTACATATTATTAATAAAACAAAACTTTGTTACAAAGTACCATATCCACACCCAAATTAATAACACACCAACTATCTTCAAAGACAAATTTGTTTTTTAAATTTTAACAAAAACAAAAAACATTTTTATTAATATAATATAATAAAATGTTATTATTAAAAATAACTTGTGCAAAACTTTATTTATTTATTTTTATTTATTGTATAGTTTCAATAACCGAGCCTATAGGGCCCCATATGGTTACAAATATCTACTCATAAATTTGTTCATTAAACTTTAACTTTAATGAATTACCAAATTGTATTTGATTTTGGCCCAGAATCACCGTGGTTGGAATTGTGGTGGCAATACCTTTAATATAATATTAGTGTTGCTTTTTTATTGATTATAGACAATAGTTTAAAAAAAGTTTATTTGTGACATTATTAAAAAAAACACACGATGCCATGGAAGTCTTTTCTTTCTTAAAAAAATTTTAGATTTATAAAAAATAAAATTAATTTCATGGTTTTTACCGAGATTATTTTCTCAAAATAAACATTTTTAAAATTTTTCCTTAACTTAAAAAAGCCATTTAAATTAATAAAAGCTAAAAGCCACTCTCTAGCTTGTCGTTTACTAATTCTCCGTGGTGAAAGCTGTGTGTCACAATGCGCTACTTGCAAGGCCTTCGCAACGACTCGTACCACCCCTGATAAATATTCTTATCGGTTGAACAATTTTCCAATCGATACCTACACTGAACGCACTCCATATCTATAGGTTTCGTCGACTCAGAAATTGTCGTTACTATTGTTTTTTATTTTCTTTCTGATATTTTTGTTTACGCTACATTTTTTTTTCCAAATTTTGGTAAATATATCTTAAACAATTAATATTGACAGACTATTAACCACTACTTAAAATGGTAAGTGGAAATATTATGAAAGCAACGAAGCCAACAAGTGTTTCCCAATTTTCTTATCTAAAATTCTACATACTGATAAAAAAAATACTGTGAGTTGATCAATTTTAACTTTAATATTTATTGCATCGGCCCATTACTTCAAAAAACAGGATATTGATGGCAAGAAAGACCAATGTGTGCATATGGTTTTGAAATCATTATACATTTATTTGGCAGAATTGAAAGCCGTTGTTGCACTCCAATGACCTCTTTGTGTGAACAGAAACATTTTCTATAGCCATTAGGTATGTAAATTATTTTTTTGTTCTTCCAGGTCGACAACATATTCCGCGAGGTTAATGATGGCAATGCAGTATGGCAAGTTATGTTATAATTTTGTTAAAAATAATTCTTCCGAGTGCTTTTAAAGATTTGTCTATAAAATGCAGAAAAAATCCCGCAAAAGTTTGTTAAATAAAGTAATACAAAAAGTAGTGTATTAATAAAAAACTTTTATTAAAGTTACATGTTTACGTCTGCAATAATGTAGCTACATTTAGTTGGCAATGGTGACCTCAACTTCTACACCAGGTTCAATGCTGATGGATGTGATCTTCTTGACGACTTCAGAGGGAGAATGCAAATCGATGATACGTTTGTGGATTCTCATCTAAAACAAACAAGAAAAATACAAATTAGCAAACATTTCAAACAAATTTCTTAGCTATAAAATTAATATTTGCAATTGTAAAACTCTGAGAGCCATTAAGAAGTAGGATAATCTTCAAAAGGGACTATGAGAGTTCGTTTAATCTGAGCAAATCTTATAGATACTGGCCAAAGATACAAGAGAATATCCGAGGATATAAACACTAAAGCCGATATCAGATTTGCCCGCAATGTCTCAATAGAAAATAATTTTAAGTATTCTTACCTGGAAACGATCCCAAGTCTTGGAACCTTCACCACAAGGTGTCTTACGGGTGGTGATGCGCAAAGTCTTGGTTGGCATGCGTACTGGGCCCTACAAACGAGAGAAACAGAAAAATTTATTAAACATTTGTATTTTACAAACATAGTTGTTATGATTGTTAGATCACTTTGCAACATATCTTCATTACACTATTTACAAATGTCTGAACTTGCTATAACAATGATTGCTTTAAATTATCATTCATACATATTAGATAGCAGCGGGTCACCATTATAGATTTGTAAATAATATTGTAACAAATAGAGATTATCCAATAAGCATAAGTCGTTCAATCGCTTACGGGAATCCAGAGTATCAACATACAAGATACAACAATAGCGAATCCCATGTTTGCTGTTTAGTGATAACTTGTAGCTTGAACTGTATAAATTTATTATGACTAGATTAAGTTTTTCAAGGAAACAAAACCTCCAGGTAAATGCCATGTTGTTGAACAATGTATAAATAATTACACTCACCTTAACACGCAAGTTTTGGTTCTTGGCGCCATTGATCAAATCACGGCACACATTTTCCAAGGAACGTACATTCCTGGAGGTCAAAGTGATACGGATGCGATGAACCGATGAGGAATCAGCACCTTGGGGCTTCTCAATATCTTTACCAGTAGCAGCCTGAAAGCAAAAACATCACAAATTTTAGGTTAGGTTGTTGTTGGTGAGACACGTGTCGAACATACGAGGAGTAACTTCCAAAGTTTAAATGATCAAACAATTGTGGATAGCTTTGATGTTCTTCCTCTGCATAATTTGTACAATTTTATATGAATTTACCATTTTTTATATAAAAACCTGGACGGTATTCTAGCCAGAAAAAAACGAAATGGACGAGTTTACGGGAAACTTCGCGGAACGTTGCCATATTGGTAAATGTTGGTAAGGCGTTTTTACACCACAGCAACGTTGCCTAAATACGGACCGAAGATGTAGTGTTGTATTTCATAATTTATGAAGGCATAATTTAATTTAAAATGTTTGTATGCAATATCAGTCAATGTGTACAAATAAGTGAAAATTAAAAGAAAATAATCAGAAAAATGTTTAAAAACACACATCCTTATTGTGATTTTTTTAATTTATTTTCATAAAATTTTTTCTTTAACAAACAAATTAAGAAAATCCTACACAAGGGTTGTAACCTGCATTTTTTTTGTATTTGTTTATTGAAAGGATATTCCATTTACATGCTAAATGGTTCAAAATTACAAAACACAGATTGATTATAATTCATTAAACTTATTGAATTTCGCAGAGTTCTAGGGAACTAAAATAAAGTCCATTGCATTCTATTATTGCCTCATATGTGATATATGCTAATTTTAGCCCCTCCATAGGAGTGGTTTCGGAAGCAGTTATTAAATAAAATTGTCTTTTCGTACCAAAAATCAGATACAAAATAAGTTTTAAATTACTACAAAATAGTAAATATCGCAAAACTTAAAAAAATAACACACAAAAACTCTTTTTTTTTTATCAAAAAACCAAATTCATATTTAATTAAAACCAAAAAAAATTTCAAATTATTTAAAATTCATCAAAAATAAAGTTTTATAGAAAGTATTAACAAAAAAAAAAAAATATAATAGTGAAAAAAAATTACGAAAAATATTTTTTTTAAAACAATATTTTTTACAAAGTGCCATATCCGCACCAAAATTAACTCTCTAATACCCATGCCCGACTTTAGACAGACTACACTAAAATTTTTTGTAACTATTTTTATGGTATCAACGATTCGGAATATCGATTTTTTAACCAAAGTAGTTAAAAAAAAAAATTGGGCATTAGACGCTTAGAAACAAAACATTTATCTTCAATATCATTTTTAAATTTTATCAAAAATAAAAATTGGAACAAAAAAAATATTCTTATTAAAATAATTTAAAAATATTCAAGTTAGTTCCAAAAAATAAAATTAAAAAAAAATACAAAAAACATTTTTATTAAATATTAAATAATAACCGTTTTATTTTTTCAAAAACCTTTTTTTTTATAGTTTCAATAACCGAGCCTGTAGGGCCACATATGGTTACAAATTTGTTAATTAAAATAATTTTTACATTTTAACATTGACATTTTAAAATAGTTCTTACACGTGAAATACATGTAGGTCCATTTGGTATTATTGATATATGTGAATTAAAAAAATTTACGAATTTCTGAATTTTCAGTTCACATATTAGCCAAATTAATAAAAAAAACTCATTTAATTAGTTCAGTTTCAAAATTATCTTACAAAAATAATATTTACAATTTATATTTTTAGATTTGAACTTTTCGACAAATTAGTTATTGGATTTAAAAATATCCCAAATAATGTATCATTTATTGTTTTTTCGACCGTTGAATAATTATAATATCCCAAGTTTTAAATAATTAGGCTCGAGGTCAGTGTTTTTGTTTTTATATTTTATTTTCAATATTTCGTCTTTCGTCGAAAGACATCATCAGGATTCTGTAACAGATCTCAAATAGAAATTTTAATTATACGTTCAACATATTATTAGTTATTTAATTAGTTCAGTTTCCAAATTTTCTTACAAAAATAATATTTACAATTAATATTTTTGTATTTGAACTTTTCGATAAATTATTTGTAGGATTTAAATAAATCTCAAGTAGAAATTTTACACATACGTATTTGTTTTTTAAATCTTTTGAAGATATTTTTTATTTCAATTTGTAATCCAAACCCAATTTTTTTGTAATTAATATTTTTAAGAATATTTTATTATGAAGCAAAATGGGATAATGCCTTTTTTAAATATGCGTTTTGCCCTTGGACTACCACAATTTATCCAAAATATTACAACTCATTAATGCTCACCGTAATAGGGGCATTAATTTTGTATTAAATTCCCTCCCAATTAAAAATACCAACATCCGTTTACAGTTAAAATTGTATCGTCTTGTTTATTTTTTATTATTTATTAAGTAAATTTAAGCTTTGACAAAAAGTTGTACAAATAAAACAAAAAAAAATATAAAGCAATTATAATATGCATATAGTCTATGTTACGAAGGAAGAGGAAAAAAACAACTTTTTAGATTTTAATTCATAGCCATTTTGCATAAAAATCATAAAATAATAATAAAGATGAGGCTGCATGGATTATATAGGATTAAAATAATTTGTTTAAACTAAAAAAAATTAAGAGCTAATGTACATTAATAATAGATTCACGGCCTTTACCAACGCCTACCCAACGTATAGGAACACTTAGTTCCGATTCAATGAAACGTACGTACTTTTGTGCATTTTCGGGTAGTTCTTTAAAGTCGCGTATGTTTTCAGTACACGTCTTCCAGCCGGGTAGAACGGCATATTCAACTTCAACGGTGCCCAATTCAGCAACAGTGCCTGGGAAATGATCCAACTTTTCGCCATTAGCGCGTTTGTACCTAAAGCAAAACAGATTGTTTATAAATTTGTAGCACATAATTTGGTGAAAAAAAGACTTACCCAACTGCAACTTTGATATCCTCCAAAGTATCCAAGATATCAAGCTTTGTAAGGCAAATGCAGGTGTATCCATTAACTAATGAGGTATATTTAAGCAAAGGTATATCTAACCAACCGCAACGCCGTTTTCTCTTGGTAGTTACACCAATTTCAACGCCTCGAGTTTGTAGCAACTCGCCAATTTCCTAAAAATCCACAGACAAACAATAAAATTGCAATTAGCTTACGACAAAAACAAATTCAACAACAAAACTTACGTTCAATTGTTCGACGGGGAAGGGACCATCGCCAACACGTGTTGTATAGGCTTTAACAACACCAATAACTTCACCAATAGTTTGTGGTGGCAAACCAAGACCGGTCAAAACACCACCTATACTACAATTACTGCTTGTGACATAGGGATAGGTGCCAAAATCAATATCCAACATTGCTGCATTGGCTCCTTCAACGAGAATCGTTTTGCCTTGACGTAAAGCAGTATGCAAAAAACAAATTGTGTCCTTGACATAGGGACGAATTTTTTCAGCATATTCTTTGTATCGGGCTAATTCAGCATCGACGTCCACATTGATTGAGGGGAACAATCGCAAATGAGTGGCAACGATAGTCTTGTATCTAAAAGTAACACAATGAGCAAAGCAATTAGTTATAGTTGAGAGACAGATGAAAGTCATTACTTACTTTTCACTGAACAGATTGAAATCACCCAAAAGTTCGCCTACACGTATGCCATTGCGTGTAGCTTTGCTGGAGTAAGCTGGACCAATACCTTTCTTGGTGGTGCCCAATGATTTGCCGCCCTTTTCGGCCTCTTGCATACCATCAACAGCTTGATGAAAATCGAACACCAAATGAGCACGATCGGAGATAATCAAACGATGCTCAATTTTTTGCAAACCTTTAGCTTCATTTTTGCTCAATTCTTCAAACAATGAAGGTAAGTGAATGACGACACCATTACCTGAAATATAAAGAGTAAAGGTAGCAACGAATAAGTTGAATGTATATTACTTGTCAGTTTTGTTTTATTCATTCGGTTAGCAACCAACCGAGCCTATCAGTCTAAATACGTTATAAAGTGTATATAAAATGATAACTTAACAACGCTCTTCTATCATATATAAATTAGATATGTACAAACATTTGTTAATAAGCAAATACAGCGTACAAATGCAGCGTCTTTCACATAGAGATCAGACAGAGATGAGTAAAATTCCTTATTGCATCTGGTTTCTAATGGCATAGCAACAATTAATACCGTTGACTGCCTGTCGTCTATACCGGAGCTCTACACAAATGTATTTATTTGCTTAACTAAGGCAACAAATGACTTACCACAGTGTCAGCAATGCATGCAAGACATCCGTCACAAAAATAACAGTTTTATATTAGTTCGAGAAGAATTTATGTTTTGTTTATAGAAACCAAACTAAGATTATCACTTTCTTACGGCTCTCTTCTCTCAATAAAAACTTAAAAAACTTAATTTCCCTTTGCACCCCATGAATGAGGTATGGGATAGCTTCTCGCGTTGTTGTGAATTAACACGCTTTTTATTTTTAGATTCACAACTAACGGCACCTACTTGTTTTATCGACGAATGCGAACGTCACTGTTTGAGAAGCTCTTACTAGACACGACGCTTAATACTGCGAAGTTGTTGTCAACAACATTCGAGGGGAGCCGACAATGAAAGAAAATTTTATTTATTTTTTTTTCTTTTTTTTTTTAAGATGACTGGTGCCAGGTTTGAACCTGCGATCTCCCGCATGGCAGTCGCGTGTTCTAACCACTATGCCACGGCCGGTCCCTCTCTCTCCTCTTCTCTCAATACCATAACAATAATAACAAACTGCTCTGTAAATAAATGCAGTTAATCATTTAAATGGATTAAAGTCTTTTCTTTTCTTATTTTGCTAGAATAGGGTGACAGTTAAATGGTTTAAAAGCCAAACGCCTAACTCTAATCTTTAATATTTTTTATATTTTCATTTCATTTAAAAGTACTTGTTGGTACAAAAATTGCACTACTTGATACAATAACAGTTCATTTTAGTACTAAAAAGAATTTTTTTATACAATAAATATACTTTTTAGTACAATTAAAGTACTTTTTGGTACAATAAATTTTCTTTTTGGTTCAATAAATTGCACTACTTGATACAATAAAAGTACTTATTGATACAATAAAAGGGCATTTGGTACTACAAAAGTATTATTTGGAACAATAAATGTTCTTTTTAGAACAATTGAAGTACTTTTTGGTACAATAAATTTACTTTTTGGCACGATAAAAATAATTTTTGGGACAAAAAAAGTACAAAAATAGTACTTATTGGTATAATGAAAGTACTTGTAGGTATAATAAATTCCACTATTTGATACAATAAAGTACTATTTGTTACAATAAATTTCCTTTTGGGTACTATAAAAGTGAATTTTTGTATAATAAATGTAGTTTTTGCTCACTTAGGTACTTTTTGGTACAAAAAAAGTACTTGGTTGGTACAATAAAAGAACAAAAACATTTTTAGTACAATCAATGTCCTTTTTAGTACAATTATAGTACAAATATACAATGTACATTTTGGTACAAAAAAAGTACTTATAGGTAAATATAAGTAAAATTTTTTAGGTACAATAAATATCACAATCTGATACTATAATTGTACTATTTATTACAATAACTATACTTTTGGGTACTATAAAAGTACAATAAATGTTCTTTTAGTACAATTGAGTACTTTTTGGTACAAAATTTGTACATTTGGTAAAATAGAAATAATAAAATAAGGGATCTCTTCTTCAGGGCTCTAGTCTGTACATTGACTTCTAATTAAAGTCAATTTAATATACCGATATCAAGTAGAAAAAACACCGATCTTGTAAATGTAAATGTATAGAACATTAAAACTAACATTATTCAGCTTTACATTCGTTCTATTTTGCAATTTAAATATAACTGCTTAAAATGCAAGCAATGGGGCTTGTTTTAAGCGAGCTTTGATTTTAAATGTGACAATATTTTTTTGTTTATGAAACTAACGTGTGATAAGTATGTGTATGTAGGAAAACTATTTGTTTATTCATAACAATATATGAGAAACCAGTTCGGTCTAACGTGGACATGTAGTCTTTATGGGTGGTAAGAAAACACAATAACAATTTAGAACTGAATCTAAAAAGGCATTGTGAAATTATGTTTTAAATATTTTATACGACAGAGAGTTTTAATACGTCGTATTGTCATAATGTTTCATCATGCTTTTTAATTAGTCTGACAAATTAAGGGCAAATAAGATAGCACATCTCCTATCTCATTCATAGCGGTTGTTGTTGTAATCCTAATATATATCGAGCCCTTACCGCCAAAATAGTGTAAGCGACAAAAACAAAATTTTACAGGAGAAGGTTTTTTCTAATTATCTCTGCTTTTGGTCTAAGTATTACCGTGAAATTTAAAATGTAAGCATTATTTTGTCTAATATTTATGATAAAGTTGGTTTTATTTACATATCCACAACTTAACGGGTATTTTTGTCGCTTACATTACTTTCGCTGTCATGCTCACAAGCTTCTGACTAATGTTGTGTCGGTTACGTTAAAATAATTTTAAAAAAAAACTTCCAAACAGACACTTTGGGGGTAATGAAAATTAGTCGATAAATTTATTTTGTGATAGGAGGCAAAACCATAGAAAACTTAACTATTTGACACACACCTTCTGGTACCTCCCATACAAATGACCGAACTCACCCCATAGTCTTACATACATATCTTATTTGTGAGTACACTGAATTCAGTCAAATTTTTTGTAAGTTGTACGGTTATAAAAATTGGACTCAGGAATGAATATAGACTATATCTGTTCACGCCTTCTGGTACCTTCCATGCAAAATGACCTATTTTTGGAAAATTAATATTTCTCCCATAACTTCCAAACCGGCACCTGGGGGACAATCAGATTTTGTTAGTTAATTTATCTTGTAATAGAAGGCATAACCTCAGAAAACCTAACTATTTCACACACCCATTTTGGTAGCTTCCATATTAACAACAGATATTGCTCTTTTACATGCATATAATTTTTGTACGTACACTAAATTAAGACAAATTTTGTCTAGAAAAGCAATAATTGAACGTTGATAATTAAAAAAAATAAGACGCGTTGTGCTGCCCCTAATTGTACCTCCTATATAAATAAGTCAAATTTTTTTACTTCTTCATTTCTACTTCAATATCTTCAAATTCTAATTCAGTAGTCTTCGAAGAAAAAATGTTTGTGAATTTATTATTTCCACAGAATCAGAATCTCTGTATGAAACAAGCGATTTTTGTTGAAAACTGAAAAATAAATTTATTTTAAATTAAAAAAAACACGCTTACCTGAAGTTGATTTAACGACAAAACGAAAAAATTGTAAAATCGCGAATATATTGTAATACTTTGTTACAGGAAAATTTAATGTAAGCGACACTTCGCAGTCACAAAAAATGTAAACAATCTAAGAATGTTCACTTACCTTAAAATTGCTTTTGCTGTAAATTCGTAACGGAACATTTTACAGTTATAAAATTTTAAGAGATGATGCAAATAATAGTAAATAATCGATTTTCATCAAAAAACGAAAATCGATAATGGTGTCGCTTACACTATTTTGGCGGTAAGGGCTCGATATGTTATTGAAAGTTATCCCCATAAACAAGTAGACAGGTAACAATTTAGATAAAATTTAGATAGATATATAGCAGAAAATTATCGACACTTAAATTCACAATGTTTCTTAGTGTTGTGATTGGGAACAATCAAATGGTTTTTGAGTTGTGCTAAAATCTGTGTAACAAGTTTCTCATAGAAATTTTTACCAAAAAATAAAAAAAAACTGCCATACATATAATTGCATTCGACTATTTTGTGAACGATGATGCATCAAAAAAAAAAAGTGTTATCAAAACTCAAATTTAAAATTTGGCTTAGTCCTGTGAATGGGTATTCACAAATATATACTTGAATATCCTTTAGGGTACAACAAAAATGTTAGCATGTGCACTTTTAAATCGGGTAAAAAAACGTCGCTCGTTACGCAATATTCTTTAAGAAACTGATATGTATTTGCTCTGATAAACATGTAGGAAAGCTATTTATCTATTCATAACAATTTATCAGACACTAGCGTGGTCTAATGTGAACAAACAATGTTGCTCCTCTTCTCTGCCGGGGTATATTAATACATCAAACATAAGCTTTCTAGTGACCACAAAACATTAGCTCTATCGACCATCCTTCTACTGGACTAATTGACTTTATTATGTATAATGAACTCAATGCAATATATTCTAATGACATTTATCCATACCTTTCTGACAAGCGAACAAAACGAAATTTATTTAAATTAAACATTTTAAACAATTCGTTACATATGGAAATCAAATTTGTCATTGCATTAAATACAACCTTATGGAGTAGGTACTAAGTCATACAAGTCAGTGCCCCTTTTATACAAAAAAAAAAAAAATGTATGCTGACGCAGTTTGTTTGCTCGAGTACTTATTAACGTCTTTTCTGACTTCCATCTGTGCTCTTAGAGGTAAACACACAAACCAAACCAAATGTACGTACCACCATCATAATTGGCACGACAAATTTGCTAAGATGATTTTGACGTCATCGTGTGTACGCCGCCACACACATAACTAAACGAAGTATGAACCTATAAAGATGATAATACAATATCCATTCTGCCATCTCCTTTTGTACATACATATTCATCTCATCGCAAAACAACATCGTCAGCAGATTCAAAAAGATGATACAATACGTTTAGCACGTTCAATGAAAATTTTCTTAATGCTCTTCTAAATGGTTGTTTTTGTTTGTGTATTGTTTGTTATTCTTGTTGTACATTTAGTCATGTGATTTACAAAACGAAATTGTGTTTTTTTATTTCTCATTTTTACTTACTATATATAAAAATAAATAAATAAAATGAAAATGATTTTAGTTAAACAAAAGTGAAAACGAATTGGGGGAGAATAAAGCAAAAAAAAAAACTCAAGGAAATCTAGCGATACATTGTCCGGTTTTGTATTTGAAAAATGTTTATTTGAAAAACAACGTATTTTTTCACATAGCGAATGTCAAGGGGATAGTGAAAGGCATTCACTTGATATTCGTTTTCTTGGCAAAACCTAAAATACTAAATTAAATTTCAAATCATAGAAACGTAATGAAGTAACTACAATTTCATGGTTGTTTGCAGATTATTTGAAATGCAAGCTAATTGTGTTTTGATTATATAAAAAAAAATTAATGCAAATGATTGCTTAGTAGAAAACAGAAACAAAAATCCACTACAATAGTATACAATGTATAATTAGGAATAAGTGTAAATACACATTTGTATAGGAATACATTTTTATTAGCTTTTTAAAAGTTACAACAGAAAAGTTGTTTTAGTATGAAATATTACAACTCATTATAGTTTAACGTTAAATACCAAAAAGCTTTTGGGAACAAAATGATTTATTTAAACAGTCAATTAGCTGCAGTAATAGCTTTAGGAAGGATTTATAAATAGTCTTGTGTATGCTTGGTGTTAAGTTTATGATAATCGTCGCCAACCCAAAACGACGTCGTCGTCTTGTGACGATGCTGTAAAATTGGTATTCTCGTAGTCGTTTTCGATAACTATCGTTGACTATTGACACAAATTTGGTATTCCCTAAGGAAATCCGACGACGACGTTGAATCGAAACGACTCTAAACCTGCCGTCACAGTTTTTGGTAACGACTTGAAACAATTTGAAAGAATAATTTTAGTTTATGTAAATTTTACAAAGATTTTGTTTAATGACGTCAAGAATGAAAATGTCGAGTACCACATAGGGGCTGGTTGGAAATAAAATTCCTTATTGGTACAAGGATTTCGGAGAGAAACAATTCCGTCTAATTTTAAGGGGCAATCTGAGAAAATTGACAGAAAAAAACTTAATTTCTTCGGACCGCCTTTAAGAGATACCAAAGAATCCTATGCGGTTATAGTAACGATTTCGGCCTTCTTTATTTGGAACGAAAATATTGATATGGGTTCCATTAAAATATCCAATAACTCCAGGAAATCTAGTTTTGTTTAAAAAAAAATGTAGTTTTGCTTATATTTTTTCATCTTTAGTCATTTCCAATTGTATCCATTGTGGACAAATGACATCTCTAATGCGTTCAGTTTTTCGACCGGAATCTTGCAACTACTAGCTGCACTTACACTTAGGTGGTAAGAACTGTGTCCTAAGGACCTGACAACTTAATACTACCTGAAACAGATGTCCTGAGTTCACTTTTCATTGAAAGTTATGTACGTTCTTCTTATCTGGCATGTTTAAGATATCAGACTTTGTCGGGGTATTTTCCTTTCCATTTTAATTTAATTCTTGCTTTTTTCATCGCTTGAATCTAATTCAGACACAAAAATATTTTTAATGAAACACAATAAAAATCAAAATAAATCAGCTGATGTACAAATGTTACATCAGCTGTTGTCATTTCTTTCATGTTATCGATTACCAGTCGACGTCGTCTCATGGTAGTTACAGAACATCGAAATAGCATTGATGTGACGACGACGTTGAATTGAAGTGATGTTGACAAAAAAATGACGACGACGACAACATTAATAGGGATGAATATATTTCATTTGCTACGTTAACAACTTTTACCAGAGCAAATTAAATTCAAACAGCTGTCGATGAGTTAATCTTTTGGTCCCGCTGTATATGTCTAAAAATAGAAGAATCTCAGTAGGAAAAAATACTAGTTCGGAACTAGTTAAGTACTAGTTCTCCATAGAACAGTGTACTAGTGCACCTTCCATACAAACGACTTTCTCCGTTTTGTACTAGAAAAGTACCAGTACAGAAATTTTAGTCGGGAGGTAGTTGATTGTTTGGAATCACTTCAAACTAGGTTGATAGAAACTAGTAGAAAATTGACGCATTACTAGTTCTATACTAGAAAATTTAAGATAGTAGTAGTATCTGTTTTCTGCGAAATTTCACAATACAACTTCTAAAATTATTTCCTAAATCGTTTTCTGTATAATTAACCTCAAAGACTTGTGTACAATTACTCAACACGCCTTTCCATATTCATTAATTTTTCATTAAATTTATTTCTATTTCATATTAGTATTGCAGACATGAAGATCTGCCAAAAATTATTATGAAAATTGCTAAATAATATGTTGGTGTTCACAAACAAATTTTAAATAGTTTATACAATTCATTACATACTCCCATCAACCAATCTAAGTATATGACAATAATAAATGACAAACTGTATAAAGGAATAGCATAACACAAGTATTTTTTTTTAATTTATTAGCCGGTTAAAATAATTAATACGCAACAGTCATGGTATTTCACTAATTTAGGCATATTTTACTTCATGCGACTACATATACTACAATAGATTAAAAAACAATAGTTAAGTGCAATGAATAGGCTGATTTTCCGTACCAGCTTTTTAGTAATCATGGTTGGGACACACGCATTTACGTATGAATAAGTGGAGATATAGCATTTCATGTTTGTGTATAGTTTGTGACTTATTATTTAGCAATCTAAATCACCCGACACAGTATGGTAAATAATAATGAAAACAAAAAAAACAACTTAATGTTCATGCAATCATAGTCAAGCAAAAAAAAAAACAAAACAAAAAACAACGTAGAATGTACCGTATTATTTCTGCCTCATTATCTAATAAATTGGTCTTGTGACTGTTTTGCTGACAAACGTGCGGCGATAACACTCACTGTTACTCACTCTTGACGGCAACAGAGAAAACTTTTTAATATGAATATGCATGTAAATAAATAACAACGAGCGAGCGAGCAACCCTTTCTTTTAATCGATTTAACAAAATGTTTATGTATAATTAAAAGTTATTACATTATAAGTATTAGTGGGTGGAGTAGCCGCTGTAAATAAACAAACTGTGTATTGCGATTTGGCGAATTTATTTGTTGATATATAAGCAATAATGTTGGATTGCCTACCGGAAAATACGATATTGTTATGGTTAAAGTATGAAAGAGGCATAGGATGCCTCAAATTATCTTAATAAACTATTGCACAATTTAGAACATGAGTTTCAATAGAAGCTGCTACTATGTTATATTAAAATAATCTCTTATGACGGAAAATATGGCGTGTATTAAAACACGCTAAAACGATTGGACAATGCACTTGTATAACTAGAGGTGTGTGTAATCAGTGTTAAGTGTTTGTCATACAATACACACCTCATCTACTTGATAAGCCAATTGTTACAATCTTGTCACCAATACTTATAAAAAGTCATGATCTTAAATTATTTTAATCAGACAAGTTCAAAAGCCGTTCTGAACTGGTTACAACAATAGCTAGACAACGCCTTCGCATAATCTTAACAATTTGTAGAAAAAAATGAACAAAAACTTTATATACAAAATGTATATACATAAAATGACTAGACTGTTAATATCTGCAGAAAAATATAATTAAAAAAATTATATAAAAGAAAAATTTGCACAGCTTATAAATGTTTTATTTTGTCTATTCATTTGGGAAAATTAACAGTCGACAACTTACTTAAAATCCCTTAACACCCATAGCATGAGGTATGGGATAGCTTCTCGCGTTGTTGTGACAAACAACAGTTTTATTTTATATAGATTTGTTTTTAAAATTTTTACTTTTACTAAATATAAAGTTTTGATAACTTATTTAAATGAAACCAGTTCAAAAGTAGCTCCGATTAAGTATCAACGAAAGATGCCAATAACTAAATCATTTGAATAATAAACACAAAAATTAATAAAGAATGGTTTACACAACTTGAGAGTATATCTTGTCACGCAGTACGCAATATGGTTAAGTGACTAGATTTCTTATCTTTACTACAAAAAATACATAGTCTAATTACTCTAAAAACTGAATGAATTTCCTATTAAACTATACTTTTACACAAGATTTACTTTTGCTATCTACGACGTTCATATGATTGCAAACTTACCAATAACAGAAATACATTTCTCATTGACAATGCCACTGGGCAAGAGATGGAAATCGAATTCGGTACCATTTGCAACAACGGTGTGGCCAGCATTATTACCACCCTGAAATTAAAATAAAAAAAATAGATATATATTAAAAGTTATGGATGGATTATAAGTATAGATAAATAAGAAAGCACAAAAATGTAGTGAAATTTTTGTTTAGGAAAAAGTAAAAATTCACGGCGAATGTAGTATATTTGTTTTGATTTTTTTTAATGGCAACGACGCCCGCCTCCTCCCACAACCCGGTAAACAAAGACGTTTTTCATCTTCTTAAGACAGCATTTTGGCAAATTTTCAAATAACACAAATGATTGTTTATCATCACACTACACACATGTTAATACATATGTACAGACAGACATACGCAAATATCCGGGCATTTTGGATATTATCTAAACAAATTTTTTTCTCTGTTAAATAATTTAACATAATTTATATGGGCGACATTTTCCTAATAACCTAAATACATTTAACACACGACAAATAATAAAAGTTGATCTCGGTATGTAGAAATGTGTATGCATCACCTTAACATATATACAAACATACAAAAAAAAAAAGAAGTATTATAAACTTTTGACTTTGTCGATTAGATAAAGAACATTTGCGAGTGTTTTGTTAAGTGTTGAATGACACAGTTATATATAATTAAGATTTAGAGTACGGAAAGGTGTGTTTTTATTAGAGTGACAACCAAATATCAAAGTAGACATTTTCAAAATAAAAAATCCCAAAAATTTGTGTTAGTATTTTTAATGGATTATTTTTGAGATTAAAATTCAATTGACTTTTGATAATTTGTCATTGGCCAAAGTTACTCTGAACGAAAGAAGTATTTTTTTATGTTGTTTGCTTTTCGTTGGACAAATAGTAGGCATTATTGTGTTATGTGTATGTATGCATATGAACATACATATGTATGTATTTGCTTAATGATAACAAATATGCTCTATGGTCACTATGAGTTACTTAGATGGAAGCCATTGGATAGTTCATCAGCTTTTGTTTACTCTATTTCACAATTCTATATGTTTTTTTGATAATTCTTTTATTAAGGTAGGAATCATGATATAAATTTGAAGTTCTTCGTCATTGTTATTTATTTTGTCACACTAAAAGCAAACAACTGCGATCTCTTCGATGAGTTCATCAAACTGTATCTTCTCTACACTAATTAGATATCAAACGCGTAGTTGTCTAACGATGACACTACTGAATCGGAAAAATCTAGTTCTTAGCTAGTTGGCAACCAGTGTTATGTGCTATAGAGCTAGTTTTACATTCCAAAGAGGTACTACACTGCAGCAATGAAACTTGAACTAATGGCAATAAAATGAGGCCAGATTAAATTTTTCTAAAAGATATTCCATTTATTGCGATGAGTTAAGTAAAAAATAAATTTTTTTACGCCAATCACTTGTCGGAGAAGTAACGACATAATAGTCTATTTAAATTCAATTTGCTCATTCTTTTACTAAGCATTAATTTGAGGATGATGAAATGACCATTCTCGAAGAGACTACAAAATTTACTCTACTGCGGCTAATGAGGTGGCATAGTCCAAAGGTACAGATGTATATTGGGAGCCACTCACACAAAAGTGCAACAGTACCGAGGTACAATAAATATCAAATTTGTGAATTTAACCTACGGGAGCAGTAATAAATATGGATTCAAAAAGTAAATGTATGTGCGATAACATGAAACCAAAAAGAAAACGTTATACAACAATTAACCGCTGCTGGTAGAAACAAATAAACAATGTACTTAGAGATAACTGCGTTTCTTAGAGGGGAAAAAACAGTAAAGTTGCAAACTCAAAGTACGTCTCGCACCTGTTCGACAAAAGAGTGAAAACTGAAAATTAAAAAATAAAAGTGTTAACTATTTGGTTGAACCTAAAGAAGTTATTGTGAAAACAAAGAGAGAGAGTCATAACGGTTTTTTACGGAAAGGGATACTAAACAATGGACCATTTTTACTTTGGATAGAGATGACCACTTTGTGTTTTTTTTCACTTTTTATTGCAGAAAATGAAAATTTAGAAATTTTGAGTTGTTATCCTTTTGTTGAACAGGTACGATCTGTAGGGTTTTCTATATTTTTAATTTTGATTTAACAAACAACAAGACTATTAGGTGACCAAACCGCAATTAAACAGTATATCCACAAAGTGAGTGTAGCGAAATACTTGAGAAACGAGAAACGTTAAGTGTTATATACGACGTTTACAATTCATAAGAAAATGAAAATTTAGAGAAATTAACAGCCATCTGGAAAACAATTCGGTTTAAATGTATTCAAAAGTATTACTTTTTTTTTAGCGATTTTGCTCTGTTTTCAAACCGAATTTGATTTTCAGAACATGAGTGTAAATTCAGCTATTCTAAGGGTGTTTATTTTAATGCATATTAGTTCATTTGTTCAAAGATGTAAGGAAGCAAAAAAAAAACAAATATTAAAAAATAAAATTAGTATGTAAAATATATATATTATTTTTTTATTGTAAATGTATGTGAATTTATTTATTTATTTATTCATTCAATTTCAAATTCAAAAATTTAAATAGTCTTGACCAACTAAGTAATGCAGATATAAATATATATATGAAAAAATGATAAACAGAAACCCAAACCTGAGAGTAAAGCAAACAAAAAGTCTGTCCGACAGTCTGACTTAATCTACAGAAACCATAAATTAATGATGTCCATTCTGTTTTTGTTTACATAATTATAAGAGAAAGGGGCTCCTTGGGTCAGTCATTAAATCCTTGTTTACCCTTATCTAATAAATGATAAGAATGATATTACACATAAAGTGATAAAGATTTATATTGGGAATCATGAGTTTACAATTTCTTGTAGATCGAATAAAACAGAAAACGTAACATATAACGGAAAGAAGATTATTTTGAAATCTTGTCAAATCTAAGCTGACACATTACACTTTATACGGTTTGCCGGCCATTATAATTTAAGTAACAACTCAAATAAGTATATATAAAAGATCACTACTCAACTGTACTAATAATTGAACAAAAACAATTCAGATAGGAAAATATTAAAAAATAAAATACTTTTTGGTACAATAAAAGTTATTTTGTACAAAAACAATTACTTTTTCGTACAATAACTTACTTCTGAAATGTTTTGTAATTTAACTATTAAAATATTATACAAGATGAAAAACGTTTTGAGCGACGTATTTTGCCAAATATGTACAGACTTCAAATACAAATTTCTTTTCCATGCATATATGTATTATTGGCAAATAATTAAGGTGACTTTGTATTAGCGATTTAAATACCACTAGTTTGGTTTTTGTATCAAATTTGTGCTTAAGTTTATACAAAATACCTACTGCTGGAGCTAACTTTGTCCTAAGTTTTTCAATATGCAGTTTCCAACATAGATTATTTTGAATATTAGAAAATTTTGATTTTATTTATTAGTTTTTTTTATATATTTAAATTGTATCGTATATATAAGTATTTGAAACTCAGGATATTGAGTATGTAATATATTATATTGGCCTAATAAGGCTTATGTATTACGTAATGAATTTACGAATAAATATATAAATATGAATTCCAAGATAATTTATATTAGAAACTTCTGAAATCTTAGCTCCATCAATACATATCGTGCAATTATCATACCTTCGTGGCAATGGCCTAACTTTATAAAATTGATTTTAATGGCGTTTAATGCCAATTTGTTAAGCCTAACATACTTATCTATAATGGCACCGTCTCTTTCTACGTTAGTTTTCAAATCCAAATTATGTTTATATTGATACAGAACTCATATATCATCTGCATACATAAAAAGTTTTCCTGATAGTTCAAGTGGACACTTCCTTGAGGAACACCACATAACACTGACTTTAAAAAGCTTTTACTTTTATTTATTTAAACATATTGTTTGCGGTTACATAAGTAGTCCTTAATAAGAGCAATTTCCCTATCGCGTATGCCGTAAAGTGACAATTTTTCAATTTATAACATTAATAGCCGTTTCTTCAGTTCCGCTTCACTTTCTGAACCCATATTGACAATCAAAATGTAATTTATAATCTGAAAGCTGTAAACTTATAAAATTTACAAAAACTTTATCGAAAATAGATAGCAACGATATTGGCCAAAATTTCTCACTAGAGCTGGTTTTTACTTCCTTTGGAATTAGTATAATTTTATGAATATTCATAGTGTTAGGGTACATAGCAGTTCTTATTATATTATTGAATATTATAACTAAGTAAGGACAACGTTCGAATACGAAATAAGTCCTCATTAACAGCTTTTTCAGAGCTCTGGTAGACGGAATTCTGATATAAACAAAAATATTTCACAACCTTAGCTTTTACCAACCTGTTGCACCAACAAATTGCAATGTTCCACTAGGAGAGAACAACAATGTATTGACGAAAGACATAATTCTATCATAATCCTAAATATATCGTAATATGTATAAGGTGTATTTATTTTTTTTTTGAATTCTTTCCTTGAATTCTTAAAAGTTTTACCAGCCTATTGCAGATGTTATGATTGGAATTTTATTATTTAAAAAAGAATAGTTAATTTACTATTTTCTTTTAATTATTGAGATTAGTTTTGTATAAAATCTGAATCTTTTCCTCTAATACACACTGTAGATGCTGCTACAAGCAAGTCAACAAAAATTTCATATTGACATTTTATGCCAACTCCACAAATATTGTGAATAACTACGACATCCCTGATGCTAGATGGGTTCCAACTATTTGACAATGTATATCAAAAATATGTTTTCCTTATAAGTGGATCGTGCAAAGGCAGTGACTCACGTTAATATGAGTATACCAACTTCGGAATATTCCATACGCATATGGAAACCACATACTTGAAATATTAATGAATTTATTATTTATGTATTTATATAATAAACACAATCTCATCTTCATTCATGACATGCCAGTCGTTGAAACAAACGCAATTCGTTCTACCAAAACTCTTATAATTGCCAACATTGATATGAAAATTAATTCAAATCACTCAGCGATTGGTGGACTTGTGGACATAACTTTTACTCACTAAGATTATATAGATATGACATAATGCCAACTGAGAAGAATTCTACTGTTTCCGACAATGTTTGCCGTGTATCGGTCAGTGTTTCTCAATGTAATAGCAAATTATTAATGATTTCGTTATAACAAATAAAACGTGACGATCACGGCTATCAGACATAGGAAGCGATGTGTAATAAATATAAATAATTAAAACAAAACAACACAAAAACAAAATGTTAGAAGAGACGAAAGTAGAAACGAGAATTTTTTGTTTTTTGCACAAATAGCAAATGAAAAAAAAACAAAACAATAAAAACAAACATTTGATAGTTATGTGTGTATGTATTATATAAACGGCGGAGTAAACGCACAGGTCACAGTCCAAGCGGACTTGTGCTTCCGCCTGGCTATGCAGGAAATGTATAATACAATCACGGACTAAGATTGTTTTCTGTTCCTCTGGAATTTTGGACAAAATCAATTGTACAACATGTTATTGAACATCAACGAAGACGAAAATATAAATGTTTTTTTTTTTTTTGCGCAAAACCGATAACAAAGGCTGATGCAATCAAACATTACGCATCACATGTACATATGTTAGAGATACATTCTTCTTGTTGTATATACATGGACAATGAATGGTGCGCCAGTGCTTTGTGTATGTATGCGATGTAAGGCGCAAAAAGCCAGACAATCTATCGTCGGGGGTACTTGTTTTTTCTCTCCTAAAACGTCCTTGACCATATAACTGGCAAGGCTAGTGTCAACGTGGGAGGAGGATACAATGTATGACGCCCTTTATTATACTTTTTTTCTTGAATATCCAGGACGGACTGACTTACCTGACATCTGCAAACGATATCGACCTCGGACGCCAACATATCGACAACTTTTCCTTTGCCTTCATCGCCCCATTGGGCACCGAGCACCACATCAACCTTTGCTTTGTACATATTCAAGCGTCCCTGATGCAGTTGTTCGTAGTGATTACCATTCACGACACTATTTACAGCTGTTGTCGCCATCTCGTGCACTTGTTGGAGCCGCAAACTGGTTCTAAGGATTTAAACTGACCGCGGCAGATTTTGTTCCGTTTTTTAGGTTGTTTACTTGGAAATTCCGTAAGTTCTTTTTGGTTAGAACAAAATGCGCGTTTGTTAGTATGAACGCTGGTACGTTCAGAAAATAACGTCAACCGACCGCCAGGCAACAGACCGTCTCCACTCGTCACAAGTAAAACTTGTAAAGAAATTCAATCGAGAAAATAAAACGCAGGAAAAGCACATTTATCAGTACGTGTGTGTTCTTTTTCCTAGGAAATTGAAGCGGAAAATGGAGCAAGTGATAAATGTCACTAGAATTGGTAGTAAACACGCACGTGGTTCAGTGATGCATTTAATAGTACTTTTACTACTATTTTTTGTTAGTACAGATATATGCAGTGTCTTTTATAAACCGTTAGTTTTAAAATGTATCAACGCTACGCTTATTGCTGGAATCGAGTAAAATAAAACGCATTGACATTATCAAAAAAGATAAATATCACAAAAATTGAAATAAGCTTATTGTTTTCATAGTTTTTGCATATTCACATCTATCAACCTACGCTCTTCTTATAAACCTACCGCCGTGTTATTTAATGATAAAAACAAACCAAGAATATACTTCTTTTGTATCTATATTCTTTGACATTGTGTATACCGATTTAAAATGTCAAGCAACAATAATTACCAGGGCTAACACAAATATGCACGAAAACACGAAAAATATGCGCATTAAATAAGCACGAAAAACATTTAAAAATTTCTTTACTGGCCGTTTTCACAATGTACAAATATTTTCTTTTTAACGAAAAATTAACTAATTGCTGGTTTGCTTAACAGGGACCATTTAGCAGACTGTTTACCGAAAGTATGACAATACTGCATATATTTGTTTACGAAAGATGACAATACAAAAATTAGTTAAAAAGGCGGCACCAAACAAAGAAAAGAAAAGAAAAGAAGCTCTCAACAGGTTCGCTAATCTGTATAAATTAAAAAAAGGATAAGTATGTAAAAGTATCAAAGTAAGTGTATAAATTAACGCCAGAAACAAACTAAACAACAATTTACACATTCTTTTGCTTTCCTTAGACATGGAACGGACGTTGTACTTTTGACACAATTACTTGGAAAGTGGAGCAGACATAAGACGACGGAGAATGTGGGAAGTGGCCTGGAAATGGTGCTTGCGGTTCTTCCTGCGAGAAGACGTCACGAACTAGTCCAAGAATACAATTTTTAGACAGTTTACCTAGTTGTTGCTGCTTATAAGGTTAGCAACGTATTTTGACGTGGACTTTGAAATTCTGAATCTTTGTCTAAATTCTTCATCACTTAAAGAAAAGTGATCAAGCCGTGTAAAATATCTTTCATGCCGCTTTACATTCTTTAAAATATTAAAATTAAAAATATTGCAGAAGTATAAATGTTGTTTTTCCATTTTCTCCTTGTTATTTTATTACAATTAACATGATAACCGGCGTAGTTGGTTCGGTTAGATTCAACAGCAACTCTTTTGTTAAAAAGTGCCGGTTAAGAGTTAATCGTACTTTGTAAAATTCAAATTTGCCTAACTTTCTATTAAAGTTCACGTTAATTTTTAATCGTACAACTGATGCAATGCAAAATAAATTTTGATTCGTAGTTTATTTTATATACATACATTTAATTTTGTAAAAAAATTCATCACAAATAGTTGAAAATTAAATGAAGTTATTTTTAACATTACATTTATAAGAGTCAGATTATTGATGTTACTCTATTGTCAAAAAATTATATTATTTCGTTCCTGCTGAATTCAATGGCGTATTTAATCCTTTAATGTATAGTGTGTTTAGCCCGTAAAATAGCTGTTGCAAAGAGTTCAATTGCATCTTTATTCGAAACTTTGGCTTCAGCTTCATGGATTTCCTCAAGGCTACTGTCAGAATATATGTTCTCTTCATTATTTCGTTTGACATAACTGACTGAACTATACCCTCGTCAGAGAAATCGTATGCATACTAAATGCCTAAGCATTATCGCAAAAATTGGCAGAAGAATTAAGAATGAACAGCGTGGAATATATTAAATTAATATCCTGATATGTCGTAACTATCTCTCTTAACTGAATAAGCGGTATAGCATCGATGTTGTGCTGTTTTTGTTGGTCTAACGGGAAAATAACGTTAAAAATCTACGAATCAAACAAAGAATCAAATTAATGTCCGGACTATAGAGGTAAAATTAATAACTTGTCCGAAACATTGAGCTGTCCGGACTAGAGAGATTACACTGTTCTTTTAAAAATACAGTCTTAGTTAAGATATTAATTCATAAATATTAATTTTTTAACACATGATATGCGTACCCAGTTGCGAATAATTATAGAGTTGCCATCTTAAAGAAAGATATTGTCTATATTGCGAAAAATATATGAGAAAAGTAAAAAAATAAAAAAAATCTGAAAATCCCAAAGTATGCTTTTATATGCATAAACCCCGAAAACAAGCCGGTAAGACTGTAGTATGCATTTGCATACGCAAGTATACATTGCATACTTTTGTTGGCCCTGATAATTACAACAATAGACATTAAAAAGCGCAATTATTTTAAAAAGATTATTTGCTTCTGGTGTTTACCACTCAAACATGCAATTTTTTTTCACAATTATATTGTACCCATTACAATCAAGTTCAAAAAATCTGAAAACCCCAAAGTATGCTTTTATATGCATAAACCCCCAAAACATGCTGGTAAGACTGTATTATGCATTTACATACGCATGTTTCGCACATTGTTTTTTTTAGTTCAGAAAATTCAAACCATACATTTTTTTAGATTGCAATTTTGATAAATCGCAAAACTTCTTTTTTGAAATTTTTAATCTAATATTGCATTATGTTATTTTTTTATAAATATAGTTTCTGATATTTTCAAGAGCAAATATGGCACAATTTACCAACAAAAATATTTCTTTGTTTAAAAGCGCTAATATTATCCTAAAAATTCTCTTTCCACAGCACTTTCCACTGAAATCCTATTTTTATTTTTTTTTAAAGTGTACCACAGTATTTTTCGCCTTGGTGCGATTTTACAATAAAAATATTCTTATTTTGTTGAATAAAATTTACATAGTATTTTTAATTAAGCATTATGGTGCATATTAAAATTTTTTTTTTTTCTAAAAATGACAAATCGTTGTGTTAGTACATTTTATTTAAGTACTGACACGTGTGGGTTGCAATAGCATTCAGAGGATTTGCCATTTTTGGCTTTGTTTTTAATTTTTCAATGGTATCGATTTTAGGCTGATTTACACGCTATCCACCCTTATCCTTTATCTACTAAGAAATCATAATATTTTGGTTTTCCATCCACTATCATATAACTCAATATCAACTTTGCTATTGCAAACAATGATTCTCGTCAAATTGCCACAATAAATTTTCCTGTGTATATATTATAGTTGCATCTCACATTATGAATCGTCCTATTCAATGTACACAGGGTTGTTATTCTATACAAACAGCTGAGTTTATTATGATTTTGGGAAAACGTTGGTGGTGGCGGGCATGTAAACAAATTCGCAATTTAGCTAAAATAAATCACTAAAATACTTTGAAATGTCTTCTGAGGATAATTGCCAAATGTAAGTAAACAGCAATAAATCGTATACCATTTATAATAACGTTCCCACTATTTCGCCATTATAGCTGCAAAAAACACCAATTCAAATACACCTGTCCGCGTTGCAACATCATATACTGTTCGTTGGATTGCTACAAAGCGAAGGAACATCTTAAGTGCTCCGAAGCCTTTTACAAACAGTGTGTACAAGATGAATTGGCAGCGTCAGCAGCTGGGGGCGGTTCTACCAATAAAGAAGACATGCGTAAGATCTACGACATTCTTAAACGCATGCGAGAAACAGATGCGGGTATACAGACGGATGACTTTGATCAGGATTGCTTAGACTCTGAAGAAGATGATGGCGGCCTTGAAGAAGGTGCCGAAGATGAGGGAGAAGATGGTGATTATCCCGACGTAGGAGATGAGGAGGACGCCGACGATATAGACATGGCAGAACGTCTAAAGGACATTGACATCAATGATGCCGATGAGGTATGGGAACACTTAACACCAGCTGAAAGAGAAGAATTTAAAAAATTAGTGTCCTCTGGTGACATTATGAAATTAATGCCTGACTACAAGCCTTGGTGGTTAAAAGATAAACCAAATTCTAAAATTGTTGAATTACCAGCTAAAAAAGAAGAAGATCATCTCCTTACGGACGTGCCAAAAATCAGCGAAAATATTCCATTATTTTCCACTATATGCAGTAAAGAACCCTCACCATGCTTACATTATAACCTGTGGAATATACTGGGATCATACACGTGCATGAGTCGTTACTTCAATGGAGAATATTTAACTAATCCCAATGAAGCTTCGGCTTTTTTAGTTAATCTAAGTTCTACACTAAAATATGGTACCAACTTTGAAGCTGTCGATGATGCTATCATTTCAGTAGAAATGGAGGCTCTCACAACGGGCAATGGTGCGTCACAACTTATGCCCACAGGTGCGCCAACTTCCTTGCTAGTTGAAAGTCGTGAGCAATTAATATCGGATACCCGTCAACTAATGTCATCGAGACATAGCAAACTGGCCGCTTTAAGCGATATTCTGCAAGTATTGCAATTAACTAAGAAAATACTTAAAAAATCCAATCAACAAGACGCAGCCTTTCAGAAATTATTTGCCATGAGCAGTGGCATGGAAGAACTTACACGATCAAAAATTCAGCAGTTAAGTAAGAAAATTGAATTTTATATATCATATGTTAATAGAGATGCTGCAAATGATTTAAAATAAAAAGTGAGTGTTAGAGGAATCATATCTCTCTATCTATGGTATTACTTGAAGAAGATGGATTTTTAGTTTTTTTTTGAGAATTTGTCTACTATTGCAAGATAATTAAACTGACCAAATTGTTCGTTTGGTAGTTATGGAAACATATTAATTTTCTAATAATAGGTAATTTTGTATGGGAGGTATTCTGAGAAGACGTAAACTTTATGTATTATTAGATTCAACCAACAAATCCATATAACGATCCTGCATTTTAATATAGAAAAAAAGTTATATAGGTTAGTTCATTTATGATTTGTTGTATTCAAATTGTACTATGAAAAAAAAACTGAAAATAACTTGCAATAGCAGCAGATTTTTTCCAAGCCATGCTAATCTCTCCCAAGTTTACTGTTTGTGGATATGAATAAACATCATTGAAAAAACAGCTTATTTTGAGTTATGTTAGGATGTTTTATTTTTAGCTGTTGCTTTCTAAGTTGGAATGTGGGCAATTCCAATGGGGCGGGTGTCACCTTGCTACTCACATTTTTGGTTATAATTCATAAAAAGAAAATATATTATTAAAAAAGAAGCTGTGATTATCAATAATGTTAACTTTTTAAAAGGTTATGTAACAGGTAGACACTGAAAGAACTTGATTTCTGCTCAGAATGTCAGAAGAAAATTAAGACTTAAATTCTGTAAAATTTTCCGAAGAAAGTCCGTCCTACGGAACTTACTGTAAAAAACTTTTTAGAAAAAAAGAAGAAATTACAATTTTTATAGAGTTCAATTATATAACTAACATAAAGGTAAACATATAAGGAAATAGTAAGACATATATGTATTTATTCGAGAACGATACTCGCCAACGATTTGGTCGTGATATCGCGAGCGGGAGAAAATTCACCTTCGTTCTCGAATCGTAAAAGCGATTCTTTTACGAATCAAAAAACAATTCTATTACGAATAGAAATAGCGATTCTTTTACGAATAAAAAAAAACAACGATTTTATTACGAATCGTAATAACCGGTAAAAAATCTTCGTTATAACTGAAACCCCTGTAACATTTTTGTTTATGAATAAAAATATACAGTCATAGTCATATATATTTACACACATTAAAAATTTTAGTATGCCTAGAAATAATACAAAATATAGGTGCTTTACGAATAAATTTGCAAATGAAAACTTCTCAATAGTAAACCTTAAAATGTATATATTATACTAGTTACAAATTTTTTGCAAAAAACTTGGCGGCTATTGACTTAAATTACAAAAGAATTCTACGCCTTATCTTTCAAAATTATTTACACACTTATTTTGTATGTCAAAAGTATTTACACATTCGTGAAATTAAGTTAAAAACGCTGCAACCTTTAAAAAACCTCATTTGTTTTGATAGTTAGCAAATTTATATTGCATAAAAATAAATAATTATAGAAAAGTCGCTAAAAAACGTTTAAAATGGTGAAAATAAAGGAAATTCCCATCGAAACGCTAGTTGAGATCGCAACGAAGTTTGGAATGGGTTCCTCGGCATCAGACTTGGGAAAAGAGTGCGGAATATGTCGAAAAACAGTCTACAATTTAGTAAAGAAGAAAGCAAGCTATGGAAGCCTACAAAATAGGGTCAGAACTGGTCGGAAATATGTGACAAACAAAATAGAAGATTGTTCTATTCTTAAAATATGCGCAGAAAATCCAGTCGCAAGTCCGGTTAAAGTTGCTGCAGAGGCAGAAAACATCATTGGAAAACCTGTAAGTGAATCCACAATTCGGAGAAGATTAAGGACGTATGATATAAAGACCTACATCGTGAGAAAAGTAATAGACATATTTGAAAAAAAAAAACAAAAAAAAACGTATAGAGTTTGCCATGGAGTATATCCATAAGCCAGTGGAGTTCTGGCATAATGTATTATGGACGGATGAGTCCTCTTTTCAATTTGAAGGGTCATTTGGAAAAACTTATATGCACCTTTCCAAAGGATAGAAACATAAAGCAGTACAACCTCTTAATCGTTTCGGCGGGGGTTCAGTAATGTTTTTGGGATGTGTCTCATACAATGGATTTGGAGATCTAGTACCAATACAAGACACTCTAAACCAGGCAGGATATATAGATATTTTGAATGACCTTGCTTTTACTTCGGCTTCGAGATTATTTCCTAATGAAAATTGGATTTTGCAGCATGATAATGCTCCATGCCACAAAGCATGGTTACCAACAACGTTTTTAAATCGAGTTGGACAAGATGTTCTTCCATGTATGGGCATTCATAAAAAGGCAGAGATCTATCCAAATGGGCCGAAAACGAGAGGCAACTATTGATGAAATAATAAATATCTGGAACAGCTTAGAAATCGAGTTTGTACGCAATTTGATTGCATCTATTCCAGCTAGACTACAAGCTGTCATAGATGCTGAAGGAAATTTATCTGGCTACTAATTACTTTTGTTTTTTTTTTTGTGTTTTATAATGGTTTTTCTATTGTGTAAATACTTTTGAATGTAAATAAATTTGTGTAAATAATTTTGAAAGATGAGGTGCAGACTTGTTTTGTGTTTTTAATCAACAACTATCAAGTATATTGCTAAAAATTTTAAACTAGCATAATCTATAGATTTTGAGGATTACAATAGGGAACTTTTCTTGTTGACAATTTATTCATAAAGCAGCAAAATTTTGGTTTATTTCTAAGCATACTAAAATTTTTAATGTGTGTAAATATATATAACTACTAGTGGGCCCGGCAATGCTTCGCTATTGCATATCAACTTGTAATATATTTCACATTTCTTGCTATCCTAAATGCTATATAAACGCTAATTAATACATTTGTAGGTGTACAAAGTACTTTGAAAACGGTACTTAAGCTCGACAATAATATGTTGAGTTTATGCTTAATATCGTAGCCTCTATGACGATAGTAAAAAGTTTATTAGCAAAGTCATATCTATCATATCTGTATGTAGGGCGAAAAACCAGTTCTTTCTCAAATCGGACATTCCGCTAAAGTTCAAAATTCAATTTTTATTTTTTTCTGTAGTAGCGGGAACCTTCTGTATACTAACTATCTCTTTGAGCGTAAAAAATTTTTGTCTTCTTTTCCCACGGATCAAGAATATTTCCGAATACTGTCTTTTTTTTGAACTCGTATTACCATTTTTTGAGATAATTCGGTTACCAAACGCTTGGTTTAACAAAGTGATGGTCTCACGCGCTGTATGGCATGTTATGCCGTTGTGTGGGAACCATTTCTATTCTCAATAATTTGCAATGACATGACATGAGAAATAACGAAATCAATTGATCGTCCACTGGCTCTAATTCTTCCAACAGTTGGATGTTATATAGATGTAGGCCAAGACATTTCCTCAACATTTGTAGAGACCGAGTTGCTGAGAATGGCGTCGGTTCGATAAATTCGAAACCTATGTCACACTTTCGTCTACAGCGGCGATGTCTTCTATTAGTTGCTCAGATGGATTATTATGTGCACCGTAAACTTGACAAAGTGCTCCATAAGTTTGGCGAACAGAACGCGCATTTTTAAAATAAGTTTCCACGATTTGTAACCGTTGTTCTAGTGTAAGTTTTGTATGGTGATTTGCCAAAGTATACTGAAAGAAAGTTTATCACACTTCATTAGTATGACAGCAAGATTTACACTAATAAAAAAAAAACTTAATTTCCCTTTGCACCCCATGAATGAGGTATGGGATAGCTTCTCGCGTTGTTGTGAATTAACACGCTGTCTATTTAGATTCACAACTAACGGCACCTACTTGTTTATCGACGAATGCGAACGTCACTGTTTGAGAAGCTCTTACTAGACACGACAATTGAATCGACGCTTAATACTGCGATGTTGCTGTCAACAACATTCGAGGGGAGCCGACAATGAAAGAACATTTTATTTATTTATTTTTTCTTTTAAGATGACTGGAGCCAGGTTTGAACCTGCGATCTCCCGCATGGTAGTCGCGTGTTCTAACCACTATGCCACGGCCGGTCCGATTTACACTAATACCTAACAGAAAAATACCCCATACATAGGTTACTTACAAAGTTTACTTATCTTACCTCTGACATACTATAAAAATTCAAATTGTGCCCCAATCAAACAAAAGGTGTTTTCCGGTCCAACTCCAATGAATATTGCTTAATTTTCAATTTATAGGATTTATTACCGATTCGCTCTCCTGGAAAGTAATTGAAAAACACATACCTGTTAAAATATTAAAAACATATCACTGTTTTAGTCTGCGCAGCTAGTCTATGTCCTCAACTGTCTGGTGTACGGACCATTATTTGAAACAGTTAAAATTCAAATATTGAAGTGAGGGGGCAGCGACTCGTCACTTTTTATTTATTTAGTTCCAAATAGCCTGCTCATTAGGGCGAATCAATTTAATCGTATACCAAAATCGGAATCTAAGAAATGTTCACTAAGAAACAATACGTCTAAAATCAATTCCTATTCGAGCTAAAATCTTCCTGCCTCCAGCGGAAGCTAGGAATCGATTTTAGATACATAGTTTCTCGGTGAAATTTCCATAGAATTCATCATAGATTCCGATTCTGGGGACGCTTTTTACACCCGCACCTAGAGGATCATCATAGAATCCAAGAGGCCCTTATTTTGACCCCGGCTCAAATTTTGACCTACCATTCCGTTGTTTGGAGACTAAGACGAAGAGAATAGTATATTTCTGTTGCTGTGTAGGATTCCGCCTTACATATTGGACTTCCGCCAAAGGCAAAAATTCAAGAATTTCAAAAACTTAATTTCTGTTTGCCAACTTTCTTAATGCTTCCCAACTATTACTATGGCAGTTATAACTGGGGTGTGGTAACAACATACTGTAACAAATCTCATCTATATACCTCTGATAGTTCAGGAGATATAGCCCTTTTTGTTTTGAAGTTGTATGGGCGGTGCCACGCCCCTTTATCCAATCACAACCAAATGTAGCTAGGGACTATCTACAGGTCAACAGTACCACTTGGCCAAATTTTCGTATCAATCTGTCTATTGGAAAAACCTGCAGAGCGATTTTTGAAAAGGGGGCGTGGCACCCCCCAATTCCACCCTGGCTGTAATTAATACTGTCCCAACAACATATATGTATATCAACTCTCATCTTCATACCTCTGATAGTTCATGAGATATAGCCCTTTTGATTTTCAAGTTGTATGGGCGGTGCCACGCCCCTTTGTCCAATTGGACCGAATTGTAAATCTAAACCACACGGGGCGCCACCCAAACGCATACAAAATACATAAAAAATTTATGCAAATCGGTCCAGCCGTTTAGGAGGAGTTGAGTCACAACACACGTACAGTAGAATTTTATATATATAGATGACTGTATATACTGTAAAAGACAAAAGTTCATGGAACTTAAAAAACATTTTTATCTTTAGGAAAAATTTTCAATTAGGGGGTAACAACCTAGATTACAGAAGTCACTTCTAAAACATAACGTCGGAGTCAAAAATGATCCAATGTAGCTGTTGTCATTCTAAGAACAATGATATATCATACGTTACTATTGGACTAAAAATAGAGACACAGGAAACCAAAAACTCAATGCGCGGGGTCAAAGGGCGTGGTAAAAAGAAAAAAATATTTTTTTGAAATCATCTTCAAATTATTTTTCATTCTGGGGGGTGACCGGCATAACTTTTTTTTTGTATGGAGTGCGACCTACCTTATTGTGCATGATATATGTATGTACCAAGTGATTTGGTATTGTTTTTAGTTGGTAGCAATAATTTTTAAGGCTTTGAGATACACATATTACCATAAAACCTCTTTCGTTTTAGTGTAAACCATCAACATAAGACAGGTCTAGCTATCAACTCTTTTATAAAGCCGTAAAAAAGTGTGTGCCAAATATTATAAAAATCAAATTAAAAAAACTGGAAATTTCAGTGTTTTTTTTTAATATTTGTAACTACAACAACAAAAAATATACAATGCATATTTATTTTTGTAAAATATGCACTTAGTAATGAATAGCAATAAAATTGTCAATAGTAATTGATGATTTGAGCGTAAGCATATGGTAAATTGTAAAATATTAACAAACATTTGTATGTCAATGCAATTATGTCCAATGGCACGAAACAAAACAAAAAACAAAACAAATACATACTATGATGTTAGAACATTACGCGTTGTAAATGTCATTGTAATTGTTTGTTGTATCGAAGCGGCAATAAAGAAAACTGAGTTGTTAATATTATCTATATGTATTTCTTTTGTAGACATGATTAATGTTTCGTAACATAAATACCCCTACGCTATGTATAATAATGTCTAAGGCTTGAATTATTGAAATTTACCGGTTGAGATTACTTATGTATTATCATTTGCCTGCTTGTGGACCGTTAAAGATTGGCGATAGGACTTTCGGTCTTAAGATTTGAGGGTGCGGACATATAGTAAAAAACTTAATTTCCCTTTACACCCCATGATTGAGGTATGGGATAGCTTCTCGCGTTGTTGTAAATTAACTCGCTTTCTATTTTTAGATTTACAACTAACGGCATCTACTTGTTTATAGACGAATGCAAACGTCACTGTTTGAGAAGTTCTTACTAGACACGCCGATTGACTTGACGCTAATACTGCGAAGTTGCTGTCGAAAACATTAGATGAGAGCCGACAATGAAAGAAAAATGTATTTATTTTTTTCTTTTAAGATGACTGGAGCCAGGAGTTGAACCTGTGATCACCCGCACGGTAGTAGCGTGTTGTAACCACTATGCCACGGCCGGTCCCATACTGCATCATTCGTTTTGTCAAGTTACATGCCATAATGATTTAATATCGATTTGAAGTTAGTAGGTATCGTATAGGGAAAAAATTAAGAATTACGATTACTTTAATCTGTTCCCTACATAAGCAACAGTCTTACTTTTCCATTCATCAAATGATTTTGAACTGGATTTATTTTGAAGCAGTTACAATAAAACTGTTTTACTTCGTGGCGTATGATTTACGTGGAATATTTGTATACTTACTACCTTCAAATCGATATTAAATTATTATGGCATGTAACTTAACAAAACGAATGATGCAGAACTTCTTCTTTTTGGGACAATTTTCAAGTGCAGTTCTCAAAATTGAGTCCCAAATTCATGTGTTGTACTGTGTATTTAAACTAAACTAAATTCAATTATTCTGCACTTTTCCATTTGGAAGTGATGGGAGAAATAATAATTTTCCAAAAAGAGGTAATTTGGAATGGTAGGAATCTAAAGGGAAAAGCCAATATATGCTGTATTCAAAAGATTTCCATACCTGACGATATATTTCATTTCAAAAACAAGAGCTAAGCGCTCCCCCCCTGTCATCAAAAAAATAATATTAAATTCGAGCACAGTGCAATTGTTAAACGGTGTTATTAAAGAACCGAAATGTTACTTGTAAGTGTTTTTCTATCATGCTACACTTGAAAGCTGCATAAATTTCAGTCGCGAATTTGGTCAAGTTTATCTATAATCTCTGAGAGTGTTAATGATGTAGTGACAATGTGACTTTTTTTTTTAACAACACAATATGATAACGCTAAAGTGCGACATTTAAAAAGGTGTCAAGCATTATCGTGCAGATTTTTTTTCTATTTCATATATGACTAATTTTTTGTTGAAATTGTTCTTAAGGGTTTAGTGCAGGCCTTAGTTACTTCGATATTTTCTTTTCAATAAATACAATTTAATTGGATATGCCGATTTATGTTCTTTCAAACTCTTGTAAAAATAAATATGTTGTTGAAATGTTGCATAAAATTTGATTACATTATGTTAGGCAACTAAATCAATTAATTGCCAACAAAAATAAATGTTTTTAATTTCTCCAATATTTGAATTAAATTTGTTTTTTTTTTCAAGTATGTGAGTATTCAATGCAACTAATGACAAAGCAATAGTTTTACTGATGCTATGCAATTTGTCCAAACCAAATATAGTGAAAAATTTAATAAAATTTAATTTAAATATGAATATTTGTGTAAGTTGTGAGAAATAGAAGCGTTCTATATCCGATTCGTAAAATGTAAAGAGAAAATTCATTTTAAGATCTTCCTTCATAGAAACTTAAAAATTGATACTGCTCAAGTCAACTTTTATTTGTTAGTACTTAAAATTATAAGCAGGGCCAACAAAAGTATGCAATGCATACTTGCATATGCAAATGCATATAATAGTCTTACCGGCATGTTTTGGAGGTTTATGTATATAAAAGCATATTTTAAAGTTTCCAGTTTTTTTTATTATTTATTTTTACTTTTCGTATTTATTAAATAAACAATGAAAACAATTAGCGTTGCAAAAAAAATTTGTGTGAGAGTTCATCGATCGTATTTACTACTTATCAAGTTGTGTTTGTGTATCATTTCATACTTTGGCTCAACGATCAGAAAAGTTTACGTTGAAACAATTGGCGGTGGGATTTTTAAAGTCGACAAACATTATACTACTTGGACTTTCTAACTCCCTCAGAAACCATATAAATTTGAGAAAAAAATCTGTTTTTCACATTCAAAACACTAAGAAAGTTGTATATTTTCATTCTTGATCAAGATTTATTTGCAATAGCGGAAATCATGAATATGTGAGAAAAATTATGGTGAAGGAGTATACATAATATTTATTATACATTAAAAGATTAAGAACTCCATTGAATTCACTCATGTAATTTTGTTTGCAGTAGAGTAATTAATCAATAGTCCAAATCTTATAAATATAACGTAAATAATAACTTCATTTAATTTTCAACTACTAGTGATGAATTTTTATTAAAAATTAAATGTATTTAGTGAACAAAACTACGAATGAAAATCTATTGTGAATTTTTTATCAGTTTTAAAGGCATTTTTTAGTGTTTTTCGTTCTTATCTAATGCGCATATTTTTAGTTTTTCCGGGCATATTTGTGTTGGCCCTGATTATAAGTATGTCATTAAGTTTGTGTATGATTTAACCCATTAGTGACGACTGTTACCATATGGTAACGTCGACAGCGTTAGATATTGCACGCAATAAAATAAACATAAAAATAAATGTAAAAAATTTTCTTTTTTGATTTCATCAGAGCATGCTTTGATCTTTCATTCTTAATTTACCGCTATGCGATCAGACGTCAGTAGCGAGCGTGGTGGATCATTTAAAATAGGTGTTTTTCACATGTCCGCAAAACAGCAATATGGAGGGGTATAAAAAGTCACTCCATATCAAGAATATTTTTTGGCTGCTTAAAGGCTGATATATTAAAGACTTTTAATTTTTGTTATTTGAGAAGAATATGAAATATCATAAAAACGTATTGCATGAATTATTTTCTACTTGGTTATTTTTATTTACCTGTTTTAAAGCTGTTACCATATGGTGACAGTCGGCATAACACCAGTAAAAATGGAAATTTTTCTGAAAATTTTCGTCTTATTTTTTTTATGTAAAATTTGTTTTTTTTACTAATTTATATGTAGTACCGACAAAATCTTTAAAAAATTCCCATTATTTCGTTCTCGTCATTAAAGGGTTAAGCAAACAACGTCGTAAATATTTGTAAAATTATGGATGTGAAACACTTTACGAAGAACTATGCTTTTAATGACTGAATTATGGATCTTGATATTAAATAGTACTCTATTAGTTAATTTTTTTACATTCACTTGAATAGGAAAACGATTTAAGAAGATGGTCTAAATATATTCTTTTCAGACTTTTTTTCCCAAAAAAATTAACTATAATTTGTTTACAACCCGACAAACCATTATATCATACCATTATATATACACGTTATATCTCGAGCGGGAGAAAATCCATCTTTATTCTTGAATCGTAAAAGCGATTCTTTTACGAATCAAAAAAAACCGTTCTATTACGAATGGTAATAACGAGTTCCTTTTAAGTTGCAAAATCTATAAATCATCCTTATTTTTAAGATATTCCTCCTTTTCTTATTCTCTTCTGAGTTATTGAAGATTTTTCTTAATTTTTTTTTTGATATAGCGTGGAACTGTATAGTTTTTTTTATATATGTGTACGACAAAATTTGGTTTTCAGAATAAAAAACATTTAAAATATAACTTTTTGTATTAATTTATTGTCATACGTAGTTAAAGTTTTTAAAATTAAAGTTATAAAAGATCTGTATTCCGTATCACTGAATCCCAAATTCAATTTTAAAAAACCTTTGCCCTGCATGCCAAAAATTAACCCAAAGATTGTAATGAATTTAACAATTACTTATTTGAATGAAAAAAAAAAAGAAATTACCAAATTTTTATCACTTAAAGGATTGGTAAAAGTATCGATTTTACGATACGTTTACGAATGTTCGCAATTCGAATTTTTATCGGTTTTACGATTAATAAACGAATCGCTTTACGATTCGTTTGCGAATGTTTACCACTGATTATATAACGTTATAATTATTTTAGAATTACTTTTTACGAATCGCTTAAGCGAATTGTCAACGAATCGTTAGCGAATTACGCCTCGGCACATGGTTTGTCGGGAATATTAGGAGTTTGTATTTAAGCTTCGCTTGTAGCTATCATACAACCCCCCGGCATAGATATTGCTGCAGTATTGATGTCTTTTAAGTTTCATGGAACATGTTATCAAACATTACGTACCTACCATTATCATGACAGTTATGTTTGAGGAGATTTATCGATATTTTTGATAAAATTAACTACATTTGATAAAATGAACAATTGTTCTAAATAGCAGACCGATTTCATAGGAAAACCTTTTACGCGTTGTTTTAATATCGATAATAAAATGTTTCCCTCTGCATTACATAGTAACACAGCAAAAAAAAAAAAGAAACGTACTTCTTATAGAAGTACTTGTGGAAGCGGCAATGCTTTGGCTTTCTTACATAATTTTACGATATTTTTTTAAAAGTTTTGCTGTTTTGATTAATATGTTTTTGGTTTTTGATTTTATCTCAAGGTAAAATTTTCAGATCTGAATAAGAGTTAAAAATTTGCTGAAGAGAGAAAAGCAATCTTTGGAATAGTTCATGATTTATAGACTTAAGAATCAGTACATGTTCTTTAAAAAATGTACTAACATCCTCCTCCCAGTAGAATACTTCAAAAGTGAATTGAAAAAAAACCTTAGCTAATAATTTAAAACCCAGTTAGGGTGTTTCTTTTACTATCATAAGCTTTCAGATTTTTGGGGTCTCTATTGGTAAAAGATTTTGAAGTTGGAAAATGTGCTACTGTGTTATTAGTAAACATTTTTTTCGCTCTCTGACAGAAAATACAAAATCCGTCTGCAAATTTATATCTATAACGCCAAGTACTATCTGTATACAAGTATTACCTTATATAGTCCTAAAAAATGTCCGGCTTTATATTCCTGCTGATTGATAACATATATTTTGACGGTATATGCAGACATAAATATTTGTCAGTGTTTAAGTGTGATGCAAGGAGTGTGATGCAAGGTAAAGCTTCTGATCGGTTTAAATTGGCAAACCCAGAGTGATCCTTGCCAATTGCACTTCAAGTCTACTCACAGAGCTCCGTATTCGTAGTACTACTGCGGACGGAGTACCTCCACGTGGTGACGCCTGGAAGCGTGCCTCTGACACCCGTCAGAGCACGACTAACTGTGAGGGGCGAAACCTAAAACCCAGGCACGTCTGCTCAGAGTGAGCGGTACCCTGGTCAGCGTCTGACCCAGAATGGGCGGCTGTAATAAAATCCTGGCAGGAGGAGAAAACTGCGACGTGGTGCGCTGGGCTTGCAACCCGCCACCGACGTATAAACTATTGCAATGAAAAGAAGTAAGAAAAGAATAAAATGGACCCCCCAAAATGTTGACGACCACCGCAAACGAATTAAGGACCATGATTTGAGGATATGCACCTGGAATGTTAGAACACTGTATAGACCAGGTGCCTCCATCCAACTGGCGGAAGTCCTCGAAAAATACAAGGCTGACATAACCGCTTTACAGGAAATCCGGTGGACGGGACACGGGTGCTCACGCAAGAAGTCTTGCGACATCTACTATAGTGGCCATGCGGACAAGCACGAGTTTGGTTGTGGATTTGTGGTTGGCAAGAGACTGCGACACCTAGTCTCAAGGTTCAACCCGGTGTGTGAACGTATAGCCACCATAAGAGTCAAAACTAAGTTTTTCCACATAACACTTATATGTGCCCATGCTCCGACAGAAGAGAAAAGCGATGAGGACAAAGACGAGTTCTACGAGAGCCTAGAAAATGTATATGACCGTAGCCCCAGCCATGACATCAAAATTGTACTAGGCGATTTTAATGCTAAAATAGGCAGGGAGACCGCATTTGAGCCTACAATCGGAAAATTCAGTCTGCACACCGAAACGTCGAACAATGGCATCAGACTGATTGATTTCTCTGCGGCAAGAAATATGGTAGTTAGCAGCACTAGATTTGACCATAAAAATATTCATAAGGCAACATGGTTATCTCCAGATCATTTGACGAGGAATCAGATAGATCACGTGGTAGTCGATGGAAGGCACGCATCGAGTGTTCTGGACGTACGAGTGATCAGGGGTGCGAACATTGACTCCGATCACTTCCTTACCGCAGTTAAGGTACGCACTAGGCTAAGCATGGCGAAAAACGTACGTAACCAGGCACAACGAAAGCTGGACATCGGTAAACTGCGGACCACAGAGGTAGCGGACGCCTACTCCAACCACCTAACTCAACTGCTGCGGAATGCTCCAACCCCTGATAATATAACCTCGCAGTGGCAATATATAGCCGACTCCATAGAACGGACTGCGAGAAGCGTACTTGGGTACTCAAAGCCGTCTCAAGAAGATGCCTGGTACGATGATGAATGTCGCAATGCCACGAGAGAGACGAATGCTGCATACAGGGCAAAACTGCAGCCAATGGCAACGCGAGCTGTTCGTGAACGGCACAGGGAGAAGAGACGAGAGGCAACTCGTCTTTTTACAAGAAAAAAGAAGGAGCTGAAGAAGAGGCAGGATGAGTGCACTGAGTTGCTCCGAAGTAGAGGGGAAGCCCGAAAATTCTACAAGAGAGTTAAAGCTAGAATGCGTGGAACAGGGTTGCCCTCCTGCAAGGACAGCGATGGTCAGCTAGTGACGGATCCGGATAACGTTCTGAAGATATGGAGAGATCACTTTAGAAATTTACTGGATACTGACACCACTCCAGAAGACCCCGCTCCAATCCATGACGATGGTATTAACTGTCCACCTCCGAGCCAGAGCGAGATACGTATGGCCATCTCCCGCCTTAAAAACAACAAAGCTGCTGGAGCCGATGGTCTCCCTGCTGAATTGTTTAAGGCTGGCGGGGAGAAGCTGATTAGGAGCATGCATCAGCTCATGGAGAACATCTGGCAAGAGGAGAGCATGCCCGGGGATTGGAGTCTCAGTCTGTTATGTCCCATATACAAGAAAGGAGATCGTAGTGAATGTAAGAACTATCGTGGAATAAGCCTATTACCAATTGCGTACAAGGTCCTTTCAAGCGTATTGTGTGAACGTCTAAAGCCAATTGTAGAAAAACTAATTGGACCATATCAGTGCGGCTTTAGACCTGGCAAATCTACGACGGATCAAATATTCACGTTACGACAAATCCTGGAAAAAACCCATGAAAAGCAGATCGACACCTACCACCTCTTTGTCGACTACAAAGCTGCCTTCGACTCTCCGATAAGGAATAGGCTTTATGAGGCTATGTCTGAGTTTGGTATTCCTGCAAAGCTAATCCGACTTTGCAGATGTACCCTAGAAAACACCAAATCCTCGATTAAGATTGGTAAAGATCAGTCTGAACCATTCAACACGGAAAGAGGTCTCAGGCAGGGCGATAGCCTGTCCTGTACACTATTTAATATAGTTATGGAGAAGGTGATGAGAAAGGCTGGTGTCAACATGTCTGGCACCATATTCCACAAAAGCCACATGCCACTAGCCTACGCCGATGATATAGATATCATTGGCCGAAATCTGCGGGATGTTACTGCAGTCTTCTCATCCCTAGAAAAGGAGTCGGCAAAAATGGGTTTAGCGGTCAACGAGGACAAGACAAAAATAATGATTTCGACGAACAAAGAGTCCTCTCGATGGGGACGCAGCGTCAACGTTGAAGATTATTGTTTTGAGGTAGTTGATGAGTTTACCTACCTCGGATCTTCCGTCAATAAGAAAAATAATGTCAGCCAAGAAATTAAGCGGAGAATAGTGCTAGCCAATAGATGTTTTTACGGACTTCGGCTGCACTTTAGTAATACCACCTTATCTCGGAATACTAAGAAACAGCTTTACCAGGTGCTAATCTTACCCGTTCTTTTGTATGCTGCCGAATCATGGGTGCTTACGACAACGGACATACAAAACCTGGGAGTATTCGAGAGGAAAGTACTCCGAAAAATTTATGGACCTATCTGTGTCGACGGCGAGTTTCGCCATCGGATGAACCATGAGCTGTATGAGCTTTACCACGACATCGACGTAGCTAAAAGAGTCAGAATGCAACGACTACGATGGCTGGGTCATGTTGCCAGGATGGATGTAAATGCTCCAGCGAGAAAGGTGTTTGAAGGCGAACCTGAAGGACGGCGCAGAGCAGGGAGACCCAAACTCCGTTGGAAGGACCAAGTGATAGGCGATGTGCCATCATCTGGTAGGACTAACTGGAGAACACACGCACAAGACCGAAGCGTGTGGAATTCTTTAGTACTTCAGGCCTCAAACTGATAAACCATGTTTGTAAGTTGTAATGGGCCACTTAAGTAAGTAAGTAAGTTAGATTGAGTTATATGAGTTAGATTTGGGACCGGCCGTGGCATAGTGGTTAGAACACGCGACTACCATGCGGGAGATCGCAGGTTCAAACCTGGCTCCAGTCATCTTAAAAGAAAAAAAAAATAAATAAAATTTTCTTTCATTGTCGGCTCCCCTCGAATGTTGTTTGACAGCAACTTCGCAGTATTAAGCGTCGATTCAATCGTCGTGTCTAGTAAGAGCTTCTCAAAACAGTGACGTTCGCATTCGTCGATAAATAAGTAGGTGCCGTTAGTTGTGAATCTAAAAATAGAAAGCGTGTTAATTCACAACAACGCGAGAAGCTATCCCATACCTCATTCATGGGGTGCAAAGGGAAAATAAGTTTTTTTTAGTTAGATTGAGCCACAAACAAACAATCAGACAAACATTTACAATAATATTAATATTCAGACGAGAGACCCAACTTACATATACCCTCACCCTCAATAAAACATAAAATTTTCAAGAAAAAATTGTTTACTTGATTTCTAAATTGGGCGCAGTGGTACATTTGTATAGGAGATGACAGAAGGAGCGTGGCTAGCTTTCCAATTTTTTTTTTAAACTTTATCCTGTTATAGCTTTACTAAATACTTAATTTGGCTACGATCGTGTAGGATGTATTGATATTTTTACTCCATCTCTGAAGTGGGCGGAAAAGTACATTTGTATGGAAGGTACCAGAAGGGGCGTGGCTAGACTTCCACAATTTTTTCCAAATCTATATCCTGTTATAGCTTTACAAAATACAGAATTTGGGTATGATCCCGTTGGGTGTATTAATGTTATTACTCGATTTCTAAAGTGGGCGGTACCAGATGTGTGTGGGAGGTACCAGATGGGGCGTTGGTAGACTTCAGTTTTTTTTTCTCAAAAACTGTATTCTGCTATAGCTTTACTAAATTAAGAATTAGGGTACGAGCGCGATGGATTTATTGATATTATTACTCCATATCTAAAGTGGGCGGAAAGGTGAATTTGTATGGTAGGTACGAGAAGAGGCGCGGCTAGCCTTCCAAATTTTTTCCAAAACTTTATCTTGTTATAGCTTTACAAAATACAGAATTTGGATATGATCCCGTTGGGTGTATTAATATTATTACTCGATTCCTAAAGTGGGCGTAATGATGTATTTGTATGGGAGGTACTAGGAGGGGCGGGACCATGAAGCCCATTTGCGATACCGTAAGTAATTTTGAGGAAATATTAACTCGTGCAGGGACCGGCCGTGGCATAGTGGTTAGAACACGCGACTACCATGCGGGAGATCGCAGGTTCAAACCTGGCTTCAGTCATCTTAAAAAAATTTGTTCTTTCATTGTCGGCTCCCCTCGAATGTTGTTGTAGTGTCGACACTGCAGTATTAAGTGTCGAGTCAATCGGCGTGTCTAGTAAGAGCTTCTCAAACAGTGACGTTCGCATTCGTCGATAAACAAGTAGGTGCCGTTAGTTGTGAATCTAAAAATTGAAAGCGTGTTAATTCACAACAACGCGAGAAGCTATCCCATACCTCATTCATGGGGTGCAAAGGGAAATTAAGTTTTTTTATTAACTCGTGCAAAATTTGAAAACATTTGGTGGCGTGTTTCGAAAGTTATCGTGCGTACCAGCCGGACAGCCAGACAGACAGGCGGACATGGCTCAAACGACTTAAAAAGTCATGAATCGAATTTGGTTCAAAGAAACCTAGACCCTAGGAGACTCCTTCTATGTGTTATACTTTTGGGTCGTATCAAATGATATATACCCTCCTACACGTATAGTGGCGGGAAGGCATGGCTGCTGCTTTTCATTTAAGGGTCTCAAAATTTTGTATAAGTTTCTTTGCTACTAATGTTTGTGGTTTGTCGAACAGTGTGATTTATCGGTATAGTGGGCGTGGCACCAATCGTTAATAAATAAATAATTTTGGAGGCATGACGAAGTCTGCCAGGTCAGCTTATATTGTAATACAATTTTAAGTGGAATTGTTTTTACTTTTTCATGTCTATTTAAAATGTTTTCTATGTATGCGATTTAAAAGCATTACACAGTACAACACATGACTTTGGGACTCAATTCTGAAATTCATTTGCTTTGTCAAGTTACATGCCATAATAATTTGACGTCATTTGTTATATTGTTATATGGTGGCGTATGATTATCATAAGTAATATTCCACATAATTCATACGCCACGGAGTACAACAGTTTTATTGTAACTGCTACAAAATAAAACCAGTTCAAAATCATTTGATGAATGGAAAAGTGAAACTGTTGCTTATGTAGGGAAACGTTATATGAACAGTTTAAAGGAATTGTAATTCTTAATTTTTTAAATTTGTTTTAGCTAAATCGGACTGGTGGTTCTCGGGTTATGTCAAACAAAAGAGCCTAAAACGTGACAAATTCCCCTATACGATACTAACTAACTTCAAGTCGATATTAAATTATTATGGCATGTAACTTGACAAAACGAATGATGCAGAACTACTTCTTTTTAGGGCTACTTTCACTTGCTGTTCTCAGAATTGAGTCCCAAATCAATGAGCTGAAAAATGTTGTACTGTGTTATTTTATACAAACATAAAAGCTTTTTTGATTGTGTTGTACCTTCTGACACTAAGTGGTTAGCTTACGACCCTCGTAGCTATGTCTGAACCCTAAGAGTCATAGTTAAACGCAAAACAAATAACGCTTCTACACAACAACGGCAGAAATCAAAACTTCAGTCCGGCACTAGAAATGATCGCAGCACAACATGACGGAACCGCAACGAAAACGAACAATAATATAATAATTATTATATGTAAAGAATCATAGATAAAAAAAAGAAATACAACAAATACAATACGACTGCATTAGTTAGTCTCTAATTCTTTAAGTGATATATAATAAAAAACATAATACAATGAGCGCCGCTATTAAATATCAACCCTTAAAGTCGAGTGATTTCGAAGAAGATGGTGATTTGTCAAGTTCGACGACAAATGAAAATGTTAAAGATTCATTTCAAATACATTGGTCGTTAAAATTTCTGTGTTTTGTTTTCATTGCAATGCAATTAGTTTATGTTGGCTACATAAGTAGAATTGATTATTTCTATCAAAATGCAACAACAACAACAACAGCCATATACAGTGACAATGCTACCATCGAGGATGTGTATCCTGACGATTACGATATTGAGATTATAACATTGAATGGACTTATGGATACGGGAGAAAACAATAGTACTCAGGAATCAACAACAACAGCAGCATCAGCAGCGGCCCCAAGTGTTACAAATCATTATGATTTAGACACTAGCAGTCAAGATAATAATAAGCTATGGACCAAACATGATTTCATTGCGTCAACAACATTCAAGCCGCCATACGCAACATCAACTTTATTTGAACAACAACATCAATTTAATTCAACATTTCCTGGCACTGAATTCACAAGTGTAATTAATAGCGTAACTACAACATCGTCGATGAGTACCATAAGCACCAGCACCAGCAATGCCAAAATTGATGATGATTATGATTTGGGTATAGTGCAACCTTCAATGCCGGGGTTTGGCTTGGAAAAAAATTCAACAAACAATAAATCACACGATATTAATAAAGATTTAACAATGAACAACACGTCAATTGCTAATTATACAAATGCTACAGCAACAACTAATTTAAACGCCATTGTAGCCACTGCCGACCCTCCGACCACCCCCACTGCCAACACCTTATCCACGCCAGCTACTTTAGAACCATGGAGTACAACTTCAGCAGCATTAACAACAAGTAGCCAAGTTGTAACCCCCGCCGCCACCGCCACCACCCCTACCTCTCTGCCAATTAATTTGAATACCAATACTACGAAGATTAGCGATCATCTAGCAGCATCTTCGCTTAAATATTTCATTAACACCTCCAGGTGTCACATACCCTATGTTGATCCATTTACCAGTGAAGTGCGCAAAATGTTTAAACCTTCACATACGACAGGTTGCACCAAAGATCAGGCGATTACAAGCTCCTCGTTTGACCACAAACGTCGACAGTACATTTTACACATTAACTATACAGTGGCTATGACGCTAGTCGAAAATGCTACGGAACATAGTATAGTCGAGGATTTACAGTGCTGTTATCGCCAAATAGAACGGAGCGGAAGTGGCACTCGGTCTGATTCTACATTTGTGTAAGTAAAGTTTTCTCTCTTTTCTAGAGAAAGGGAGGGGATCAATGCAATAGCCTTAACTTCCTTTATATGGCAGAGTGCAGATGATATGGTTTCGATTCTCACTCTCGTATTTTTTTCATTTAAGTAATGTGGGGGAGGGATTTTAATATACCATTACAAACAAGTGGACAGAGATTAGAAAAAAGTAGGTGAAGATCGAATAATTTTTTGCGGCTCTACGAATCGACCTCTAAACGAAATAAACAGCGTAAAAAAATAATAACTACCCAGCACAGAAATTAAAATAAACGCAATAACAAGGAGTACTATAAATATCTAAACGAAAAGTAAAATAATACTCAATAATTATGATAGATATGCTTAATATCTAATAAAAAGACTGTCAAAGAAAAAAAGTATAATACAAAATCTCCAATGTATAAAAGTACATGGCGAAGAAAAACAAGAGTTCGGTGGCGATTGGAAACACTAAAATTATTCTTCCGGTTTGAAATAGAATAAATTTAGGAATGTAATTTTCAAAGAGCTTCGTATAATTACAAAGCAAAGTTTACATAAAACCAACAAATACATTTCAACCTTTGTACTCGTAAAAATGATGAAAAAAATTTAAGAAGAATTTGGTCAAGTATGAATATAGCATTTGAAGCAAGTTTCAAATACTTGCTTAAAAGCAAAACACATATGGGTATTTACACAGAAAAGTCCACAGCGATCGAAAAAAAGTTGTAATACCTTTTTTTCTGATTTGTATTACACAGTACAACATTTTTCAGCTCATTGATTTGGGACTCAATTCTAAGAACTGCACGTGAAAGTAGCCCCAATAAGAAGAAGTTCTGCATCATTCGTTTTGTCAAGTTACATGCCGTAATATGCCATAAACGTGACAAATTTTCCTATACTATATTTACTAACTTCAAATCGATATTAAATTATTATGGCATGTAACTTGACAAAACGAATATTGCAGCACTAATTCTTTTTGGGGCTACTTTCACGTACAGTTCTCAGAATTGTGTCCCAAAATGTGTTGTACTGAGTAATTAACCAGTTTCGTTCAGTTTTTCGGAAATTGTAAAATTATATCAGATATAAAATTAAATATGAGTTTAATATAAAAACATGAATATCGATACCTTAATTATACCCACACCCTACGGGTAGGAGGGCTGAGTACGTATTGGCTAGCTCTTTTCGGCTCGCAAGTAAGGAGCCTTAAAACTACACAAGAGATTCGCGAGTCAATTTCAAACGAGCTCTCGGCTCGCGGGCCAAATCCCCAAATAAAGAACTGGCTCTGGTTCATATTACTTTTATTGTACTATTTGGTACAAAGTTTGGTACAAAAAAAGTACTTTGTGCCGAAAACTACATTAGAGGTACTTTTTGTTCAACAAAAGTACTATGGTACAAAATAGTACTTTGTGAAACGAAAAAGTGCTTTTGGGCTAATAAAAGTACTTTTTGGTACAAAAAAGTACTCTGGTACAAAAAAAGTACTTTGTGCAACAGAAAAGTGCTTTTGGCTTAATAAAATTACTTTTTGGCATAAAAAAGTACTTTGGTACAAATGGAAGTACTTTGTTCTTTAGTACAGAATAAAGTACTTTGTACCAAAGAGTACTATGCACCAAAAAGAATTTTTTGGTACAACAAAAGTACTTTAGTACAAAACAGTACTTTGTGCAGCAGAAAAGTGCTTTTGGACCAATGAAAGTACTTTTTGGTATAAAAAAAATAATTATTGTACATAACTTTGATACTTGGCTTGCGAGCTAGCTCTTTATTTGGAACCCAGGCTCGCGAGCCGAGAACTCATTTTAAATGTTGTGAATCTTGGCTCGCGAGCCAGACGTAACCAACCGGTATTGCAAATGGGCTACATGTAAACGCCCCTTCTGGTACGTTGCATACAAATGTACCACTCCGCCCTATTAAGAAATCGAGTAATAATATTAATAGACACAACGCGATCGTTCTCGAATTCTGTATTTAGTAAGCTGTTTTGGGGAAAAAATTTGGAAGTCTAGTCACGCCCCTTCTGGTACCTCCTATACAAATGTACCACTCCGCCCACTTTGGAGATAGAGTAAAAATACCAATACACTCGACACGATCGTGGCCAAAATCTGAATATTGTTAAGCTGTAACAGGATAAAGTTTTGGAAAATAAATTGATGTCTAGCCACGCCTCTTCTGATACCTCCCATATAAATGTACCACTCCACTTTAGAAATCGATTAATATCAATAATACACCCAACGCGATCGTTCCCAAATTCTGTATTTTGTTAAGCTATAATAGGAAAAAAATGTTGGGAACAAATTGAAAGTCTATCCACGCCCCTTCTGCTACCTCCCAATACGCATCTGGTACCGCCCTCTTTAGTAATCGATTAATATTATTAATAGATAAAGCTAATAGAATAAAGCTATAACAGGATAAAGTTTTCGAGAACAAATTGGAAGTCTAGCCACGCCCCTTCTGTTATCTTCCTATCAAATGTATCACTCCGTCCTGTTTAGAGATGGATTAATAACATCAATACACCCAACGCGGTCGTGCCCAAATTCTGTATTTTGTTAAGCTTTTACCAAATAAAGTTTTCGAGAACAAATTGGAAGTCTAGCCACGCCCCTTCTGGTATCTTCCATACAAATGTACCACTCCGTCAACTTAAGAAATCGAGTAATAATAACAAAACAAAAGAAAATGTTATGTTTAACTGAGGGTGAGGGTATATCTATGCTGGGTTTCCCGACTGAAACTATATCATTTTATCCATTTATTAAAGCTTTTGAATTCAGTTTTCTTCAATTTATATCCTATTGTAAGTTTCCTGTAAAACTTAAATTTTACACTTAGCATAGTGTAACGCATTAAAAGAGCCGTGTTCGGCTCTAAGAATCTTAACTCAAAATTCGTTCAAAATTAAGGTATGGGATTGTAAATGTGCAGAATAGCCCACCCTTTCTGGCTAGGCCGTAGCCAGGGGGTGGCCAAGGGGGCCAAAGCCCTCCCCGAAATGATTTTACCCAAATTAAATAATTTTTTTATTTGCATAAATTTAAAACCAATTTATAAAATTTTTATTTTAACATATAGATTAGGCAATAAGTGACACTCTATTTTAAATTAAAATTATAAAATAACACTGTTTTATATTGTTCTTAAATAGTTTATCAACAACACTAACATTCTTGTATCAGTCTTTTTCAAAAGAAAAGATGCAAAAAACAACTAAATTGTATTTAAAATTCTATTAATATTTTTTTTATTTAATTAGTAAGTTTTTAGAGGGACCGGCAAACAAATACCACTATATTTTGTGTATACATATTATGTGTGAGGTGAATATCTCGTCTCCTCTATGCACTGCAAAATATATTGTGTTCGTTTAGGAATTACACTGCGTTTTTTCCTTCAGACATTGAATAAGAGAAATCAAAATCTATTCTCGATCTATGTTAAAGGTTCTAAAAGTTTATTTATATATGTATTTAAACCAATGGGTCTCCAACTGTCTCTAGACTGGAAATAGATGTCTGTTTGATGAATAGAATCGATCGAAGTATAACATGTTCGATGTTCGGAGTATGGATAGGTCACTTCTTTTCTTGAAAGTTTAGCAAAAATACTATTAAAAGCTAATTTTAAAATGTAAAATATGTTAAGTTTTTAAGATCTGTACACTCAGATAAACAAAAATCGCAATATTTTCTTTCAAATCTCTTTCTTACACACGCAACATGCGATCCGCATTGTCAACCAGTTCCTCCCCAGTTTGCTTGAGCCTATGGAATTTTGGCGAGAAATTTGGTGTCTCTATATAATATTGCTCTATGATTTAAACTCGATATAATTGGGCAATTCCATGGAAAGCGATCACATAAAAAAAATTATTTTTTTTAATTTGTCAGCCATCTATTTTATTTTTTTCTCAAGAAGTTAAAGAGACACCATCATGAAACTGATTGAGGGGTTCAACAACAATATTATCTACTACGGGGGAAAAAATAGGGGTGCATTTGTTCTTTAAGAGATTAAAAAAAAAAAAATTTACCAAAATTTTCGAACGGCAAATCCTAAATTTAAAAAGAAAAAATTACTAATTCTCTTTCTGCGCACTTTAAGGTACATGTTTGCAAAACTTCATCAAATTTATAAAAAAAAAAATTTACTAAAATATTCGGACGGCAAATCCTGAATTTTTAAAAAAAAATACTAATTCTTTTTCTGCGCACTTTAAGGTACATGTGTGCAAAATTTCATCAAATTTGGAGAGCAGACCCAAAATTTATGTTATCGCTTCCCATGGAATTACCCTATTATCTTCTAATATATAAAATTCTCGTGTCACGGGGTGCGTGATTGAACTCCTCCGAAACGGCTGACCGATCCTCATGAAATTTTGTGAGCATATCGAGACGAAAAAAATGTTTCCTAGAAATAATATACATGGCAAAACAACGTTTGCCGGGTCAGCTAGTAATTTATATAATTTAATTTATCATCATCCCGTTTTGGACGAGAATAATATGTCTGTGCATAAATTAATGCCTATAAAAACCTGTAAGGCCTTCTTATCCACTTGATGCTATACTTCTCTGCAGTAAACTTTTATATCCTAACAATTTCGTTTCATTGCAAATAGCTTTTCAACTTTGCTCAGGCCCCATAGAAACAGAAGAAATTTTTAATGATATATTTAAAATTTTTTCAGAAAGACTAAAATAAATCTTTAAATTTGGATTAAATATTTTGACAATAAGTGACCACCATTAATGTTATAAACCGGCGATTATGTTTTATTATTACCCGATATTGAATTTATATGTCATGTATTTAATGTCATGTTATTAGTTTTAAAAAATACGTTACTAAAAAACATATAACAACAGAGCTATATTAAGTTTAATTATATACTATAATAATTTTTGTTTGTTAAATTTCATTACTCATTTCAAATTGAATTAATTTTTCGATACCTGTTTTGTTGATTTTTTTATTTTTAATTATTTTCTGTTTCAATTGGTTTTGGCCCCCTCCGAAATAAAATCCTGGCTACGGCCCTGCTTTCTAGTATACCCATATAAAATGACCTCCTACACAAATTAGTGAATTTCGCAAAAATTTATATTTCTCAAAAATTTCTTAAATTAAATTAAAGAAAATTTCGACATCATCAAATTAAACAATTAAAATTGGACACTTAGTACTTAAAGTTATGCATATGAATATCGACGGCTTCCCATGCATTTCATAGTAAGATCCCAATCTATATTAAAATGATAACCCAACTGTATCTTGGTGATTTTCTAACTTTTGCATCTAGATCATAAAAACAACGTCTTCTTACGGTCGGATACATAGTTTAGGAGATAACTTCACTTAATGCTGTTCATATGAATGTCAACTGCTTCCCAGGTATTGCATGGCGAAATCCTTAATATAATATATTAATATATGGTTTCACAACTATTGTATGGTGATCACAATTCAAGCTCTGTTTTGTGATTGGATGCTTAGTTTAGGAGATAACGACAATTGAAAGTTTTTTTTATATGAATACTTCCTCCCATTTCAAAAAGAATATTAGATAATATAAGATAAACAACCATCTATGCCGATTTGCATAGAACAATCCTGGCAATGTTGTGTGAAAATGCTCTTTTTTTCAAAAAACCGCTTCAACCGGGTATTCAACGTTGGCATTTTTGATGAAACCGACATACGGTACATACAACTCTTTCTAACTGTCATATAATGTCAAAATTGTTTATCATATGTATATACAATATATATATTTGTTTGAATAGTGCAATATAAATTAACGGCCATCTAATACGAGTTTTGAAATATCATCACCATTTGTGCTAGACCCCCTATTTTGGTTTATCCACTGCAATGTTGTTCCCCTCTCATATAGGTAAATGTCGTCCATTCAAGTATTCATATGTTTGTAAGCACTTTTCATATGACTGATAAAAATAACCAATAAATCACAAAAACGCAATCAACCGTCAGACGTTCAAATGGGCTTATGTTTCAATATAGTCTGAAAAATGCGTTCAAGGCTAGAGCCAATTATCGTACAAAACCTCTTGTAACAAAAAACTCTGATAAAATAAGCTGTTGATTGCCTGCATATGTTCTCTCTTATATTTTTGGCAAATGTTATCAGATTGTATCGCATGCAAGTCAAATATGACAAAGAATGACGTCTATAACAAACATTCATATGAATTTGATTTTAATGCCCTGGAACGTAAATTATTGACAAAAAAAAAATACTTCGTATGTAATATTGCCGCCTTGAAAAAATAAGTATAATTAACAAGAATTTTTAGGCATTCTGTTGAAATTTACTTATCTAGAATATTTATCGTTAAAATGCATTAATAACAGTTATAAAACAGCGAGCCAACTTTTAAAATAACAATAACGTTTTTTTTAATTCATATACGTAATATTTGTTAAAGTTTTATGTACAAATTATATATAAATTGTAGCTCCAGACAAACTTCGTCGTGCCTCCAAAGTTGTGGATACATAGTTGTGAATACATAGTTGTGGCTACATATATATTTCTTCAACAAAATCTAACAGATAATATGAGCTATAATGCAGTTTCCACAAAAACACATTTGCTTTCTATTCGTTTAATTGCTAATTCATATTGGTTCGCTCGCTCGCTGCTCTTTTCCTAAAAATTGGCTCTTAGTTCGCGAGCCAAGAGCCGCAAAATTACAAATGAGCTCTCAACACGAGAGCCAAGAGACAATTTGTAGGAAAAGAGCAGCTCGTAGCCAAGTCAATAAAATGCAAATAAAATGCAATTTCAAGAAAATACCCAAAAGTACTTTTATTGTCCTTTTTTGTATTAAAATGTACTTTTTTGTATCAAAAGAACTTTTATTGTACTTTTTTGTATCAAAAGAACTTTAATTGTACTTTTTTTTGTACTAAAAAGTAATTTTATTGTACTTTTTGTATCAAAAAGTAATTTTACTGCTCCAAAAGTACTTTCAGAACCATGTAATAGCATTTTGCTATTACACAAAGTACTTTTTTTTGTACCAGAGTAATTTTTTGTACCAAAATGTAATTTTAATGTACTTATCGGTACAAAGTACTTTCATTTGTACCAATGTACTTTTTTGTACCAAAAAGTACTTTTATTGCCTCAAAAGTACAATTAAAGTACTTTTTTGTACCAAAAGTACTTTGGTATAAAAGAAAACATTTTGTGGATCAGAAAAGTACTTTTGGAGCAATAAAAGTACTTTTTGGTACAAAAAAGTATTAAGTACAATAGAAAGTACTTTGTACCGAAAAGTTCTTTGTGGTACAAATAAGTTCTCTGGTACAAAAAAGTACTTTGTGTAACAGAAAAGTGGATTTGATACAAAAAGATACTTTAATTAAAAAAAAGTACTTCGTACCATAAAGTAGAATAAAAGTACTCGTTTTAATATTATTTCTCAATAATTTTGGTATTCAAAAAATTTAATGCAATGTTATCAATAGAGATTTGTGACTAAATGACAAATGACCCTCACCCTATGTATGATATTATTCAAGTTCCAAGTAAATCAAATTAAATGATTTTTCATTGAAATTACTTGTGTATTTTAATTTCCCAAGGAGATATTACTTTCGTATAGGACTTTTTATACCCTCACCTTACGGGTAGGAGGGTATATAACATTTGATACGACCCACAGTGGTTGCCGTTTCATACAAAGAGCGGCCAAAAATAGAAGGAGTTTTCATAGGTGAATAATATTTGGCACATCACACAGCCTCTTTTAATGACACCAATTTCTAAAATTTGGTTAAAATCTGTGAAAGGATTCAAGGACCACCTTAGATCCTGAAAATTAAAATTTCATTGTAGGCACACCAAAGTCGTCACATCCATTGATTCTATCAATCTATGACTAAATCTAAAATTTGGTCAATGTCGGACAAACGATTTAAGGACCTCTCTTAGATCCTGAAAATTTAAATTTCAGAGTAGGCACACCAAAGTCGTCATATCAATTGATTCTATCAATCTATGACTAAATCTAAAATTTGGTCAATGTCGGACAATGGATTCAAGGACCTCTCTTAGATCCTGAAAATTTAAATTTCATAGTAGGCATACCAAAGTCGGTATTTCCATTGATTTCATCAATCTATGACTAAATCTATAGTTTGGTCAATGTCGGACAAAGGATTCAAGGACCTCTCTTATAGTACACAATCAAAAAAAATGACACCGAAAACGGTGAGGCCGCTTTGTTCTATTGAAGATAACTCAACAATCCGCAAATTTCAGCAGCTGAAATTTACATAATATAATCTGTAAATATTGGTAAACATTTTACAACAAATTTGGTTGTCAACTTCGATCGACTTCGCAACTAAAACTCTAAGTGAAATTTAAGTCTACACACGAGATAGGCACATATAACACTGTAAGACAAATTTAAACTTTTGGCCTCACACATGATCAAACTGACCATATTCTGAAAATATAGCTCTAAATAAAATATACGTATCTCCCAGTTTTTCTAGATCAGCTCATTTAAGTGTTTTTTTTACGACTAATTCAAATTTTGGGGGGAAGCTCCCATACAGCGACTCGAAAGAGATATTCTTCCTGTTCGAAGAACTCTGCGAAATGTTGAAAGATTTTGATGAATTTTCTTTTAATGTTTTTCAAATGGCCGGGAGCGGGTTCTGACGAAACCCAAATTTAAAATTTGTCACAAATTTGTCTCAAATTTAATTTGTCAACAGATTTTGATGAACTTTTTTTAATATTTTTCAAATGGCCAGGAGCGGGATCTAACGAAGTCCAAAATAAAAATTTGTCAAAAATAAATTAATTTAATAAAATAGACACAGCATGCTGAGAAGTTTTTAATTCTTTTAAATAATAGTTCGAGGCAACAAAAGTACTTTGCACTAAAGATGGTAAGATACAAACGATAAGTTTATTGTCGATCAATAGGGGAGCTGGCGTGCCACAAATGTATTCAAGTCGTGAAGAAATAAATTTGATAGTATTTAGCACTTCTCTATCTGGGGCCAAAGAGCGCATAGCAAAAGTTTTGTTCTGTTTTTCCTATCTTCTTAATAATTTTATTTATTCCTGTGTTTGTCACTAAACTTAACCTTAACGGCCTGACCGATATTGATCAAAAGAGTGGGTCTGATTAGATCTGAACATTATTGGGTTTTCTGTGGCCAAAAATAAAAACGAGTAGTGATAACAGAATATAACCTGCACTATGATATATAAAAAATTTAAATTCAACTTTTGACTATGGCCTTACCTACCACTTACTTAGTGTATTATTTAAAAAAACTTTTAACATTTGGGCTTTAGTTAAATATGGCAAGTGTGTATGAGGTTTCATTTCTTAGACCACTTTCCCTTAGGACATATTTTATTTGTGTCCATGGAGCGCAAAAAAAAAGCTCGAATTCTACTGGGAAAATGTACGCCGTACTGTATCCCCCATTTAGTTTTTTTCAAAATTTTACGCCGGATTTGAAATCAGCTAGGCACCAATCAGAGCCAGCTTAGGCACAATATCACTTAAATTCAAACAATTTTTGAAAAAAATTTATGAAATATTGCATCCGCCATTTTGTTTTTTCAAAATTTTGACTTCGGATTCGAAATAGGCGACCTAAAAACACCCATAAGCACAATATCGGCTAAATTCCAGCATTTTGGGAAAAACTATCCGTCATACAGTATCCACCATTTTGTTTTTTCAAAATTTTACGCCGGATTTGAAATCAGCGACTCCAAAAACCCCCTTAATACCATGTTTTATGCCTATTGGAAGTCTCCTTCATATTAAGGCCAATTTTTTCACATTTCTGACCAATGTGGGGCGAGGGTATATGTAAGTCGGTTTTCCCGACTAAAACTTTCTTAATGATTTCTTAGTTCTCATTAGAAATGTACTATAATCTTGGGCGGAGTAAACCACCCAGGTTCTTGAATACCATGAATACCAAATTTTTATATTTTTATACCATCACCCTTGGGGATGAGGGTATATATCATTTGATACGAAAAAAAGTGTAACGCTTTAAAAGAGACGAGTTAGAACCCAAGTATCTTAAGACCAAATTCGTTTCAGAACTTTTTAAGAAGAAGGAGCTATGTCCGTCTGTCTGGCTGGCTGGATGGCTGGTCAGCAGGATAACTCGAGTAAACCTTAACGGATCGGTATGAAAATTTACCAGTATTATTATCTTTGGAAACGAACTTATGGGATTGTAAATGGGCAGAATAGACCCACCCCTTCTGGTACCTCCCATACAAAATTACCTATTTTTGGATAATTAATATTTCTTCCATAGCTGCCAAACAGACCATCGGAGGATATCTAAATTTGGTCAGATTATTTATCTTGCAATAGTAGACAGATCCTAAGAAAGCCGAAACCTTTGCCACACCCCTTCTGGTACCTCCCATACAAAATGACCGAATTGACCCTTATAGTTTTACATACATATATTTTTTGTAAGTAAACTGAGATCTCTCAAATTTTGCGTATGATGTTCGCTTATGAAAATTAGACTCAGGAATGAACATGGACTATATCGGTTCACGCCTTCCGGTACCTCCCATACAAAATACCTATTTTTGGAAAATTAATATTTCTCCCATAACTTCTAAACGGACACTTGTGGGGTAATGAAAATTGGTCGATAAATTTATGTTGCGATAGGAGGCGAAACCGATCAATTACAAACTTTTTTGTAAGTACACTGAATTCTGTCAAATTTTGCGTAAGTAGTACGGTTATGAAAATTTGAATCAGGAATGAATATGGATAATATCAGATTACCCCTTCTGGTACCTCCCATACAAAATGACCTTGCTTGGAAAAATAATATTTCTCCCATAATTTCTAAACTGACACCTAGGGGATAATCAAATTTGGACATTTAATTTATCTTATAATATGAGGTAAAACCTTTGAAGCACTAACTATTTGACACACCCCTTCTGGTACCTCCCATATAAATAATCGATATTGCCCCTTTTACATATGTACATATCATTTTGTTTATACACTGAATTCAGACAAGTTTTGCCAAGGTAAGCGTTCATTGTACGTTGATTTACGAAAAAAAACAGACACGTTGTTCTGGCCCTAATTGTACCTCCTGTACAAGTAAGTCAAAGTTTTTACGGTTTTGCTCCACAATACATAAGTAATTTTATTTTTATTAAAAATCTATTAATTTCAATTACTCAAAACTGAAACAATATCTTATATTGGGTGATGGTATTTGTCAGTCAGTGTACCTGACTGAAATTTCTGTACTGGTTTACTTTTAATTCTTAATTTCAGTTAAATTGGTTTATACATAGAAGCTGTCCTCCTCAGCGCCACCTATCGGTCTTAAATATACTTAAAAACCTAATATCATAACTAAAAAATATACATACAAAATTTCATAAAAATCGTTAAAGCCATTTCGTAGGAGTGTCGTGACAAACAGCGTGACACGAGATTTTTTATATGTATAAAGATTCATAACATAAAACAATTTTATTATTATTTTTTTCACATGGCTCTAACCATTATTTTTTTACTTTTCTAGATTGTTGCCGTGTTCAATTTTTCATCAAGATTTTGTTGTACCATTGCATATTCAAGGTATCATTGTTGATTGTACATCGAAATCGATGAAGAAACTTTTGCAGCAGGATGCTTTCTCCTTTGTGCAAGTCCAACCACAAGTCAACAGTGGTGGCACTAATGATACAGTGGATAAGGCAAACACTAATGGACTGAAAAAACTCGGAATACTTCTATTGGGTATTGACTCTTTGTCACGCATCAATTTTCGTCGTAATATGCCCGAAACTTTGAATTATTTGATCGATAAAGGGTGGTACGAATTGAAGGGCTATAATAAGGTAAATGTTGCATCGGTACATAGTTTTTAGCGAATTTAACTGAAATTTCTACTTAGTTTTTAGTAACGATATAGCGCACAATTAAGCTTATTCTTATCAGATTTTTTTTTGTATTATCCTTTACAGGTTGGTGATAATACATTGCCCAATTTGATGCCTTTACTTGCGGGTTATACGCGAACCACCACCTATGCCAAGTGTAATTCAAAGAGTCGTGGTTACGATGACTGCAATTTTATGTGGACCAAGTTCAAAGAACATGGCTTTAAGACGGGCTATGCTGAGGACACCACCACCATCAGTACATTCAATTATAAGGCGAAGGGATTCCGCAAGCCACCTACAGATCATTATTTGCGCCCCTTTGCCCTGGGCATAGAAAAGACTATGAAGAAAACCCAGAAGGCTGGTCTATATTACTGTGTGGGCCGTCGTCAATACGGCGAATACATTTACGATTACGGTGTGGAATTTGCCACTCGCTATCAGAATCAATCCAATTTCGGTTTCTTTTGGACCAATTCATTCAGTCATAACGCTTACTCAACAGCGGCCACAATGGACCGCACAATGGTGAAGTATCTAAAGGATCTTGAAGCCAAAGGTATTTTCGAAACATCGGTGGTTATGTTCTTTAGTGATCACGGTCGACGATGGGGTCCATTGTTGAAATTGTCCGAAGGCTTTCTTGAGGAACGATTGCCCATGTTCTTCGTATCGTTGCCTTCGTGGTTCAACAAGGAGTACAAGGCCAATTTGATAGAGAATCAAAAACGCTTGATAACGCCATTCGATATTCACATGACTTTGCAGCATTTGTTACATATGACAGTTCCTGCTTACAACATCAGCCAGGCCTATGATTGTGCTAAAGCTCAATCGATATTCCAGGAAATTCCTGAAAATCGTACATGTTATGATGCTTGTATACCGGAAGCCTGGTGCACTTGTATACCCTATATGGTGGTGCCTACTAAAAATGCAACCATCAAAAGGGTAACGCAACTGATAGTGAATGAAATGAATCGTTACTATGTCACAAAAAATATAACCTCACTGTGTAGTAAATTGACTATACATGAAATATCACGAGCTAAAATGCGTCTTGAAGATAGTACGCCGCAGTCCAGCACGGTGACCACTTACATGATAGAGTTTGCTACCAATCCTAAAACAAAACCGCCTACGCTTTTTAGTGCCACTGCAAAATATGATGCAAAGCTGGATAGAATTGAAATGAAAGTTGATGACATCAGCCGACTTAGTGAGTACAAGAATACGGCCGAGTGTACCGATGACAAGCAGGCGAAAAAGTATTGCATCTGCAAGGATTCATTGAAGTCGTAGCCAAAGGGCTTCTAATGTTTAGATTGTGTTTTGATATGAAGCAAAGAAGCAATATTATAAGGGTTACAACATACTCCTCTCTATCCATACAGAGCTATCCTGTGTTCAAAGCTCGGGCTACAATAACCAAGGAACTTAGTATCATAATTTCCTAGCGGTAAATGCAACGAAGTACCTATTTAGTAATCCATGGCGCCAGTATGACATTGTAAACGAGCGATCTTAGAACTTCATGTAAAAATATCGTTCACTGAATATAATTCCTATTACAATGCTGTTGTAATGGCACCTACTGACATCGTCGCTTACTTCGTAATCAAGCTTCGCTGACATCGTCGCTTTCTTTGTAAGCGAAAGCGAACCGATTAAACGGCCTATGACACTCCCTTACTAAATTTAAGGAGGAATATAAGCGAGAGAATCATCACTGATTACTACTAAATATAGCTGATATCAGCGAATACGTAATGGGTATTTTTACCGCTGGGCTATTATGTACCTATTGTTGTGTAAGGCTCTACTACACATTGCTCTCTTGCTCTTCTTCTTTTGGCTAACTGTGATGTAGTTACTTCAGTATCCCGCGTTATACGTAGAATACATTTAACAATATGTATTATTAAAAAGATGGACCACAGTTAGGAACAAACAATTGAACTTTCCCTCGAGCCAACCTTACGGCGTCACCATCACTTTAGACTGCTACTGTGAGCGAGTGGTACTATTGTACTGTGGTCACCCAAATACCTCATTAATGTATTTATCTAGCAATTAAATTCGTTTTGTATATATTAATATAGATGTGTATGTATGGGATACGTTTTTTAAGGACATCAATGTTAATACAATAAGTATAACATAATTTAGTAATAATGTATAGTGTTATATAGTGTTAATAACTAAAATAAAAATTTAAAAATAAAATAGAATTAGTTTTTGTTAAGAAATCATAAGATAATTTAATTAATTTAACAAAATAACTATGCCTGATAGCAAAATTCTGGTTTCTTACTTGAATTTCCCATATCAAAACCCATGATAAAAAACCCTTGTCGATCAGTGTTATGGATTGTTTAAATAATATAAATGCATTATTGTTTTTTTAAAGAAGTTATGGTTGAATTGCACTTTAACGGGGAAAGTCTTGTTGGAAAAAAACCAAGCTAAAAGTTGAGGCTTACGGATAGGTGCCCTTTTGGTTTCTATGATGATCCCATATGTATTAAAGGTATTATAATAACAACGATTTCAAGTTACACAAAAATTAGAAACTTCTGTTTTTATTTTTAACTCCCCCTTATTATGTCACGTCGAATCTTTGTCGTTTTTGAAATTTGGCAGCGCTTACGTCGTATCGGAGACTAAAATACGGTTGTTCTTGCTCCTATAATGTTCTTCTTCATCAGAAAAAGGAAAATTTATAACACTAAACATTTCGGTTAATTATTACAAATTTTATTCAGATACAAAAAACAATCTAAAGAAGTATTGACTGAAATTTAACTTTTTTTGGTTGGAATAAATCTTCGGGTTGTGTTAGTTTCTTTTGATATTCGCATCGAAATTTAACAAAAATTTTGAGGTATATTAAAACATAATATAGTTATAATGACAGAAATTTTTTGTAATGCTTTTGATAATAGAGTATGTATGGAAGAACCAAAGAAGTGTACATATTTTAATCAGTGGGTCATTCTACACGTGAACATGCAACATTAAGGTGTTCATGCGAAATATTTGGATTTTTCAAATTTGAATAGACTGTCCCTCAGATTTATTGAATGTCATTGCAAATTTTAAACGAACTGGAAACTGTAGTCATTTAAATCTAACGGCAAATCCGAGGGTATCATTGTTATACATAGTAGCAACACTTCGGTTCCCTTATATTTTCTGGTTAAATTAATTTAAGAAGGATAACTCAATCATGGATTTTTTGTGTGTCATAGTACACTCATCTCTCATTATGATTTGACATGATTGTAAAATTTTTTAACTTGATAACTCATGTGCGGTTCTCGAAAAAATTTAAATTTTTTGCTCTATTCTGCAACATCTAAAATCGCTGCGCAATACAGGAGGATGCAATAGCCAACGCGATCAAACATTTTGCAAAATCAACAATATCAAAACCCATTGGTGCAATAAGGAAATTAAATTCTCCACACTCATTCGTGACTGCTAATATTACACTGATGTATAACGTTCGTCGATCTAAATGTAATAGAATGCAGATTTGAGAAATGTTTAAATTCGTGATTATTCGATTTTTTCTGCCGTAGATCTCAGTTACATACACCACTGGTCTCAAAAAATTGCATACCAAATATCAAGACGCATAGTGCTGCAGTCCTTCAGCTATTGCTTTTGGGAAACAGAATTTGGCAGGTTTACCCCTTATGCTTGATCACGAATATTGGTGTTTATTCCACATCCTATTTCAAATCCCCCCTTTTCCTTTAGAATACGTATATTAACCTTAATTGAATCCACAACAAATTCCATTACCATTCGCAAAATTACGTCCTACGGACAGAGCCACGCCTAATGATCTAGGCCATCAGATATTGCACTTTTACAAATTAGGTCCTATGAGTAGGGCTATTCCTACTAATCTAGTACTTCAGATACCGCACTTTAACAAATTAGCTCATGGGGGCTGGATCACGCTTTATAATGTAATCCTGACAGTTTTTGACCTGATAATATTGCATCCACACCTGATTTAAAGTCACTTATTTTAGTAGTACGCCAGATATTGCATTTTTGTTAATGGGGTGGAATGGATTGGCCTCACCTCAGAGACATCAGTTAAATGCTGTAGCATCCACTGAGTTTCAAACAAACTCAATTTAAATCTTATATACATACATAAATATACCATTTGTCTGTGTCATTTGAAAATTCAAATATTGACAAATTTGACATTGACATACTATTTAAATTTTCACAATTTAAAATTTTTGAACATTTTTTGTATTGGAAAATCGACTCAATAAATGGACCACATGATTCAAATGCAATGTTGAAGTAACCTATAACGATCCTCGAAAGATTGTCTTTCTATTGATGCCGGTTTGTTCCACAACGGTTGGGTTGTTTTGAAGTCTATAGTGAACATACGTAGAAACAAATGTTCACTTTTATATATATTATATTATTTAATTACAAATTAATTTTATTTATATCTTTGTATTATTTTTTTTTTAATGAAGTACTTACCTAAATTTAAATAAACATTAAAAAAAAAACCAGTACAGAAATTTCAGTCAGGATATTGTTGAAGTCTTGAGTTATTGAAATGAATAGATTTTTAATTAAAACCAGTAAGAACGTTTCAGTCGGGCGACCCGACTTACATATACCATCACCCTCAGTAAAATAAAAAAAATTGCTATTATATTGATATTATTACTCGATTTCTAAAGTGGGTGGAGTGGTAAATTTGTATGGGAGGAACTAGAAAAAAACTTAATCCTGCTTGAGCTTTACTAAATACAGAATTTGGTCACGATCGCGGTAGTTCTAATAATAATATTAATCGATTTCTAAAATGGGCGGTACCAGGTGTGTGTGGGAGGTACCAGATGGGGCGTTGGTAGACTTCAGTTTTTTTTTCTCAAAAACTGTATCCTGCTATAGCTTTACTAAATTAAGAATTAGGGTACGAGCGCGATGGATTTATTGATATTATTATTCCATATCTAAAGTGGGCGGAAAGGTGAATTTGTATGGGAGGTACCAGAAGGGGCGTGGCTAGACTTCCATTTTTTTCCAAAACTTTATCCTAGCTAGGTCATGTTATACGCATGGGCGAAAATGCTTCAGCTGGAAAAATCTTCGACAATAAACTCGATGGACATCGCAGAGGAGGATAACCAAAACATCGATTGAAAGACCAATTTACTAAGTACCTTCCAGAACTTGGTGTGACTAACTGGAGAAGAAGCGCCATGTTGGGGACGCATAACTCAAGAACGGCTACTCCAATTTTAATGAATTAAAAATTCGAAATTTAGGTCAAAATTGAAAAAATTTAATTTAAAATTTTAGGCATTTTTTTCTTAAATTTATTTGTAACTGCGAAACTGTTGGTTAAGCAGATAAATGATATATGTACAGATTAAAGGAATTTTAATTCTTTTTATTTTTATATAGCAAAATTGGACCAATCGTTTTTGAGTTATGCCTCAAAAACGTTAAGCCCAAAGCGGCATGGGTTTATATACGCCAATCGTGCTCAAACTTTGGCAATACCAACATCTGCAAAGACTTATTATTGGGGGTCAGATCGAACAGAAATTCAATATCCTTATTATCATTTTACATACTTATATTTTTCTGTAAGTACACGGAATTTAGACATATTTTGCGTAAGATCTACGAAAATTTGACTCCATAATGAATATGGACTATATCGGCAGACGCCTTCTGGTACCTCCCATACACAATGACGTTTTTTTTTGGAAAATTAATATTTCTCCTAAAACTTTCAAACGGACAACTGGCGGATGTTTGAATTTGGCCAGTTATATTGTCTTGTCTAGTAAACCTTAAAAATAATTTTGTTATTGAAATTAATTTAGAGGAACATTAAATAAGATAATTTTATTCAAGGAATTTAATTTCAAATTTGACCGGGACCGACTACCATGCGGGAGATCGCAGGTTCAAACCTGGCTCCAGTCACCTTAAAAAAAATAAATTGTTCTTTCATTGTCGGCTCCCCTCGAATGTTGTTGACAGCAACTTCGCAGTATTAAGCGTTGATTCAATCGGCGTCTCTAGTAAGAGCTTCTCAAACAGTGACGTTCGCATGCGTCGATAAACAAGTAGGTGCCGTTAGTTGTGAATCTAAAAATAGAAAGCGTGTTAATTTACAACAACGCGAGAAGCTATCCTATTACTCATTCATGGGCTGCAAAGGAAAATAAATTTTTTTTTATATTTATTAAGATAATTTAACTACAATCCAAAAGTTATGTCGACTTAAGGATAATTATAATATATAACGCATACTTTACAAAGAAAACATGTTCTAGGATTTGCTAAATTTTTGATCGAGTATATGCAAATTTTTCTAGTATATATAATGACCAATTTAACATATCCAATGTATGGTCATTTGTAGCTTAATCCGGGCCAACATCAGATAAATGCTTCCAATCCACTAGATAAATTCGGCAGATACATATAATATAGCTTTAACATGAGCAGCATGAATTTTCACTGTACCCCCAAAGGGGTACTCTCGTTGAAATAGTCTTTGCAGATGCAATATTTTTTCGCCTGCTTATCCTCTATACACTGAGCCGTGGATTTGTATAAACTATGACGACCAATATCCGCAACATTCACCTCGATCTTATCCAACTGCATATCATAATCGGCTGTGGCTCTAAAGATGGTATCCGGGTCTGTTTTCGGATATGTCGTAAACTCTATAGTGTAGGTGGATGTGTTGTTGTCTCGCGACATAGTTTGATCACGCAACTTAGCTTGTGAAATTGTCTGCAGCGTCAATTCGCTGCACAGTGAGGTAATATTTTTAGCAAAAAAGTAGAGATTCATTTCATTCACTATCAGTTGAGCTACTTGCGTAACAATGGCATTGTCGACTGATATGTCCGTATACGATACACAGGTACACCAAGCCTCGGGAATGCAGGCCTCTTCACAGGTTCGATTCTCTGATATTTCGTGGAATATTGACTGGGCGTTTGAACAGCTATGAGCTGGCGTGATACTGAATTGCGGCGACGCCATGTGTAGCAGGTGTTGCAGAGTCATGTGAATATCAAAAGGCGTTACCAGCCGCTTTTGATTTTGCCTCAGGTTGAACTTATATTCGTCGCTGAACCACGATGGCACCGACATAAAAAACATGGGCAATCGTTCTTCGAGATAACCCTCGGGTAAATCTAACAACGGACCCCATCTTCGACCGTGATCACTAAAAAGCACAACCACCGAAGTGTCTAGAATACCGCGGCTTTCCAGTTTCCCTAGATAATTCCTGATTGTACGATCCATTGTGGCCGCCGTTGAGAATGAATTGTGACTAAATGAGTTTGTCCAAAAGAAGCCAAAATTAGAATGGTTCTGATAGCGTGTGGCAAATTCCAGACCGTAATCGTAAATATATTCACCAAACTGACGCCGGCCAATACAATAATTTAGCCCATCTTTCTGCACAGTCTTCATTGTCCTCTCGATGGCCAAGGCAATAGGTCGAAAATAATGGTCGGTAGGAGGATTTAGAAATCCAGGGAGATCATAATTGAATGTACTATAGTCTGTTGTATCCTCGGCGTAGGCTGTCTTATATCCATGTTCCTTGTATTTGGTCCACATGAAATTGCAGTGGTCTAAACTGCCAACAATCGATGGTTTACACTTGTCATAGGTTGTACTTTCCGTGTAACCCGAAAGCATGGGCATAAGATTAGGTAAAGTATTGTCGCCAACCTGAAAGTGAACAAAACAGAATATGAAATGAAAAGAGTTTTGGTTGAAAATTTAAATGTTATTGATAAGTAATAAAACTATCTATGTGTAAATAAAAAAGACTTCGGACTTCGTTTTGGTATTTTTTTATTTTAAAAACAATACGACAATATACGAAAATTTTGAACCGGACAACCTTGCATTTTCGGACATGGCCCTAGTGGACTTTTCTTCAAAAAATGAGCCAAGGAATATGCTGGAAAAATTTGTCCTGTACCTCCTGAATCACCCTGTATATTAACGTATACCCTCGCCCTTGGGGATGGTACGAGAAAAAGTGTAACGTATTAAAGGAAATTCGTTTTAGAACTTTTTAAAACGATTGAGGCATATTCGTCTGTCTGGCAGAGTGTTGGACACGATAGCTCGAGAGGTCCTTCATTGATCCTTATAAAAATTAATCAGCGTTAATAGTTTTTCTAAAATAATAATCAAAGGGGGCTTAAGCGGGCGTAAATGCGGCCGCTCATTTTAGGCGATTACTCCTAAAGGACTCTAAAGTACTCGGATGTGTTCAAAAACCAAACGACGACTGGACAGAGGACCGCAGAGGACACACTTGCAATTTTAATGAGTACACACTTTCCGGAATGCGAAAATGTTGCTACATGCCGAATTCAGTACACGATCGACGTGATTAGTAAGGAAAAAGTTAAATCGGCTTTGGATACCTTTACACTCTATAACTCTCCAGGGATGGACGGCTATCCAGCTATGTTACAGCAGATATCTTTCGTCATTGCACCGATCCTAACGAAACTTTGTGAGGGTGTCTACGGCTATCGCATGTTCCCATTTCATGGAGGAAAGTGAAGGAAGTTTTCATACCCAAAGCGGGAAAATCAACACATTCACTACCAATGGACTATACACCTATTAGCCTATCATATCATCGTTTCTTTCAAAGACTTTGGATAGGCTAATTTATTTGCGCTTGAGACGTAACCTGGAGCATAGCCTCATCAGTGGAGCGCAACATGCATACCATAAGGGGAGATCTGTGGACTGCGCTCTGCACAAAGTGGTTGGACATGTGGATAACAGTTTAGGAAATGGTTTACTGGACATCGAAGGGGACTTCAATAAAGTAACATCCACAGCCATAATGGAAGCGTTAAGAACGACTGGAACACCTCTTTTCCTTAGTAATTGGATTGATTCTATGCTGTCAAATCGTATAAACAACCCCACAATTGGCACGAGTACTACAAGGAAGCTGGCGACTAGGGATACACCACAAGGTAGAGTGCTATCCCCATTGCTGTGTCTATAACTGGTAAACGACGATCTAAAGACTTTTGAGAGAAATAGAAGGAAGATTGTGGTCTATGCGGATGACTTCGTTATCCTAGTTACAGGAAGATTTGCTCCAACTTTGATAGACCTCATACAGAATGACCTATGATCTTTATAAGAATGGGCCACACGCTGTGGTCTGAATGTAAATCCACAGAAAACGGAACTGGTACTATTCACGCCCAAATATCTCATTAAGAACTTTAGATTGCCGGTAATTGATGGTGTGGAAACTCTCGTCTGAGGCGAAATATCTAGACGTTTTTTTGAATAGGAAATTTAAGTGGAGACGCAATACGGAGGAAAGGACGAAGAAATGGCGAATACGTCAGCCGGGACTCTGTAAGGAAAAGCTACAACTACAACCTGCAATGGTATATTGGATATACACAGTGGCAGTGAGTCCCACAGTAACTTACGAATGCCTTCTTTGGTGGTGGGCTTTGGATACGAAAACTAAGCTAATGATGATAAGTAGTGTACAGCGAATGGTATTACTGTGTATTACAGGTGCTAGACTGGACGTGATATTAAATCTGAAGAACCTGCGGTACCATTCACCAGCTGTAGCGGCTAAAAGTGCAATAAGGTTACGAGAAACAGGCCTTTGGCGGCAATAAGAGTCAGGTCACGCATCAATACTGTTATGGTTCAGCAGACATGGATGCAACGGAGGACTCCACAAAGGAACGGACTATATGGTTCCGTTGTTGGATTTTACATCATGCCCAAATATAGTGATCCCTGATAGAGAAGATTGGATAGCTTCCTTGTCCTTCAGAGGCCTGTCCATCTTAACTTGTGGTTCTAAAATGGATATTGGAACAGGATCGGGCATCTTTAGTGAGGATGTCAATTACAGGCAACACTTTCGATTGGAGTGTGTTCCAGGCAGAGATCTTCGCTATTATGAAATCTGTGGAGGTAATACCGGCATGGAATTTGAAGGATATCGTCACAATCTATGTGGACAGTCAAGCGGTCTTAAATGCTTTAGTATCAAAGGTCATAAAGTCCAGATTAATACACAGATGTAGGACGGCGCTCTCAAAACTGCCAGAAAATAGTGTTCGACTCTGCTGGGTCCCCGGATGTGTCAGTGCGACTACCAATGTGTCGGAATTGTGAACCGTCACATCGAACGCCTGGGAACATCGCAACGACTGTGTGAATGGTAGACGAAACAGATCACTATTGGAACTGGACATGAGGTCCGTTAGACGACTAATTGGAGTAATTTGGGGACACTGTGACGTCAGAGCATTTACATCTAACTGCGAGACGACACAGGAGGGTTATTGCAGGCTTTGCGACGATGAGGAGGAAATTGAGACCATTGAGCATTTGTTATGTCATTGCCCAGCTTTTCATAGAAGAAGGAAACAATTCCTCGGGACATGGTTCTTTGATAGTCTCGCTGAACTGCGTCATGCAACATGGAAAATCTGGTGAAGTTCACTGATGGTTTGAGCTGGCTTCAAGGCAGAGGACCATAATGTTCCCACGTAATCTTGTATATTTGAAGTTGAAGGAGAGAACTCACCGGAATTATTTTTTAGCTCTTCTATCTCTCTCCCACAGTACTATTCTTGTTAACTCTTTATTATCTTGTAAAATACTCTTTTCTTAATATTTCTCCATTCGTAACTCAGGACAATCGCAATGGACCATAATGGTCTCCGAGTGTTGTAATGACATGGTGCTGTTTCATTACATGTTCTCAACTTAAACATAATCAAAAGCAATTCCATTTTGTTAACGAATACATTCTCTTGTAAATAACATATTTCGATTATGAAGTGTCAACATTGAACCCCGTTACTTACCTTATTATAACCCTCCAGTTCGTACCAGCCTTTAGTCTCCAAATATTTTATAGTTTCCGGCATATTTCGTCGTACATTGATGCGAGACATTGAGTCAATGCCTAAGAAAAGCACTCCAACCTTCCGTGAACCTTTAGTATCAGCCTGCTCCGCTGTCTTATCACCGATACTTTCATTGTTCTCTTGGACTTGTATGAAGGAGAAGGCATCTTGTTGCAAGAGTCTTCTCATCGATTTCGAGATACAATTGGTGATAATTCCCTGAATATGTTTCGGGACTACGAAATCTTGACCGAATATGATGCATGGCGATAGTCTATAAATAAAAAATAAAGACATATACATTAAAGTGATACATTTTATATCTAAAGTTTTCAACTGAAGGCTATATATAATAAGCTTCGGTTAGTAGTAATAGCAAATTTATAGTTCTTCGAAATATTTATTGTATTTACATTAAATTGTACAATCCTCATTATATACAAATACTGATATCCATCTGTCGCATACAGTTTATATGAACGCATTGTATTGTTATCAAATTAACTGATAAGATGTTAAGGCGACAATGCACAGTGGGACGATTTGAAGAAAAGTTGCCATTGTGTTTACTAAAGATCTGCTGTGTAAGGCCCAACAATTAGTAATTTTGTATGGGAGATATCCCATTCTGCTTATTAACTATCTACTTATTTACTTACTTAAGTGGCCCATTACAACTTACGAACGTGGTCCATAAATTTGAGGCCTGAAGTATTAAAGAATTCCACACGTTTCTGTCTTTTGCGTGCGTTCTCCAGTTAGTTCTGCCAGATGGTGGCACGTCGCCTACCAGTTGGTCCTTCTAACGAAGTTTGAGTCCTCTCTACTCGTCGTCCTTCAGGTTCGCCTTCAAACACCATTCTCGCTGGAGCATTTACACTCAACCTGGCAACATGTCGCAGCTGTCGAAATCGTTGGATTCAGACCTTTTTAGCTACGTCGATGTCGTGGTAAAGGTTATGCAGCTCACCATCGGTGGCACGCCATGGGCCACTTAAGTTTTGTCAAGTTGCATGCCATATCAATTTAATATCGATTAGAAGTTAGTAAGTATCGTATAGGGAAATTTGTCACGTTTTAGGCCCTTTTGTTATATGGTGGCGCATGATTATCATAAGTAATATTCCACGTTAATCATACGCCACGGAGTACAACAGTTTTATTGTAACTGCTACAAAATCCAGTTCAAAATCATTTGATGAATGGAAAAGTTAAACTGTTGCTTATGTAGGGAAACTTTATATGTAATTCTTAATTTTTTTTAAATTTGTTTCAGCTAAATCGGACTAGTGGTTCTCGAATTATGTCAAACAAAAGAGCCTAAAACGTGACAAATTTTCCTATACGATACTTACTAGTTTCAAATCGATATTAAATCGATATGGCATGTAACTTGACAAAACGTATGATGCAGAACTTCTTCTTTTTGGGATTACTTTCACGTGCAATTCTCAGAATTGAGTCCTAAAATCATGTGTTGTACTGTGAACTTCTTCTTTTTGGGGCTACTTTCATGTGCAGTTTTCACAATTGAGTCCCAAATCAATGAGCTGAAAAATGTTATACTGTGTTATGAATATTTCTGTGGTCAAATCTAGTGCTGCTTAGTACCATATTTCTTGCCGCAGAGAAATCAATCAGTTTGATGCCATTGTTCGACGTTTCGGTGTGCAGACTAAATTTTCCGATGAAATGCTCAAATGCAGTCTCTCTGCCTGTTTTAGCATTAAAGTCGCCTAGTACAATTTCTATGCAATGGCTCGGGCTACGGTCATATACATTTTGTAGGCTCTCGTAGAACTCGTCTTTGCCCTCATCCCTTTTCTCTTCTATCGGGGTATGGGCACAATAAAGTGTTATGTGGAAATACTTTGTCTTGTCTCTTAGGAATAGACATCGTTCACACACCGGGTTGAACCTTAAGACTAGGTGTCGCAGTCTCTTGCCAACCACAAATCCACATCCAAACTCGCTATATATAGTATATGTCGCCCGTCTTCATGCACGAGCATTCTCCTGTCCCGTTCCCCGGATTTCCTGTAAAGCTGTTATGTCACCTTGTATTCTTCGAGGACTTCCGCCAGTTGGATGTAGGCATCTGGTCTATACAGTGTTCTAACGTTCCAAGTGCATATCCTCAAAACAGGGTCCTTAATTCGTTTGCGGTGGTCGTCAACATTTTGGGGGTGCGTTTTATTCTTTTCTTACTTCTTTTCATTGCAATAGTTTAAACGTCTATCCTCTAAGAGGATATAACACAATCATAACTTAAAAAAAACTTAATTTCCCTTTGCACCCCGCGTTGTTGCGAATTAACACGCTTTCTATTTTTAGATTCACAACTAACGGCACCTACTTGTTTTTCGACGAATGCGAACGTCACTGTTTGAGAAGCTCTTATTAGACATGCCGATTGGCTCGACGCTTATACTGCGAAGTTGCTGATAACAACATTCGAGGGGAGCCAACAATGAAAGAACAATTTTTTTTTAAGATGACTGGAGCCTGGTTTGAACCTGCGATCTCTCGCATGGTAGTCGCGTGTTCTAACCACTATGTCACGGCCGGTCCCAACACAATCATAACTCCTTTAGAAAAATTCCCTGTAGAACAAACTTAAGTAATTGCAAACAAATTTCACTTTACTTACATATACTCGAAATCAGCCCGGTCACCTATACCCCCTCGTGCAATGCGACGATAACAACACAATAAATCCTCTATTATAGTTAGTTCATTTCGATTTGGAACAAATGTCTCAGCTACCGAATAGTTTATGTGTAAACTGTATTCATTCATCTCTTCATTATATGCCACACCTATTATTGGTTCATCATTGGTGCAACCTGTCGTACGCGTTGCTTTAAATATTTTACGCACTTTCCTTGTAAAGGGATACACATAAGGTATATGACAGCTGGACGTGTTGATGAAGTATTCACGTTGAGATGTAAAATCTTCTGGAAAATATTCATCCAGTTGATTGCCACATGTATCACTGGTGCTATTGCCGTAGCAAAAATTCATATTGCTTACATAACCAAAATAAATCAATTGCAGTATAACAACAACAGCGAGTAGTAGCTTCAATGACCAGTGGATGCGTGGAAATGAACAACATGTTGCATTTTCACTATTTCGACGTGATTTAAATTCTTTCGCAGAAGTCGTCGATTTTAATTGTTGATATTTAGTCATAGTTAAACTTATGAGGGCTCATAAAGTTTCGCTGTTAAGTCGTAAGCGATGTCGTATTATACTATACTAATGTTTTTTTTTTCTTCTATTTATCTATAGTTATTTATGTCTACGATACTGTATTCTTGTTGGCACCCGCGATTGCCGCCGCATATTGTGTTGTGATCATTTCTAATATCGAACTGAAACTTTGATTGCAGCTGTTGTGTGGCGGTAAACAGCGGCGGACATTTAGTTATCTTTTCAATTTGTTTGGAACTTAAACGGCGTAAGTATTCGTTGACTGATAGATAGGTAAGTAGATAGATAGTATTATCTAACGGCTTGTGGCATTCACCTGCCAAATTATGCTGTACCCCTAGAGGTAGGGTGAAGCGTGATTTGTATGTTTTTATTCTTATCAAAATGTTATACTGGGGATTTGAGCCAAAACTGTGAGTAATAAATGTACTTATTGTGATTTGCCCTGGATGGTATGTCTATAAGAGTGGTTCAAACAATGCTCAAAATGTTTGATATATTTAGGAAATAAATCAGATTATAAAAGCAAGTGGTTCGCACATACAAGTGTTTATTAAACTCCGACTGGGAATTAAAATGGACTACAGTAGTCCAACCCTTCTTGGACACTTGAGAAAGTCTAATGATTACACAGTACAACACATTTTAGGACTCAATTCTGAGAACTGCACGTGAAAGTAGCCCCAGTAAGAAGAAGTTCTGCATCATTAATTTTGTCACGTTACATGCCATAATAATTTTATATCGATTTGAAGTTAGTAAGTATCATATAGGGGAATTTGTCACGTTTTAGGCTTTTTTGTTTGACATAACATAAATACTATATGGTGGAGTATGATTAGCATAAGTAATATTTCACGTAAATCATACGCCATGGAGTACAACAGTTTTATTGTAACTGCTACAAAATAAATCCAGTTCAAAATCATTTGATGAATGGAATAGTGAAACTGTTGCTTATGTAGGGAAACGTTATATAAACAGATTAAAGGAATTAAAAGTCTTAATTTTGTTTTAGCTAAATCGGACTTGTGGTTCTCGAGTTATTCCAAACAAAAGAGCCTAAAACGTGACAAATTCCCCTGTACGATACTCAATAACTCTAAATCGATTTTAAATTATTATGGCATGTAACTTGACAAAACGAATGATGCAGAACTTCTTCTTTTTGGGGCAACTTTCATGTGCAGTTCTCAGAATTGAGTCCCAAATCAATGAGCTAAAAAATGTTGTACTGTGTTATGGAAGAATTGGTTTGCACATACAAGTGATTATTTAATTCCGACATGAAATTTAAAATGGACTACAGTGGTCCAACAGTAACGTTCGCATTCGTCAATAAACATGTAGGAGCCGTTCGTTGTGAATTTAAAAATAGAAAGCGTGTTAATTCGCAACAACGCGAGAAGCTATCCCATACCTCATTCATGGGGTGTAAAGGGAAATAAATTTTTTAACAGTGGTCCTACGGGTTCGGCGGTGACATAGTGGTTGGAACACGTGACTACCATGCTGGAAATCCTAGGTTCGATTCCCACCTCCAGTCATCTACATTTTTCCTTCATTGCCGGCCCCCTCGATGATGTCGACAGCAACTACCCAGTATAAGTGTCGAGTCAATCGGTTTGTCTAGTAAAAGCTTCTCAAACAGTGACGTTCGTATTCGTCGATGAACAAGTAGGTGCCGTTGGTTGTAAACCAAATTCGGTTCATGACTTTTTATGTCGTTTGAGCCATGTCCGTCTGTCTGTCTGGCTGCCCGGCTGGTATGCACGATTACTTTCGAAAGACGCAACAAATGTTTTGAAACTTTGCACGAGTTAATATTTCCCCAAAACTACCTACGGTATTGCAAATAGACTACATGGTCACCATCCTTCTGGTACCTCCCATACAAATTTACCACACTGCCCACTTTAAAAATTGAGTAATAATATCAATACATTGAGTAATAATATCAATACACCTAACGCGAACGTGCCCAAAAGCTATAACAGGATATACTTTTGAGAAAAAACTGGAAGTCTTGCCACGCCCCTCTGGCACCAGCCACGCAAATGTATCGCATCCGCCCAATTTAGAATCATTTGGTTCAACCCAAATGTGTAACACATAAAAAGAGTCACTTTAAACCCTAGGTTTCTTTGAACAAAATTCCATTTATGACTTTTTAAGTCGTTTGAGCCATGTCCGTCTGTCTGTCTGGTTAACCGACTGGTACGCACAATAACTTTCAAAAGAGGCAACAAATGTTTTGAAACTTTGATCGCCCAAAGCAATCGTGACCAAATTCTGTATTTAGTAAAGCTGTATTAGGATGAAGTTTTGGAGTATAAAATTGATAGTCTATTCACGCTCCATCTGGTACCTCCCATACCCTACTGGTAGCGCCCACTTTAGAAAACGATTAATATTATTAACACACCTATTGCGATCGTGACCAAATTCCGTATTTAGTAAAGATAAAGCTGGATAAACATTTGGGGGAAAAGTGTGGAAGTATAGCCACGCCTCTTGTGATACCTCCCAAACAAATGTATCATTTCGCCCACTCCAGAAATTGAGTAATGATATCAAAATATGCAACATAATCGTGCCCAAATTCAGTGTTTATTAAGCTATGACAGGATAAAGTTTTAGAGAAATATTTAAAGTCCAGCCACGCACCTTGTGGTTCCTCCCATACAATTGTACCATTCAGCCCACTCCAGAAATTGAGAATTAATATCAAAATACGCAACAAGATCGTGCCTACATTCTGTATTTCGTAAAGCTGTAGCAGGATAAAGTTTTCGATTAAAAGTTGGTAGTCTATCCACGCCCCTTCTGATAACCGCCATAAAAATTTACCATTCCGCCCACTTTAGAAATAGATTAATAATATCAATATTCTATAAAATTTTTTGATTTACTGGAGTGAGGGTATATGTAAGTCGGTTTTCCCGATTGAAACTTTTTTTACTGTCTTTTTTCTTTTGTCTTCGATTTTTTTTTTTATATTGATTTTTGATATAGTAAAATTAGGATTTCATTAACATAATTTTTGCGATTCTACCTAGAGTAGTTGGGTTTTATCTCTTTTTTGATTTTTTTTCTCCCTAAAAGTATAAATTTCGAAAAAATACCTTTGTATAGCGCAACTACTCTATAAAATACATATTCACCCTAATTTTCGCGATTCTACCTTAAGCTGTTTGGTTTCAATGATGGTAAAAGTTGTATCCCTTTTGTATCCTCTAATTCTAATTCTTATATAATTTACGATTTTACCCTTAGCCATTTGATCTGGGTGATGGTACCAAATTTATCACTTTTTTTTGTCCTTTTCCCCCCTATAAGTAAGAAGTTCGAAAAATCCCCTCTTGGCGCACAATTACTCCTTTATAAATATTCATACCAATTCTCGCGATTCTACCTTGATTGCACCAGATTTATACCCTTTTGTGATTTTTTTAGCTCAAATGTATGAAAAATCACTTCGTGCAGCTGTCGAATTCTATAAGAAGTATGCCCATATAGATTTTTGTGAGTTTAGCTTCAGATGTTTGGTCTAAGTGACAGTACCAGTTTTATCCCTTATTGGGCCTTTTTTTTATCCCTGAAAGTACAAGTTTCAAAAAATCGGTTCGTGCGGCTCTCTTTTCCTATAGCTTCGAAAGTACGAATTTCTCTGATGTCTATTCGGTAAGAAGAATAACCACTCCTAATTCTTCATCTTATCATCAACTTTTCAGGCGCAGATGAATCACCCAGTCAGTCACCAAGCCATTTTATAGATTCTTCGATAGCTCAGTGGAAGCGACGTTAACTAGCAATCCGAAGGTGCCGGGTTCGATTCCCGGCCGGGGCACTGGCCAAATCAACATCGATGAAAAAATAATAACTTTTCAAATACTTTCGAGTTCTCTAGCCAATAAAACTCATCCTAGATGCTTCCACTACAAAAAATCCAGATTACGCAAGGACCAAGGAAAAAAGGAAAATGATTTATCAACATCTCATATAAATCAACAAGCCAGCTGGTGCCATCTCTGGTGGAATTTGGCAGTTAAACTCGCAACAACAACACCTAACAATCCTTGACACAAGCCTTGTTATCTACAAAGGAACGAAACAGAGTTACCAACAATGATCGTATGATAATCGGATTATATGCCCGATCGAGTGCCGATAAATTGAAAATCGGTATAAAGAATTATCGCCCCAGCTAACCACCAGCTGTTACAATAACAACAACAACAACATAGATTGTTAGTTATACCTATCACGCCTCCTTATGGGGATAATCAAATTTTAATATATACTCACACAAAGTCAGAATCCGCCTGTTCTTCACTTCCGCTACGTACGATATCTCGATAACAGCACTCTAAATCCTTAGTCATGTTTTGCTTTTTCGATTTTTTATTGACAAACGTCACAGCTGCCGCATAGTCGATATGTAACACATATTGATGTAGCTTCTCATTATACGATACTCTAATAATTGATCTATCTTTAGTGCAGTCCGTCTTGTGGGAGGGCTTAAAAATTGCAAGCACATCTTTGGTGAAGGGATCCACGTAGGGTATGTGACAGTAGGGGGTGTTGATGAAGTATTCACGTTGCCATGTCGCTACTAAATGATGAGAATAATAGAGAATATGAGTATGGGGTTGTATTAGAGAAGGGTAACCGTTGCTAAAATATCAGTTTTGCTCTACTATATGTAAAAATGTAAGAACTAATTAATAGAATAGGCTGATATGAGTAGAGTGGTTAAGTCTAAATCAGATGTTGTTTCTTTATGAATACAAAGTATATATGGTAAATATTATTTTGTCAATTCATAGTTTATCATTTGGGGAATGAGGTATTTTCTAACTTCAGTATTTTGATTGATATTCATCTCTTTGGAGGTCCCCAAGCAGCTCACTACGCCCGAGAGATCACGTATTCTCCGGGCAATGTCATTGAACATCCGTTCAGTGGTAGCAAATGTGAGAAGGCGCAATGTTGAGTAACCTAAACGGCATGCTACCACAAAGGCTCTGTTAGTGGCTTTGGCAGCCCCAAGAAAGTAGGATCGGGCGCGGTGGCTTAATAAGCCACTCTTCTTAAACAAAACCAATTGTTATGAAAACACGAAGAAAAGTGACGAAATCACACCAATCATCGACGATGGAGTAGACTGTCCACCACCGAGTCAAAACGAGATCAGCACGGCAATTACACGGCTTAAAAATAATAAAGCTGTGGAAGCCGAAGGACTACCGGCGCTGATGAGATCTCAACGTGCACGTGCCAGCTCATAAAGACGATTTGGCTCAGGGAATGCATGCCCGGTGATTGCAATCTGAGTGTTCTATTTCCTGTGCTTTAGAAATGCGATCCAAGTGTGTGTACCAACTATCACGGGATTAGCCTTTTACCCATCGCATACAAGGTCCTGTCTAGTGTGTTATGTGAAAGACTGAAGCCCATTCTGGTGAACCTGATGGGACCTTATCAGTGTGGCTTTAGACCTGGTAAGTGCATGACCGACCAGATATTCACGGTACGAAAAATCCTGGAGAAGACCTGCATTCGACAGTCCGATACGACAGAAATTGTTAGATGCTATGGCTGGGTTTGGTATCCCCGCGAAGCTAATACGACTTTGCGGGATGACACTGACTGACACGAATTTAGTGAAAATTGGCAAAAATCTGACAGAGCCATTTTCTAAAAGGCGATGCATTAGACAAGGCGCAAGTCTGTCTTGCGATTTCTTTAACATCTTAATGGAGATGATCATGCGGAAGGCTGCAGAAACGAGGAACGGTAGCATTTTCAACAAAACCAACATGTTGCTCGCGTATGCCGATGATATAGATATTATTGGCCGAGGACTGCGGGAAATTACTGCGGCCTTTTCGTGCATTGAAAAGCAGTCGGCGGAAGTGGGTCTGGTGATAAATGAGGACAAAACTTCAAGCTATTTGTTTCAACGAACATAGAGTCCACGCGTCTGGGACGCTGCGTGAACGTTGACAACTATAACTTTGAAGTGATAGATAATTTTTATCTTCCTTGGCTCCGACTAAAAATCAAGGGACGTGTATTGATCGCAAACCGCTGCTATTTATGTATGCGGATTGAAATTTGCAACAATATAAAATAGTTCATATATTTAAAAAACGAAAGTGTTATTTCAATTTAAGGAATAATAACACATTGTATTAGATTAATGTAAAAATATATTTTGTCCCATTCCACAATGGTTTCAAATCAATTTTTTCTGGCCAAAATTATTTAAGTTAAGAAAATGATCATTTTTGTTCAGAAATAAATTAATATTGTTATATGTTGTCAATTGTATAATTTTTTCTTCCTAATTGATCCAAATCTGCTTTCTGCTTTGCTAGCATATAATTAACGAATAAAAACAAATATTAATTCAATTTAAATCTTATTTTTATGCTGTGAAAATAAAATTATACATTAAGTGTCAGTTATGTCAAGCTTGCTCTCTTAGATTATATTGCCATCTTCGAATTCGTCTTCATATTCTTCATATTTTGTCATATTCGTCTTCATATTTTTGAAGCGAAGGTTGTTTAGAAAAATGTATATACATTTAATAATCGCAAGTATTCGCAAGATGTTATTAAAGAATATAGTTGAGCAGATCACATGCTGTTTTTGAAAGTTAATTTTATGCTGGACAAACTTGAACTTTTTTTTAAACTTTAAATCAATTTGAATAAAGTGAAAAATTATAAAATTAAATATGCATGTAAACAAGGTGAATTATTTCCTATTTATCTTTCTTTTTTCAAACTTGTTATAGGGAATTATTTAAGTACTTACTATGGGTAAGATTATCCATTACAACTTTTTTTTAAATTTGTTATATTTTTATAAAAACAGCGTATGACAAAATAGATATTTTGTACTGCACTCAATTGTTTTCAAAACTATACTACACATTTCTAACTTTGTCGGTCCAATGACTAACGGTTAACAACAGTTTACAAAAATAGAATTAATTTCTAGTTACTTTGATGTGTTTTTAATTTTTGTGTAACGACAAAAATGGTAAAACACAAAGTAAAAAAAAATAATTTTGGCCACGTATTTGCTCAGAGGGACCATTGTGCATTCGAGCGGCTTTGCGACAGTTTTGAAGTACTTTCTCCATTGCTTTCAAAAAAGTCGATGGCATATTTTTAAGCTCCAGAAAATCTTTTAATTTGGTAGGCAGTTATGTACGTACCTTTCAGCATTGACTATACATCGATACTATACCGCGACGTTGTTGTCGACAACATCGAGGAAGCCGGTAATGAAATAAAAATGTAAACGACTGGAGGCGGGAATCCAACCCGGAATCTTCCGCATGGTAATTCGTCTATTCCATAATGACTAGTTTCCACAAACTTCATATTATCGTCAATGGGTCTTTTCTTTTAAAAAAATGTTTTCCTTGGCATTCATTTCCATCCATATGGCTCGTCTATGATGCAAACAATGAATGTGTCTTAATCGAGTTTTTTTGGTGACTTATTGAGCTTCCGAAGCTGTTGCCTTTTCTTTCTGCACCTTTTCTGAATTCCCATGTCATTTAGATACTTTTTAATTGTTTTCCCATCACATTGAAATTTTTCCCAAGTTTCCTATACGATTTAGCGATTATAAAGGGTTTTCCAATAAGAGATGTAATTTTGATATTCAAAGAAAAATGTAATTTTTTGAGATAAATAATCGGATGTTTATTTCATAATAAAGAGGAATTTATGCCGTTAATAATGAAAAACAACATCAGCCAAATGGCCACTACAAGCACGCTCACAGGACCATATCCTTTTCATAGGCTGCCCTATGTCCTCGATAGCCTCACGAATTTTATCTTTGAGGTCTTGAATCGACGCTGGGCTATTAGAGTAGACCTTATCTTTCACGTGGCCCCAAAGGAAGAAGTCGCAAGGTGTTACATCACTCGATCTCGGTGGCTAATTGTGATCTCCTCTTCGAGAGATAACACGGTCCGGAAAGTTTTCCCGTAAAATATCAATGGTTTCGTTGCTTGTGTGGCATGTAGCGCCGTCTTGATGAAAGTTAACGTTGTCCAGATCAATACAATCCAACTCCGACCATAAAAACTCATTAAACATCTATCGATAGTGCAATCAATTCACCGTAACTATTGATCTAACCTCATTTTCGAAAAAGTAAGGTCCAATGACCCCGCCGGATCATAAACCGTACCAAACAGTCACACATTGAGGATGGAGAGGCTTCTCAACAGTAACTCTTGGGTTTTCCGAGCCCCAGATGCGGCAATTTTGCTTGTTAATGTAGCCACCGAGTTGGAAATGGGCCTCAATAGTCAAGATGATTTTCAATGGAATTCCGGATCATTTTCATGCATTTCAAGGACCCAATCAGCAAAGACACGACGTTGTTGATGATCGGCCGGCTTGAGTTCTTGTCTTAACTGAACTTTATAAGCCTTAAGACCCAAGTCTTTACGCAAAATACGGTGAAATGACGTTTGTGGAATGCCCAAATCCAAAGAACGACAAGGAATGGACAAACCTGGGTTTTCTTCAACACTTTGGGCTGCAGCAGTAATATTCTCAGTTGTTCTTGAGCGACGTGCACGGGTTTTATTCTTCACATCACAAACTTGTCCCAACAGCTCGAACTTTTCCAACAATTTCTGTATTTCGAACCGAAAAGGAGCTTTACGACGACCACAAAATGCTTTAGTTTTGCGAACTGTGACTGCAAGATTTTCACCATTTTTGTAGTGAATTTTAATAATTTCAATGTGTTGTTGAAGCGTGTATCGTTCCATTTTTAGTAATGGCGTAGTTTTTACTTGCCAAATGTCAAAGAATAAAAGCTTCAAAAGTGACAGCTACCGAAATAGCGGGCCATTTACAATAACACCTCTCATTGGAAAACCCTTTACTACCAAATAAGAAGTAGAAGAATATTTAAATTGAATAAATCAAATTGAAATTCACTAAAATACATTTGAGAATTTTAAATAAACTATAATATTGTTGAAAGTAATTTACATTAAAATCGATTTTATCTGCATTTTAGGTATTTCATATATCCAATATCTACTGTATCACAGGTAAGCATTGGCAAAATGCTGTCATCTTTCAAATATGAATTCCATCATATAACATTCCATAATGCTGATGATTTAATGAATAATTGCAAAGTGATCAAAAACAACTATTATGTATAATTAATAACATCAATTACCTTTATCATTTAACATTGATTGTTTAGATGTGATTGTTGACAAACGACGACCTTCTTTAAGTTGGTTTATTTGTAATTTCGGAACACTGTATTTCGCCGTTGTATTTTGTTGAGTTATGACACTGATTTCAGTTCTTAAGCCAGACTTGAACTTATCATCGTTCTTTGTAGTTACGTTAATATTTTTGTTGGAGCTCATATTGTTTCCTTCTTTTTCTATATACATTTGCCTCGTAGTATTTTTAGTATTTTGTTTTAAAAATGGAATTTCTATGTGATATCCCATGTAGACCACTTGTAGGATTATAAACAATAAGAATATTATTGTTATGTACCAATGTAATTGCTGATAAACATTTTTCACATTCTCTCTATATGATTTCGAGTTTCTCTCTTTGGATCGCGTTGATTTTAAACGTTGATATTTGAAATATGGATGCATTGTGATAACCGGCAGCTGAACATCCGTTCAAAATATACGATATTTTAGATTTTTTTCTGTTTGTTTTCTATGCGCTATAGTAGCGTCGTTTCTTCCGTCATGTCGTGTTGCGCTTATTAGTAGTGTCGTACTGAAGTTGTGATTTCTAGCAGCTTAAGCAAAATCACACAGTTTAGTTTCAGAATTTTTACATACAGTTGAGCAAGACTTTGACGAACATATGTAGTTCTTTGTTGGAGACTTTAGAGGAACTCATACATGTTCGAGCACATGTATCAAAATACAAGATGCGATGCATCTCGCGATGATCATGTAAAGCGTTTAGTTCAGGAACTTAACTTAAAATGAATTTAAACTAAATATAATTTAAGTCCTAAATTTACGTTCGGAAATAATTTTGCAGCGGTTTAAATCTTTAGATTGATCAAAACCGGTATGTAAATCGTTTGTATTGTTTTATAGTACGTTATTATAGTACGTAACTCGAGCATGATGTAAATTATCAAGGACTTGATCTTTTTTTGCTAAAAAAAAAGGATCAAATCAAAGCATCTGTTATATATGATATTTTAGGTTAAAATACGAAGTAAACCCAACATTTTGCAAATTTCAATAGAAAATATTTCATGACATCTCATGAAAATACCTCTTGAATTATTAATTTTAGTAATTGAATCCGAATTTTCATACTTATTGAAACAACAGCAATACGTTTCAATAGCACCTAACAAAAAGTTATGCGTGTTTGTTATCCAATGTTATTACGATATTTACAATTGTATTGAAATTACAATACAATTGATTATCATAAAATTTGTTACATTTAATTGAATCATTTCCTCTCTCTATTCGCTAAGAGTATATCACTGTTAAACATCACCAAACACAAATACAAAATGTATTTTCAAAAACAAACGACATTCGGTAGTCAGGTAACCACCACAATAGTAGCAGTAGCAGCATCAGCGGCGGAATCTCAAGTGATTGCGGCTGCTGCTGCTGCTGCGGTGATGTTTGTGCCAAAGCTGATAACCGGAACTAATTGTTTTTGTGCTTGCAACTACGAGTTCAAGAGAAGGGTAAATGGACACACTCATTGTGTGTAAATGTTGTGGGTTTGTGTTTACAATTATATTGTCACTATTAGATTGTCAACAAATGATAGGATGTTGGATGAGATACAAACAAAGAAAGAGAGCGCTGCGCAAGACTTGTACCAAAAAAAGGACTCATTTCTATCACTCAGCAGCTACGATATTTATACTCTAATTCTAATTTAATGTAAGCAGATGATAGGATTTATATGCCTCGTTTAGATCAAGATTGATAGTAATCGTTAATTGCCCTATGTTAGTGGGTTAGGACTTCAATAAAGAAGGACTTCTTGCTGTTGCAACTGTTTTATAATTATTTGTCCATAATAGTTTGGTTTGCATTTGCCGTGTAGTCACTATAGCTGCCTACATTTGTTTTTGTGTAGTGAAAGCAATAGTGTCAATTCATGGTATGTGTTATGCTGTTTCGATGTTGCAGGATGTTGTGACAGAGAGAGTCGGCTTTGGTTCGTGTTATCTCATATAAGAACAATTAATGTTTTCTCCAGTGTTCAATTAAAAATTGTAAATTTGTAGTGGATTCATTATTAACTATAAGGAGTTCGTAACATCAAAGGAGGAACAATTTCAACTATGGGCAGAATTTTACCGATCCATGCTGAATTTGAATACCACATACACTAAAATCCCCATAAGCTGTCCGGATACATCTGAAGTAAGTGCAGCAATTAGTACGCTCAAACGCCGAGGCTTGACAACATCTCCCCAGAGCTGCACCTGGTTGACTCTGAATCCAGTGCAGAAACTCTTATGCCCACTATCAGACTATTCTGGCAAAGTGAAATTTTGCCACCGGGATTAGCTGAGCGAATAATTGTTAACGTCCCAAAAAAAGGTGAGAAATAACGCTCAAAAACATGGCCAGCAAAGTTATTGCTCACATTCTGTACAAGAGAACAGCTAATTACACTGAACCAGACCTAATGAGGGAACAAGCTGGCCTTCGACCGAATATATCTTGTACTGACCATGTGAACAGTCTGAGAATAATTCTTGAGCAATATGTGATTGGAGATCTCCTCTTTACGTGGCCTTTATAGACTTTAAAAAAGCGTTCGAAAGTAAAGGTGTCCCCATAAAGCTGATTGACCTCTAAAAAGGACTATACCGAAACGCTTCCTGCCACACTTGAAGGAAACCCGCAGAAGATATTGCAAGACAAGTCATTGACTGGAACCACCAGGGCAGCAGGCGCCCATCGCACACATGGAAGCGCCAAATTGAGATAGAAACAGCAGCAGTCAATCTGTTTCTAAGCGAACTAAAAATAAGAGTGTTGAATAGAAATTATTGGAGTTCAATTGTAACAGTTGAAGAGTCAGAGGAAAAATATGTGGGGAAATGTAAAAATTGGTTATTTTGTATGGGAGATATCAGAAGTCGGGACCGGTCGTGGCATAGTGGTTAGAACACGCGACTACCATGCGGGAGATCGCAGGTTCAAATCTGGCTCCAGTCATCTTAAAAATTTGTTCTTTCATTGTCGGCTCCCCTCGAATGTTTTTGACAGCAACTCGCAGTATTAAGTGTCGAGTCAATCGGCGTGTATAGTAAGAGCTTCTCAAACAGTGATGTTCGCATTCATCGATAAACAAGTAGGTGCCGTTAGTTGTGAATCTAAAAATATAAAGCGTGTTAATTCACAACAACGCGAGAAGCTATCCCATACCTTATTCATGGGGTGCAAAGGGAAATTAAGTTTTTTTTTTAAAATACCAGAAGTAAAATTTTAATAGGCTTATATGTAAGTTTCTTTAACTCCGGGAGTGTGATGCAAGGTAAAGCTTCTCTGATCGGTTTAACTTGGCAAACCTAGAGTGATTCTTGCAAATTACACTTCAAGTCTACTCACAGAGCACCGCATTCGTGGTACTACTGAGGACGGATAGCTCCACGCGATGACGCCTGGAAACGTGCATTTGACACCCGTCAGAGCACGGCTAACTGTGAGAGGCGAAATCTAAAATCCAGGAACGTCGGTTCAGAGTGAGCGGTACCATGGTCAGCGTCTGGTAGGAGGAGAAAACTGCGACGTGGTGCGCTGGGATTGCAACCCGCCACCGACGTTTGAACTATTGCAATGAAAAGAAGTTAGAAAATAATAAAATGGACCTTATATGTGTCCATGCTCCGACAGAAGAGAGAAACGATGAGCACAAAGACGAGTTCTACCAGAGCCTAGAAAATGTATACGAGTATGACCGTAGCCCGAGCCAAGACATCAAAATTGAACTAAGCGATTTTAGTGCTAAAATAGGCAGGTAGACTGCATTTAGGCCTACCATCGGAAATTTCAGTTTGCACATTGAAATGTCGAACAATGGCATCTGACTGATCGATTTCTTTGCGGCACTAAATATGGTAGTTAGCAGCACTAGATTTGACCACAAAAATCTCCAGATCAATTGACGAGGAATCAGATAGATCACGTGGTAGTCGATGGAAGGCACGAAACGTAAAGGTTTTCCAATGAGAGGTGTTACTGTGAATGGCCCGCTATTTCAGTAGCTGTCACTTTTGAAGCTTTTATTCTTTGACATTTGACAAGTGGAAACTACGCCATTACTAAAAATGGAACGATACACGCTTTAACAACGCATTGAAATTATTAAATTTCACTACAAAAATGGTGAAAATCTTGCAGTCACAGTTCGCAAAACTAAAGCATTTTTAGGTCGTCGTGAAGCACCTTGTCGGACCGCAATACAGAAATTGGTGGAAAAATTCGAGCGGTTGGAACAAGTTAGTGAAGTGAAGAATAAAAACCGTGCACGTCGCTCAAGAACAACTGAGAATATTGCTGCTGTAGCCCAAAGTGTTGAAGAAAACCCAGGTTTGTCCATTCCTCGTCGTTCTTTGGAATTGGGCATTCCACAAACGTCATTAGACCGTATTTTGCCAGGGTCTTAAGATTTATAATCAACAACGTCGTGTCTTTGCTGATTGGGAAAAGTTTCCGGACCGTGTTATCTCTCGAAGAGGTGATCACAATTGGACACCGAGATCTTGCGACTTCTTCCTTTGGGGCCCCGTGAAAAATAAGGTCTACGTCAACAGCCCAGCGTCGATTCAAGTGGGCAGCCACTTTGCGATTTGGTTATGGAAAATTTCATGAAAAGAGTATGGTCCTGTAAGCGTGCCCGTGGTGGCCATTCGGTTGATGTTGTTTTTTATTATTAACGGCATGCCTTCCTCTTTATTATGAAATAAAAATACTTTGAATACTAAAATGACACCTCTTATTGGAACATACTATATATAACCAGGCTGAAGAAGATACAGGATGAGTGCACAGATTTGCTCGAAAGTAGAAGGAAAGCCCAAAAATTCTACTAAAGAGTTAAGGCAAGAATGCGTGGGACAGGGTTGCCCTCCTGCAAGGACAGCAATGGCCAGCTAGTGACGGACCCAGATAACGTTTTAAAGATATGGAGAGAGCATTTCAGCAATCTACAGGATACGGACATTACTCCATGACGACGGTATTCTGTCCACCTCCGAGCCTGAGCAAGATACGTGTGGCAATATCACGCCTTAAACACAACAACGCGGCTGCAGCCGATGTTTAAGACAGGCGGGGAGGAGCTGATTAGGAACATGCATCAGCTCATGGAGAACATCTGGCTAGATGTGGGCATGAGATAGGAGTATCAATCTGTTATGTCCCATATACAAGAAAGGAGATCATAGAGAGTGTAAGAACTACCGTGAATTAAGCCTTTACCAATTGCGTACAAGGTCCTTTCAAGCATATTGTGTGAACGTCTAAAGTCAATTGTAGAAAAACCAATTGGACCATATCAGTGCGGCTTTAGACCTGGCAAATCTACGACGGATCAAATGTTCACCTTTCGACAAATCCTGGAAAAAAACTCATGAAAAGCAGATCGACACCTACCACCTCTTTGTCAACTACAAAGCTGCTTTCGTCTCTCCGATAAGGAATAGGCTATATGAGGCCTTGTCTGAGTTTGGTATTCCTGCAAAGCTTATACGACTTTGCAGATGCACCTTGGAAAACACATATAATGTTTTCGGCGAACAAAGAGTCCTCTCGATGGGGACACACCGTGAACGTTGACAATTATTGTTTTGAGTTAGTAGATAAGTTCACCTAACTCGGATCTTCTGTCACCAAGAAAAATAGTGTCATCCAAGAAATCAAGCGGATAATAGTGTTCGCCAATAGATGTATTTACGGACTTCGGCATCACTTTAGTAACACCACCTTATATCGGAATACTAAGAAACATCTATACCAGTTGCTAATTTTACCCGTTCTGTTGTATGCTGACGAATCGTGGGTGCTTACGACAACGGGAATTCAAAACCTGGGAGTACTCCGAAAAATATATAGACCTATCTGTATCGATGGCGAGTTTTGCCATCGGATGAACAATGAACTGTATGAGCTTTACCACAACATCAACGTAGGTAAAGAGTCAGAGTCCAACGACTAAGATGGCTGGGACATGTTGCCAGGATGGATGTAAATGCTCCAGCAAGAAAGGTGTTTGAAGGCCTGAAGGACGCCGCAGAGCAGGGAGACCCAAACTTCGTTGGAAGGACCAAGTGGTTGGCGACGTGCCACCTCAGGCCTTTACTCGAGTTATCCTGCTCACCAGCCGCCTAATCAGCCACTTGGGGTCTAACACGTCTCCTTAATAGCGTTACACTTTTTCCCCGTTTCTATGTCATATGAGAGTATAAAAACTTATTCAGAATGCTGATGACGAATTTTTTTTCATATTGAAATCATTAGGTTTAAAAGTTTTTAAAAAAACATATTCAACAGAGTGTCTTAAAACAAATTACTTAATTTTTTTTATTTTTTAAAACATTTTTATTTTTATTTTTATTAAAGGCATTTATATGTTAAAAATATGTCACAAAAATACATCTAAACATATATACAAAAAAAACTTACAAGTTTAAAAATAAAAACTATTAACCTAATAAAAACTTATATACACTAAAAATCACATTTCAGTCACAAATTCCAACCATCAAACAATATCAATCACATCCTCTGGTTCAGGGCTGGATGCATTCGATGACATTGTGGAATCATATGATTCTTCGTTTTCGCGACGATCACGACGCTCTCGGGCACGACGATTTTGAAACCAAATCTTAACGCGGGTATTGGTTAAATCCAATGAATCGGCAAGTTTATTGGCTTCCTCGGCACTCAGATAGTTAGAAACTTTGTAAGCGTTTTCCAAAGCCTGCAATTGGTTGGGCGTAAAAGGTATGCGTGGCAAACGACCGGGTGTACGTTTAGCAGGTCCTTGACGAAGGGTTCCTTTTGGGAAAACAAAAAAAAACATTAGCATCTTTATTACTAGGACACAGTCTGACTAACTCTGAACTTACTTTGCAACTTTGGTGGATGATAACGGGTGTACTGCAGCCAATCTAAGGCTGGAAATTGTTCCAGAAAATGTTGCTGCGGCTGCAGATTCGCCGCAAAAGCTGGTAATAAATCAAATTTCTGTTCCTGATTATTAAGTCTCATATGATGATGATATGGATGGTATGTTGGAGATTTTTCTCGTTTCACAATGCCTACAGAACCATTGGTGCCGCTGTATCTATCGCCGGCACGATTTAAAATATATTCAATACTAAAATCACTCATGTTTCATACGATAGTTGTAACTCAGATGAAGATCCTTATTTGCTGAATGCTAAATTTGCACTGTGCCAATTTCGAAAATGCTGTGTTTATTTAAAGGATCCTCCTCTGTTGAGTAACAACAACAACGATGGAACGAATACCGGCAAGGACCACCATTTTGTGTGGTCCTTTCTCTTTCTAACCACTGTCACGTGTAATAGATGGCATCTCTTATCCTTTTTCATCTCACAAAAATGTTTAGATTTTGGTCAATTGTGTCCTTTTTTGTGGATTTGTTGTTGCCATCTTCTTTTCATTTGTGCTCTACTTAACGAGGGGCGTAACAAACAACACACACACAGTACAATAACAACCACAGAAGACGGAAAAGCAACAACAACAAGGAAGGTATTCATACGAAGGACTACCAACAAACAATTATGGCCTAACACAAAATTCGATGATGTTTAGATCAGGTAGTTTGATTCGGGTATTTTGCACTGGCATACCCTCGTCAATTGCGAGTAAGTGTACTCGTACATTGAATGAATTGAAGCGAAGAAGTCGAATAAGATTTTAATACGAGGACCATTTGAAAATGTAAGGAATTAGACAAAGTACAAAATGGGTGAAAACAAATACAAAATAGGACTATCTGAGAATACACTTATTATATACAGTGAAAATCCTCATTAGTGGACACCCTCATTAGCGGACACCTCCCATTAGTGGACACTTTTCGAAAAACAATGCCTCAAGTTTGTTTTTCAGTGATAAATTGTTTCCCATTAGCGGACACTCTTATTAGTGGACGTGGACAGCAAATTTAGCAAAAAATTGATCCAAAAAATTCAAAATAGTGGACACTTGTTTTACAATTTGCTTGTTTTGCGCTTAATAAAACCTTGACTTCGTTGACAACACTGTTTTATGTATTTAGGAATAATTAACATTGTATGGTTACCTCCAAATACTGCCTCTATATGCCAACCTTTAGATCAAGGAATAATAAGGAATTTCAAATTTTACTACAGGGCTTCCATAGTTAAAAACATCATTGCAGATTTTGAAAATTTAAATGGAGAAAAAAAATTAAACATTCTCGAATGTCTGTACTTCCTCGATTCGGCTTGGAATAGAGTTAGTAAAGAAACCATACAAAATTGTTTCCGTAAGGCTGGATTTCAGGATGCCCAAAGTTGTGACGAGTTTGATGATGAGGATGAAATTCCATTAAATGAGTGGCAGTTGTTGTTTCAAATCTCTGGACATGCTGATGCTACACAATATATTTCCGTCGATGAAAACGTAAATACCGAAGATGAAAATATCCTAGCTGAAATGATAAATACCGACAGCGACGTGGAAATATCGACAACGAAAATTGGGTTGAGGTTTCGGAAACCATAACGAACTGTGATGAGGCCTTAAAATACCTACACAATTTAAAAATTTTTGTAAAGTCTGATTTTAAGTCTTTCAACTTACTCAAGGGACTAGAGTCAAACATTCAGGAGCGCAAGATGATTGAAAAACAAGAAAACCTGAAGCAAAAAACTATTAAAGACTTTTTTACTTAAATAGTAATACAACTTAAAAAGCCTCAAGGCGTGATGCAATTTATTAAATTTTTTTTACGTTTGAAAAACGTTTTTTTTTTAAATGAACTGTTTTATGTTTTTGTGACAAATAAGTTATTGAATTGTTTTATGCTTTTTATTATTAATAAATTACACTGTGCTACACACAAAATATACAGGGGTTCTCATGTAGCATTTCTGTTAGACTGGAGTCCATAGAGTAAAGTGGTACTTTTAGTTTTTCTCGGTCACTTCGTTAAGTAATGTTTTTATAGCAAATTAAGTGAAATGACGATATTCCTAAAACTACAAGTTCCAAAATTCATAAGTCTTCTCTTTGTAAACTGATCTTCAAAAGCTTACATCTGTTGTAAAGCTATGACTTTCACCTTTTATTAAAAAAAAGAATTTTGAAAATCGGTTAAAAAATAGTGAAACGGCGGCTGTTTAAGCAAAACAACCTCGAAAAAAAATTGCGAATTCTCATTTTCTCAACGCTCTCAGTTGATCATGAAGCAACGCAATATATATTTTTTATTTTTGTATTATGCTATATTAAAGTAGCTTTCTAAAATAGGTAAGTTTATAAGAATCGGTGGAAAAATGAATGAGTTATGCTAATTTTTGTAATATATTTTTCGACATTCTTTGGAATATGTAGTACGAATTACTTGTTTGTGATACGTATACGTCACATCGCTCGTTTTCTGCAAGACCGTCATAACTCAAAAAACGTGATTTTTGAGCTAATGATGTAGAATTGTTCATTACGTCATACTCCATGTTGTGTAAAAAATTCATGTTAATATCTTTTATACACTCCGCATGGGAGCTATTTGAATTCCTCCATTTTGTACAAGTTGGGTGTAAATTAAAAACTTTAAACGCGTTTATCTCAGAATCGATTTTTTTGAGATATGACGGTCTTGCAGAAAACGAGCGACATGTATTTGTACAAAGTGACACACACACTATAAGGAAAAACCACAAAATAACGCGAACATGTTATTGCAAAATTTAGCATAACTCATTCACTTTTCAACCGATTCTTATAAACTTACCTAGTTTAGAAAGCTACTTTAATATAGCATAATACAAAAATAAAAAATATATATTGCAGTGCTTCATGATCAACTGAGAGCGTTGAGAAAATGAGAATTCGCAATTTTTTTTCGAGGTTGTTTTGCTTAAACAGCCGCCGTTTCACTATTTTTTAACCGATTTTCAAAATTCTTTTTTTTAATAAAAGGTGAAAGTCATAGCTTTACAACAGATGTAAGCTTTAGAAGATCAGTTTACAAAGAGAAGACCTATGAATTTTATAACTTGTAGTTTTAGGAATATCGTCATTTCACTTAATTTACTATAAAAACATTACTTAACGAAGTGACCGAGAAAAACTAAAAGTACCACATTACTCTATGGACTCCAGTCTAACAGAATTTTAACATGAGAACCCCTGTATATTTTTTTTCTTCACATTTGTATCACTGTGTTATTAAAACTAATTGCAATATTCGCTGTTTTGATTTTTCAATAAAAAAAATTGTACCCCTCATTTGGGGACACCCCTCATTAATGGACGATTTGTGGGCGACCGTGGGTGTCCACTAATGAGAGTTTTCACTGTACTTATATAGTAATATTATAAGAATATGTTTGTGAGTTTGTTTGTTTGTTAGTTTGTATGTAAGAGGTAATATTCTAAACTCCTCATCCGATTTTAACAATTATTTTACCAGAGAATAGCTACGTTATCCCAGAGTGCTATAGGCTGTTCGAAGTTTGTACTTTTACGAGTATAACACCCAAAAATGGGGATACAACTGGTAATATCATCCAGATGAAACGGCTGAGGATAGAAATGCGAAAAATGGGGTGCATATTTATTTTATAGGGCTAAAAAGGCCCAAAAAAGGGACAAAACTGGTACAGACAAAACGGGTAAAGGTAGAAACGCGAAAATCGGAATAGCTTTGCTTCCTATAGAATTACAGAATTATAAAATGCAGAATATAAATGTAGAATACTTAATGAAGTGAGTTTTTTTTGGAAATTTGTACTTTTGGGACCAAAAAAGGTACACAGAGGTGTAAAACTGGTACCATCACCCGCTTCAAACGGGTAAAGCTATAATCACAAAAAGCATTAATAAGCATGTTCCCTACAGAACTATAGTGCAGCACAAAGGAATTTATTAAATTTCTTACTTTTAAGACTAAAATGACTCAAAAAGGGATAAATCTGGTACCATCACCCAGACGATACGGCTAAAGGTAGAAACGCCAAAATTGGGGTGCAAATTTATTTTATAGAGTAGTTGTGCAATATGAAGGGATTTTTCAAAATTCGTACTTTTGGGTATAACATGGCCAAAAAGGGATAAAACTGGTACGATCGCACGGACGGGTAAAGGTAAATTCGCAAAAACCTGTATGGCTTTGCCTACTATAGATTTATAGAAACCCATAGAAAATAGAATTACTGGATAAAGGGATTTTCTTGTAACAAAAAGGTTCAAAATGGTAGGTTGTAGGGCTAAAGGCCCAAAAAGGGATACAACTTTCACCATCTCTTAGACAAAACGGCTAAACGTAGAATCTGGAAAATCCTATAGAATTATAGAAAATCAATATGGCCTTGCTTCCTATAAAATACAGAGCTAGATAAAAGGATTTTCTAAAATTCGTACTTTTAGAACCAAAAATGATCCACAAAGGGATAAAACTGGTACCATCAACTGGACCAAGCGGGTGAAGCTATAATCACGAAAAACAAAATGAGCATGTTCCCTATAGAACCAGAGAGCTGCATGAAGGGATTTTTAGTAATTCGTACTTTTAGGGCTAAAAAAAGGACCAAAAAGCAATAAAGCGTTCTCATCACTCAGACTACAATGTACATGGTAGAATCATGAAAATGTTGGTGATGCCCTAAATTGAACAGGCCAAATTTAACTATCCTCTAGTTGTTGTTATAGAAAAAAATATTATTTTTACAAAAATAGATAATTTTGTATGGGATGTACCAGAAGTGGTGGGGCTATTCTGTCTATTTACAATCCCATTACTTCATTTTAGAAAATATTAATATTGGTAAATTTTCATACCGATCAGTTAAGGTTTACTCGAGTTATCCCGCTCACCACCAAGCTAGTCAGACGGATTTAGCTCAATCGTCCTGAAGCAAATTTGGTCTTAGGATACTTGGGGTCTAACTCGTCTCCTTTAATGCGTTAAACTTTTTCTCATATCAAATGATTTATACCATCATCCCCAAGTTGATGTCAGCATCGTGTAAATGAGGTTGTTTTGTCAGAATTTACCGACATACTTTTTTCTAACGATTTTTTGATAAAGCAAACTAACGCCGTGCAAATAATCCTTAAACTTTACTGGCACAATTCTAAAAAAACATGTTGTCTAAAAAAGTGCCAACAAATAATATTTAAAAATATTTTGTTAAGTTAAGTTAAGAAATAACTATTATAGTCCTTGCTTTTTGCTTCAACAGACTTCTTGAGACAATAAAAATAATTTTTGCAATAATTAAAGTAATTTTAGATATCATAAAAGTACTTTAATTGTGTTCAATAATTTTTACTATAATAAATAATTTTACTTTTTAGTACAGTAAATTATACTTTTTGTTACTAATAAAGTACTTGTTGATAACATAAATGTAATTCTTGGTACAATTAATGTACTGTTTGTACAATAATAGTACTTTTTGATACAATAAATGTTCTTTTTAGTACAATAAATGTACTTTTTGTACAATAAATTGTAATTTTTACAATGAATATACTTTGTGGTGCAATGAATGTACTCTTTGGTACAATAAATGTACTTTTTGATAAATTTAATTGTAATTTTTGGTATTGAGTATTATCTGTGTATCAAATAATATCGCCCTAGGGCTACTGATTGAGAATGACAATTTCGTCTGCAATTTTTAACCTAAAATGCCGAGTACTATCTGCGTACCAAATTTTATCGGTCTGGAGCAGTTTGTTCACGCCCCCCCCCCCCCCCCCTCAGCCCCTCGTTTGCATATTCATATTCGTGTTTTCCGTTTTGGATTTTTTATTATTTTTTAATTGACTTTTTTAGGAAATTTTTAAATTGTTTTTTCACAAATTTATTTACAGTAGACTACAGATAAGTGCTCATCGGTTTTCGCTCTTCTTTTTTGTGCACTTATGCGGTTTTTGCATTTATACAACACTCGGATAAGTACACAACTACTGCATATATACAAACATTGCATAAGTGCACGATTAATGCATTTATACAAACATTAGATTATTTTTATTAATCTGTAACACCAGTTCAGTTTGGACGGAACTTTAAGAAAATAATTAAAATATAAAGCTGTTTAATGTTTTTATTTATATTTGGTTTACATTACATAGCAGATTTTTAATAAAAACTTAAGTTTAAAGTAAAAAAAATCACAAATTTATATTTCATTGCTTTAGTGTTTTTCATATTTCATACAAAAAAAATTAAAAATATTCAGTTCTGTGCCAAAAAAAGAGCTGTTAATGAATCATTGCAATCATATTTTGCACCATTGTTTTTTGCAAAATACCTATTGAATTGCACTCAATTCGATTCACCTAAACCACGTGTGCTGAAAAAGTCTGAAATCTTTTTTTGAACCGTGTTTTCTGTTCCAACCTTATAACCTTTTTTTTCAGTTTCTTTAAATCATAATCTACATTTATGTAGTATGAGAGATTTGCATTTATGCATGCAAAGTTGTACTAAAAAAGTACTTTCAGGTTAGCAAAAGTTGTGCATTTATCCGGTTTTTGCATTTATACGTGTTGCACTTATCCGTGTATTTTTGTATGTAAACGTATAAAAAAGGCTAATGGCTTCAAGTTCCAGTGCACTTATGCGGTTTTTGCATTTATGCAATGTGCATTTATCCGTAGTTTACTGTATAACTACGAAACTGTTGATTGGGCAGAGAAATGATATAAGAACAGGAATTTTTGTTCCTTAATTTCGGATTTTTGTTTCATCAATATTTAATTGGTCGTTCTTGAGTAATGCCCCCATAACGTGGCTGTAGGAGCTTAAAAACTCTAAGCCTAATGCGGCACGGGTTAACATACTCCAATCGTGCACAAACTTTGGCTATCCTCAAATCTGCATAGACTTATCCAACATCGATTTTTACGACCACCCTAATATTCATATTCGTGTTGTCGAGTACTATTTGTGTACCAAATTTAATATTTCTAGGGCTAAACTACAGTTTTGTCACGTCCCATCCGCCCACTGATCGAAAATTTAAATTTCATCTGCATATTCATATTACTGTCGCCGAGTACTATCTGGATATCAAATTTTATCGCTCTAGGGCTAAAATACAGTTTGTTCACGCCCCCTCCGCCCACTGACTCAAAATTAAAATGTCGTTTGCATATTAATATTCGTGCTGCCGTGTACTATCTGGGTGTCAAATTTTATCTCTCTAGGTCTTGAATACAGTTTTGCTACGCCCACACCGCCCACTGATCGAAAATTAAAATGTTGTCTGCATATTCATATTCGTGTTGCCGAGTACTATCTGGATATCAAATTTTATGACTCTAATTAAAAAAAAATAGTTTTGCCACGCCCACTCCGCCCATATGGTCAAAAATATATAGCCTACGGTAATATCCATACGATATACGAACTGTCTTCCAAATTTTAATTGATGACTGGTTCACCCGTTTAGACGTGATTGAGCCACAAACAAACAAACAGACAAACATTTAAATTAATAATATTAATAGGAATAGGGATATATCATTCGAAGGTTATAAGATTCTTCTTTAAAAATCATTTAATAAAATCAGTTCTGACTGAGTTATCAGCTCTTAACTTAAACTTAATTTCCCTTTACACCCCATGAATGAGATATGGGATAGCTTCTCGCGTTGTTGTGAATTAACACGCTTTCTATTTTTAGATTCACAACTAACGGCACCTACTGGTTTATCGATAAATGCGAACGTCACTGTCTGAGAAGCTCTTACTAGACATGCCGATTGACTCGACACTAATACTGCGAAGTTGCTGTCGACAACATTCGAGGGGAGCTGACAATGAAAGAAAATGTTTCTTATTTTTAAGATGACTGTAGCCAGGAGTTGAACCTGTGATCTCCCGCATGGTAGTCGCGTATTCTAACCACTATGCCACGGCCGGTCCTAAAGTTATCAGCTCATATGTGGGGAAAGACTTGAATTGATTGTTGAACCGTAAGTCAAGATTTTGTGGGTGTTAGGAAACTTTGGTTTACAGACTCATGTTGTACCCGACCAGACCTACAATTTGCACTAGAACACTCCCCAAGTTCTTTAATTTTTTTTTTCATTTTGTAACAGTATTTTATTATTTTATCGATTTTTTTCTCTCGCAGACTCCCAGAATAGTTTCATCCGCTTGTGATTCTGCGATGTATAGCAAAACATTACAAAGTTATGGAAGAAATTGCGATTTCTGAAAAAAATAGAGTGGGTCAATTTTTTTTCTCGACCAAGCGTTTACCAAAACCATAATCTACCCTTACTACTAAGAAATTTGCCCCAAAACCATGGGTCTAAAATCAAAATTGAGCCCCCGGTTTTTAAGTAGAAACATTTCGTATTAGGAAAAAAATCACAACAAGCCCCGCAACTGCCCCGGAATCGCCCCTAGAGGGTTCAAATGTATGAACGACCCCCAGTCTTTTTTATTATAAAATTGGCTCCCACCGCTCAAACTGCCCTAAGAAGATTCTAATGTATAACTGGCTCTCAATATTTTGCAACCCCAACAGTTTCTCAGATCATATTTACCCTCTATCTTCAACCATTAATGTGGTCCCCATACAATTTTTTTTATAATTTTATTATGAGAGCAGTTCCTGCCGCTCCAGTGGTATCTCCTAGAAGGGTAAAATGTGTAACCGCCATCCACTAGTATTTCTCTCCTAACATATTTCCCGAACATACCTACCCCCTATCTTCACCCTTAAGGTTGCTCCCATACAAAATGCACTTAAAAGGAACAAATCGAGAAAAAATCCTGCACAAAATAATAATTACGTTCCAATTTTTTAATGGGGACTATTTTTTAATAATTTTGAAAAATTTTGTTATAGGTTTTGAAGTTAGGGTATAGGTATGTTCGGGTAAAATGTTAGGAGGGAAATACTAGTGGAGGTCAGTTATGGTAGCAGCAGGAGTTGATTTCATAAAAAAAAATTATATAAGTAAAAAAAAATTTATGGGAACCACCTTAAGGGTTGAAGAAAGAGGTTGGGTTCGCAAAAATATAGGGGGACGGTCATACATTACAACCCTCTAGGGGAGACTTCGCGACAGATGGAGCGGGGGAGAAAATTTTATAAATAAAAATTCTGTATATGAAAAGTTTTTTAGACTCATGGTTTCTTGGACAAATTTTCTTAAAATTCATTGTAGATTACGATTTTGATAACCGTTTGGTGCACTTTTTTTACTTCATAAAAATTGACCCACTCTAATGTGTAATCTTATGGGCTTCCATGGACTTCTCTCTCGCTAGAGACTTTGCTTTTACATGTTATAGCTTTTTCACCATTTCTAAAAGTTGTTACTATTTTTCAATTGAATTTCATGCTCACCCCTCATACCTCAAGTTTTTTAAATGACTAGTAATCATATTGTATTGTAATATACATAGGTGCATTATATGCAAAACACAACAGTGTATCCTTTTTTGTTGTTGTTGATGAGATAAGTATTTTTGGTTTTACAAATAATAAACATTCAAAACAAAAAAACCGCCGATACTATGATAAGACAGGCACACACAACACTCACTCATTACATTTTCATGAGATGGGAAAATAGGTTGAACATTATATGCTGAAATGTTTTGATTGAAAACTAATTGTTTCATATGACCGTAATCTGATCAATATCAATTTCACAAAATCTCATCAGGATAACAGTCTGACTGACTAAGTGGCTGTGGTAGCAAACACATCTGTATGTTTGTGTATTTTGATACACATAAATGTAACAATTAAGGGGGTAAGAAGAGTAAATGTAGTTAGTGGTGGAGATTTAAGTTATTGTCAGTTTTTTGGAATGTTACTCGTATTGTGACTAGTAGGATTAAACTTTCAGCTTGATTGTTGAATCGCTTATGTTTTCCATATGAAAAGTCTTTGAAAGTTATTACCTTAATGTATTAAGATTTGTGATTGCTTGGTTTTTAATTTAAATTTGCCGTAGGAAAGAGAAAAAAGCCTAACAGTCCTTGAAAGTGAAATCCTTCGACTGTGTATGAAACAACCGATTTCGCTTAGTACTTGTATTGGTAATTCGTTATAAAGACATTTATAAGAGAGTAACAGGTTACTCTCAATAACTATCGTACATAAGCGCAGAGGACTAAATCACTATGTGTGACTGAACAGGAAATCAATAATTAACTCGTACAATTTTTTACTAAAATCTAACCGCTATTGCCGCGATCCAAAGATCAAAGAATAGCTCTTCTTCACCGTTCACATACTCATATCATAACCGTACTCGTATTACCGCATCTGAAAAAAGGACAACCACAGTGAGGCAGCTAATGTGGATAGAAGATAAAGAGGGGCATGATTTACTTACTTACATACATGCGCATCTCTAGTAAGAGGATTTGTTAATTGTTGAATATTGCTACTTTATTTCGGTTTCCTTTTGGTCAGCAACTATGCCAACAACATATGATACTCAGCCCATTGGGCATGTGCATTTCCATACGGTGTGTTTCCAAAACAAAAACTATCAAATTACACACATATTGCCACAACAAATCCTTGGCTCTAAGTGGCCATTTCATACACAGTAACATAGATGTGTACCTCTAGGTGTAGAATATTTTCACACACGCATGCGCAAAATTCAAAATAACTTCCGAACACAAAATGTTCCCACTGCATTCGTTGATCCTGCGCGCTGGTTATTGAATCATTGTTTGCAAATGTTTAGAAACCAAATCCTCTGGTATCTTAATATATTGAGTAATTTATTTAAATAGAGCGCCTACGGATTACGTGATTATGTCCTTTGTGTATGTCAGTGGATGGCAGGGCTGCGGCGTTGCGTCCAGTTTAAATAAGTTTAAGCCAAATCCTATTGTTCTTCACCTAATCCAAACATATGCATTTGTTTCTTGTAGATTTTTGGGCATGTTTGTTTGTTATCCACAGACATTTCTTTTGCTTATCACAAATGAACATCATAACCTGGAAAAGTGAGTGAGAGGCTTTGATGCAACGGAATGGGCAAGGAGTAGATCAAAGAAAACCGGAAGAGAAAATTATTTGCTGAGTATTGATTGGCACAGAAATTAATTGAAGGGGAATAATGTATAAAGCGAAATCTTAACCAAACATCTTTGATTTCAGTGGATAACACATTAGATGTTAAAGAAATTATCAATACCCATTGAAGTGGTTGTAGTTAACAGAAACATTGTCAATAAACACAAAGTATTGTCCTCTAGACCACTGATATAAAGAAATTTTAACCAAAATTGATTTCAAGATTTTAAAAGATTTGACTATTAAGGCTGATTTACACGCTATCCACCCATATCCCCTATCTCCTGTCAAATCAGTACATTTTGATTTCCTATCCACATTCCTATAATTCAATATTACTTTGCTATAATTTTGTAGTGTTTGTCATAGCTTACTCCTACATGTTTTCTAATTAGGCTATCTCGCTCATGTTATTGAGGGGATATGAGTAGATATGGGTAGATAGCGTGTAAACCATACTTTAGCTGAATCATCTATCGATTTGCACACATCAAAAAATCAAAATTTTGATATTTATTTTTACTTTATTATAAAGGGTGATTTTTTAGCTATTATCTTTTTGGCAACACTGGTTTAAACAGCTGACGCACGTTTCGTGTTTTGTTTCACTTTCAAACATCTTCAGTTTGGTCTAAAATTTAACCATAAAACGTCTTAAGCTACGCACAGACGGTTGCCAGATCTTACAATATTGCCCGAAAAATTTGCAGAAAATGTCCAACAACCGTGTGCACTTTAAATTTTGTATGGCAACGTTTGCAGAAAAATCATTGCAAAACAACAATATTGCCAGACATCCGATAATCGTCTGAACCGCAAAATGTAGCCACCTTAAATTTTTGTGAGATAATTGCAAACACATTTAATTTGCAGATGTGCGAAGTTTATGCATCTGCAAATTTCACCATTTGTAGAGATTAATTATATGGCAACACTGTCCATGTCAGCACATTGCCGGTACATTAGCAGATTTGACAAAATTGCTATTTCTGGCAACCGTCTGTGCTTAGCTTTACAAACGAACACCGCTTGCAAATTCTTGAATTTTATTATCAAAATGCGTGCTCTGTTAAGAAAGTTCATCGCGCGCTTCTTCAAGCTCATTTTTGGCTCAATGGGTACGTTAATAAGCAGAATTGTCGATTTTGGAGTGATGATCAGCCAGAAGCATTGCAAGAGCTACCAATGCATCCAGAAAAAGTCACAGTTTGGTGCGGTTTATGGGCTGGTGGCATCATTGGACCGTACTTCTTCAAAGATGATGCGAATCGTAACGTAACTGTGAATGGTGAGCGCTACCGTGAGATGATATCCAACTTTTTTTTGCCAAAAATGCAAGAGCTTTACTAGCATGACATGTGGTATCAACAACACGGTGCCACATGCCACACAGCACGCTTAACAATGGACTTATTGAGAGGCGAGTTCGTTAAACATTTTATTTCACGTTCGGGACCGGTCAATTGGCCGCCTAGATCGTGCGATTTAACGCCTTTAGACTATTTTTTGTGGGGCTATGTTAAAGCTCATGTCTATACACACATGCCCGCTTCAATTGAGGCATTGGAAGACAACATTGAAGCATTTATTCATGAGATACCGGCCGAAATATTGGAAAGAGTATGCCAAAATTGGACTAAGCGGATGGACCATTTGAGGCGCAGTCACGGTTAACATTTGCATGAAATAATCTTCAAACATTAAATTATATGGACCGTACTATCGATTCAAATAAAGATTTCATGCATTTTTCTGAATTTTATGTGTTAAAAAATGTCTTAAAAAATCACCCTTTATAACATATTTATAACGTACTGGCTATGAAAACACGAGAAAGAAAAAGTAACAAACGGAACCCCTAAAATGTTGACGACTCCCGCAAACGTAAAAAGGACCATGATTTAAGGATATGCATCTGGAACTTCCAAACTCTCTAGACTTGCAGATGTCCTCAAAAAAATAAGTCACCGTCATCCAGGAGATGAAATGGACAGGACAAGGATGCTCGCAACGTTAAAATTTCGACATCTATAACAGCTGCCATGCCGAAAAGCACGAATTTGGATGTACTTGGCGAGAGACTCAGACATCTTGTCTCGCGGTTCAATCCTGCTAGTGATCCAATAGCCAAAATCCCCATCAAGGCGAATTATTTTTACTTTACGCTGATTGGTGCTCATGCCCCGGCTAAAGATAAAGACGATGAGATTAAAGATGAATTTTACGAGCGCCTAGAGGAAACATACGGCAATTGCCCTGGCCACGACATTAAAATCGTTCGGGGAGATTTAAATGCAAAAATATAAAAAAATATGTCATTGATCCATCGATCAGGTAAATTTAGCCTGCATACCGACATGTCAAACAACGGGTTTAAGTTGCATAGCTTCACAGCGGGAAGGAACATGGTAGTGAGTGGAACCAGATTCCAGTACAAAGATATCCACAAGGCAACTTAGCTAACCCCCGATCAAAACACCAAAAATCAAATTGATCATGTGGCAATTGATGGCAGGCATGCATCTAGTGTCATGGACGTGCGTGTGATCCGTGGTGCTAATATTGGATCGGGTCATTACCTGGTTGCAGCAAAGGTTTGCACAAGATTGGGCAGAGTGACAAATGCACGTAATCAAGCACAAAGAAAGCTGGAGATCGCGAAGCTGCAAACCCCAGAGATAGCCACTGCCTACTCCAACCAGGTATCCCAACTTCGACGACACAACGGCTCTACTGCTGACGTTCCCGGTACACAGTGGCAGCATATTGCGCATTACATGGCAACCGCCGCAACAACCGTGCTAGTATAAGAAAAACGGCGCTCGGACGAATCCTAGTACGATGAAGAATGTCGCATACCGTCTAAGGAACAGGATGCTGCTTATAGGGAAACGTAACCCGTACCGGCTGAGACAGCTATTTAAGCGAAAAATACGTCAGATTAAGGAACGGGAGAACGAGGATATGTAGCGAGTAAGGGATAGAGGAGAGGCCCTAAAACTTTAACAAAGTTAAAGCAAAAGGCTACGGTAATGGGCTTCCCTCCTGTAGGGACAAGTAAAGAAATCTGGTTACAGATACGCAGACTGTGCTGCAAATATGGAGATCACTTACAGCAATTGCTGGTTCCAGAAGGCAGCGCACGTGAAGTTATCATGCCAGTTGTCGACGACGGCAATATCGCGGCTCAAAAACAACAAAGCAACAACATGATGATTCGAATCTATGTGTCATATGTCCTGTGCTGAAAAAAGGTGATCCACGTGTGTGTCATAACTACTGTGGGATCAGCCTTTTACCCATGGCATAAAAGGTCCTGTCAAGTGTGTTATATAAAAGACTAAAGCCTGTGTTATCCAACCTAATCAAGCCTTATCAGTGTGGCTTTAGACCTGGTAAATTAACAACTGATCAAATATTCACACTTCGGCGAATCCTGGAAAAGACCCAAGAGAAACAGATCGACACGTACCATCTTTTCGTCGACCAAAAATTTGCCTTCGACAGCCCGATACGGCAGAAATTACTCGAAGCCATGGCGCTGAGATTGGTATTCCAGCGAAGCTGATACGCCTTTGCGGAATGACGCTGACTGACACAAAGTCTTTAGTGAAGTTTAGGAAGGACCTAACGGAACCATTGTATACCAGACGAGGCCTAAAACAAGGCGACGGCCTATCGTGCGATCTCTTCAACATAGTGATGGTGATGAGGAAAGTTGCAGTAAACATGAGTGGCACGAATTTCAACAATAACCACATGCTACTCGCGTATGCTGATGACGTAGACACAATCTGTCGAAAACTGCCGGATGTGACTGCTGCCTTCTCAAGTTTACAGAAGGAATCAGCGTAAATGGGTCTAATGGTGATGGAGGACAAAATCAAGTTATTTGTTTTAACAAACAAAGAGTCCACTCGTCTGGGATGCTGGATAAACGTTGACAACTATAATTTCGAGGTGGTAGATAATTTTGTCTACCTAGGCTCCGCCATCAACAAAACAAATAATGTCTGCTTCGAAATCCGGAGAAAAATTCTGTTTGCTAATAAATGCTACTATGGACTTAGTAAGCGACTTAGTGACAAAGCCCTCTCTCGGCGAACAAAAATCCATCTATACCAGAGACTAGTTCTATCTGTCTTGATGTAAGTTTCAGAACCCTGGGTTATGACACAAACGGATGATTTGGTTCTGGCAGTATTTGAGAGAAAAATACTAAATATATCGATACACTGACATTGACATGGTCAGACGCATTAAGGTGCAGCAGTTGCGTTGGCTCGGTCATGTTGTACGCATGGACGAAAATTCGCCAGCTCGAAAAGTCTTCGACAATGAACTCGATGGACGGCGCAGAAGAGGGCGACCAAAACTCCGTTGGAAAGACCAGATTACTGAGAACCATACAGAACTTGGTGTGACTAACTGGACAAGAATCACAGAAGATCGAACCGCTTATAATATTTTTCTACGTGCGGTATATAATCCAATAGGATTGCAAAAAAGTGCCTGCTAAGTAAGTAAGTAAGCTATGATAAAATAAAAACATTCACATTTTGTTTTTATTAGAGTAATTAATATTATTTCTTAATAACTTTAATGTTGAAAATTATGATGATGTTTTTACGTAATGTAGTCAATGGAGATTGATGATTTAATGACATATACAAATTAAGGATATCATAACCTAAACGCCAACTACTGGATCCGAATATACATACAAAATGTTCTCATGTATGTCTACATTTAAAGTTTAAGTAAAATCGGACTATCAACATACATTTTTGAATTAGGTCCAGAAATAACAAATCAAGAAAATATTCAAAAATAAATTCTTGTAATCAAACAAATATACAATAAATTCTGAATTTCAGTTAAATTGGTCAATACGTTTTTCGATATACATAAATCCACCTCACCGCCATCTACTGGGTTCATGTCTACATACAATTTTTTCTCATGAAATGAGAAAATACTTTGGAACCTGTTCTACTACCTGCCAAATATACAGTTAAGATTTCATAAAAACTTGGATTTGGGGCGTTGATATTACAAAAACCGGGACGCGAGATTTTTATATATTAGAAGAAAAAGAAGACGATTATTTCTCAAACTAAAATGTTTGCATATTGAAGTAACAGCTTTAAAAAAAACTGTTTGGAAAATCTAAATGAATCTTATAGAACATAGTGCCTCTGTAGGAATATTTTGTTTACTTGTTATATACCGTTATCGGTTGACTTCGAATGACACTGCACTGGATAGAAAATCAATATTTCTCCCATTACTTTCAAACAGACAACTGGAGGATATTTGAATTTGGCCACTTTAAATATCTTGAAATAGTAGACATAACCTCAGACAACCGAAACTTTTGTCACAACTTTTCCGTTAACTCCTATACAATTCGCCATCATAGTTTTACATAAGTGTCTTTTTTGTTTTTGTAAGTACAGTCAAATTTTACACAGGGTAAACAGACTGTAAATGTCTGACCATTAGTTCCTTCTTCAACCATGTAGTTCCTTCTACACCAGCAGGCAAATAATAATACTTAAGATATTTCATTTAAAAATCGGTAAATTACAATAACCCGAGAGATAAGCAATATCTTACAAAGGGTGATGGTATTTATCAGTCAGTATACCTGACTGAAATTTCTTTACTGTTTTTTTTCTTTTTATCCTCTCAAATTTTGTCAAAAGTAAACGTTTGTTGATATCTGACTTAGAACTTCTTACACATGATTTTCGGCTGGTTTGTGTACTGGTTTTAATTTCAGATATAATTTTATTATCAACTATTTTTTTAGTGAAATAATCAATCAATTAATTCACTCATTTAGTTAATAGCTACAAATGTAAAATGAATTAAATTACCTATAATTGTCTAGCTTACAACAAAAAATATTGTCTGCTGTATATTCAACAAAATCCCTTACTTAGTGTCCTCTTTGCAAATCGTTTGCTCTCTTGCAGGCGTTTACATTTAATTGTTAATGTCTCTCTCTTTGTCTTTCTCATTCTCCCTCAGTACTATAATAATATTATGTTTTCTTACATGTTGCTTACATCAAGATTACATGATCACTTACAAGAGACATCTCCTTCTAAGCTGATCAACTAATCCTGTTGCATGTTGCAGCCAAATCTCTTCTCATTTTCCATAGCCGAGATAATTCTTGTAAATTTGCTCAATCGGCTTATGATTAGTCTAAGAATGAAGTAATGTTTATGTTAGTAATCTAGTCCTGTTTAACAAACAATGATACAATATTTACATATGCAAAGGTTGGCATAGAATGACACAAAATAGCCAGACAGCGCCTGCGTCCGATGGTATATGTATGTATGTGTATGTTGGAAATGCAATGCATCCACTAATCGTCCTTGTACGACACATTGTGTTATCATTCTCATTGTCTCATTGTCAATGCAGCAGTAAACGAAAACAAAGACAAACAACACACGTAATACAATGTTTAATGCCTATCACAAATAAATAAAAGACGCAACAAGGACATACATATCTCCTGTGAATAGAAAATAAGCCGAGGATTTTGTGTACAAAATAGATTTTGCGGCGTCAAGGGAGGGCACTCGAGACACGCGACATGAGCTAATGTTTTTAAGGTCTTACAGCCAGTGCAGCCCAGTTGTAGTGAAACTTTTTTTTGTAAGGAAATTAACCTCATTTGAAACACTAATTAAGAAATTTCGTAGTCTATTAAAAATTGATAATCAAAAATCATGTGTAAGAATTCTCATATATCACCAAAGAATGTTGTAAACTTTCAGTTGTTACTTTCTTTGGCGGTTGGCATTTGAAAGTTTGTTCTTCACTTTTGATTTGCAGTAATTATTATTTTCATCGGAAATTATAGGGAAGGACACCCCCTCTCACGAAATAGTTATAGTTATTATGATGTAGAATTATTGGTAACAATGTCGAGTGTATAAAAATTTAATCACAAGTTGTTTGTATAATTCTGTCATTGTATTCCGTCATATGTATGTGCTGTCCGTGTGTCAGAAAATCCTATGTTGGAAATGTTATTTGATAGCAATTGTAAGCGGCGTTGTAAATACACTAGCGAAGGTTGTTAACAAATTATAAATTAAGTTATGTAACCCCAGTAAAGAAATTTCAGTTAGGTGTACTGAGTAATAAAGACCCTCATCCTGTGTATGATATTGTTTAAGTCCTAAGTTTTTAAAATTAACCGATTTTTAATTAAAATTATGTATGTATTATTATTTGCCAGCTTGTGGAGCTCAAACGCTTGGAGATAGGACTTTCGATCGTAAGACCAGAAGTTTATAGACATGAAGCAACACTTTATAAAAGGTTATAGTGTAAAAAGTCTATATATATAAAAAGTTCAATTCAATATCTCTGGACATTTGGTCATTTTGTATGGGGTCACCGAAAGGGTCTTATACCGTACTAGAAAAAAAGTTTAATATTAATATTATTGTTTCAAATTATAGGTTTCTTAATTTTCTATATGAATACAAAATTTTAAAAGTAAACAACGTTTTGAAAATTTTCATTCTTCAAGATGGAAAAAATAGAAAAAAAAATGCTAATTTTCGCGAATTAACCAATTTGTATAGGAGGTGGGCACAACGTGTCCGATTTTTATTCATAAGTCAAAGTTTAATAAACTTTTATTACCAAGTGCAAAATTTTTATATGTATATTTTTAGTTACTTACTTAGCTGGCACTTCTTTCCAATCCTATGGGAATGTAAGGGTTTTCCAATGAGAGGTGTTATTGTGAATGGCCAGCTCGAGCTGTTGGGACAAGTTAGTGATGTGAAGAATAAAACCCGTGCACGTGGCTCAAGAACAACTAAGGAAATTGCTGCTGAAGCCCAAAGTGTTGAAGAAAACCCAGGTTTCTCTTATAAAGTTCAGTTAACACAGGAGCTCAAGCCGACCGATCATCAACAACGTCGTGTTTGTGCTGATTGGGTCCTTGAAATGCTTGAAAATGATCCGGAATTTCATTGAAAAATCGTCTTGACCAATGAGGCCCATTTCCACCTCGGTGCCTACGTCAACAAGCAAAATTGTCGCATCTGGAGATTACGCTATCTATATATGATTAATGATTTTTTATGGTCGGGGTCGGATGGTATTGATCTGGACAACGTTTACTTTCAACAAGACGGCGCTACGTGCCGCACAAGCAATGAAACCATTGATCTTTTACGGGAAAAGTTTCCGAACCGTGCTATCTCTCGAACAAGTGATTTAACACCTTGCGACTTCTTCCTTTGGGACCACGTGAAAAATAAGGTCTACGCCAACAGCCCAGCGTCGATTTAAGACCTCAAAGATAAAATTCGTGAGACTATCGAGGACATAGGGCAGCCACTTTCCGATTTGGTTATGGAAGATTTCATGAGAAGGATATGGTCCTGTAAGCGTGCTCGCGGTGGCCCTTTGGCTGATGTTGTTATTCATTATTAACGGCATACCTTCCTCTTTATTATGAAATAAACATCCGGTCATTTATCTCAAAAATTGAATTTTTCTTTGAATATCAAAATAACACCTCTTATTGGAAAACCCTTTATTATATGCGCTTCGATCTTCTGTGCTTCTTCTCCAGTTAGTCCCACCAAGTTCTGCAAGGTTCTTAGTAGCCTAGTGTTTCCAACGGAGTTTTGGTCGCCCTCTTCTGGCCGTCCATCGAGTTCATTGTCGAAGACTTTTCAAGCTGGAGCATTTTCGTCCATGCGTACAACATGACCTAGCCAACGCAACCGCTGCAACATAATGCGTTTGACCACGTCAATGTTAGTGTACAGCTCATGATTAATACGACGTAGATACTCTCCGTTAAAGATGATAGGCCCATATATTTTTCGGAGTATTTTTCTCTCGAATGCTGCCAGAATATATTTTACAGAGTATTTTTTTCTTGAATACTGCCAGAACCGATTCATCGGCATGTGTCATAAGACAGTAAGAACTTGTATCTGGTATAGCTGGATTTTTGTTCGTCGATTTTTTGCTCTGTCATTAAATCGCTTGCTTAGTCCGTAGTAGCATTTAATAGCAAACAGGAATCTTCTCCGGATTTCGAGGCTGAAATTATTTGTTTTGTTGATGGCGGAGCCTAGGTAGATAAAATGATTTACCACCTCGAAATTATAGTTGTCAACATTCACGCAGTTTCCTAAACAAGTAGATTCTGTGTTCGTTGAAACTAATAACTTTGTTTTGTCCTCGTTCATCATTAGACCCATTATCGCTGATTCCTTCTGTATACTTAAAAAGGCTGCAGTCACATCCCGCAATTTTCGACCGATGATGTCTACGTCATCAGCGTACGCGAGTAGCATGTGGCTTTTGTTGAATATCGTGCCACTCGTGTTTACTGCAGCTTTCCTCATTATCATCTCCATCATTGTGTTGAAGAGGTCACACGATAGGCCGTCGCCTTGTTTTAGGCCTTTTCTGGTATATAGTGGATCCTTGCCAATCTTCACTGAAGACTCCGTGTCAGTCAGCGTCATTCCGTAAATGCGTATCAGCTTCGTTGGAATGCCAATCCCAGCCATGGCTTCGGCTGTCGAAGGCAGCTTTGTAGTCGAAGATGGTACGTGTTGATCTGTTTTACTTGAGTCTTTTCTAGGATTTGCCGAAGTGTGAATATCTGGTCACTTGTTGATTTACCAGGTCTAAAGCCACACTTCTAAGGCCCGATCAGGTTGGATAACACTAGCTTTAGTCTTTCACATAGCACATTCGAAAGGACCTTAAATGCAATGGGTAAAAGGCTGATCCCGCGGTTGGAGCATACACTTGGATCACTTGGATCAGCACAGAACATAATATGCTTAGATTCCAATCATCGGGCATGCATTCGTTAAGCCATACCGTGCGTAGGAGCTGGTACATGCTCGTTATCAGCTCCTCGCCTCCGAACTGGAAGAGCTCTGCCGAAGTCTGTCGGCACCGGCTGTTTTATTATTTTTCAGCCACTATGAACCGGCCGTGGCATAGTGGTTAGAACACGCGACTACCATGCGGGAGATCGCAGGTTCAAACCTGGCTCCAGTCATCTTAAAAGAAAAAAAATTAATAAAATTTTCTTTCATTGTCGGCTCCCCTCGAATGTTGTTGACAGCAACTTCGCAGTATTAAGCGTCGATTCAATCGTCGTGTCTAGTAAGAGCTTCTCAAACAGTGACGTTCGCATTCGTCGATAAACAAGTAGGTGCCGTTAGTTGTGAATCTGAAAATAGAAAGCGTGTTAATTCACAACAACGCGAGAAGCTATCCCATACCTCATTCATGGGGTGCAAAGGGAAATTAAGTTTAAGTAATTGCTCTTCTTACCTCGGCTTGACTTGGTGGTGGCCAATCTAAGCCGTGCGCTGTCTTCTGGAAGCAGCAGTTGCTGGAAGTGTTCTCTCCATACATGCAGCACACTCTGCGTATCTGTAACCAGATTTCCATCCTTGTCTTTACAGGAGGGGAGCCCATTACCGTAGTCTTTTGCTTTTACTCACGTTCATCCCTGTATCGCTTTAGTTTCTCGTTCTCCCGTGCCTTCTTCTGACGTTTTTTTCCCCTTAAATAGCTGTCTCATCTGTTTTACTGTCTCCTTGTGCCTTTCCTTTAACAGCCCAGGTTACAATTGGCTGTGGCGTTGCCCTGTAAGCAGCATCCTGTTCATCAGACGCTATGTGACATTCATCGTAGTACTAGGATTCATCTGAGCGCCGTTTTCCATTACCTAGCACGGATGTTGCGGTGGTTGCCATGGAATGCGGAATATGCTACATCTGTGTATCGGGAACGTCAGAAGTAGAGGCGTTGTGTCGTAAAAGTTGTGAGAGCTAGTCGGAGTAGGCAGTGGCTATCTCTGGGGTTTGCCGCTTCGCTATGTCCAGCTTTCTTTGTTCTTGGTTACGTGAATTTTTCGCTCTGCTTGATCTTGTGCGCACCTTGGCTGCAACTAGGTAAAGATCCGAGCCAATATTAGCACCACGGATCTCACGCATGTCCGTGACACTAGATGCATGCCTTCCATCAATTACCACATGATTAATTTAATTTTTGGAGCTTTGAGCGGGAGATAGCCAAGTTGCATTGGATATGGTGGACATCTTTGTGCTGGAATCAGGTCCCACTCACTACCATGTTCCTTCCCGCTGCGAAGCTAACCAACCTAAACCCGTTGTCTGACGTGTCGAAATGTAGGCTGAATTTACCGATCGATGGACCAAAAACATCTTCCCCTCCTATTTTTCCATTAAAGTCTCCCAGAACCATTTTAATGTCGTGGCCAGGGCAGCTGTCGTAAATTTCTCCTAGGCGCTCGTAAAATGCATCTTTTATCTCATCGTCTTTATGTTCTGTCGGGGCATGAGAACAAATCAGAGTGATGTAGAAATATTTCGCCTTGATGCGGATTGTGGCTATTCGATCACTAATTGGATTGAACCGCGAGTCAAGATGTCTGAGTCTCTCGCCAACTACAAATCCACATCAAAATTCGTCCTTTTCGGCATGGCACATAACAGATGTCGCAATTTTTAAATTGCGAGCTTCCTTGTCCTGTCTCTCTCATGTCCTAGATGGCGGTGATGTCAGCCTTATATTTTTGAGGACATTCGCCAGTCTGATAGTTCCAGGTGAATATCCTTAAATCGTGGTTCTTATTACATTTGTGGGGGTCGTCAACATTTGGGGGGTTCCGTTTGTTACTTTTTCTTTCTCGTGTTTTCATAGCCAGTAATTGGTCTTAAGGTCTTTTAATGTTATACAATTTCTCACCCTAAGGGTGAAGTTATAAAAAAAATTGACAATGTCGGTCAAATTTTCGTTGATGCCTATATGCCTATGGGCGACCTGTCGCCCACACAATCATGCACGACATGATGGGTGACAATGTCGGTTGAATTGTCGTTGATGACTATGTAGTTATGTCTTGAATTGTCAATTGGTGCCATTTGAAAAGATGTTTTTTTATCTGTTTTTTTTTAGCTTTTAAAAATTTTTTACGTCAGATTCCTTTCTTTTTGTTCCCATTATCATAGCAACACTTTTTTCCCTTTGTTTTTTTTCGATGTGTTTGATGCACGACAAATTAGTATTTTGTCGGTCAGCTTGTCGTGAACCGAGTGTTTTGACGACAAGTACATCAATATTTTACATTTTGTCTTGAGTACAGTGTTGACGACGAAGACGTGTATGACGGAACTTCCTACTGGGAACTCTTATTTGTAAATTAACGTTCCGATTTTATTTATCGAGAACTCTGAAGTTTCTGTTTTCATTTATATTTTTGTTTCTATTTAATTTAATTTATTAAACTTTTTAACACATTTCGAAAATTTCACCTCAAAATGGCATGTTGCAACAAACCCAGTAACGAACGAGAATTTCGTCCAAATTATACATTTAAACCGCTAACGGAAAAATTTTACGCTCGTCATGATAACACCAGTCTGATTAGTACTGGTCTTACGCGTTTTCCCTTTTTCGAAGAAGAAATTGAAAAGCGTCTTCATTACGATGCCCGGGATCGTTATCTGGCGCCCATAACGGTAAATCAAACTTATGGATGGTTAGAGCGTTTGGGACCGCGTTTCGAGAACTACACAGCATTGGATCATGACATTTTTGTGCATCACATAGCCTTCGATGAAGTTATGAACGTGGAAAAGAAGATCGCTATCGATGTCCATCGTGAGCAGTTGCTAAATAAATTGTAGAAATCATTGGAAATTTAAGCAGGCGTTTGAAGGAGAGAATGACGCCTAAGAATGTCTTTTAACACTGTAATATTAGTACGGGGTAGAATTTTGGTTCAAATTTTTAATTTATTAAGGATTCTGAGAGTGTTCTGAAAGTTTAATAAAGGTATTTGCACTATTATTCATCTGAGTAGATCCTTGGGACCCACCGCGACATGATGGTTAGGACACGCGACTATCATGCGGATGACCCCGAGTTCGATTCCCGCCTCCAGTCATCTACATTTTTCTTTTATTGAAGGCCCTCTCGATGTTGTCGACAGCAACTTAGTAAAAGCTTCTCAATCAGTAACGTTCGGTAACTAGTAGGTGCAGTTAGTTGTGAATCTAAAAATAGAAAGCGCGTTAATTTACAAACACCGCGAGAAGCTATCCCATACCACATGCATGGGGTGTAAAGGGAAATTATTTGTCTTGTAATTTTTAATGTATTAGTTGCCTATTCTTTTCCCGATCAATCGATGGTGTAGTAACTTCGGCTTCGGCTTTACTTATGAGAACGTGAGATAACATCACTTTTTCTACAGAAAGACGGGTTGTTACTGACGAAAAAGATATTTGGTCCTTAGACCTTCTTACATTTGCCCGCGAAACACGTGATCTTTCGGACGTTCTAAGCTGTTTGAGGACCTCTGCCAAGAGATTCTGGTTATTCCGAAATCACACACACGCTATCTTAACGCTCTAAAACAAAATGCATTACGATAACTGTCAGTTTATTGATCCCAAGATAACATGGATATGTATACAGAGTCAGCAGTTACAAAAGCCCAAAGTTAATGTCATATTATTATTATCTTTTTTGAGTATAAGATGCAATGATGCGCATCTCTCTATATCCGAAAAGGCAATTACCACAATTGAAAATAAACTGTCTACGAATCTTATACATATATATATAACACCCAATAGTCTTAGACCAACGCGTTGTTAGACCGTTGCAAAGGTCGCGTGCGACACAAACAACTAGTATCAGGCGTAAAACTTTATTACCGCGGTGAAAAACTTTTCCCACCTTACACCAACAATAACCAAAACTTTTTGATTATTAACGATGAATTTATCAGTAGTTATGCCTTTTCATAATTTTGAGAGCAAAGAGTTCGTCATCACAAATTGCCATGACGAAATTCCACTATACTAACTACAGACGGATAAAGAACAATTGGCAGCTAGCGACAATCTTATGTTAATGATTTATAATGGCAATGATTTGTCCCCATTACTCGCCAAGTCTTCAGGGCACAACATCAATTTAGATTAAAGCTACGATCGCAAACTGTTTTATTGTGTCTAAAATTAGTTAAGATAATCTCGAGTACTTATACGAGGGCTGCTATATATATTTCTGGCCTAATAATGAAAATGCGAATATTTATCATCAAAAATTGTTTTATTGTTTTTCAAAGTATTCTCCAGCCTGATTTATACACTTTTGCATGCGCTCAAACCAATTGTCGAAGCAGTTTTCCACTCCGATTGAGACACCTCCAAAACATGGTTTTTGAACGCTTCAACAGCATCTTCTGGGCACGAAAATCGTTGACCACGCATTTTTTTCTTGATGTGCGGGAATAAAAAGAAGTCATTGGGTGCCAAGTCAGGGCTGTACGGCGGATGACCCATCAATTCAACGTTTTGGCCGGTCAAAAAGGCGCTGGTTTGAGCCGATGTGTGACAGCTCGCGTTGTCATGGTGAAGAATGATTCGTCTTCTCTTGTTTGTTTTTCGAATTTCTCCGAAGACTTCAGGCAAACAAATTGTGGTGTACCACTCAGAATTGACCGTCCTTCGTTGCTCAAGCGGAACAGTCGCCACATGACCAGTTTTGCCGAAGAAACAGGCGACCATTTGCTTCGAAGTGCTTCTTCCACGAACAACTTTCGTTGGATTTGGCTCGTCTTCGAAGACCCACACGGTCGATTGTTGTTTTGTTTCGGGCTCATACGCATAGATCCAAGATTCGTCACCTGTGGCGATCTTATGAACATCTTTTGAAGCGCCGCGATCGTATTTTTTCAACATTTCTTTGCACCAATCGACACGAGCCTTTTTTTGAGCGATTGTCAAATTGTGCGGGATCCAACGACAACAACCCTTTTTTACGGTCAGGTGTTTATGTAATATCGAATGTATGCTGGTGGGAGAAATGCCCAAGGATGCCTCTATCTCCCGGTATGTCACATGACGATCTTGCATTATTAGTTCACGCACGGCATCAATGTTCTCTGGCACAACGGACGTTTTTGGACGACCTTCACGGAATTCGTCGTTGAGCGAACTGCGATCACGATTAAATTCGTTATACCAGTTTTTCACGGTGCTTGATCACCATACAAAGACTTAAGTTCATCGATGCACTCTTGTCTGGATAATCAACGTCGAAAGTTGTGAAAAATGATCGCACGAAAATGCTCACGTGTCAATTCCATTTTTTTAACGGAATTGAATTGTTCAAAGCTCTGTAAGTTTAACAATTCACGATTAAATGACAACACGTTCTGAGTGATGTTATGCTAAAAAATGTCAACCTTTCCAATGGAAATATCAGATTGCACCTGGCAACACTTATTGTTGCCTAGGCCAGAAATATATATAGCAGCCCTCGTACGTCAGACAAAACTTTACCAAATACAAAACCGATTAAATCGAGATCTTCTCTACTCAAAATTTATTTTAATAAATTTGCATTGGGCTATACATCGAGTAGTTAGTTAGTTATTATGAAAGGTACTGATAAGTACAACAAGAATCTGTTTTTGAAATTTCCCAAACATCTCAAAAATCCAAGGTTTAGGGTGGCCTTATTAAATAGTGGCTACAAACTTCTTCAAACATAAAAAATAGTGAAAATTTTTTAAAAAGTTTGCGATATCGAGGCAAGATCAGACATAACATATGACAAGTTAGCTATATATGACTATACATACCGCTGGAATGGCCTTATTCCCTTCTTTTCAAATTCGCCGAGAATTTATCCGATTTTAAAAACAAATAAAAAAAGGTTCAATTCTATATCTCTAGACACATGGTAATTTTGTACGGGGGTACAGAAAATTTTTTTTTACGGCACTAACTGAGAACGGTGTTAAGGGGAGTGTCTTGAAATGGGCTTGTGGCGGCTCATATAATTTCCACTTAGCTTGTTATTACTTTCATTGAAATTATTAATATTATTTTTATATTGTCAATGATTTTATTGTCAAATCGATTTTAGTTTATTAGAAAATTTAATTATTCCCTCAGTTCAGTTCGATTTAATATTTGAATATCAATAAACTTTTTAAATATTTTGTAAAAATAGAAAGTTTTAATTAATACAACTCCTATAGGCTCAGGCTCCATGAAATACCCGAGTTGCCAATAATCCTTAAAAATGACGTGGCGAGCAATTGGCGCCACTCGATAATAACAATAAGTTATTATAGAGCAGAAGTGGTGGCTCCAGTCGGCAATACCGATACCAGACTCGGATACGATCGACCATTCACCGGTCCATCTTAAATCACAATGATTACAGAACCGGAAACAGATGATAACCAAAACAAGTAAGAAAGTTTCAGTTGAGCAAGCCGACTTACATATGCCCTCACCCTCAGTAAAACATAAAATTTTCTATTATATTGATATTATTACTCGATTTCTAAAGTGGGCGAAGTGGTACATTTGTATGTGAGGTACCAGAAGGGGCGTGTCTAGACTTCCAGATATTTTCTCAAAAACTTTATCCTGCTCGAGCTTTACTAAATACAGAATTTGAGCACGATCGCATTAGGCATATTAATAATATTAATCGATTTTTATAGTGGGCGGTACCACATGGCCAGATTTCCAGTTTTTTTTTTCAAAACTCTATCTTGCTATAGCTTTACTAAATAAAGAATTTGGATCAGATCGCGTTGTATTTATTGATATTATCACTTCATCTCTAAAGTGGGCGGAAAGGTACATTTGTATGGGAGGTACCAGAAAGGGCGTGGCTAGACTTCCAATTTTGTTTTCCAAAACTTTATGCTGTTAAAACTTTACTAAATACAGAATTTGGGTACGATCCCGTTGGGTGTATTGATATTATTACTCGATTTCTAAAGTGGGCGGAATGATGTATATGTATATGGAGGTACCAGAAGGGGCGGGGCTATGTAGCCCATTTGCAATACCGTAAGCACTTTTGGGAAAATATAAACTCATGCTAAATTTCAAAAAATTTGGTTGCGTCTTTTGAAAGTTATCGTGCATACTAGCCGCACAGACAGACAGACGAACATGGCTCAAACGACTTAAAAAGTCATGAATCGAATTTGTTTCAAAGAAACTTACAGTCTAAAGGATTCCTTCTATGAGTTACACTTTTGGGTCTTATCGAATGATATATACCCTCCTACCCAAAGGGTTAGGGTATAATGATGCCCATTTTATCAAGGACACGATTCGGAACATGGAATATCAAAATGCTTTTAGAACCATCAAGATTGGCTCTTCTTCGCTTCAGGTACCAGAAGGGGCGGGGCTATGTAGCCCATTTGCAATACCGTAAGCACTTTTGGGAAAATATAAACTCATGCTAAATTTCAAAAAATTTGGTTGTGTCTTTTGAAAGTTATCGTGCATACCAGCCGCACAGACAGACAGACGGACATGGCTCAAACGACTTAAAAAGTCATGAATCGACTTTGTTTCAAAGAAACTTACGGTCTAAAGGATTCCTTCTATGAGTTACACTTTTGGGTCGTATCGAATGATATATACCCTCCACCCATAGGGTTAGGGTATAATGATCCCCATTTTATCAAGGACACGATTCGAAACATGGAACATCAGAACGCTTTTAGAACCATCAAGATTAGCTCCTCTTCTCTTCATTGGTCTGTGCGAAACAAGACGTGCAGGTAATGGCATCATAATGACAAATGATAACCTCACCTTCTTATGCTCGGGCGAAACAAGTGGAATTCATAGATCTAGCGGCGTAGGCTTCTTACTTACTGAAAATATCTGCAATCCGGCGACAAAAAACATAGTCTCTGCCAAAAGGATATGACGTAGTCAAACTTAAGTCCACTCATGTAAGCGAATGCTACATCGATTTCTTAAGGACCCGATATGAACGTGTACCGAAAAGTGGCAGTGATCACAAACATTTTTTCAGAGAGCGCTAAGCAACATCCCGGTTACCTGGCAACTTTTAAAGACAGAAGTCGCTTGCAAAGACGGCATAAATGCTGCCCGAACAAGAGTCACAAAATCATGTCTTAAACTTAACTTAATTTCCCTTTACACCCCATAAATGGAGTATGGGATAACTTCTCGCGTTGTTGTGAATTAACACGCTTTCTATTTTAGATTCACAACAAACGGCACCTAATTGTTTATCGACGAAAGCCAATGTCACTGTCTGAGAAACTTTTACTAGACATGCCGATTCACTCGACACACGTTGCTGTCGACAACATCGAGTGGGCCGGCAATAAAATAAAAATGTAGATATAGAAACTCAGTTATGTCCCATATAGAAGAAAGGAGATCGTAGTGAATGTAAGAACTACCGTGGAATAAGCCTATTACGAATTGCGTACAAGATTCTTTTTAAGCATATTGGGTGAACATCTAAAGCCAATTGTAGAAATAATAATTGGACCATATCAGTGCAGCTTCAGACCTGGTAAATCTACGACGGAGCAAATATTCACCTTACGACAAATCCTGGAAAAAAAACTCATGAAAAGCAGATCGACTCCTACCACCTCTTTGTCGACTTCAAAGCTGCCTTCGACTCTCCGATATTGAATAGGCTATATGAGGTCATGTCTGAGTTTGGTATTCCTGCAAAGCTGATTCGACTTTGCAAAACGTACCTTGGCAAACACCAAATCCTCGGTTAACATAGGTCAAGATCAGTCTGAACCATTCAACACAGAAAGAGGACTCAGGCAGGGCGATAACTTGTCCTATACACTATTTATTATATTTATGGTGAAGGTGATGAGATAAGCTGGTGTCATCATGTCTGGCACCATATTCCACAAGACCCACTTGCCACTAGCCTATGCCGATGATATAGACATAATTGGCCGAAATCTGCGGGATGTTACTGCAGTTTTCTCATCACTAGAAAAGGAGTCAGCAAAAATGGGTTTAGCGTGAACCGTGAACGTTGACAATTATTGTTTTGAGGTAGTAGATGATTTTACCTAACTCGGATTTTCCGTCAATAAGAAAAATAATGTCAACCAAGAAATCAAGCGGAGAATAGTGCTCGCCAATAGATGTTTTTACGGACTTCTGCAGGACTTTTGTAACACCACCTTAACCATACTAAGAAACAGCTAATTTTACACGTTTTGTTGTATGCTGCCGAATTGTGGGTGCTTACGACAACGGACATACAAAACCTGGGAGTATTCGAGAGAAAAGTACTCCGAAAAATATATGAACCTATCTGTGTCGACGGCAAGTTTCGCCATCGGATGAACCATGAGATGTATGAGCTTTACCACGACATCGATGTAGCTAAAAGAGTCAGAATGCAACGACTACGATGGCTGGGACATGTTGCCAGGATGGATGTAAATGCTCCAGCGAGAAAGGTGTTTGAAGGCGAACCTGAAGGACGGCGCAGAGCAGGGAGACCCAAGGTCCGTTGGAAGGACCAAGTGGTAGGCGACTTGCCACCATCTGGTAGGACTAACTGGAGAACACACGCATAAGACCGAAGCGTGTGGAATTCTTTAATACTTCAAGCCTAAAATTTATGTAATGTAAGTAAGTAAGATGACTGGAGGCGGGAATCGAACCCAGGATCTCCCGCATGGTAGTCGCGTGTTCTAACCATCATGCCACGGCCGGTCCCTAAAATCGTGTCTACAAGATCAATATACCACCTGATCAAAAAATGTGCGCGGCGAGACAAGCGCAATTGGCAATATGGTCCGTATACTATGCCGACATACTGTTAATTCCTTAACCTACAACTGTCTGGCAATGCCACTACTCTTCTCATGAAATAGAAGCTGACAGAAGTACAGCCTGCCCAGATGAAACCGAGATAGCCGATGCAAGACACCAGGTGTAGACAACAACAATCCCGAATTACTTAAAGCAATTTTGTTTGTTGTCGTAGCCACCAAGGTGGAAATGGGTCTCATCAGTCAAGATGATTTTTCGATGGAATTCCGGACCATTTCAAGGACCCACACAGCAAAGACACGACATTGTTGATGATCGGCCGGCTTGAGTTCTTGTGTTAACTGAACTTTATAAGCCTTAAGACCCAAGTCTTTATGCAAAATAAGGTGTAATGACGTTTGTGGAATGCCAAATTCCAAAGAACGACGAGGAATTGACAAACCTGGGTTTTCTTCAACACTTTGTGCTACAGCAGCTATATTTTCAGTTGTTCTTAAGCGACATGCACGGGTTTTATTCTTCATATCATTAACTTGTCCCAACAGCTTGAATTTATCCACCAATTTCTGTATTGCGGTCCGACAAGATACTTTACGACGACCAAGAGCTCATTTATTTGGGATCCTGTTTCGCGAGCCGAAAGCTCGTAATATATTTGAGTATACCACTGTGTTAACGTACTTACAGTGTAATCAGACCCATTATCGAAAACTTTTAGTAATTCCATTCTCTTTCAAAAGAACTATGTGAGGGAGTCATAATTAAGCTGCCAAAAAAATGAGATCTCACAGAATGTAAAAACCGGAGAGGCATAACACTTAACTATGGTCAACAAGGTGTTAGCCACATTAATACACGTGAGACTGTCATCCTCGCTTACAGCAGAACTTCGCATTAAACAAGCCGGTTTTAGACCACACCGATCTTGCACTGATCATGTGCACAGTCTACGAATCATAGTGGAACAATCTGTGGAATGGCGATCCCCAATAAATCTAATTTTCACAAACTACGCGAAAGCATTTGATACTTTTCAGCATCCGGCGATCTGGCACGCTCTCCAACGTAAAGGAGTTCCATCTGAATTTGACTACATCAGAGCTATGTATCAGAATTCAACAAGGCGAGTGCTACATGAACGCTTATTAAGCAACTTAACTCAAACATTTTGTCCTTTTGGTTTCACTTAAATACGAGTTTGAAGTTTCTTTCATTCCCTATCTCACACTAAAATTGTCTAAATATAATTTCCATGCGAGAAATAAAATCATTGAATTTGCAAAAAAAAAACCCCAATGTCACCGCTTTTATTACTTCCCTATACCATCTTAATAGAAATCTTCTTCCTTGACTTACTTAATTTCTTTCCATCTAACACGACTATTAACTGCAGCTGATTTTACTATGCTCGTTATTTGTTATATAATTTCTTTAAATCAATCATAATTTTGAAAATTATTAACAATTAAGTATTTTTAACCGATAAAAAAGAAAGTCAGTGCCCCTTTCGTCCCTAAATCCAAACATATCCCCTAATTATTAAATAACTTATGCAGTGCGACTATATTTTACACTTATCCATAGACCATAGAAATTTGTAAAAAAAAAAATAAACTTTCTTACTAAATTTTCCCTCCACCTTATAAATTATACAGACATCTCTGGCCACAAATGATATCAATTAAACACAAATACAAACACGCAAACGTCTGTGGTGTGTGTATGAATGGATCTGTGTAACTCTGAATGGGGCGGGAGAATAAATAAAACTACAAAATGTGAAAAAAAAAACAGAAATCAATGAGAATATAAAACATAAGAGGTTGGGAGAGCGTGTCAACTATAAAAGAAAACCGGACACAAACAAAACTTACATTTGAATCTCCAACATACAATCAGTTTAATTTGGAAATCCGTCGGCATCGGATGTGTTGAGGTCTCTGCGGGTGTGAAGAAAATTAAAAAAAAAATCCTACATTTACGCACTTTTACTTTATCTTAAAAGAAGAACTATACTAAAATTGTATCAGAAGACTTAAAACAGCGGCTGAGTTAATTTAAACAGCAGTATCCGGAAAAAATGGAACAATTTTTAACTTTTAATAATGGCTTAAAAATGCCTGCCCTGGGCTATGGTACCTGGCAAGTGAGTATAACAAGTTACACGTGTGGGTTAGGGTGGCACTGTGGTTGACAATAAAATATGTACTGGATGGAGGGAGCACAGAATTAATTTTGAAAATTGCATGTTTAACACATTAGAACTCCTAAAGTTACAATTTGAAAAAAAAAACCGTTATATTTGCAGTGCAGCCAAAACATCGTGTCTTTCTTTCCGCTTTCCGCTATTCCTGTTATGGTATTAAAAATATAAATTCATATTGAAAAAATAACCCTTTATTTCTATAGAAATCGGAATTTATGTTGAGATAATAATATTTTACAATGAGAAAGCAAAATTTGAAATCGCAATTAATGTTGAGATAATAATATTTTACCGTGAGAAAGCAAAAATTTACATTGAAATATCGTTATTGATATTAGAAAAAAAAACCTGATGTGATTCTCAGTTCTTAAATTAATATTAAACTAGTACAGAAATTTTACTTACATGAACTGACCGATAAATACCCCCACCCTATGTATGTTATTGCTTAAGTCTTGAGTTATTAAAATTAACCGATATTCTAATAAAATTACTTATGTATGTATTATTATTTGCCAGCTTGTCGAGCGTTAACGGTAAGAAATAAGACTTGGCCAGACATTTAGAAACATTTAGTAACCATTAAGAAAAAGTTATAGCCAATAAATGTAAAAATGTTCAATTCAATATCTCAGGGTTTGTATGGGCTTACTAAAAGGGCCTTTTATGGTGACAAATATAAACTAAGAAAAAATATTTAAAAACACAGTGCAACACAATTTTTCGGGGGTGAACCATACCAATATCAAACAAAAGCATTAACTCTCAGTAAACCCCAAATTGGTCCACATACAGAGGTTTGAAATTTTATATTCAAAACAAATTTTATGGTCAAAATTCGAATCAAAGAATATAAAAAATCATGTGTCAATATACATTTGGGATAGTTCATGTCTTCTGAGACATACATTATAATTTTCCGGGGAATATTTCCTTGGAACATTTTAACCCTCTATCTGCCACCCGTATGTGACATTTTATGCCACATTTTGAAAAAAACAAGCTTAAAACCCAACTTTGTAGGGAGATCAAGGGTTAGAATCTTCGAAAATCTCACTAAGAGTCACAAATAACCTCTACGAGACAAAGTTTATTTGAGGTTTATTAAGTTTCGTTAGGTAATTTATTTTAGAAATTATTGGAAAATATCTATTTTCGGAATATTGACTAATTTGCCTAGGAGGTACCAATAGGTGCAGCACAACGTGTCCGATTTTTATTCGCAAGTCAACGTTTAATAAACGTTTACCTTGTGCAAAATTTGACTAAATGTGGTGTACTTACAAAAAAGATGTGCATGTAGAACAATGGGTTTGATTTCGGTCATTTGTTGGGAGGTACCAGAGGGGTGGGGCAAATATTTTGGTTTGCTGAGGGTTTGTTTACTGTCACAAGATAATTAAACTGACCATTTTTGAATATCTTATAGTTGTCCATTTGGATGTTATGGAGGAAATATTAATTTTCCAAAAATAGTTTAATTTGTACTGGAAGTACCAGAAAGAGTCGGCCTATTTAGTCCATATTCATTTCAGAGTCAAAATTTTTATATGCGTAGAACTCACGCAAAATATGACTGAATTCAAAGCACTTTTAAACCAGTAAGAAAGTTTCAGTCGGCCAACCCGACTTACATACACCCTCACCCTCAGTAAAAAATAAAATTTTCTATTATTTTGTTATTATTATTCGATTTCTAAAAAGGGCGGCGGAGTGGTACATTTGTATGGGAGGTACCAGAAGGGGTGTGTCTGGACTTCCAGATTTTTTCTTCAAAGCTTTATCCTGTAATAGCTTAACAAAATACAGAATTTGGGCACGATGGTGTCGAGTGTATTGATATTATTACTCCATCTCCAAAGTGGGCGAAGTGGTACATTTGTATGGGAGGTACCAGAAGGGGCGTGTCTAGACTTTCAGATGTTTTCTCCAAAACTGTATCCTGTTATAGCTTTACTACATACATCATTTGGGCACAACCGCGTTGGGTGTATCGATATTATTAATCCATCTCTAAAGTGGGGGTACATTTGTTTAGGATGTACCAGAAGGGGCGTGTCTAGACTTCCAGATTTTTTCTCAAAAACTTGCTTGAGCTTTACTAAATACAGAATTTGGGCACGATCGCGTTAGGTTTATTAATAATATTAATCGATTTCTAAAGTGGGCGGTACCAGATGTGTATGGGAGGTACCAGATAGGGCGTGGCTAGACTTTCTGTTTTATTTCTCCAAAAACTGTATACTGCTATAGCTTTACTAAATATAGAATTTGGGCACGATCGCGTTGGGTGTATCGATATAATTACTCCATCTCTGAAGTGGGCGGAAAGGTACATTTGTATGGGAGGTACCAGAAGGGGCGTGGCTACACTTCCAATTATTTTTTCTAAAACTTAATACTGTTATAGCTTTACTAAGTACGATCCCGTTGGGTGTATCGATATTATTACTCCATCTCTAAAGTGGGGGTACATTTGTATAGGATGTACCAGAAGGGGCGTGTCTAGACTTCCAGATTTTTTCTCAAAAACTTGCTTTAGCTTTACTAAATACAGAATTTGGGCACGATCGCGTTAGGTCTATTAATAATATTAATCGATTTCTAAAGTGGGCGGTACCAGATGTGTATGGGAGGTATCAGATAAGGCGTGGCTAGACTTTCTATTTTTTTCTCCAAAACCTGTATCCTGCTATAGCTTTACTAAATATAGAATTTGGGCACGATCGCGTTGGGTGTATCGATATAATTACTCCATCTCTGAAGTGGGCGGAAAGGTACATTTGTATGGAAGGTACCAAAGGGGCGTCGATAGACTTCCAGATTTTTTTTCCAAAACTTTATCCTGTTATAGCTTTACTAAAAACAGAATTTGGGCACGATCGTGTCGATTGTATTAATATTTTCACTCCATCTCCAAAGTGGGCGGAGTGGTTCATATGTATGGGAGGTACCAGAAGGGGTATATGTGGACTTCCAGATTTTTTCTCTACAACTTTATCTTGCTTGAGCTTTACTAAATACAGAATTTGGACACGATCGCGTTAGGTCTATTAACAATATTAATCGATTTCTAAAGTGGGCGGTACCATATGGGTATGGAAGGTACCAGATGGGGCGTGGCTAGACTTCACGTCTTTTTTTCCGAAACTGCTATAGCTAACTAAATAAAAAATTTGGGTACGATCGCCTTTGTTTTATTGATATTATTACTCCATCTCTAAAGTGGGCGGAATGGTACATTTGTATGGGAGGTACCAAAAGGAGCGGGGCCATGTAGCCCATTTGTAATACTGTAAGTAGTTTTGGGTAAATATTAACTCGTGCAATATTTTAAAACATTTGGTTGCGTCTTTCGAAAGTTATCGTGCGTACCAGCCGGACAGCGAGACAGACAGACAGACGAACATGGCTCAAACGACTTAAAAAGTCATAAATCGAATTTCGTTCAAACAAACCTAGGGTCTAGAAGGCAAGATTTTGAGGCATTTAGGGAACATTTTATACAGATTCATGTTGTATTCCACCAAACCTACAACACGAATTAGGTCACTCCCCAAGTTATTTAAAATTTTTCTAGTCTGTAGCAGAGTGTTATGAAAACTTTTTTTTATAAAACGTCGAAGTTATGTTGTTCTTAGTATTAAAAAAATTTCCTTAAGGTATGTTATTTTGGGAAAATAATTAGACACTTCGAAAGACTGCCAAAAATAATGCAATTATAAGCGATTTCTTGTGAAAAACACAGCTATATATTTTGTCAAGTACTATCTGTATACAAATATTATAACCTATCTATACATCAAATTACTTAAAAATGCTCTAGAGCCAAACACACTTTTGCCATGCCCACTTATAAAAGTTTAATATTTAATTTGTATTGTCAAGTATATATATTTACCAAATATTATCCCCTCCGGTCTACTCAGGAAAGAATATTAAGTTATAAAATCAATTTTCATGAGCTATCAACAAAATTTTTATAATTTTTTTTATTCAAAGTTGTATTGTAAGTTGTTCTATTGATTTTCGATAAGCTATAGTTGGGTTTTCGGATAAGCTTGACTTATTTAAAACAACTTTGTCGAAGATGTCTTACCCGAAATATACCACTTTGAGTAAAAAAAACTTAAAACAAAATTTTCCATGAAAGTTTCATGATAAACTAATAACTAAAACCGTCGAGTCCGGTAATGTAATTTAAAATTTTTGAGAAAAAAAAACTATCGTTGTTGTTTGTAATTTTCATTAATTTATAATACAAAAGAAAGTTAAATGCAAACATTTCTATAGATAGTATTAATTTTTAAAATTAAATAATATTTGCTAAAAAAAAGAACTCAAGTATTTTTACTTTAAATATGTGAAAAACAACAAACTGTACGGAATTTTGCATATCCCAAACACCTTTAAGTACACTCTTCAAGCTATTCATTCTCATTAAATTGTCAAATGTTGTGAATAAGTGCCACCCTACGCACACATACACACACGCACATATTAAATACCCAACAGCATAACATTATTAGGCGTTCTACTGATCTTTATGCTGAAGTTTTCTTTATTTTCTAGTAAATTAATAAAAATTCGGTGCATTGGACTCTTAAAACCGGTTTTATTTTTGTATTGTCATTGTTATTTTTTATAAATCTTAAGGTGTTAAACATATAAACAACACCTTCCTACTACATAGTAAAAGAAATGTGTAAAATTTAATAGCACTTTCTCCCTGACACACAGATGAAAAAATGTTTGTTCGCGTACTACATTCTTGTCAAGATGAAAACAAAAGAGATTTCTTGTTAAAACCGGTTTTTTGTGGTGCATGACTAACTATCGATAGTGCATATAATATATGACTTTATTATAGTCGATAGTGTAAATACCGATGACGATGTAGATATATACATATTTTAATAATTTCTAACAACAAATAAAGTATTGTATGCAACCGCAATGTAACTAAGTTTATTATACAACTAACCGAACATACGAGGTTCACTTTTGAATTACTGATGAGTAATATGGAATTCCACAAATTCTGCAAACATACATCTATAGGTATATTGTATGATGTTCTAAAAATAAATTCATTATGTATATACAATAAATTTATGTTTATACAAATACATAAATATTTTGTATATGTAAAATATCGCAACAGTCGCACAGTTGTTTATTTTGCTAAAAAACCGTGGCAAAAATCAAAAATTCAACTATACAATTTTGAGATTTGAACTTGTAATACAAATGACAAATAACATCTAAGTGTTAAGACCGTTTAAAGTTTGTAATTGTTAACACTAGAGAAAAAAGTAAATTTTTGACCAAAACTGAAGTATTAAAAAAATTGCTGTCGAAAAAAGACAATACCGGACCTGTCGTTTTATTAGTTTTTTGAGTTACAATGACGGTTTTATACAATCATTTTTTTAGTTTTTTTTTTACTTTGAGTAGCGTTTTAAGGGGTTAAGTAGTTTTTCGACCAGCTATTTGTGCATTCAGATAAACTTGACTTATTTAAAACAACTTTGTCGAAGACGGCATATCCGATTTTATATAATTTATAAAATTGTCTTTAAATCGTTAATTGAGGTTCCACTGTATACATCAAAGTAGAACTAATTGTTTTGCCTTTAACTGGACACCATTATTATTATTCGTATGAGATTTTTTCATTATATTGCCAACCATAAATTTACCATCATTACTATGTCATTAATTCACAATTATCTTAACCTTTTCGTGTTGAATTATTTGTATTAACACAGAGAATTTTTAGCACCAGCTACACGTGAAGATAATCAATTCATTTAATCACAGAGGTAATAAGGAATACATCACAGTTTTTTTTCTATATTAATCTATGGATTTAATTACATATACATTTTTAAAACAAAACGTTACATCACGAACTTGTCCCGCAGTTTTACAATGTTCTACATGAACAATTTAAAGAGTGAATAAAGTTTAGTAACAATGTTAGCAAATAAAATTCATTAGTGATGGAAAACTTTTTGAACCAATGAAAACAAAAACCAGTACAGAAATTTAAGTCAACTGACTTTGGTTCCATGTATGGGAGGTTCCAGAAGGCATGTGTCAAATGGTTCGGTTTTCTGAGGTTTTGCTTACTATTATAAGATAAATTACTCGCCTTAAATTAAACATCCTCCGCATTTTCCAAAAAAAAAGTGCAAATGATTTATTTCTGAGTTAAATTTTCATAGGTTTCTGAGGGTTACTCTGATATTATAAGGTATAAAACTGACCAAATTCAAATGTGCTCCAGCTGTTCGTTGGGAAGTTATGAAAGAAATATCATTTATCCAAAAATTGGTAATTTTGTATGGGAGGAGGTAACAGAAAAGGGTGGGGCTATTTAGCTCATTCACAATCCCATTACTTAGTTTCGGAAAATATTTATATTGATAAATTTTCATAAGGATCAGTTATGGCTTACTCGATATATCCCGCCAGAATGTCAGACGGACAACTTCGTCTGTCTGTCTCAACTCAATCAACTTCACTCAATCGTTTTTGAAAGTCTTGAAACGAATTTGGTAATAAGATACGAGAAAAAGTGCCACATTAAAGATTATAAACATGAGTTATAAAGAGAATATTAGCTATAAGCATGATTATCTTCGGCTATGCCGAAGCTCAGGGACCCTTCACAACTTGTAAAAATGGTGATAAAACTGGTTATTTGCACTACAACTATATTTTATTCAACTTTGTACCACAAAACAGGAGAGTTGGTGAGAGGTGGACATTACTTTTAGCTTCACACATCCATTTTTGATCAATAATTTGTTTTCTGAAATGTTTCGCTTAGAGAACAGTAGCTTGCATACCAAAGAACGATAGCTCTTATACTGCGGTAATAGTCGCGGAGACAGTCGGACGGACATGTTTTAATCGACTCTTTGTGAGTAGATATTTGTAACCATGTAAATAAATAAATAATAGAAAATCGACGTCCCTTCTCCTCTTTAGAAATGTAAGAAAAAACTGAGTATACCACTTGGTCCGTGAGTGCACGTGGTGTAGTGTATAAATGTAATAATAATTTGTGTCGGATATGAAGGGTGATGATTTGCAAATATTCTGTGTACAGAAGCTTACATACCAAATGTAAGCCCGAAAGCTCATAAATTACAGGGACACACAGACGGACACCCCCAAAAAGGGGGAGTTTGTATGAATGCTGGGAGAAGTATTCGTCCGATCTTGTTGATCTTACAACGTAAGCTTCTACATATTTTAGGATAATAGCTTGCATATCAAATTTCAAATGGGACCGGCCGTGGCATGATGATTAGAACACGCGACTAACATGCTGGCTCCATGCACCTAAAAAAAGAAAAAAATAAATTTTTCTTTCATTGCCGGTCCCCTCGATGTTGTTCACTGTATAAGTGTCGAGTCTATCGGCATGTTTAGTAAAAGCTTCACAAACACTGACGTTCGCATTCGTCGATAAACAAGTAGGTGCCGTTAGTATTGAATCTAAAAATAGAAAGCGTGTTAATTCACAACAACGCAAGAAGCTATCCCATAACTCATGCATGGCGTGTAAAGGGAAATTAAGTTTATCAAATTTTAGCTCGATATTTCCTAACCTACGGCTGTAATCGCGGGGGTAGTTAGGCGGACACTTCAAAAAAAAGGGTGAGTTTGTATGGGTGGTGGGAGTAGTTTTTAACCGCTCTTGCTCATCTTAGAAAGTAGCCTCCGGTTAGAGAATAGAATTTTGCGTACAAAATGTTAGCTATATACCTCTTAAAATACGGCTGTAATCGCAGGGATAGACCCCAAAAAGGGAGAGTTCGTATGGGAGGTTAGAGTAGTTTTTGACCGATCGGTCTCAAACTTAACCTCTGCTTAGTGTAGGGAAGCTTGAATACAGCTTAAGCTTGAATACAGCTTAAACTACGGCTGTAATCGCCGGGACAGACTCCCAAAAAAAAGGAGTTTGTATGGGAGGTGGTAGGTGGTTTTTGACCGATAGGGCTCATCTTAGAACTCAGACCTCTATTTAGGGCAGCAAAGCTTGCATACAAATTTAAGCTTGATTGCTCTTAAATTACTGCTGTAATCGCGGGGACTGACATGCGGACACCCCCAAAAAGAGGGTTTTTTGTATGGGAGGTGGGAGTAGTTTTTGACCGATCGGTCTCATCTTACTACTCAACCTCCGCTTAGTGTAGGGAAGCTCACATACAAAATTTCAGTTTGATTGCCCTTTAACGCAGGGACAAACCCCGAAAAGGGGGAGTTTGTATGGGAGGTGGGAGTAGTTTTTGACCGATCGGGCTCATCTTAGAACTCAACCTCCATATACGGCAGCAAAGCTTGCGTACAATATTTTAGCTTGATTGCTCTTAAATATTACCGTAATCGCGGGTACTGACATACGGACACCCCCAAAAAGAGGGTTTTTGTATGGGAGTAGTTTTTGACCGATCGGTCTCATCTTAGAACTCAACCTCCGCTTAGTGTAGGGAAGCTTGTATGCAGCTTGATTGCCCTTAAACTACGGCTACAATCGCAGGGACAGACCCCAAAAAGGGGGAGTTTGTACAGGATGTTGGAGTAATTTTTGACCGATTGGGCTCATCTTAGAACTCAGACCTCCATTTAGGACAGCAAAGCTTGCATACAAATTTCAACTTGATTGCTCTTAAATTACTGCTGTAATCGCGGGGACTGACATGCGGACATCCCCAAAAAAAGGGTTTTTGTATGGGAGGTGGGAGTAGTTTTTGACCGATCGATCTCATCTTAAAACTCAACCTTCACTTAGTGTAGGGAAGCTTGCATACAGCTTGATTGCCCTTAGACTACGACTGTAATTGCAGGGAAAGACCACAAAAAGGGGGAGTTTGTACGGGAGGTGGAAGTAGTTTTTGACGGGCTCATCTGAGAAATTAACCTCCGCTTTGAGGATAGAGGCTTGCATTCCAAATTTCAGCTGGATATCTCTTAAACGGCGTCTGTAATCGCTGGGACAGACAGACAAACGGCCACCTTTAAGTTGACTTAGATTTCAATGCGGATCATTTATACATATATATTGTCATACCTACCACCCCTCCTTATGGGCGTTACAAATGGAAGAACAAAATTAATATACCGTTGACACTGTTCATGCGCGTGGTGAAGGGTATAACAAGTTCTATAATTAAGGTGTACGATTTTCTAAAATAGTTGATCCCATCTGGTTGTTCTGCAGTACTTTAGACAACCAACATCAAAGGACTCCATCTGCACTGATAATCTTTCTCCATCTTTGAAATGTCCTGATGGCACCTTTCTCAATGCTCATCACCAGGGCCAACACAAATATGCTCGGAAAAACTAAAAATATGCGCATTAGATAAGCATGAAAAACACTAGAAAATGCCTTTAAAACTGATAAATAATGCACAATAGATTTTGATTCATAGTTAATTTTATTCAGTGAATACATTTATTTTTTAATAAATATTCATCACAAATAGTTGAAAATTAAATGAAGTTAATTTTTTACATTACATTTATAAGATTCAGACTATTGATTAATTACTCTACTGTAAACAAAATTACATGAGTAAATTCTAAAGAGTACTTTATCTATTGATGAATAATAAATATTATGTATACGCCTTCACCATAATTTTTCTGCTATATTCTTGATTTCCGCTTTTGAAATCTTGATCAATATCATGTTTATGAATAAATGTGATTTTAAGAAGCTGATTTGTAAAAGAAAGAATGAAACTTTCTAAGTGTTTGTTTCAACGTAAAAAGTCGCAATGATATCTGCTTTATAAATATGAAAGAAAAGTTAGACGCTAATTGACTAACTATTTCCCTTTGGATGTACGCATTGTTTCAGCCTTCTCACTGTTACACTAATTCACAACTTTCATTATGTACTTTGATCGTTGCCAACTACACCAACGAGTAATGGATGGAACTGGTGGCAACGTAACGCTAGGTAGAACTCATTGAAATTCTTGAAGACGGATTCCTTAATATAGAAAAATTAAAAAAATTATAGAAACTATCTTCCTGTAAATATCTACTGCGAAAAATATATACGAAAATTAAAAAAAAAATAATAAAAAACCTGAAAACCCCAAAATATGCTTTTATATGCATAAACCCCCAAAACATGCCGGTAAGACTGGAATATGCATTTGCATATGCAAGTATGCATTGCTTACTTTTGTTGGCCCTGCTCATCACATACAGCCCTCAAATCTTCAAAGAAAAAAATCCACATCTGAAGCTTAGAAAATGAATGGCAAGTGACATATGTATTGCTACCCAAAGCTTAATATGTCGAAGATCGTTAATCAATCCTCTATTGTTCTCTCTCTTATGTTTACCCAAAACATTTGTATTGCCAAGCTGATTTTTCTAAAACGTTATATTTTTCTCCGATTTTCGGATTATTTCATTATTTACTAATTTCTCCAAGCGATATCATATTTGAACCCCTGACCAGGTGTAGTATTTTTCCGCAGGTTTCCTTTCTTTTTGAACAAATTTGAACAATTTGTTTCAAAAGGTGATTGAAACAAAACAAGTGCCTTAGCAATTTTTATTTTTTCCGAATAAACAACATGAGTATCCGAAACGACAATTAAACAACACGTGTACCAACAGAACAAATGAGACAAATATTCACTAATTTTGTTTACACATCGTATCAATTGTGTGTTCCCTTTTTTTTACCCAAATAATTGTCAAAACATCAAATATTTGCTACATATTAAGGTAAACACAAGAATAAATACAATAATATTTATAAAAATATTTTTTGGGAATATTCATCATAAACCTCTAAAAATGTTTTATATTTTTAGTCATTATAGAAATACTACACCATTTCCAATTGGAATTCAAAGAAAATCAATTGAAATTCAAATATTCCATTTGAAACTCGAAAAATATCAGTTGAAATTCAAAACACATCAAATGAAATACAAAACTCATCATTTGTAATTCAAAACTCGTCATTTTCAATTCAAAATTCGTCAATTGAAATTCAAAACTCGGCAATTGAAATTCAAAGTTCATCAATTGATATTCAAAAATCATCAAAACACTTTCAACAGATATGTTTTGAATATGAATTGACGAGTTTTGAATTTCTATTGAGGAATTTTGAATTTCATTTGATTTGTTTGAGTTTCAATTGACCAGTTTTGAATTTCAATTGATATTTTTTGAATTTCAAATGGAAAATTTGAATTTCCATTCATATTTTTTGAATTTCAAATGAAATTTTTGAATATAAATTTCCGAATTTTGAATTTCAAATGGAATGTTTAAAAATCAAATAAAATGTTTAAATTTCAATTGTTTTTCTTTAAATTTCAATTGGAAATGGTGTAGTTAAAATTAAACAAATTCTTTATTTCTTTACAAATCTATATTAAAACTTATATCGAAATTTGTAAAATTACTGCACTGTTTTCCTTAAATTTTTTTATTTATTTTTTTTTTAATAGTTTACATAAACTTTTTCGTCCTCATTTTAGGCTCCCGATAATGAAGTTGAAATTGCTCTTAATCTTGCCTTGGAAGCTGGCTATCGTCATATTGACACAGCTCCCGTCTATATGAATGAGAAAACCATTGGACGAGTACTCAAGGAATGGTTAGACTCGGGTCGGATTACACGCGAAGAATTGTTTATAACCACAAAATTGCCACCACCAGGTAAGGAGGAGACGTTAAGAAGCGAAATTCTCATACAAATGGGAAATTAGATGAACTTTTTATCGTTCTACTTTACACAGTAAATTGAACAAGTTGCCAAAGTAAATTTTAAATTTGTTTATTATTCTGTTTAGATTCTTTATTATACCATCACCCTTAGGGATGAGGGTATATATCATTTGATACGACCCAAAAGTGTAACACATAGAAAGTGACTCCTTCTGACCCTAGGTTTCTTAGAACCAAATTCGATTCGTGACTTTTTAAGTCATTTGAGCCATGTCCGTCTGTCTGTCTGTCTGTCTGTCTGGTGGCTGTCCGGCTGGTTCGCACGATAACTTTCGAAAGAAGCAACCAAATGTCTTGAAATTTTGCACGAGTTAATATTTCCCCAAAACTACTTACGGTATTGCAAATGGGCCACATAGCTCCGCCCCTTCTGGTACTTCCCATACAAATACATCATTCCGCCCACTTTAGAAATCGAGTTATAATATCAATACATCCAACGGGATCGTACCCAAATTCTGTACTTAGTAAAGCTATTACAGGATAAAGTTTTGGAAAAAAAATTGGAAGTCTAGCCACGCCCCTTCTGGTACCTCCCATACAAATTCACCTTTCCGCCCACTTTAGATATGGAGTAATAATATCAATAAATCCATCGCGCTCGTACCCTAATTCTTAATTTAGTAAAGCTATAGCAGGATACAGTTTTTGAGAAAAAAAACTGAAGTCTACCAACGCCACATCTGGTACCGCCCACTTTAGAAATCGATTAATATTATTATTAGAACTACCGTGATCGTGACCAAATTCTGTATTTAGTAAAGTTTAAGCAGGATAATGTTTTGGAGAAAAAATCTGGAAGTCTAGACACGCCTATTCTGGTACCTCCCATACAAATGTACCTTTCCGCCCACTTTAGAGATGGAATAATAATATCAATACACTTGACACGATCGTGCCCAAATTCTGTATTTAGTAAAGCTATAACAGGATAAAGTTTTTGAGAAAAGATCTGGATGTCTAGACACGCCCCTTCTGGTACCTCCCATACAAATTTACCTCTCCACTCACTTTAGAAATCGAGTAATAATATCAATATAATAGCATTTTTTTTTATTTTACTGAGGGTGATGGTATATGTAAGTCGGGTCGTCCGACTGAAACTTTCTTACTGGTTTTTAAACTTTAGAATAACATATGCAAAAAAATATTAGATTATTAAAATTATTCCACATTCAACTATATTTTATAAAAAAAATCTCAAACATATTCTTTGCAGCTATGCTCCCTGATTTTGTGGAACCTACCCTACGTAATTCTTTGGCTGACTTACAATTGGACTACATTGATTTGTATCTGTTGCATACGCCATTCGGTATAAAATTGGAAAATGGTGATTTTAAACGTGACGAGAATGGTATAATAGAAGTAGAACCATCAACGAATCATGGTGAAGTTTGGAAGGTAAGTTTGATTAAGAGTGAACTAATTCATCAAAGGCATTGCGGTTATCCCAGATATAAGCGGATAAGACAAAACATTACTATTAAATGTTATTCTTATAAAATTCTGTTAGCATCGAAAACTTCTTTTACCAAATTCTTAACAAATATTTTTATTATATATTTTATTTATAGAAAATGGAACACCTCGTGGACATTGGTCTTGCCAAATCTATTGGCATCTCTAATTTTAATGTCAAACAAATCGAAGGACTTTTAAATAATTGCACCATTAGGCCAGCCAACTTGCAGGTATAAAATGAAAAACAATCTCAAATATTTTTATTTTAAATCATTAATTATCCTGTATTGTTATAATCTCTTTCTATTCAGATTGAACACCATGTTTATTTGCAACAACCCGAATTGGTGGACTTTTGCAAAAGTGAAGGCATTACAGTGACCGCTTATTCACCGCTCGGCTCAAAGGGCATCGCAACACTTAACAAAATGGCTGGCATTGAGCGTGAATTGCCCGATTTAATGGATATACCCGTGGTCAAGGAAATCGCCGAGTCGCATGGCAAAACACCAGCTCAGGTATTGTTGCGTTGGATTTTAGACAATGGTCTATCGGCCATACCAAAGAGTACCAATGCCGAACGCTTAAAGCAAAATCTGGATATATTCGATTTTAAACTAACCGCTGAAGAAATGGAAAAAATGAAAGCATTGGATGCCAACATACGTATATGTGATTTTAAATTTTTCCCAGGGTATGTTGAAATTGTATTTAGAATAACATTCATATATTCATACTATTTTTTTTTTGTTCCAGAGTTGAAAAACATCCCGAGTTTCCTTTTTAAGTTAAGGACGTGGTTTTGTTGTTTGAACAAATATCAGCACCTGTATTTGCCTTTGCTTGCATTGTACCATTCGTTAGTGGCTTAAAACTCTGTAGAGTAGTATTTTAATTTATTGTATTGTGTATTTTTTTCTAATAATTTATAATTTGCCGTAAAAAAAGATGTAGAAATCATCGTTTTTTTAATTTCTCAAATAATTTGAGAAATTTCGAAGAGTTTTCCAAGGGGGGTTGCTAGTAATCTTCAGTGGACTAAAGCTATCGCAATAATGTGCACTGACATGTATAAAGTCTTATTGCTGCACCTTATAGTAGAATTTATTAATTAATTTAACTAGGCACTTTTAAATAATTGCAATAAATAACAAATTACTAAAGCAAGTTGTTTTAATGCTAAAATAGGCAGGGAGACCGCATTTGAGCCAACAATCGGAAAATTCAGTCTGCACACCGAAACGTCGAACAATGGCATCAGACTGATTGATTTCTCTGCGGCAAGAAATATGGTAGTTAGCAGCACTAGATTTGACCATAAAAATATTCATAAGGCAACATGGTTATCTCTAGATCATTTGACGAGGAATCAGATAGATCACGTGGTAGTCGATGGAAGGCACGCATCGAGTGTTCTGGACGTACGAGTGATCAGGGGTGGTAACATTGACTCCGATCACTTCCTTACCGCAGTTAAGGTACGCACTAGGCTAAGCATGGCTAAAAACGTACGTAACCAGGCACAACGAAAGCTGGACATCGGTAAACTGCGGACCACAGAGGTAGCGGACGCCTACTCCAACCACCTAACTCAACTGCTGCGGAATGCTCCAACCCCTGGTAATATAATCTCGCAGTGGCAATATATAGCCGACTCCATAGAACGGACTGCGAGAAGCGTACTTGGGTACTCAAAGCCGTCTCAAGAAGATGCCTGGTACGATGATGAATGTCGCAATGCCACGCGAGAGACGGATGCTGCATACAAGGCAAAACTGCAGCCAATGGCAACGCGAGCTGTTCGTGAACGGCACAGGGAGAAGAGACGAGAGGCAACTTGTCTTTTTAGAAGAAAAAAGAAGGAGCTGAAGAAGAGGCAGGATGAGTGCACTGAGTTGCTCCGAAGTAGAGGGGAAGCCCGAAAATTCTACAAGAGAGTTAAAGCGAGAATGCGTGGAACAAGGTTGCCCCCCTGCAAGGACAGCGATGGTCAGCTAGTGACGGACCCGGATAACGTTCTGAAGATATAGAGAGATCACTTTAGAAATTTACTGGATACTGACACCACTCCAGAAGACCCCGCTCCAATCCATGACGATGGTATTAACTGTCCACCTCCGAGCCAAAGCGAGATACGTATTGCCATCTCCCGCCTTAAAAACAACAAAGCTGCTGCAGCTGATGCTCTCCCTGCTGAATTGTTTAAGGCTGGCGGGGAGGAGCTGATTAGCAGCATGCATCAGCTCATGGAGAACATCTGGCAAGAGGAGAGCATGCCCGGGGATTGGAGTCTCAGTCTGTTATGTCCCATATACAAGAAAGGAGATCATAGTGAATGTAAGAACTATCGTGGAATAAGCCTATTACCAATTGCGTACAAGGTCCTTTCAAGCATATTGTGTGAACGTCTAAAGCCAATTGTAGAAAAACTAGTTGGACCATATCAGTGCGGCTTTAGACCTGGCAAATCTACGACGGATCAAATATTCACCTTACGACAAATCCTGGAAAAAACCCATGAAAAGCAGATCGACACCTACCACCTCTTTGTCGACTACAAAGGTGCCTTCGGCTCTCCGATAAGGAATAGGCTTTATGAGGCCATGTCTGAGTTTGGTATTCCTGCAAAGCTGATTCGACTTTGCAAATGTACCTTAGACAACACCAAATCCTCGGTTAAGATTGGTAAGGATCAGTCTGAACCATTCAACACGGAAAGAGGTCTCAGGCAGGGCGATAGCCTGTCCTGTACACTATTTAATATAGTTATGGAGAAGGTGATGAGAAAGGCTGGTGTCAACATGTCTGGCACCATATTCCACAAAAGCCACATGCCACTAGCCTACGCCGATGATATAGATATCATTGGCCGAAATCTGCGGGACGTTACTGCAGTCTTCTCATCCCTAGAAAAGGAGTCGGCAAAAATGGGTTTAGCGGTCAACGAGGACAAAACAAAAATAATGATTTCGACGAACAAAGAGTCCTCTCGATGGGGACGCAGCGTCAACGTTGAAAATTATTGTTTTGACGTAGTAGATGAGTTTACCTACCTCGGATCTTCCGTCAATAAGAAAAATAATGTCAGCCAAGAAATTAAGCGGAGAATAGTGCTAGCCAATAGATGTTTTTACGGACTTCGGCAGCACTTTAGTAATACCACCTTATCTCGGAATACTAAGAAACAGCTTTACCAGGTGCTAATCTTACCCGTTCTTTTGTATGCTGCCGAATCATGGGTGCTTACTAGAGTATCCAATTAATCGGGTTTAGGTTTTGTTCGATTAAAAAATTAATCGATTTTGAGATTTTTTGTTTGCTCGATTAATCGATTAAGGTTTTTAAATTGCTCGAATAATTCGATTAAGTCGAATAATTCGAATAATTTATGCATATCTGTACACCTTACGTAAAAATTAACAAATTTAATGTAGGCGTTAAATTTTATTAATAAAAAACATAAACAAATATTAAAACATAAAAACAAACGTAAAAAAATAATTCATGTGAATTCAAAAACGTTAATTTAAAATAATAATTAATTAGGTACATACAAAATAAGATCTTTTTTATTTTAAAAGTTTTTAGTCACATCTTCAAAAATAGTCTTTTAAAAAATAATGTGCAATTAAGATGTTTTAATGAAGCTTGACTTTGAAAACACCCTTTCACTTAAAGTAGATGTTGGTGAAACTGAAAGAATTGCATTGAAAAGTTTTTCTAGTTTTTCTGATCTTTTTTTTTTTGTTTTATCTAGATACAGAAAATCATCAATTATATTACAGATTACATTCGATTTTTTTAAATTTTGAATACTTTTTACAGTATCGTTCAATTACAGTAAACTATTATTTTCATTGATATCAACTATTTCCTCTTCTTCTTCCAACACTATATCATCATCATATATATGTTAATTAGCTTCAGTGTGAAAAAACCGATCATATATATAAAGAAAGAAGAATTTATTTGAAAATAATTTAAATCGATTAATCGGTTTAAATTGATCGATTATTCGTTAATCGAAATTTACTATTTTTTCTTAATCGAAAAATTATTCGAGAAAAATTCTTCGATTAATCGAACAACGATTAATCGATTGGATACTCTAGTGCTTACGACAACGGACATACAAAACCTGGGAGTATTCAAGAGAAAAGTACTCCGAAAAATTTATGGACCTATCTGTGTCGACGGCGAGTTTCGCCATCGGATGAACCATGAGCTGTATGAGCTTTACCACGACATCGACGTAGCTAAAAGAGTCAGAATACAACGACTACGATGGCTGGGTCATGTTGCCAGGATGGATGTAAATGCTCCAGCGAGAAAGGTGTTTGAAGGCGAACCTGAAGGACGGCGCAGAGCCGGGAGACCCAAACTCCGTTGGAAGGACCAAGTGGTAGGCGACGTGCCACCATCTGGTAGGACTAACTGGAGAACACACGAACAAGAACAAAGCGTGTGGAATTCTTTAGTACTTCAGGCCTCAAACTTGTGAACCATGTTTGTAAGTTGTAATGGGCCACTTAAGTAAGTAAGTAAGTAAGTAAGTTGTTTTAATATCAGGACCAAGTATTTAAATTAAAATAAATAACGCTATGCAATAAAATGAATAAAACCCAGTAAGAAAGTTTAAGTAGGGAAAACCGAAACCTTCACCCTCATTAAAACGTAAAATCTTCTAGTATATTGATATTATTACTCGATTTTCAAAGTGGGCGGAATGTTACATTTGTATGGGAGGTACCATAAGGGGCGTGGCTAGACTTTAAATTTTTTTCTCCAAAACTTTCTCCTGCTTTATCTTTACTGAATACACAATTTGATCACGATCGCGTTGGATCTATTAATAATATTAATCGAGTTCTAAAGTGGGCGGTACCAGATGGATATGGGAGGTACCGGATGGGGTGGGGCTAGACTTCCAGTTTTTTTCTTCAAAAATCTATTCTGTTATAGTTTTACTAAATATAGAATTTGGGAACGACCGCGTTAGATGTATTGATATTTTTAATCCATTTCTAAAGTGGGCGGGATGGTACATTTGTATAGGAGGTATCAGAAAGGGCGTGGCCATTGAGTATTTAGTTACAGAAAACATTTGGTCACACCCGACCCTGAGTAAAAAAAAAAGACTGCCATAAGCCATAACAAACACAATGTTTGGGTTTTCTTAAATATGATTGCCAGTACATGCATAAGTACATTTTGTATGTGATCCTCCTTAGGGTGTTAAGATAGGGGTTAGGTATGTTAGAGAAAAATGTTAGGAAGGAAACACTAGTGGGTGTATGTTATACAGTTTACCCCTTTGGGAGAAACGGCTGGAGCAAATTTGAAAAAAATAAAACAAAATTTATGGGAAAATAGAGGGTAGATATGTTTTAAGAAACTGTTGGGGTTGCAAAAATATTAGGGGTCGGTCATATATTTGACTCCTCTAGGGGCTGATTTAGGGCAGTTAGAGAGGTGGTAGCAAATTTTAGAAAAATTTGATTTTTGTAAGAAAGCCCCCTTAGGGCGTGGAGAGGGGTGGTAGGTATGTTTGGCAAAAAAGTTAGGTAGGAAAAATGACGGATTCGGTTACGTATTAGAACCCTCTCTGGGGAAGATTCCCAGGCAGTTGAAGGGCTTGTTGTGGATATTTTCCCCAATACGAAAAGTTTCTCGATTCTGATTTCTTCGAATTCATCGTAGATTACGATTTTTATAACCGCTTGGTTAAGAAAAAAAACTTGACCCATTCTAATGATGATGTATACGATAGTACAGATAACAAATTAATATATGTCTTATTATTTTCTTATATGTTTACCTTTATGTTTGTTATATAACACAGTGCAACACATAAATTGGTGCCGCCTTCGTACCCAGCAATTTTTGAAGTATATACCGAGACTAAAAAAATCCCCAAAGGATTTGGCCCCATAACATCGAAACATTTTTTTACGATTTTTTGACCATTTTTAGGGAGTCCATATTTTATAAACTGTTCGGAATTTTTTCTTTTCGTCTTCGCAAAGTTGTAGATCTAAAATTGTAAAAATATGGGAAAAAGGCTATTTTTTCATGATATTTTCACCATAAAATTATGATTATAATAAGTAATATTCCACATAAATCATACGCCACGGAGTACAACGAAATAAATTTTGTGTGGAAAACATCATGAAAAAATATCCTTTTTTCCCATATTTTTGCAATTTTCATGCACTGGATGCAATTTTTTTGGGTCGGTCTATTTGACACTTTTTTTGCTCTGCCTTAGATCTACAACTTTGCCGAAGACAAAAAGAAAAATTTTTGAACGGTTAATGAAATATGAACTCCGTAAAAATGATAAAAAAAAATCGTGTTGGGGTGAAAATATTGGAGTATCCATAAAAAAAATGTTTCGATGTAATGGGGCCAAATCCTTTGGGGATTTTTTTAGTCTCGGTATATTCTTCAAAAATATCTGGGTACGAAGGCGGCACCAGACGATGACCTTAGAAATGTTGCACTGTGTAATTGAACTCTTTAAAAACTTTAAATTCTTGATACTTTTGGAGTTTATTTTACTAGGCCACACCCGTCGTAAAATTGTGTCACACCCGTCTTTTTTTAAAAGTTTTTTGTAAAGAAAAAGTAATTTTTTGCGAACAGTAAGAACTTAATGCAATCAAAAACAATATAAACAATTACCTACATCACAATAATTGCGGCCTTTTTACGAAAATTTTACAGAATTAACCTGAAAGTCATTATTTTGTAAAATTTCAAATTCCTAAGGTCAACCCCGTCGTTGTCTTCTAATAGACATTCTGAGCAGAAATCAAGTTCTTTCAGTGTCTACCTGTTGTTAAAGGTTTTAAAACTTTACATTCTTTGTAATCACAGCTTTTTTCCAATAATACATTTTCTCTTTTTGAATTACAACCAAAAATGTGAGTAACATGGTCACACCCGTCCCAATTGAATTTCCCAACAACAAAAAAACAAACTACTCAAAAAAATAGGTTTTTTATGCAAAAAAAAGTTTTAATACAAAAAAAAAATTTAATTTATATAAATTATATCATATTATATTATATTACTAATTTTCATTAGCGGACGGCAGAAATGTGGTAGTGATTATTTTTAATTCCACAGCACGAGGTGAGCCTGGTCTTGATGAAGCATTTTCAACAGCAGTAACTTCTGTCACGTTGCAAGTTCCCTTTGAGGCTTTGGTGAGGCTCTCATTGGTCAAGACACTTTTTAAATTTGTAAAATCTTTAGATTCTTCTTCTAAAGGTTTCTCTACTACAACATAATCATCAACATGTTTCAATGTGTCCTTGAGCAATTTGTTGGCTAAATCGGCAATAAGTTTGTCTTCCTTTACGCTAGTTTTAGCTTCACTACTCAGCACCTTATTGATGCCATCGTCTTCTTGTGTAGAAGGAATATTGTTGGGTGTTACCTTAACAGGTTTAAAAATTTCCTCACTTTTTGGATAGTTGGCCTTGGCTTCAAGATTATATTTTTCTGTTATTTTGGCTTCTTCTGATGTCGGCTTGCTATCGATATTGTTGGGTAGTGACTCAACAACGATTTCTTTATGACAATTAGTATCGATATTGTTGGGTTGCGATTTAATTACAGTCTCTTTATGACAATTAGTATCAGTATCTGTAGTTATCAGCGTTTTTAAATTCGTCTCATTTGTAGTACATTTGGAATTGTCGATTTTCTCCAACTTCGTTGTTAAATTTTTTGCATTATTTTGGGCCTTCTCATTTTGTACCTTTACTTGATTGCTGTTTTGGAAAAAAATGAGAAATAAATATATGTTAAAAAAAACTTTTCTTTCAAAATTTGGGTTTCCGTACCATAAATGAATATTGTCGCAAGAACAAAAAAAGCTTGAATTAGTTGCAACGGCAGTGCAAGCATATCTGTAGAGAAAGTATAGTCCGTATATGCGTATGTATATATAGAATACAAGAAGGACCAGCAATGCTTCGCTATTGCATAAGTTGAGAATATATAAAAATAACATACATATATATCGGAATATCCTCAGTGTCACAATTTATGTAATTGTGTCTAAACATTCTTTGAAATACTTAATTATGTGGTTAATTTCAAGCATCGATGCTCTGTAAACAATTCGTCGCCCCAAGTAATTTCTTTACTCTTCTTTGGTAAAACCAAATAAGTTTTATTGTTTAATTTGTTCGTTTTGGTATAACAAAATAATTTGCGGTACAATAGAAGTACTTATTAGTACATATTACCATAAAAATACTTTTTGGTACAATAAAAGTACTTATAAGTACAACAAAAATAATTTTTGTCAAATTAAAGTACTTTTAGGTACAATAAAATAATTTTTCGATTCAATTGAATTATATAAAATACTGTAATCTATTAAGACTGATTTACACGCTATCCACCCATATCCCCTATCTACTGTCAAATCAGTACATTTTGATTTTCTATCCACCTTCCTATAATTCAATATTACTTTGCTATAATTTTGTAGTGTTTGTCTTTGCTTTCTCTTACATGTTTTCTAATTAGGCTATCTCGCTCATGTTGTTGAGGGGATATGAGTAGATATAGGTGGATAGCGTGTAAACCATACTTTAGTTAATCATTTTTTTATAATTTTCTTACGGAATATGGTATCTAGACTACAAAACATACTCACAGACTCAGAGTGTTAACATTTACCATGCACAAGATCACAAACGTTAACCCCATCTCAACAATTGCATTCCATTTCAATAAAAACTCACGCTTTGCTTTTTTTTCGTTTTGTTTTAAGCATTTTAATGCGAGAGAGAAAACCTCTCAAAATTATAATAATTAATTTATTATTATTAAATATTTATAAGTTTTCTTCAACAAGCATTTGTTAACAAAAAGTTAAAATTTAAAAAAAAAATGTTTAAACTTAAAATAACACATTTTGATTAGATGTCTTGAGGACATATCACTTAAAAAATAATTTAGTATTCGAGGTAGTAGTGATACAAAACATACAATAGAATTATGAAGACAATTAATAACAAAAAAGTGCACATTTTGGTTTAAGAAAATAAAAAACAAATTTGTAGTAAATACAATATTGAATACTAAACTTAAAAAAAAGAGCATTAAATTCTCTTGATTTTTTTTAGAAGTAAATGATGGTCATGTTTCAAGTACATATAAGAAATATTTTTGTTTGTTTTTTTTTTTAATAAACCTATATATCAATAAGTTTAATTAACTACTTAATTGAAATTCGTTCGTTGTTATTGTGAGTACAAGGAGTTGGGAGAAGGAGTAGTTAAAAGTTGTAAGTAACTAATAGCAGTGTTAGATGTTTTACTTTTTATCTTTGAGGAAAAAACATAAAATCTCTTTTGTTTCAAAATTTTAGAATTGATTTTTTTTTTTAGGTTATTAGTAATCATAAACGGAATGTCGACGAAGTGCACTGAAAAAAATAATAAAAATAAAATTCATTCCGAAAGTAAAAGAAAAAATTAAAAAGTTACAAATTTAAAAGCCAAAGTGAAAAAAATGAGGCTAGTGTATGAAATTGTGCTTTTGTAAAATAATACTAGGGAAGTGGGAGCAAGGGAATACTTTTGTTTATTGTTTAGTTCAACGAAAACCAATTCGTATTTTTAAGCTTAAACTACAGAGATAATGTTTTCTTTTAAGTGTAATAAAAAAGATTATTTAGTTTCGCTTAATGTATGTATGGTTGTTTAAAGATGCCAACATCTTAATGGAAGAAGCAAACTCACGTTGTACGAGTGTCTTCATCAGAGCTACGTCTGAAAAGAATAATATTGGCATGAATTAGGTAACTAACTAATGCATAGTATAATGTGTTTTTTTGTAATCTGATTATACAGTTAAAGAAGGATGGCAATATAACGATTTCCATGTTTTTAGTTTAATAGAAAATTAAAACCTTTTTTTTAGTAACAAACGAATTAATGTTGGGAGGATTAGAAAATTCCATGGTTTTTTCGAGGGACAAACAGTTTTCGATTAGACTCTGCAATAATCATAGTTTATTCAGCAAGTATTCAAAGGAGTGAACTCAGAATTAGAAAATTATTAAAGTCATTTGGCTGAAATGTCGTTTAAAACAATATTTATTTTATTTATTCATTCAGTAACACTTTATCCTACAAGACCAAAATAAATGCGTTACATAGCAATAAACATTCAATAATTTAATTGAAATCTAATTCATTTAAAATAGAATGTTTAGAACTAAAAACATATCAAATAAGATAACTTTTTTCAAACCATTCATTCTCATAAATTTATACAATAAACTTAAAACTTATTATAATAAATTGCACAATGAACATTAACACGGAGTGATTTCAGCCAGTGAATATCTTCATCCCACGCGTTTGCAAGAAGGAACGAATTGCTATAATAAAAAACACATTCCTACCAATGACTAAAACAAGTTTTAATATATATAGGTTATGTACTGGTATGGCGTATCCTATAGGGAACCAACGGAAATTTCAGATCTTTGAAGACCTACTTACAGGCCTGCAAAGGCCCTCGGTGGTCATGCCATGCATATTAAGGCTTTATTTTAAAATAACATAGGCAAACATTGGAAGCCATGGCTTTACAAGGTCCCTTTCTTAAGTAGGCAAGCAAAGCTAGTCTTTATATCAGACTTACGAACAAATACCTTATTGCAGGGCCACGAAAGATCTAGTCTATGATAATGTATTCGGATTGTACGGTTGAAACACACGAAGATATTTTTCTTTGCCTTTTTTTACATGCTCTTTGCGGTCCCGAAAGAGGGAAGGGAGCATGAATAAGATTCACCATAATATGATAAATTAAAATAAACACCTGAAGAAGAGAACTTGAATGACGTCGACATGTCAAGAAAGTCATCAACATTTGCCCGAGCTTCATCAACATATTTTATTTTTAATTTTTTAACTTTTAAATTTTACTTCTTACTTTTTATATTTAAAATTATTACAACAATTTTATTTTTGGACTGTTAATTTTTTATTCTTAATTCTTCATCTTCTAACTTTTAATTTTTACTTCTTAATTTTTATTTATAAATTTTATATGTTTGATTACTAATTATTAATTCTTAATTTTTACTTCTTATTTCTTAATTTTTAACTTTAAATTTCTAATTTTTAATTAATAATAATAATAATTTTTAATTCTAAACTTTTTAACTTTTAATTTTTATTTCTTAATTTTTGAGTTTAATAAACTTGAAAAATTTAAATTTTAAATTTAGATTTTTTGAAATTTTTTTTTAGCTTTTAATTTTTTTAGTTTTTTATTATTAATTTATAGTTTTAAATTTTTTTATTTTTAATTTTAAATTTTTAGTTTTTAATTTTATTATTTTTTATTATTAATTACACTAGTTTACAGCCATTTTGGTCTTTGGATAACACTATTTTTTTTATGATAGATGAATGGTTTCTGATTAAGAAAAAAAATTTAAAAAAATTTTTTATGGAGCGGATTTTTTTTTTGAATTTTTTTTTGTAAAATTTTTTTCTTTGCCGAAGGTACCTTTGGATTTTGACCTATATATCAAGTTCTAGACAGGCAATCAGGACAAAAGAGGTATCAAATTAATAAGAATCAAATGGCCAACAAGAATTAAGCCACTTAAACTCAACAAATTGCATAATTTTGCCGTACTGGCTGAATACATGGGAAAAATTGAGTTTTTTTCATGAAAAATAGCGTCTCTTCTTTTAGTTTTTAAATCAGGAAAAATCGAAAACTCGAGATAAAATTTTTTTTAAACCTTCTGCGTAGGGCGAACTCCTCAGCAAACAAATAAAGTATTGCAGAAGAGAATCTATGGACTGGTTAAAAAGTAATGGCCTCTGAAAGTTGGCAAACATAAAAGAAGTTTTTATAAATACTTGAATTTTTGCCTTTATCGGAACTACAGAATATGGGCCGAGAGGATAAACAACAACAAAAATATACCATTCACTTCGTCTTGGTCCCATAACATCGAAATGGTAGGTCAAAATGGAAGCCGAGGCCCATGATGCACTCGGGGGGGTCAAGAAAGGGGCTCCTTGGATTCTATGATGATCGCCTATGTGCGGGTATTCAAATGAAAGATATTTTCGAAACGAATACAATGGTAGGACCTGCAGAGTCTTGAAATTGACACCACTGGATTGGTCTCAAAAATACCTTTTATTTGAGTACCCGCACATAGAGGGTACCAAAGCACTGAAGGAGACCCTTTTTTGCGTCCCTAGGGATCCAAAGAGTCTTAAAAATTACACCATTGGATTCGTCTCGAAAATATCTTTCATTTGAGTACCCGCATAAGGCGGTCATCATAGAATTCAAGGAGCCCATTTCTTGACCCTTCCAAGCGCGTGATGGGCCTAGGCTCCTATTGTGACCTACCATTTCGATGTTATGGGACCAAGACGAAGTGAATGATATATTTTTGTTTTTGTTTGGGCTCTCAGCCCATAATCTGCAGTTCCCACAAAGGCTAAAATTCAAGTATTTATAAAAACTTCGTTTCTGTATGCCAACTTTCAGAGGCTATTACTTTGTAACCAGTCCATAGATTCTCTTCAGCAATTCTGCATTTGTTTGCTGAGGTGTTTGCCCTACGCAGAAGGTTTCAAAAAAATTGTATCTCGAGTTTTCGATTTTTCCCGATTTAAAAACTTAAAAAGGAGACGCTATTTTTCATGATAAAAACACAATTTTTCAAATGTATTCAGCCAGTACGGCAAAATTATGCAATTTGTTGAGTTTAAGTGGCTTATTTCTTGTTGGCCATTTGATTCTAATTAATTTGATACCTCTTTTGTCCTGATTGCCCGTCTAGAACTTGATATATAGGTCAAAATCCAAAGGTACCTTCGGCAAAGAAAACAATTTTACAAAAAAATTTTAAAAAAAAAAACCGCTCCATAAAAATTTTTTTTTAAATTTTTTTTTTTAATCAGAAACCCATCCTCTATCATAAAAAATAGTGGTGTTCAAAGACCAGAGAAAAAATAATTATTTGTAAAGTAGTGTTATAAGTTTTTATATTTTAATTTTAAATTTTTAAATTTTAATCTTAAATTTTAAAGTTTTAAATTTTGAATTTTTTATTTTTAAATTTTTAATTTTCATTTTTAATTTTGAATTTTGAATTTTTATTTTTGAATTTTAAATTATGAATTATGCATTTTGAATCAACATATTTTATTTTTAATTTTTAACTCTTAATTTTTAATTTTTTAGCTTTTAAATTTTACTTTTTATATTTTAAATTTTTAGAATAATTTTAATTTTTGATTGTTAATTATTAATTTTTGCTTCTTAATTCTTCATCTTCTAACTTTTAATTTTTACTTCTTAATTTTTATTTTTAAATTTTATTTTTTTGATTTTTTATTATTAATTCCTAATTTTTACTTCTTATTTCTTAATTTTTAATTTTTAATTCTTAATTTTTAAACTTTTCATTTTTATTTTCTAGTTTTTAAGTTTAAATTTAAAATTTTGAAATTTTTTAAATTTTTTTTAGCTTTTAATTATTATTAATTTATAGTTTTAAATTTTTTTATTTTTAATTTTAAATTTTCAGTTTTTAATTTTATTATTTTTTATTATTAATTTTGTATTTTGTGTTTCGAATTTTGAATTTTGAAGTTTGAATTTTGAATTTAGAATTTAGAATTTAGAATTTAGAATTTAGAATTTAGAATTTAGAATTTAGAATTTAGAATTTAGAATTTAGAATTTAGAATTTAGAATTTAGAATTAAGAATTTAGAATTTAGAATTTAGAATTTAGAATTTAGAATTTAGAATTTAGAATTTAGAATTTAGAATTTAGAATTTAGAATTTAGAATTTTGAATTTTGAATTCTGAATTTATAGTTATTAATTTTTAATTTTTACTTATAAATTACCATCTAACAATTATTTATTTGAAAAATAGTCCATGCTAAACCCTTGCCACAGAGTCAAGTTTAATCCAATCTTCTTTTAAAAATTTCTATGTCGTAGTTGTGTTTGAATTTGTAATTGTTTTTGTTTGTGTTTAAAAAACGTTTCAACTTAATATACAATTTGAAAAATATAAGCTTTTTGTTTAAATCCAGTACCATAAGCCATAGAAATATGCCATATTTACCATCCCCTTTATATTAAAGCATAGACATATACAAAAAAATTACTCACCTTGCATCTTCATTTGCACGCATTGCTACGGCCGCTACTTCAAAAATACCAATAAAGAAACACAGCATAAGAGGTCCAAGAATGGCTCCCTGCCAGCCGATCCAGTACATGCCTCCAGCAATGGCCAAACCAGTTAAATAAGGATGACCGCCGCTATAGAAACATATTGATTGATTATAAGAATGATGTATGAATTTTGACTGGTCATATATTATACCCTTTCATTTCAGCATAGATGGCTGCCTCAAAGTACGGCGGCACAAAGAACTGTAGTAAAAATAATGTAACGCCAGCATACAAACGATCCTGGGCCAGCCATAGCTCTAACAAAGCTGGCAAAGCACACCAATAACTACCCAAAAATGGTGCTGCTGACAAAATAGCAGCTAAAGCTGATGGCAGGAATACAATACGAGCTCCAAAAACCGTGTGCACCAACCACGTGAAAAGGCCCGTAAATATGGAACATTTAAACATGGATATTAATACGCCAGAAATGGAATTTTCCAAAGCCTCCGCTACTTTAGAGCCCGAAGAAGAGAAACCCAAGTATTTCGAGACTTGAAGCGGAGCGTATTTAGTCTGGCTGCTGGATAGTAAGTAGAACAGAGCAGTGAAGAACACAATCTACGACAATAAGAAATAAAAATTATTATTAATCAATTTATAATTATTCAAAAATTGTTAACTTACCATGTCCAATATAAATTCCACACAAGCTTGTCCGCCAGACAACACCAACGACAGAATATCTCCCGTAAACGTCATTATCATCGACAAATTGGTCCTTATGATGTGCCACAATGATTCAGCCACTTCCATTATAGTTTGGGTATTGCTTTTGGCCCAGCCAATGATGCCCTGTTTCGCCACTAAAACTAGCTCTTTAAAATGTCCTTTATTAAAAACACATTGCTTTTTGTTAGCCATGGAGACATGCAGGGTTAAGCAGACACAATTTTATGGTTTTTTTTACAATTTTAAACACGGGACTTTGTTTGAAAACGAAAAACACTCACCGACCCACTAGAGAAGCAAATGATCGAAATGTTTGCTTGAAGTATTTGTGTGTGTGAGTGTGACATCACTGCAAATGCTTTTAATACATTTAGAATTGTCAGCTAGTAGGTCGGTGTTAAAAAAACATAATATCGATATGTGGTTTGGATAGAAATCCTTGGGAAGACGATAGAGCACATACATAAGAAAACTACTTCTAATTAGTAGTCTTACAGTTGGATACAACACATTTGGAAACGTTTTAAATCTAAAAACTTTGAATTTATTTATGGTTTTCATAAGAAATGCTGTTGTTTTGATGGTATTATATAAAAATACTTCTGCTTGATTGTTATAAGTTATAAGGGTTATAACTTATAACCCTCCTATGTCTACCATGTGCTATATAAGAATTTGTGGTTTATGTCACATAATTCAAATATGGTCCCTATAATTATACAATAATAACAAATTTATTATATGTATTTATTTCAAACAGAAAAAAAAACTAGTGCTAAAGGGGTAAAGCAGTCGCTGGTGGTTGCAGATATGAAACATTTTATTTTTATCTGAGCACGTGTAGAATGTTGAAATTTTCATTTTGGTACAAAATTGCGTATTAATATACATTTTTAAACGTTTTTATATAGAAACGTTTTGTAGTTAATAAAACGTGGCAAGCTTTCTAACAGTTTACGCATATAAGTCCTTTATTAAAGAAAAGCTTGTAAATGTACTGGATCTCGAAAAATAATTAAAAAAAACATTTGTTGTGCTGCGATAGCTGGTAAAACCGTGTAAATAGCAAAAAAAATTAAACTTATTATTGGAAATTTAAAATTGAGATACTTTAATTGCAAATCAGAAACCATTGAATAATATGAAAAAAATTCTTCGAAATTCATAACATCCTAAAATGTGTAACATTTCTGTAATTCTGGTTAAATTAACTGATAGAGCGACACTATATTATCACACTATAAGAATAGTTATGTACTACGTAGAGATACAATAGAGAAATTTTGAGAAGTGCTACTCTGTGGGCTTCTTAAATAATTTTAAGAATGAAAAAACAAGAAAGTGGTGGTAAAAACACTCGTAATCAAACGCAAAGGAAGCTAGTCATCACAAAGCTGCATACCACCAAGATAGTCAGTGCCTACTCCAACCAACTTTCTCAATTACTTCGAATCAACCCCCTTAGTTCTGATGTTTCCGACATACAGTGGCATCATATTGCGAATTCTATGGCCACTGCCGCAGCGAAATCTGGTCAAATCTAGTCACGGACACTCAGAGTGTGCTGAAAATATGGAGGGAACTCTTTCGATCTCTACTCGTTCCCAAAGGCAGCATAAGTGACGAAATCACACCAATCATAGACGACGGAAAAGATTGTCCACCACCGAGGCAAAACGAGATCAGCGGGCGATCGCAAGGCTTAAAAACAATAAAGCTGCGGGAGCCGATGGACTACCGGCAGAGCTTTTAAAAGCCGTCGGCGATGAGCTGGTAACATGTATGAACCAGCTCATAAAGACGATTTGGCTCAAGGAATGCATGCCTGATGATTGAAATCTGAGTGTCCTATGTCCCGTACTTAAGAAAGGCGATCCAAGTGTGTGTACCAACTCTTGCGGGATCAGCCTTTTATCCATCGCTTACAAGGTCTTGTCTAGTGTGTTATATTAATGACTAAATTCCATTCTGGCGAATCTGATTGGACCTAATCAGTGTGGCTTTAGACCTGGTAAATCCACGACCGACCAGAGAAAATGCATATCGACACCTACCATCTGTTCATCGGCTACAAAGCTGCATTCGACAGTCCGATACGACAGAAATTGTTGGATGCTATGGCTGAGTTTGGTATCCCCGCGAAGCTAATACGAGCCATTTTCTACCAAGCGAGGCTTTAGACAAGTCGATAGTCTGCGCTGCGATCTCTTTAACATCGTAATGGAAATGATCATGCGGAAGGCTGCAGTAAACAGGAATGGTACCATCTTCAACTAAATTCACCTGTTGCTCGCGTGATAAATGGTTACAAAACCAAGTTATTTGTTTCAACGAACAAAGAGTCCTCTTGTCTGGGACGTTGCGTGAACGTTGGCAACTATAACTAGCTTGGCTCCGCCATAAACAAAAATAATAATGCCAGCTTGGAAATCAAAAGACGAGTATTGATCGCAAACTGCTGCTGCTATGCGATAAGCAAGAACAAAGATCCAACCTGTCTTGCTCTACAGCGCAGAATCCTGGTAAATGACGCAGTCGGATCAATCTATTATGGGTCTTCAAGAGAAAAATACATCGCAAATTATTCGAACCCTTTATCGTTAACGGCGAGTATCGTCGTTGAATGAACCACTAGCTGTATGAGCTGTACAACGATAACGACGTAGTCAAGCGCGTTGAAATAGACAGAATTAGCTGACTTGGACACGTTGTACGAATGGATGAAAATGTTCCAGCTCGAAAGGTTTTCGTCAATTAACTAGATGGGCGCGCAGGAGTGGGGGACCAAAACTTCGTTGGATGGACCAGGTGAAAGAGCTTTTTTCTACACTTGGTGTGACTAACTATCTACGGAGCACAAAAGACCGAAGCGCTTGAAATTCTTTTCTACATACGGCTACTGATTGGTGAATTTCTGTTGCTATTTTTAATATTTTTTATATTTTAAATATCTTTAATATTTTTAATACTTTTAATATGTCAAATATTTTAAATATGTTTAATATTTGTAATAGTTTAAATATTGTTATATTATAAATATCTTTAACATTTTTTATATTTCTAAAATTTTTAATATGTATTTTAAAATTTTTATTATTTTAAATATTCCTAAAATTTTTAATGTTATTAATATTTTTAATAGTTTTAACATTTTAAAACATTTTTAATACTTTTAATATTTTAAAAACATTTATATTATATTTTTGTAAAATTTTTATAATAATACAACAAAACAATTAAAAGAAATGTAATAGACATAACACAGAACTCTACTGTAGCGAGAGAAAAGTATCAAATTATTACAATAGAGTGTAGAGCTCTACTACTACACACACACAAATAGTGTATACAGTGCACTGTAGTTTTTGGGGAAAAACAACTCTTGCTTAGAGTTTGTAGTGAGCTCTCTCTCTTCTCTTTTGCCTAAAGAGAAATACGATGTGAGTCTGTATAGTTAGCTTATGACCTCAACTTGATCTAATTCGAATACAGGTTGTGCTCTGCCGATTTGCAGGTATCCGTAACAATTAGAGTGGCTACTTAATGTTACACAAAGAGGAACTTTATAGAATATTCGATTTTGGGTCTATTGACTTTAGCTTGAAAAATGATTAAATTATAGGAATCTTATAAATAATGTGTTAACTATTAAATAATAAATTTTAAATCAGAAAATATACGCTAAACTTACTGTGCGGTTAAGAACCCAACTGAAAATCAAAACTTATATGGTGATGATTTGAGATATATTTTGCTCGGCACAACTTTTATAAATTAGCCATAGGTAGGATGCTAATTACCTTTTTACTTTTCTTAAGGTATATAATTTTTTCAATATTTTATGGTTTTTTATTTAAAAATTTTTGTGAAGTTTTATTTCTCGTTTATTATCCCGCCCATAATGTTATTGGGTCCATGGGTATGTATTTGAACAATGATTTATGATCGTGTCCATTATCTATGATATATTTTGTTGATGAGTTAATCAAATTCGCAATGTGTATGTGTGTTTAAGAATAAAACGCTGGTTAAATAATTTGTTAAAAATCATAAAAAACGCATAAAAAAACAAACAAAAACAAACAAAAGCCCCCATAACAAATCATTAACTTAAACATTCCAACTTACCCGGATTATCTACTATTTCTCCAAATGTGGTCTTTAGGGCATCCGTTGGCACTCGCGGTCCATACGAATCCGATTTGTTAAAATCAATCCAGTACTGTATTAAACGATCCCACACATCTAGTATCTGTTCCTTTAATTTGGTGGCATGCACCGGATCGGCATCGGTCAGCCAGTCATCAATGTAAGTTTCTATTTTTCGTCTTCCATAATGGTGAGCATTGTCTAAAGCATCATCGATGGAAGATTGCATATTGGCGGGTAGAATATCAATTAGTTCAGGACGGTCTGTTATGGTCTTGTTAATAAGATCTTTGCCCAGGTAGGCGACTTCAATTGTCTCGGAATAGATGTTAACACAAAAGAATACGCCCAGGAAAACAATAAACAAGATCATAAGTATTATCATTAGTATAGAAGTCACCAAGTCTACGGAGGACTTGAGTGAATTGCGAATTATGGTGTTGATTTTATAGTTCAGTTCTAGAACACCGGGAAGACACAAAGGCAAGACAGCTGAATGATGATCAATAGCCCATGACTAATGATGGAAAATAAAACATATCAAATATATTAATATTCCTTTCAGGAAACCTGTTGCCATTTACCTTAATTTTAGCATAGACATCTTCTAGTTTTGCACTAATGAAATCTGTAAATCCGGTGTATTTGCTCAACTGGTACAACAAATGCATTAATATTGGCATGGCTGCCAATAGGAACATCCACACGTTGCGGTACAAAAATGTGGCCAAGCAGGCATAAAACAAAAATTTGAAATATGCTTTACTCAAATGCTGTTCCTCGTCTATGACATCGTTCATGCCATGGGCGTCATACGCTTCCAATGTCTCCATAGAATCCATCGTCTCGCTAAATGACACATCTTCGATGTCCGAGTGTAAACTACTCGCCTTTTTACTAAAGCGCAATGCATCGATGGACTTTTCAAAGTCTGTTTTGTCCAGCAGTTTTTTACATTTCTCAATTATAGAACTGGACTCTTCGGTATTTTTCAGGTGGTAAATAATTGAAGCCCCCACATAGAGCATAATAAGTAAAAATGCAGGTACTTGTAGTGCGCCCAAAAAACTGCAACCATAACTGACTATGGCTATCCACAGTGATTGACCGGCTATCACAAAGCGACTACTATTGGCGGATGTCCAGAAAAAGTAAACGGAGGTCAAGTACACAGCAATAATGGCCACTAACTAAAACGAAAAAGAAATAATGGTTTCAGTCCTTTTAGTTAATAAAAATTTCGTTTCATTCGCTTACCAAATAAATATTTAAATAACCAATCAGTTCCACAAACATTGAATGCGAGAATACAATTAAGCGCCACACTGCGCACAGGAATCCTTTGGGTGCATATAAAACTAAGAGTTTGACACAGGTCGCAATGCCAACACCGGCTGTTATCACTTGCCAATGGTCTTTCAACCAGTTGACCAATAAACTACCACAATTCTCTGTAGCCTCCAAAGGCGCCAGGCAAATAGATACAAACACATTTGAATCACGTTCCTCGAGCTTCTCAAACCAACCATTCAAAAGTTGAGCCAATTTTCGTTTGAACGGAAAGAGGACGGCGCCCATTAGAAATGCCCATAGTAGAGGACGTACAAATGGACCTAATATAAAGCATACAGCCACGAATGCTGCAATGCCTGCAGCAATGAGAAAATTGTACATGGCCGCTTTGAAACTTTCATGATTCTGCGAACGTATACGCATTAATTTATTAAGTACACTATCGAAGGAACGATCCCTTCGTATGGAATCTGAACGATTCATTTTGTTGGGAACTATTTAATGTTCGCAGGTATCGAATTGAGTATTTTTGCTAAATGATGAGATAATTAGTTGCTACTAAAAACGCTGTAATTAGAAAAGTATAAAAAAATTTGATTACTAATTTTGGGATGGGTGAAGAAAAACAAGAAAAATTAAATTTTATAGGAAATGTACTTATGGGAAATATGAGATACTTTGTATAACTTTAAGAAAATATTAACTAAATTATTTTTTATCCTATATGAATAATTAAATTTTGACAAAATTTTAAATTTTTGATTTTGAGATCATAATAGCGATTATTTTGCAAAGTATTACTCTGTGATGGTAAAAGATATTGTTATGCTAATTCCTGTAATTTATTGATAGGGATGTAGAGTTTTGGGAAACCATTAAAATTAATGAATATTTAAAAAATTAACAAAAAATATTTTTTAGCAAAATTTTGAGAAAAAAAAAATTTTTTTTTATAAGTAATTTTTTTTCTTTATACTTCACCTCTGATGTTGACGAACAGTTAAATGTTATAAATTATAATTTGCACCATATTGATTCTATTGTACCTAAAAAATAACGTCTATGTAAATGTTCTTCTCATGATGACTGGTACCAAACACCTGAAATTTTATATCATGACTCGCGAAGGGACTTGCCTTACAGAACATACTAACACGATAATTCAATAGACAACTGGATAATCTTTTGTAAATGTAGGAATCGTTCCAAAAGTGTTAAACGAAACATTAAATGTAAATCTCACTTTGCTCTTGTTTATAATAAGTCTGAAACGATCTTAATGCTGACAATTTGAACAGAATGTTCTCAGCCAATCAATCTCCTAACAATGATTTGGGTTTTACAATGAGTGCCAACATCTATGATGGTTTTTCTTTTCAGTCAATTAATTCTTGTGAAATAAATATAGCTTTCGGTATGGTCAAATTAAAAACTGTAGTATCTGGCAATTTTACTTTAGACTTCCTCAAGATGGCTATGCCTTTAATTTGTTGCCATATCCTGCACCTTGTAAACACTATTACCACGACTTCCTCGTTTCCCTCTCAATGGAAAATTTTTAAAGTTTTACCTATTCGGAAAAAAGGTGTCTCAAGTCAAGAGGATAGCTTAGGCCAATATCCATTATGCCTATTTTATAAAAATAGTAGAATTTGTTTTGAAAGCACAGCTTACTAGTCACATCGATCAAAACAATTTACTTAATGATTGCCAAGAAGGGTTTAGAAGTAATCGTAGCACAACTTCATCTTTGTTATGAATAACTGATAATTTCAGACGCACTGTGAATTCACATGATTAGAAAAATTATAGAAATATTTAAATTGATGCATTCCTATTTAAGTGATAGGCAACAATATGTTTATAGTAAAATTCTTCCTGTATATAGTGGAATTCCTCAAAGGTCTGTATTGGGACTAGAGAGTTCAAATACCTCCTTTTTTCAAAAACCCGGTTTCCGAGTTATACGAAAAATTGATTTTTTAGAAAACTCGGATTTCGAATACAGCATTTGAAAGAAAACCGGTTTAACAGGGTTTTCCGGTTTTTTTTTCCTAAAAAGGTAAAAATAAAAATAAAAAAATGATTTGGTTTAAAAAAAAGCATTTTTTACAAAAAATAAATGATGTGTTGTTTTATTTTGTGTTTTTACTTTTTAATAAATTTTTGGAATCTCTCATTATATTTTTTAAAGTAGTATTTTTGGAAACGAATACATTTTTGAAATAATTTTTTTTTTTTAAATAGTATTTAAGAAATAGTTGTTAAATTTTGAGTCTATACTTCTGTTTCGTTTTTATAAAGCTTGATACAGAAAACAAGCACTCATTAATTGTGGAAGTAGGATTTATTGACAAAAGCGTGTAGATGGAAGTTGAGCTTTTCTGTCCTTTCTGTCTGTCATTTTATTAAATCTATCGAAATAGTTGAAATCATCATATAGTCTTGTGTCGTTGCAATTGGTTTTCACTGCTGGATTTTGTATTATTTATTGTCATGTTTAAATCGTTACAAAGACTACCATTAGGGGATTCCTTCATCTCACAATCTGAACTGTTACTAGACTCTGCCCTTGTTGGGAAAATTACAGAATAAAGTCTTTTCAAAAGTTCGTTCTCATATTCCTTCGTTTGCGCCTTTTTAGAACACTTTACTCAGGATGAGCTTGTAGGATATTTTCCAAAGCTAAGACATATAATTAGGCTATTCAACGTTTGTATCCTTCTTTCCTTAAATCTTGCTATAATTTTGTCTCGCAACTCCCGAGCATATGCGGAATCCATATTTTTGAGCTGTTACAATATAAACGCATATACTCCTTCATCGTCGATTAGAGTCGCTGCATCATTTGATAATCTTTTATTTGCGAGCGCTAAAGGCTGAAGCGCTGAGCTTAAATCTTTTAAAACTGTTATTTCTTGTAAACGGATGGTTGACTCATGGGTTAATTCTTGAAACTGTTCAATCATTGCAGAAAAGGATCACATCGACAATGACCCTTAGTTCTTTATTGTACTCCTGGAAAACATAGCTCTGAAATTTTCTTTGTTTTTCGCTCGACTTGTTAAATGAATTAACATGCTTCCACAATTTTGCGATAATGTAAGACACGTTTTTAATGAGCTCGTATGATTTTTAAACTTTCACTATTTCACCGCATTCATCATCGTCATTATCATCTTCGGCGAGATTCACTTCGACTTGTTGATCCACTTAAATAACGTGTAAAAAGATTTTTCTAAATTAATCTGAAATTGAATTTTAATATTTTACAAAGCTTCTAAAAGCATTCTCGTTTATGAAACATAAAAAGTTTTTTCTAAATTAATTTGAAAATTTTACAATGCTTCTAAAAACATTCTCGTTTACAAAATATAAAAAGTTTTTTCTAAATTAATTTCAAATTCGATTTTAAAATTTTTACTTTTTCAATAACTCCTTTTAAAGCAATTTAAAAAACAGAGTACCCGAAGGAAAACACTCGGTTAAACCGGTTATTCGAAAATGGCACTTCTGCAAAAACCGGCATATGGTTTTAAATAAAAAAACCGGTTTACGGTTTTTCGGTTTCGGTTTTGAACACCCTAATTGGGACCACTCCTTTTTATTATGTATATAAATGACATTTTCGACAATATCACGACTAATAATGTCAAACCTTTTTAAATTTTCTGATGACATTCAACTTCTTGTCAAAGGCGATTTCAAGTTCATAGATTTGCTTGAGAATGCAGTAAAAGACATACCACTAATTCTTGTAAATTGGATCCAATACAATACTAATAATTAAAAAAATGTCGCCACTAAAAACTTAAAAATCCGTATTTTTGAAGAATATTCCTGAAAAAGGACTTGTCAGGACATTTGTTGGTGTGTTTTTCATAAAACTATTACTTATGATACTAATATTGCGCATATAGTCTTTAGTTAAATATATAAAATCCGGGGCCGAAGATACCTATCAAATTGTATTTAGGTAACAATTTTTTTGCATGAGAGACTGAAAACGTGACCTCTTGTATGTCGTCATCAGTCTCACTATTAGTTGTATTTAAGATTTTTTTTTGCGAATGCGAATGCGAATATTGAAATATATATTTATACTAATGCGAAAGCGAATGTACAAAACGATGCGAATAATTCGCATTCGCATATGCGAATGAGAACGTTCGTTACATCCCTACTCTTTAAATATAACAAAAAGATTTACCAATTTAAGATTTTATAGTTTTCTTTAAATTTATATTATGCTTTGAAGTGCTTAACTTTGTCTTGTTTTAGTCTTCCCATATTTGCTTTCAATTTATTATTGTAAAAAAAAAATAAACAAATTGTTCATAATTTATGTAATTTTTTTTGTATATAAAAATGCATTATAAATATGTATTTTGGGGTAGTCCTAGAGTAGTAGTTTAATTTATGAGTACCATGTGCATTCATGGTTTAGTGAAAAAGAAAAATTTGTTGTCATCATTATTTATATAAGATTTATAATCATATTCATTTTTTTGTAACTTTTAGTAGTTTTGAAACCATGTATGGCCCAAAGGTCTCGTTTTTTTATAAAAGTATAAATAAATAATTAAGTAATCCAAATATTTTTTGTCTATATTTTAAGTTTACGTCTAAAAAATAAGTTTCTATAAACTTATTTGGTATTGTTTTCTTTGTTTCTAGTCTGTGTTTTCACACAACATTTTATTGTCGTGTTTGTTAATTGGCGTCCTATCTAAACAAAAGCATATGGTTGTTTAGGTTTTGTCAATGGTCCAATTTAATCTGCAAACATTTACTTTGGTAGTATTTATTTTTATCTTAACTTAAATTAATTTCCCTTTGCACCCCATGAATGAGGTATGGGATAGCTTCTCGCGTTGTTGTTATTTTTATCTACCAATTAAAAAATGTATAATTCAGTTTTATGCTGTGTCATTTGGTGTCGCTAATATTCGCCTAATGGCAAATTTGGCAACTAATTTTAATTTTTACTTTGATTCCTACTCGTATGACCTTGCGAGACAAAAGTGACCTATACTACGGTATATGGTGTTGCACCATAACATCATCAAGTAGGAACAGCACAGGAACTTCTACAACATCCTCTCACTCCAATCATTGCCTGCATTTCTACATACATACATACACTAGTTAACTACCGGCAATACTATAAGAAGCGCTCGAAACCAAACTGGTCATGGGCCAAACAAAAATAGTAATGATAAACCAGTTAACATAAAACAATAAAAAACAAGCGAATGAGACAGGCTCAAGGCCATCTAAAATATGAATAAAACACATTTCTAACCACTAACTTAGACGATGAGTAAGTATGAGCCAAACCCAAGTGTTGTGAGTAGAATTCACATAGAATTTAAAAATAAGAAAAATATGCCTTATATTAAAATACAAGAATACTTATAAAAAAAATATACACAATATTAAAAATAGCAACAAAATGTAGCAACGATGATAAGATGAAATGTCATCATCATCAGTGCGATGACGTTTTGTCCATAAAGATTTCAAATTGAAAATCGATCAGATGAACAACGCCCCAACATGGAAACAATTTGAATACATGCAGATTGTTTAAGGCATCTTTTAAATTCCTTCTAAACAAACTCACCTATATTCCATTAAACACACATCCGAGCATCAGGAGACATATTTACTTGTATCACTTGTATGTGGCCACCTCGACTACCTCGTATTGACGTTTTTTTTTTTTTTTTTTTTGCTTTGTGACACCAAATTAACTTATTGCTTCACAGACGAATTTTGTTTAACTAATCTGTTGTTCGCGGCGTGCTTATCAAGAACACAACACGTACAAAACGGTAGACGGACGACGTGTGCCAGCAGCGGACTCAATAGTTCTACATCAATAGTCGATTTATAATTAGATACGATATTTGGATTCTTATATGGAAATTAATTTTTTCTCTTGACATGACGTCATACTGCCACTTGTAATATACATATATATTAACACAGAGTAAAATGTACTAGGCGACCTTAACGCATCTCATGCGTATTCCATTTCTAGGTTAATTTTTTCGATTGGCACTTTATATTTTGTAATTTTTTTTTTAAATTTTATATTGAATATGTGAAATTCTGTAGGTGAAAACTTCCGCAACAATGCAATCGCTATGTTCTTGTTTAGAAACTGCGACAAAGGCAAATGATGATTGATGGAACAATAAAATGTAAAGGAAAATGATGAAAACAAAAACAGACAGTTGCCAGATCGTAGCTGAGGACGACGTAAAAGTGGAATCAAGGCGGTCTGGGGAAATATTACGTTGTAATTTATAAAATTAGGAATTATTTAAAGAAAATTGTGCCCAAAAAAGTGGAAACTTAAAAAAATGTCAAAATATATAAAAAAATACAAGCAAATAAATTAAGGCTGAAGTCCCGAATATGGTACGGGAGCCCATTCTTCGTCCTGGTCCCCAAACATCGGAATGGTAGGCCAAAGTTGGCGCTCAGGCCCATGGGGCCCAAGGGTAAAAAAGGGCCCCTTGGTTTTTTTGATAACCCCCATGTGCGGGTACTCAAGTGAAAGATATTTTCGAGACGAATCCAACGGTGTTATTTTTAAGTTCTTACTGGTCTCCTAAAGCCATTTAAAATTCCGGGACATACCAAAAAAAATCATGCGTCGGTTTTATTCGCAACAAAACTATTTTTACCCTAATTTCCAAAAAAAAAAAATTTATATGTATCCCGGAATAAATTGCCTGGAAGAATTTTTTATTAATAATGAGGACCAGAATCCAGTTTCCTTCTTAAAAAATCGAAAACCCCTCGGACAACCGACGGAGGGATGCGTATATATTTCCCATTTCGAACATGTTTTTTTTTTAATTGTGACCAACGGCACAATATTTAGCCAAAATAGATTTCTAAAACTTTTTCTAATATTTTTAAAATTTTTATTTTTTCATATTTATAAAAAAATTTTCAAATTTTATTTTAACAATATCTTGATTTTTAAAATTTTTATTTTTTTTACAAATTCTTTTTTCAAATATTTCTTTTTGCGCTTTTTCATGAATTTTCTTTTTTAATATTTCTTGAAATTGTAGTTTTTTTCTTGATTTTTTAAATTGTTTCTCAATTTTCATTTTTTTTTCTATTTATATATTTAAAAGAATAAAAAGTATTTTTTTTATTAAAATAAATAATAATTCACTATTATTAAAAATATATGTAAAAATTAAAAAAAGACAAAATTCAGAAGAAAAATTGTTCTTTACAAATTATAAAAAATATTTAAATTACTAAAATTTGCAAATTAAAACAAGAAATTCTCAAACAATTAATAAATATATAAAATACAATAAAAATTTATTTCAAATGAAAAAAAAAACATAAATAATTTCAAAATAAAGAGAAACAATTCAAAATGTATGGATTTATTTTAATAATATAAAAAAATTTTGTTGGCAAAATAAATAAAAAATAACAAAAATACAAAACACCTACAAACAATTCAATAATAATAATATTATTAAAAAATTTTATTGAGTCCGTCTAATTTTCTACACAAAGCTGGCTCAATTATGCTAGCAGATGAGTTTCATTTGAAGGATATTACAAATTATTTAAAATCAAATTGGTCGCTAATCTTGAAATCGCCGTTCTGAGTATAAATACAAAAAATAAATAACAATTTAAAAAAAATTCGTCTTCTGTAAATTCTGTTTTATTCTTCCCGTTGAGGGTTAATAACGCCAACGTCAATTATTTCCGATGCGGCAACGCTATATTCAACAGCTGCTGTCAAACAGTATACAAGTCTGCTTTAGTTTGGCGGCGTTTATTTCAAATTGCGAAGCAGAACACAACAAAAATGGGTAATTTTGTGAAACTTTATTTGTAAAACAAAAAATAATTTGATTCTGTTTACCATATATCTAGATGAAAAACTACAACAAATCATAAAAGTACGACCCCTGCTGGCCAATTGCGTTGCATATCGCAGCTCAACGGACGATTACCGGAAAATGATGAAGCAGACGTGCGTTTCGGAATTGAAGAATCTCCTCAATGTTGAAATGATCATTGAAGAAGTCGAATTGAAATTTCCCGAAGATGACCGAATACGAAAAACAGGAGAGCTACGAAAGCCTAAAGTGAGTTACGGTTAGGGCATAAACCATTTGTTATTTATTTATAAATAATATATATCTTTGGCTAATTCTAGGTTGACTCTTTACTGAGAGAGTGCACCAACTTGGAAGAGTGTCTAAAGTTGTTGTGAAGAAGGCGTTTGGGGTGGTGCCGCCGCTTTAATTAATACTTTGTTCAAATGCTTGTAGATTAAACTTAGGCAATCACATGATGGTTTAAAGACCTGCACAAAAATAGAAGTATTATCGTAATTTAAAATTACATACAGATGTATGTTAATAAGAAGCCCTTACCGTAAACATGGGAATTATAGGATTTGTGTGAAATAGTCTGCCTTTGGTTCTGATGATTAATAAATAACGAAAATCCAGCTAGAATAAAATTAATAGATCACATTCTTAGAATAACTAAGGTTTCATGCTTACATTTTCTATTACTTCATTAATGCGAATGTCATGGATGTTGGAGGACGCCACAAAGGTGCTGCTTTTACCTAGGAAGCGTTGGGTGTGCAGATGTATACCAAAATCGTAACACAATAAGAACTTTTCTGCAAATAAATGAAATGTCATTAATATATTTTTGGTCTATGTTTGTTTGTGTTTGCCCACCAAACTCTACTATGTTGCTTAGGCGCCATATGAGCACAAGAAACCATAATACCAACAGAATCTCTACATGTGCCAGATGAAATATCTTGTGCAAGTGGATCCACACATAAAGGCTACTAACTAACATAAAGAAAAGTATGTGTTTTTTCATTGTCGCCTTTTGCTGGGGCAACTGGGCATTGCTGAGCTTAACTTCTAGAGCATCAGCTCCGTATTCCTGTATCTCCAGCAGTAAATCTTCCGGCTCCTCTGTGCCCTGATACAAATGAGGCACCGAATAGAATTTGTGCATTGTGGGCTTTTGCGAAACAAACTTCATTCTCAAATTATATTTCTTTGCATTTAATTTTTCTTAGCTTTCATCGCAAATGTCCAAATAATGTAAAACAGCTGGTTTTCTTCTTTACTTCCAAACGTCAAGTTGTTTTGTTGTTCCCTATTTTTTTCTTGTTTACTTCTCATGCATTCTTCCTTATTTTGTTTTTTGGTTGTGTGGTCGTTCTTCTTCTTCGTGTTGTCACATTCATTCAGTCGTGTGCGCGCCGCTGTTGGAATAACGCGTCGTTTTGGTTTTTGACTTTGTGTTATGTTGTTTTACTCATTCTAATTGCATAATCGCATAAATATCTACATAAACAAAATATACACAAATTGTTCATAAACATTCAGCGATTTCAGCTTTGGAGGCGTTATGGTGCAAATACTAAATGTGTTTAATTAACCAAAATGTGAGTAGTTTTGTTTGTGTTGTTGGTTGTCTGCCAAGCATTTGGTGGCCACAGTTAATGTGTATTTTTCTGAAAAGAAGAGAAAGCTTTTTCTATGTATATCTTTGTTTTTGTTTGCTCTTTTTCATTGTATTCTTTGCAAAATTTGTACGTTTTTTTTCTTCGCCCGAAGAAGAAGACGAAGTAAAGACATGACACACATGAACAGTTGTAATAGATTAAACAGAAATGTAAACAACTACAGGGTTGTTAACGCCCATGATGAGCAAGAATGCCATATCGTTTGTATGACATGGAAGAGTGTGTTGTGATAGAACGTTTGCACTGATAAGGGTTAGAGCTATAATGTTTACAACGTATCTAAAGAAAACAAAAAGCGGCTTAACGGGCAATATCTGGAAAAAAACTTTACGCCTTAAAAATAACAAAATAAAGGATACAATTGCAATTCACCAGTTAAATCCCAGAAAAACAAATGGTCGAAAATGTAATGATAGTATCTTTATTTTAAGTAGGCCTCTATTATGGGCTCTCTATTGACCCCTAAATTAATTAATAACACTAGCCAAGAATGTTTAGTACGGGAGCAACTAAATACCTTTCCTTGGGTAATATGTTTGGCTGAATTCAAATCTGTAATTGTATTTTCTCTATAGCATCAGGTTTTTGAGATAGACAAAAAATGTTTTTATTCGTTTTTTACATAAAAAAATCATTAGTTTTTTTTTTTAAAAATCAATGAATTTTCAATAGTGAATGGCGTTGTTTGTATTTTGTTGGTTTGGTTTCACGTATCCTTGATAATATCAAAAATCCTTGATAATTTCCTTTCATTTTCATTTAATCTTTGTGAGTACGCTCCCCTAGTTCGTGGCTGACCGCATCTAGGTTTTTTTTGGAAATAAAGCTAAATACGAATGTATAAAATGCATTTCGAGTGATATATTTGCACCTAATTCGAGATGTTTCCAATAATTCAGCAACAATTTGTCTGTAGTTTTCACTCTGATTGTTTATGAAAACTGTCCGCTATGCTCTTGAAAGATTTCCAGGCAGCATATTCTTTCTTCAATAAACATTGTGAAAAATTGTCATCATTCAATAGCTTCCAGATCTGAGTGCCAACAAATATGCCTTTTTGATTTTAACATATGAAATTTTAAAAATTTATGCGAGTAAAAAATTAAATAAACGTGAGCCCGATTTTTATGCCAGATTTGATCAATCAATGAATTAATTAATCAATCAGTGTTATTAACATTTGTTGACATAAATAAATATGTGAATGGCAACTTAATTCGAAAATAAATGTGCTTACGATTAGTAAAAAGGAGAAAATGTTAGCCTGTATAATTGTAATAAAAATTTGTATCTTGTAGTTTTGTAACAGTCTTCTGATTTACGAATCATAGCTCATAAAAGCCTTGAAGTAATCCTGAGGGCTATAGGTCTTTGGTGACTGGCGGGTTTTATTTGTTGTATTTTTAATTTTTTAAATAATTATATTTTTGTTAACTTCACTTTTTACACATAACATTAAAATTACCATGTTTTCAAAAAAAATTCATTCAGATACTAATAAAGCTATTTTCCCATTCAGCATTTCTAACAGTTCACTTCTTATTTTCCCACCAAAACAACTACATTTTGACTTTTTACAGCATTACATTCAACACTAAAAAATTAAACATTTAATTGATTTATGGTTATATCTTTGATATTTATTGTTTTTGTTTTATTTCGCCATATATTATTAGGTTGAAATCTCAAAACTCCTGAGATGAACGCAATTGTTTCTGCATGTAAATTGGTCCTGATAAGTTTTTGCTATATAAGCGCTTTTTACTCATTCAAACTGTATGGCAACACAGTAGTAAGACAAAGCAATGCCTTTAACAGAGTTGTGTGCCTACTCATTCAGTTACAATTTTGCACAATTTACTATATCATACAGTTAATAATATCCTTCTTCATTTAGTTTATCTTCTAATACTTAGCATTGTTGATTAAAATACTGCTTAATCAAATATATTTTCACATATAAGCTCTCTGTTTAGCAACATTTCGTCGCATATTCATGTAAATTAAACAACTCTGTTTTTATCGGTTTTGTTGAAGTTATTTCATTTTCCAACATGGCGGCATCTCGTAGAATGACGAATGTTTTGTAGCCATTCGTCGTATTGGGCAGTCGGAATCGGTGTGTGTTCAGAAAAACGTAGGTTTTCATTTATAGAATTTCCTTATAAAAAACGCATTAAATATTACAAAAGTTGTATCAATTTATAATTTAAATAATGCGAAAACGTAAATTGAAGAAATTTTATGAAATATTTCCCGTCTTTAAGCTTTAATTTATCGTCGAAAAAATTGAGGTGCAGACACCACGAAGAAAACGAGAAAAAATCCAAAAGGAAAAAACTTGAGCAAAAAAAAAAAAAGAGTAGCACAAAGAGTAATTGAAAAAATACAGATTGTAAAGTAGTGAGCGCCGCAGCAAGCCAGTGAGTGAGTGGTAAAGTGTAGTGTATAAAAGGAAAAGAAACAAAAAAAAAGTGGTGCGACCAATTTAATTTTCAATTGTCATACGTGAATTTCAGTTGGGAAATAGCAAATTGTATATTAAAAAAATAAAAGGAATACGAAACAAACAAAGAAACATTTCTTAGATGCAGCAACTCGAGGAGAATTGAAGGACTTGTAAATCGAAGTACGTATACAAATTTTGTTTTAAGAAAAAATTAATTTGTTTTATATATGCGTGTGTGTATTAAAATTAAGCATAACAATATTTTATATGAAACGTTGTGTAGTTTATTGTGGCCTTCGTCGTCACATTACGTACCTTTTCGGCATTTTTCTTTGCGTTTTGTACTATGTGTGAGAAAAAAAAAGTTGTTTTTGTTGTTGCCGTCATTTGTTTGTGTTGTGTTTTTTTCTTATGGAATGAGTGTTCACTTTTTCCCGTACGCGTGAGTGAATATGTATGCGTGCATTATTCTTATTGAATTTAGCGGATGTGTGTGTGTTGAGTGTTTAGAAAACGACGTCAACGTACGTCTCCCATCGTCATTTCGTCCATCCATCTCTTGGACATTGTGCCAAAATAACAACTCTGCCTTTTTTCTATGGATAGATGTGTATTACTGACGTCTCCAATGACGGTGACGGCAGCGGCGGCGGCATACACTCTCGTCAGTACCAACGTCATTTAAATTTTTAGTGCAGCAACTGCGACATATGCCGAAATGGAATTAAATATTTGTTTTTTTTTTCAAGAAATTTCTTGAATGTTTGTTTTAATAAATAAAATAATTGTTTCGAAATCGGCAATTTGCCTTGCCTCGTTCTAGACGTTCTGCATTTCTCGTGTTCTTTGCTTTACTTAGTGTTGCCAGATGGTGTTATTTCGGTGGATGCTAAGGTGACAAGATCTAATAAAGTGCAAATGTGTTAAATTTTATGGATTATTATGATGACATTTAAGTAACATGAAAATATTGTTAAGGTGTCTTTAGGTATATTGTGCGTAGAGTTTGATGGCTGATTATTGTATGTAAAATCAGTCTGCACCCACAATTTTGGGTGGTCCTTTTTATTTTAAAATTGTCTTAAATATTGTTAGGTAATAAAATTTGAAATATAAAATAACAGGATTTAAGATAAAAAGATTTGCATAAATATATATTTTAAAAAATTTTAAATAATCCAGAGTGTGGCAAAAGTGCAGAATATGGGGCGAGATCCCAAAAAATAATGCCACTCGCCCAAATACGCCCTAAAACACGAATATCAAGGTCAAAGGGCGAATCCATCGGTTGTATCTACGGGTCTCCTGGACCAAGTTAGAGCCATTCAAATCTCCGGGATATACAAAAAAAAAATCTTGAAAAAATTAGAAAAATATAAGGAAATAAATTCAAATATACTAAAAAAAAAAATATCCGAGGTATAAAAAATAGACTAAAAATTTTTTGTATTATTTTTTAACAGTATTTTATTACATTAAAAAATGAGATCAATCAAATTTAAAATAAATTAAACAATACTTCAGGATAAAAACAACAGAATAACATTTCAGTATTTGTTTGAAAGAAATTACGTAAATTAATTAAAAACATTGTATGGAGTTCGTTATAACCGTCGAAAAAGGTATGAAAACTGGAAAATGGGACAACAAATATTGTTCGTTATTTGTAAAGTTCGCTATAAACGATGTTCGCTATAACAGTAAAGATTTATATGAAGAAATTAAGCAAAACAGTTGGGACCAGAAAAATCGTTCGTTATAAGCGGTGCTCGTTATAAACGTACTCGACTGTATATCCGTTTAAATTACTATTTGTTTTGTAAATTGGAGTGGTAACGGTTAAGTTGGAAGCACAAAAGCAGCCGGAAATTTTTTTGTTTTTAAAAAAAATTGCGCGATTTTTTTACTAAAAAAATATTTAAAAAAAAATAGATTAAAACAAAAATTACAAAACATCCGAACATCATAATCATAAAAAAATTCTAGTAAAAATCAATAGCAAAATTTAAGAAAATTCTGATAACTTAATTTTTTGATAAAAAATTTTCAAACAATATGATTTAAAAAATTAACATTAAATAAAGTATGTACAATTCCACTAGGAGTAAAACAGATTAAATAATAAAAATCAACCAATTTCTAACAATTTTGTTTTTTTTTATTAGTTTTGTATTAAAATTTTTTTATGTTTAATTGTAAATAATATATTTCTTTTGAATTGTAGAGATATTTGAATAGTTTCAAGTCTAGTTTATAGATATATTTAGGTATAAGGTACTTTGTAATACATATATTTGTTCTGTGAAATATATAAATAAATTAAACAAAATAGATAAAATAGATTAAAAAAAATACATAAAATTTTTGTTTAGAAACATATATGGGTATTTCCAGCGAAAGGTCGGACGATTTCATAGTAAAAAATTGCTATATTTTAAACTTTTTGTTCCTGAAATTATAAAATGAATGAATTTGTTAAACTTTAACATATTAAACTATTATATCCAAATCTGCCGAGAAACTTAAAATCGGTTCGTATATATCCGTGTTACTGGCTTATAAGTGCGTAAAAGTACTAAAACCGGTTTTTTACACGTTACTCAAGATTTTGGGGTTTTAGGAAATTTGAAAAACAGATTCTTGTAGTGGTTAGCAGCAACTACCTAAAAAATAGTATAATTTTCAAGGTATTGTTTTTTTTGTCGCTCTGTGTTATCCATAGAAAAATGCGTGTGTCCGCAACGCACATTTAGATTGAAATAGCATTAAAGGTACAATTATTTTAAATGTGGAGTAAGTTGTTTGTAAAACCCCAACATGTCTACTTTATTTTACAAAAAAAGAATATACTGGTAACATAAGAAATTTCGCTATATTTCACAAATTTTCATAGACATTTCAACTTGATGTGGAAATTGTGTGTGTTCGTAAAGAACTTTGTGCTAGTCATAATTTTGAATACAACATTTTAAGTAAAGTTTCATTAAAAGAACATTATAGTACTGTCCAAAATCTACATTTTTTAATATGAACATAATCTTCAAAATAGGTATTTAAACTTTTCGAGAAAACTACAAAATAAGAAAAAAACGTGCGTCCGCAACACTAGGAAATACCCATATATAAATTGAACTACCCACACATGGGAAAATTTAAATTAGGGACCAACGGGGCCTTATATGACCTCATGAGTCCCGACCTGAAAACATTAATAATTCGAATACAAAATATTGTTAAGTTCTCATACTACTAGTTGGCTAAGATAGGATCCAAAAGATTTTTAACATGTTCCGATGTTTGAGGAACAAGACGAAGATAATTTTCTTAATTTGCCGATCCGCCCGATAGTCTGACTATGCTCATGTCGCTCATTTGGTGCAAGACCGCCATAACTTAAAAAATTGATTCCGAGATAAAAGCGTTTAATGTTTTCAATTTAACCCAAACTTTACCAAATAGAGGAATTCAAATAGCTCTCAAGGGGAGTGTATAAAAGATATTAATATGAATTTTTTACACAACATGGAATATGATGAAAGAGCAATTCAACATCATTAGCCCATACATCACGTTTTTTGAGTTATGACTGTCTTGCAGCAAATGACCGATATGTGTTTCAATAACTGAGATTTGTCTGTATAACAAATATGAGTAATTTAAGTGATTATGTCAGTTTATTCTCATCAACTTATTTCATATAATGTTTTCTACGCGTTGGTTAATTTTGGTTATTGAGTGAAATGATTTCAATAAAATTAAATGCTTTCTTTGGCTTTATAACGTTTTTAAAATAAAATATAGCATTCAAATGGTGAAAGGATTTTTGAAATCGTACGAGTCGTTTAGAGGTTTACCACATAAATACATATTCAGAAACATCTCTTTTCAAAATTAGTATTGTTTATATCTATATAACTTAAAAATATTATTTTAAATTTAAACGTAATCTTTTTATGATTATCTTAAAAAAAAAACATTAGTCGGCATTAGATTATAACAATTCTTCTTTTGTGTGTTTCGCTAAACTTGCATTTGTTTTCGCAAAAGTGTGGCAACGCCAAACATTAACTTTGGCTACTGCCGCCCGCCGCAAAAGGTGGTGAATTTTTCATCATTTGTTTTTCTTTTACACATTCCATTCCGTCGTGCATAATGTTTTGTCTGCGCTTTGTTTTGTACGCTTTTTCGTATTTGTGTGTGTATCCATTATTTTTGAACAAATCTTCCTCGTTTATTTTTTTTTTACTTCTTTCCGTCATTATTATTGTACAATTCCTATTTCGTTTATTTTTTACTTTTATTTATTTATTTATATTGTGTTTCTTTTTGTTTTTGTTTAATTAACAAACACACATCCACAGGCAGAGACACAAAATAAACGTTGAAATCAGCAACATGTCGTCACTATTTGTTGTGAATTTTTGCAATAATGTTTAGCTGTTGCGGTATTTATTTAAACAAATTGCATTGTTGTTGTTTCATTGTACCCTTGAATGCAACGCCTCCACCTATGTACGTATATTGGGATTCTGTCGGTAGATGATGTTGGTCGAATCTTGGCGGTGACGATATCGGCTCTGGCAACTACAGTGATTTCAATGTATTTAGGATTTTACGATTTCATGTATACGTCTGCCTGTGTGTGTGTGTTTGTACGCAGTCTTTGATTTATAATTTTTTTTTGGGTCATTGGACCCTTAAAGTGTTTGGTATTAACAAAAAGAAAAAAAGAAAAGAAAAGAAAGGCAAAATCGGAAGTGATGGTATAATGAAGATGAATGATTTCTATTGATGACGACAAATACTATGTAGAAATTATTGGTAGCTACTGTATGTCTGTAAATTTGTATCGAAATTTTGAATATTTTGTTTCTAGTAGAAAATTTTAATACGAATTGGAGTTTATGAGCTTTATTATCAATTTCCTTTTTTTATTTACAACTGTAATTTATAAAAGCTGTTAAAGGTTTGTAAGCAAGTTCATATATGTATCTGTTACATTGGTGAAATATAAATATTATATAAGTAAATGCAGCATGATTTTGAACGCCGCATCAACAAATCTGTCAACAGTCCCGTGTGTCTGAACGCGCCTTCAGAATAAATTTACTTCTTTCTATGTCAACCTTGCTTGACAATCGAATCGATTTTTAATGGTAAATATCGATCTTTCACTACCGACACTACCTGCACCATCTGTCTTGCATATTTTAATCTTGCAGTTAATAGCCTAGAGGGATAATTAAGTATACAAAAATATAGACTACTCAAAAAAAAAAAAATTAAATTCCCTTTACACCCCATGAATGAGGTATGGGATAGCTTTTCGCGTAGTTGTGAATTAACACGCTTTCTATTTTTGGTTCACAACAAACGGCACCTACTTGTTTATCGGCGAATGCGAACGTCATGAGAAGCTTTTAATAGGCATGCCGATTGACCCGACACTATACTACGAAGTTTTTGCCGACAAAATTGAGGGGTCCGGCAATGAAAGAAAAATGCGGATGGTAGTAGTGGTATGGTAGTCGCGTATTCTAACCACTATGCCATGGCCGGAACTCCACCGAAACTGAATGATGTGGGACTGAAGCACTCAACGGAGGCAAAAAGTACCTAGGTGTTGTTTTCGATCATAATCTAAATTGGCCAAGGAATATTGAGGAAAGCTTAAACAGGGGTTTCAATGCCTTATACTCCGGCTAATTGGGCAATAACAGGGCATTGAATTGGGATTGTCGCCAAATTGAAATATTCATTTGTATAATTGACAGTAAATTGTAATGGAATAGTTAATAACGCTGAAATGGGGGAAATGAAAGCTCTATACGCCTGTTGAAAATCCATTTTGCAGTAGTTACTATCAGCCGGAAACAACAATTGTTGCTAATAAATTTAAGGTTATCTTGATTTTTTACTACGAATATTCTGCCTTGTAATCAATTTCTATTTGACCGACGTCATGATAAAGAGCTATACTCCGATAACATTCAAATTCTTAGTGATAGAACTCAGCTCCGATTTTAAGATAAGATGAGTACACCTGTCAATAGAAAACAATCGAAAATAGATTTAATCAGACAAAATTCCAAAAAGTCCCAGTATTAATAGATTGAGAACTGGTAAAGTAGACCATTGACCAGATAAACAAAGACGTATAATTTTCTCAAAAGAGATCACCCTATTGGAAGATACTCTTAATTTTGCAAAAGGCCGCCAATGTTAAATCAGTTTTGACATTTGTGGACTAGACAGATGTAGAATGCAAGTGAACAATCCATAGAGCGATACACTCCCCAAGAACGCGGAATAATCGTGTCTATTTTTTTGCGTAACAGTTTGTCTGTGGTGTTGGCGCAGCCGTCCGACACCGACTGAGCAAATACTGCGCCGTTTGGCAACAAACCTTGAAGAGTATGGGACCACACGAGACGTTGCCAGGAGTGGCCCGTTCAGTCGAGAATATCACCGCTGTTGCCGAGGATGTCGATCTGTAGCCGGAAACATCGAACAGACGATGTTAACCGAGTTTTTTCTGTCGCAACAGGACTGAGCAACGGCACACACTGCGCAAGCCACAATCGACATTCTCAAGGCGCCAATTTTGCCAAAAAAAAAAATCATCTTTTCAGATGAAGCTCATTTTGATCTTGGCGGGTATGGAAACAAGCAAAATTGTCGCATTTCGGGCACAGAAAACCTGCACGGATACATTGAAAAGCCGATGCACCCAAAACGAGCCACTGTTTGGTGCGGATTTTGGTCCAGAGGCATAATTGGGCCATTTTTCTTCAAAAATGAGCAAGGAGTGTCCGCAATCGTTATCGGGCCATGTTGAACGAATTTTTGTTCACAAAAATTGAAAGGGGAGGATATTGGCAACATTTGGTTTCAACAGGACGGCGCTACGTGCCACACAGCCGAAGCTACACTCGATGTTTTGCACCTTGTTTTTGCGCATTTACAAAAAAAAAAGAGTTATTTGGCGGACCAGAAACAGATTTTTTGTACCAACTAATTCTAATTGAGAAACCTAATTCTAATCGATTTAAGGTTTCTCAATTTTATAATTTGGCATAATAAGCTTGGTAGGACAGACTATCTACGGCGCGAAAAAAACCGAAGCGCTTGGAATGCTTTTCTACGTGCGGATACTGATAGATTAATTTCTGTTGTTGCTGCCATTTAAGAAGAAGAAGTTGCAATATTCCAAAATTAGAATACAAAAAAAAATGATTTAACTGACTTTAAACTATAATTTACTTAAAATAATAAAATAAATCCAATGCGTTATTTGTACACTATATCTAACTACATATTAAACGACCCCGAAAGTCTGATGGACACGTAACGTTTGGTAATCACTGTTTTATTTCCCTCCATTTTAAGCGTCATATGTCCTTTTAAAACACTACTGCACCACAGCACCAAGGCAGCATTAATCCTGTGCTAAATATATAACACGACATAAATTATCCCCCAAGAATCTCTAATTTCACCAACTAAATCTCTTTATCCCATCATGGTAGAATAAATGTAGAACGACATCATTCCAGTTTCCTATCTGTGGTGTTAAATGATTTAACGCCACCTCCTAACATTAAACCACCTCAATAGCTATTCCATTGTGTTGTTGGACATTCTTCCAGTCAAAACTAACTATGAAAGCTATACTCACTAGATACTACATGTAAACAGTTTCATTCCCTGTTAACTTCCTCTAGTTCGTTTTGTTTTCTTGCCTTTTTTTTGTTGATATGTAAAACTGTGACTAAGAAGAATGAGCCAAAATGAAACAAAACAGAAAGGAATAACGATTATTTCGAAAACTTTTAACAAGGAAAACAATAACAACATCCCAGACCATAAAATTCCACCATTGAATAGGTGGGATATACAACTACAATTGCGCTGGTCCCCCCATCCCGCCAAGGAAAGAAGAAGTTGGGGATATGGTGAAATACTACAACTCGTAGTAACGTCATGCCACAACAAACCTTGTAGAAATAATAAACATTCAGTTGTTGGTGTAACCACCAACTCTCCTACCTTAAGTTAATGCCTACAACTGCCTCCCTTACCATGTCTATCTCAGTTGTGTAGTTGTACTCTAGTATAGTTATAGTTGTTGGTGTTGTTGTTGTTGTTGTTGTTGTTGTTGTGTATCTCTGGTTCAGAGAGCCAGGATGATGACACGATGTTGCTACACCCAAGTGCAAGAGCCAATAACAATGAGGGAGATGGTGGCAAAGGTGGCAGCAGCGACAAAACAAACACAAAGTGGAAACGATATTGAACAAATAATAGCAACAAGCAGTGGCAGTTTTGCTCGTTTACATAAGGTAACAACAACAGTAACAATCCTAACAAAAATGTTGAAGCTTTTTGACTATGATACAGTGTAATGAAATCATAAGCTGGGGCTATAGGTACTATTCAATTGGTTTAGAGTTGAAGTAGATGTTTCTAAGCGGAGATCGATCGTTATATTTATCGTCGGAATACTACGTAAACTGACCAACTCCACTTTTTTGTGAAATTTACTTAATGATGCAAAAGTGTTCCAAAAGTCATATTCTATGCCGTGTAAAGAAATCTCATTTCTATTTGAAGTAGTTTTGTAGCTATTGTATAAAAACTTAAGCAGCCATAAACTTTTAATCATCTCAGAAACACAAAAAGTGGAGTTGGTCAGTTTACGCAGTATACAGACGATATATATCGTAGTCGACTTTCGACAACATTCGATAGTTTTTATTAATTGAATAAAATTGGTAATAATTAACAGAAATGCTTAGTGTTGGGAATTTTTCATCATCTGATGAAGAAGTACATGATAGGAGCAAGGACAATTCGTATTTTAGTCTCAAAAACGACTTCAGCTATGCCATATTTGAAAAAACGACAAAGATTCGACGTGACTACGAAATACATAATAAGGGGTATAGCAAATGTGGCTAATTTGAGCGTCGTTCTTTGTAATTTACTATCTGTTTACCAAATATTATCTAACTGAGACTGAAATACAGTTTCGCCACGCCCACTCCGTGCTCTGATCTAAAATGCACATTTCGTCTGCATATTAATATCTGCACTGCCGAGTACTACCGTTACACCAAATTTTAGCTCTCTGGGACAGGTTTTGCCACGCCCCTCCGCCCACTAATATAAAATAAAAATTTTGTTACTGTAGTGTCTAGTACTATCTACTTATATATACAAAATTGTATCTGTTTAGGTCTAAACTACATTATAATCAATTACATTTGATTTCATCCAAAAAAAAAATAAACACATTTATTCAGAAGCCTTACGCTACACCCCATAGGAACATGCTGCTTGCGCTAACGTAGCTCTTTAATTTATTTTTTAATAGATACGACAATTTCTTGGAATAACAATCGTTTTAATGTCACTGTAACCTGTGTCAGTAAAATTTTTGAGGGAGCATCTCCCTCCCTACCTTACCACTCTAACTGGTGTATGTTGTCCCATGTACTGTGTTACTATTTATTATCACTGGTTGTTGTTGCCTGTATTTTTTTGGCCTAAGCAAGTGTTGCTTTAACAATTTGATGTTACCAGAAATAAATGGAAACGATGCAGCAGCAGCGTCCAACACCGACAGCGATGATAATGACGACGGTGGTGATGGTGATGATGATGACTGTGGCAATAAAAATTGTGTATATGGAACTTGTTGTTATTGTTTTTTTTCGTTTCATTTTTGCTTTCGTCTGTTATACCATTTATCGCTTTAACACCCCGCTAAATTGTGGACAATACGAAATCGCATAAACGTTGTGAACAAGGGCAAAAGGAGTGGAAGACTGTTTGCTGTGAGGAAGTGAGAAAGATAGGTAATATACATACACACATGCATATCTGGTTCGGATTGCAAGAATTTGAAGTGTTTAAAAATGTTTGTTTGTTTGGTTTTCAATGCAGATTCATTCATTTTATATGGCGCGCTTGTTGCAATAACGACTGCAGTTTCTATTTTAAATTTCAAAAAGAGGGTGGGAAACAAAAATTGGGATTAACTAAAAAAAAACAGGAACTAATGGGTACAAAAAGCAATATTTCTGTAGATTTTTTTAAATTTGGAACCAGAAAATAAAGTTTGGATTACAATTTTTTTTAGTCTTTTTACTTTTTAAAAAAAAAAGTTTGATAGATGTTACTTGCTACCATTTATGTTTCACTCGTGTGAGCCATAACAACAACAATTCAATATATTCATGTTCATGGATTTTGACATTATTCCCCCAAAAATTTAAATTCAGTACCAGTCTTAAATAACAATTTCACATTTCTTTTCATTTTATTTCACACTTCCTCCGTTTTTCGTTTTCATTCACCTTCCTGCTGTCTTATTGCGTGACATACTACCAATCTTGTTACTTTTTCCAACTACAAGACTGACAAGAAAAGTTTATTCCCGCTTCCCTTTTACATATGTTTTGCTTTCTGCAATTCTTATTGTTTCCATTGTTTACGATATCGTCGATATTTTTGCCGCGGACTGTTTCTTGCCGCCTGTTCTTATATGTGGTATCAACTATTGAGGCATCCCTTGCAAACTTTGGAATGTTTTTGTATCTCACACACAGTGTTGATAGAAGAGCATAGTGAAGTTCTCTGGTCTTAAGTTGTGAATATGTGAGTGTGTGAGAAAAAAATTCCTTTGACATTTTAAATATTTGTCACGAAATATCTTTTATTTTGTTGGTTTTTTATTTCCTCTTTACCGGTAGTGTTGTCATTAGTGGCGCATACACAAAACATTTGTAGGACTTAATCCTCAAGTTGATTAAATAATTTGGCAATAAAAAAAACTATTTGTAATGTAAACATTTTTAGTTCATGTACGGCATCATTAGTTTTTCCAGTTACAATGACGGTTTTATACAAAGTTCTTTTTAAAGTTCTTTTTTACTTTGAGTAGTTTTAGATTTTCGAAAAGCTATAGTTGGGTTTTCGGATAATCTTGACTTAATTAAAAAAACTTTGTCGAAGACGGCATATCCGAAAACACAACTATAGTCTGCGAAAATCGATTTAAGCTCTTAAAACACTATTCGATATTTTAGCTATTCGATAAAGATATCAAATGTTGCAAGGTTTTTTTTAAATAGTTTCATTATCAGAAATAAGAATATTTTGTAAAAAAAAATATTATTTTCTAATTTTTATCAATTATACTAGTTTTCTCATACAAAGTAGTATTTAATTTAAGACCATTTTGTGCTTGATTGGATATTTCTTTCCGAAAATATGAAGAAAAGTAACAATCCCGACAAACCATTCGATATCATTATCATCATGATATCATTCTCGTACCATATATCATACACATTATATTCGAGAACGATACTCGTCAACGATTCGGGCGTGACATCGCAAGCGGAAGAAAAACCAACTTCGTTCTCAAATCGTAAAAGCGATTCTTTTACGGATCTAAAAAACGATTCTGTTACGATTCATAATAACGATTTCCTTTCATGTTGCAAAATTTTTTGATATAGCGTGCAACTATTTCATTTTATTTAAGATTATTTTAAATATGATATCATTTTCAGAGACTACTTGATGGAAACCAATTTCACTCCAAACACACGCCTGATCATGTATATACTAAAACTTATTATGGTTTTGAAATAGATAAAACTTTATGTTATCATCTGCTGTCACACGTAGTTAAAGTTTTTCATGGATTATCAAATTAAATGTTAAACAACTTTTGCCCTGTATGTCAAAAATAAATCCAAAGATTGATATTGAATTGAATTCACCAATTACATTTTTAAGTGGAAAAAAGGTAAAATAATCGAATTTTTATCATTTAAAACATCGTTAAAGAAACGCTTTAACGATACGTTAACGAATGTTCACCAGCGATTCGAAAATGTTATCAGTTTTTTAGAATTTTATAGCATTTTTTTTATCGGTTTTGCGATTTGTTAAGGAATCGCTTTTACGATTCGTTTGCGAAAGTTCACCAGTGATTCTATAATGTTATTATTTTCGAATTTGTTTTAGAATCGCTTTAGAAAATTGCCAACGAATCGTTAGCGAATCATTCTAGAAAAAATATTTTTTAAAAAATAGCAAAAATGAAGGAAAAAAATTGTAAAAAACACATCAAAATTTAAAAAAATTATTTAAAAAAAAAAAAAATTATAAAAAAAAATCACTAAAACAATTCTAGAAAAAAGTAATAAAAAATTACCAAAAAAATCTAAAAAGAAAAATTAAATCAAAAAAAAAAATTAAAAAATTTTTTATCAAAATTTAAAAAAAAAAAATTTTACAACAAAAAATTAATAAAAAATAAAAAAAAATCACTGAAATAGAAAATTTAAAACAATATGTGAAGAAAGGCAACTGCTCACATACAAATTGCTGTTTTAACATCTTTTGTCGTAACTCTATTCATGAACCACCTATTCCTTTGAATATGCGTAAGGATCTACTGCTTTACAACTATGACTTCTATTGCTTGTATAACATCGCACTAGATCCAATATAACGAGTAACGAGTTGCCGCGCTCTTCAGGTTTGTTCGCAACATCTAGCTATTAATCATCTAATTCTTGTTGCGGATCCATCTTTGCAAGGTATACCAACACTGAATTTCCCAATTCCCAATAAAGCGGAAAATCTTTTGATAACTTAATATAAAATCCCTTGTGTTTTATTTTATTTATTTATATTTTTTCTCGCATCACTTCATTGGGGTTTTTTTTGCTACGCAAACAGATACAATTCTAGAAAAAAGTAATAAAAAATATTACAAAAAAGAAATCTAAACAAAAAAAAATTTAATCAAAAAAAAAAAAAATTATTTACAAAAAAATAATTGAAAAAGATAATGTAAAATAATAAATTAAAAAAATGGAAAAGATACTGAAAAGAATAATGGAATTAAAAAAAAAATAAAATAAAAAAAATATGGGAATCCGGAGAAAACGGTATACATAGTACCTAATTATAGTATAGGTAGGTATAGTAAAGTATAATTTTACGTAGAATATTTTTGTGGGGAATTTAAGAAATTTTCTCACTTAAATACCCCCAGACCAGAGAAGCCGACCGAGGATTAGCCGATGCGCCGCCGCCGCCGCCGATAGGTACGGCTAGTGTCGGCTTATTTTTAGCCGCCGAGGTATTCGATCTGTAGCGGCTGAAGTCGCCAAAATTTTGTTGCGTTGGTATACACTTTTTTTTTTGGTCACCAACATTTTTGTGAATTTTTCTATGCCCTTTTTTTTGGTCGCTGTTTTGTTCATACCCGGGTCAGTTATAGGTTACAAAGTAATGAGCCGAAATTGAGCCGCCGCCGGTAAAAATCCCAATTCGCCGCCGCCGACCGATAAAAATATTCTGAGCCGCCGCCGCTGACAAATTCGGGTCGGCTTCGTTCTCTGCCCAGACATTAACTTTCACAACGTTGATACACGAAAATTTGTTTGAACCTCTTTACAAGAGACCGTTGTCAGAACCGTCTTATTTTCGAAAAACCTCAATATTGTTCCACAGGCCTATAGGCCCGATAGAGACAAAAAAAATGTGCTTTTCTACACCAAGTTAGAGCTATAATCACAATAGCGGTTTTCACCCTTGGTAGTAAAGTACCCTTGTAGACCTTGTTAACGTAGTTAAAGTACTAACATTTGCAACACTGCAACAACAAAATATATTAGACAAGTCGTAGCTGATCGTCAAAAATATTTGCCGGCCATAATATTTTGTTTGACTTCTAATGCAAATTTTGTGATAACTGTAAAAAAAGTATTAGAATATGGATAGAAACCTAAATTTTTTACGTATTTAAGTATTTAAAACGACAAAAACCAAAACAAAAATCAGCTGATTCATAAGTTTACAATACATACGTAAAAGACGCTCATGCTTGGTGGTGTATAATGGTAGTAAATAAAACAGAGTTGAGGGTGAAAACCGCGGTTTTCACTCTTGGTAGTAAAGTACCCTTGTAGCAAAAAGTATATATGATAAGAAGAGGTGCCAAGTCGATAACAGCCTTTAAATATTACCACTAAGCGAACGTAGGCGCAATGTAGCGTATTTGGAAATACACGAGAAATTGCTAATTTTATGGCTCAAAACTTACAAGTTAGTTTGATTAGCATTCATTTTATTTAATTTTGTAGTTTTCGATGCTCAAAACTTTTTTGTTTTCATAAAATAAGCCAAAATATATTCACCAAAAAGTGTACGAAAACTACTTTTGCCTATGTTCGTTGAACAGTTTTACCACGTTGGCTCCTCTTGTAATCATATATACTTTTTGCCTTGTAGACCTTGTTAATGTAGTTCATGTACTAAATGTACTAACATTTACAACACTGCAACAACAAAGTGTATTAGACTTCAATTTACTACGCGTTGGTTAAAAAATTTCCACAAAAAGCTGTAGTAAACATGTGTGATAAATTTACTAGAATAAAAAAGCTGGTCGTCAAAAATATTTAATTTTAAATTTTGTGATAACTTTCAAAAGAGTTTAGTAGAATATGGATAAAAACCGACAAAAAAAAAAAAACAAAAATCAGCTGACTTATAAGTTTACAATAGTGTAAAATGGTAGTAAATATAACAGAGTTGTCAAGTTAACTTAAAGGGTAAAAACCGCTATGGTTTTAATTTGTTTGGTAATTTTTAAATTTTTTTTGTATTATTTTTAAATTTTTTTTTGTATAATTTTTAAATTTTTTTTTGTATTATTTTTTTTAGTATTTTTTTTTGTAATTTTTATATAGTTATATTTTATATAGTTTGCTAATTCTGAATAATTCAATCATTATCTATACACATTGTATTGAGTTCCGACTAACAGGTTAATGATTTCGAGAACCTATTTACCAAATATTTAGTTCAACCACACAACTTACCGTAATATGGCAATATCTTTCGAATACCAGAGATTCCCAAACATCGCCGAGTACTAAAAATCAACCGCTCCACCATAGACGATGTTGACATAATTGTGAAATAATGATGACTTTCATTGCAAATAATGAACATTTGTTTTTTTTTGTTTTTTTTTTTAAACACTAACAAATTTTTAATTTGCTAACAAAAAGAAAGAGTTAATGCAAAAAACAAAACAAAACGTGATTCGGTTTGTTGGCGGTAGTCTATTGTGGCGTGGTGCATCATTATCATCACCAAACAAAAGCAAAATGGAATGCAATAAACAATGATGAGTAATTGGCCATCTCAAATACTACGCCGCTGTGTGTCGTCGTCGCTGTGGTTGTTGCTGAGCGCAAAGTTAATTAAAATGAAAAATCTTGAAACAATGCAGTATAGCGATGGACGACTACGACGGACGGCGACTACCCCATCATCACGCAACGAACGTTCATATAAATACAACGGTCGATGTGCTGCGAGCTATACTAACTAACTATTGTTATCACAGAAAAAAACAGCTCCATTTGAATAAGTGGTATACAACTCAACAACCCCTCTGCTCCTTGGAGGCGCTTACTTTTAAATACGTTGATAACAATAGTAATCCCATTGACATTGATTTCTCACTGCTAGTATAGATAGCAAGCCTTTGACTTGTGTCGTATTTGCTGCAAAATAACCCATAAGTAATCTAGTTATTTAGACAACTTATCAATTTGCTAAAAAAAAAACAGACACAACATATGAATGTAGTATTTTTTTATGTATATACAAATCATCATCCACCACTCACTTTCTATGTATGAATTGTTGCTAATATTATGTCGGCGGCGAAGACTGCCTCTCTTGTATTATTTTTCATTCTTAAAAAATTCCAACAAAAAAAATTAAACAAAGAGGAAAAAAAGAAATTGCTACATACATTTGCCAAATACTCGACGACGACACTCATTCATTGTTGTACGCGAACGTATTTGGCAAAAATTCACAAATAAGTCGTATCACGTTTTCTTTTTTCTTCTTTACTACAACTTTTTCATTGCTTTTCATGCATGTTCCCCCTCCAAACCTCCTGCCCCCCACACAATTGGTGTCTTCTTCTTGGCTGGTTGGTGCTATGACGAAAAAACATGTTGGTTGCCGCGCCGCTCTGGTACTTTGTATTGCTTGTCTGTCAGTTGTTTAGTGACTATTGAATGTGTATTTCTGGGTGTGTGTGTGTAATTGAGAAAAAAAGTGTTGCCAGTAGAATTTTATATAAAAAAAGAGATACGAACAAGCAAACACCAGAAGCATGCCAGACAAATTTACGTCAGCAGTTGGCTGACGTTGTGAATGTCAGAGTCGTTCTGCCGCAAACATGTTTGCAAGACTTTGACTGACTGAATTGGTATTTGAGTGTCGAGCTACAAACACAGTGTTTAGTGCTTAATGAATTTGACAAAAATTTCTGGCTGTGAAAACAGCACTTGCGACGGATTGCTTATAAGTAAAAGAGTAGAATATGAGGTGGATACACCAGAAAAATAATGGATACGCGTTTTAACACATAAACAAAGTTCAAAGGTGAGCTGGGAATCGGCAATTTCTCGAGAAACCAAAAAATTTAATTTCATATTCCTTGTTGCCGTTTGTATGCAAAAACAAGTAATGATTAAGTTTCTCGACCGCTTCTCAATTTTGTAAAAGGCCGCAGTACCATCTTGATTGTCAAAGCGATTAACTCCACAGAACATTAAGCTGATATTGTTTTTTAAAACTCTTGCTTAATTACACAGTGACACAAAATTGAAATTTTCGTATTGGAGTAGAATGAAAACAAAAGCAAATGAAAGTTGACATTTTGTATAACAAAATCCTTTTATTTACACGCATGTGAAGTTGGTGATATTGAAACGCAGGCTAACAAGAAAAAAATTATTAAAATAATGCTTTCCCACAAGCCACCCGATTTGAGAATGATATCTTTCTCGAAACATATATCATTCGCATTTTATTCGAGAACGATACTCGCGTAATATCGAGAGCAGGAGAAAATCTACCTTTGTTCTTGAATCGTGTAAGCGATTCTTTTAAACTTAAACTTAATTTCCCTTTGCACCCCATGAATGAGGTATGGGATAGCTTCTCGCGTTGTTGTGAATTAACACGCTTTCTATTTTTAGATTCACAACTAACGGCACCTACTTGTTTATCGACGAATGCGAACGTCACTGTTTGAGAAGCTCTTACTAGACACGACGATTGAATTGACGCTTAATACTGCGAAGTTGCTGTCAAACAACATTCGAGGGGAGCCGACAATGAAAGAAAATTTTATTTCTTTTTTAAGATGACTGGAGCCAGGTTTGAACCTGCGATCTCCCGCATGGTAGTCGCGTGTTCTAACCACTATGCCACGGCCGGTCCCATTCTTTTCTTTTACGATTCTTTTACGAATTCAAAATGCCATTGTATTACGAATCGAAAAAAACATTTATTAACGAATTAAAAATTACGAGTTCGCTGTAAGATGCAAAAACTACAAATCATCAATTTTCCAGTTATTCCTTCTATTCCTGTTCTCTTCTGGGGTATTGAGGATTTTTCTTTAAATTTTTTTGATATAGCGTGGAACTATTTCATTTTATTTAAGTTTTTCAGAATAAAAAACATTTACTTCAAACACATGTATCATGTATATTAGACCGGGTCGGTCCCCATACAAATTTTTTTTACTCCAAAGTCGAGGGCAAATATTAAAGATCACCTCGAGACAACTTCAAAAAAAAATTTTTTTTCCTCCCCCACCCCCCGGAAAAACAGCCAAAATCGTTTTTTTATTACTGCTTTTTTGTTTGTGGCTCAATCGTAACATACAAGGCATGGGTGTATAGGTTTCGACGAGTACTACATTTGTCCTATAGATGTCGCTGACATACGACATCATCTTGTAATGATAGCCTCATTTTGAGCGATTTCTACCCCTAAAATTGAAAAATATTTTTTTCTAGGATTAAAGCCCTTTAAAATCCAAGAACATTTTGCTTTGGAAGTATACAGTTTTATTCAAAAACACAAAAGTTACGTATGATTAGATGTATTTACAGCATTAACAAAAACATTTTTTTATGTTGTTTGCATTATTATTGCTAATTATTGCATACTTTATAGCGCTGACGGAAAATTTTTAAAAAAATGATTCCATACTTTGTAGCTTAAATTGTTGCATAAGTCTTAACGACATCGAAAAAAAATTAAAATATTTTCTTGAGATAATTCATTTTTAATATAGTTACCGGCGAAAGATAATTTTTATTACAAATAAAATCCCAAAAAGAGCAAAGATATGTATGTAATTACAGCAAATATTAACTGATTGGCTGACTCAAATTCCGTCCACGACTTTCTAATTTTGCAAAAATTTTTCATTTTGATTAGTCATTCCAAGCGCTGATTCACTTACATTTCGCACAAATTTTCAGTGTTGCAAATTGCATGGGAAGAATACAAGTGCAAAGTTATGTCTATATTTTATTATTAATACTTCCATTGTGGAGCAGGTATCTCTTTAATTTCGTTTCTTGAATATTGGTGACACTGAATACTTTCATCCGCATGTTTGAAAACACTGTTTGCGCTAAAAAGTATGAAATAACTTGTATTTAATTTTTTTCGATATCGCTAAGAAGTATGCAATAATTTTCTGTAATAATGCAAGCAACAGGAAAAAATATTAGTGTTGATGCTGTAAATACATCTTTTCATACGTAACTTTTTTGTTTTTGAATTAAACTGTATACTTCCAAAGCAAAATGTTCTTGGTTTTTAAAGAGCTTTAATCCTAGGGAAAAATATATTTAAATTTTAGGGGTAGAAATTGCTCTAAATGAGGCCATCATTACAAGATGATGTCGTATGTCAGCGACATCTATAGGACAAATGTAGTACTCGTCGAGACCTATACACCGATGTCTTGTATGTTAGGATCGAGCCACAAACAAAAAAGCAGTGACAAAAAAACGATTTTGGCTGTTTTTCCGGGGGGTGGGGGAGGAAAAAAATTTTTTTTTTGAAGTTGTCTCGAGGTGATCTTTAATATTTGCCCTCGACTTTGGAAATTTTTTTTGGTGACCCGGTCTAATGTATATACTCAAACTTAGTATGGTTTTGAAATACATTAAACTTTTTGTATTTTTCTATTGTCACTCGTAGTAAATGTTTTTAAAATTAAAGTGATAGTAGATCAGAAATGCATTGATTGATTGATTCCCAAACTAAATTTTAAAGAACTGTTGCCCTGCATGCCAAAAATTAACACAAAGATTGTTATAAATTTACCAACTACTTATTTTAATAAAAAAAGAAAAATACTCGGATTTTTTATCGCTTAAACGATTGGTAAAAGAATAACTTTTACGATACGTTTCCGAATGTTCATTAGTTATTCTATAATTTTCGAACTTGTTTTAGAGATAATTTTTACGAATCGCTTTAGCGAATTGCCAACGAACCATTAGCGAATCAACCCTCGCCACATTTTTGATATTAAATTTTATTTTTGAGTGCTTTCGTTCATTGTTTTTTTGGATTTGAACGCATTTTTTGTCTGTATATGGAAGCTTCTATCCTCTAAGCGGAGCTCAAGTTCTAAGATAAGCAAGATCGGTCGAAAACTGCTCCCACCTCCCTTACAAACCCCCCGTTTTTTGAGTTGTTCGTCTGTCTCTCCCCTCGATTACAGCCGTAGATTAAGAGCTATCGATCTGAAATTTGGTATGCGAGCTTTTATTCTTCAATCGGAAGTTAAGTCCTAAGATGAGCAAGATACCCACCGATCATGCTCTTCAAAATCGTAACCTCCTCTAACAGCATAGAATCGTAAAAAACAATACCAGGACACCAGGCAAAATGTACGTTCTGGCGATCCTGCAAATTACATGGATTAAATCCCTTTTAAGAACCGGGCTGCGATACGGAATAGTTATTTATTCTATATTTTCTTAGTTAGAACACGCGACTACCATACGGGAGATCCGTGGTTCGTTTTCCGGCTCCGGTCATCTACATTTTTCTTGCCGGCCCGCTCGATGTTGGTGGCAGCAACTTCGCAGTATATGTCGAGTCAATCGGCATGTCTAGTAGAAGCTTCTCAAACAGTGACGTTCGCATATGTCGATAAACAAGTAGGTGCCGTTAGTTAGGAACCTAAAAATAGAAAGCGTGTTAATTCGCAACAACTCTTTATTTTTGGTCACTGCGCTACATGACTCGTAGTTCGATGTTGTAAGTGGCTAGGTATAAGCCGCACTAATTTTCTTCATCTTCTTTTTGCAAAATGCCTACCTTTGTTATATTACGGAATAAAAATTTGTACAATAACTCAATTATTCAAAATATCTCCATATCTGATAACTCTATTTACCATTTGTGCCACTATTTCTCTCCACTCTCTCTCTCTCTCTCACTCTTTGAAAGTGGAAAGGCTCGTCCCAACTAACACTTGTCTGATATTTTATTACATATAGTTCCGAAGACACTGTGCTTCATTAAATTACTAAAGCGCAAACATACATATAGTTGTCATTGCCATTGTCTGAGCGTAAACGTGAGCGGTTGTGTGTGAATGTGCATATTTGAGAGGAATACGTAAAATAATTCATAATTATTCAGCCGACTATCTGCTAAAATTCGTTCAGTTCAATGTTGTTTGTTGTTGTTGTTCTTTTGCTCATTCCTATATTCTTTTCTTCTCTTCCATGATTATCTGCAAAAGTATCGCACGTAAACTTTTGTGATACATACACAATATTCTGACTGTTTAGTTTTTTTTTTGTTGTGGCCTCCTTCTTCTGGGTCTGCGTCTTTGGGATACGTATGTTACTTGGTTGAAGTGCAAAGTGTAGAGTAGTAGTGTGTAGTGTAGTTGTTGATTGTTGAGTGAGCGTTATTTGCTGTTTGCTATTGCCAATTTGCTGTTGTGTTGTGGAATACAGTTTATACGCCTTAACGGCTAACGACGACGACAACGACGAAGTGTCATCATTATTATAGGTCTTCGTAGTAGGTCTTCTGCGCTGCTGCGTGTAGAGAGGTGGTGTGCGTTCTGTTTGCTTGTGTATCTGAGGTTTATTTTTTCATAAATTGATTATGAATATTCGATATTTTCAGCTGTTTATTCGATTGTTATTTATAATGCTGCTTGATTGTTTTTGTATTGTTATTTTTTTTGCCGATTAGTAGTTGCTGCTGTTTTGTGCTTCCATCGCCGGTTAAACTGGTTTATTTGTTTTTTTTTTGTGTTTTGCTTTTTCTTTTTTGTTTCTCTTCTACAACTACAAATTACTACTCATATTTGCAATTCGGCAAATTTGTTTTGCGATTATTGACTTCTTTGCTGTTCAATGTTGACCGCTATAAATATGACAATATACTATACATATGTATATAAGACATAATAAAATAGATCACACGCGCTCAACGGTGCTGTGGATTTCCGTTTAAAACCTGACAGGTAGAGAAGATATTGGAGAAGATATGCCTTTGACATTTGCAATAGTTCTGTTTCTGTCAATTATAGGTACTATGTGGTTCATGTTAACTGTTGTGTTAACTATGTACATTAGGGGTATAACTTTTTAACAATTTTTTAAAATATCAAAATTGGCATAGCACAGTCGAATAGAGCATAAAAAACTATAAGAGAACGTATATTTATTTTTTCGCTAAGGTCAAAAAAGTTCACGCACCAACCGCGATGAAGGTTTGAAAATTTTTAATAATCTTTTTGGTTAAGAAAAATTAATAATATGTTTATTTAAAACAAAAAATAGCTCAAGTATGAAATTTCATTAATATTTAGAGATGGTAAGAGATTTTTCCGCAAACCAAAACATGTCTTTAACCTTTTTTTAACGAAAAATAAAAATATCCTCGAACTTTAATCTTAAATTTTTATCTTTCAATAACTAACTCATAATTTTTCATATTTTTATTATACTAGTAATGTATGTATGTAAATTCAGTAATTTAAAAAATACTAAAAATAAAAAAAAAATAATAAATTTTTAAATAATTTTTAATACACCTGTTTAGAAAAACCAATTGGTGCGTGAACTTTTTCCAGAAAATTTACAAAAGATTATGATTTTCGTGGTTACTAGGACATGGTTGACCTCATGGTACTATGCCAAAAAATTGGTTATACCCCTAATGTACATATGTTTAACAATTTAACAAAAACAACTTATTTCCAATATAAAAATTAAAAGTTATGTACAAAAAGTACATTTTTCTTTTTCCGCAAAGTTTATTAATTGTACCACAAAGGACATTTTATTTATTGCAACAAAAAGAACATTTCTTGTACCAAAAATGACATTTCTTGTACCAAAAATGACATTTCTTGTACCAAAAAGAAGTTTCTTGTACTCAAAAGTACATTTATTGTACCAAAAAGTACACTTAAAATACTTTTATTGTACCAAAAGGTAATTTTTTGTAGCAAAAAAACATTTATTCCAACACAAAGAACAATTTTTGTACCTATAGGTATATTTATTGTACCAAAAAGTACATATATTGTACCCATAAGTAATTCTATTGTACCAAGAAATCATTTTTTTTGTATCAAAGAGCACCAAAAAGTACATTTTTGCACCGAAAAGTTAATTTATTGTCCAAAAAGAATATTATTTCAACACAAAGTACATTTATTGTACCAATAGGTATATTAATTGTACCAAATGTACATTTATTGTACCCAAAAGTACTTTTTTAGTGCCAAGAAACCATTTTTTTTGCACCAAAGAGCAACAAATTGTACCGAAAAGTTCATTTATCATACAAAAATAACATTATTCCAACACAAAGAACATTTATTGTACCAAAAGGTATATTTTTTGTACCAAAAATAAAACAGATTTTTAATTTCATATTAATAAAAATATCAATTATATAATAAAAGTTTTTGTGTTAACATTCAGAAATGTTTTTCCTATATAAGTCGCAACTGGCATGAAAAAAACTGTTAAATCCTATCTAATTTGTTAACGGATTTTGTTATATTGTCTTTGGACAATTTAGATACCTGACAAAATTATAATTCAAAATTTAAATAATTCATACTTTACTGCAAGAGGCCGCCTGAATGCCTAAAACAGCTGTTGTCATCTCCCCCGCACCCGCCTCCCTCCTATTACATTTGTCATCATACGCGCTGCATACCGCGCGCACTGCTCCTGACGTGAGTGATATTGAAATTAAAATAATTGAGTAAATATTTGAGAAATGTAAATAAAATACTATACCTACATGCATTCAATACATAGTAAAGATAACAGCACACAGTGGCAAATGTTGGGTAAACAGTGAAGAAAAGAAAAACGTTTGAAAAACGAAACAAAATAAAAACAGATAACTATGACGTATACAACAACGACAATGCCGCCACCGCTGAAAAATGTGTGTTTGATATAAAATAAAAATAATTAAAAAAATAAAATAAAAACAGCAACAACAATAACACTACAACAATCAATTCAATGCCAAGGAAATCGTGTGGGCTTTTTGAATGCCACCCAATATATCTAATGGATTGCTGCGAATATTGCGTACGTTGAACTATAAACTTTATATGAGACAACATTCGCAATTTTTGGTAGTGGTCAAAATGACAGAGGGGATGTTACGCGTGACTATTTTTTTATGCGAATGTCTTAATGTGTTACTGTCTTTGTCTTTGCTGGAATTCCAAATTTGAGTATTTAATTGCGAATTAGAGAGAGAGGAGAGGGTATAGCTATTCTTATTTTAAGCTATTTTTAGATAAGTTAAGCCGAATTTACGGTTTTATGACGAATTCGAAAGTCAAATTAAGTTCACGTTTTTTTAAATGGCTGTTAAAAAAAGTGATTTGACGATATGAGAAGAATAAGTTTAGAAATTATTTAGTAGAGCAAAATACTAGTTCTGAACTAGTAAAATACTAGTTCTCCATAGGACAGTGAACTAGTTCATCTTCCATACAAGCAACTACCTCATTTAACACGTAGTTGTCCTAATGTTGGGGGGCTAGTTTGACGATTCCCTATGGGGTAATTATTCGATTTGCAGCAGATAAGAAAATCAAAATAAAAAAATATAAAAACATTTTAAAAACAAATAAAAAAAATATAAAAACATTTTAAAAACAAATAAAAAATATTCAAAAAAATCATTTGAAAAAAAAAACAAAAATTTTAAAAAATATTTGAAAAAAAATTAAATTAATAATAAAAAAAATTCAAAACACAGATTGTAAAAAAAATTGATGAAAATTTAGAAAAAAAGCCAAAGGTCAATAAAAAATATTGTGAGAATTAAAATCAAAAAAGATGCTTATGTTAGAAAGCATAAAGTGATTTAAAAAAGAATTGAAAAAAATAAACATCAGAAAAACAAAAAAAAAGTACTTAAAAGCAAAAACAGCTTTAAACATAATTTATACAGAAAAGTAAAAAAAGCATATAAAAATAAAGCAAATAAAAATAATATTAAAAAACATACGCAAAATAAAGCAAATTATAATTAAGCTAAAAAATAAAGCAAATAATACTACAATATAAAGCAAATAAAAATTTAACTAAAAATTAAAAAAAAGTAAACAAAAACCATAAAATTATTTTAATTAAAACTAATAAAAACTTAAAATAATCTATTATAAAAAAATAAACTAAAAAGCAAATATATTAATAAATAGAAGATAATTCATGTTTATTGGACACTTAAATTGCATTTAGTAGCTCTACAATATTTCAGTACCGAAAATATTGTAATAATCCAAATAAACGACAGAAAACAACAAAATATATAAAAAAAATAAAAAAAAAATATAAAATTAAAAAATATAATAAAAATAAAAAAAAATAAAAATTATAAAATATTTATAAAAAAATATATAAAAAAAAAACCTAAATTCAAAATAACAACAAAAAAAATGAAATAATTTTTTTAATAAAATCAAAGCAATTAAGAATAGTATAAAATATACATACTTTAAAATATTAAAGATAATTTGAAAGGAGAGTATTATAATAAAAAAAAGGATAATAAAACATGGCCATAGGTTCACTCCTCAAATATGCTAAAAATATAATATAAAAAAATATAAAAAATATAAAAAAATATAAAAAATATAAAAAAATATAAAAAATATAAAAAAATATAAAAAATATAAAAAAATATAAAAAAAATATAAAAAAATATAAAAAAATATAAAATAAAATATAAAAAAATATAAAAAAATATAAAAAAATAAAAAAATATAAAAAATAAGTATAAAAAAAAATTTTAAAAATATAAAGAAAAATATGAAAAAAAGAAATAAAATGTTTTAAATAAAATCAAAGCAATTGGGACTAGACTAGACTAAAATATACATAATTTAAAATAATAAAGATAGTTTGAGAGGAGAGTATTATAGTAAAAATAAAAAAGGATAATAAAAAACATGGCCATAGGTTCACTCATCCGATATGCTATATCAAATGTATGTAAATTTTTAATAAAAAAAAGTAATTGAGACTTGTTAAAATATACGTAATTAAGAATATTAAAGATAATTTGAAAGGAAAGTATTATAATAAAAATTGAAAAGGATTACAAACATCATGTCCATTCAATTCTCAGATATGCTATTTCAAATGTATGTAAATATAAAGAAAGCCATGACATTAAATGAAATGGTAAAAAATTATTTTTTTAATTTTTTTTCATACCGAAAATATGAAAAAGTCGAATATACTCTTTTTAAACTTAAATTTCAATTCTACTTAATTTCAAACAGAAATTCTGCTCTGGGCAATTCCATTGGGATGGGTGTGACCATGTTACATTTCACATTTTTTACATTTTTGGTTATAATTCATAAATAGAAAATTTGTAAATAAAATAAAGCTGCGATTACCAAGAATGTTAAGTTTTAAAAGGTTTAGTAATAGGAAGACACTGAAAGAACTTGATATCTGCTCAGAATGCCCATTAGAAGGCATCTACGGGTGTGACCTTAGAAATTTGAGATTTTACACAATTATCACTTTATGTAAAATTTCTGTAAAATTTTCCGTAGAAATTCCATAATTATTGTGATGCAGGTAATATTTATATTGTTTTTGATTGTGTTAAGACTTACTGTTAGAAAAAAAACCACTAATTCTTAATAAAAAAAAACTTTTTGAAAAAAAAAAGACGGGTGTGACAATATACTACGCGGCCGCGGCGTGATGGTTAGAACACGCGACTACCATTGAGAAGATCCCAGGTTCAACTTTTGGCTCCAGTCATCTAATGGATGTTGTCGATGTTGTCGTCAGCAACTTCGTAGTACAAGTGTCGAGTCAATCGGCATGTCTGGTAAAAGATTCTCAAACAGTGACGTTCGCATTCGTCGATAAACAAGTCGGTGCCGTTAGTTGTGAATCTATCCCATACCTCATTCATGAGGTGTAAAGGTAAATTAAGTAAGTATTTTCACAGGACGGGTGTGACTTAGTTAAATAAACTCCAAAAGTATGAAGAATATTTTTTCTCGTCCAGGCTGTTATCAAAATCGTAATCTACGATGAATTCTAAGAAAATTTGACCAAGAAACAATGGCTCTTACAAACTAAATCAAGCCCCCGGTTATTAACGATGAACATTTTGTATTGGATGAAAAAATCCCCCAAACCTCCCCTAAAGGGTTCAAATAAGTGACCGACCCCAGTCATTTTTCCCACTTAACATTATTTCCAAACATACCTACCCCCATTCACCCCCTAATTTATAAAATTTACTTCCACCGTTCTAATTGTCCTAAAGCAGTACCTAATAAATCAAACGTATGACCGTCCCCCAATATTTTTGCAACCCTAACTGTTTCTCAAAACATATTTTAAATTTTAAGGTGGTTTCCATACATTTTTTTTATTTTTATAATTATTTTTTTTTAAATTATCTCCTGCCGCTCCCATGGTGTCTCCTAGAGGGGTAAAATGCATGACCGACCTCCACTATAATTTACCTCCCAACATTTTTCTCTAACATACCTATCCCTATCTGAACACCCTAAGGAGACTCTCATGCAAAATGATGTCCTTTACTATGGCCATGTCAATCATATTTAAGAAAACCCAAACATTGTGTTTGTTATGACTTACGGCGTCTTAATTTTTTTTTATCCAGGGACGGGTGTGACCAAAAGTTTTCTGTTACTAAATACTCAAATATTTTAATAAATGAACACAAATTGTCACTATATTATTTACACTTACATTGTTATTGTTGGAAAGTATTATTGTTTTATCATGTAAAGGAACAATTTTATTAAAATTTTGTCATATTTACGGGGACGGGTGTGACACAAATTTTAAATTATCAAGCAAAATGGAATATTAGAAAATGTTAATGTAAGTCTTAGCGTATAAAGATGGAGATGAGAGCGTTCGTTGTATGCTCATTTTATATTGTTGGCAAATTGATAAATATTAAAAAAATATATAATTTTTCCATTTGTCCATAATTGTCATTCTCTTGTACATATTAATTGACCGATTTTTATTTAAAATATAGAATTATATTTTTTCCTGTATAGGGCCGTTTTACATAGAATTGCCCATATTCTGTTTTAAACTCAGATTTTCAATTCTACTTAATTTTAAGCCGAAATTCTGATTTTCTATTTAAATTTGTTCTTTTCCGAAATTCAAATAGATTTTCTGGTTTCTAAACGGTCCTTTCTGAATTTCAATTGAAATTTCAGATTTTTTATTATTATTTTTTTTTCTAAATTTCAATCAGAATTACTTGATTTGTATTATTTTGCAAATAGAATTTCTGATATTTACATATATTGCTTTTTCCGACTTACAATTGTAAAAGCTGTTAACCAACCATTTTAAACAAAAAATTGCTTAAGTAGCTTGTTTCATGATTTTTAAATATAAAAATAAAATCGCGAACTTTTGTATTATTCGAAACTATTTTATATTTTAAAATTTCAAACAATTGATCACGCAAGTGTTGACGTTTAATATAACAGCTATGTTCTACTAAAATAAGTAGATCTACGCAGTCAGAATTAAATACTTTGTCCTATCACTTTAGATCACAAACATATGTTAGGGATATACATATGTAAGCGTTGAGTCACAACCTCTTTAGTTCTAGTTCAAAAAAAGAATATACAAATATTATTGATTTTTGCAGTTGATATCATATTGTTTTTATTACTTATTTTACTATCACACTCTTTACCTGTTTTGTTTGTAAACATCGCAAGAATTGGCATAAGTTTCTGATATTTGCATTTCTCCTGAAGTTTTCTCTTCAATTTTTTTTTCTATTGTCTCTGATATAGCTCTCGCTCTAAACATTTCTCCTCGTCTATGCTTAGTCATAAGGGGGGGTGGGCGGTGGTGTTGGTAAACTTTTCAATGTTGGAGAGGAAAAAAAAGAGTGTTTACTCGCTCGCATAGTAGTTTGTATAAATTGTGTGTATGCCACAACATAATAGTAGTTTCTTATCTTGTTTTTCAGTATTCGTATGCGTTTACTTTTTTTAACGTGTTTTTTTCTCTTTTCTCTGATGTATAATAGCAACGCTAAACTTTGTTTTTGTTTTGTTTTATTTATTTTTTTGTGTTTATTTCGTGTTCTATTTATCTTTTTCCTTCTATTGCGGGCATTTGCGAAATTTCAAAAAAAAAACGATACTTGGAACGTAGCTAAGTGCTGGAGTACTTGTTACGCGCCTGAGTTTTCTGTTTTTGCTCTGAGTGCCATGAGTAATAGTTTCAATGTTTATTTTTTTTGTATCTCGTGAATAGATCTTTTTTAAAGTTGTTTTCCTTTTGGTAGTTGTTTGGAGCCAGGAGGCGCGGCCAGACCAGATTGTATCGCCATATGGTAAAAAACTGGTAGAATTACTGATTTGACACTTATGTTTATATCTTTTGTTCAAAAGTAATATTTTACATTCTTGTAATATTTTATATAAAAATTTACTAGACTAGTGAGAAAAAAAAAGAAAATTTTTATGTAATTCAAATAACTACAGCGTAGAAGTTATAATCCGGAACCGGTTGTGGCTTAGTGGTTAGAACAGCGACTACCATGCAGGAGATCCGAGGTTAGATTTCCGGCTTAAGTCATCTACATTTTTCTTTCATTGCCGACCCCTCGATGTTGTAGACAGCAACTTCGCAGTATAATCGAGTATAATCTTATTTAGAGCACATTAAATTGTTATGAACTCTAGTATTTTTCGAATCCAATGCAAAATATAATCAATCAACTTGAGAAAATAAAATTATTTTAAAAATAACGAATAAAACATAAAGCAATAAATATTTAAACATACTGTATATTATTTCATCTTATTTTACTTAATATACTTGTTGTAAAATTTATTTTTATTCTTGTTGTAAATTTATTTTATTTATTCATCTTTACTAATTTTATTATTTTACCTTTTCTCTTTGCAGAATTTTAACTTTTCTACAAGTTGATCCATAAACCGCTCCTATGCTGAATGATCCATAAGAATTATCCACAAAAAAAGTATAATAAAAATGTTTCATCTAATCTACATAAATGAGTAAATCTCAAAAAAATTGAATTTTGAATTCAATACAAGTTTTCGTAATAAACATTTCTATAGTGAAAGAGGAAACATTTATCTCCTTTCTTCCACATCGATAGAAACTACTCTCTCTAAGGGCAGAGAGAGAGAGAGAGTGAGTCCGAGTGACGGAGAGTTAGAGGGCCCTTAAAAAATAATCTTATCTTTGAGAACTGTTGTTGTTGTTGCCACTGTTGGAGGGAATCAAACTCGGAAAACCCACCAACAACGACAAAACAAACAAACAAAACTTGACACGTGTGCCACCTGTTGGAACGCTAGGACAGCAACACATACTTCCAGTAGATAAGAAACAAATAAGGGATATAGAGTAGATTATCTACCAATAATAACATTTATATATATTTTACAAAAAGAAATTGTGTAAAATATCTGGCAAAAATGACTACAGATACCCGCCGTCGTGTAAAATTGTATGCTTTAAATGCAGAACGTCAATGGGATGATCGTGGCACCGGCCATGTGTCATCAAACTATGTGGAGAGACTTAAAGGTGACTTTAAATTTAAGCTGGCATTTTTTTTATTTCCTTTATAACCAATTATCTGATTCGCCTTGTAGGTATCTCGTTGCTGGTACGCGCTGAATCCGATGGTAGTTTACTTTTAGAAAGTAAGATACAACCAGACACCGCCTATCAGAAGCAACAGGACACTTTAATTGTGTGGTCTGAAGGTGATAATTTCGATTTAGCCTTAAGTTTTCAGGAGAAGGCTGGTTGTGATGAAATATGGGAGAAAATATGTCAGGTAAGATTGAAATGGCAATAGTAGTAAGATTTACTAAATGGAAAATATATTAAACTTATGCATATTTGGAATTTTATGAAATTATGTTTTTTTTTATACATTTTTGTATTTTTATAAATTTGTGTAGTTAGAAATTTAAATGAAAATAGGTATTTTTATGGTTTTATGAATGTTTATGAATTTATGTATTTATGAATATCTGTAAATTTTACTGAAATTAAGGATTTTAAATAAATTTATAGATATCTTTGAAATTAACTATTTTTATAAATTTTTTTTATCATTTTATTTTTGTATTTTGTAAAATTTATGGAGTTTTTCAATTTATTATCAATTTATGTATTTTTATGAATTTATGTAATTTTGCGTATTTGTGGATTTTAGTGAGTTAATGAATTTTTATGAATTGATGAATCTTAGTGAAATTGTGAGTTTTACTATAATTATAAATTAATGTAGATATTTTATGAATATGTATATGTTTAAAAAAAACTTCATTAAAATACATAAATTCATTAAAATGAGTTAATTCATAAAAACTCAAGAATACATACATAAATTTATAAATATTCGTAAATTCATAATAATTTACTAATTTCATAATTTTTAATAAAATTATATATTTTTATGAATTTATATATTTTAAATTATGAATATATGTAAATTTATGAATTTTACTGAAATTGGGGATTTTTAATAAATTATAGACTTTTATGTAATATCTATTTTTATGAATTTATGTATGTATTTTTTTTTTATCGATTTATGTCTTTTTATGAATTTACGGGTTTAAATGAATTTTTAAATTTTTTTTTTCAAATTTATGGAGTTTTTCAATTTATTATCATTTCATGTATTTTTGTGAATTTATGTAATTTTGGTTATTATGTGCAATTTTGGATTTGTGCAATTTTGGATTTTACTTTAATTAAAAAAAATGTAAATATTTTGTAATTATATATAAAAAAATACATAAATAAATACATAAATTCATTAAAATGAACTAATTCATAAAATAAAAAAAATCGTAAATTCATAAAAATTTACTAATTTTATAATATTTTATGAACTTATATATTTTTATGAATTTACATATTTTTATAAATTTATATATTTTAATAAATTATGAATATCTGTAAATTTGTAAATTTTACTGAAATTAGGGATTTTTAATAAATTTTTAGATTTTTATGATATTATCTACTTGTATGAATTTATGTATTTTTTTTATAAATTTATGTATTTTTTTTTATAAATTTATGTATTTATTTTTATAAATTTATGTATGTCTATTTATGAATTTACGGGTTTTAATGAATTTTTGTATTTTGTCAAATTTATGGAGCTTATCAATTTATTATCAATTTGTGTATTTTTATGAATTTATGAAATTTTGCGTATTTATGGATTTTAGTGAGTTAATGAATTTTTATGAATTTATGAATCTTAGTGAAATTTTGGATTTTACTTTAATTCAAAATTGATGTAGATATTTTATGAAAATATGTAAAAAACATTACATTTATTTTTATTTATTTATTTATTTTATTTTATTTTAGTTACATTTAGTAACAAATAGAAATACTTCATAAAAATACATAAATTCATTAATATGAACTAATTCATAAAGACATAAATTTATAAAAATTCGTAAATTCATAAAAATTTACTATATCATAACTTTTTATGAACTTCTTATATATTTTTATGATTTTTTATATTTTTTTGTAAATTATTAATATCTGTAAATTTATGAAGTTTACTGAAATTAGGAATTTTTAATAAATTTATAGATTTTTATGATATTATTTATTTATATGAATTAATGTATATTTTTTTAAATAAATTTTTGTCTATTTATGAATTTACGGGTTTTTATGAATTTTTGTATTTTGTCAAATTTATGGAGTTTTTCAATTTAAAATCAATATATGCATTTTTATGAATTTATGCAATTTTGCGTATTTATGGATTTTACTGAGTTTATGAATTTTTATGAATTTATGAATTATACTGAATTTATGGATTTTACATTAATTAAAATTTGATGTAGATATTTTCAAAAAAATCCACAAATTCATAAAAATGAACTAATTCATAAAAACTCATAAAAATTCGCAAATTCAAAAAAATTTACTAAATTCATAATTTTTTATAAACTTATATGTTTTTATGAATTTTTATATTTTTTTTTATAAATTATTAATATTACAGATATTATGAATTTTACTGAAATTAGGGAATTTTTATGATATTATCTATTTTTATGAATTCGGGTTTTCATGAATTTTTGTATTTTGACAAATTTATGGAGTTTTTCAATTTATTATCAAAAATTAATTTAAAAAAAAAAATACATAAATTCATTAAATACATTTTTATGAATTTACGAATTTTTATAAATGTATGTATGTATTCTTATGAGTTTTTATGAATTAGTGCATTTTAATGAATTTATGTATTTTTATGAAGTATTTTTTTAATTTATGGTTTTTTTTACATTTAAGTATGTATTACGTATTTTTATAGATTAACGGATTTGTGCAAATTTCTAGATTTTGGTAAAATTATGAAATTTTTTTTTATATATTTTAGTATAAATTTTTGTATTTTTCCGAATTTATGAATTTTAATGAATTTATGTTTTTTTTTGTGATTTTGTTTTTACTAATTATAGGTTTTGTAAATTTATAGATTTTTATGATTTTATGTATTTTTTCAAATTTATGGATTTTTATGATTTTATGTATTTTTACGAATTTATGAATTTTTATGAATTTTTGTGTATTCTTTATAAATTTCTGCATATTTTACAAATTTATGTATTTTTTATGAAATAATGTATATATAATTTCATTTTTTTTTTTTTTTTCATTTCATTTATTTATTAATCTTGTAATTAAAAGCCCCAAGGCCAATATAAGGTCAATTACAAAATTCATAAGTAAATACTACTCAATTAATAAGTCTTAAATTTATGACCTTTATGAATACATATATAAATTTATATTTTTTAGAATATTATCTAATTTCATAAACAATACAAATATCTGAAAATTGTTCCAGTTCATGTTTTTTTTTTCGCTACACAATATTATAATAAAATATTTCATTCCATCATTTCAGGTTCAAGGCAAAGATCCCTCTGTTGAAATCACCCAGGATATCGTCGAAGAGTCCGAAGATGAACGCTTTGAAGATATGTCTGACACAGCACCGCCCATTGAGCTGCCGCCCTGTGAACTGGCCCGCCTTGAAGACATTTCCGAAGTTATACAAAACTGTCTGACCACTCCGTTGCGCAAAGAGAAACTTTCTATGGCTTTGGAATCTGAGAATTATATTAAGAAATTACTTAACCTCTTTCATGTGTGTGAGGATCTTGACAATACCGAAGGTCTACATCATCTCTTCGAAATATTCAAGAATATATTTCTATTAAACAAGAATGCCCTGTTCGAGATCATGTTCGCCGAGGATACCATATTCGATGTGGTGGGTTGTCTCGAGTACGATCCCAGCGCAAATCAACCGAAGAAACATCGTCAGTATTTAAAGCAATGGGCTAAATTCCGCGAAGCTGTACCCATCAAGAATCAAGATCTACTAGCTAAAATCCATCAGACCTTTCGCGTGCAGTATATACAGGATATTATATTGCCCACTCCATCTGTATTCGTAGAGGATAATATGTTAAATACTTTATCTAGTTTTATATTTTTTAACAAAGTCGAGATTGTCACTCTGATACAAGAAGATGAACGTTTTCTCGTGGACATGTTCACCCTGCTTACCGATCCAAATACGAGCGACGCCAAGCGTCGTGACATCGTATTGTTCTTGAAGGAATTCTGTAACTATGCCCAGAATCTACAGCCTCAGGGCAAAGATTCGTTCTACAAGACATTAACATGTCTGGGCATATTACAAGCACTGGAGATAACACTGGTAATGAATGACCAGAAAACAAAGGCGGCTTCAATAGACATACTGACGGCGATTGTTGAGTTCTCACCGTTGGTGGTGAGAAATTATACTCTGCAACAAGTAAATCGTACTGAGGGGGTAAGTTTTTGTTACCTTAGTGGGTGGTGAGCCTATTTACATGTCAAATTGCTAATTTTTTTCTCTTTTATTTAATTTAGGATCGTATGTTATTAAATATTGCCATTGAACAAATGTTAAATGATTCCGAACCAGAACTAGGAGTTGCTGTGCAATTAATGGGCATAATAAAGATTCTCTTGGAACCCGAGAATATGTTAACCGAAAAGGGTGACTTTTTAAATTTCTTCTATAAACACAGTATACAGACATTAATAGGTATGAGTCAATAAATTTGAAGATGTTTTTAAAATGGCAATGCCTAAATTGTATGCTTTCTTTTAATTTCAGCACCGTTGTTGCTCAATACTATCGATGATCGTCCGCAAAATGAAGATTATCAAACAGCACAATTATTGGGAATAGTTTTAGACATTTTATCATTTTGTGTGGAACATCATACCTATCACATTAAGAATTTCATCATACAAAAAGATCTCCTCAAGAGAATTCTAGTACTCATGAAGAGTTCTCATACGTTCCTTGTATTAGGCGCTTTAAGGCTTTTAAGAAAGATTGTAGCATTAAAAGATGAGTTTTATAACAGGTAAGAAACTAACACACACACTGGTAATGATGCGAGATTATGAATATAAAATGACTCACTATTATTTTACTTTCAGGCACATTGTAAAGGGCAACCTCTTTGCCCCTGTTGTCGATGCGTTCATACGCAATAACGGTCGTTATAATCTACTCGAATCGGCTATACTGGAACTATTCGAATTTGTTAAATTGGAGGACATTAAAACATTGTGTGTTTATTTTGTTGAGACATTTAGCAAAATATTTGATGAAATCGAATATGTGCAAACATTTAAATATCTAAAGAATCGCTATGACCAATATCAAGAGCGAATAAAAGATCGCGACAAGATGAGTTTAGATACGTAAGTATATACATATTTATTGTATTTTAACAATAATTACAATGTTCTTATGCTCTAATTCTCTTTTATTTTTTTGTTTTATTTATAAAGTGGCATTCCAATTATTCGTGGCGGTCGTTTTCGTCGTGATCAAAGGCAAATGGAGGAGGAAGAGGAAATGTGGTTTAACGAAGAAGAGGATCTAGAGGAACTAGACACATACAATAGTGTCATGAAGTGTGAGTAATTGAAAAAGTTTTCAAAATAATATTTAGAATTGTAAGGTTAATCGGGATTAGCCGTGGACAAAAAAAAACGGCGTCTATCAAAGGAAAGGAATGTCTTAGGTGACTTAAGGTTTACAATTTACGAATCAGTGTTTAGAAGACATTAATTTGTGTATCATACAAAAAGTGTAATATGAAATGTATGAATGTGAATTAGGTATAATATATATGATGTAGATTATAGCCCTTATAATCACATTTATAATCGGCATTAAAGACAGCAAATTCTAAATACATTGTTGACTTTAATGCATTTATAAAATAGAAAAGTGTTAACACATTAATACGTTTAAAAGTAAAATATAGTTATCTTTAATTACCCGTCTTGAATTATTTATTTGATAGCTGTCCACATGCTCTCGGCTCCCCCAACGAGTATTCATTTATTTGCCAAAATTTTAACATGATTTTGTTCTCGTTCCTTATTGTTTGAGTAGACTGCCATTACATATTTCTAATTTTTAAATTATAATGAATTAATAAATTTTAGTGAATATCTTGAATTTTACAAAGTTATGTAAATTTATTTTTGTAAATTTATGAATTTTTCTTAATTTAAAGATTTTAGTGAACTTATTGAATATATTTTAATGAATTTATGTAATTTTAAGAATATATATGTATTTTTAATGGATTAATGGATATGCAAAGTTATGACATAATACATTTATATTTATGTCTTTACGATATCTGTTAAGATTATGAATTTTAGATTTTAAAAATTGTGTGAATTTATTGTATAAATTTATATATTTTAAAGAATTTATTGGTTTTTATGCATTTATATATTTATACATATTTATGGATTATAATAAATTATAGTGAAGTACTGAATTTTAGTAAATTTAGTGAATTTTTTTATGAATTTATGCAAATTTATAAATTTGTCGATTTATGTGAATTTATTTATTTTTACTATCTTACGTATTTTTGTGAATTTTTGTATTATTTATGAATTTTTTTCAGAGACTGGATTTTTAAAGTATTTTTATGATTTACGAATTTTTTGGATTTTAATATTTATTTTTGATTTTAATATTATTCCAAAATGTTTATTTGCTAGAGAGATTTCTTATCAGCCACCAGCGTAAGCAATTCTAAAAACCCTACGTTCGTTAGTTGTTAAGTCCACGGCTTCGTTTGTTAGTATCTAATTATTTATAACAGTAAAATTTTTATAACAGTCCAATAAGATTTTGTGGTTTACATTTCTAACATTCCCATACATTTTCTTTAACATAACATTACATCTCTCTCTCTCTCTCTCTCTGCACAGCCGTTACTGAAAAGAATGGTTCTCAAACATCTCAACAACAAATGCAACAGCAAAAATCACCGCCACAGAATGCACAACAACAGCAGCAACTACAGCAACAACATGGCACCAGTAGTAGTTTGTTGGGAGCAGGCCAATCATCTGCCAATAATTTGAATACAGCAGCAACAACATCAGCGACGGCATCAAATCTATCGCCCACAGGTGGTGGAGGTGGCGCCGGTGCTGACAGTAATACAGGCCTACAAACACCCTCCACCAGTAGCAGCAGCAGTAGTAGTAATTGCAATAGTAGTGAACAACAACAAACGTCCGCCGTGCATTTGGGTGCTGCTGCTGCAGCAGCAGCTGCAAATTTAGCACTGCATCAGCAGCAACAGCATCATTCGTTGCAAAACTATCAGCAACAACAACAATTGAATCTGAATAGTACTTTAGTTGCGGCTGCAGCAGCGGCGGCCGCCGCCGGTGTTGCCTCGACATCCAGTGCAGCACATTTAGATGCACAACAACAGCAGCAACAACATCAACAGCAAAGCGACATTGTTGAACTGCAGCAGCAACTTGCAGCGGTCGAACAACAGCAAGAATTGGCGGCTTTAGGAGCTGGAGTAGATACTGCCACAGAAGCAACATCGAATGTCGCGGCCGCCGTTAATGCGACGCATTCGACGGCGTCAGGCGCCTCAACAAGTGCTTTGACAGAAGCCGCAGCAGCTGCAGCGGCAGCCGCTTCAGAGTTGTTGTCGTCAATGGCCTCCAGTAAGGCCGTTGCCGCGGTGGCAGCAGCCGCTGTGGCAGCCGTTGCTGCCAGTGTATCTGGTGTTACAAATTCAGCAGCCGCAGCTGCTGCAGAAGCAAATAAACTTAATAATAGTAGTAATGCCGCCAATGGCACCGACGATAAAGAGGCAGCGCCGTCACCCAACCCCACAGCAGCTGGTGAAAATATACTAAAGAAGGTAAGATTTATTACTACTAAAATGCATACTAAAAAAATGAATTATGAGAACAAAGATACCTCCAATAAGTTGTGAACAAAACAAAAATGTCTCCATCGATTTTTATTAGGATAGAAATTGTATTCGTTTCACTTGTGAGTTTACCACCTAAGTGCTAAACTGAAAAAAACTTAAAACTTATTCATACATAAATATTCGACTATTTTTGTAAACGTGGGGGCATAATTTACAAAAAAAAAAAACAATTAGTGATAATGTTGAATTTTTTATTCCTTTTTGTTGATTAGACTATGACACAATTTGAGGATCATTGTCTCGGGGGTGAATGAAACCAATAGCAAACGATAGCTTTTGACCTCACTAACAAAACCTTAAACTCCATTTTGTTCCATTACGTTCCAGTGGTTTGAAATTTAATATTTTTGGTCAAAAGTCGAATCAAAGAATATAAAAAATTATTTGTAAATATACATTTGGGATAGTTTATGTCTATATTAAAAATTTCCGGGGAATATTTCCGCAGAACATTTTGACCCTCTAGCTGCCACCCGTATGGGACATTTTAATAAAGTTGAATTTTTATATGTTTTCGAAATTCGGCCTAAAATGTCCCATACGGGTGGCAGCTAGAGGACTAAAATGTTCTGAGAGTAAGTGTTAGAGGGTTAAAATGTTCTGAGGAAATAATCCCCTGAAAATTTTAATGTATGCCTCTGAAGACATGAATTATCCCAAATGTATTTTTACACGAAATTTTTCACATTCATATTCTTTGTTTTGTTTTTTTTTTACCAAAAAAATATAAATTGAAACCACAGTAAAAAAAATTGTGACGTAGTGGAGCAAATTGGAGTTTAAGGATTAATTACCGTTTGATATAGGTTTGGTTCACTCTTAGTGAAATTTTCCGGAGAATATTACTAATCAACCTCCCTCCTAAAATGTCCCATACGGGTGGCAGCTAGAGGGTTAAAATGTTCCGCTGAAACCATCCCCGGAAAATTTTAATATAGGTCTATGAAGACATAAACTTTCCCAAATGTATTTTTACACCTGATTTTTCATTTTTTTGAACTTTTGAACAAAAATATCAAATTTCAAACCACTATAAACAAATGTGTGACGTAGTGGAACAAAATAAAGTTAAGGTTTTGTTAGTAAGGTCAAATACTATCGTTTGATATTGGTTTGGATCACCCCCGAAAAAGTGTTATTTAAATAGTTTACATTTTTGTACTCAAGCAGTTCTTTTTATTAGCAAGGACATGATATATTTTTGCTTTTTTTTGTGTGATTTGTTCATTGCTTCAACTTGAGGTCATTAGTAAACAAATAATCTTATGGATTACAAATATGTTATTCTACTTCCCCAATAGTTTGACCAACATCGCCGGCCACCTTCGGAGGATTTATTTTTCTTATCCTGCCAATGATTTTGGGCGAATTTTTTTTTAATCAGCCGAAATTTAAAGATCGTTGATTCTCTTTAGGATGTACGCATTAAGAATCCTTTGCAATAATCTATTGTGTTTAAGCTATTCTTCTACCTTACTAATTGCAATTACCCAAAGTACTAATTTACATCCCAATGTTATTTTTTTCGTGTATGTTTTCTTTCAGCTTGTTGATTATGGTAGTGATTCTGGTGATGAGTATGAAGCGGAAGACGATGACGAAGAAGAGTCGCCACATCAAAAGAAACCACGCTTGGCATAGCAACTTTACCAGCACCACCACCACAACCAACAACAACAACAGCAGCAGCAGCAGCATATGCAGCCACAGCAACACCCTCCAATTCAAACAACACCACACCAACAACAACCACAACCGCAACAACAACAACAATATCAGCTACAACATTCGGTACATCATCATAATCATACCCACAATTCTCCAACTTCACAACAGCAACAGCACCACCATCATCAGCATCAGCTGTTGCCCAACAAACAACAGCAACAGCATCAACAACAACAACATCAATTCCAACACCAGCAAACGACGGTGACCGCTACAAATGCTGCTGTAGCTGCGGCAGCGGCTGCTGCAGCTGAAACAATTATCAAAACATTCGCAACTATGTCTTCGTCACCACCTGTGGTAACGGCCTCTATGACGTCGTCATCAGCAACAACAACAACAACCGCAACATCGGCATCATCATCATCATTATCGTCGTCGCCATTGCAAGCGCCCTCATCGCCAACATCCGCATTTTCTGCAACAACAACGTCGTCAGATAGTATTTTGACGACTTCTTCATCGATTTACAATAATACTACCACAACAACAACAAAAACAACAACAACAACTATTACTACTAATCCCAAGAACAAACAACATTTTTAAACTTTTTAAATATAAAATATAAATATAATATATAAAGATAAATTGATTTAAAAGAAAGAAAGAAAAAAAATGCAAACAAAAAACAACAACAACAAATAATTACCATTATTATTATTATATAGTTAAAGAGAGGAATCACTTTTTTAGCCACAGGCTACAACAACAATTTATAACAAGAAGTAAAAAGGAAACAAAATAAGAAAAACAAAAAACAAACGATGAGAAAACTCATCAAGAAATTAAATAAGAGAACATATGATAAATCATAAAATTACAACAATTATAGTAATGTAAAATTTCAGTATAACAAAACAAAAAACAAAATCATCAAAAACAAAAGAAACAAAAAAAAAATAAAAAATTAATTAAAAAACAAACAAACAATTAATGTGTAAACGGACGCAATCTCTTTTCAAAGTCGATGACAATTCAATATCCTTCTCTCTCTTAGACTACCGGAATTGGGGAAGTTTTTATAAATGGATTTTTATTTCACGAACAATAGCTGCTGTCATCATATTACTTAACTTATGTAAGTTGAGTTGCAATAGAGAAAATCCTTTTTATAAAAAGGTTGGACACAGATAAAAAAATATGACAGTTCTGGTCTCTCATTACAATTGTTAATAATAATTTTCAATTTATCTTCTGACCCCAAAAGGTAATTTTGATTTTATATATGTGTATACAGTTTAATATTTATTTTATTTTTGTTTAAAAACATTTACTACTTTTTTTTAGTTTAACTCACTTTAATGATTTTTTTTTGCAAATTTTAAGAAATGAATTTTAAAGAATTTTTGTGAGCAAACAATTAATGTTTTATTTACGCCGACAGTGGCGGAGCGGCGGTTTCTTATTCTAAAGGACATACTGTAAATATTGTGAAAATTATGTTTTTTTTAAATCTTATGTCGTGTGAAAAACACTTTGAAGTATATTATTCCTTTTGTTGTAGAAAATATGCTTTTTTTTACTGTTTTTGTTTTTCAAAACACTTTTTTTTTACTTTTTCAAAAGACAAAAATAAATTTTTTTATTATTTTGTAGGAAATTTTTATTTAAAGAAACCTTTAATTTGGCGCTTAGGTATGAGAGAAATATTTAATTGGACATTAACAATATTTTTCTTATGAAAAGTAATTCATTTCGTTAAGAAGTTTTCATTGTAATTAATTTTCTCTATTGTAAAGGTTATTTTTGTGGCAGGGATTTAAGGGGGTTGTATACTTTTGAGAATAACAACGGCAGAGTGCAATGCCTGCAAGACATTTGCAACGCAAATACATGAACTATAAGGGGCATTGTTTGTTTTTAAAACCAAACTAGGAACATTTTTTGCTCAAACATCTCTTAAGCTCTCTTTTTTCAAAACCAAAGCTATAACAATTGGCTGCTATGCCAATGAATGTAGATTCAAGTTCTTTTTGGTACAATAAATTTTACTATTTGGAACTATAAAAGTGCATTTTGGTACAATAAACTGTACCTTTTCGTATAATAATTTGTGATATTTATTACAATTGTACTTTTTGGTACCATAGTGCCATATTTGGTACAATAAATTGTACTATTTGGTATAATAAAATTCCTTTTTGGTACATCTAATTATACTATTTGGAACATTTACTGTCGTGCATACCACATTTAAGTGGATCTATTTTACATAACACTCTTCTGATTAACGGTTAACAACTCGACTTAATTGAATAGAAACTTCAAGTGAAAGTTTACAATTTGGTATTATTGATAACAACTTAGCCTGTGTGGTACACCAAAAAATTACAACTCCTCAATAGCAGCAGTTTTTAATTTCAACTCAACTGAGTCGAGTTGCAAACTGTAATAGGGTTATTAATCTCACTCTTTCGGTCTTACGCTCTTTTGCTTTTGTTTCATTTACAGTTTAAGTGTTGCGCAAAACCAATGATGGGCCTTTTCGGAATTGCAACACTGCACTGCATGTACTGCGCATCGCACTCGTAATTGCAACGTGCGGCAACACTGCAAGCGTCAGATGTTCTAAAAAGCAACAATCGAACGTAATAAAAATGCGCAGTAATAAAATGTCTGATGCAGTGAATGAGTAAAAATTTAATTTGTCAATTATTTACATTTGTTATATTCGACCTTATTCCCGTAGTCGTCGTCGACGCAAAACGACGTCGTCTTGTAACGGCGCTGTAAAATCGGTATTCTCGTAGTCGTTTTCGATAATTATTGGTTACTATTGACATAAATTTGGTATTCTGTAAGGAAATGTGACCACGACGTTGAATCGAAACGACTCTGAATCTGTCGTCACAGTTGTTAGTAACGACTTGAAACAATTTGAAGAAATAATTTTAGTTTTTGTAAATTTAAAAAAAAGGTTTTGTTTAATGACGTCAAGAATAACAATGTCGAGTAACAAATAGGGGCTTGGAAACAAAATCCCTCATAGGTACAAGGATTTTGTCTAATTTTAAGGGGTAATGTGAAAAAATTGGTGAAAAACAACTTAATTCCTTTGGAGCGCCTTTAAGAATCCTTTGCGGTTGTAGTTATGAATATGGTCTTCTTTATTTGTAGTAAAAATTTTGATATGGGTTCCATCGACATATCCAATAACTCCAGTAAATCCTGTTTTGTTTAAAAAATGTAAATGCTTCCGATTTGTCATCTTCAGTTATTTCCAATTGTATCCAAGGTGGACAAATCACCTCTCTAATGCATTCAGGGTTTCAACAGGAATCTTGACACTACTGGCTGCACTTACACTTAGGTTGTAAGGCCCCTGTCCAAAGGAGCTCAATGTTGCTGACAAATTAATTATGACTGAAACACATGTTCTGAGTTCACTTGTCATGGTAGGAACTATTTCTATAGGAACTATTACGTAATCAAATGCTGCCTTATTAAGACTTAAGTAGTTCTCGATTCTAAAAAAAGTTGGAAGACCGGCCAATAGATAACCTCAAATTACGATTTTAACATCGATGAACATACTCGTTATTTGCCAAGTTTAAGATATCGGATCATAGTCGGAAGTATTTTCCTTTTCAGTATAAGATATTTCTTGCTTTCCTCATCGCTTGAATTTGATTCGGGCACAAACATATTTTTTCATGAAACACAATACAAATCAAAATAGATCAGCTGATGTACAAATGTTACATCAGCTGTTGTCATTTTTTCCATGTTATCGATTACCAGTCGACGTCGTCTCATTGTAGTTACAGAATACCGAAATAGCATTGATGTGACGACGATGTTGAATCGAAGTGATGTTGACATAAAAACGACGATGATGTCGACGACGACTATGGGAATAGGGGTAATTAATTGATTGATTAACTGTTTTGAACGATTCGAGGTGGATACCAAATACACTGAATTAATAATTAGAGTATGTTTGGACATGGAAGAGGAATTTGTTTTAGGAAGGGAAAAAAATCGGTACTATTGAAAACTGTTGGAATTCTTTATTTTATTCTATACTTTAAAGACTTTTTTTTTGCAAATTACACATCTTTGACTCGCTTGGAGTATCATCTAATTCACAAATTGAATTTTTTATATACTTTTCATTTGCAATGTTTTCGCTTTCTTAATTGCAAACTAAATAAGCATCTGCAACAGCTGACCTGCAACAACAGCGTCAACTAATTAGTGCGGCACAACATATGCAGTGCAGTGTTGCAATTCCGAAAAGGTCCCAGTTTTTTACTTTCGAAACTTCTTGAAATTGGAAATTGATATCAATTGAAAATAAAGTGGAAATTGACAGTTTAGAAAATTGAAAATGGAAATGACATAGTGGAAATAAGACTACATTTCGTCGCTGCGCCTACCAAGTCAGTTATGTGTAATTTTTCGAATTTATTTTTATTGCAATTTTTTTAAGCTTTTGTGATCGTCCATCGACCCTAAAATCTCTTTTTCGACATCTTGATTGGTTTCGAAGCTATCAAGATCAGTAATGCGTAGAATATATGAAAAATGTTCCAAAATAAATAAGTTTTTTGGTTCTCCTGAAAAGTAATTAAAAAACACATGACTGTTTTGGTCGGCGCAGCGACGATTTTCTCACAGTTTCAACAAATCTGAATCTGAAGGTTTGGATCTAAAATATATACTCAGTGTTAACCGTAATTTTTTGATCCGACTTGTTTTTTTTTCTGTCGCTATGAATGTAAATGTAAGAAATTCAAATTTGTTTAAAAAATTATTTCACAGTAAGTGATATACAAAATCACAACAGGCATTATATGAAGGTAAGTGCAAATAAATTTTGGGGGATTAAAGGATTTCAAGGATTGAAGGATTGGTTCTTTTAGTTCATCATGACTAAAAATGCTATTAGCTTGATGTTCATGTCGCTTCCTCTAATTTGTTAATTGGCGATATACTTTGCCCAAAACCTTGATCGTTGTTTAATGCCCCTATTACGGTTTACAAATTAAATCAGTTGAGTTGTAATTGAAATTGAACTCATCAGAGTTATAATTTTTTGGTTGTTGTTGTTATAACAGCTGGGGGAAGTAGCTTAGGTGATAATTCTTTATACCGATTTTCAATTTTATCAGCACTCGATCGGGCATGTAATCCGATTATCATACGATCATTGTTGGCAACTCTGTGTCGTTCCTTTGTAGATAACAAGGTTTGTGTTAAGGATTGCTAGTTGTGGTTGTTTTTGAGTTTTAATCATCATTTTCCAGCTGGATTTATTGATTTATTTTTAAGATGTTGATAAATCTTTTCCTTTTGTCCTTGCGCAATCTGGATTTTTGTAGTGAAAGCGTCTATGATGAGTTTTGTTGGCTGGAGAACTCAAAAGTATTTCAAAACTAAATTTTCTTTCGATGTTGATGCCAGTGCCCCGGCCAAAAATAAAATATTTCAAATCACTGTAAACAAAATTTGTGACGTAGTAGAGCAAAATGGGGTTATAAGTTTTGTTGCTGAGGTCAAATGGAACTGTTTAATATTGGTTTGGTTCACTTCCGAAAAAGTTTGTTGTACTTTTTGGTCAAAAATAGACTTCTCAACATTTCATTTTGATTTTATTTTATAACATTTGACTCGTAGAGATTATTTGTCTTCGGTGACTCTTAGTGAAATTTTCCGATGAGTATTTCTATCTCATAATTGACCTTCTACCAAAGATGCATTTTAAGCTTTTTTTCATAATTGGGCCTAAAATGTCCCACACGGGTGGCAGTAGAGGGTTAAATTGTTCCAAACAATAATACCCGAAAAATTTTAATATATGTAGGTCTCCGAAGACACGAAATATTCCAAATGTATTTTTCAAACCAATGTAAAAATAATTGTGACGTAGTGGAGCAAAATGGAGTAAAAGGTTTTGTTACTGAGGTCAAATGCTATTGTTTAATATTGGTTTCATCCACCCCCGAGACAATGACCAACAAATTGTGTCATTGTGCAATTCAAAACTATAATTTTACTTCCAACAACAACAAAATAGTAATTTGCTTACATTATCTTTTGTGCACTCCTTTACTTTTTGCGGTGATCATCAAATTAAACCCAGTGGTTTTTAATTACAAACTAAAACTTTTTTATTAAAACAAAAACCAAATAAGAAATTTAAGAAACTTTGTAATAATGCATATAATTTATTTTAACTAAGTACAAAAATACCTTTCGGTAATAACATAAGGATACCCAAGCAGCTATTGCTGACGATTTAAGCTCTGCAACGATATTGTATTGCCTGTTGTTGGACTGCATTTTATGAACAAGTAAGCATTATACGTTTTCAATAGAGTTTATGTCATGGAACCACGCTGTATCCTCAAGCAATATTTGAGTGTTGATTTCTGTTGATCAAATACGTTTTGGAATTTCCTGCGATAAATCTTGAATAGAATTTGAGTTTCAAATGACGAATTTTGAATTTGAATTGAATATGGCATAGTTCAAAAATTTCTTAATTAGTTCTACACTAACCAAAGCTTAGGACATCTTCATATTAAATGAGACAGTTTCTTGTATACAAAGTAAACTAACTAGAACAGTGTCTACGGTGAACTAGTAAGAAACTAGTTTTCATACTGGGTACTTTGATCTGCTGATGTTGAAATGAATAAAGTAAATATTAACAATGTTTGGAATTGAATTTTCACCGAAAATGTTTTGTAATTTTAGATTTAACGGATTAAAATAAGTAAAATTTTTGGCTAAAGCTCCTTACTAAAGTGCTGATCACAATAAATTGGTAAAATATGAAAGTGTACGTAAATCATATTTGAAATTTTAAGACAGTGTTTATGACAAATATTTCAAAACTTTTGTCTCCTAAGTCGGCGTAAAAAATTTTTTTGTTTTATTTGTAACAACTACACAATTCGCAATAGAAATTCAAAGAAAATCAATTGAAATTCAAAAATTTTATTTGATTTTCAAACATTCCATTTAAAATTCAAAAATTCCAATTGAAATTTAAAAAAAATCAATTCAAATTCAAAATTTCCATTTGAAATTTATCAAATGAAAATCTAAACTCTTCAATTGAAATTCAAAAAAAAATCAATTGATATTCAAAATTCATCAATTAAAATTCCAAACTCGTCATATAAAAATCAAAATTTGTCAATTGAAATTCAAAAATCTTCAACACTTTTTCAACTGATGAGTTTTGAGATTCAAGAACAATTAAAACTCTTTCAACTGATGAGTTTTGAATTTCAATTGACATATTTCGATTTTCATATGACGAGTTTGGAATTTCAATTGATGAATTTTGAATATCAATTAATGTGTTTTGAATTGCAATTGACGAGTTTTGAATTTCAATTGATATTTTTCGAAATTCAAATGTAAAATTTGAATTGATATTTTGTGAATTTTAAATGGATTTTTTGAATATCACTTGACGAGATTTGAATTTCAAATCTAATATTTGATAATCAATTGATTTTCTTTAAATTTCATATGGAAATGGTGAAGTATTAACCTTAATCCAACAAAAAAAAAAATACTTATACCGTAGAACTTTTCACTAGCTCTACTTCTAAGGTTAGCAGTTCAGCACTAACTTTGCTCCAATTAACTTGCACTATTTATTTTATCTGCTTTGGTCCTCTAAATGCCCTAGTGCACTGACTAGATTCAAAGAGGCACAAGGAAAAAATTACAGCCTTCTTGACCTCTTGATGTAAGGAAATTTCTATGATAGAAAATTTTCGAACTAAAATTTTGTTGTACTAGTTTGTTATGTTTTAAGAATATAATATAATTAAAACGGTTGCCTTTGGAGAAAATTTAAAATATGTTTAAAATTTAAAAAAAAAATACGTAGAACTAAAAAAAAACATATTTTAAAATGTAACTCTCAAAATTATTTAGAAATTATTTTCTTCATTTATTACAATTTTTAATATTTTCCGATATTTCACAAAGCAATTTAAAAATTCTTCACATATATTTTCCTTTCAAATTCTAATTTTCCCAGTAATATAAATTGTTCATCCCGTCGTAGAAAAATTAAACACAAAAAAAATATTATTGTAATATATAATCAAATCACACTACACCGATGAAAATTAAAAAAAAAAATCTCAACTACAATTTTGTACTGACAAAAAATTCAAAAAAAAAAAACAAACACAAAAACTGAAAATAGAAAGTTCATAAAGAAATCGAAAAATAACACAATAAATAAAATAAAATTACATCATCTCGTGTCATGTTAAATGAAAAAATAAATAAACATAAAAAAGAAACAAAACAAAATGGATAAACATATAGGAAACATAAACAATAACAAAAAGATTTCGCAACAAAAATAAAAAAATCAAATTTTTTTTATAAGTTAGTAATGAGTATTGAGAAAACTCCTTCTCTTTTAAATGTTTTAAAAATTTTCTTTAAAAAAATACTGTTTTTTTTAGACAATATTTATAAAACACGAAAACCAAACAAAAAATTGCAGACTTAACTTTGTGCAAAAAAAGGTTTCTTTAGTTTTCTTTTTCATATATATACTTTGAATATTTTTTTTAAAACGATTTTCTTATACATACTTTTGCTGTAATTTGATAAAACAAAATTAAAAAAAAAAAAAATTCAACAGAACAACAAAAGATGGGATTACATATAACACTTTCTAAGGAAATGGTAATTTAACAAAATTAAAACAAAACTGAATACTACTATAAGTGTATTTAATAATATATAAATAATGAAAATAATATAAATTCCTTATATACATAATAAAATTAATAGTTTGTAAACATTGATAAAAATTTAAAAAGAAAAAATGAAATTAAATCTTTATAAAACACCCAAAAAAGGAAAGTATCATATTTTTCTTTTAGTTTTTTTTTTACATATTTTCTTTTGTAGATTTTAATTATTACTTTTACTTTGAAAAGAAATATTTCTACAGCATTACACTGATAACATCCTGGGTTAAAATTTTTTATTTTGTGAGCTTCGTGAGGCACACGAAAAACCAACAGTTTTATGTTTTTTCTCGCAAACTTTATCAGCTGTTTTTTTTACTAGAAATTTCAAAAACAATTTTAAAAATTTAAGAAATTATTGGTACAACAGAACTTTTTGACACCATAAAAATACTATTTGGTACAATTAAAGTACTTTATGGTACAACAAAAGTAATTTCTGGTATGTTAAAAGTAATTTTTGGTACAATAAATAGTACTTTTTGGTATTATAAAGTACATTTTGGTACCTTTTTGTATTATAAATGTTCTTTTTGGTATAACTACAGTACTTTTTGGAACAAGAAATGCCCTTTTTAGTGTTTTTTTGGTAGATCAAAAGTACTTTTTGGTACATCAAAGGTACTTTTTGTTACAATAATATTATATTCGGTACAAGAAATTTACTTATTCACCAATGTTCTTGAAAACAATTCGGTTGGATAAAAGACCGAAATCGATACTTTTTACATAAAATTTTTACCGATTTCGGTCTGTTTTCAAACCAAATGGTTTTCCAGAACATGGGTGATTGTTACAATAAAAGTACTTTTTTTTGGCAGAATTAGTGTTCTTATTAATATCATAATAGTGCTTTTTGGTACAAAAAATATACTCTTCGGTAAAATTAATGTTCTTTTCGGTACACTAAATGTACTTTTTGATACAATGCATTCTACTTTTTTTGATACATTAAAAGTTAATTTTTAAAAATAAACCTTTTAGTACAGTAAAATGTACCTTTTGTTACAATAATATGCTTGTTGGTACATTTAATGTACTTTTTGGAACATTACATGTAATTTTTCGTTGAATGTACTTTCTGGCAGAACAAATTTAAGTATGGTTTGTCCAATAAAATGGTTATTTTGGTACAATAAAAGTACATTTTAAAACAAGTAATGTACAGTTTGGTACATGAAATGTTTTTTTAACTATAAAAAAGTAATTTTTAGTACTTTAAATGTACATTTTGACACGATAAAAGTACATTTTGGTACTGCAAATGTACTTTTTGCTACAATAAATGAAGTTTTAAGTACATTATATGTACTTTTTGGTACAATAAAAGTACATTTTGGTATAATAAATTAACTTTTGGTACATTAAATGTACTTTTTGTTACAATAAAAGTACTTTTTGGTACAATAATAGTAGATTTTGAAATAATAAATGTACTTTTTGGTACAAGAAATTCACTTTTAGGTACATTTAATGTACTTATAGGTACAATAAATTCACTTTTAGGTACATTTAATGTACTTATAGGTACAATAAATTCACTTTTAGGTACATTTAATGCACTTTTTAGTACAATTAATGTGATGTTTGGTATATTAAATGTACCTTTATATACAATAAACGTACTTTTTGATAAAATTACAATTGATATAATAATAGTACTTTTTGGTACAACAAATCTACCTGTAGTACAATAAAAAAACTTTTTCGTACGGTAAATGTACCTTTTGTTACAATAAAATGTACTTTTTGGTACAATAAAAGTACGTCTTGGTACAATAAAAGTATTTTTTAGTACAATAAATGTTCTTTTTGGTACAATAAATGTACTTTCTGGTTCATTAAATGTACTGTTTGTGAAAAAGTACTTTATAGTACTTTAAAAGTAATAAGAACAATAAATTGTACTTTTTGGTACAATAAATTGTACTTTTTGGTACATTTTGGTACATTAAATGTGCATTGTGACACAACAAAAGTACTTTTTGGTACGTTTGGCACACCAAAAGTACTGTTTGCTTTAATTAAATGTACTTTTGGTACAATAAAAGTATCTACTAGTTCTATAAATGTACATTTTGGCACTTTTTGGTACAATAAAGGTATTTTTGGATACATTAATTGTATTGTACTGTTTGACAGTGAAAAAGTACTTTATTGTACTTTAAAAGTAATAAGTACAATAAATTGTACTATTTGGTACAATAAATTGTACTTTTTGGTGCAATAAATACACATTTTGTTGTAACACAACAAAAGTACTTTCTGGTTCGTTTGGCACACCAAAAGTACTGTTTGGTTTAATAAAATGTACTTTTTGTACAATAAAAGTATCTACTAGTTCTATAAATGTACATTTTGGTACTTTTTGGTACAATAAAGGTATTTTTGAATACAATAAATTGTACTTATTGACAGCATAAAAGTACTTTTTGGTTCAATTAAAGTACTTTTTGGTATAATAAAATTTACTCTTTGTTACAATAAAAGTACTTTGTGGATCAATAAAATTAAAAAAACCTAAAAACATATTTACAGGTTGGTGATCATGAGTTGAAGTTTTAGTACGTTGGCGCCTCCCATCCCTTACTCACTATTTATATGAAATTCTAACGAGTTTCGATATTTTTCGTCAAGATTTTTTATCCCTTCCCTAAGTCTGAAAAATGTTTTGCTTTTTACCATCTAAATTTAAATTTTTTGGAATTTGTTGGTAAAATTATTTCCAAATTATTCATAAAAAAACGTTAATTTACATAAGTAATAAGTACTTTTTTCCCAAAGAATAGTTTCCCAGTTTCGAAGATCGATAAAAATAAGAGAAAAGAGATAAATAACCCGGGGCGATTTTATTTAGACTAAGTAATATGTATTTTTTTCCTTAAGGAATAGTTTCCCAGTTTCGAAGATCGATAAAAATAAGAGAAATGAGATAAATAACCCGGGGCGATTTTATTTAGACTAGACAAACGGGATATAGTTTCAAAATTGCAAAGGAAATGTTATTTGGAATCTTCGTCTTATTTTGCAGTTACAACAGAATAGAAAAGTATTCCAAGCACTGCGTTGTCTTGCGTTAGTTCGTCACGCCAAGTATAGATAACAGCTCTTTCTCCTATTCTATCCATCGTATTTTGGTCGCCCCCTCCGACAATCGACTTTTCGAGCTAGAGCAGTTACATCAAGAATTGAACGAAAAGCCAGCTTAATCTGTCTATTTAGACGCGATTGACTACGTCGATATCGTTATATAGCTCACAACGATACTCGCCGAATATGTTGCGAAGAATTTTTCTCTCAAAGATTTCCAAAATTAATTGATTCGTATGTCTCCATACCACGGATTATGCGGGGTATCACATGACCCACTTCTGCCGACTACTTCTCAATACTGAAAAAGGCTGCAGTAACATCCTGCAGCCAATGATATCTATACCATTGACATTATCATCTCTATTGGCTTGTTAAAGAGATCGCATGACAGACTATCGCTAAAGCGTCGCTTGGTAGAAATGGCTGTCAGATTTTTGCCTAGTTTCATTGAAGACTTTGGGTCGGTCAGTGTCATCCCGCGAAGCCGTACATGTTTATGTCGAATGCAGCTTTGTGATCGATAAACCGATGGGAATTGAGAATCAGGGTGTATTTGATATTGAACACATGAATATTGTCTACTTGCTATCAGAATCTCACTGGCCCTATTCTGCTTCTAATTGATACAAGAATTAATTTTCTGTTAAATACCCAGTAGGGAATCGGCAAACTAGTTAAAAAACGTACTAGTTCAAAAGTATGGTTTTGTGAACTAATCCCTAATTAACTATCGAATTTTGGACCAGTTAAACGTTATTGGCTGATAAATAAGAAAAAACGCTGATGAATAAGAAATAATTCTAAATAACTGGATGAAAAACATATATTTCAATTTTTATATGTTTTTAATTATAATATTGTATTTTTCACCTACTTTTTTTTTAATGTATTTTGGACGTCGTATGTTTTTTTTTTCGTATTCTCGCATTTAAAATACTAGAACAGTACTAGCTTAAATTTTCTAGAATAATACTAGTTTTTTCTTGAAGTAGTTCAAAGGAGACATTCAACTACCGCCCGAATAGAATTTCTGAACTAGTTCTATTCTAGTACAAAAGGGACAATTCCCCCCAAGTCCATGACAACTACGTGTTAAATGAGACAGTTGCTTGTATGAAAGGTGAACTAAGTTCACTGTCCTATGGAGAACTAAAATTTTACTAGTTTCGAACTAGTATTTTTCCCTACTGGGTATATTTTCCCTAACTACGTATGTCGTAGTCGACTTTCGACAACATTCGATGGTTATCTGGAATAAAACTAGTAAAAAATAACAGAAATTTTTTGTGTTAAGAACTTTTCATCGTCTGATGTAGAAGAACATGATAGGAGCAAGGAAAAGTCGTATTTTAATCTCACAAACGACTTCATATTAAAAAAACGACTAAGATTCGACGTGACTACGACATTCACAATAATGTGGATTATTTTAAAAACGAAAATAATCAATTTATTTCGAATAACCTTTTAACAGACAAATGTGAGCCGTAACCGCAGCTAAAATGGACTCCAATTTAAATTTTTAATAACGTATTAAACCTTTATCCGTTGCTGCCCATTTTTGGTCTATTAAAAACATTGGCTTTAAATTGCGATATTTCGTTTTAAGTTTCAAATTGTTTTTTTTTTAATTTTTTCATCATTAATGTATCAATAGCAGTCGTGAATTCATTCTATTCGTAAAAACAATTTAAATCTAAAAATTCATGTTATAGAATTTTTATATTTATTACAACAATGTCATCATTTAATAAGATTTAAAAGTTTGATGACGCGATAATTGTATGCGTATGGACGGACATGCACGTATATTTTCATTTTGAGTTATTTTCGGTCTTTGATATTAATTTTTTTTTTATTTTAATTAGACTTTAAACCAAACCAAGAGAAAATAAATAAATAAAGAAACACAAACGAAACAAAACTCAACCCAAAAAAACATTAAATAACACAACAACAAAAACCACAAATTATATAAAATAATGAAATGAAAACCAAAAATAAAAAATGGAAATAAATAAAATCATTAAAAAAAATAGTTTTAAATAGTTTTTAAACATGAACAATAAATGTTGTTTTCATTTTCAAGAGATTATCGAAGATAACTGCAACTATTGGTATGGTAATACTAAATTCAGTCCTATGGACGGGTTGAAGGGAAAAATTGTGTAAATGAATTTGTTTTGATGGTTTCACATAGAATTACTCTGAATTCATGATTAGATGGATATGGATGCACTTCCAGAGGGCAGCGCTTTGAAAGCAGAGATGATAATTTTAACAGGTTAGATACTTGTGCATTTGTTCCAGTAATTAATGTTGAATAAAACAATAAAAAAAAAACCGAAAAGATTATAACGAAATTTTATTTCAAAACACGATGAAACCATATCATTCATTGAGCGTTGATCTTTTAATGCTATATCGAAAGTACTTCAAGTAACTCCTAGACTGAACGAAAATCTCACATATCTCATAAATGTTTTGTAGGTAGGTGTTCAAGCACATCCATCACAGTAAAATGAAGAAAATTGTTTCTGTTTAATTAATTTTTATTAAAAGAAAAAAAAATAAAAAAATGTAAGTAAAAAAATTATAGAAGTTTTCTTATAGTTTATTTTAACTATTAAACCGAGTTTCCACAATAGAATTGTTTCCAAGGAGTGTAGACTGTAGAGACTTCCTGTAGTGGGTATTGAGTTTGAAATCAAAAACTACCCAAAAAAATTCACATTTTCATTTTTCGTCGCAACGCAAAAAATAATGAACAAATGTTGGTTACTTTGGTAACTGGCCAAATTCATATATCCTCCAGTTGTGCGTTTGGAGCAATGGAAGAAATATTAATTATACAAACATATGTAATTTTGTATGCGGGCACCAGAAGAGGTGGGACCATTCTGTTCATTTCCAACCTCATGACGTTATTTTGAAAAATATTAATACTGGTAAATTTTCATAAGGATAACATAAAGACAGACGGACATAGATCGATCGCCTTAAAAAGTCTTAAAACAAATTTGGTATCAAATAATATACATATAACCTCATCCTTTTAAAAGAACATTTTGTAGAGTTTTTTTTTATTAGTCTCTTTTTTTCTAATAAAAGTAGAAGTTAAGCAAAAAGAAAATTAACCAAATTTAAGTCCCATACAAACGTTTCTCTTACCTCTTGCTGATTTCCCGGAAATCGAATATTTTTGAGGCAAAAATTCAGAAATTAATCAAAAATTAATCAAACATTCCATCTAGTTAAATTGCAAAAAAAATTAATGATATTTTTTGTTTAATGGCAAGTAGTATTTTAATATGTGGCTGCTTAATATGAAAGTTCCTTGTTAGGCATCCCATAGCCTCGTGGGCTTTATGATCAGATCTGGTGTAAGTCGAGACATCAACCAATGTTCATGATAAACACACATTGGCCAATCACGATAACTTTGCCTTTGGCCAAACGAAAAATTATTGTGATGTACAATATCAAAATTTTACGAATATCGGTTGATATCTTGGATAAGGTTGTTGTATGAAATATCGGAACCCTAGATGTGAACCAAAAGTACTGAAATTTTACATTGACCATTCACGATAATATCGAAGTTTTACAAAATGCAAAACCATTTTGACCAACAACATGAAAAATTCACAAACATCGGTTGATATATTTGCTAAGGCTTTTGTCATGGATATCATCAACCTCGGACATGAACCAATGTTTGTAAAATTTTCACATTGACCAATCACAATAATTTTGCAGTTTGGCAAAATGTAAAACTATCGTGACCGACAACATAAAAAATTTACGCATATTGGTTCTGGTCCGTGATGTTATAATTGGAGACAACAACCATATACAATAGTGATCTTTAGTAGAAAGAAACATGATATGTTTTAAACTCAAATTGAACCGAATTACTATTTTTAATGGTTTTGAATTGTTTGTAATAGAATTATTAAAACAATATGAGGGATTTTTGTATGGAAGTTATTTATTTTATTTTTGAATTGTAAGAACAAACGTGTCTAAAACAAGTATGACTAGATATTCATAATATTTAAATACATTTAGTTTAGCTTATTTGAGGTAAGTTTCCATGATATTAAACTTCTTCACGTTATGCTGGTAATTGTTATTCGGCATAATCTGAAATAAAATAAAAATGTTATTAGTATTGGAACAATGACTTTCTTAGGTAAGTTTAATTTCTTATGAATTTGTAGTATGTTTTTTTTTGTAAATGTACCAAATTATAGCACAGTATCCCTCGGAGCATTGTCTGCTACAACAACCTATTAGTTTTAGCTTCGTATACACTTCTGCACGCACTTTATCAATGCTCGATAATAACTGGTCGAATTTTCTAATTATAATTATACTAAAGCTGCTTGACTTATTGAAAGCAAACATATACCAACTGAAAGCTAGTTTAAAGGTCTTTCAATAGAAGTTTAAATCAAATGATTAACAGTCGAAGTTTATTTAGTATTTAAATGATTAAAATTGGTCTAACAAATTAAAAAAACCTGATTTTATTATGATCCTAAATTGCAATGGACCTTTATATCAAATTATTACATTTTTGAGGCACTATCTAAAAACAAAGACACTGCGGCAAAATTCAGAAAAAAATAGTTTTGTGAAAAAAAATGTAAAAATCCAAAAATTGAAATTTTTTATTTAAATGTTTTTTATTTTGTTTTAAATGGCATAAACTGCTTAAACATATTCGTTTGAGTGTTAGAAAGAGATTAATTTATCGTATTTGTCAAGAAATCAGCATAATAAAGATAATCAAAAGTCAATGAAAACTGGTCGAATTTTCGCTTTATTCAATTTATACCAAAACAGGTGGGCCCACGATAGGAAAAACTCATATAAAATTATTACATTTTTGAAGCACTATCGCTGCGAAGAAATTTGCAGAAAAATATTTTTGTGCAAAAAAATATATAGGTTAACCCCTTTGAATTTTTGTATAAAAAAATTAATATGTTGTAAATGTCATAGACCGCTGAAATATGATCATTTGAGTGTTATAAATACATTAATTTATCGTTTTTGTGAAGAAATCAGCATTAAAACCATGTTAAAAACGCAATGAAAACTGGTCGAATTTTCACTTTATTCAATTTATAGCAAAATAGGTGGGCCCACGATAGGCAAAAGGCATATAAATTATTACATTTTTGATGTACTATCTAAAAACACTATCGCTGCGGCGAAAATTGCAGTAAATTATTTTTGTAAAAAAATTCCAAAATTTTAGTATTTTTTTATAAAAATTTTCTTTTGTTTAAAATGGCATAGACTGCTTAGACAAAGTCATTTGAGTGTTCTAAAGAAGAAATCGGCATAAAAAAGATGTTTAAAAGTTAATGAAAACTGTTCGAATTTTCGCTTTATTCAATATATACCGAAACAAGTGGGCCCGCGGTAGGCAAAAGTCATGTTAAATTATTAAATTTTTTTAACACTATCTAAAATCTATCTATCCGCTGCGGCGAAATTTGCAGAAAAATATTTTTGTGCAAATAACACTATCTAAGAACAAAGCCACTGCAGCAAAATTTGCAAAAAATATTTTTGTGCAAAAATATATATGGGTACCCCTTGCCAAAATTTGAATTTTTTTTTATAAAAATTTCCTTTTTTGTAAATGGCATGGACTGCTAAAATATGATCATTTCAATATTATAATGTAGTTTATTTTTCGTTTTTGTCAAGAAATCAGCATAATAAAGACGACCAAAAGTCAATGAAAACTGGTCGAATTTTAGCTTTATTATCAATTATTCCTAAACAGGTGGGCCTACGATAGGCAAAAGTCATACCCAATTATTACACTTTCAAGCACTATCTATAATCAAAGCTGCTGCGGCGAAATTCGGAGAAAAAATTTTTGTGCAAAAACAATTTTTGTGCCAAAATTTGGATTTTTGATAAAAATTTTCTTTTGTTGTAAAAGTCTTAGCAGTCTATGATCATTTGAATATTATAAAGTAGTCCATTTTTCGGTTATGTGAAGAAATCCGCATAAAAAGATGTTAAAAAGTTAATGAAAACTGGTCGAATTTTCGCTTTATTCAATTTATACCAAAACAGGTGGGCCCACGATAGGTAAAACTCATATAAAATTATTAAATTTTTGAAGCACTATATAAAAACACTATCGCTGCGGCTAAAATAGCAGAAAAATATTTGTGTGCCAAAAAATATATAATAGGTTAACTCTTTGCCAAAATTTGGGTCTTTTATAAAAATTTTCTTTTGTTTTAAATGGCATAGACTGCTAAAATATGATCATTTGAATATTGTAAAGTAGTTTATTTTTCGTTTTTATCACGAAATCAGCATAATAAAGACTGTCAAAAATCAATGAAAACTATATTCAATTTATACTAAAACAGGTGGGTTCACGACAGGCAAAAATCACACCAAATTATTACATTTTTAAAGCACTAACTAAAAACAAAGCCATTGCAGCAAAATTTGCAAAAAAAAAATTTTGTGCAAAAAAATATATAGGTTAACCCCTTGCCAAAATTTTAATTTTTTTTTAAAAATTTTCTTTTTTTTAAAATAACATGGACTGCTAAAATATGATCATTTGAGTATTATGAAGTAGTTAATTTTTAGTTTTTGTGAAGAAATCTGCATAAAAAAGATATTAAAACGTAAATTAAAACTGGTCGAATTTTCGCTTTATTCAAATTATACCAAAACAGATGAGCCCACGATAGGCAAAAGTCATATCAAATTATTAAATTTTTTAATCACTATCTAAAAACAAATCCACTGCGGAGAAATTCGCAGAGAAATATTTTTGTGTGAAAAAAATATATAGTTTAACTAACCCCTCGCCAAAATTTGGATTTTTTTTATAGAAATTTTCTTTTTTAAATGGCATGAACTGCCAAAATATGATCATTTCAATATTATAACGTAGTTCATATTTCGTTTTTGTTAAGAAATCAGCAAAATAAAGACTGTCAAAAATCAATGAAAACTGGTGAATTTTCGCTTTGTTCAATTTATACCAAAACAGGTGAGCCCACGATACGAACAAATCATACCAAATTATTACATTTTTGAAGCATTAACTAAAAACAAAGCCGCTGCAACTAAATTCGAAGAAAAATATTTTTTTTGCAAAAAATATATGGGTAACCCCTTGTCAAATTATGGAATTTTTAATGAAATTTTTTTTTCGTTTTAAATGGCATAGACTGCTAAAATATGATCATTTGAGTATTATAAAGTAGTTCGTTTTTAGTTTTTGTGAAGAAATCGTTATAATGAAAAAACCAGCATAATAAAGACAATCAAAAGTCAATGAAAACTGGTCGAATTTTCGCTTTATTCCGTTTATAGCAAAACAGGTGGGCTCACGATAGGCAAAAGTCATATCGAATTATTAAATTTTTGAAGCGCTATCTAAAAACACTATCGCTGCGGCGTAGACTGCTAAATCATAGTCGGTATAACGTCATTTATTCAAGGAATCAGCATAAAAATTTTCTTCAAAGTTCAATGAGATCTGGTCGAATTTTCGATTTATTATTGTCCTTTGAGATAATTTATAAAATTTAACACAGTTGTCAGTAATATAGGAAACAAATCAACCTAAATTTGTTTCAATTTTAACAAAAATTTTGGAAAAAAAAGTTATTTTTTTTAATTTCTGGATATATATAGGATGTGGACGTGTCCTTCGATACAATTTGATATAATTCAATACAGTTTTCAGTAATATATCAGAGACAAATTGAGCCAAATTTGGTTCAATACCAACAACAGTTTTGAAAAATTTAAGTTTTTTTTCATTTCAGTATATATGTCCGTGGGCCGATTTTCACAAAACTTCGTTTTGTTTCTTTCCTATTTATAAAAGCAATGTGTACTAATTTTCATTCTTTTATGATAACTCCTTTAATTTTTGGCCTCCGTTTGCATGAAAACACGACACTGTGCGCTGTATCTAAGGCAAATCATAAAAATAAAATAACCTTTTGGTTATTACTTACTTTTGAAAATTTCCAAAATTATACAAATTGATCAACGTTTTTTTTTTCAAAGAATTTTGTACATATCCTTAAACATATTCAGTCCGATAATCCATACCCATTGTATCCAAAAAATCAACATTTTTGTCAAAATAAGATACCCAGTAGGAAATTTCGTCATACAAGACTTTGTCGACAACGCTATCCTCAAGACAAAATATGAAAAATGTATGTACTTGTCGTCAAAACACTAGGTTGACGACAAGCTGACCGACAAATACTAATGTTGACGTGCATCAAACACAATCAACAAAATCTAAGGAAGAAAAATGTGAAATATTGATGTCAAAACACTCGGTTGACGACAAGCTGACCGACATTGTCACCCATCATGATTTTGTGGGCAACAGGTCGCTTGTATAGGCATCAACGAAAATTTGACCGACATTGTCGCTCATCAGGTCTTGCAGGACAAAGCGGACACATGTATGAAAATTTCGTCGATGATTTGTATGTATGATCCCCTAAATGTCGTCAACGATTTACTATGATCATGCACCTATCATTGAGGATGTCTTGCAGGCACTTCATACTGGGTACCTTCGCTAAATAGTGAAGAAAAGGGAGGCGCGTTCATAGATTATCATGATCTATGTTTTATTTTGTCCATAGGTTATGTGATATTATGTGAAAATACCAACACTTGACACTTGTTCGGTTTTTTTTAAATTAAATTAAATTTTTTTACAACTGCGAAACTTTTGATTATCCAACGAAATGATATATTCACGAATTTGAATTCCTTAATTTCGGATTTTTCTTTCATCAAAATTGGACTAGTCGTTCTTGAGTAATGCACCCAAACATGGCTGTAGTAGCTTAAAAACTTTAAGCCCAAAGCGCCACGGAATAACATACTCCAATTGTGCTCAAACTTCGTCTATCGTAAATCTGCAGACTTATCATTTTTGGGGGGTTGCACCGACAAAAATCCAACATCTATTTTTTCGACCACCATAGTATACACTTTAGAGTTTTTGGATGAGAGCGCTCTACATAAGTTCGTAGAGAAATTTTGTGTTGCCCTCAGCAACTATTTTATTCAATTGACTGTAGCACAGACCGCTAATTACCGGCCAATGGTAGACACAACAACAATTTTGGTCAACATTGTTTTACATATAGACTCAAGAGTAAAAATCTAATCAGTGTATAATGTAACAACATCAACACCAACACCACCACCACGATGACGAAATGTCCTATGTCTGGAAACCATAGCAACAGAAAAGGACTGACTGGCTGACTGCATGGTGCCATTCCAAGTAAAAGAAACGTAAAAGGGACACTAGAAAATTACGCATAAAGTAAAGTAGACGTGTCGGTGACTTCAGATAGAAAATTATTTAACAGTAGCAACACTTTATAAAATGGCTGGTGATGATTCTTGGGTATTTGATTCCTTGGTGTGTTTCCTTCATGGACCCGTCTGGAATGCACCCTTGCAGACATTCATTGAAGAGAAGTCATTAAGTAGGTTCCCCCAAACTATGTAGTGATATAGAAATTAAAATTAGAATTTATATTACATCTATTGTATTTTGCCACTAGTATTCGATCCCAATTTGCAGCCGGAGGAAAATAATGCTGATGTTAAACAAATACACGATGACTATAAAAATCTGGTGGACTATATGTTGGGCAGCTTTATGGAGGAAATGCAAATAACCCCAGAACAATTTGAAATGGCCTGCATGGAGGGGAGGCAACAGCATAAGGATAATCCATTTCAATTTCATCAGGGCTTATTCCAGCAGGTCGGTTGACGTCGACTGTTGCTGTTGTTTTGTTAATATGCTATAAAACGCAATTGAATTTCTTTATAGATTTGGGCTGCAAATGACATAAAAATTTTCATACGCATGATGACTCAACGCAATGTGGAATTGCAATTACAGGCTTTGGATTTGATAGAGAAAAATCAATTGGCTCTTCTTCAAGATGGTGAACATCTGGATAGTCCTAGTGACAGTGTTCACTCACAGGGGTAAGTGCGTTCAATGGGTAAACTACATAATAGAATTGACGTGATGAGAATCACTAACATATAATTATTAGTTTTAGTATTAGATAGAAACATAAGCTATTCCTAGAAATGACTAAGAGTTTGAGGAATATTTGATCTTGGGATGGGGTATACTTAGTTAGTTATTCCGTTTGTAAGTACTAGCAATACGACTGAGAACCAATAAATCCGTGACGTAGTTTATTAAGGCCTTGTCTGTTTAATTTTGAAAAAGCTCTGTTATCATATGTTTGACAGCTATTTAAAGCATACGGCATCATCAGATTCAATCGGAGCCACATGTGCTGTTAATATTGCCGTCTTTGCCCAAGACCTGCTGAATGTTACTGCAGCCTTTTCATGTAAATGTAGTCGAAGAGAACAAACTCAAAATATTTATTTCGACGCATATGGACTTAACTGTAACTAAAGACACAGTGGTACTGAATAGATTTTTATTTTCGAGAATACAAAAAGTTTTGATCTATAGGGTACAAAAAAACTGATTGTGTTGAAGAACGAAAGGCCAGGTGTTACAAAGAATTTTTTGTAGAAAAGTATATACACAGAGCTCTCTCACCCAAAAACTAATGTTGAAAAAAGCCCGAAATTAAAAAAACTCGAGAAATTGTCGAACGGACCTATGTGGGCCACAGGTTCTAAAAAAGGGCCCCAAAACATTTTAGTGTTTTTATTTTTTAAGTATAGTTTTTTAACGCATTTTATAGTAAGGGGAAAAATAAGAGGAAAACAAAGTATTTTTTTTTTCGATAACTATCTTAGTTAACAGGTTATCGAAGAATAAAATCGAAATTTCGGGGCCAGGAGCGGATATTAAAAAATTAAAAAAAAAAAACTGAAATTATAGAAAAAATCAATAATGCGGGATATCGATATATTAGGCGTCGCAGTTTTTTCGATAACAGTCTTAGAAATTTCGGAACCAAGAGCAGATATTAAAAAGTAAAAAAACCGAAATTAAAGAAAAAAAAACAAGAATGCGAGATATCGAAATATTAAGCGTCGCAATTTTTTCGATAACTGTTTTAGTTATCGTGTTATCGATTGATAAATTCGAAATTTCGGGGCCAGGAGCAGATATTTAAAAACAAACCGAAATTAAAGAAACTATCAAGAATGCGAGATATCGAAATATTAGGCGTCGCAGTTTTTTCGGTAACTGTCTTAGTTATCGAACGATAAAATCGAAATTCCTGGACCAGGAGCAAATATTAAATTATAAAAAACAGAAATTTAAGAAAAAATTAAGAATTCGAGATATCGAAATATTAAGCGTCGCAATTTTTTCGATAACTGTTTTAGTTATCGTGTTATCGATTGATAAAATCGAAATTTCGGGGCCAGGAGCAGATATTAAAAAATTAAAAAACAAACCGAAATTAAAGAATAAATCAAGAATGCGAGATATCGAAATATTCGGCGCCGCAGTTTTTTCGATAGCTGTTAGTTATTGAACGATAAAGTCGAAATTTCGGGGACAGGAGCAGATATTAAAGAAAAAAAACAAGAATGCGAGATATCGAAATATTAGGCGTCGCAGTTTTTTCGTTAACTGTCTTAGTTATCAAGTAACCGAATGATAAATTCGAAATTTCGGGACGAGGAGCAAATGTTAAATTATAACAAAACCGAAATTAAAAAAAAAATCATGAATGCGAGATATCGAAATATTAGCCGTCGCAGTTTTTTAGATAACTGTTTCAGATATAGAGTTATCAAATGATAAAGTCGAAATTCGGGACCAGGAGCAGATATTAAAAAATTAAAAAACTGAAATTAAAGAAAAAATGAAGAATGTGAGATATCGAAATATTAGGCGTCGCAGTTTTTTCGATAACTGTCTGAGTTATCGAAGGATAAATTCGAAATTCCGGGACCAGGAGCAAATATTAAATTATAAAAAACAGAAATTTAAGAAAAAAATTAAGAATTCGAGATATCGAAATATTAGACGTAGTTGTTTTTTCGATAACTGTCTTAGTTATCGAGTTATCGAACGATAAAATCAAAATTTCGGAACCAGGAGCAGATATTCAAAACCTGAAATTAACGGAAAAAAGAAATATTAAGCGTCTCAATTTTTTCGATTACTGTTTTAGTTATGGAGTTATCGAACGATAAAATCGAAATTTCGGGCCCAGAATCAGATATTAAAAAAATTTAAAAAAAAATCGAAATTACAGAAAAAATCAAGAATGCGAGATTCCGAAATATTAGGCGTCGCAGTTTTTTCTATAACTGTCTGAGTTATCGAAGGATAAATTCGAAATTCCGGGACCAGGAACAAATATTTAATTATAAAAAAAAACAGAAATTTAAGAAAAAATTAACAATTCGAGATATAGAAATATTAGACGTAGCAGTTTTTTCGATAACTGCCTTAGTTATTGAGTTATCGAACGATAAAATCAAAATTTCGGAGCAGATATTAAAAAAATTAAAATAAAAAAAAAGAATACGAGATATCGAAATATTCGGCGCCGCAATTTTTTCGGTAACTGTCTTAGTTATCGAGTTATCGAACGATAAAATTTCGGGGCCAGGAGCAGATATTAAAAATTAAAAAAAAATCAAGAAATCGAATTAAAAAAAGGGAAATCAAGAAATCGGTAAAAAATTATTCTTGAAAATATTTTTATTTTACTTTAGAAATCTCTTTTCTTTAAAAAAAATTATATTTTAGAAAATAATTTAATTTTTCTTCAGAAATTTCAAAATTTTTATATTTTTTCTATTCTATTTCTTATGAATTACTGGGAAATTGAAAAGTCCCCGGCCTCCCAATGTTAAACACATTTTTTTCCGCAAAATTCGTTTTTTTTTAATCAACATAATTCCCTTCTAGGGTGATAGACTGATTATAGCGACCCTCCAACTTTTCGATACCATTTTTGTAATACGATTTGTCTCTTGCTTCAAACTAGGCCCAAGTTTTGGCGGTCACCTCTTCAATCGGCGAAAATTTCTTTCCAGAGAGCATTATTTTAAGATCTGAGAACAGGAAATAGTCGCTGGGGGTCAGATCTGGAGAATACAGTAGATGCGGAAGCAATTCTAATCCCTTCATTTTTCAAGGTAGTCAATGAAAATTATTCGATGCGCATCCCAAAATACAGAAGCCATAACCTTGCCACCCGACTGTTGCGTTTTTCCACGCTTTGGAGCGGGTTCATCCTGTGCAATCCACTCGGATGACTGTCGATTGGATGTCGATGTTTTATCCATTGTCACATATCGACGCAAAAACTCGGGTTTATTACGCTTGATCATCTCCAAACACTGTTCCGAATCATCAACAAATCGTTGTTTTTGGTCAAAAGTGGGCTCGCGTTGCACCCACTTTGCACAGAGTTTTTTCATATCCAAATTTGGTGAATGATATGATGTACATGTTCAGTTGATATCTTTAGAGTGCCTGCTATTTCATTCAATTTCAATTTACGGTCATTTAAAATCATTTTGTGGATTTTTTCAATGTTTTCGTCGGTAACAACCTCTTTTGGACGTCCACTGCATTCACCAATCCTTGATGGTTGAGTTTCCTGGGGCAGTGTCCAGAAACTCGTCATCAATCCAAGTTTTTGCTTCAACTAGCCTAAAACGTGACAAATTCCCCTATACGATACTTACTAACTTTAAAACGATATTAAATTATTATGGCATGTAACTTGACAAAACGAATGATGCAGAACTTCTTCTTTTTGGGGCTACTTTTACGTGCAGTTCTCAGAATTGAGTCCTAAAGTCATGTGTTGTACTGTGTTTTTCTTTACCCCCTTTACCAGAACTCGTTGTCAAAATCATGCTATTTTCGAAAAGTTTAATTTTGTCCCATAGAGCCAGCTAAGGTCGCTGTGGATTACATCTTCCGGAACGATCAAACTAAATAAAATAAATTTTATAACGACTATTGGGTTGTGGTTATAACTTTTTGATCTTTACCTTGTTTTTTGCAGGGAGAAATTAAGCGACGTCGATGACTTCATTGCCAAGTCGGTGGAGAGAGAAATGGAAAGTCCTGAAGCTGCCGTCACACCGGAACAGGAAATGAATGAACAGGAAGTGAGCGACAAGTTTGAACGTTTAAATTTATTCTTTGAGAAAAATCAACAGGTATCTATCTGCCTTTATGTCTACATAAACCACATCGTAGATTACAATTAAAACTGTGCAAAAAATTGCAGGTCAATGCCGATGATATGCTTACGCGTCAGGAGTATTTACGGCAACAACGGGACAAAATAATTGAGCTGAAAAAGAGAACTCGAGCTAAACAATTACAGGAAACAGTGGCCAAAAGTTTGACAAATCCGTCGGCTTCGACCAGTTCCCGGCCAACTTCGGCCCAGGTGGCGCAAAAGCTCTTAGAAAATGTGTCGTCGAGACCAAAGGTTACCCTGGGTAAGGCCCCAGAAGAGATTGAAACTAATCCAGCCTTACAGCTGAGAAAAACATTGGCTAAGCGCCTAAAGGCCGAAGTAGTGGAACACAATTAAAGGACATGGAGGAAGGAAATTAAATTAAGATTACCAGCAGCTTGAATAGTTTTCAACTAAAATATATAAATTTTATTAATGTGAGCTTATAGGTTTTGGTTTTGTTTTAAAAATTTTTGTTATCAAATTCTTAACAATGATTTTGCATTACGATTACTTAGTATATGTGAATATGATTTGGTTTTTGCAGTGTCGCTATGCAATGCAGTGATTAAAATATATAAATTGTTATGGATTTTAAAAGCAATTAAAAAAATATACGTATTTATAAACTTTAGAAACAAAAACAGAAAGAAAAATATATATGAGCAAAACAATGACAAACATAAATCAACAACTTCTCCTGATGATAATGACTAGTTTCTAGACTTAGTTCTTTTTGGCAAATCAAATGAATGAATTAAATGATAATTATAAAATAAAAATTATGCACTACTACTACAACTAAATGTGTTTACAATAAATTCGGCCTGTGAGCGCTGTTATATCCTTGTGCTGTCATTTATATGGGGTTATTCGGACTTAAACAGGTATGCGATCACGTAAATAAGACATTATGGCTTCGGTTCCTCTTTCCAATGTTTGATGACGTGGTAATTTAAAAGGATTACCAATGATTTCCAATGTTCTGCAAATGATAATGTAAGATAACATGATAACATATTATTGTTTTGAATTGGTTTAATAAAATATTAAAAATTACGTTATATTCTTTAAATTGCCCAATGTTGGTGGCACATGGTCAATATCGTTGTTACGCAAATCCAGTGTGGCTAAGCGCTTCAATGCCCCCATACCAGTGTCACCAGCATCAATGCATTTGATGCGATTATCACGAGCCAATAGAATTTCCAAACCTTTTAGCTCATAGATACAATGGGGCAAAGCTTCAAATCTGGAAAATAGATGGAAGATAGATGTTAGCATAGAGGTGCTAAACTTGTTGGGAAGTATTTTAGAAAAATTATGTATTATGGAAATATGAAATATGAAATATTTGGAATGTGTCCAATATTCTCTTTAAGGCAGTGGTAGCTGTGATGGTAGTCTTAGTTGAAAGAGCAAAAGATACTTCAAATAAAAACTCTTTTTTTTTTGTATTGGTTTACTTTAGATTTTTTCAAAAATGTTATAAACATATTATGATCTAGTTTTAAAATGAACTTTTCTGGTAAGAAAAGAGAACAAAATTTGAATAGTATAAGTTAGAACGATTAACCACCATGTCTAAAACAATATGTTCCATTTGCATTCCATGAATAAGATGTGGGAGAACTTCTGGTATTCGGTAGAGTTAACACATAAAACTTCATAATTATCTGCCAGCGTAAAGTGTCCTCTAAGCAGTATTAACGAAATATTATTCCTCTAATTACACTGGGAATGGAGGAATTTCTAATTTAAGTATTTCGATTACCATTCTGGGAACAACCAGATTCTCTTTTTGCAGGTCCCAAAGCAGCTCTTAACGTCCGAGAGATCACATATTCCCCGGGCAATGCTATTGAACATCCGTTCAGTGGTAGCAAATGTGAGAAGGCTCAATGTTGAGTAACCTAATGGCATGTTACCACCGATGCGTCTTAGGAAGTAACAGAATTTACTGAAGCTCAACACAA